>JASDDO010000031.1:695519509-696767897 GCA_030015575.1 Agapanthus africanus | reverse complement strand
AGGTGGATCGGACTTTCAGGAGATCGAGCCCACCAGCGAAGACTTGGATCAGCTAGCCTTCGAACCGGAGCTCTAGTTTCTTGTACACATTTACATTCTGTATTTTCCATTTCTGTTATGCTACTGTTTAGGCATTGCTTTTCATTCTATGTATTTACTTTTCGGATGTATTGTAAAAGGAATGTTAATAAATAAAGTTGATATCCAATATATATCTATTGTCATTGTCTCTTGTGCATTTTATTTATATTGCTTAGATATGCTTAGCGTGTTTACTTCAGAGTAAATACGTAGCGGCCAGTCGCGTCCCCTTCGCCGTATACCGGAAAGCGGGGCGTGACAAAATGAAAATTGGAAGGGACTTACAAGTTAGTTAGGTCAAAAAAGATTAAAGAAGGAGAGTTGAATTTCGTGGCGTCGCGGAATTTTCGGAATTTGCTTCGATCCTCGCCGGAAGTTGATCGCTTGCTAACTTCTCTTTTACTCCACTTGTATTTAAGAAATTTTGAGAGTTTTGGCTAGAATTTTCAGAATTGAGCCAAAGGGTGGGGTGGTATTTATAGTGTAGAATTTGGGTTTTGGAATTAAAATACATTAAAATTTGGTTTAATGGTGAAATGAAAGGTCTCTGTTTGATTTCAGGGCAATCAAATAGTGCAGGGGTGTCAGGGGTAGGGGAAGAGTCGAGTGTGCAAAGCCCGATGCTTTTTGGCCTCGTTTCACTCATGGGTACCGGCCCAATCCCCATATCCGTCGGTCGATCTTGGGCTTTTAGCCTCTGGATTTATGCCACGTGTACAACTCAGTGTTTAAACCTTTTTGCACATATTTGATTTTTCTGAATTTTCTTTTTTATGTGTATTGCACGTGTAAAATTTTGTGCTTCCAAAAAGTTAAAAGAAAAATTTAGAAAAAATAATGTGTCTGGCGGGGATCGAGCATAGAGGCTACGTCACAGCAGTACAAAGGCTTTACCATTGAGCTACAAGTTGTTTCTTGTTATTATTTAATAAAATTTACTTATAACTCAATCTCAGGTTGTATAACTCATTTCTGTACATTAAACTGGAAAATTCCGTACAGTAAATTCAGAGTCGTTATAACAATATAAGTGGATATTGAATTATCTAACAGTTTATTGTTTGCAGATCCGTATTCTACTCGCGGGATGGCGTCTGGCGCCGGTTCTAGCGCCATGCCGGGGACGACAGGTATAATCGTTATTTCTTAAAACTTTTAAATGAAAATTGTAATTTAAATTTGTCAAATTGTATATTTATATTCTAAATATTATAATATTGTGTATGTATATCTATTTTTTCGCAGGCTCGATCAGTGTAAGGACGAGGGGTCCGACTGTTGCAGGCCGTGGATGGATGCTGGGTCATGGGATCTGATCTTTGACACGACAGGTGTGCCTGTTGGAGAGCACGCGACCCAGTGGTGGGATTATGATAGGCAGTAGGTTCATATTTATTACAATTACCCGCTCCATATTCGGTGGAACAAGGTCTAAACCGAGCGTGTTATGCAGTTTTTTGGGTCGGAAGATATATGACATACCCTTTCACACATTTAAATTTCAATCGTCGTTATATACATATACATATAATTATTTGTTTAATATATTTCAATTTCAGAACAGAAAGAATTACTGATTCGTTAGCGAGCCCAGTGAGAATGGTGTGTACATGCCATTCGATATAGATCACACCCTTGCTCACTTTCTAGGCCAGTGTCAAGTGATCAAGCGATATCGCCGATGGAAAGTGAAGAGTGAACTTCACCTTCCCTGAGCTGCGGCGACCGAGAATCAGCAAATGCACTTGATGGAGGTCATAACGCTGGAGACCCCGAGAGAGTATTGGCCACTTCTTGTCGTTTATTTTGAGCGCGATGATGTGCATGCATCAATTTAATTTTTAAGCTTTTAGCAATGTAATATGGAATCATATTCTAAAAAATATTATAATCTTTATTTTTGCAAGACGATATCGTTTCGAAATAAGCATGGTGTGTGAGAATGCGTTATCCCGATCCAAGGGAAGCGCTCGCAAGCCAATGCTCGGTGGCACTAGGTGAGTATTTCGATGCTTAATTTCATATGTTTTCTATATCGTTAATTAATTATTAAACTAAATTCTAATTTCATCGCAGAGAAAAAAAGCCCCTACCAACTACAATTAAGTCAAGGGGTGTGCCGCGTTACACAAGGGCACGGGCGCGTATATTGTAAGTTTCATATAATCAAGTTGATTACGTATTTTAAGTTAGCACCTGTGTAGACACACGCACACACACATACAGATCCAGTTCCAGGAGCAGACGGACTTCTTAGGACTTAGCCTAGGCGACTCGATCACCTCTGTTGTCCCTGTTCTGAATTTGATATCCAGCGGGTATCATGGTGGGTATGAGCGCGGGTTTAGTCTCGAGGCCCATCGATTTTTTGATAGACGTTCGACCGCGCATGAGTACGCCGTGACCCAGACGCGGTTGGATGCGGCAGCTGCGTCGTAGCAGGAGATCCATCGGCTTCGCGAGCATGTGGTGCAGCAGCATCAGATGCTACAGGAGTGCGGCAAGAGATTCAGGAGATGAGTTGCGAGCTGCAAGAGTTTAGGGTGGAGATCCGAGACATGAGGTAATCGCACGTTAATTTCGTCCAACAGGCCATATGGACTGAGTTGAGGGCATTTTTAGGTCACGGGATGATGGACGTGGATCGTCGTCCCAACAGTTTTAGTTCTATTTTTTGATTTGTTGACACATGCAATAGGGCTTTAATGGAGTATTGATCATATTGGACGATTTTTTGACATATAAATCTTTTTATTTGTTGATTAGTGGAGTATTGATTATATTGATTGTATGTATAATTTTTGTTTACATTTTTATGCCATTCAGAGCTTATTAATTTGCTTATCGTATATTAATTGCATAAGATTTAAATATATTGTGTGAATGATAATTATGTTTGATGATTGTGAATGAAAATTATGTATTGCTTGTGATTGAAATTAACGCACGTGGGGTGCGGAAAATTTAATTATTTAAAATGTAAACAAAATAACTTATCACGGCTGTAACCGTGATTAAATATATTTGTTCACGGTTACAACCATGAACAAAAGGCTGCTCTAGATACTAATATCTGGAATAGATATGTGTTGGGTCATGGTTACAAGTTTTGTTCACGGTTGTAACCGTGATCCATAACTGGTTTTGTTCACGGTAAGAACTGTGAACAAAAACTTGGGGCTCATCTATTAACTGATTTATTGACTTTTCAGGCTTAGAAACGTTCATGTTTACACCCGTAAACGTTTCGTTTTCTGTTCACGGTCAAAACCGTGGCTCATCATTTGCTTACGTAAGTTTGGATCACGGTTCCCTCACGGGTTAAACCTTGACCAAAATGAATTTCGTTCACGGTTTACCCACCAGGCAGCAGTATTTGCATCTAATGTAAATTCTTGTAGCATTGATTCCACCGCACCTGCAGCAGGAAAAGGATGCTGCTCTGAAATACTAAATTAATTCCCCCCAGAACCCCCAAGCACAACCTTATTTAAACCCAAATCCAGTACTCCACCCAAAATTAAACCTGGCTAGCTCTCTGCTCCATTTTCATGGCTGCATCCTCTCTCTGTCCCATCCTCCTCCTCACATTCATCCTCATCTCAACCCTCTTCTTCATCCCCACAGCCATCTCAGCCACCAGCAGCAGCACCACCACCAACTCCTCAACCACCCTCAACACCACCACCACCACCACCACCACAATCAAGACCCTATGCAGCTCAACCCCATACCCCAGCACCTGCCTCTCCTCCCTCAAGCTCACCATCTCCATCGACCCCGGCTCCCTCCTCTCCTTCATCCTCCAATCCCTATCCACCGCCGTCTCCAAGGCCGACTCCCTAACCCCGCTCCTCTCCTCCCCCGGCATCGTCGAGCGCCAGAGGGGCTCCATACAGGACTGCAAGGACCTGCACCATATCACCATCTCCTCCCTAAAGAAAGCGATAGACCTCGTCCAGGAAGGCCGCATTGCCGACGCCAGGACGCATCTCAGCGCCGCCCTGACGAACAAGAACACGTGCCTGGAGGGGCTGGAAGGGGCCCGTGGGGCCGGCTATGTGGTGGCTTCGTGGGTGTCGGCGTACCGCTATGTCAGCAACTCGCTCTCGCTCGTCTCGAACCAGATGGCCTGGAAGAATGGGAGGAGGCTGTTGGGGGGGACGACGACGACGACGACGAGGAGGAGGTTCCCGGGATGGGTTTCAAGAAAGGATAGGAGGCTGCTGCAGAGTGGGGATTATGATGGATACGATCCGGCGTCGGTATGTTTTTGTTAAATTTTATTTTCTCAAGGGGTTTTGTGAATTGTTTTTGTTGTTGCTGTTGAGGTTTTTAATATTAATGTTTGGATAATCCCCTTCATGTGGCCGCGGTAGAGCGCAATCCCCAAACAGACAGCAGACCTCGTTTAGGTTGGGGAAAAGGAGTGGGTCATGTGATCGCGGCCAGAAGCCTGCGGTCCAACCCAGTCCCATTTAATTTGTTGCAGAATTATGTTTCTTTGGTTTGGAAACGCGGCTATTATACGGTATCTAAAAAGCTGCTTTTTTTTTTTAAAAAAAATTATTTTTATTTGCTATGAATTATTAGCTATACAAGGCTATAATTATTGTTGAAAAACCTCTTGTTTTTTTTTTAAACAAAAAGGACAAAGAAAAAAACTACTCCAGCATTTTGTAGCCACCTTTAAATAAAATTTATAATTATTATTTTTCTCCTTAAACTATATATAGAATGCAGTATATTTTGAGAATGAAAATATTGCAACATATGAAAAAGAAAAGAAAAAGGAAATCAATGCTTGTAGAAGTTGAAGGTAGAATGAAGCCCATCTGATTCGCTTCAATTCTACAAAATGCACACCAACTTTCTCTATCTTTTAAATAAAACCATAAAACTCTTAGATTTCAGATAACGGTACCATTGAACTCTCAGTTTTCCAAATCTTGATGATGTCACCTGTATTTAACTTATAAAATTCATTGATTTTATTTTGAAAGGGTGTCCATCAATTATTATGAAGAAAGATCATAATTAATATATGAAGCTTACAGATTAATATTCTGTGCATCAATTTGGATATAGATATTGACGGTGGCAGCGGACGGAAGCGGAAACTTCACGACGGTCAGCGATGCCGTCACGTTCGCTCCCAATGACAGCGATTCCCGAACGCTCATCATCATACGAGCCGGACTTTACGTTGAGAACGTCCAAGTGCCGAGTTACAAGACCAACATTGTGATGTTAGGGGACGGGAGCGATGTTACGGTGATAACAGGGAACAGGAGCGTTGGAGATGGGTGGACTACATTTAGATCTGCTACTGTCGGCGAGTCTTTATTTTCATTTTATTGCATTTATCCTGATTTCTTTATAACAAAAATATAATTAAGAATTGTTAATAATTAACGTGAGCTAGAAAGTGTGATTTATGTCTGTCTCAATCTGATGGAATTGTGAGAGCTGTTTCTGATGTTGAAAAAGTAATTAGATGGGCCCTTCGCAAGTTATTTTCTTATTTTCTCATATCATATTATATTATTATATCATATTATATTATTATGTACATTTATCTTCGCATTAGAAAGCATTTCTAACTACTATTCAATAATTAATTCTATTTGCACTTTGGTTTCAGCCGTTTCGGGCGAAGGCTTTCTTGCTCGTGACCTTGCGTTCGAGAACTCCGCTGGCCCGGCCATGGGACAAGCCGTGGCCCTTCGGATCAATGCCGACCTCTCAGCAATCTACCGATGTGTCATCGACGGCTACCAGGACACCCTCTACGTCCACTCCTTCCGCCAGTTCTTCCGCGACTGCGACATTTCAGGCACAATCGACTTCATCTTCGGCAATGCAGCCGTCGTCTTCCAGAACTCCAACATCTATGCGAAACTGCCCATGCAAGGACAATCGAACATGGTGACTGCCCAATCCCGTGACGACCCTAACGAGACGACCGGCATTTCGATCCAGAACTGCTCGATCGTCGCGTCAGACGATCTGCTATCAAGCAACTGGTCGACTAGGACTTTCCTGGGCAGGCCGTGGAAGATTTATTCTACGACCGTTTATATAGAATCGTACATTGACGATATTATCGATCCTGCTGGGTGGTCGAAATGGGCGCAAAATGATGACAATGCGTTGGATACGTTGTATTACGGCGAGTATTTGAATTATGGGCCTGGAGCCGAGATCCAAAGGAGAGTGAATTGGACCGGGTTTCATTTGATGGATTATGATGAGGCCTATAATTTTACGGTTTCGGAGCTTATTTATGGAGATGAATGGTTGGATTCTACTTCTTTTCCTTATGATGATGGGATTTGATTTGAATTTTTTTTATATATATTGCTGATATTATTTTGGATTTATTATTAAAAGTATCAAAATGTAATTAGGTGGATTGGAAATCTTTTATCAGTCCTCAAATCAATGAATTGGCTTTTGCATGATTGGTTTTTTTTGTGTGTGTGATTGGGGATGCATTGTCCCTACCGGCCCCCCATGCAGTCGTCTCATCCATAAGGCTGGTAGGATCCAAGGGCTTTAGTGCATCCATCTCTGGATAATAACATTATCAAAATTGGATTTCAAGTGAACCTTGTGGTAGATCCTATCATACAAAAAATTCAAACAATTTAGCTCTTGAAAAAAATATTCGTAAACCAGAATTAGGGATGGAGTTCGTTACTGATGATGCTGCACATGATTTTTATATTGAATATGCGCTAAAGAGGGGTTTCGGAGTTAGAAGATCGTCACTTCATAATTCTAGTTCTATTCCTGATAAAGTTATAGCAAGATAGTTTGTATGTAATAAATTTGGAAAGGGTGAACGAAAAAACTGATGGAGTGGAAGAAAGGGACGTATTACGACGTCAATCCATGTGAGTAGAATGTCCCGTAAGAACGAAGGTTGTATTTGATAGATATAGATGCTCTGAAAGCAATTATTTATAATTGTTTATGGACCTATATGAATAATGTATTCTTGCTCGAGCTGATAATATGCTATCTGATTTGCTTTATCATCCATGTATATATATTACTTGTTGTTATGTATCGTTAATACATATTGATAAAGCCCTTAGGATTTTTACTTGACTATAAGAATTATGATGAGATCATACTAATGGAGTTTAGACAGTCCATAAGCACATTCTTAAATGTTTCTAGTCGTGAGAGTGTTGAGACAGTGAATCGATGCTCCAGAATATACTAGTGTATAGTTTCTTGGCCTCTATCAAGTCGATGGCTAGTGCCATAGCTATTGGTGTTTGACACTGAAAATTGTATACAAGTGCTCATTGGAGAATGAGTACACCGAACGGACTCGTCGAGAACTCCTAATGACATTATTATTATTATTTTCACATAGCAATTCTCTAGTGACAATGGTACATGATAGTCTTTAGACCTGAGATCGCCATAGTGTCTTGTTTGTTCCTATTATACTTTGATTACTATCCAACCACGGTTTTAAAGAGTTGTGCATACAGGTTTTAGTTGTTGGATATAAGTGCCTTGAAGGCAATTATTGTAATTGTACAAAGACCTATATGGATAGAAAATATTGCTCGAAATGATAATATGCTATCATATTTGTCTTTATCGTTCATGTGTATATATTTTACTTGCTATTATGTATCTCTAATATATAATGATAAAGCTCATAAGATATTTACTTGACTACTAGGATTATGATGTGGATAATAATAGTGGGGCCTGAATAGTCCATAAGCACATCCTTGAATTTTCCTAGTCGTAGGAGTATCGAGACTGGGTATCGGTACTCTAGATTAGACTATTGTATACGTTTCTTGACCTGGTTGGATGACGATATATGGTCCCAAAGTTATTGGTATTTGACACTGAGGATTGTATACATGTGCTCATTAAAGAATGAGTACATTGAACGGATTCACCGAGAACTCCTACATGGTATTATACCTATTGTCAGATAGCAGTTCTCTGGTGACATAAGTACATGGTAGTTTTTTGTTAGGAATATGTATGCCCTGGAGGCCATTATTGTATACTATAGTGGATGCTTGGACACACACACACACATATGACTTTCTTGCTCGACATGATAGTATGCTATCTGGTTGCTCTTTTATTTTAACATGAGCACTTATTTTAATTTATTGTCTTTTTGATACATGTTGATAAAACCCTTAAGATGTTGATTTGACTACCAGAACTATGATGTAGATCATACTAGTTAGGCTTGTGTAGTTCACAAGCACATCCTTAACCGTTCCTAGTCGAGGGAATATTGGGACATGGCATCGATATTCCAGAATAGACTAGTATGTACATTTCTTGATCCTGTATGGGACGATGATTGATCCCACAACCATTGGTGTTTGATATCAAAGATTGTACACAGGTGCTCATTGGAGAATGAGTACACCGAATAAGACTCGCCGAAAACTCCTAGATGGTACCATACCTATCGTCAGATAGCAGTTCTCTGGTGACACTTGTACAAGTTAGTCTGTAGACCCGAGATCGTCATAGTGTCTTGTGTGGTTCCCACTGTGCTTTGATTTCCTTCCTACCACGGCTCAAATGATTCGTGCAAACAGGTGATTTTTGGTTACAGTCCCGAGTCATATGGAGTCAGTAAGCGATAGGAGGGGTTTCGTATCTCCCGGTATTGGGAGTTGATGTTGCGCTAAGCTCGATTGGCTATAACAGTAAGTCCCTGGTCAGAGATGATGAGATTTACTGATAAGTGTTATCAGTAGTTTCTCGAAAGCTTATAAGCCACACATCGGCATGACTTATCGAGTTAGTGAGTTCTGACGATTCCACTTCCCAGACTCGATATGCAATATATCAGACGAAGAGACCGGACTGTACAGTAAGTGTTGCTTATAGATCTACGGGAGTTTGGACAAGTTTGCTTGTTGATCTTCTATTTGTTCAATACCTGGATACCCGTTACGTCCAGCTAGTACCGCTGACGGCTTGTGGGTATCTGATGTGATCATTACCTATTGCTGGCGTATTGACGAGTCTTTAGTGTCCCACATAGAGCTTTCCTAGCTCAAGCGAAACGAAGTAGGGCACGAATGGAGATATGTGCGGGAGCTTGATTAAATACGAGTATATAATACCGTATTCTAATCTAGCGATATTTGATATCAGCCGGGTTATATATGATATAACCGGATTATTGAATCAAGTGTTGATTCAATGATTTGATTTATATATATGTTTATATATTTGATATTAGCCGGATTATATATGATATAACCGGATTATTGAATCAAGTGTTGATTTAATAATTACACACACACACACACACACTAATATTAAATATTAGCCGGTTATATTTGATATAACCGGATTATTGAATCAAGTGTTGATTTAATGATTTGATATATATATATATATATATATATTCATTTGTATAATGGTTGATGATACATGGAACTAGGATGTATGAGAATCACATTTGAGTAAGATAATAATAAACATTTTTGAATTAAAAAAAATGAAGAATGAGTCATGGTTTTAGATGCTTGGAGAAGTATTGAGAAGCTATGACTCATCTTCAATTCTTGGATTATTCATAGATATTTATTGGTCTCATCTTATCTCATCTTTGATCTCATTTTTAGCTAATGGTTCACACTCATCCAAGTCCATCATCTTCTTCATCTTCTCACTAGATTTTCTAGGGTGAGAAAAAGAAAAAGAAAAGAAATATTTTCAGTGAGCAAAATTCCTACTTCATCAATCTACACTACTCTAACCAATTAGTATATGTTGTTAATTTCACTAATACCTTGATTAATGAAGTGTGAGCTTAAGTGTGAGTTACTTCAAGGTGGATCATTTTCGACGACAAAGACTATAAGGAAGCTCGTTCCATTCTTTAAGTGGAGTCAAAGAAGAGTTCTAGAGACTACTACTTTGGGTTTTAGGAGTGAAGGACTAGACTACAAAGGTTCTTTAAGTGGAGTCAAAGAAAATAAATATTTTTCACAATTAAAATGCTCAGAAATTCGTGCAGGTAATTCTATGAAGGCTTATGAAATACGAACACGCAACTCCATAACTTGGCCGTGGAACCGCCGCCTATACCATGTATTGGCCGCTGTTCCTCCGCCCAAATGTGGAGTTAAGAGCTTGTTTTTCATGTTCTGCTTTATTTTGACATTTTGGATTTTCTAGATATTTTTAATGAGGCTCAAGTGGTTGAGATCTCTGTGAATTGTTGTTGTTTGAAATATCGATTGAAATGTTTAACATCGTCTATATTGCTTTGGTTATGTGATACATTTTTTGGAATTCACATTGATAAGTTTTGCGAAAACTAGTTATCTATTTGTAAATCTTGCATTTTAGTCTCAAATGATGGATTATTACAGAGTTTGATTTCGATCGAAATTCCATCGTAATCTCGTATCGTATGCGAATACTCGCCGGGAGACACTAGTAGACAACCATGCTCTTTTGCCCCGACTAAGTGACTATAGGAGAACCCCATGGCCAAAAGCATCCACTCGGGTGCTCGCGGCCAAGATGTTCCGCCCAAGTTCACTTCGTTGACGTTCTCGGGGGTGCGGCCATCCACTAAAGTTCCTGACGAGCTTTTGAATCATTTAATCGGGAATCTTGTTGAATTGCCCAACCTAATTTTTGAAAAGTGTTCTCAATTCGAGACTTAAATGTAAGGTTTATAGGGTTAGGCGTGAAATTCGGAATATGTGATAATCCGGGTTTATGATGTGTAAAGATACGGATTCTAATTATTATAGTTTGTGTTTCTTTTTTGCGACCGTAAGTGTAATATGTGGCAGTATCCCCGATTTCGTTGCTATACGACAACGACATTAGGCATACACATATTTACTTACGTTGATGACATGTGATGTTATTGTGTTACTACCGATATATTATATCGGATCGTCGTGATTGAATAACCGGTTTTTTTTACGTAAGATAAGAGTTTTTCAATTTTCAATCATGTAAATAATTGTATGTAATATTCTTTTATTGGGAAACTTCCGGATTGAGGTTGTTTTCTCCATTCGATATATATTACTTATTTTACCGCATTAGGATAGACCCAAGGCGGAGAGCACAAGTAACCGGGTACTAAAGTCAAGTAGGAGGCCGTCTCGAGGAGTCGAGATCGGTCGCTTAACTCTAGAATTGGCAGGGTTGCTTGCCGCTCTCGTAGGGGTCTAGGGGTGTGGGCTTGGCTATTCATCACGATCGTGGAATCCGTGTTTTTCGTTACTGGTTTAATCTAAAACACGGATCTCCTAGTATATCATTTATCTTATATATCTGCTTCTGCTGTTTTGTAATGTGATGTGATCATACAACCGCGTGATACGAATACTACTTATATATATATATATGATATATTAGTAGACACTATATATTTTTTGCATCCATGCTAGTCCTGACCCCGCCCTGCTGTAAGTTAACCAACCTTATGGTGAAGACCCGGGTCGCTGTGGCGAATGCGGATGACATATATGTGTTTTATTGTCGTTTCTTCTGTGATATTTAGGAAACATAATTGATGGGACTTCATTAATAAGATTAATGAAAAGAAAAGAAACCTAAAAGATATTGTAGAATCAAAATTTTCAAAAAGATAGCTCTAGTTCTTGCTTTGCATAGCGGCATTCCATTATGAATATCCAGCACCTCATTCGATGCGAAAAGAGCCTAGATCCCTTCACCGGGAATGACCTCTTTAGTAAAACTAGCATATGTTACAACCCATTCGGTTTGTTTTGAAAACTACTCGATTTTTAAAGCGGAGCTTAAACTACTCCTTTTCAAACACTAGATTCTACAATGATATCAAGTTCATTACGTTAAAGGTTTTCTTAAAAACCAGTCGTAGCTCTCTGTCATTTCAGATAGGTACTGTTTAGTATTCGTGCTACGTTTGTCGACCTTGTCGAGGCATAGTGTTCAATCGCTGATTAGTGCTTTTCTGCCGCATGATGATGCGATTGGTTAGGGCAGTCGTACGGCCATGTTGATCTTGTCAAGGGTCGTGCGGGTGGGTCTAAGTCAGTTACGAAATGACGGAGTGAACTTAACTTGCGGTTTATGGTTTGTTGACCTTGTCAAGGTCATAAACCCCATGGGGTAAAAACAATTATCGGGAATTTCAAGTGTTGAAATTTGCAATGAGATTGCATACCTTCTATGTGATAGTTGGATCCCGATACCCACTGTGAGTAAGTGTTACTCCTGGGAGAGTTTTCCACTTTACAATTAGTTAATTCAGTAGGTGTCTAAGAAAGGTGTTAACCAGGTTATGCCCCTGCGGAAGCAAGGTTATTTAATTAGTTCCATGCGAAAGCACGGGGAGACTCTCTCAGAGTACCAACACCAGCCTGGCTGACTGATTAGCGAACCTGTACGGTATAATTAATCCCGGCTAATCTTACCTTTTAGGGTTTGAAGGAAGATTTGATAAAAACAGTGGGGACCATCCTGATTAGATAATATAATAACCAATCTAATTTTGCAAGAGCGCACGCTAAAGTATTTTCTTCTATCTCTCCAGATAGCGACCATGTCATGTCTTAATTAAGATAATAATATGGATGTATTGACTAAACCCGCTTATTAACTGGGCTGGGGAACGTTGGTTCTGCCCTATTTTATGACAACTTTCATAAGTCTAGGAAAGGGATAGGGGTCTGCAAGGATTTCCACGCAACTCTAATGAAGAAAGAGCATTTTGATACATTTTCTTCGGGTGTGTTAGTTATTGAGAACTGTTTCTCAGTCTGCTCTATGTCCTGAGTATTGGATACCGAATCAGGATCTCACATTTGTAATCTGTTACAAGAGTTAAAAAAAGTAGAGAACCGAGAAATGGTGATATGTCTCTCAGAGTAGGGAATGGAGCAATTATTGCTGCCGAAGCTATCGACGAATATCACCCAGTATTGCCAAATGATAATACATTGATTTTGAACGATTTTTATTTCGTACCATCTATGATGTGCAATATAATATCCATAACTTTATTAGATAAAGAAGAATATAACTTTGCATTAGAGAAAAATGTTATGAATATTTTCCTAAATCAAGTGTTGATTGGGTTTGGTACGTTGTGTAATGGTTTGTACATTCTAAATCAAAATACAGTTCTAAACATACAGAACACATACAAGAGGAAAAGTTCAGAAATGAACGAAGCCTTCTTGTGGCACTGTAGACTTGGTCATATCAATGCGACCGGACTAGCTAAATTGCATAAAGATGGATATTTAAATCCATTCGAATTTACATCTTATGAAACCTATCAGTCATGTCTCAAAGGTAAGATGACCAAAACTCTGTTTACAGGACACAGAGCAAAAGCTACTGAACTCTTGGGACTGATACATAGTGATGTATGCGGTCCTATGTCTACACATGCCAGGAATGATTCCTCATACTTCATTACATTCACCGATGATCTCTCAAGATTTGAACATGTGTTTCTGTTGAAACACAAATATGAAACTTTTGAGAAATTCAAGAAATATAAGAGCGAAGTAGAGAACCAGACGGGTAAAAGTATTAAAATACTTCGATCTAATCTAGGAGGTGAATACTTAAGCACGGAATTATAAGATTATCTAAAAGAGAATGAGATTCTCTCTCAGCTTACTCCTCCGTATACACCACAACACAAAGGTGTATTGGAGCGGAGGAATCGCACCCTATTAGATATAGTGCGCTCTATAATGAGTACTGTTGAGTTATTTATTTCTTTTTGGAGTTATGCACTTGAGATAGCTGCATACCTATTGAATCAAGTTCTATCAAAATCTGTGCCTAAAACACCATATGAGGTATGAAGTGGAAATAGACCATATCTTAAACAAGTTAAGATATGGGTTTGTCCGGCCTATGATAAAAAACAGAATCCGGATAAACTCGAAGCACGATCAGTTTTTTGCAAGTTTGTGGGATATCCAAAGAATTCATATGGATATCTATTCTACCACATTGAGGAACAAAAGATGTTTTTTGCTCAACACGCCACTTTTTTAGAAAAGGAATTTCTTTTGAAAGAAATTAGTGGTAAAAAGGTAGAGCTGGAAGAAGTTCCAGATGCACAAACTACAATTGAAGATTTAGTAGAACCGGAGGATTCGATAGTCCCCGAAGAACCTCAGCCACTCCGCAGATCTAATAGGGTTTCTCACCCACTTGAGAGATACTACGGTTTTCTTATAGATGGTGGGAGCAAGGATTGCATCATGGAAGATGATGACCTAACTAGTTTCGAGCAGCCCATCACAAGTGGGGACTCTGTGAAATAGCTGGATGCTATGCGATCTGAGATGGAATCCATGTACACCAACAAAGTATGGACTTTGGAAGTTGCTCCTGAAATGGTAAAACCTATTGGGAGTAAGTAGATTTTCAAGAAGAAAATTGGTGTAGATGGAAAACTTGAGACCTTCAAAGCTAGACTTGTAACAAAAGGTTTTCATCAACGACTAGGTGTTGACTATGATGAGACCTTTTCTCCAGTGTCTATGCTTAAGTCCATCAGGATCTTACTTGCCATTGCTGCATATCATGACTATGAAATCTGGCAGATGAACGTCAAGACCGCTTTTCTAAATGGTGATTCAGAAGAAAGAGTGTATATGACACGGCCAGAGGGCTTCGTAGACAGTGGGAGGAGCGGAAAGGGGTGCAAGCTGCTTAAACCAATTCATGGATTAAAGCAGACGTCGCGGAGTTGGAATAACTGTTTTGATGCAGCAGTCAAAGAGTTTGACTTCATCAAAAACATAGATGAACCATATATATATATATATATAAAGTTTATAGAGATTAGGGTCGTATTTCTCGTATTGTACGTGGATGACATACTCTTGATAGGAAATGATGTTCCTATACTGCACTCGGTCAAACTCTTCCTATCACAAAAGTTCTCCATGAAAGATCTGGGTGATACCTCCTACATACTGGGGATAAAGATCTATAGAGATAGATCTAAAAGGATATTGGGATTGTCCCAATCCCGGTATATAGACACCATGCTAAAGAGCTTTAGTATGGAAGATTCTAAACGTGGTAATTTACCCGCTTGTTTAGGAATCACTCTCTCCAAAGAGATGTCTCTCAAGACTGATTTGGAAGAAGCTCGCATGAACGTGATACCCTATATTTCTGTAGTTGGGTCTATCATGTACGCGATATTATGCACTAGACCGGATGTAGCTTACGCACTTAGTGTGGTAAATAGATATCAATCAAACCCAGGAGAGAAGCACTGGATAACTGTGAAGAACATTCTTAAGTACTTGAGAAGTACTAAAGAGATGTTCTTGGTGTATGGTAATGGAGAACTCCAAGTAGAGTTTTTTTTCCGATTCAAGCTTCCAGAGTGATAAGGATGACATCAATTCTGTTTCGGGGTTTGTCTTCACCCTCAATGGAGGGGCGGTATGTTGGAAAAGTTCCAAGCAAGATATTATTGCAGACTCGATGATGGAGGCTTAATACATCGCTGCCAAAGAGGCTGTCTGGATGAAGAAGTTCATTATTGAACTTGGTGTGGTTCCATCCATTGAGAATCCAATACCTTTGTATTGTGATAACAATAGAGCTGTGGCTTTGGCCAAGGAACCCTGGTCCCATCAGCGATCTAGACATATTTTGAGGCGGTATCACCTGATCCGGGAGATAGTTGATCGCCGCGAGATCGAGGTCAGGAGAGTAGATATGAAGGACAATACGGCAGATCCACTCACGAAGGCCCTTCCCCAGACACAATTCGAAAGAATTTTTAGGATGTTGTGTATGCGATACTACAACAACTGGCCTTACTGCAAGTGGGAGATTATTAGGAATATGTATGCCCTAGAGGCCATTGTTGTATATTATAGTGGATACTTGGACATATACATAGAGGACTTTCTTGCTCGATATGATAGTATGCTATATGGTTACTCTTTATCTTAACATGTGCACTTGTTTTTGTTTATTTTCTTTTTGATACATGTTGATAAAGTCCTTAGGATGTTGGCTTGACTACCAGGACTATGATGCAGACCATACTAGTGGGGCTTGTGTAGTCTACTAGCACATCCTTAACTGTTCCTAGTCAAGATAATATCGAGACAGAGAATCGATATTCCAGAGTAGACTAGCGTATACGTTTATTGACCTTGTATAGGGCAATGGTTGATCCCACAACCATTAGTGTTTGACATCAAAGATTGTACACAGGTGCTCATTGGAGAATGAGTACACCGAACAAGACTCGCCGAAAACTCCTAGATGGTACCATACCTGTCATCAGATAGCAGTTCTCTAGTGACACTTGTACAAGTTAGTCTATAGACCCGAAATCGTTATAGTGTCTTGTGTGGTTTCTACTGTGCTTTGATTTACTCCCTACCACGGCTCAAATGAGTCGTGCAAATAGGTGGTTTTTTGGTACAGTCCCGAGTCATATGGAGGCAGTGAGCGATAGGAGGGGTTTCGTCTCTCCCGGTATTGGGAGTTGATGTTGCGCTAAGTTCGATTGGCTATAACAGCAAGTCCCTGGTCAGAGCTGATGAGATTTACTGATAAGTGTTATCAGTAGTTTCTCGAAAGGTTATAGGCTACACATCGGCATGACTTATCGAGTTTGTGGGGTCTGACGATTCCACTTCCCAGACTCGATATGCAACATATCAGACGAAGAGACCGGACTGTAGGTAAGTGTTGCTTATAGATCTACGGGAGTTTGGACAAGTTTGCTTGTTGATCTTCTATTCATTTAATACCTGGATACCCGTTACGTCCAGCTAGTACCGCTGAAGGCTTGTGGGTATCTGATGTGATCATTACCCATTGCTGGCGTATTGACGAGTCTTTAGTGTCCCACATAGAGGTTTCCTAGCTCAAGCGAAACGAAGTAGGGCACGAATGGAGATATGTGCTGGAGCTTGATTAAATACGAGTATATGATACCGTATTCTAATCTAGCGATATTTGATATCAGCCGTATTATATGTGATATAACCGGATTATTGAATTAAGTGTTGATTCAATGATTTGATTTATATATATGTTTATATATTTGATATTAGCCGGATTATATATGATATAACCGGATTATTGAATCAAGTGTTGATTTAATAGTTATATATATATATATATATATTAACTAATATTAAATTTTAGCCGGTTATATGTGATATAACCGGATTATTGAATCAAGTGTTGATTTAATGATTTGGTGTGTGTGTGTGTGTATTCATTTGTATCATGGTTGATGATACATGGAAATAAAATGTGTGAGAATCACATTTGAGTAAGATAATAATAAACATTTGTGAATTAAAAGAAATGAAGAATGAGTCATGGTTTTAGATGCTTGGAGAAGTATTGAGAAGCCATGACCCATCTTCAATTCTTGGATTATTCATAGATATTTATTGGTCTCATCTTATCTCATCTTTGATCTTATTTTTAGCTAATGGTTCACACTCATCCAAGTCCATTATCTTCTTCATCTTCTCACTAGATTTTCTAGGGTGAGAAAAAGAAAAAGAAAAAGAAAAGAAATATTTTTAGTGAGCAAAATTCCTACTTCATCAACCTACACTACTCTAGCCAATTAGTATATGTTGTTAATTTCACTAATACCTTGATTAATGAAGTGTGAACTTGAGTATGAGTTGTTTCAAGGTGGATCATCTTCGACGACGAAGACTATAAGGAAGCTCTTTCCATTCTTTATGTGGAGTCAAAGAAGAGTTTTAGAGACTACTACTTGGAACTTTAGGAGTGAAGGACTAGACTACAAAGGTTCTTTAAGTGGAGTCAAAGAAAAGAAATATTTTTCACAATTAAAAATACTCAGAAAATTATGCAGGTAATTCTATGAAGGCGTATGAAATACGAACACGTAACTCCATAACTTGGCCGCGGAACCGCCGCCTATACCATGTATTGGCCACTGTTCCGCCGCCCAAATGGGGAGTTAAGAGCTCGTTTTTCATGTTTTGCTTTATTTTTACATTTTGGATTTTCTAGATATTTTTAATGAGGCTCAAGTGGTTGAGATCTCTGTGAATTGTTATTGTTTGAAATATCGATTGAAATGTTTAACATCGTCTATAGTGCTTTGGTTATGTGATACAATTTTTAGAATCCACATTGATTAGTTTTGCGAAAACTAGTTATCGATTTGTAAATCTCGAATTTTAGTCTTAAACGATGGATTATTATGGAGTTTGGATTTCGATCGAAATTTCGTCGTAATCTCGTATCGTACGCGAATACTCGCCGAAAGATACTAGTAGACAGCCATGCTCCTTTGCCCCGACCAAGTGACTATAGGAGAACCCCATGGCCAAAAGCATCCACTCGGGTGCTCGCGGCCATGATGTTCCGCCCACATTCACTTCGTTGACGGTCTCGGGGGTGAGGCCATCCACTAAAGTTCCCAACGAGCTTTCGAATCATTTAATCGGGAATCTTGTTGAATTGCCCAGCTTAATTTTTGAAAAGTGTTCTCAATTCGAGACTTAAATGTAAGGTTTATAGGGTTAGACATGAAATTCAGAATATGTGATAATCCGGGTTTATGATGTCTAAAGATGCGGATTCTAATTATTGTAGTTTTCGTTTCTTTTCTGCGACCGTAAGTGTAATATGTGACAGTATCCCCGATTTCATTGCTATACGACAACGACATTAGGCATACACATATTTACTTACGTTGATGACATGTGATGTTATTGTTTTGCTATCGATATGTTATATCGGATCGTCGTGATTGAATAGCCGAGTTTTTTTTACGTGAGATAAGAGTTTTTCAATTTTCAATCATGTATATAATTGTATGTAATATTCTTTTATTGGGACACTTCCGGATTGAGGTTATTTTCTCCATTCGATATATATTATTTATTTTACCGCATTAGGATAGACCCAAGACGGAGAGCACAAGTAACCGGGTTCTAGAGTTAAGTAGGAGGCCGTCTCGAGAAGTCGAGACCGATTGCTTAACACTAGAATTGGCAGGGTTGCTTGCCGCTCTCATAGGGGTCTAGGGGTGTGGGCTTGGTTATTCATCACGATCTTGGAATCTATGTTTTTCGTTACTGGTTTAATCTAAAATACGGACCTCCTAGTATATCATTTATCTCATATATCTGCTTCTGCTGTTTTGTAATATGATGTGATGTAATCATATAACTGCGTGAGACGAATACTACTTATATATATGATATATTAGTAGACACTATATATTTTGTGCATCCATACTAGTCCTGACCCCGCCCTGCCGTAAGCGAACTAACCTTACGGTGAAGACCCGGCCGCTGAGGCGAATGCGGATGGCATATATGTGTTTTATTATCGTTTTTTCTGTGATATTTAGGAAACATAATTGATGGGACTTCATTAATAAGATTAATGAAAAGAAAAGAAACCTAAAAGATGTTGTAGAATCAAAATTTTCAAAAAGATAGCTCTAGTTCTTGCTTTGCATAGCGGTATTTCATTTTCAATATCCAGCACCTCATTCGATGAGGAAAGAGCCAAGATCCCTTCACCGGGAATGACATCTTTAGTAAAACCAGCATATGTTACAACCCACTCGGTTTGTTTTGAAAACAACTCGATTTTTTAAGCGGAGCTTAAACCACTCCTTTTCAAACACTAGATTCTACAATGATATAAAAATTCATTACGTTAAAGGTTTTCTTAAAAACCAGTTGTAGCTCTCTGTCATTTCAGATAGGTACTGTTTAGTATTCGTGCTGCGTTTGTCGACCTTGTCGAGGCGTATTGTTCGGTCGCTGATTAGTGCTTTTCTGCCGCATGATGATGCGATTGGTTAGGGCAGTTGTACGGCTTTGTTGATCTTGTCAAGGGTCGTGCGGGTGGGTCTAAGTCAGTTACGAAATGACGGATTGAACTTAACTTGCAGTTTATGGTTTGTTGACCTTGTCAAGGTCATAAACCCTATGGGGTAAAAACAATTATCGGGAATTTCAAGTGTTGAAATTTGCAATGAGATTTCATACCTTCTATGTGATAGTTGGATCCCGATACTTACTGTTAGTAAGTGTTACTCCTGAGAGAGTTTTCCACTTTACAATTAGTTAATTCAGTAGGTGTCTAAGAAAGGTGTTAACTGGGTTATGCCCCTGCGGAAGCAAGATTATTTAATTAGTTCCATGCGAAAACACGGGAAGACTCTCTCGGAGTACCAACACCAGCCTGGCTGACCGATTAGTGAACCTGTAGGGTATAATTAATCCCGGCTAATCTTACCTTTTAGGGTTTGAAGGAAGATTTGATAAAACAGTGGGAGCCATCTCGATTAGATAATATAATAAGCAATCTAATTTTGAAAGAGCGCACGCTAAAGTATTTTCTTCTCTCTCTCCAGATAGCGACCATATCACGCCTTAATCAAGATAATATTATGGATGTATTGACTGAACCCGCTTATTAACTGGGCTGGGGAACGTTGGTTCTGCCCTATTTTATGACAACTTTCATAAGTCTAGGAAAGGGATAGGGGATTGCAAGAATTTCCACGCAACTCTAATGAAGAAAAAGCATTTTGATACATCTTTTTCGGATGCGTTAGTTATTGAGAACCGTTTCTCAGTCTGCTCTACGTCCTGAGTATTGGATACCGAATCAGGATTTCACATTTGTAATCTGTTACAAGGGTTAAAAAAAAGTAGAAAACTGAGAAATGGTGATATGTCTCTCAGAGTAGGGAATGGAGCAATTGTTGCTGCCGAAGCTGTCGTCGAATATCACCTAGTATTGCCAAATGGTAATACATTGATTTTGAACGATTTTTATTTCGTACCATCTATGATGTGCAATATAATATCCATATCTTTATTAGATGAAGAAGGATATAACTTTGCATTAAAGAAAAATGTTATGAACATTTTCCTAAATCAAGTGTTGATTGGGTTTGGTACGTTGTGTAATGGTTTATACATTTTAAATCAAAATACAGTTCTAAACATACAGAACACATACAAGAGGAAAAGTTCAGAAATGAACGAAGCCTTCTTGTGGCACTGTAGACTTTGTCAAATCAATGCGACCGGACTAGCTAAATTGCATAAAGATGGATATTTGAATCCATTCGAATTTACATCTTATGAAACCTGTCAGTCATGTCTCAAAGGTAAGATGACCAAAACTCTGTTTACAGGACACGGAGCAAAAGCTACTGAACTCTTGGGACTGATACATAGTGATGTATGCGGTCCTATGTCTACACATGCCAGGAATGCTTCCTCATACTTCATTATATTCACCGATGATCTCTCAAGATTCGAACATGTGTTCCTGTTGAAACACAAATATGAAACTTTTGAGAAATTCAAGGAATATAAGAGTGAAGTAGATAACCATACAGGTAAAATTATTAAAATCCTTCGATCTAATTGAGGAGGTGAATACTTAAGCACGGAATTTCAAGATTATCTAAAAGAGAATGGGATTCTCTCTCAGCTTACTCCTCTGTATACACTACATTACAAAGGTGTATTGGAGCGGAGGAATCGCACCCTATTAGATATGGTGCGCTCTATAATGAGTACTGTTGTGTTACCTATTTCTTTTTGGAGTTATGCACTTGAGATAGCTGCATACCTATTGAATCAAGTTCTATCAAAATCTGTGCCTAAAACACCATATGAGGTATGGAGTGGAAAGAGACCATATCTTAAACGAGTTAAGATATGGGTTTGTCCGGCCTATGTTAAAAAACAGAATCCGGACAAACTTGAAGCACGATCATTTTTTTTCAAGTTTGTGGGAAATCTAAAGAATTCATATGGATATCTATTCTACTACATCGAGGAACAAAAGGTGTTTGTTACTCAACACCCCACCTTTTTAGAAAAAGAATTTCTTTTGAAAGAAATTAGTGGTAATAAGGTAGAGCTTGAAGAAGTTCCAGATGCACAAACTACAACTGAAGATTTAGTAGAACTGGAGGATTCGATAGTCCCCAACGAATCTCAGCCACTCCGCAGATCTAATAGGGTTTCTCACCCACTTGAGAGATACTACGGTTTTCTCATAGATGGTGGGAGCAAGGATTGCATCATGGAAGATGATGACCCAACTAGTTTCGAGCAGCCCATCACAAGTGGGGACTCTGTGAAATGGCTGGATGCTATGCGATCTGAGATGGAATCCATGTACACCAACAAAATATGGAATTTGGAAGTTGCTCCTGAAGGGGTAAAACCCATTGGGAGTAAGTGGATTTTCAAGAAAGAAATTGGTGTAGATGGAAGGTTTGAGACCTTCAAAGCTAGACTTGTAACAAAAGGTTTTTGTCAACGACTAGGTGTTGACTATGATAAGACCTTTTCTCCAGTGTCTATGCTTAAGTCCATCAGGATCTTACTTGCCATTGCTGCATACCATGACTATAAAATCTGGAAGATGAACGTCAAGACCGCTTTTCTAAATGGTGATTCAGAAGAGAGCGTGTATATGACATGGCCAGAGGGCTTCGTAGACAGTGGGAGCAGCGGAAAGGTGTGCAAGCTGTTTAAATCAATTTATGGATTAAAGCAGACGTCGTGGAGTTGGAACATCTGTTTTGATGCAGCAGTCAAAGAGTTTGACTTCATAAAAAACATAGATGAACCATGTATATATAAAAAGGTTGTAGAGAGTATGGTCATATTTCTCGTATTGTACGTGGATGGCATACTCTTGATAGGAAATAATGTTCCTATACTGCACTCGGTCAAACTCTTTCTATCACAAAAGTTCTCCATGAAAGATCTGGGTGATACCTTCTACATACTGGGGATAAAGATCTATAGAGATAGATCTAAAAGAATATTGGGATTATCCCAATCCCGCTATATAAACACCATGCTAAAGAGCTTTAGTATGGAAAATTCTAAGCGTGGTAATTTACCCGCTTGTTCAGGAATCGCTCTCTCCAAAGAGATGTCTCCCAAGACTGATTTGGAAAGAGCTCGCATGAACATGATACCCTATATTTCTGTAGTTGGGTCTATCATGTACGCAATGTTATGCACTAGACCGGATATAGCTTACGCACTTAGTGTGGTAAATAGGTATCAATCAAACCCAGGGGAGAAGCACTGGATAACTATGAAGAACATTCTTAAGTACTTGAGAAGTACTAAAGAGATATTCTTGGTGTATGGTAATGGAAAACTCTAAGTAGAGTTCTTTTCCGATTCAAGCTTCCAGAGTGATAAGGATGACAGCAAGTCTGTTTCGGGGTTTGTCTTCACCTTCAATGGAGGGGTGGTTTGTTGGAAAAGTTCCAAGTAAGATACCGTAGCAGACTCGACAATGGAGGCTGATTACATCTCTGCCAAAGAGGCTGTCTGGATGATGAAGTTCATTATTGAACTTGGTGTGGTTCCATCCATTGAGAATCTAATACCTTTGTATTGTGATAACAATGGAGCTGTGGCTTTGGCCAAGGAACCCTGGTCCCATCAGCGACCCAGACATATTTTGAGACGGTATCACCTGATCCGGGAGATAGTTGATCGCCGCGGGATTGAGGTCAGGAGAGTAGAAATGAAGAATAATACGGCAGATCCACTCACGAAGGCCCTTCCCCAGACACAATTCGAGAGACTTTTTGGGATGTTGGGTATGCGATACTACAACAACTGGCCTTACTGCAAGTGGGAGATTATTAGGAATATGTATGCCCTAGAGGCCATTATTGTATATTATAGTGGATACTTGGACATATATATAGAGGACTTTCTTGCTCGATATCATAGTATGCTATATGGTTACTCTTTATCTTAACATGTGCACTTGTTTTAGTTTACATTCTTTTTGATACATGTTGATAAAGTCCTTAGGATGTTGGCTTGACTACCAGGACTATGATGCAGAACATACTAGTGGGGCTTGTGTAGTCTACTAGCACATCCTTAACTGTTCCTAGTTGAGAGAATATCGAGACAGAGTATCGATATTCCAGAGTAGACTAGCGTATACGTTTCTTGACCCTGTATAGGGCAATGGTTGATCCTACAACCATTAGTGTTAGACATCAAAGATCGTACACATGTGCTCATTGGAAAATGAGTACACCGAATAAGACTCGCCAAGAACTCCTCGATGGTACCATACCTATCGTTAGATAGCAGTTCTCTGGTGACACTTGTAAATGTTATTCTGTAGACCCGAGATTGTCACAGTATCTTGTGTGGTTCCCACTGTGCTTTGATTTTCTCTCTACCATGGCTCAAATGAGTCATGCAAACATATGGTTTTTGGGTAGAGTCCTGAGTCACATAGAGGCAGTGAGTGATAGGAGGGATTTCGTCTCTCCCGGTATTAGGTGTTGATATTGCGCTATGCTCGATTGGCTATAACAGTAAGTTCCTGGCCAGGGCTGATGAGATTTACTGATAAGTGTTATCAGTAATTTCTCGAAAGGTTATAGGCCACATATCGGCATGACTTATCGAGTTAGTGGGGTCTGACGATTCCACCTCTCAGACTCGATATGCGACATATCAAACGAAGAGACCGAACTGTACGGTAAGTGTTGCTTATAGGCTCTACGGGAGTTTGGACAAGTTTGCTTGTTGATCTTCTATTCGTTCAATACCTGGATAGCCATTACGTCCAGTTAGTACCGTTGACGGCTTGTGGGTATCTGATATGATCATTACCCGCTGCTGGCGTATTGACGAGTCTTTAGTGTCCCACATAGAGGTTTCCTAGTTCAAGCGAAACGAAGTTGGGCACGTATAGAGATATGTGCGGGAGCTTGATTAAATACGAGTATATGATACCGTATTCTAATCTAGCGATATTTGATATCAGCCGGGGTATATATGATATAACCGGATTATTGAATCAAGTGTTGATTCAATGATTTGATTTATATATATGTTTATCTATTTGATATTAGCTGGATTATATATGATATAACCGTATTATTGAATCAAGTGTTGATTTAATAATTATATATATATTAATTAATATTAAATATTAGCCGGTTATATGTGATATAACTGGATTATTGAATCAAGTGTTAATTTAATGATTTGATATACATATATATATTTGATATTAGTTGGGTTATATATGATATAACCGGATTATTGAATTAAGTGTTGATTTAATAATTTGATATATATATATATATATATATATTAACTAATATTAAAATCACTTAAGATTTTCTTCTCTTTATGTGTGTGTGTGTGTGTGTGTGTGTGTCATGGTTGACGATACACGCAACTAGGATGTGTGAGAATCACATTTGAGTAAGATAATAATAAAAATTTATGAATTAAAAGAAATGAAGAACGAGTCATGGTTTTAGAAGCTTGGAGAAGTATTGAGAAGCTATGACTCATCTTCAATTCTTGGATTATTCATAGATATTTATTGGTCTCTTCTTATCTCATCTCTGATCTCATTTTTTAGCTAATGGTTTACACTCATCCAAGTTCATCTTTTTCTTCATCTCCTTACTATATTTTTTAGGATAGGAAAAAGAAAAAGAAAAGAAATTTTTTTGTGAGCAAAATTGCTACTTCATCAACCTACACTATTCTAGCCAATTAGTATAGGTTTTTAACTTCACTAATACCTTGTGTGAGCTTGAATATGAGTTGCCTCAAGGTGGATCATTTTCGACGACGAAGACTACAAGTAAGCTCGTTCCATTCTTTAAGTGGAGTCGAAGAAGAATTCTAGGGACAACTACTTGGAGCTTTAGAATTGAAATACTAGACTATAAAGGTTGTAGACTCTCTTCACTTAGTTTAGAACATAGTTTGCTAATTTTGAAACCCTAATTCTCTAGTTCGATTCTTGTTAGTATACTTAGACTTCTAAATTTTTAAAATTGCATACTTGATACTCATTGAAACCTAGTAGAGGTGCTAAGACATACTTTCACTTTTGACCTGAGATCGCCATAGCGTCTTGTGTGTGTTCCCTCTATACTTCGATTACTACCCTACCACAACATTAAAGAGCCATGCAAACAGGTTTTAGATGGGTACAGTCTCGAAGCACATGGAGGCAATGAGCGGTCGAAGGGTTTCGTCTCTCCCGGTATAGGGAGTTGATGTCGTGCTGTGCTTGATTGACTATAACCATAAGTTCTTGGCCAAGGCAGTTGAGATAAACTGATAAGTGTTTTCAGTTGTATCTCAGATGGTTATGAGTTTGACATCAGCATGACTTATTGGATTATTAGGGGTCTGACAGAATCCACCCCCCAAACCTGGTATGTGACACTCTATGAAGAGACCGGACTGTACGGTGACTGTCACTGATAGACTCTGATTGCGTACGTATGAGCTTTTTTATCAACCTTTCTTTTGATCAATACTTGGGTAGCCGTTACGTGCACCTAGTACCGCTGACGTGCTTGTGGGCTAACCTGTGAGTGGATTGATCTGAAAGTGTTTCAGATTCAATCAGATATGTCCTATCCTACTGCCAGCGTATTGATTGAGCTTTTAGAGTATCACAAAAAGATTTTTCCTGCTCTGGCGAAACGACGTAGTGTGTGTATGATGATACGTATGGGAGTTCGATTAAACACGTGTATATAGTACACACACATTAATCAGACATTTGATAGTACTGGCTGATTTATTATAAAGCTGGATTATTAAATCAAGTGTTGATTTAATATATATATATATATATATATATATATATATATATATATATATATAGTATTATGTTCACTCTCTCTCATTTGCTATTTGTATGTGATACAAATACATGTATATGTATATGATACATATACTAATATATTGTGTATATGATACACATAGACTTCTAGAAGTGATGATAAGTACGGAAGTTTGATTAAATACGTGTATATGATATACATTAATCATCAGACGTTTGATAATAATAACCGGTTTATTATAAAGCCGGATTATTAAATCAAGTGTAGATTTAATAATAAAACATATATTAATATGTATTCTAGTATTATGTTTATTTCCCATATGTTATTTGTATGTTATGCAAATACATGTATATGTGTATGTATATGATACATATACTAATTTACTTGTGTCTTTGATACACTTATTATTCTAGAAGGAACACTTCATTTCTTTAAATGAATAAAGAAATGAAGCATATAGAGAGGTATGATTGTTAGAATGGGCATCATTGTTATATTGATAATAATGAACTATTTCTAGCATGAAGATTTCATCTCTTTCTATTTGATTTTTTCATTCAATCATGCTCTTTCTCTCTCTTCATTTTCTTTCATGAGAGCAAGAGAGAAAAAGAGAGAATTTTAGAGAGTGAGCTCACTATATCTCTTCCTCTCATTTTATAGAAAATTTTGAGAGCAAGTTACTTCACAAGAGTATGCTTTTTGGTGGAGTTGATGCTTGGGTAGGGGTTTTCTTTGAAGTGTATAATTTTTGGCGTAACTGGACCGCTTGCAAGCTTGATCCTTATAACGTGGAGTCTAGCTTGGGTCTTCCACTAGACGAGTGGACACGCTACAAAGGTTGTATCCCCCTAAACCCCATATTAACCTTACTAGTTTTGCACAACTATTAGTATTTGGATGATTTTGGGGTTCATGGTTGGTGCTGTGTTTTACAAATTTTTGTTTGTTATATCTGCCGCGGTTTGTAAGTGTTGCAACCATAGTACCAAATGATAACATTTTATCAGAGCCGATTCAAATACTACTTGTTGTTTTTGTGGCTAAAGATTTCAAAACCCCAATTTTTCAAAACCCGTTTTCAAAAATTGCATGAAAAACCTCTCATTTTGCCTTGTACCCGAGCCCCGGGGGTCTTTGGTTCGTACCAAGACTCCGTGCAGGTTTGGGGGTGACCCCGGGGCTATCCTCTGGGGATAGGGTAGGCCCCCACCCAAGGCTACCACTTGGCTGCCTTGGAAAGGGGGCCAAACCCGAGAGCACCATTTAGGGTGCTATCGATTTTAGCTTCCAGTCCGAAGCCACCAAGTGGTGGCCTCGGGTTGGAGGCCCCACTTAGGCCTATAAAGGGCCCCATGGGACGTGCCATAGGTCCCCGTCAGGGTCTCGGGCACTTTCCGGGTCTTTCAGGACTCGAAAATGTGAGAAATGAAGGATTTTTTGGACTGTCGGGGTGAATTTGAAGTTCGTTTTTTGGAATTTCAAGTTTGCGACCTTATGGTTATGAAATAGTTTATCCGTGGCTTCAAATTAACTTGATCAAAATGTTTGATCGAGTTTGTTTGTTCACATATAAGGATATGTGTTGGTAAAGGTCTCTTAATTGATGTGTAATCAAGTAGACGAGGTTGTACATTAGTGAATGTGCTGTTGGTGTGTATGGCTTGGTTCGGATTGTCGCGATGAATAGCCCCTCGTATGAATGTGAATGCATACAAGTGTTGTATGTAATTCATTTATTCTATGGATTACAAAATGTATTGTTCTTTTAGGTATATGAAATAGGTTGTCCTGTGGTGAAGTGCTCGAGCCGCCGGATTCTAGAATGCACTAAGTGGCTGTTCCCGCCAAATTTTTTGGATCAAACCTTGATGTTCTTTTTATAAAAATAGGGGGCAGCACCTCATGTGCAAAGCACACGGGTACCTGCTGCAGATAGGATTAAATCTTATAGAAGTGCCCACGTGTTAACCACGTGAGCACTCACATGCAAAGTATGTGAGTACCGGTTTCAGATAGGATTAAATTCTATGATAGCCCCCACGTGTTAAACATGTGAGCAACCACATGTTAAACACGTGAGTTCTCTTGTTGCATTCTTTTGGCAGCGCTCACATGCAAAGCACGTGAGCGCCGCTGCTATATATGTATATGGCAGTGCTCACGTGATAGCACATGAGTGCCCCAATTTAAAACACTCTCATATGATAGAATCAAATTATATGTTAGGAAAATATTTTCCTAATCTTGTTAAACAAACAAGATATTCATATGATAGAATTAAATTTTATTTGGGAAATATCTTCCCTAATCTTTCTAAAATGGAAAGATCTTTCTCTAGCAGAGAATATTTCGATTTAAAATCCAATGGTGATAAAATATCACCAATTAAATCATCGAATAGAATTAAATTCTATGTGATAGAATTAAATTCTATTTGGGAAATATTTTCCCTGATCTTTTTAAATATGGAAAGATTTTTCTCTAACAGAGAATATTTGGATTTAAAATCCAATGGTGATAAAATATCACCAATTAAACCATCTGATAGAATTAAATTCTATGTGGAAAATATTTTCCTGATTTTTCTAAAATAAGAAAGATATTCTCTGTTAAACAAAATTAAATTCTATGTTAGGAAAATTTCTTCCTGATTTTATTAAACTAACAAGATATTCATATGATAGAATAAAATTCTATGTTAGAAAAATATCTTCCTAATCTTGTTAAACTAACAAGATATTCATATGATAGAATAAAATTCTATGTTAGGAAAATATTTTTCTAATCTTGTTAAACTAACAAGATATTTATATGATAGAATAAAATTCTATGTTAGAAAAATATTTTTTCTAATCTTGTTAAATTAAATAAGAAATCTTCTCTGTTAAACAGAGAGCCTTTGAATTAAAAATCCAACAGTGAATAAAATTCATCGGTTGATTTTTAAAATCAATTTGATTGGTTATGAAATCAATCATGATCTCTCAATGAAAGATTTTCTCAAATAGATCGATTTTTCTCTTCTCCTATAAATATGAGTAAAGAGATTAAATCTAAAAGAGAGGAGCCCCCCATAAGCTTCTGTAAAAAAAATTACAGAAGGCTCTCCAAAAGCTTCGGCAATAGAGAATTTAATTTTTTTCGAAAAAGAAAATCTTCCTCCTCTCAAACCCTAGGTAAAGAAAAAAAGCAGAGATCAAAATATCTCCTTTACCTATCATATTATATTTAAGCATTTAACCCTTTAAAAGAACTTAGTTTTTTCTCTGGATCTTAGATCCACAAGACAAATCTCCCATAAGTTGAGAATTTAATTTTCATTGGGAAGATCTTGTTCTTGAGAATCAAGGTTTCAAAGAAAAACAAGGTTAAAAAGGACACGAGAGAAGAACATGAAGAAGATGGAGTCCATAATACTCCAAGAACTTTGTTTCTTCATAATCAAGAACTTAATTCTTAAAGAACTTGATCCTAGATCCTCAAAACAGTGGTCTTTGGTGATCGTTAAAATAGCATTGAAAGAAGTTTAATTTCTCTAAAAATTTCAACAGAGATTAAATCTCCAAGAACTCAACGTCTCACGTGAGCGCCCAAGAACTCAGTGCCTCATGTGAAACGCACGTGAGTGCTACGTGACTGAGTGCTTAGCACTGCTGGGTGGTATAGAAACCCAATGTTAGCCCAAATTGGCTAAGTCTGTGAAGCTTAAGCTTCTTCTTAAATCAACTGAGCTCATATACTCGTGATATCCAATTTGATCTTAGTCCCACATACGACTAATGATTTTTCATCAATGATATGCAAGCTGATCTTAGTCCCATATACGACTAATGATTTTCATTTCATATTTTCTAAGTTAATCTTATTCTCATATAAGAATAACGATTCTTAGATCCACCATGATCTTTTCCCTTAAATACGAGATTTGGTTCAAGGGTAAATCTTTCCACATCCCTGATATATGTCGTTGTAATTCCTTAATATCTTCAGAGAGGTGGCGGGTCTCAACAGCCAACAACTCCTCTTCCTTCGTCACAAACATGGGAATGTTGGACCGAACTGTCCTTAAACTAATATCTGTCCAAAATATGGGAATGTTGGACCGAAATGTCCCTAAACTAGCGCGTCGCCCCAAACACGGTGATGTTGGACTGAAATATCCTTAAACCAATATGTTTTGCCCTGCGGACTATCTCCATGACTACCGTATACTATCCATGGGCTATTCATATATGATCTAATGATCAGTTGAGCCCATATGCTCATTTGTTCCTAAGTCGATCTTAGTCTCATATATGACTAACGATCCTTAGATCAAACCCAAGTTTCCCGTGAACAGATGGGCCTAAAAAATGTGAGAAATGCGTCCAAAGTTCATTCCCGTTGGCAAACCAAGCTACCAACTTAGACCCTGTCAAGTAAATGCTTGACCCAAAATATCTAAGTTGATCTTAGTCTAAATAAGACTAACGATTCTTAGATAAAGCCTATGTTTCATATGAACCGATGGACTTCACAAATGTGAGAAATGTGTCCTAAGTTCATTCCTGTTGGCAAACCAAGCTACCAACGTAGATCCCGTCAAGCAAATGCTTGACCTAAAACATAAAAATATATGTACAGATTTGGACTAATTCGCGACCTACGGGCAACGACATAAACTAGTCTTCGTATACAATCCAGGGGCAACCACATATAAACAAACATAGCACGACATGAAGTGATCTACCGGAAAAGGAGAAAGTTGTTATCGCAACATGATAACGTAATTAATTGCAGGGCTTGCACCTGCAGGGAAGAGCGTCCCCACAATTAAAAACCCTCACAAATGAGGGGGATTCTGATAAAGTCTGCTATATCAGTCACATCTATCCAAACCTCCGATATACGGTGCCATAAATCAACTTGGTATCTTCAGAGATGTGGATGGATATGTTCTAAATAGCATCCGCCCCCAGATTCAGGCTAGATGTCTCTGTCCAGTTTTAGGCGGTAAACAGTGGCCATATTAAGGAGTCCGTACCGCCTTGTTCTAAGATTGGCGGGGGCTCTCCACGCTTTTAATGGTTTTAATTTGGCTATGTGAGGGTTATTCACGTGACCATGAAATGTCTCATTTCGTTTGCATCTCAAACGAAACGCAGAATTCCTAGAATATCCGGCTATTCACGCTAGCCTTGCGTCCGCTCTGCCGTACGTTAAGTATCCTTACGATGAAGACCCGATGCCTTGTGGCGAATAAGAATAGCATATAAGAACATTGTATTTTCTTTTTTTATCATGTTTTTCTGGTGTGGTAGGATACTAGATAAAAGTGTTTTATCTAAATGATGGAACTACATTAATTTGATTAATGTAAAAAGAATAAATCCAATCCGATATTGTAGGAACCAATCATTTTTTCAAAAACTACTCGTTTTCGAAACCACTTGGTTCATTCAACGATATTAAGTTCATCACGTTAAAAGTTTTCTTTAAAACCAGCCATAGCCCTCCGTCATTTCAAATTATTAGAGTACTTAGTATTCATACTGTGTTTGTTGGCCTTTGTCAAGGCGTAGTATACAGTAGCTAAGTGATGATTTTCTACCGCTTATGATGCGAATGGTTAGGACAGTCGTACGCCCTTGTTGGCCTTTATCAAGGGTTGTGCGGGTGGATCTAAATCAATCACGAAATGACAGGTTGAATTTGACTAGCGACTTATGGTTTGTTGGCCTTTGTCAGTATCATAAGTCGCTAGGGGTAAAAATTATATCGGGAGTTAAAAGTGTTGAAACTTGCAATGTGATTGCATACCTTCTATGTGATAGTTAAATCCCGATTCCTACTTTGAGTAATAATTACTCTCGGAAGATTTTCACTTCACAATTAGTTAACCCATCAGGTATCTAGAAAAGTGTTTATGAGGTTATGCCTCTAAGAAAATGGGGTTATTTAATTAGGTCCATGCAAACGCGCGGGGAGCCTCCCTCAAAGTACTTATACTGGCTTGGCTGACTAGTTAGTGAACTTGTGGGGTATAAATGATCCCAGTTAGTTCTCTTTTTATGGTTCGAAGGCGAATTCGATAAAATAGTGGGATTCATCCCTGCTGTGGTCAAAAATTACATCCCTGTTGTGGTAAAAAATTACATCCCGGTTGACCAAGTCAAAATCAAAGTCAACCCCAAGCCAAATGGGTCCAAGCCCAGGTCATGACCGAGCATGGAAGGGACCGGCCCTGTGACAAAAATAATGAAGCCATAAATTAGTTTAATGTAATTCTTTTTTTAGAAATAAATGTATCTAAAATGGGCAAAAAACCAAAATTTTGTAAACCCCATGGCTTATGTGCAAAAAGAGATAAGCACATATATGGGGTGGTATAAGTGTCATTTGGCAAAACTCAAGGGGCTATATGTAAAGTGTGTAGATTATAAAGGCAAACATGACGAAAAAATCAACAACAACTTTTTATACTCTCAAAAATTAGGGTTTGTGCCTCCATCCTCACTCTTTCAAGTTCTTCCTCTTCCTTTTCATTTTCCAATTAAATCAACAGCTTAGCTCTCTTTTTCTCAAGACTAAATAAAATTTCACCATAAAACCGTTGAAGGAGAGTTTAACTCTTATATCCAACTCCCCAAAAAGGAGAAGATTTTCGTTACCTTCTTCTCCCTTCTCAAGATCCAATTTGAGAGAGGGAGAAGAAGGGAAACCCACCTCCCAGGGTTCCATCAAGAGAAGATTTTTTTTTTATTACCCAAGATCAAAATCTTGGAGTTTCAAGAGAACCCATTTGGGTTTCTTCTCAAAAGAGAAAGGAAATTTTTTTGGAGTTTAACTCCACAATAAAAATCCTTTTAGGATTTTAACTTTATTTAAATTTTTTAGGAGTTTAACTCCGTAATAAAAATTCTTTTGAAGTTTAACTCCACAATAAAAATCCTTTTAGGAGTTTAACTCCATTTAAAATGTTTAGGAGTTTAACTCCACAATAAAATTCCTTTTGGAGTTCAACTCCACAATAAAAATCCTTTTAGGATTTTAACTCCATTTAAAATCTTTTGGAGTTCAACTCCACAATAAAAATCCTTTTGGATTTCAACTCCACAATAAAAATCCTTTTGGGAAGTTTAACTCCACTTAAAATCTTTTAGAGTTTAACTCCGTATAAAAACTTTTAGGAGTTTGACTCCAAATAAAATCTTTTGGTGTTTAACCCCCTCATAAAAAAGAGAAAAAAGAGAAAAAAAAGAAAAAAAGTCTTTTGGAGCCCACTGAGGGGATTGGGAGCTTCCCCCCTCACGTGATGGGGAAGCTCCCACTAAGTGGGAGCCCCTGCTCCCTCTCACGTGAGGGAGAGGGATCTCCCACTAAATGGAAGCTTTCCCCCCTCTCACATGAGGGGGTTTGTGGGAGCCTCTGCTCCCTCTCACGTGAGGGAGAAGGAGCTCCCACTAAGTGGGAGCTCCCTATTCTCTGACTTAGTGGGAGCCCTGCCTCCCTCTTACGTGAGTGAGAAGGGGCTTCCCCTCCCCCTTTTAAAAAAATAATAAATCAAATAAAATAAGTAAAATAAAATATTTTTTTTTAAAAAAATGTTTCTTTGAATAATTAAAAAAATTATTTGTCACAAATAGAATAAAAAAATGAACATGCCCCTATTGTTTAAAAAAACACTAACACATCGCATTGATTTCGCATGACCAGTTTGACCCGTCAATCAGAGGTTCTTTAGCTCCAAAAGCGAGGGGTAATTAATGGCAGCTTAGTCCGTGGCTATCGGAGATTCGGATCTCCACAATCAATAAACCCCAGCCTACACTAGGAAGGGAGAATCTGTATGCCTGACAAGCGATACGTATTCCCATTTCAATGGGGTGACGAAAAACAGTCTACAGATTCTGGCACGCCCAATGGGACCTTTCTCTCCTCCCATATTTCGGGTTAAATGTTCATGCAAACTTAATCAACATATATATCGATTGCCTGTACTGAAGTCATTTTTTGTGTGTGTACAGGTTAACAGCTTTTAGTCACAATCCCGAATTCAGCAATCATGTCTCCCAAGATGAGCTTCGTTTCTAACGCAGCTCCGATTCCCTACGTTGTACAGATCAATGCCCGCGTGGTTCTCCCTGCAAGTCTCAGCCGGAAATGGGAGGAGTCACCCCGTCAATTTGGTTCCATCATCATCTACTATGCCGGAAGTGCTTATCTGGCGGAAGTCCCGGCAAATGAAGCGGCCAGACCGACCTTAAGGGGAAGGAGGCTGAACGTTGTGGTCGCCAAAGTATCCCACCCCAAATGAAAATCCGTATTCGAATAGCTCTCCACTTTTCCGATTAAAGGCAAATCCGTTAACACCAATAGAGCCACAAAGCATCTCCAGCAAACTCAGACGGTGCCTATGACAATCGTGCGAGCAGACGTCTTCTCTAGAATCTCTATCAATCGGTCTACGGCGTCTTCCCGAAGAGCCGAAACCTGCCAAGTGCTCAAAACAGAAAAGTTAAGGCAGAAGAGGCTCAGACATAGAGCATACAAGAAGGCCAGGACTCCAGCCAAGTGGAATTTTTTGAGATTCCAAGGACAAGGTTTGCCCCGCGACGACAGCCGAGTCGGCCGTAAAAGTCATCAACTCCTTCGAACCCCTGGGTTAAGAAAGAAGCCATGACCGCCAGAATCAAGAAGACAGCAGTCCGAACGATGCTACAAAGATACGTGTGTTTAGTCGATAAAACTGCACTTTTGATATGACATTTTCCTTACTTTTCTTAAATATCTAAAGGTGTTTATTATAAATAAGACAGATATGAGGGTTTATCTGTAAAAATACTATTTTCATATGTTTATATATTATAATTAATATTATGAAGGAAAATGTATGCATATAATATTTTGATAATTTAAATATGCATATCATATCAAATATCCTTAATCAATATTTTTAAAATATAATATCATATAAAATGGTTATAATAATATCTTAAAAATACGAAATATTACTAACATTATTCATTGAGATATTGTGCAGAAATTATATTAGGACTGGAATCAAGGAAATCCGAGTTATCGAGATCAAATCTGCCGAAATATTGAAGTAAATCATGAAATCAATTCTGGCAGAGACTTAGAGAAGATATCCAAAATCCAGATATTCAAAAGATCACCACATGTCAACAAAATGAAGTTCTAGAATTTTGAAGCCAAGATCCCACCAAAGTGCGGCCCTTCCGCGGCCAAACCATACTTCTGGCGGTGGATCCGCGGCTAAATAGGGGAGTTGGGATGTGGGATTTTCTGTGTAGGATCGTCTCAACAAACCCTAATTTATGGAATCTAGGGATTGCAACTTCTGTGATTATAAATAGAACCAAGAGCCCCTCTTGTAAGTTCATTAAACCAAAGAGATAATGGAGTTCAAGTTGACTCACGCATCCAGGTTGATCAATCGGCTGTTCATTTACCTCCTTCAAGATAGATCAAGAAGTAAACTAGGGTTTTATATTCCACTTTCTAAAGGAACAAAAAGTGTAATTGATCAAGTTGATTAATAATGGTAGTTGTTTTATTCTTATTGCATTTATTTTCTTTATTTACATCATGATCTCTATCCGTTCTTCTATCTCCATCATGCGCGAATAATTCACCGCTTGACAGGGTTCGTAGGATTAGGATAGATCAATGGAAGATGAAGAATTTCTTAATTTCTTTTAAGTATTATGAAGTTTATAAACTTTAGCAAAATAAATGTTAACATCCTAATCGGACGCGCTATCAAGTTATTGATAGTCTTGACCGCGATTTGAGATTAGATTAACAATAGTCTTGTTAAAGGCTAGACATGAATATAGATCAATGAAAGGACAAGGGTCAATGGTGTGGAAACACTAGTTTCTTCGAAGAACCCTAATTCTCATTCATCACTATCAATTTAGTTTTAAATCTATCAATAGATAAAAAGAGTCATCTTTATTAGTCATCCGTTACTACTAAATCCAAACGAACCCTACAAGCCCTCTTCTGATATAAAATTTACATCTTTATTTAAACTAGATCTATTTTCTACATTCGTATTTTGACGTAGATCTAAAAACTATTCTCCACTATTCTTTATTCTTCTATTCTTTCTCTTTTTCAACACGTCTAAAATAAGATTGAAAGATTCAACGTTTCCCTCAGGACGACCCGTACTCATCTCGGCTAGTTACACGCGATACCGTTATTGATTGCGGTTATTCTACGAACACTTTTTTTTAAAAAAATCAATCAAATGGCGCCGTTGCCGGGGATACGTGCGTAATATTTTTTTTCTTACTATTTGTGTTGAATTCTAATTCGATCAATATCATAAATAAAACAAAACAGCAAATTGTGTATTTAACGATTAGTGTGGGATTTTTGCGAGGGAATATGAAGACAATAGAACGAGAAAATCAAGATTCAGAGACTTTCAAAGAGGTCCAGAGGAGCATAGGAGGGCATAGGAGAAATTATTTTCAAACGATCCCACCAAGTCGCGGCAGAACTGCGGCAACAGGGGCATTTTGGCGGCGGAACCGCGGCGGCCTAGAGGGATCATGTATCCAAAATTCTCTGGTAACTTTCCTACATCTTTTTCTCTTCTCTGAAAAATCCAATAATATATTTTCTGCGGGATTCTTTGCAAAATATCGCCGCTTAAAAAAAATCTTTTTGCGTGTTTTGTAATTGGTTTGTACATATTTTAATACGGACATTAAGGGGTAAAGACCAAATTCAGATTAGGTGGGGATTTCATCACCCTTCCTAGGCCCCACAAATCAAAAAACGAGCATCCGCATCACCCTACATTAATTAAAAAATATCTAGACCAAAACTCTAAGCACTGTCACGCTCAATAAGGACAGAGGAAGGTCGTGGGTAATCTATCGCTTATCCGCATTTCTTTTGTGGTGTCTAAGCAAGCGTGTCTAAGGAAAGTGGTTACTAAATTAGGCCTGCTATTTTCGGTGATTCGTATAGCGGATACCTCCCACTTACCTGGCACTTACCTGACCATAAGAGCGATAAAGAGGTGGTAGAGGATTGATCCTGCGGCTTGTCCTTTGGAAGTTTAGGAGCGGTCTAGAGACTTGACCTAGGTAACCTTAGTTCTAGGGTTGATTGTGCATTTTTGTGTAATTTGTCTCACGTTCGACACTTTTTTGAAAACAAACCAATTTTAAATCACACACACGCTGCCACTTGCGCTAAACCCGCTTAGTGGATGATTGGCTGAACACGGGATTCTAGTGCCCGTCTTGTCCGCGTTTCGGCTATCGACTCCGAAGTCGGTATTTCTTCATCTTCTTTTTCCCCTCCATCTACAACATCGACCGAGATGAATGGTTCTCTATCAGATTATAACACCACCCTACCACCACCCTCGATGTGCAGAATCCACCGCCCATCTCACTCCAAGAAAGATGCTATTCTATATGCAGTCCCCTTCCTACCTGTCTATCCCTCCCAACAGCCAATGGGGATAATTTTGAAATTAAACCCCACTTCATCAACCCGTTGCCCAAATTTCACGGGCTTGAGTCTGAAGAAACATACGTTTTTATCACCAAATTCGAAAACGTATGCGCAATGATGGGTACGTCACAACTTTCAATGGATGCTATGAGATTACGTCTTCTCCCTTTTCACTTTGTGCGATTTAGCAGAAAATTGGCTTTATAACACTCCCGCACACTCTATTACCAATTGGTATGAATTTGTTATAGCATTCCTTAAGAAATTTTACCCCAATCATAAGACCGCCCGTGCTCGTAGCGAAATCAACCAGTTTACCTAGCTTCCTAATGAACCATTTTGGAAGTGCTTTGAAAGGTTTAAGGATTTGCTTTTCCAATGTCCTCATCATGGAATAAATAGATGGGATCTGTGCCGAATTATATATGAGGGCATTACTCTAGCGACAAAGCAGATACTTGAAACTATATGTTAATGCAATTTCATGTCCAAAGACGATGGTGAAACTTGGAAATTTCTGGAAGATCTCGCTGAACACACTTTGTAGTGGGAAAGCGTTAGACCATCATCTAGGGGAGGTATCTATCAGCTCGATGTTTCCATCGCAGTAAAAGCCGAAATGGCAGCAATGCAAAAGAAACTCGACTCTATGGAGAACAAATTCTCATCAATCTCCCTAAACCAGGTTACGCTTCCTAAGACCGTGTGTGGTTGTTATTCCGATCCATCAAATCTGACGGAAGAATGTCCTGTGAATGCACCGTTTCAAGGTCAAGAACACACAAATGCTACTTTTCAGCAGCGACCTAGAAACGATCCTTATTCTTCCACGTACTATCAGGGATGGAGGAATCATCCTGTTAGTTATATGTATGCCCTAGAGGCCATTACTATACATGTGTTGTATATTGTAGTGGATGCTTGGACATATATAGGGAGGACTTTTTTGCTCAACATGATAGTATGCTATCTGGTTACTCTTTACCTTAACGTGTACACTGATTGTCTCTCTGTTACATGTTGGTAAAGCCCTTAGGATATGTACTTGACTACCTGGACTGTGATGCGGATCATACTAGTGGGGACATGGTAGTCCATAAGTACATCCTTCAAGGTCCCTAGTCGTGGGTATATCGAGACGGGGCATCGATATACCAGAGTAGACTAGCGTATACCTTCTCGACCCATACAGATGGGCAATGGATGATCCCATATCCATTGATGTTTGACATCAGAGATGATATATGGGTGCTCAGTGGAGACTGGGTACACTGGACGGATTCTCCGAGAACTCCCAGATGGTATTATACCTTACGTCAGATGGCAGTTCTCTGGTGACACTGGTACAGGGTAGTCTGTAGACCCGAGATCGTCATAGAGTCTTGTGTGATTCCCACTGTGCTTTGATTTCCACCTTACCACGTCCAAGAGGGCGTGCAAAACGGTGGTTTTTGGGTACAGTCCCGAGTCACATGGAGGCAATGAGCGATAGGAGGGGTTTCGTCTCTCCCGGTATTGGGGGTTGATGTTGCGCTGTGCTCGATTGGCCATAACAGGGAAGTCCCTGGCCAGGGCTGGTTTAGAGATATACTGGTAAGTGTTACCAGTAGTTTCTCGACCCGTTATGAGCCTCATATCGGCACGACTTATCGGTTATTGTGGTCTGACGTTTACCACCCCTAGACTTGATATGCGACATATCAGAGGAGGAGACCGGACTGTACGGTAGTGTCACTGTCAGGCTTTTTGCAGGAGTTGGAGCGGGCTTGCTTGCTGATCTTCTGATCGCTCAATACCCGGATAGCCGTTACGTCCAGCTAGTACCGCTGACGGCTTGTGGGTGCTTGATATGATCATCACCTACTGCCGGCGTATTGACGAGTCTTTAGAGTCCTACATAGAGGTTGTACTGGCTCAGGCAAAACGAGATAGGAGCGCATATGTGATATGTGCGGGACCGAGAATAATGCGTGTATGTGATACCGTATTCCATTCTCTCGATGTTTGTGTCGATCGGTTATATGCGATATAACCAAGTTATCGAGTCAAGGGTTGATTCGATAAGTCGATACATTGAATGTTAGTCGGTTGTATGCAATATAACCGGATTATTAAGTCAAGTGTTGATTTAATAATTTAGTGTATAATTGTATATATGATATACTAATTTACATTAACTAACATCGGTTCACTTTAAGCATTTGTTTTTCTCACTTGTGCACAAGTTAATATATATGTGATATATATTTATTTTTGTGTACAAATTTTGTATCATGGTTGTTGATACAAAAATCATGGGAGTATAAGACTTATACCATACTTATTATAGTATTAGGTTTTTAATATATAAAGTAAATACAAAATTAGTGGATAAAGCACACATGCATGAAGCTTCATGAAGCTTATCTTTGCATTTGACTTAGTCCACTATTTTTGTTTTACTTAAGATATTAGTAAACCTAACCACTATAATTAACCTATGGTAATGTCTCTATATGAGTTAGTATATGATACTAACTCACCATGGTTAGCTCTCTCTCTCACTTGATAATTTCTTATTCTCATTTTGAGCTCTTCTTCTTCTTCCTTCAATCTCATTCTAGGGTTTGAAAAAGAGAGAGATCCAAAGTGAGAAATCAAAATCGAAAGAGTACCCACTTCCTATCTCACCATCCTCTACTAGACTAGCACTTTAGTTTAGGGTGTTTGCTTCACTAATTCTATGGTTAGTGAGGTAGAAGCTTGAGTCCGTATTCCCTCGACGTAGATCATCTTCGGCACCGAAGACTTCAAGCGATCCCGTTGCAATTTCCTCAAGGAGCCGTCCGAGAGTCCGGGAGTTGGATGATCGCAGCGAAGGTATGTCGTCACGGAGCTTTGGAAGTGGTGGACCGGATCTACAAAGGTTGTAGTCCCTTCCCTTAGTGATAATTGTTATCTACTAGCTTTAGTTTTCGTCTAATTTCTAGTTATCGATCTTGCTTCGGGTTGTTAGGCACCTAAAAATTTTAATCCGGTATGGTCGATGCCTTGTAGAGCTTCATTAGAGTGCCTAGGAACCCTACACATCCTAATTTTTCTTGGAACCAAAACCAAACCCAAAATCAAAACCAGTTCCAAAGCAATGATCAAAGACCTGCTCCATAGCAGCAACAACCACACCCACAGAGTCAACACTTCTTTCAATCGCAACCTTTTCAAAATCCGGCCAACAATTCTACACCTTATAATAATTCATTCTAAACGGCCGGTAACGAAAACTCATCTGCACTCGAACAAAGTGTGGATATGTTTATTAAACATTCCATGCAATCTACGGATGAAATAAAGTCTTCTATCCGAGCATTAACAAAGACCACCACCACCACGGTGAAAGTATAAAATCGATAGATGCACAACATGCACAAATAAATGCCGCGATGAGTGCGAGAGAAAGGGAAACTTCCATCTCAACCCCTACCGAATTCTGGCCACTCATAAAGTCATAATATGAGTGCCGTTACTACGTTGTGATTGGGAAGAGTGTTGAACAATCAAGTGGGGGATCAGATTGATGATGAGGAATGAATTGAAAACCCGGCTTCTACTTCTTGCCTTATTCGTCTAGTTTCCCACCTTCTTTCGAGCCTATTCTTCGTTTTTCCCAAGGTTCGAACCCTTCGCCCACTTCCTCGAGTCAACCTAAAATGATCCCCACTCCAATTCTGGGATCGATTCCATCCGCACAAACTTCTCCACAAATGTTGGACCTAAAACTTGTTGATAAAGCTCCATTTCCAAACAGGTTGAGGGCCAACAAACCTAACGCACAAATGGAGAAGATTGTGGAAATGTTTAAGCAAGTTAACATAAATATCCCTCTCCTAGATGCTATTCAACAAGTTCCGTCTTATGAAAAAATCCTTAAGGACTTGTGCGCTAGGAAGAGAAAAACTCAAGTGCCGAAAAATGTATTCATGACAAGTAATGTGAGCACAGCTTTTACCCAACAATTGCCTAAGAAATGTAAGGACCAAGGTTGTCCTACAATATCTATAACTATTGGGGGTAAAAGCATCAATCATGCTCTACTTGACCTCGGCGCTAGTGTCAACTTCTTCCATATCCTGTCTATGAGCAGCTACGTATAGGAGAGTTGAAACCTGCCCACTGCACTCTCCAGATGGCAGACCGATCTATCTTCCAACCTAGGGGTGAGCTAGAGGATGTGTTAATCAAAGTCGGGGAATTCATATTCCCTATGGACTTTATTGTTTTAGATATACAGCCTGTGGCGAACCCACGCAATCAAATCCCGGTGATACTCGGTCGACCTTTCCTAACAACTTCCAATGCTGTCATTAATTGTTGTAACGGTTCTATGAACCTATCCTTCGGGAAGAAGAAAATTGAGCTTAATATTTACAAGCTAGGAAGTCAACCATCTGAACCTTCTACTCATTTAATCGATATCTGTTCTATCAATGGGATAGCTTCCGACAGCTACGAAGCTGAAGTACTTTTCTATGATGATCTCGACAACACTAGTGCGACATTGTTTGATCTGGAAAATTATTATAGTGAGGATATCTTCTATGATTCCATCCCCGAGTTTGAATCCTTTGACTCATCGTAAAAGTCAGTAGCGCTTTCCGAGTCAATATCCTACGCAAGTTATGAATCTCTTAGGGAGTCCGAATATTATTCCCTCACCCCACCTTCTATCGTCTCTCCGCCGACACTAGATCTCAAACCGCTACCTCTTCATCTTAAATACACATATTTAGGTGAGAATGATCCTGTGATCATATCCGCTTCTTTAGATTTAGAGCAAGAGAACGCACTTTTGGCGCTATTGAGATCAAATCGGAAAGCATTTGGTTAGATAATGGCTGACATCAAAGGGATTAGTCCTTTGATTGTTGAACATTATATACATCTGATGGATGAAGCCAAACCAATTCGAGACCCATAAAGACGGTTAAATCCCTTTATGAAGAAGGCGGTAAAGAAAGAAATCTTTAAGTGCCTAGATAGTGGTATAATTTACCCAATATCTGATAGCCAATGGGTAAGTCCTATTCATGCGGTCCCTAAAAAGTCTGGCATCACGATCATAACTAATGAGGATAATGAGTTGATCTAAACACGCACCCAAACTGGATGGCGCGTATTTATTGATTACAGAAAACTCAATGCCGCAACGAGGAAAGATCACTTCCCTCTACCTTTCATTGACCAGATGTTAGAACGATTAGCTGGATATGAATACTATTGTTTCTTGAACATATACTCTGGCTATAATCAGGTCCCCATTGCCGAAAAAGATCAAGATAAAACAACATTTACTTGTCCTTTTGGTAATTTTGCTTATAGACGCATGCCCTTTGGGTTATGCAACGCTCCCGCTGCATTTCAGCGGTGTATGATGGGGATATTCTCAGACATGGTGAGAATTTTCTGGAGATATTTATGTACGATTTCTCTATATTTGGGGACTCCTTTGAGGAATGCCTACGTCATGTTGACGCGGTTCTTAACCGCTGTAATGATAAGAACTTAACTTTGAATTGGGAAAAATACCATTTCATGGTCCAAGAAGGTATTGTCCTTGGACATATTATTTCACGAAAAGACATTAAGGTAGACAGAGCTAAAATTGATTTCATCCATAACCTTTCTCATCTCAAATGCGTCAAAGATATACGATCCTTCCTTGGTCATGCAAGATTTTATAGGAGATTCATTAAGAACTTTAGCAAAATTTCTAGACCCCTAACTCTTCTCTTGGTGAAGGATACAACATTTTACTTCGATTCGGATTGCGAGGCTGCTTTTGAATCGCTTAAAAGATCTTTCACTACAGCCCCCGTTCTATCATCTCCGGATTGGAACCACCCATTCGAGCTTATGTGTGATGCATCAGATTTTGCTATTGGTGCGGTCTTAGGACATCAAATTGATAAGACACCACATGTAATTTACTATGCAAGTAGGACCTTGAACGATGCCCAAATTAATTATACAACTATCGAGAAAAAACTCTTGGCAGTTGTATTAGTATTAGAAAAATTCAGGCCCTACTTGATTGGCTTGGCAATAGTGGTTTACACCGATCACTCCGCTCTACGACACCTTTTATTGAAGAAGGATGCTAAGGCCAGACTAATACGTTGGATCCTGTTATTACAAGAATTTGATCTTGTCATACGAGACAAGAGTGGATGTGAAAACGTTGCAGCCGACCATCTTTCATGCATCAATTCTTCACCAACGTTGACCGTGCTAATAAATGACTCCTTTCCTGACGAACAGCTCTTGACCGTATCCTGTGAACCTTGGTTCGTAGATATTGTGAATTATCTAGCGACAGGATTTATTCCTAGCGATTGGTCGAAACAAGACAATCTTCGATTTCTATCCCAAGTAAAACTGTAATACCCAGTTCCTTTTATACGCCAATATCCGTATCTATATAAAGTGTTATTTACAAAATTTGTTTATTTATGTTTATATTTATTTTATTGATTTTAAAACCCTAATCCTATCCAATCCATCCCTTTAACCCCCTAATTAAACCAAATTATTCTATATTAAATCCCCTTTACAATCTCTCTTTCATTATCTCATTAAACCGCATTTTAATTCTCCAAATAAATCTTATTATTCACCATTAGATTTTCCCCTTAATCTCATTAATCCCCATAAATTTCCTTTAACACCCAAATCAAATTCTCAATTAAATCCCCAAATTAATCTAATTTAATACATACTTAATTCTCTCTCTCCCTCTCTGTTCACTCTCTCTCTCCTCTCGATCACTCTCTCTCACCCACGTACAGTCTCTCTCTCTCTCACAGTCACTCCACATTTACACTCTCCTCCCCACGTCTCTCTTCCCCCCCTCTCTCCTCTCGATACCTCTCTTTCTCTTCTCCCTCTCTCTCTTCTCCCCACGAGAACCCCGAGCTCCCCTGCACCCATGCAACCCATGCCCCGCCTCCTCGTGACGAAACCCATGCCTACCACGCCCTCACCTCCTCTTCCCACCACCACTCTCCTCACCTCGTTGGAGCCGTTTCTGCACCATCACAAGCCCAAACCCCGACTCCAAGCTCTGGCCGACCCAACACCGCCCTCACCTCCTCTTCCCACCACCACTCTCCTCACCTCGTCGGAGCCGTTTCTGCTCATATCATCACTTCATGCTTGCTGTTTCATATTTATCATTATTACACATGTTACATATGTATTTCTATTTATTGCTATTGTGTCGCTTTGACGACCTGAGTATGCATTCTCAGAGTGAGAAGTGGATTTAGCTTGGATCAGGACCTGACATACCTTGAGGATATAGCGGAAATCTAGATCAGCGACGTCAGTGCCATCCTTCCTTGAGCTCTATCTGGTTAGTTTTATACCTGTTTTGATTTAGTGACTGCATTTCTCATTACCTGTGCATTGATTACTGATTACCACGTAAAGCTAGAAGCCGAAGTGTGACTACGGCATGATGTTTCCTTGACTGTAGGAGCATGGCTGGCCTTGTCAACCCCTCGTATTCTGTAACATCCTAGTTCTTTTATACCAGTTCTAGTTCACGTATTTCTTTATTATGGTATTTTCCTGATTTACTGTGTTTTGGGTGCGAATAGTGTTTTGACATCTGTATTTGCATCCGACCCGACCCGCATGTTTGAAACCTGTCTTGATTCATGTTTATAATTTATCCTGGCTTATTATGTGGATCCGTGCTGTCATGCCCCGCTTCCCAAAATACGGAAAACGAGGGACGACTAGGCCAGCCATGCTCCTACGGTCAAGGAATAATCCCGCCGTAGTCACACTTCGGCTTCTAGCATTACATGGTAATCAGTAAACAAAGCACAGAAGTAAAGGAAATACATCACTAAATTATTAAATCAACTTTCATTGTTAACAATTTACAATAAAGCAAGGAAAAGAACTACTAACCAAGTGCGAATACAAGGTTTCTTTAGGGAAAGCAGTAAAGGTAATGGATGTACTCCCGACTAAATCTTCGCAAACTCGAAGGGCAAGTCCGACTCCGGTACTGGTTCTTCCTCGAGGTCTGAGCATGCATACTCAGGTCTTCAGAGCGACGTAATAGCAATATTATAATAGTGACAAGAAACAAGCAAAGAAGATAATAACAGTGGAGGTAAAATGCAGGTAATCAATATGTCACCAACTGATGCAATGCATGATTTGTGTCTCTATCAGTCTCTAAGTCATCTTTGAAATCGAGTTATGGAAAGGAGGATCATGTTTAATGAGGGTCTCGTACATACCCGAGACTACGGCCCGCTATCGCCCGGGACATAACCCTGTCAGCCGGATCGCTAGGCCCAACCTAATATATATAAGAGTCGTTGTTCGAATGATCATCCTTTAAATCGCTGACCTCGCTAAATAAAATTCTCTTTCCACTTAGATTTCCCCCTTTTCCCCAGGTCTACACTATTTATGAGTATGGTCTAGTCGTATACAAGTATGCACCAATAGCACGGTTTTAGTTACTGTTCACTGTATTGTTCACTGCCGTGAATCATTCAGTTTTTCACTGGCGTACTTGACACTCCTAAACCGATACCATTCACGCACGACAATGCATTGTACACTGAATAATAACGCGCACTATCACTAGAAGTATGGCAATCGGGTAAAATATGTACATTTATGCAGTCAACAAGTCATGCGTAATACGAACTATTATGCATCTTATGAACTTATAAAAATTGCATTAAATCATACATTCAAAATTCAGTAAAATGATACAATGGCAGTAGCAAGTAACTCAGTCGGTAGTTCAAAAAAAATTTATTTCAGTGCAATCGGATTTCGGGTTTGCAAGTTACAGCCGTTTCATTTTAAGTGTTCGCTACTGGAAATTCAGTTCCTGAACTGAATGTCCATTTTACAACACAATTTTCACCCTGTTGGGATCAAAATTTGGCGACACTATAATTGAAAAAAATTTAGGGTTTTCAATTGGGTTTCCAACGCATCAGATGGATTCTCAATCGCGCCTCTACGTCAGAAGTTATGTACTGTACAACAATGAAATATAAGTTTTGTCCCTGCTTAGGACTGCTATACGTCCTGTTAATATAAAATATAGTTTAAATAGTAAACGACAGTAAAAAGGGACGAAATATCTTTCATTAGTTAGCTAACTATTTCATATTCACTATGGTGTAGGTTTCCACAACATAACATGTTCAAGCAGTAGAGGGTAAGCATTACAAGATGGGAATCAACAACCAGTGCTGCTCTGGACTGCAGTCCAGTGCCGCACTCCGCATAAGTTTCCGTCATCTTTTTAGTATAGAAACAAATTAAAACTCTTATGGGGTTCTATTTCATTGAGTCGGCTTCGATCTGAGCCCTCAAACGCATCATTCCGATTTATAAACAATTAGTTATGATTTTTACAAGTTTCAGACGCGGAAATTTTTTAGTTTTAACGGGTGTAAATGGGGATGGTTGATCACGTCAGTAATGACTGTATTTTTTAGCCAAATTTTAACACGATGTTCATTACCATACGGGCCAACTTATGTAATCAGTTTCCGTCAATTTAATAGGAGTTTTCCTCTCGGGTTTTGTGTCGAACACATGAATTATATTAAATCGCACGAAATGTATATACGGAATTTAATGGTATTTCTAATTGTCACAGATAAAATTAGCATGAAGCAAGTGGTATACTTGCCTGATGACGCGTTGACGATGCACGACAGCGGAAACGGCACGAACGCGCAACGAACGGCGCGCCTAGGATTCGCGGCCTCGGCTCGTGTTTGGGTTCGTCGTCGGAGTTGCTTGGGGGATGGCTCTGTTGGCGTCGAGTGGCTGCAACGTCGAAGCTCAGGTGAACGGCGGTGGCTGTGATGGTCGACGGTGAGGGTGCAGCGAGAGGGTTCGGGGCTCGAAGTTTGGTGTAGGGTGCAGTGAATGGAGTGAGGTAGTGGAGGGGGCTCGGGGTAGTAGGAGGTGATGATGATGATATAGAGGGGTCGATGAGGTGGTCGGCGGTGCGATGGGAGCGGGGTGATCGTCGGCGGTGAGAGGGTGTGCAGGGGAGGCTCGGTGAAAGGTTGGGTTCTTGCGAGGAGATGGGTTCGCCGTGTGGGAGCCGTGGGGAGGTGTGGATGGTGGTTCTGAGGAGGCTCGGGGTTGGGAGGAAGGAGGAGAGAGGAGGTAATGGCTCGGGTGCGGTTGCAGGGGAGGTTGGTGCGGTGAAGAGAAAAAAATAGTGGGGGTGAGGGGCTGGCTTCGTATGAAGGAGTAAGGGAGACGAGGAGGGGCTTGAGGAAGGGCGAACGTGCGCGCGATCGTGAGCTTGGTGAGCAGGGACATGGGGCGACGAGGCGCGGGCGTTGGCGACGTGAGGAAAACGAGCGGGAAATTTTGAGGGAGTGGGGAAGATGGTGAAGCGGTCGGGTCGGGTCGGGTTTAGGCGCGGGTTTGGGCGCGGGCCGGGAGTAAGAACATGGGCTGGGCTTGGGAGATTGGGGTTTATTTAGTTTATATATATATATATATATATATATATATTTCTTTTGGGCTGGGCTTGGTTTTATTTGGTTAGGAAAATTTAATTATTAAAACCTAAGCAACCGATTTCATACAAAAATACTAGGAAAAAAATAGGAAAACATTCGGGGGACTTGGAAAATATAGAAAAATTTTATTGATGGAATTGGGGATTTACACGTGCACTTTCATTTTATTTTTTATACATTGCATACTGGCATTATATCTGGCATCTGCATTTTTTTATATAACATTTAAAGTCGCATAAAATATTTCAAAAATACATTGCATGGCCTGCATGATACCCCTAACCCTGTCGTAGCATCCGCGCATCTTGTTCTCGTCCCGTTCAGTGAAACGGACTTGTTGGATGGTTACGCGCACGTACGAGCATCCGTTCTTGGGGGTATGCATTTTCGTTACCCGGATATCCAAATTTAGTTTTGGTCGACATGTATATTTTTCGTATTTTAAAACTGGATTTTTAGACCCGATCCGGGCGTGTTTTGGACTATATTTGTATTTACCAGAATATCAAATTTTATTTATATAATATTAATTTTATTTATATAATATTAATTTTATAAACTGATACAAATTAAAATTTAGTTAAATAATAAAATATTTTTTTAAATTTAAATCTAAACTAATTTCGTAACAAACTAACAACCCCTTTTTGTCTCTCATCTCTCTTTCTTTTTCTGTCTCTCCTCTCTCTCCCTCTCTCTCTGTTACTTTATAAATATTAATTCTTTCAATATTTACAACCCCTGCATCTTTTCTTCACATATATATATTTGATATACTTTTTAAATCCCATATAAAGAAAAGCACAGTTCCCTTTCTTCTTCACGTTTTCCCGCCTACGAACGAAACCCACGCCTCGCCTCTGCCCTCGTCCCGCGTGCCGTGTGTGCGTTGCGACGATTTACCGACGTCGGACGTGCCGTATGTATTCGTCGCGTGATTCAATCGAGACAATTTAATCTTGCTACATGCCATACTACAATATATTGCACACATGTGAATAATAACATTACTTATTGTTTAATTATGCATCCCACATTTCCATTTTACTATTATACTGTCTTTGGACATCCGTATGCATCCATATCGTTATTTACATATCTAGTCGCATGCTAGTTCAATTTGCTTCATGCTAGGTATATTATTACGCATCCATATGAGTAAAATGTTACCCGTTTATCACATTATACATCCATATTAAAGTTTTACCGTTTTCGGATACCCGTTTGCATCCATATCATTTAAAATATATATAACTGCATCTATAGATCATATTAATTCATGTTATTATTGTAGTAACATCCCATGCTTAATAATGTGCATCCCACTTAGTCTTGGAACCGTAAATATAACCCTAATCGATAATTGTGCATCCATACCATAAATTATATATCTATTTGCATTCCAAGTCACGTTATTTTATATTACTGCTACATTAACACCCCATGCTAAATAATGTGCATCCTACATAGTCATGAAACTATAGTTGTAACCCCTGATAGTTATTTATGCATCCATATTTATTTGTGTATCCATACCATTAATTCTGCATAACTAGTTGCACCCCATATTACATTAACTCATATTATTAATACATTAGTACCCCCTGCTTGATATTGTGCATCCTACTTAGTCATGATGTAACCCCTGATTGATATTTTTGCATCCATGCTTTTATTGTACATCCGTACTTTCATCCTAATTCAATACTTGCTACAGTTTGATTATGAGCACCCGCTTGATACCTGTGCACTACTTGACATGCACCACTACTTGACATGACTTGATACATGTACACTATTTGACATGACCAGATATATCATTACTTGACATGTTGCCTGATCCTGTTTCTAATGCCGACAATCCTGACATGTTGTCCCGATGGACATATCCTGTTGTCTGTATAGAAAAACCTATTCCTGCTTGATCCTGTGTTGGCATTAGTCTCAGATTTATCAATACCTGACTTGAACACATAACTTGAGGGTATGGGGAAATCAATGATGAAACCTGACTTGTAGATCGACAGTTCGATGCTTATACCGATCAGTTTTACGGGCTAGGCCAGCCCGGGGATGCTGTTGCTGGCATCATTCATCTGTACATGTTTCCTGTTTAGTGCCTAGCGGCATGTCTCGGTTTCAGCCCGAGAATCTGGACCGTGGTCCCGGGCATGCATGGGATACTATTGAGTTACATCGACGATTCATTAAATTGATTTCAAAGACTTGAGAGTAATTAACCCAGTAGCTTAGTTCAGATTACTCACTGCACATCACATATGCTTTTACCCTTCACTGTTCCTTATTCGTGTTACAGTTCTACTTTTATTACTGTTCATACTCGTGCCTGCATGTCTTGCTACCCCCTGATTATATTATTGTTGATATTATGACGCACTGACGTTTGGGTTTTGCATGGCCCAGATCCTCTACCTTTGTCGCAGGCTGATCAGGAGTATTTTCGCCGTCAGGCCGAGCAGTGAGGATCCTGTTAGTATCCAGTTAGTTTAGTTATTTCCGTACTTTCCAGATGTTACTGTTTATTGAATTTATTACTTTCGCATATTATTTCTTGACTCGTTTATTCTGGCATATGGACATGTACTAGATAGTTTATTTTCCTGTTCTTGATATCTTATAGACAGCCATAATATGACTGTGGAGGGATGCTTCCTATCCACAGGTACCACGGTTGGCTCTGTCACGTGCCGATCTTAGCGCACTATAGGAAGCGGGGCGTGACTTATTCCGTATTTTGGGAAGCGGGGCGTGAAAAAAACACTTTTACTGAGATGAACCTTATTTGTTTAAGTATTATTCCGATCAAATCATTCGCAGATGTGTCCCTAACGATGAACTCAAGAGGGGGTTCCGAGTTTTCTATACCGGAAGCCCCCTCTCCTTGCGGCTGGTGCCCGTCAGGAACGAGCCTTGTCTACGAAGCTTCGTTTCCTCTTCTTGCTTGCTTCTGGCGAAGCTTGACGTCAAAGAGCTATCTTATTTATACGTACGAACCTTTTTTTCGGAAAGGTCAGTTTCTTAGCTACTTTTGTTAACACTACTTACTAAGTTACTTACGGAGGAGCGAAGAATTTTTTATATGCGCTCATGTGAGTTATGAAAATAGTTTAACATCCGTCTTTAAAACGAGCCCAGAGGCTCGAAATCTTGACGAGAACTCATTTAACAAAAGGGTAAGGAATAGAAGTCTATCTCTATATACTGTTAAATTATCGCCCATACGAGGGCTCAGAAGAAGACGACAGCGCCGAAAAAGAAAGGTTTAAGACTCCCATCCCAAATCGCATCCCTGATGCACCGGGTCACTGATCAGGTGTGATCAGTCTCATCCGTGTAAGAATTTGGAATTTCTCTTCCAACCCGTCCCGGAATGGGCGCTTCTTGATCTGAGTGAGAAAAGTCTTCCCAGATGGATTTATACATGATGAGTCTATGCATGGGATTTCTTCCTTTGGCTCTGGATTGGAGGCTTGTCCACTGCCTTTCCTGGCCTGGCATCTGATCGTCGATGGTAAAAAAAAAGCGGTGTCTTCTTCACTTTGATCGTTCATGGAGTTCTTCAAGCCCAAACGTCGATCTCAGGGTGATGGAACTGAAAGGTGTTTTGCAAGAAATGCTCTTCGACACCCTTATCGTTGAACTCAGAATCGAGTCGATAGTCCAAGTCTCACTGTATGATAACATTCGTGCGGAATATGTGGCGGTCACTTTGGTCCACGTAAAACGGCGGAGAAAGTTTTGCAATGTGGCTTTGATTGGCCAACATTATTTAAAAATGCATATGATCATTGCAAAACTTGTCCACGGTGTCAACACATGGGTTGGATTTCACGAAGAAATGAGATGCCGCTCCAACCTATCTTGGTTGTGGAGATATTTCATATTTGGGGTATTGATTTTATGGGCCATTTTCCCAACTCTTTTGGGAATTTATATATCTTGTTAGCGGTTGATTATATCTCAAAATGGATGGAAGCAATACCGTGTCGCACTAATGACAACAAGGTTGTTATTAAGTTTCTTAATGAAAATATCTTTTCGCGATTCGGGCACCCTCGCGCTATAATTAGCGACAACGGAACACATTTCTGTAATTTGTCTTTTGAGACTTTGATGCGGAAATATTCAATCAACCACAAATTTTCTACGCCCTATCATCCCCAAACGAGTGGGCAAGCTGAGATTTCTAATAGGAAGATCATACAAATTTTGGAGAAGACGTTTTCTAAAAACCGTAAAGATTGGTCAACCAATTTGACGGATGCTCTTTGGGCATTTCGTACCGCTTATAAGACCGATCTTGGTATGTCTCCATACTGCCTATTGTTTGGAAATTCATGCCACCTTCCTGTCAAGATCGAACATAAAGCAATGTGGGCTATTAAAGTGCTTAACTTCGATTTTGATCAAGCCAGCAGCTATCGAAAGCTGCAATTAAATGAGCTAAGCGAACTCCGCGATGAAGCTTACGATAGTGCGGTTATAGTAAAGAACCGGACTAAATTGTTCCACGATAAAAACCTTTTTAGAAAAACCTTCACACCGGGACAACAGGTCCTTCTTTACGATTCCCATCTTCATCTTCATCCGGGTAAGCTAAAATCACGTTGGAAGTGACCTTTTGTGGTGCGGTATATATATCCGCATGGGGCAGTAGAAGTTGAAAATAATAAAAACAGTTCAATTTTTAAAGTAAATTGGCATAGATTGAAACCGTATTTTTCTGCTGACCCAGCGGAGGAGCTCCTGATTTTACAAGAGCCGCTTTATTATAACTAAATTTCCTCCGTCTCACCTCCATATTTCAGTAATATTGTCTCATTTTAAGAATAGAGGTGAGTGAAAAAGGCCTTAACTGAATATCTGTACGTGCCAAAGCATAAGTTTGGGGGTAGTTTTCATTTAACTATTATTATACCCCTATTACTTTCTCTCCCCAATTCTACAGGTCTATGCGCTCAAAGAATAACAAGTAAGGACATTGCTGAAAACAGGTTTGGGGGGGGGTTTGTATTCACTGAATCATCTGTTGGCACTAGGCACTATACAAAATTTTCTTTTGATAATAAAAGATTAGAAAGTAAAAAATTACATATGTAAGATTGGAATAGTTTAAGAAAAGCAAGAAAATTAGATATTTTCTTAAACAAAACTAGTAATAAGTAGTTATGAGTCGTTGTCTCAAGGGTTAGTAAGATGAAGGAAATTACTAATCTGAGGATAAAAATTAGTCTGAAAAATATGCCCTATTCTTGAGGCCAAACATTTGAACGTTGATAACCTACTATACGCACTGTCACACATCTTGAAATTTGGAATAGTAGAGAATACCTTGAAATGCTCTTGTCTAAAAGTCTTGGTATAAAGGAAAATAAAAATATATAAGTGGTGAAGAAAAAAAATGAACACTGGTTTTGTAATTACCAAGGCAGTATAAAAAAATATAGCGAGGGTGCTTTATCACCTAGTGCCTTAGACCAACTGGTTTAGGAGCCACTGCTAAGCGTTAGGTGTTGCAAGACGAGAAATTACGCCTTAATCCGCGAGCACATTTTGTAATCGGTTGGTTAGTCAAGAATTTTTAACGGTCGCATGAATAATGTGTTAGCAATTCCATCTGATAATATTCACCAACTAAAAAGTACTAAGGAAGATGGACAAGAGTATGATAGCTTGAATTAAATTCTCTAAGTGTAGAGATGTCTTTTACACACACGTAGGGGTATATGATCAATGTTTGGAGGAAAAATAGGAAGTAAAACTAAAGGCGATGTTTTATTGAGGGATGATATGATTTCTAACATCTTTTCACGACCATTAAGATAGGGCTCATGGCAACCGAAAAGTTTGTATAGTTGGAAACTCTTATTTTCAAGTTCTTTCTTTTATAGTTCTTATTTTAATATGTAACTTTCACCATCTTTCTTTTATTATAGGATTTTGTGGGTGTAATCCACTGAAAACCCTCAGGAGACAACACTCCTCTTGCTAGGAACACCTAGAGCTTTAACGGCTTGTTGCACGTTCTCAGTGCAATCGTGTTGCCTACGAAAGTGTGCTACTTAGGTTTTTCTTTTTCTTTTTCTTTTTCTCTTGAATAACTAGTTTACTCGGGATGATCAAAATTAAGTTTAGGGTTATTTGTTCAGTCGATAAAACATCCCTTTTGATATGACATTTTGCTTACTTTTCTTAAAATCTAAAGGTGTTTATTATAAATATGACACTTATAAGGGTTTATCTGTAAAAATACTATTTTCATATGTTTATATATTATAATTAACATTATGAAGAAAAATGTATGCATATAATATTTATATAATATTTTGATAATTTAAATATGCATATTATATTAAATATATTTAATCAACATTCTTGAAATATAATATCATATAAAATGGTTAGGATAATATCTCAAAAATACCAAATATTACTAAAATTATTCATTGAGATATTATGCAGAAATTATATCAGGACTGGAATCAAGGAAATCCGAGATATCGAGATCAAATCTGCCGAAATATTGAAGTAAATCATGAAATCAATTCTGGCAGAGACTTAGAAAAGATTTCCAAAATCCAGATATTCAAAAAATCACCACATGTCAACAAAATGAAGCTCAAGAATTTTGAAGCCAAGATCCCACCATAGTGCGACCCTTCCGCGGCCAAACCCTACTTCTGGCGGCGGATCCGCGGCTAAATGAGGGAGTTGGGATGTGGGATTTTCTGTGTAGGATCGTCTCAACAAACCTTAATTTATGAAATCTAGGGATTACAACTTCTGTGACTATAAATAGAACCTAGAGCCCCTCTTGTTCATCAAACCGAAGAGATCACGAAGTTCAAGTTGACTCACGCATCCGGGTTGATCAATCGGCTATTCATTTACCTCCTTCAAGATAGATCGAGAAGCAAACTAAAATTTTGTATTCCACTTTCTAAAGAAACAAAAAGTGTAATTGATCAAGTTGATTAATAAAGGTAGTTGTTTTATTAGTATTGCATTTATTTTCTTTATTTACATCATGATCTCTATCCATTCTTCTATCTCCATCATGCGCGAATAATTCACCGCTTGACAGGGTTCGTAAGATTAGGGTAGATCAATGGAAGATGAAGAATTTCTTAACTTCTTTTAAGTCTTATGAAGTTTATAAATTTTAGCAAAATAAATGTTAACATCCTAATCGGGCGCGCTATCAAGTTATTGATAGTCTTGACCGCGATTTGAGATTAGATTAATAATTGTTTTGTTAAAAGCTAGACATGAATAGAGATCAATGAAAGGACAAGGGTCAATAGTGTGGAAACACTAGTTTCTTTGAAGAACCCTAATCCTCATTCATCGCTATCAATCTAGTTTTAAATCTATCAATAGATAAAAAAGAGTCATCTTTATTAGTCATCTATTACTACTAAATCCAAACGAACCCTACAACCCCTCTTCTGATATAAAATCTACATTTTTATTTAAACTAGATCTATTTTCTACATCCGTATTTTGATGTAGATCTAGAAACTATTCTCCACTATTCTTTATTCTTTTATTCCTCATCTTTTTCAACATGTCTATAGTAAGATTGAAAAATTCAACATTTCCCTGAGGAGGACCCGTACTCATCTCGGCTAGCTACACGCGACACCGTTATTGATTGCGGTTATTCTACAAACAATTCTTTAAAATAGATCAATCAATGTGTCCCATCCCTAACAGAGAAAGTATGACACTGTCTCTTCAATAGTCTATCAGGCGCTCTGTGCCGCGCGAAAGAAGCAGGGCAAATCCAGAAAAGAAGCGCCAGAAACACTCAAGAACTCGGTCAGGCCAGCCATCTTCAATCGATTGTCCGTTACCAAAACAGAAGGTCCACAACAGCGGTCCACGAAATCAGCTGCTAATAATGAAAGGACGGCCAGATATGTTATCCATACGATCTATATTGCGGGCGCGCAGCCCAGCGACAACTTGCGCAGCAAAAGAAAGGATGGGGCCACCACATCCCAAGCCCAATCTGGCTTGAATGTGGTTGCCTCTTCCCAAGATCAGCCGCCTCCACTGAATGATGAAAACCCTCTCAATGAGACCGATAGGCAGAAAGATCGTTCAGTCCATGTGGAGTCAAGTTTGGACAACGAGAAAGAGCCGACTTTTCTCCCCAGGACCGCACAGGAAGAGATGCTTTAAGAGCTCCGAAAATAGCTCAGGAGTAAAGATAAAGAGATAGCCAAGCTTTACTCTAAAATTGAAGACTTGACGAATATCGTGATGCAGCTCACTGCTCAAATTGCCCGGAAGGAATCCAATTAAGCATAAGTTTCCACTCATGAGCTGGGTGATAATGACCCGAAACAACTAATGCCTGTCCTTTTAGGTCCGAGTATAGGCGAGCCACGCGAAAGCCTGCCACATTCCACTTCTAGGGATGTTTTGGCCCAAGATGGCACCATCCCGCTAACACAAGATCGGATAATGGATTTGGTCACCGGCAAGGTTAAAAAATTAGAGGTTGAAGCCGAAACTCAGAAAGAAATTGCCAGTAGTGGGCGGCCATATCCCGTACAATACGATCTAATCGAGTTCCCCAGCAGCTATGTCATTCCTAAGTTCGGAAGATTTGATGGGACAGGAAACACAAATCAACACGTTGCCCCCTTTAAAGCGTCGTGCAGAAATACAGGCGGCAACGATGTACTCCTTCTTCGTTAGTTCGTCAATAGCCTGACCGGTGTCGCTTTCGACTGGTACGTGAGAATACCAGATGGATCTATCATTACTTTTGCCCAAATGGAGTCTTTATTGCGGCAAAGGTTTATGAGTGTTAGTAATAAAATCTCCATTGCCGACCTTATGAAAACCAAGCCGAGAAACAACGAAAGCAATACAGACTTAATTGCCCGATGGCGCAACCTCACTGTCAAGTGAGAACCGCCGCTAGAGTGGGAGTAGTCCGTCAGCCTCCTCATTGGTAACCTCAGCAATTGGTTAGTCCCATTGTTTTGTATAGCAGGCCTTAAGACATTTCAGGATTTGACCAAGAGAGTTCAAATGTTGGAATGTTCGAAGCAAGAGTCTGACCCGGACTCTCAGATAGAAAAGACTTGGAAAAGCAAGAGGGACGAAAACCGTAGACGCGGGAATTCTAGCAATACCAATGTCTTCAATGCTCCTGATAATGAAGACAAGCGAAAGGCAGGCGAATCCAAAACCAACTGGTCTTGAAAGCCAGTGCTGGGAAGAGAAGAGCCTTCCCAAGAGGAGAAAAAGAACAAGGTTTACTCTTTCAGGAGGGACAAGGTCCGAAAGATATTCAAAGATGCTATGAACAACGGTCTACAATTGTCGGAGTCAAAAAGACCTCATGAAGCAAAAAACGGCCGATAATCTTCTATATTGCCCGTACCACCAAGTAGTGAGCCATACGATCAAGGATTGCTATATTTTCAAAGACTGGGTTGAGAAGCAGTACAAGACTGGGGAGATCGATCTGTCCAAGAGTGTGTTGGTGAACAATCAAGCTGTAACCTTTAACTTTATACAGACACAAGCTGAAGCCTTCTAGGAGCATACAACTGAACTCGCTACCCTGAGAAATGAAACAGACTCGCCGCAACCTCCATGGAGCATGCACATGTCCAAAAAGATGAAGAAGATGCTAAAGCTACTTTAGAAAGAGCCCAGAACGGAATGGGAGGGGTAGAAGGAGCCCACCGTTCCAGTTACCAACTCGGCTCGATCAGGCTCAAAATCCGAAATACTCAAGAAGAAGAAAAGTGCAGCTTGACGCGAAAAAGAGTTTGCAGGGAGATCGACCATTAAAAAATATATCGATTCCCTCGAAGACTATGAACAAAAGGAAATAACTCTAATTCAATTGAAAGAGTTCTTCCCCGTAGAGGCGGCTGAGATTCTGGAGGAGCTAGAAAAAGACTCAAATGACGAGATCCCTATAATGACCTGCTACGTCGTCCACCTTGGTAGCGACTCTCAGGAAAAGCTATGTTTTTCCGAAGGGGACGAGGAGCCCGCCACAAAGGCCAACTAAATCCAGCTCAGAAGCGGCAGGGCTCTACCGCCAAATCAGGGTAAGGCCCTAAAAGAAAAGGAAAAAAAGTCGCTAATGAAGAAGATGGCGGAGAGCCGGCCGGCTCATGAAAACGAGTCCTTCCTCAGTGGACTATAATGTCTTAGCTCATCTCCGGAAGCTTCCATCTCTCTTAAGCATCTATGATGCTATGGTCCTATCCAAAGAGCTCAGAGATGTTCTCATTCATGCCTTACAAAACTCCGAGCGGTATCAGGCTCGTTTCGTGGAAATTAATATGAAGGAGGCCCAGTACACTCTTCATACAACCGTGGTCACATTTAAGGATGAAGAACTGTTACTAGGAACAGCTGACCACAACCGACAGCTTTACGTGACAGGGTACAGCGATGGAGACCGGATTAATCGCATATTGATTAATCCAGGGTCTTCGTGAACATCATGAACTTGTGGACTCTGAAGAGTTTGTCAATGGACGTTCGACACCTGTCAAGGGAAAAGATAGTCATCCAAGGCTTCAATCAAAACTGCCAGTAAGTTCTTGGGTCTATAGCTCTGTTGGGTTACACTAACGCCCTGGCCATCTACCGTGGCCGTTTGCGGAACAAATTTTTTTGTAGGGTTTGAAACTAGCGCTATAACAACCCATTCACGGATCTACCATTAACCTAAACTAGCAAGATAAGAGGAGCTAACTACTATGATAGGAATTCTCACCTAAGGATCCATGTCCTTCGGTCTTCTTTCCTCTTTGTTCGCTCCAAGTGATCTCCTTGAACGAGCTTGTTCTTCTATACTTGCTCCTTCGGTTCTCCGGGATCGAGCTTGTTCATCGGTCCTCCTCCGTCGAAGATGATCCACCCAAGAGATGTAGTCCATGGCTCTAGCTCCACACTAAGTATCAAGTGGAGCAACTAGAGATCTTAGATTGCTAGTCTAAGGAATCTAGGATGTAGTTAAGGTTCTATGTGTGTTTCTATCTCACCTCCTCTCTTGATTCTCAACACATGAGAGTGTAGAGAGGAGGTTGAAGATGAAGGTGGAGGAACTCAAGAACAAGAGAGAGGAGTGAAGCAAATGGTGAGCTCAAGAAAAATGAGGCTATCCTGTGAGAGAAAATCCTCACCAATGGTTTTGTAAAACAATTTTTACCAATATAATATACCAACCATGCTTCAATAGTTGACACAAATGAATTAAAAATTCATTTTTCAATACTATTGAGGCATGGTTCTCACCATACCCCCTCACCTTATTTACACCTTATTATTCCATTAAAGATAAATGGAAATAACCAAAATGAGGTGTCCACCTTCAAGAATGTTTTCCGTATAAAATACGGATTACAATCTACTGTATATACATACCCGCATTCGTATAAAAATACGAATACCCGAAGAGATAGAATAACACAAAGAACATAATACTAGAATATACATATCGAAATACATATATGTAAATTATTAAATCAATACTTGATTAAATAATCCGGCTCAATCCCAAGCCGGCTAGTATTATCAACCGACCGATCGAAAGTCCGGGTATATAGTACAATCAATCGATCGGAACCCTCCACGTATCCAATACGGCTGCTACATCATTTCTCCTGAACCAGGGGAACCCTCTGTATGGGACTCTAAAGACTCGACAGTACACCGGCAGTGAGTTACTGGATAAATCCATAACCACAAGCACGTCAGTGGCACTAGATGTACGTAACGGCTACCCGGGTACATGTCCAAAAGGAAGGACGAAGAGAAAACTCATCCGGATCCCTACTGATCCTATCTGTGACAATCTCCGTACAGTCCGGTCTCTTCGTCTGAGAGTATCACATACCGGGTATAGGGGGTGGTAAACGTCAGACCCTAATAACCCAATAATTCATGCTGATACGGCTCAGGACCAATCCGGAAAACTACTGATCAACCTATCAGTAAATCCGAATTGTCTTGGCCAAGGTCTTATAGTCCTGGCCAATCGAACATAGTGCGATATCGACTCTCTATACCGGGAGAGATGAATCCCCAACAATCATTCACTTCCTCCATGTGGCTCGGGACTGTACCCAACCAAAACCTGTTTGCACTACTTAGTAGAGCCGTGGTAGGGTAGTGATCAAAGTACAGAGGGAACTCACACGAGACAAATGACGATCTCAGGTCTGAAGACTAACCTGTACTCATGTCACTTGAGAACTGCTATCTGACGATAGGTATAGTATTATCTAGAAGTTCTCGGCGAGTCTGTCCAGTGTACTCACTCCCAGTGAGCACTTGTATACGATCTTAGGTGCAAAAGACCAATGGCTGTGGGACCAACCATCGCCTCTCGTCAGAGTCTGGAAACATATACACTAGTTTACTCCGGAATATCGATACCCAGTCTCAATACTCCAATGACTAGGGACCTTTTAAGGATGTGCTTATCGACCACCCAGCTCCCACAAGTATGATCGCCATCACAACGCATGTAGTCAAGCAATGATCCTACGGGCATTACCAACATGTATAGATGATATGTAATAACAAGTAAAACATATGCTCATGTTAAGATAAATACAAACCAGATAGTATACTATCATATCGAGCAAGATTGTCCAGTACATACATATGTCCAAGCATCCACATGTATACATATACAATAATGGACTCTAGGGCATACATATCCAACAATCTCTGCCAATCAAATTTGGGGATTTGCAAACCGAAACTAAGATACACGTGATCGATGCTGATACGTCTTATAAGATTCTTTTGGGATAGCCATGGCTCCACGATTAAGGCATCTTTCCGTCAACTCTCCATCAATGCATGAAGTATACCAAAAATGGCGAAGAAAGACGTATTGACGGAGACATCCAGCCTTTTGGTGTGCATGAAGTCTGATATGATGATTTTCGGTACTTTGTGAACCCCCAAAATACTGAGCCACGACAGACCAAAGACAGAATGGCTCCGAAACTCAAAAGAAAATTTGAGATGGCTGTCACTTTCAAAAGCAAAATCCCCCAAGTGCGCCCGCATTTTGTTAGTGACCCTGATGAGTCCGACGCTGGAAGTTCGTCCTTCCGTGAAACTTGCCCTCATTTCGGTAGTGATATGGACGGGTCTGATACTGAAGGCCCATTCGGCAGCAAAATTCGCACTCATTTCGGTAGCGACACTGAAAAGTCATAGGAAGAGGACCCGCCTTGCAACAGCTATGTTGATTGGGCACTCATGAAAAAAATGAAGCTAAGAGAAACCTTCGAGATTACAGAGGGGTCTTTAGCTATCACAAGGGTGCCGGAATAAATGTGCAAGGAGCTAGATGCTTTGTCGGTCTCTACCATGAACTAACAGCAAACTTTCTACGTTCGCGGCAGGAAAAGCGGATAGAAGGGCATTCTGTTTTATGGATCAAATCCTGTCGTGCACCCGGACGATTTTTCTGTCATGTGCCTTCCTTATGAGAGAGGCATAAGAGCCATCCTCAATCCTAGATATTATGCGCTCGGGATGCGGGAATATTTTAAAAAGTGTGGATGCCGGTTATATCAAATGGAATCCGAAGCGAAGTTTTATGAGAGGATATGGCATCCGCCTTAGGTCCGAGCACTCATAGATGGACGAATTCCAGATAGACGGGGCATAGGTTTCATTCAGACTGATTCCAAAGCATGCTACATGATCCATATTGGTGAAGCCAGCGAAAGGTCAAATGATGATGATGAGATAGGCGAGCCAGAAGAAGCTCCTCGATAGCTCGAAGATGGCGGACATGCAATATTCGAAGAGCTAACCGAGGTTGATTTGGGAACGCCCGATAATCCAAGGCCAACCTACATCAGTTCACTCCTATCAGAGGAAATGAAAGAGAAGATAGTCGCCCTGCTGCATGAGTTCGCTTACTGCTACGTGTAGACATACAAAGAAATGCTTGGTCTCTCCCCTGAGATAGCCGTGCATAAGCTGGCTATTTCTCCAGATGTAAAGCCAGTCAAACAAGCTCCTCGAAGAAAGAGAAGGGAGCTGGAAGAAAAGGTCATCGAGGAAACCAAGAAACTCATCGATGCCGGTTTCATCTGACAAGAGAAATATGCGGACTGGATCACATGTATTGTCTCGGTGAAAAAGAAGAATGGGCAGATCCAAGTCTGCGTTGATTTCAGAGACCTTAATAAGGCATTCCCTAAAGATGATTTTTCGCTCCCGGTCATGGAAATGATGGTCGATGATACCTCAAATTACGAGCTTTTCACCTTCATGGATGGTTCGTTAGGGTACAATCAGATAAAAATGTTGCCTTAGGATGAGAAGCATACAACATTTCGAACCCCGATCGACATATACTGTTTCAAAGTGATGCCGTTCGGACTGAAGAACGCATGTGCTACATATCAAAGGGCAATGACCAATATCTTTGATGACCTGATCCATAAAATCGTCGAATACTACGTTGATGATTTGTCGTCAAGACTAAAACTAAGGTCGATCACATCCAAGATCTCTGGTCCATTTTCACCAGACTAAGAGAATACGATTTGAAGATAAATCCTCTGAAGTGCGCTTTTGGCGTGCATCTGGAAAATTCCTGGGCTTCATAGTCCGACATCGAAGGATGGAAGTTGACCCATCCAAGATAAAGGCCATCATAGAGATGCCCCCTCCAAAGAATCTGACGTAGCTGAGATCTTTTCAAGGCAATCTCGCTTATATACAAAGATTCATCTCGAACCTATCGGGGAGATGCAGGCCCTTCTCGAAGCTCATGAAGAAATGAGCTCCTTTTGTCTGGGATGCCGAATGTCAAGAAGCATTCAAAAATATTAAACAGTACCTGTTGCACCCTCCAGTGCTTGCTGCTTCCATTCTAAATAAACCATTGATTCTCTATGCTGCCATGCTAGATGAGTCACTCGGTGCACTCCTCGCTCAGAACAATGAGGAGGGAAAAGAGAATGCCCTCTACTATCTCAGTCGAACGTTAGTCGGGGCAGAACATAACTATTCCCCGATTGAAAAGTAGTGCCTGGCCCTGATAGTTGCCGAGAAGAAGCTAAGACACTATCTTTTCGCTCATCGGGTTATGCCGATCTCCAAGGTCGACCCGCTTAAACACTTAATGACCAAGGCAAGCCTAGCCGGCAGAATGATAAGATGGGTTGTCATGCTGCTTGAGTTTGACATAGTTTATACTCCTCAGAAAGCAGTAAAAGGGCAAGCCCCCGCCGACTTTCTCGCTGCTCATCCCATAACAGAAGGGTCGCCGCTAAATTGTGAATTATCCGATGAACACGTGCTGCACCTCGAAAATTGCGAGCCGTGTTGGGAGCTCTAATTCGATGGAGCTTCATCAATAAGGACCTTCAGCAAATCAAGTATCCCAGAGATAAAAGCAGGGATAGGATTGGTGTTTATCACGCCATTAGGAGGAACCCTACGAAGTTCCTTTGCTCTTACCGAGCCTCGCACAAACAACGAGGTTGAGTATGAAGCTCTGAGTTAGTTCGATACAGAAGCCAGGTTTACGGTGACACGCAGCTTGCCATAGAAATGGAAATCCTTCGGCTACGAGATTACGGTGACACCCAGCTTGTTTTCAACCAGGTAAGCGGCGAATACAATATATATAAGCCCGAGTTAGCTCGATACAGAATCCAGGTGGTGGAACTCATGAAACAGTTTAGCCACATTGAATTGATGAGAGTTCATAAGGCGTTGAACGGAAAAGCCAACGTTTACGCTCGCTTAGCCAAGGAGCTAGCTGATCCCGATATGGATGAAATTCTAATAACAGTCAGAAGCCGGCAAATTCTGTCTCCATTCTCTTTACGAGAAGAGAAAAGCATAGAACAAAAGAGAAATCCTGTTGAAAAAGCTCTGATCATTTAGGACGAGCCATATTGGAGAGAACCCTTCATAGAGTATCACCAATACAACAAGCTACCCGAAGAATAATCTGTGAGGGTTCAGTTGAAGAAAAGATCCCTTCGATATGTGTTTGTAAATAATACACTATACCGCAGATCATATGACCAACTCTGGCTCAGGTGTTTGTCATCGGCCGAAACCCAAAAGTCATGAAAGAAGTTCACTCGGGCGTCTGCGAAGATCACCAATCTGGCCCCTAAATGTGCCTTAAAATTAAACGGCTTTGGTATTTATGGCCTATCATGATAAGGGATTGCGAAGAGCATATGAAGAGGTGTCATCTTTGAAAAATTCACGGCGACTTCATTCATAAGCATCCCAATCCGCTGTATCCTATTAGTGGTTTCATGGCCCTTCGAAGTTTAGGGCACCGACATAGTTGGCCTAATTGATCCTCCGTCATCCAAAGGCAACCGGTTCATATTGGCCGCAATTGACTACTTCTCCAGATGGGCTGAAGCTGTCCCACTAAAAGAAGTCAAGACGGAAGATATTCAAACATTCTTCCGGCATAATATTCTATACCGCTTCGGTACACCAAAAAGAATCACATCTGAAAACGGGCCTTCTTTCAAGAGCTTCAAAGTCACAAGGTTCGCTACTCAATACAAGATACACTGGAGATATTCTTCCATATATAATCTAAGGGCGAATAGGTTAGCTGAAGCCTTCAACAAAACCCTGTGTATGATCCTGAGGAAAAATGCCTCGGCTAATAAACGAGACTGGGATCTGAAGCTCCGGGAGGCGTTGTGGGCATATCGTACCACACACCACACTCCAACTCAGTCCACTTCATACTCATTACTCTTCGGAGAAGAGGCGATCCTCCCCTTCAAAGTCGAAGTTCCAAGCCTTAGGATGGCCGTCCAGCACAATTTGACAGAGGAGGAAAACGTTCTCCTTCGGCTCGAAGAACTTAACACCCTCGAGGAAAAGAGGCTTGCAGTACAGCAAAATCTGGAGCTATACCGAGCCCAAATGTCACGGTTCTATGACAAGATGACCCGTCTCCGTTCTTTCAAGAAAGGCGAATTGGTGTTGTTCCTCAAAAGGCCGATCATCCCCAATCGACATGCCAAGAGAAAATTCGAGCCAAATTGGGAAGGACCATACGTCATCGAGAAAGTGTTCGACGGAGGATCCTACCAACTAATAAGTGCCAATAATGAAAGGCCCGTGTCACCCATCAATGGACGATATCTCAAGAAATACTACTGTTCAGTCGAAAATATCGCGCATTTGATATAGCATTTTCCTTACTTTTCTTAAATATCTAAAGGTGTTTATTATAAATATGACATATATGAGAGTTTATCTGTAAAAATACTATTTACCATATGTTTATATATTATAATTAACATTATGAAGAAAAATGTATGCATATAATATTTATATAATATTTTGATAATTTAAATATGCATTTCATATCAAATATCCTTAATCAACATTCTTAAAATATAATATCATATAAAACGGTTAGGATAATATCTCAAAAATACCAAATATTACTAACATTATTCATTAAGATATTTTGCAAGCTTTAGCTCAGGTCAGGAGATCGAGATATTGAGATGTCGGGAATCAGAAATCTGCCGATGAAGTTAGATAAAATCGAAGAATCAATACTAGCAGAGACTCAGAAAAGATATGAACATTCCAGACATCAAATAAATCTCACTACTAAAATAGGGGGTTGCCCCTACGGATACCAGCATCCGTAGGGGCAGATTTAGTTTGGCCCTACGGATTACTCCGTAGGGCCAAACGGTTGCCCCTACGGTCCTTCCATATTTATTTAAAAATTATTAAATCTTAAAGTGTTGTTTGCCCCAACGGAGCCGAAAACCAAGCACCTACGGGTATATCCGTAGGGGCATCTTCCCTACGCTGATTATTTCTTATTCCCTTATCAGTTGCGTGCGAACCCAAATCCCCAAACCTTTGCTCCCGCCGATCGCCGTTCTCGTCGTCGCCGTTCTCGTCGTCGCCAGCGCCGACCGAATCATCGTCGCCACCGCCTGCTTCTTCCTCATCTCCGTTCGTCGTCGCCATCGCCTGCTTCTTCAACCTACGGCCGATTCGTCGTCGCCACCGATTCGTCATCGCCACCGCCTGCACAGGTTAGGAAATCTTAATTAAACAAATTTTTGATTGTTTTAGGTCTATGGTTCATGGTTTGGGTAGGCATCGGTTGGGGTTAGCGTTAGGGTTAGGGGTGGGGCTGAAGGGCTGCTGTTGCGATTGGGGTTGGGGTTCGGTAGGGGGTAGCGGTTGGGGTTGGGGTTGTGTGTCCCTGAGCACTTCTTGATTGGGGCTGGGGCTGGGGCTGCGGGCTGGGGCTAGGGCTAGGGCTGGGGCTGGGGCTCGGGTTGGGGCTGGGGCTGCAGCTAGGGCTGTGGTTGGGGTTGGGGCTCGGGCTCGGACTGCGGTTAGCATTAGGGTTGGGGCTGGGGCTCGGGCACGGGCTGCGGTTGGGGTTAGGGTTCGGCAAGGGGTTGCTGTTGGGGTTGGGGTTGGGGTTGGGGTTAGGGTTAGGGTTAGGGTTAGGGTTGGGGTTGGGGTTTTGGATTTCAGGGTCAAGTTAATTTCCATTCTAATTACCATTAAGCTCGTTAATTGAAATGTTGATGATGATCATAAGAGGAAAATGTGTCTAGTTTGAGAAGGTGTTGGAAACTGGACTAATAATGTGGGTAAAGCCCAGTTTAATTAATAATTTTATTTGTCATTCTCAAATTTCCTTGGAAACGGAGATTGTTTTGTTGAACTTTTAGCCGTTGGGCATGTTGGGTTGAATAAGTTTGCTAATTGCATAAGATGCTCATAAGATTCTGGATTTTGAGGATGGACCGTTGTAATTGGAAATGCTTAGAATTGTAGGAACTTCTTTGTTTTAGCTATATATAATTGCAAAAAAAAAGACACATTTCTGATTTGAAGAAAAGGAAGGGAAAGATAGGGATTTAGTTATGGATTTTACTTGGGCGTCTCCTCTTTTAATACATGTCTATCTTTACAAGAATATCGTGTCACATATTCGGTTTTAGCAGCTGTACGCAACTGCTTTGATTATCATCATGTTATTAGCATCTTTAACTTCTATCATTTTTCTAATATGTTTCATAGTTAATATAATAATCCTTTGTCTATATTTGTTGACAGTGGCCTTTCTTTTGGATGAACATGTTTTTTGATGCATGTTTTCAGTCATGTGAATTCATATGTTGCGTATAACGCTTTATGATATCAGTATCCTATATTTTTAGTTTTAATTGTTGATTGTTATAGATGAATGCCATTGCAATAATAGTTTTTGGTAGATGAATGCCATTGCAATGTAGGATGATCAGTTCTATCAATCTTGATCTCAATGGTTTAAAATCATGTTACACATACAACACGAATGCACAACAAATGCATCATTAGAGAGTGATTCAAGATGCTCAAGTTAAAACTAATATATGATACTCGATGATAATATGAAACCTTCATATTCTCATCGATACTCATATATGAAACTAAAAGCGCCACTTAGTCCCCGTCTATCGGTTAACAAACGTGCGATGCTCGTCGTGACATAGAACTATACGAAGGTTGTTAAATATCGGACAGTATAGCTCGATACTAACAACCGTCGTATAGTCTACACGACGAGAAAATTCAATCGTATGGTAACCCATAGATTTGTCCTGTGTGGACAAGTTAAGAATGTATAAAGCAAACGCCTTCATTCACTTGTGTTTTCATCCGTTTCAAGATATTTCGTCGGTACCTTTCCGCTGGTTCTCCGTGTACAAAGATAGATTAGATGTTCATTTCAACGTTGTTTCACATCTTTGAAATGATTATCTATTCTATTACAGTGTACTCGGAGAACAGCGGGGAGGTGCTGCCGAAATTTACTCGAAACGGTTGAAAGCACAAGTGATGGGTGTTCGCTCTGTACATTCTTAATGGGATAGAAGCCTACCCCCGACAGCCAGAACACACACATACAACAAGAATACACAACAAACACATAATTAGATAGTGATTCAAGATGTTCAAGTTAAAACCGATACTCGATGATAATATGAAACCTTCATATTCTCATCGATACTCATATATGAAACTAAAAGCGCCACTTAGTCCCCGTCTATCGGTTAACATACGTGCGATGCTCATCGTGACATAGAACTATACGAAGGTTGTTAAATATCGGACAATATAGCTCGATACTAACAACCGTCGTATAGTCTACGCGACGAGAAAATTCAATCGTATGGTAACCCATAAATTTGTCCCGTGTGGACAAGTTAAGAATGTATAAAGCAAACGCCTTCATTCACTTGTGTTTTCATCCGTTTCGAGATATTTCGTCGGTACCTTTCCACTGGTTCTCCATGTACAAAGATAGATTAGATGTTCATTTCAACGTTGTTTCACAGCTTTGAAATGATTATCTATTCTATTACAGTGTACTCGGAGAACAGCGGGGAGGTGCTGCCGAAATTTACTCGAAATGGTTGAAAGCACAAGTGATGGGTGTTCGCTCTGTACATTCTTAATGGGATAGAAGCCTACCCCCAACAGCCGGAACACACACATACAACAAGAATACACAACAAACGCATAATTAGATAGTGATTCGAGATGTTGAAGTTAAAACCGATACTCGATGATAATATGAAACCTTCATATTCTCATCGATACTCATATATGAAACTAAAAGCGCCACTTAGTCCCCGTTTATCGGTTAACATACGTGCGATAATTTATTCTTTTCAACGACAAATGCACACACAAAGCATATACACGGATTTTCTCCTTTGTCAGTAACTATCCCGTTCTTATATTTCTCAATATAGTCAGCATAAACTACAATTTATATGTTATACAGTCTAACATGGCCCGTGAGTACGTCAGAGTTAAGGACTGGATGTATGTGGATTGGAAACAACGTATGCAACCTAAGTTTGTCGCAGGAGTTGCTGCTTTCCTTGAATTTGCATGCGCACATAATAAGATCATAATAGAGAAGATTCTCTGTCCGTGCGATAGATGTGGCAATAAGTACTGGCAGAAGGTAGAATTGACAGAGCTTCATATTGTAAAATATGGGTTTACTAGACTTTATACAACTTGGAAATATCACGGGGAAGGAGAAGAATGCAGTACTGCGGCAGAAGAAGTAGAACACGATAATGCGGCAGGAGAAGAAGAAGAATTCGGTAATGCGGCAGAAGGAGAAGGCGGTAATTTATTTCCATCAGAAGAAATGGAGGATATGGTAGAGGCTGCCCTAGGTGAATCTATTCGTACCGAAGATGACATTCCTTCCGGTCAAGGACCGCGTGCGGATAAATATGAAAATTTCATGAATGATGCTAGGAAACCAATTTATGAGAATGCGAAGTATTCCACCCTCTCATGGTTCGTCCAACTTTTCCAGATTAAGTGTCTAAATGGATGGAGCAACAAGTCATTCACAATGCTTCTTTTGTTCTTGAAAGATTCTATGCCTCCGGGAAATAATGTGCCCGACAGCTGGTACGAAGCCCAGAAGATGATGTTTGATTTGGGTCTAAAGTGCGAGAAGATTCAAGCATGTCCTAAAAATTGTGTGCTGTACCGGAAAGAGAATTCAGATTTGAAAGAGTGTCCAACATGCGGAGAGGCCAGATATAAGCCGAAAGATTCTGATAAGAATCCTGATATACCTATGAAGATAGCACGATACTTTCCCATAACACAGAGGCTACAGAGGCTATTCAGGTGCAAGAAAATAGCCGAGGCAATGATTTGGCATCACCGTGCTCCTCCAAGTGAAGATGGAAAAATGAGCCATCCAAGAGATTCACCGGCATGGAAGGATTTCGATAGGAGGCACGCAATATTCAGTAGCGATCCTCGCAATGTCCGGCTCGGACTGGCTACTGATGGCTTCTGCCCATTCAACTATATGGCTGGAAGTCACAGCACATGGCCCGTTGTAATGATAATTTATAATCTGTTGCCTTGGTTGGCTATGGACCAATCATACTTTATGATGCCTCTTCTTATCGACGGACCAAACTCACCGGGGAACAATATCGGCGTCTATCTCCGACCTCTGATCGAGGAGTTGAAATCTTTGTTCATTGATGGTGTAGAGACATATGATGCAAACACAAATACAACCTTCATACTGCATGCGGCTTTAATGTGGACAATTAATGACTTTCCTGCGTATGGAATGCTATCAGGTTGGTTCGTACATGGTCACAAAGCATGTCCTCATTGCCATGAACACACAACATCGAAATTCTTGAATTTTAGCAGGAAGGTTTGTTATTGCGGCCATCGACGTTTCCTGCCTCCAGACAACCCCTATAGGTTAGACACGGTTCACTTTGATTATCATCAGGAGCTTCTTGGACTTCCATCCCCATTGTTCGGAGAGGACGTGACTACTAAATAGGATGGTTACAATAACGTGACCTTCGGGATGGATCCGACGAAACAGGTCAAACCACCATATTGGAACAAGTTAAGCATTTTCTTCGAGCTTCCGTACTGGTCTACAAATTCAGTGCGTCATTGTCTGGACGCCATGCATATAGAGAAGGGAGTATCAGAGCACATACTTAACTTGCTTCTTTGTAAAGACGGTAAATCTAAAGACAACATGAATGCTCGGATGGATCTACAAGAGTGGGGAATAAGAAGTGACTTGCACCCTAGACCGGTAGCGGGTAAACCGGGCAAGTTTGTACTTCCCAATGCCGCTTATCATATGTCACAACCGGAGAAGAAAAGATTCCTGCAGGTGTTGCATGATTTGAAAGTCCCCACAGGTTTCTCAGGATCATTCAGTAAGAAAATAAAATTTGTGAAGCGCAAGATCGATGGGCTGAAAAGTCATGATCATCATGTTATCTTGGAGCACCTTCTTCCCTTAGCCCTCAGGACTTCTCTCCCTGGCTCGGTTGGTCTAGTAATCAACGACCTATGTTGTTTTTTCAGGGAGTTGTGTCCTAAAACACTGGAGATTATGATGCTGGATAAACTAGAAAATTCTATTGCGTTGATACTTTGCAAGTTTGAGCGTATTTTCCCACCGTCATTCTTCGATATCATAATACACTTGACGGTTCATCTTGCAACTGAGGCGAAATTAGCCGGACCGGTACAATATCGATGGATGTATCCCGTTGAGATGTACGTGTAATTTTTCGTTTCGCGCAATTTAAAAATTTATTGTTGTCCTGTATGCCCGTATTTATTTATTCAACATATTTTCATTAGGTACCTCTACACTCTTAAGAAGTATATACGCAATAAAAATCGACCAGAGGGTTCTATCATGCAAGGTTATCTTCTTGATGAAGCAACCACATTTTGTTCCCGCTATCTGGACGAGAACATTGAGACAAGGGTTAACCGACCACGAAGAATTCAAGACGGACCATATGGTAAAGCCTAGTATAAGAGGGTAGACACTATGTTTATCAACAAGATATACCGGTTTATCTTGCTTAATTGCGCATGTCTTGAATAAATTAGAGAGTAAGTTTTTTTGGATTAATTGTTATATCTGTGTTTGTGTGTGTATGAAATGATATAATATTAATGTCACCATTATTTGTCGAAAACAGAATTCATTTTAACGAGGTACGTGAGGGGCATCCTGATTGGAATGAAGAATAATTGGAAAAATATCATCAGGATAATTTTTGTGATTGGGTCACAGATCATGTAAGTTATTCGAATAACATTTTATTGCTAGCAGTTTTAATCTAAACTTGTATCGTTATGTATTTGTCGTAAAATTTGTTTTGTTAGAACCACGATCCGAACTTGTCTGCATCATTTGAGAGTGATTGAAGATATTTAGCTCAATTTCCTAGTACGGAGGTTGCATATTACAAAGGATTTGGTGTCCTTGGATACAAATTCGAAGTTAAGGAATTAGAAACATCTAGAACCACTCAGAATAGTGGGATTGCGACGGTAGGATCGGACGGTGTGATTTATTATGGGTACTTAAATTGTATACTCGGCATCCACTATCCCGGACGATCAGAACCCTTTTATATATTCTAGTGTACTTGGTATGATACGCGAACCAATACGGACAGGTGGAGAAGCAATCTTGGGACTTGGAAAGATGAATATGGATTGACCAGTGTGAACACACTTCGATTTTACTGTCAGGAAGATCCGTTTATCTTTCCGAACCAAGCGTTCCAAGTATACTACTCACAGTGTTTGAAGCATCCGGGGTGGAGTGTTGTATGCCGATGGAAACCCAGAGATGTCTACGATGTCCCAGAATACGAGGACAGCGGTGAGGACGAAGAAGAGATAAGGCTTAAAGTGCTCCGACCGTCTGTTTCGAAGGACGGGTTGTCTTCGACCGATCATGAAGTTACGTGGGTTAGAAATGACATCGACGATGAAATCCAAGTAGATATGTATAATGCGCCCACAAAATGAAAAAGGTTATCAGTAATGTTATATTATTACTTCACATTTTACGCTCTATACATATATAGTCAATACTTTTAATGATTGTCTAATGCGTCCACGAACCGTTTATCAAGATTTGATGACGATGTCGGGAGCAGCGAGGGGCGGCAGGAGCTCCAGCCGCGGCAGAGGCAGAGGCAGAGCGGTTCTGCCGCCCGGAGAGCTTCGTAGGGAGCTTCTGTTGTATGCCGATGGAAACCCAGAGATGTCTACGATGTCCCAGAATACGAGGACAGCGGTGAGGACGAAGAAGAGATAAGGCTTAAAGTGCTCCGACCGTCTGTTTCGAAGGACGGGTTGTCTTCGACCGATCATGAAGTTACGTGGGTTAGAAATGACATCGACGATGAAATCCAAGTAGATATGTATAATGCGCCCACAAAATGAAAAAGGTTATCAGTAATGTTATATTATTACTTCACATTTTACGCTCTATACATATATAGTCAATACTTTTAATGATTGTCTAATGCGTCCACGAACCGTTTATCAAGATTTGATGACGATGTCGGGAGCAGCGAGGGGCGGCAGGAGCTCCAGCCGCGGCAGAGGCAGAGGCAGAGCGGTTCTGCCGCCCGGAGAGCTTCGTAGGGAGCTTCAGAGGGTCGGTCTTGCACCCAGATCGGAGACCCCTTCGGATGCCTCCTTCCGTGTGGATTTTGCCACACCTCCAGGTTTACTGCACGCATATCCATTTTGAATGTAATATTACAGATATTCATGCCTGTTTATGTCAAAATTACTTATATTGTCAATGTTTGATTGTCTAGTTGTTGGTGATGCGTCCACATCTGGGACAGAGGCCACTCCCGCTCCTCCAGGTATGTTTATATATCATATATTTGTAGGGTTCCTTGGCACTCTAGTGAGGTCTCTAAAGGCATCTACCATGCCAAATTCAAAAATATGGTGCCGAGAAACCCTAGTGTACGGATCGTTTGCTAGAAAACTAGGCGAAAAGCTAACTAGTTAACAGTTAAATATGAGAATACGGAAATACAACCTTTGTAGATCCGGTGCTCCACCTCCACGGCTCCGAGATGAGGTCCTCTCCGCTGTCCAAATCAAATCCGGGCTCTAGCGTCGGCTTCATCGGAGACTGGACGGGCTAGGTCGTCGACGACGTGCCGAAGATGATCTACGTCGAAGCATCACTAGATCGAGCTCCACCTTCACCAAGTCTTGAAAGCTTGTGAAGGAAACACACTCTACTACTTAGAAAGAGGTAGAGGATGAAGAAATAGGAAGTGGGTAGACTTTAGAATTGGATTTCTCACTCTAATTCATCAATCACCATTGATGAAGTCAAGGTTTCTTCTTTGGTTCAAGGAAGAAGAAGAAGAAATGATGAGAATGATTAATTAGAAAAGAAAAGAATAATCATTCTTATCATAAAAGTAACCATGGTAAAGTGTAGAGAATTAACTTAGGTTAAATGAATGGTTAGGGTCAAGGTTTCATGAAGCTTCCACTAAACAACAAAAAAAGCCACCATTCATTTTCTCCTTTTTCCATCTATTTTCCAAAATGAATAAATAGATAAATAAATGAGAAAAGGAAATCAAACCCTAATCATAAGTTTAACCATGGTTTAATTCTTTACACTTAACCAAGTAAACATGTATCATCAAACATGATACAAGCAAGTGCACAAAAATATATCGCATATACAATGCGCACAATCCAAGTGAGAAAATCCATTTAAAGTGAACCGATACTAGTTAAGGCAAAGTAATATATCAAATATATAATTATGCATTAAAACATTAAATCAACACTTGATTCAATGATCCGGTCATGTCGCACACAACCGACTAGTATACAATGCATCGGTTTATCGAATCAACGCTTGAATCGATAACTAGGTTATATCGCATGCAACCATTCGACACATTGATCGCGAGAATGAAATACGGTATCACATACACGCATTATTCTCGGTCCCGCACATATCTCATATGCGCTCCTATTTCGTTTCGCTTGAGCCAGGAAACCTCTGTGTAGGACTCTAAAGACTCGTCAATACGCCGGCAGCAGATGATGATCATATCAAACACCCACAAGCCGCAAGCGGTCCGCTAAACGTAACGGCCACCCGGGTATTGAGCGATCAGAAGATCGACGAGCAAGCCCGCTCACACTCCAGTGAATCCAACCAGTAACACTACCGTACAGTCCGGTCTGATCGTCTGATATGTCGCATATCTTGCCTAGGGGTGGTAAACGTCAGACCCCAATAGCTCGATAAGTCGTGTCGATATGAGGTCTATAACAATTCGAGAAACTACTGGTAACACTTACCAGTAAATCTCAACAACCCTGGCCAGGGATTTCCTATTATAGCCAATCGAACACAGCGCAACATCAACTCCCTATACCGGGAGAGACGAATCCCCTCCTATCGCTCATTGCCTCCATGTGACTCGGGACTGTACCCAAAAACCACCGTTTTGCACGCCCTCTTGGACGTGGTAAGATGGAAATCAAAGCACAGTGGGAACCACACAAGACTCTATGACGATCTCGGGTCAACAGACTAATCTGTACCGGTGTCACCAGAGAACTGCCATCTGACGTGAGGTATAATACCATCTGGGAGTTCTCGGCGAGTCCGTCCAGTGTACCCAGTCTCTACTGAGCACCCGTATATCATCTCCGATGTCAAACACCAATGGATATGGGATCATCCATCGCCCATCTGTATGGGTCGAGAAGCTACATGCTAGTCTACTCTGGTATATCGATGCCCCGTCTCGATACACCCACGACTAGGGACTTTGAAGGATGTACTTATGGACTACCATGTCCCCACTAGTATGATCAGCATCATAGTCCAGGTAGTCAAGTACACATCCTAAGGGCTTTACCAACATGTAATAGAGAGGCAATCAGTATACACGTTAAGGTAAAGTGTAACCAGATAGCATACTATCATGTCGAGCAAGAAAGTCCTCCATATATATGTCCCAGCATCCACTACAATATACATCCTATGTATAGTAATGGCCTCTAGGGCATACATATAACTAACAATCTCCCACTTGCACTAGGGCCATCTGTAGCAGTAGTCGAAGTATCTCATACTCAACCATCCCATAAAAGTCTCTCTCTGGGAATAGGCCTTCGTGAGTGGATCCGCCGTGTTATCCTCTGAGTCTACTCTCCTTGCCTCGATCACCTTGGAGATCAACCATCTCCATGATCAGGTGATACTGCCTTAGAATAAGTCTGGATCACTGATGGGACCGGCGTTCCTTGGCATAAGCCACAACTCCATTGTCTCACAATGGTAGGAACGTAGTTCATCTCATGAACCATTATACATCCAAACAGCCTCTTTGGTAGCATCTCAAGTAGCGATGTATTCTGCCTTCATCGTCTAGTATGTCACGGTATCTAGCTTGGAACTCTTCCAACATACCGTCCCTTTACTGAGGGTAAAGACAATGCCTGCGACTGACATTCAGTCGTCTTTATCACCCTGGAACCCTTCCAGCGATTCTCCCCAGGATCTATTGATATCATCTCACTACAACTAGTGAGAATCCTAACATCCAATTAAATCTATCTCATAGATCTAAAACTCAGGATTTAGGAGGTATCATTTTGATCCTTCACGGAGAATCTTTATGATAAACAGAGATTGATCGAGCGTAGCATAGGAAACTCCTTTCTTATCAAGAGTATGTCATCCACGTACTCTACGAGGATCACCACCATACTCCCTACTACCTTTTTGTTTATACAAGGTTCATCTACCATTTTGATGATGTCAAACTCTTTGACTACTACATCAAAACAGACGTTCCAACTCCGCGATGCCTGCTTTATCATATAAAACATCTTGCACACGTTTCCGCTGCTCCCACTGTCTACGAGGACCTCTGGCTGTGTACTTATAGACGCACTCTTCTAAAACATCATTTTAGAAGAGCTGTCATGACACCCAACCGCCAGATATCGTAGTCATGGTATGTAGCCGTGGCAAGTAGGATCTGGATGGACTTAAGCATAGGTACGGGAAAAGGTTTCATCATTATCCATGCCTGGTCAATGACGAAAACCTTTAACAAGTCTAGTTTTGAAAGTCTCAACTTTTCCATGTTCACCAAGTAATCTTCTCAAGATATACTTGCTCCTGATGGGGATTTAACCCTTCAGATATAGCAACCAAAGTCCATACTTCGTTGGTGTATATGGATTCCATCTCAGATAACTAAGCATCCAGCCATTCTTACAGAGTCTCACTCCTGATGGCCAGCTCGAAACTAGTTGGGTCATCATCTCATGATGCAATCCTCGCTCCCACTGTCATAGAGAAACCGAAGTATCTCTCAGGTGGGTGAGGAACCCTACTAGATCGGCGGAGAGGCTGAGGTTCATTGGAATCTATTGAATCCTTTGGTTCTACCAAGTCATCTGCTGTCATTTGTATAGCTGGAACCTTTCCAGTTGTACATAACAGACCTTGCCTCGAGCTTGTCCAGATTTTGCTTTTAGACATAGGCCGGACAACCCCAAATCTTAACTAGCTTAAGACATGGGCTCTTCCCTTTCCATATCACATATGAAGTGGTAGGCAACTGATTTGATTTGAACCCTATTCAATAGGTATGCAACTTCTCAAGTGCATAACCCCTAAAGGAAAAAGGTAACTCAGTAGTACTCATCATAGAGCACACCATATCAAATAGGGTGTATCTGCTCCGCCCCGATATACCATCGTGCTATGGTGTATACGGAGGAGTAATTCTGAGAGAGAATCTCATTCTCCTTTAGAATAGTCCAGGAATTTCCGTGCTCAAGTATTCTCCTCCTTGATCTCATCAAAGGACATAATACTTATACCCGTATTTTGGTTCTCTACTTCTAACTTATATTCTGTGAATATCTCAAAAGGTTCGGACTTGTGTTTCAACAAGAACATATGTCTGAATCTAAAGAGATCATCAGAGAACGTAATGAAGTATAAAGAACCAGTCCTGGCATGTGTAGACAGGGGACCTACATACATCAACATGTATCAGTCCCAAGAGTTCACTAACTCTTTCTCTGTTTACAATAAACAGAGCTATGGTCATCTTATCTTTGTGACATGACTGGCGGGTTTCGCAAGATGTAAATTCAAACTAATTTAAATATACATCTTTATGTAACTCTAGCTAGTCGGGTCGCATTGATATGACCTAGTCTACAATACCTCAAGAAGGATCCATTCATTTCTGAACTCTTCCTCTTGTGTGTGTTCCGTATACTAAGAACTGTAATTTGATTTAGAACATTAATGCTTTTAGATAACGTGCCTGAACCGATCAACTTTTGATATAGGAAATGTTCAAAACATTATCCAACAATACAAAATTTTATCATTTCTTTACTAATAAAGAGAGTGATATGATTTTGTATATCAGGTTCGGTATCTAATAACATTCGTTCAGAATCAATGTATTACAATACAGGGTGACAGTGACTGACAGACTTGGCTGCAACACTTGCCCCGTTTTCTGCCTCATGAAACTTATCACCCGTTCTCAGTTTTTCTACCCTTTTGTAGCCCTATGTAACATCTTACATATCTGGGATCCTGATCCGGTATCAAATACCCAGGATACGGAGGATACTGAGAAACAGTTCTTTGTAATGAACACACCCGAAGATGATGCATCAACATGCACTCTCTTCGTTTGGGCGGCACGGGAAATCTGGTATTCCCCAATTTCCTGCTCTGTCTTATAACAATTATAAGTTGGAGCGGGACCAACGTTCCCCAGCTGAGTATAACAAGCGGGTTCGGTCAATTATCCGTATTATTATCTTGATTAAGGCGTGACATGGTCGCTACCAGGAGAGAGAGAGAAGAAAACACTCAGCGTGCGCTCTGTCAAGAATAGATTGGTTATTATTTTATCTAATCAGGATGGCTCCCACTGCTTTTTATCAAATCTTCCTTCAAACCCTAAAAGGAAAGACTAGCCGGGATTAATTACACACTACAAGTTCGCCAATCTTTCAGCCAGGCCAGTGTCGGTACTTTGAGGGAGGTCCCCCGTGCTTTCGCACGAACCTAATTAATGTAAACCTCGTTTTCCCAGAGGCGTAACCCCGTTGACACCTTTCTAGACACCTACTTGATCGGCTAGTTGTAATGTATAAAACTCTCCCAGGAGTAACTCTTACTCGCAGCGGGTATCGGGATCCAACTATCTCATAGAAGGTATGCAATCTCATTGCAAATTTCAACACTTGAAATTCCCAATAATATTTTGCCCCTAGCGTCCTATGACCTTGACAGAGGTCAACAAACCATAGGCTGCTAGTCAAGTTCAACCCGTCATTTCTTGATTGAAGTAAACCCACCCGCACGACCCTTGACAGAGGTCAACAAGGTCGCACGACTACCCTAAATCAATCACATCATATGCTTATGCAGATAAGCGCTAATCAGCTACCGCACACTACGCCTTGACAGAGGTCAACAAACGTAGCACGAATACTAACCAGTACATATCTGAAATGACGGAGGGCTACGACAGGTTTTTCTGAAAACCTATTGCGTAATGAACTTGATATCGTTGTAGGATCGAATGAATTTTGAAATGGAGTGTCTTTGAGGCTTTTCTAGTTTTGCTAAAGGAGTCACTCCCGGTGAAGATATCATCGGTCCTTTCCTCGTCGAATGAGGTGCGGGATATATCATATATATCACTGTGCAAAGCAAAATCACTTAAAAGCAATCAAAAGACAAACCGAGTGTGTAGCATCTGCCAGTTATTGCTAAAGGAGTCACTCCCGGTGAAGGGATCTCGGTCCTTTCCTTATCGAATAAGGTGCAGGATATATCATATATACCGCTATGCAAAGCAAGAACTGTAGCTACCTGTTTTATTTTGAAATTCGATTCTACAACATCTTAGGTTTCTTTTATTTCATTAATCACATTAATGAAGTCCCATCATTTAAATACATAAACATTACAGATAAATACGACGTACACTTATCCCATCCGCATTCGCCTCGATGTCCCCTCGTGCACCATTAGGTTAGGTAACTAACGGCAGAGCGGGGCAGGGCTAGCGCGGGTGTGAAACATAAGTAACGTCTATATAATATATCATATATACTATATACTGTATCTATCACAGAACATCACATGATCACATCACAGATATCGCAGCAGAAGAAACATATGAAATATTGGATATACCAGGACGTCCGTGTTTTCAATACGAGCCGGTATAAAACACGGATTCCACGGTCGTGATGAATAGCCAAACCCACACCCCTAGACCCCTACGAGAGCGGCAAGCAACCCTACCAATTCTAGAGTTAGGAGACCCGGACTCGACTCCTCGAGTTGGTCTCCCACTGGACTCCAGAACCCGGTTACTTGTGCCCTCCTCCTTGGGTCTATCCTAGTGCGGAAAAGTAAATAATATACAACGGGTGACAACTTCCGCTACCTGGAAGTGCCCCAATAAAAGAATATTACATACAAGTTTTTACATGAATGAAAATGAAAAACACTCATCTCACATAAAAACCCCCGGCTATTCAACACGACGATCCAATATAACATATCCAGCGACACATAACATCACATGTCATCAACGTAAGTAAATATGTCCATCCCAATTGTCGTTGACATATAGCAACGAAACCGGCGACATCACATATTACACTTACGGTCACAGAAAAGAAAGTGTAAAACTACAACAGTTGGAATCCGCAACCACCTCAGACATCGCATGCCTGACCAAATGAATTCTTTAGACATCGCATGCCTAACAATTATAAACCCCGCATTTTAGTTTCATTATCGAAAACTCTTTTCAATCTCAAGTCGGGCAATTCAACAAGATTCCCGAAAAACTGATCGAATGCTCGTCGCAAACTTTAGTACGCGGCCGCACCCCTGATACCGTCGACGAAGTGCACCAAGGCGGAACACCGCTACCGCGAGCACCCGAACGGATGCTTTCGGCGACGGGGTTCTCCTACAGTCATTTGGTCGGGGCTATGGAGTGAGGCTGTCTATTAAGTTTACCCGGCGAGTATCCGCGTACGCTACGTGATTGCGACGGACTTTTGATCACATCAAAATTCCGTGGCAACCGATCAAGTGAGACTAAACTGCTATGTTTATAACATTCATTCAGTTATCTCATAACTTATTGTGAATTCCAATTATTGTATCCCATTCCGGATAAACAGAAAATGTTAAACTTTTCGATCGAACATTCGAACACCCAAGTTTTCCCGATACAGCTCAACACATGAAATAAGTCTAACAACATTCAGTTCGTGCCTCAGTACCAACGGTCCAGCCGTAGAAGGGTCAAGCCAACGCCTCACATGTGGCACGCCGTACTGCCCCAAACCCGAAGGTTCAAAGGGCAGTTCAAGACGGTCACATAATCGAGTTAAGGTTTGTTGTCTTCTAGAGGGTCCATTGCGTTACTTGCACTACTTAGAACGTCGTTAAACTACGGAAAAATCCAACACTTGGAAATTTCCCGACAGGGGAAAAATTGGGTATTTATATCCAGTCGAACCTTTTAACATATGCTAAAATTTATCCGGAAATACACAAAGACAAAATTTGATAATCCAATCGAACATTCGAATTCCCAAAACAACCCAGAAAAATTTAACTCATGAATAAATATTAAAAATTCCCAGAAAAACCAGAACTGCAAATTAAGAATTACTGTGTGAAAACTTTTGTACAGTAGGTCCGTACGGCCGCGGAACCGTCGCACGAGCCATGCTCGTGCCGCGGAACCGCGGTGGGAAAGTTGAATTGGGCCCACGAAATTTACAGTAATTCCTAATAAACCCTGCTTGATTTTCTGCATATTTTTAATACTGAAAAATCCCTGTTTTTGAAAATTGGACAGAGAGCATGGGTGTGTTAAGATTTCGGGTTCGTTCGGAGTTCAAAATCCGTCTAGACTTCGCCTAAGGCTCTAGCTAGGCTCTGATACCACTGTAGGGTTCCTTGGCACTCTAGTGAGGTCTCTAAAGGCATCTACCATGCCAAATTCAAAAATATGGTGCCGAGAAACCCTAGTGTACGGATCGTTTGCTAGAAAACTAGGCGAAAAGCTAACTAGTTAACAGTTAACTATGAGAATACGGAAATACAACCTTTGTAGATCCAGTGGTCCACCTCCACGGCTCCGAGATGAGGTCCTCTCCGCTTTCCAAATCAAATCCGGGCTCTAGGGTCGGCTTCATCGGAGACTGGACGGGCTAGGTCGTCGACGACGTGCCGAAGATGATCTACGTCGAAGCATCACTAGATCGAGCTCCACCTTCACCAAGTCTTGAAAGCTTATGAAGGAAACACACTCTACTACTTGGCAAGAGGTAGAGGATGAAGAAATAGGAAGTGGGTAGACTTTAGAATTGTATTTCTCACTCTAATTCATCAATCACCATTGATGAAGTCAAGGTTTCTTCTTTGGTTCAAGGAAGAAGAAGAAGAAATGATGAGAATGATTAATTAGAAAAGAAAAGAATAATCATTCTTATCATAAAAGTAACCATGGTAAAGTGTAGAGAATTAACTTAGGTTAAATGAATGGTTAGGGTCAAGGTTTCATGAAGCTTCCACTAAACAACAAAAAAAGCCACCATTCCTTTTCTCCTTTTTCCATCTATTTTCCAAAATGAATAAATAGATAAATAAATGAGAAAAGGAAATCAAACCCTAATCATAAGTTTAACCATGGTTTAATTCTTTACACTTAACCAAGTAAACATGTATCATCAAACATGATACAAGCAAGTGCACAAAAATATATCGCATATACAATGCGCACAATCCAAGTGAGAAAATCCATTTAAAGTGAACCAATACTAGTTAAGGCAAAGTAATATATCAAATATATAATTATGCAATAAAACATTAAATCAACACTTGATTCAATGATCCGGTCATGTCGCACACAACCGACTAGTATACAATGCATCGGTTTATCGAATCAACGCTTGAATCGATAACTAGGTTATATCGCATGCAACCATTCGACACATTGATCGCGAGAATGAAATACGGTATCACATACACGCATTATTCTCGGTCCCGCACATATCTCATATGCGCTCCTATTTCGTTTCGCTTGAGCCAGGAAACCTCTGTGTAGAACTCTAAAGACTCGTCAATACGCCGGCAGCAGATGATGATCATATCAAACACCCACAAGCCGCAAGCGGTCCGCTAAACGTAACGGCCACCCGGGTATTGAGCGATCAGAAGATCGACGAGCAAGCCCGCTCACACTCCAGTGAATCCAACCAGTAACACTACCGTACAGTCCGGTCTGATCGTCTGATATGTCGCATATCTTGCCTAGGGGTGGTAAACGTCAGACCCCAATAGCTCGATAAGTCGTGTCGATACGAGGTCTATAACAATTCGAGAAACTACTGGTAACACTTACCAGTAAATCTCAGCAACCCTGGCCAGGGATTTCCTATTATAGCCAATCGAACACAGCGCAATATCAACTCCCTATACCGGGAGAGACGAATCCCCTCCTATCGCTCATTGCCTCCATGTGACTCGGGACTGTACCCAAAAACCACCGTTTTGCACGCCCTCTTGGACGTGGTAAGATGGAAATCAAAGCACAGTGGGAACCACACAAGACTCTATGACGATCTCGGGTCAACAGACTAATCTGTACCAGTGTCACCAGAGAACTGCCATCTGACGTGAGGTATAATACCATCTGGGAGTTCTCGGCGAGTCCGTTCAGTGTACCCAGTCTCTACTGAGCACCCGTATATCATCTCCGATGTCAAACACCAATGGATATGGGATCATCCATCGCCCATCTGTATGGGTCGAGAAGCTACATGCTAGTCTACTCTGGTATATCGATGCCCCGTCTCGATACACCCACGACTAGGGACTTTGAAGGATGTACTTATGGACTACCATGTCCCCACTAGTATGATCCGCATCATAGTCCAGGTAGTCAAGTACACATCCTAAGGGCTTTACCAACATGTAATAGAGAGGCAATCAGTATACACGTTAAGGTAAAGTGTAACCAGATAGCATACTATCATGTCGAGCAAGAAAGTCCTCCCTATATATGTCCCAGCATCCACTACAATATACATCCTATGTACAGTAATGGCCTCTAGGGCATACATATAACTAACAATATTGCATGTATATTGATTTAGAATGCTATATCATAAACATACACACATTCCTTTTGCTCTTACTTAGCAATTTTTATTATTGTCTAGCTGTAGGTGGTGACACCACCGCGCCTGCGGGTATGTTTATATATCCTATAGTGCATGCATATTGATTTAGAACGTTATATTATTGATCTATACATTCTTTTTGCAATTACTTATATAATCTATTTTTAATTGTCTAATTATAGGTGGTGCGTCCACATCTTCCACAGGGGCCACTCCTGCCGCTTCCATACCATCCGCATCGTCTGCAGGTTAGTATGAATAAATATAAAATATTTATTCATTTTACATATGCTCTATAGAATAAATATGAACTTCTTGGAAATTTAGCGTCAATGTTTATTTTCTAGTTGCAGGGGATGCGTCCGCATCCGGGATCCCGGTTGTTCCTCACCGGAGGAACTATCGTCCCGCTCGTGCTGCTGCCGAGGCCCAGGCTCGTGCGATAGTCACCGGAGGTATATATCACACTTCAATTTTCGCTTAAGCTTGATTTCTTAATACAACTTTGTCTTAATATTGATTGTCTTGATATTTCGTGCAGACGCAGGGCCTCCCCATCCCCAGAGGGGGACTCGAGGCCCGAATCAGTCCCATAGGCTGAGGCCTGACAGAGCTAGGGGAAGGCACCATTCCCCCTCCTTTTTACCCTTGACTATCGCTATACCGGTCCTCATGCCGAGAGGTTCGGCCGTATATGGGGGATGAGAGCCGGCTCGTGAAGAACTATCCACTTCACGTTGAGTGGGGCGAGCAGCACCGGCGCTCATTCGCCCTCTTCTTTGATCAGGCTCGGGTACGTATTAACGGCCTATTTTCATTTGATTTATCCAATATATTTATTATTAACACTTGCAATCTAATAACAATGTTTTTTTTTGTATTTTTAGTTGAATTACGATTTTCAGCCTGTACCCGACCCTGATCACCCTGGGAGGGTGCTCGACCTTCATGCTCTGTACAATGGCGTGATGAAGAACATGCAGACCAAGGTCCGATATAACAGGAATGAGCTGAAGGCCGACTGCTACTCCCTGTGGATGGCGACCCCCGAGGCAGAGAGAGCGGCCCTCCTATCTACTCCGGCGTTTGCGAGAGTCGACGTAGAGACATGGCCTCTATTGTGCGATTATTTCGACTCCCAACGCAAAAAAGTATGTATTTTAAATGTAATTCATTGTTTATGATATAATTTATTTCTATGTGTTCCTTAATTAGAAAACTAAATGTTAATGCGTTGTGCAGAAACAGGCCGCTCAGAATACAGAGAACAGGAAGTCGGCGAAGAGGGGTCGCCCCACTTACACAGGTGGCTCGAGGAATATTACTCGAGCCATGGAGTTATCGGTAAATTACAATAGACCGACCTTTCTGAAATTCTGCAATATTAAGAGTTATTTTCTAATATTTCTAATATTAAGAGTTATTTTCTAATATTGCAGACTGCTCGGACCGTGGCGCAAGGTGGTACACCGAGCGTGTTGTCCGCATATCTTTCCGTCCACGGCACCTCGAAAGATCCCGCCACGGGCGAGCTTCGATATCCCGACGTCGCTACCCAGGAGTATTGCGTAAGTGTTAAATATTTATTCTACCCATATTTGAAATTTTAGTTTTGGAAGCTTCAAGTTTAAATTTTATACTTATACTTTACTGCTTAATGTGGGTGTAGGAGTGGATGGTTGAGCAGGCCGAGGCCTTGGGGATCGATTTTACCGGACAGAACGATCCGAGGCTGCTGACCCTAGTTCTGGACGCCGCACACGGAGGGCACCACGGAGGTTGGGAGAGAGGCCGGGGACTGGGCCCTAGCAGGGCCCATATAAGGTTGGACACCACCCCGGCGGTTACTTCCTCCGTCTCCAGTGAGCGACGTGTCCAGCAGGAACTGGAGAGCTTGAGGGCCACCGTTGAGGAGTTGAAGGAGATGCTGGTATGTATACTACTTTATAGTAAAATATCATGTCATATTATACATATCAACATATCCATAATTAGTACGTAGCTTGAGCTTATTTGGTTTTAGAGTTAGGTTTGATTAATCATACATACATATGTAATTAAAATAAACAACGGTTATCCAAACTAGATATCCAAATGGGATTTCGAAATAACTTGATAATGATACGAATTCGAGTAATACACAGTTCTTACACGCTTCTTACACACGTTAGGTCCAGACGCGACAGGGTACATCGCATGCATCTCCTTCGGCTGCGGCTCCGCAAGCCACTACATCGGCTGCGGTTCCGCAGACAGCTCCTATAGCTCCACCGCCCGCTCAGACTCCCGCAGCCGCGGCTCCGCAAGCGACTCCCTCGACGGTGGCTGTGCAGACCACATCGCCAGCTCCACAGGACGCTCAGACTCCCGCTCGCGCCGAATTGCAAGGTTTATTGACCGAGGAGCAGGCGCACGTTATTCTATCGTTATTCAGAGGTGGAGCTGGACCGAGCTAGGGTAGCTTTTTGGTTCTTATTTTTTGAAACGTGTATTTATTTATATCATACATATTATACTACATTTTGAAACGATATTGATATTGGTTTATATTTATATCATATTCAGTAGTTGGGTTTCTTTTGTATATTATATGCGTGAGATGTGATTATGAATACTGCGATATATGTTGTGTGATGATTAATTTTATATTTTATTGATATATATATATATATATATATTATTGTGCACAGGGCGAGAAAAAATAAGGCAGCCCTTTTAAAAAAAAAACAGATAATGTGTACCTACGGATTAATCCGTAGGTACACATGTTGTCCCACGGATTAAGCCGTAGGGGCACAATATCAGCAGTAACTGATATTTTCCCCCTGATCTTAGTATCAGGGGGGTTTGGCTTGCCCCTACGGATATATCCGTAGGGGCAAACAAAGACCCCTACTGATATATCCGTAGGGGCAAAATATCAGGATTCCTGATATTTTGCCCCTACGGATATGTACCTCTGCATATATCCGTAGGGGATACTGCTTGGACCTACGGATAAATCCGTAGGTACAGTTAATATAATTAAAATAACCGTAAATAAAATAACTTTTTTTCCCCTACGCCATAATCCGTAGGTGCAAATGTACCTACACAGAACTCCGTAGGGGCAAGTTTTTGACCGTAGAGACAAGTGCAGGGCTTCAACTTGCACCTACGGCGTTTGCACCTACAGATGAATTTTTTGCCCCTACGGAGATATCCGTAGGGGCAGTGGGTTGCCCCTACGGGTAAATCCGTAGGGGCAACCCTTATTTCTAGTAGTGTCTCCATGTGTCACATCGAAGCATACCCAAAATTTTGAAGCCAAGATTCCACTAAACGGCCGCGGTTCCGCGGCCAAACCATGCCATATGCGGCAGATCCGTGGCCGATTCACCGAGTTAGGGTTTTGGATATTTATGTTTGGATCTTCATAACAAACCCTAATTTTGGGGATCTTTGGTTTCTGGTTTTGGGACTATATAAAGGACTGAGGGATAAACTTATCAATCATCAACCTTTTTCACGAAGAAAATCACCGTCGAAGAACAAGTGATCCACGACAGGTCCACGATTCGACGTGATAAGGCGACGTGATATCTACTTCCTACGAGGCAGAGATCGAGAGAAACTTTTTATTCCTCTTGTAATTTAAACTTGAAAGCTTTGTACTTGTGAAGTTGATTAATAAAGATAGATCATTAGATTAATTAGTTTGCATTTATTTTCTATATTTACATCATGATCTCTATCCATTCTTCTTCTATCTCCATCATGCGTGAGTAATTCTCCGCTTGATAGGGTTCGTAGGATTAGGGTAGATCAATGGAAGATGAAGAATTTCTTAACTCCTTTTAAGTATTATGAAATTTATAAATTTTAGCAAAATAAATGTTAACATCCTAATCGAGCGTGCTATCGATATATTGATAGTCTTGACCGCGATTTGAGATTAGATTAAAAATTGTTTTGTTAAGGGCTAGACATAAATAGAGATCAATGAAACGACAAGGATCAATAGTGTGGAAACACTAGTTTCTTCTAAGAACCCTAATCCTAATTCATCACTATCTATCTAGTTTTAAATCTATCAATAGATAAAATGAGTCATCTTTATTAGTCATCCATTACTAGTAAATCCGAACGAACCCTATAAGCCCTCTTCTGATATAAAATCTACATCTATTTTCTACATCCATATTTTGACGTAGATCTAGAAACTATTCTCCACTATTCTTTATTCTTCTATTCTTCCTCTTTTTCAACACATCTAAAGTAAGATTGAAAGATTTAACGTTTCCCTGAGGACGACCCGTACTCATCTAGTTCTAGCTACACGCGACACCGTTATTGATTGCGGTTACTTACTACACTCTTAAATAGAAATCAATCAAATGACGCTGTTGCCAGGGATTCCTGCGTAATTTTTTCTTCTTACTATTGGTGTTGAATTCTTATTCGATCAATATCATAAATAAAACAAAACCGCATATTTCATATTTAACGATTAGTGTGCGATTTTTGCGAGAGAATCTGGGGTCACTTTAGCGAGGAGATAAAGATTCAGAGACATTCATCAAGACCCAGAGGAGGAAAGGAGGTCACAGTGAAAAAATTAAACAAAGAACTCCCTATAATGCGGCGGAACGACGGCTATTGTGTGCAAATGGCGGCGGACCGTGGTGGTCTTGGGGAGTTGTGCTCTCAAACTTTTCTGGTAACTTTTCTATCTCATTCTCTCTCCACTGAAAATCCTATAATATATTTTTCTGCAGGATTCTTTGCAAAATAACGCCGCTCAAAAATCTTTTCGCGTGTTTTGTTTTGTGGTTTGTTTTTTCATATTTTTAATACGGAATTTAAAAGGAAAGACCACAATTCAGATTAGGTGGGGATTTCATCACTCTTCCTAGGCCCCACAAATCACTAAACGTGCATCTGCATCACCCTACATTAATTAAAAAATATCTAGACCAAGACTCTAAGGACCATCACGCTCAATAGGACAGAGGAAGGTCGTGGGTAATCTATCGCTTATCCGCATTTCTTTAGTGGTGTCTAGGCAAGCGTGACTAAGGCAAGTGGTTACTTAATTAAGCCCGCTATTTTCGGTGATTCGTATAGCGGATATGTCCCACTTGCCTGATACTTACATGGACACAAGAGTGATAAAGAGGTGGTAGAAAATTGAACCTACGACTTGTCCTTTGGAAGTTTAGGAGCGGTCTAGTGCTTGACCTAGAAGACCTTAGTTTTAGAGTTTGCTTGTGCATTTTGTGATTTGTCGAGTCAACCCTCAAGTCCCACTTTCAAAGAAAAACAATCCAACTAGAGCTTGAATCTTTCCCTTTTCACCCATCCTTCCTATTTTCCTCTTATAATGGGTAACCCAAATAAAAGAACTCTTGCCGAGCTTTGCTATCTAGAATCAAATATTTCTTGTTATCGTAATCGCTTCGGTATACCATCCGACTCTACTATGTCTTTGAGAGATCGGATAGAGCAAGCGGAAAGAAACAGTTGGCCACCTCACTCTAGGTCCTATCAACCGCATTAAAATTCTACATCTTCTTCTGTTGATACTCCATCTAACGCGTGTGAGGGAACTCCTAATCACATGTCCATCGCTGATTATATAACAAGGACTAACGGCCAAAGTTTCAATCCGGTCAAACCGTTAGGACAAACACCACCACTTTCTAAAGAAAATTTTACAACTCGGTTTGTGGCGTATATGACATCTATTGACAGTCGCCAACCATACAACCAATATGAATATTCTTCTTATCACAATGTTGATCCTACTCCTGCCTAATTTTCATAATCATTCGTTTCCTATCAATCCTACCCGACTTTTACATCTTGTCTAGATATTCCTTTTAATCAGTCATTTGGAAGTTTTACTTATCCACAAGAATTTCAATCTTATGCTGAAACCCCTTACCGACCTATGTCTAGTCTTGAACGGACCGTGAAAGAATATGTGGTAACGTCGCGCTGTGCCATAGAGGAATTGAATGCGTCCATGGCCGTCTTCGAAATATCATGAAACCCGTGTCCAGCATCGACACACAAATCCTTATATCTCGGGCTCCGTCAGTCCGGATCGGCCCACAGGCTCCGTCTGTCCGGATCGGCCCTCGGGTTCCGGCAGAACGAATCGGCCCATATCCATCTCTCGACTCCGGTCGGTATCCGCCGGATAACCGCCGAGTCCAAATACTATCACCGGTAGGTAGTGGTCCCTTTGTCCAGCTCATCGTCATCCCCACAAAATCTCTCTCTTGCCCCGGGGTACCATACCGGGTCCACCATGTACCCGCAAACGGCCTCATCCAACTCCTCGAATCGAGTTTCACATAACTCATAACCGAGAAAACACATGGTGGACGTCTCGAAATATCATATCAAGAGAAACCACGTTTTTTAAAACAATACACAATTTTCTTTGAAATTAAACTGCGGTTGTTAAATACAGAGATCTCATAAAAACAGTATCTCAATGCATATAACCATAAAGTACAATGTATGCAACATAGAGTAGTAATATGAGCATATCGGGTATATCATGAAAGCATATAATCATAAGGTACGATGTATGCAGTATAGAGTAGTAATATGAGCATATCGTGTATATCATGCAAGCTTGTCAAGTGATAGTACTGAACAATGAGTGTACTTTTACTTTTAAAATTAATATCATGATAGGGCAGTTCTCCTGTATAAATGGCACGACAATTCTACTGTGTAGGTGACATGGCAATTCTACTGCATAAGTGACATGGCAATTTTACTGTATAAGTGACATGGCAGTTACCGATGAAGAATGCGTGTGAGCCAGCAAATCTGTGTATGTGTAACATGCGCATCAACGGTAATTGTGTAGGTGTATTAGCAAATGATATCATATAGCATTAAATACCGGCACGTGGTATGTACATCACGAGGGGTAATATCCTACACAACATGAACCATAAATGGGTGTATCTATCTACACAAGAATCATACGGTCGCTTTTTAAACGGTACACATCGTCGTTTTGAAAATAGGTAGGGTTCAGGTGGCAATCTTTATATCGACGATCCCGCCTCATAACATCCGATATGACAATAGTCATCGATCATCATTCTCAAATCACTAGCGCGGATCAATCATCTGGTACATTTCATCGCGTACGGTAATCTATCGTACGGGTCATCAAACAGAATAGGGAATCTATCGACCTATACAATAATAAGGGTACGGATCTAAAGTCTAGTACGTCATACTACTCATTATACTCATAAATATATATATACACATATATCTCAAATCACATTTGTATAAACGTCATATCTTATTTATTTCACAACACCTCTATCTCAATCACGTGTCGTGTTTATCGATCTCGACCTCATATCATACCTTTATCAACTCATACTTGTTCTCTTTCAATTCATACCTATCATGATTATCCGCAGTGTTATCCTTCGTGTCAACTCTCCTGACCTCGATCTCGCGGCGATCAACTATCTCCCGGATCAGGTGATACTGCCTCAGAATATGTCTGGACTTCTGATGGGACCTGGGTTCCTTGGCCAAAGCCACAACTCCATTGTTATCACAATACAAAGATATTGGATGCTCAATGGACGGAACCACACCAAGTTCAGTGATGTTACCACTGCAGGGTTACCTAGGACGGCATCAAGGTTTCGGGAGGCATCGTCCATGACAAATTCAAAAATTTGCCGTTTTAGCAAACCCTAACAAAGAATCGTTAACTAGAAATCGACGGAATATCAAATGCAAACACTTTGCAATAAGAAGTGAGCAAGAAATACAACCTTTGTAGACCGGTCCTTCACTTCAATAGCTCCGTGTAGTAGTCCCTTCGCTGCGATCGTGAACTCCGGACTCTAGAGAGGCTCCCATGAAGAAACGAACAAGCTTGCTTCGATGTCTTCGAGGCCGAAGATGATCTATGTCGAAGAGACACTAACCCAAGCTATTTCTTCACTGGGTCAAGAACTTTGTGAAGAGAATGCCCTATACTAAATAGCAAGTAGTAGAGGATGATGAAGTAGGAAGTGGGCTCACTTTAGAATTGATTTTCTCATATTATTTCTTATACCTCCATTGAAGCTAGAAAGCTTTTTGGGAAGAAGAAGAAGAAGAAGAAGATAAACTCATCCTATGAATTAATCCTCCTCCTATTGAATTATTGCAACCATGGGTGAGTTAAGCCCTCATGCTTAACTCTTGTAGAGAATTAACCAAGGGCTAAGGTGGTAGGGTTTACAAATATCTTAATGCAAAACAAAACTTGAAGACTTTAGTCAATGCAAATCCAAGCTTCCAAAAGCTTCTTGCCTTGACAAAAGACTTTCGTTTTGGATTACATAATCATTAAAAACCCTAGGATTAATCATAGCATGGTATAAGTCTCATACACCCATCTTGCTTGTATCATCAAGCATGACACAAAACATGTACACAAAAATATATCACATATATACAATGTGCACATCAAGTGAGAAAAGAATCATAAGTGAGCTAATAATACTTAATGTAATGTAATATATCTAATATATAATTATACATTAAATTATTAAATCAACTCTTGATTTAATAATTCGGCTATATCACATATAACCGACTAATATCAAGTGTAACAACTTATCGAATCAACACTTGATCCGATAACCCGGCTATATCGCATATAACCGACCAATGTAACAAATCGCGAGAATACAATACGGTATCTCATACTCGTATCAATCTCGGTCCCGCACATATCACATATGTGCTCCTACTCCATTTCTCTTGAGCCAGGAAACCTCTATGTAGGACTCTAAAGACTCGTCAATACGCCGGCAGAAGGTGATGATCATATCAAACATCCACAAGCCGCAAGCGGTCTGCTATACGTAACGGCCACCCGGGTATTGAGCGATCAGAAGATCAACAAGCAAGCCTTCTCACACTCCTGCGAATCCAATCAGAAACATTACCGTACAGTCCGGTCTCTTCGTTTAATATGTCGCATATCTCGTCTATGAGTGGTAAACATCAGACCCCAGTAACTCGATAAGTCGTGTCGATATGAGGCTTATAACGGGTCGAAAAACTACTGATAACACTTACCAGTATATTTCTGAAGCAGCCTTGGCCAAGAACTTCCTGTTATAGCCAATCGAGCACACCGCAATATCAACTCCCAATACCGGGAGAGACAAAACCCCATCTATCGCTCATTGCCTCCAGGTGACTCGGGGCTGTACCCAAAAGCCACCATTTTGCACATTCTCTTGAACGTGGTAAGTTGAAAAACAAAGCACAGTGGGAATCACACAAGACTCTATGATGATCTCGGGTCTACAGACTAACCTGTACCAGTGTTACCAGAAAACTGCCATCTGACGTTAGGTATAATACCATCTGGGAGTTCTCGGCGAGTCCGTCCAGTGTACCCAGTCTCCACTGAGCACCCGTATACTATCTCTGATGTCAAACACCAATGGATATGGGATCATCCATCGCCCATCTGCATGGGTCGAGAAGCTATACGCTAGTCTACTCTGGTATATCGATGCCCTATCTCGATACACCTTCGACTAGGAACATTTGAAGGATGTACTTATCGATTACACTGACCCTACTAGTATGATCTGCATCATAGTCCTGGTAGTCAAGTACTCATCCTAAGGGCTTTATCAACATGTAGCATAGAGACAATCTGCGTACATGTTAAAATAAAGAGCAACCAGATAGCATACTATCATGTCGAGCAAGAAAGTCCTCCCTATATATTTCCAAGTATCCATTACAATATACATCGTATGTACAGTAATGGCCTCTAAGGCATACATACAACTAACAATCTCCCACTTGCACTAGGGCCATCTATTGTAGTATCCCATACCCAACAATCAACAGTGGTTGAAGTATCTCATACTCAACCATCAAATAAAAGTCTCTACTGGGAAATAGGCCTTTGTGAGTGGATCCGCGCTGTTGTCCTCTGTGTCTACTCTCCTAACCTCGATCTCTCTGGAGATCATGCATCTCCATGATCAGGTGATACTGCCTAAGAATATGTCTGGATCACTGATGGGACGGGGGTTCCTAGGCATAAGCCATAACTCCATTGTTACACAATGATAGGAACGAAGTTCATCTCATGAACTTATATACATCCAGACTACATCTTTGGTAGTATCGTTGGTAGAAATGTATCAAGCCTTTATCATCTAGTATGCCACGGTATCTAGCTTGGAACTCTTCCAACATACCGTCCCTCCACTGAGGGTAAAGACAATGCCTGCGACTGACATTCAGTCGTCCTTACCACCCTGGAAGCTATCCAGTGATTCTCCTCAGGATCGATTGATACCATCTCACTACACCAAGTGAGAATCCTAACATCCATTTAGATCTATATCATAGATCCAAAACCCAGGATTTAGGAGGTATCACCTTGATCCTATATGGAGAATCTACGTGATAAGAGGAGATTGACCGAGCGTAGCATAGGAAACTCGTTTACTATCAAGAGTATGTAATCCACGTACAATACAAGGATCACCACCATACTCCTTACTACCTTTTTGTATATACAAGGTTCATCTACCATTTTGATGAAGTCAAACGCTTTGACTACCACATCAAAACAGATGTTCCAACTCCGCGATGCCTGTTTTATCCCATAAAGCAACTTGCACACGTTTCCTCTGCTCCCACTGTCTACGAAACCCTCTTGCTGTGTACTTATAGATGGTCTCTTCTAAATCACCATTTAGAAAAGCAGTCATGACACCCAACCGCCAGATATCGTAGTCATGGTATGTAGCAATGGCAAGTAGGATCCGGATGGACTTAAGCATAGGGACTAGAAATGGTTTCATCATTATCCACACTTAGTCGATGATGAGAACCTTTTGCCTCAAGTCTTAGCTTTGAAAGTCTTAACTTTTCCATGTACACCAAGTAATCTTCTCAAGATATACTTGCTCCTGATGTGGATTTAACCCTTCAGATATAGCAACCAAAGTCCATACTTTGTTGGTGTATATGGATTCCATCTCAGATCGCTTAGCATCCAGCCATTCTCACAGAGTCCCCACTCCTGATGGCCTGCTCGAAACTAGTTGGGTCATCATCTCATGATGCAATCCTCGCTCCCACTGTTATAGAGAAAACCGAAGTATCTTTCAGGTGGATGAGGAACCCTACTAGATCGGCGGAGAGGCTGAGGTTCGTTGGGAACTATTGAATCCTTCGGTTCTACCAAATCATAAGCTGCAGTTTGTATAGCTGGAACTGCTTCCAGTTCTACCTCATGACCACTAATTTCTTCATAAGAAATTCCCTTTCCAAAAGGTGGCATGCTAAGAAACAAAACATCTTTTGCTCCTCAGTGTAGTAGAAGATATTCCCTTGCGAATGCTTGGGATATCCAACAAACTTCCACAGAACTGTGCCTCGAGCTTGTCCGGATTTTGCTTTTAGGCATAGGCCGGACAACCCCAAATCTTAACATACTTAATAGATGGGCTCTTACCATTTCATATCATATATGGAGTGGTGGGCACCTGATTTGATTGGAACCTTATTCAATAGGTATGCAGCTTCATAAGTGCATAACCCCCAAAAGGAAATAGGTAACTCAGTAGTACTCATCATAGAGCACACCATATCACATAGGGTGCGATTGTTCCGCCCCGATACACCAACGTGCTGTGGTGTATTCGGAGGAGTAATGCTGAGGGAGAATCTCATTCTCCTTTAGAATAGTCCAGGAATTCCGTTCTCAAGTATTCTCCTCCCTGATCACATTAAAGGACATAATACTTATACCCGTTTTTGGTTCTCTACTTCTGACTTATCTTCATTGAATTTCTCAAAAGGTTCAGACTTGTGTTTCAACAAGAATACATGTTCGAATCTTGAGAGATCATCAGTGAATGTAATGAAGTATAAAAGAACCGGTCCTGGCATGTGTAGACAGGGGACTTACATACATCATCATGTATCAATCCCAAGAGTTAACCAACTCTTTCTCTGTTTCCAATAAACGAAGCTATGGTCATCTTATCTTTGTGATATAACAAGCAAGCTTCTCAAGATGTAAATTCAAACTGATTTAAATATGTATCTAAATGTAACTTAGCTAGTCGGGTCGCATTGATATAACCTAGTCTACAATGTCTCAAGAAGGATTCGTTCATTTCTGAACTCTTCCTCTTGTGTGTGTTTTGTACGTTAAGAACTGTGGTTTGATTTAGAACATATATGCTTTTAGATAACGTGCCTGAACCGATCAACTCTTGATACAGGAAATGTTCAAAACATTATCCAACAATACAAAATTATATCCTTCTTTACTTAATAAAGAGACTGATATGATGTTGTATATCAGGTTCGGTATCTAATAACATTCGTTCAGAATCCATGTATTTGGTAATACAGGGTGACAACTGCCAACAAACTTGGCTGCAACATTTGCACCGTTTCCAACTCTTAAAACTTATCACCCATTCTCAATTCTCTACATATCTGTAGCCTATATAACATATTACATATGTGGGATCCTGATCCAGTATCTCATACCCAGGACGTAAAGGATACTGAGAAATAGTTCTCTGTAATAAACACACCCGAAGATGATGCATCGGGATGCACTTTCTTCGTTTGGGCGGCATGGGAATTCGGGTAATCCCCTATTTCCTGCTCGGTCTTATAACAATTATAAGTTGGAGCGGGACCAACGTTCCCTAGCTCAGTATAACAAGCGGGTTTAGTCAATACGTCCGTATTATTATCTTGATTAAGGCATGACATGGTCGCTACCTGGGAGAGAGAGAAGAAAACATTCAGTGTATGCTCTTGCAAGATTAGATTGGTTATTAATATATCTAATCAGGATGGCTCCCACTGTTTTAGTCAAATCTTCCTTCAAACCCTAAAAGGAAAGACTAGCCGGGATTAATTACACCCTACAAGTTTTCCAATCTTTCAGCCAGGCCAATGTCGGTACTTTGAGGGAGGTTCCCCGTGCTTTCGCACGGACCTAATTAAAGTAAACCTCGTTTTCCTAGGGGCGTAACCCCGTTAACACCTTTCTAGACACCTACTTGATCGGCTAATTGTGATGTGTAAAACTCTCTCAGGAGTAACTCTTACTCGCAGTGGGTATCGGGATCCAACTATCTCATAGAAGGTATGCAATCTCATTGCAAATTTCAATACTTAAAATTCCCAATAATATTTTACCCCTAGCATCCTATGACCTTGATGAAAGCCAACAAACCATAGGCTTCTAGTCAAGTTCAACCCGTACATTTCCTGATTGAATTAAACCCACCCGCACGACCCTTGACGAAAGCCAACAAAGTCGCACGACTACCCTAACTCAATCGCATCATATGCTTATGAAGATAAGCATAAATAGCTACCGCACACTACGCCTTGACGAAAGCCAACAAACGTAACACGAATACTATGAAGTACTTATCTGAAATGACGGAGGGCTACGACAGGTTTTTAAGAAAACCCTTTGCGTAATGAACTTAATATCATCGTAGAATCGAGTGATTTTGAAAAGGAGTGTTTTTGAGGCTTTTACTAGTTTTGCTAAAGAGGTCACTCCCGGTGAAGGGATCTCGGCTCTTTCCTTATCGAATAAGGTGCAGAATATTTCACAAATACTACTATGCAAAGCAAAAACTATAAATGCAATCAAAAGACAAACCGAGTTTGTAGTATCTGCTAGTTTAGCTAAAGAGGTTACTCCCGGTAAAGAGATCTCGGCTCTTTCCTTATCGAATAAGGTGTTGGATATTCTATAAGGAATACCGCTATGCAAAGCAAGAACTAGAGCTACCAGTTTTTAAAACAAGTTTCTACAACATCTTTAGGTTTCTTTTATTTCATTAATCTCAATAATGAAGTCTCATTTGTTGTTATGCTTCCCAAGTATCACATATGAAATGAAAGCAGCAATATTAATTATATCTCATATATATAATATAAGCATTCGTCTCAGAATATAATCAATGATCACATCACAGAACGTCGCGGCAGAATTAAAACATATGAAATATTGGATATACTAGGATTTCCGGGTTTTAAATTAAGCCTGTATAAAACACGGGCTCGTGTTTCACCTTTGTTCCTAGTGCATCACATACAGTCTTCTGCAGTTGCTAAAATAATTTTTAAACGACTTTTTAAAATAAATTTCAGAGAGCAAAATTAGGGTTTCGTAATACCGTATTTTCGGAGTCGATTTCATTTTCGTAATTGTATTAACACTGTGTCTAAAATTCTAGCTTGGCTCTGATACCACTGTTGGGTTTCCCTTGCACCTAGTCTAGGGTTTGGTAGCATCACTCATGCCACCTTAAAATTTAGAGAGGTGCAAAGCAAACAAACGATGAATCTTAACTAGAATATTTAAGGTAACAGGTTTTGTATCGCATACAAAGAACAATCTATCGGAAGTGGGCTCTATCATGTACGCGATGTTATGTACCAGACCCGATGTAGCATACTCACTAAGTGTAGTGAGTAGGTATCAAGCAGATCCAGGAGAGAGTCACTGGAAAGATGTAAAGAACATTCTCAAGTACTTGAGAAGGACTAAGGAGATGTTCTTGGTGTATGGTAACGGAGAACTCCAAGTGGAGTACTTTACCGATTCGAGCTTTCAAAGTGATAAGGACGACTCTAAGTCGCAGTTGGGATTTGTATTTACCCAAAATGGAGGGACGGTTTGTTGGAAGAGTTCCAAACAAGAAACCGTGGCAGACTCGACGATGGAGGCTGAATACATTGCTGCCAACGATATTGCGAAAGAGGCTGTCTGGATGAAGAAGTTCATCACTGATCTTGGTGTGGTTCCATCCATTGAGCATCCAATACCTTTGTATTGTGATAACAATAGAGCCGTAGCTTTGTCCAAGGAACCCAGTTCCCATCAGAAGTACAGACATATTCTGAGGCGGTATCACCTGATCCGGGAGATAGTTGATCGCCGCGAGATCGAGGTCAGGAGAGTTGACACGAAGGATAACACTGTGGATCCACTCACGAAGGCCATACCCCAGATACAATTTGAGAGACTCTTCGGGATGTTGGGTATGAGATACTACAACAGCTGGCCTTAGTGCAAGTGGGAGATTGTTATTTGTATATCTGCCCTAGAGGCCATTGTTGTACATATGATGTATATTATAGTGGATTCTTGGATATATATAAAGAGGACTTTCTTGCTCGATATGATAGTATGCTATCTGGTTTTACTTTGTCTTAACATGTTGACTTGTATTGGTTTACTATCTTGCTCTCACATGTCGATAAAGCCCTTAGGATGTGTACTCGACTACTTGGATTATGATGCAGATCATACTAGTGCGGCCAGGGTAGTCCAAGAGTACATCCTATAACTGTTCCTACTCGAGGGTGTATCGAGACAGTGCATCGATACACCAGAATAGACTAGCGTATACGCATCTTGACCCATATGATAGGCAATGGATGATCCCATATCCATCGGTGTTTGACATCAAAGATGGTGTACGGGTGCTCAGTGGAGACTGGGTACACTGAACAGACTCACCGAGAACTCCTAGATGGTATTATACTTATCGTCAGATAGCAGTTCTCTGGTGACACTGGTACAGATTAGTCTGTAGACTCGAGATCGTCATAGAGTCTTGTGTGATTCCCACTGTGCTTTGATTTCCATCTTACCACGTCCAAGAGGGCGTGCAAAACGGTGGATTTTGGGTACAGTCCCGAATCATATGGAGGCAATGAGCGATAGGAGGGGTTTCGTCTCTCCCGATATTTGGGGTTGATGTTGCGCTGTGTTCGATTGGCTATAACTGGAAGTCCCTGGCCAAAGCTGATATGGAGTGCTACTGGTAAGAGATATCAGTAGTTTCTCGACCCATTATGAGCCCCACATCGACACGACTTATCGATTACTGGGGTTTGACGTTTACCACCCCTAGACTAGATATGCGACATATGAGACGAAGAGATCGGACTGTACGATAGTGTTACTGATTGGCTCGACGGGAGTTTTGACAGCTTCGCTGGTTTTCTTCTGATCGCTCAATACCCGGGTGGCCGTTACGTTTAGCCGAGCCCTTGCGGCTTTTGGGTGTTTGATATGATCATCACCCACTGCCGGCGTATTGACGAGTTTTAAAGTCCCACACAGGAGTTTCCTAGCTCAGGCGAAATGATGTGGTGTGCATATGAGATATGCTCGGGACCCGATTGAATGCGAGTATGTGATACCGTATGTTAATCGGGCGTTATTCTATTGGTCGGGTCGTATGTGATATGACCAGATTGTTAAATCAAGTGTTGATTTAACATTTGACTTTTAGTTTAATTCTTTATTTAAACCCTTTTCTTTGTTAAAGATGCATGCATGTATGTACATGTTGATGTGTATGGACACATACATATATATAAAGTATCATGGTTGATGATACACTAAATGGTGGCATTGCAAGACTCACATGGTTCACTAATATATATATATATATATATATATATATATATATATATATATATATATATATATTTGGATTAAAGGGAAATGAAAATTAAATCATGGTTGATAATTATCCAAACTTGACTATTCTTTGACCTAATTCAAACCTTGGTTTAAATTTCATTTGGACTTTAACTCAACACAATAATATCTAGATATTTGTTAACCATGGTTTGAAGTGAGAAGGATTAATATTGATTATTCTTTCTCACTTAATTCATTCATTCATTATCTTTATCTCTTGAGCTCAAAGCTTAGTCACCATTATCTTCTTCTTCCTCTCTCTCTTGAGTTTTCATTTGAGTGAGTTAGTAAAAATGAAAGGGTTTTGATTAGAGAATACAAATTATATCATCATTCTACACACATCTAGCCCATTTGTGTAGGGTGTTTGTTACACTTCTTTCATGGAACAAGTAAAGTAAGGAGCTTTGGGCAAAGGGACTTCGGGTGGATCATCGTGGACTTGGAAGGTTGCTAGCGATCCGTTCCAAACTCTCAAAGGTCCAAGGAGTCACAAAAGAGAGACTACAAAGGTTGTAATCTCTACTCTTAGTGATAGATTGTTCTTTGTATGAGATACAAAAACTGTTACCATAAATATTCTAGTTAAGATTCATAGTTTGTTTGCTTTGCACCTCTCTAAATTTTAATGTGGCATGAGTGATGCTACCAAACCCTAAACTAGGTGCAATGGAAACCCAACAGTGCGGAAAAGTAAATAATATATCCATTAGTGTCAACTTTATCATAATTATAATTTTAAAACGATCTTTCCATATCAATGGTTGCGGGGGTGCTATACGCCATCCACCCGACTTCCCCCGTAGATATAAATCTACTCACATGCTAAACTCCTCGCTTAGCCGAAGTCGATATGCTTCATCGTCTCGGAAGTCCATGCGAAATACCTACAATCAATACACAATAGAAATGCAAACACAATCAATATCCGAAATCCAATACGGCACGTGGATTGCCTATAGGTTAGAACCTATAGCCTACGTGTGCAAAAACAACCAAAAAACCCTCGTTGTCGACGTACAAACATCCAACGACCCAATACAATATCAAATATCAAAATCAAGAATTCAAACATTGGGAAAAATTAACCAAAACCACTCACAACAGCTCTCAGATTCTCTCTCAGGTAAAATGGGATTAAACTAGCAATGCAGTGGGGTTGTATATGAAGTAAATGAGCTACAGACCAAACCTAGGAACCAAATACCGCAATGAGGCCGTCCACATCACCATGAAAACCGGCGAGCTCGGTCCGGGGAGCTCTGTTAGGGTCCGTCTTCTCAAGGTAGTCTTCTAGTGTCTTAAATAGGTCCCTGGAGTTGCTAGTTTTTCTAAGAAACTTCCCAGGTGGCCCCAAATTCCCTGTAGGCCTTAAGATTTCACAAAACCGACACGGAACAATTTTAACTTCGTGTATCGGGTTCTAAACTCATTTTCAGGCCTCTAAATCAATCTATAAGGTCTTGTAAACACTCACTACATCTCAATTGGCCACTTAACAGTAACTTTCAATTTTCTAAAATCAAAATCCTAATTAACTCAATTTCTAACAAAAAATACGATATTTAACGCAAAACATATCTAAAGTGAAAAGATATACCTCACAAGCAACTAAAGAACTTTCTTGAGTTGCCGAAGTCTTCAAAATCCAAACTAGGATGGTTCTAAAGTCTTAGAATGGATGTGTGCATGTTTTTAGTGAAAGGGGCATAAGGCTTTGGCAAGGAAATGAAGATGATGCATGGGGGTAGTGAGATGAGTGAGATGAAGCAATTGGGTTGAGGAAACAATGGAGTAGGATGAAGAATGGGCAGCCAAGCCTAACCTTCTCACTCTCTTAGCCTCACTCTCCCTTACCCTCACTCTCTCACTATAAATATCTCTTTTGTTTCATTCATAAAAATCCCAGTGGCATCAATTCTTATTTGTGGGGTTGCTAGGCATGCGCACAAGGGTCTACGAGGCATCAACCATGCCCGATTAAAAATTTAGCCGTGCCGAACAACCCGAAGCCGGATCTTTAAACTAGAGATTTGGCGAAAACTAACATGCTAAACACTTTAACACTAATTGAGAGGGATTACAACCTTTGTAGATCCGGTCCTTCACTTCTTAAGCTCCGTTTTGAGGTCCCTTCGCTGCGATCATCGTGTTCTGGACTCTCGAGAGGCTTCACGAAGAGAATGATGCAACCTTTGCTTCCGATCTTCGATACAAAGATGATCTACCTAGAAGTTTCATTAACACAAGCTAACACTTACTAAATGAAGTGAACACCCTCATCTAAATGGCAATGATAGATGAGGATGATGAAGTAGGATTATTGCTCTCTTTTATTTTCTTATTCTCACTCATTTTTCATCACAAATAAAAAGCAAGAAAGCTTAGCAAAAGGAGGAAGAAGAAGAAGAATAGTGATCCATTTCTTTTGTGATGAACAATAAAAGGATTATTATGATGAATAATGCAACCATGGTTGACTAAACCATTGTAGAGAATTAACCAAGGGCTAGGGTTTGGGTTGAGTTAAGTATGAGTCATTGATAAAAATCAACACAAATATCTTTATCATGGCAAAAGAAAAGCTTCTAGAATCAACTAGAAGTCTTAACCCTAATCCAAACCCTAATCATGTTTAAACTCCACTAAACATGTTGCATTAGATATCATATCATGTTACAATATTATATATCACATATATAATATTTATCGTAACAAAATAAAATAATACATTTAACATATATCGCATATATATCAATGTATTACCCGAGTGAGAAAAAGAATCTTTTAGTGATCTAATATTAGTTAATGCAATTTAATATATCATATATATTATTATACATTAAATTATCGAATCAACACTTGATCCGAAAATCTGGCTATATCGTATATAACCGACTAATATTTATCCGTACCGATTCATCGAATCAACATTTGATCGATGATCCGGCTGATATCAAATATCGCGAGAATAGAATACGGTATCTCATATCGCATTATCCTCAGTCCCGCACATATCACATACGTGCCCCTACTCCATTTTGCCTGAGTCAAGAAACCTCTGTGTAGGACTCTAAAGAATCGTCAATACGCCGGCAGTAGGTGATGATCATATCAAACACCCACAAGCTGCAAGCGGTCAGCAAAATGTAACAGCCACCCAGGTATTGAGCGCTCAGAAGATCAACAAGCAAGCCTGTATATTCTCCTGTGAATCCAAACAGTAACACTCCCGTACAGTCCGGTCTCGTCGTCTAATATGTCGCATATCTCGCCTAGGGGTGGTAAACGTCAGACTCCAGTAGCTCTATAAGTCGTGTCGATATGAGGTCTATAACAATTTGAGAAACTACTGATAACACTTACCAGTAAATCTCAGCAACCCTGGCCAGGGATTTCCGGTTATATCCAATTGAACACAGCACAACATCAACTCCCCATACCGGGAGAGACGAATCCCCTCCTATCGCTCATTGCCTCCATGTGATTTGGGACTGTACCCAAAAGCCACCTTTTTGCATGCCCTCTTGGATGTGGTATGATGGAAATCAAAACACAGTGGGAATCACACAAGTCTCTATGACGATCTCGGGTCAACAGACTACTCTGTACCAGTGTCACCGGAGAACTGTCATCTGACGTGAGGTATAATACCATCTGGGAGTTCTCAGCGAGTCCGTCCAGTGTACCCAGTCTCCACTGAGCAGCCGGACACCATCCTTGATGTCAAACACCGATGGATATGGGATCATCCGTCGCCCATCATATGGGTCAAGATGCGTATACGCTAGTCTACTCTGGTGTATCGATGCCCTGTCTCGATACACCCTCAACTAGGAACAGTTATAGGATGTACTCGGTAGTCGAGTACATATCCTAAGGGCTTTATCAACAATAAACATAGAGACAATCAGAGTACATGTTAAGATAAAGTACAACCAGATAGCGTACTATCATGTCGAGCAAGAAAGTCCTCCCTATATATGTACAAGCATCCATTACAATATACATCGTATGTACAGTAATGGCCTCTAGGGCATACATATAACTAATAATCTCCCACTTGCACTAGGGCCATCTGTTGTGGTATCACATACCCAACAATTAGCTGTGGTTGAAGTATCTCATACTCAACCATCCCATAAAAGTCTCTACTGGGAAAAAGGCCTTTGTGAGTGGATCCGCGCTGTTGTCCTCTATGTCTACTCTCCTAACCTTGATCTCCCTGGAGATCAACCATCGCCATGATCAGGTGATACTGCCTAAGAATTATATCTGGATTTCTGATGGGACGGTAGTTCCTTAGCTAAAGCCACAACTCCATTGTCACACAATGGTAGGAACGAAGTTCATCTCATGAACTTATATATCCAGACTGCCTCTTTGGTAGTATCCTTGGTAACGATGTATCTTGCCTTTAGTCTTCTAGTAAGTCACAGTATCTAGCTTGGAACACTTCCAACATACCGTCCCTCCACTGAGGGTTAAGACAATGCCTGCGACTGACATTCAATCATTCTTATCACCCTGGAACCTTTCCAGTGATTCTCCCCAGGATTGATTGATACCATCTCACTACAACTACCTAACATCCAATTAGATCTATCTCATAGATCCAAAATCCAGGATTAAGGAGGTATCACTATGATCCTTTATGGAGAATCCTTGTGATAAGCGGAGATTGACCGAGCGTAGCATAGGAAACTCCTTCCCTATCAAGAGTATGTCATCCACGTACTCTACGAGGATCACCACCATACTCTCTAATACATTTTTGTGTATACAAGGTTCATCTACCATTTTGATGAAGTCAAACTCTTTGACTACCACATCAAAACAGATGTTCTAACTCCGCGATGCCTGCTTTATCCTATAAAGCATCTTGCACAAGTTTCCGCTGCTCCCACAGTCTACGAAGCCCTCTGGCTATGTGCTTATAGACGCTCTTTTCTAAAACATCATTTAGAAAAGCAGTCATGACACCCAACCGTCAGATATCGTAGTCATGCTATGTAGCCGTGGCAAGTAGGATCTGGATGGACTTAAGCATGGCTTTGAAAGTCTCAACTTTTCCATGTACACCAAGTAATCTTCTCAAGATATACTCGCTCCTGATGGGGATTTAACCCTTCAGATAAAGCAACCAAAGTCCATACTTTGTTGGTGTATAAGGATTCCATCTCAGATCGCTAAGCATCCAGCCATTCTTACAGAGTCCCACTCCTGATGGCCAGCTCGAAACTAGTTGGGTCATCATCTCATGATGCAATCCTCGCTCCCACTGTCATAGAGAAACCGAAGTATCTCTCAGGTGGGTGAGGAACCTGCTAGATCGGCGGAGAGGCTGAGGTTCGTTAGAAACTATTGAATCCTTTGGTTCTACCAAATCATCAGCTGCAGTTTGTATAGCTGGAACCATTCCAGTTCTACATAACAGACCTTGCCTCGAGCTTGTCCGGATTTTGCTTTTAGACATAAGCCGGACAACCCAAATCTTAACAAACTTAAGATATGGGCTCTTCCCTTTCCATAACACATATGAAGTGGTAGGCAACTGAATTGATTTGAACCCTATTCAATAGGTATGCAGCTTCTTAAGTGCATAACTCCCAAAAAGGAAATAGGAAACTCAGTAGTACTCATCATAGAGCACACCATATCACATAGGGTGCTATTGCTCCGCCCCGATACACCGACGTGCTGTGGTGTATACGGAGGAGTAATGCTGAGAGAGAATCTCATTCTCCTTTAGAATAGTCCAGGAATTCCGTACTCAAGTATTCTTCTCCTTGATCTCATCAAAGGACATAATACTTATACCCGTTGTTGGTTATCTACTTCTAACCTATATTCTGTGAATATCTCAAAAGCTTCGGACTTGTGTTTCAACAGGAACATATGTCTAAATCTTGAGAGATCATCAGAGAATGTAATGAAGTACAAAGAACCGGTCTTGGCATGTGTAGACAGGGGACTTTCATACATCAGCATGCATCAATCCCAAGAGTTCACTAACTCTTTCTCTGTTTCCAATAAACAGAGCTGTGGTCATTTTATCTTTGTGACATGACTGGCAAGTTTCACAAGATGTAAATTCAAACAAATTTAAATATGCATCTAAATGTAACTTTGCTAGTCGGGTCGCATTGATATGACATAGTCTACAATGCCACAAGAAGTATCCGTTCATTTCTGAACTCTTCCTCTCGTGTGTGTTCTGAATACTAAGAACCGTAGTTCGATTTAGAACGTCAATGCTTTTAGATAACGTGTCTGAACCGATCAACTCTTGATATAGGAAATGTTCAAAACTTTATCCAACAATACAATATTATATCCTTCTTTACTAATAAAGAGACTGATATGATGTTGTATATCAGGTTCGGTATCTAATAACATTTGTTCAGAATCAATGTATTCTGGTAATACAGGGTGATAGTGACCAACAGACTTGGCTGCAACACTTGCACCGTTTTCTATCTCATGAAACGTATCACCCGTTTTCAGTTCTCTACCTTTCTGTAGCCCATGTAACAGATTACATATGCGGGATCCTGATCCGGTATCACATACCTAGGACGTAAAAGATACTGAGAAACGGTTCTGTGTAATGAACACACCCGAAGATGATGCATCAACATGCCCTTTGTTCGTTTGGGCGGCACGGGAATTCTGGTAATCCCCAATTTCCTACTCTGTCTTATTACAATTATAAGTTGGAGCGAGACCAACGTTCCCCAGCTCAGTATAACAAGCGGGTTCGATCAATACATCCGTATTATTATCTTGAATAAGGCGTGATATGGTCGCTACCTGGAGAGAGAGAGAGAAGAAAACACTCAGCGTATGCTCTTGCAAGATTAGATTGGTTATCTAATATATCTAATCAGGATGTTTCCCACTGTTTTAGTCAAATCTTCCTTCAAACCCTTAAAGGAAAGACTAGCCGGAATTAATTACACGCTATAAGTTCGCCAATCTTTCAGCCAGGCCAGTGTCGGTACTTTGAGGGAGGTCCTCCGTGCTTTCGCACGAACCTAATTAATGTAAACCTCGTTTTCCCAGAGCCGTAACCCCGTTGATACCTTTCTAGACACCTACTTGATCGGCTAATTGTAATGTGTAAAACTCTCCCAGGAGTAACTCTTACTCGCAGCGGGTATCGGGATCCAACTATCTCATAGAAGGTATGCAATCTCATTGCAAATTTCAACACTTGAAATTCCCAATAATATTTTACCCCTAGCGTCCTATGACCTTGACGGAAGCCAAACTACCCATAGTTCGCTAGTCAAGTTCCACCCGTCATTTCCTGATTGAATTAAACCCACCCGCACGACCCTTGACGGAGGCCAAACAACGCCGTAAGAATACCCTAATCCAATCGCATCGTATGCTAGCAGATAAGCATTAGTTAGCTACCGTACACTACGCCTTGACGGAGGCCAAACTACCGCAGCACGAATACTAACTAGTACTTATCTGAAATGACGGAGGGCTACGACAGGTTTTAAAGAAAACCCTTTGCGTAATGAACTTGATATCGTTGTAGAATCGAGTGATTTTAAATGGAGTGTTTTTTAGGCTTTTCTAGTTTTGCTAAAGGGGTCACTCCCGGTGAAGGGATCGTCGGCCCTTTCCTCATCGAATAAGGTGCATGATATTTCACAAATACCGCTGTGCAAAGCAAGAACTATAGAAGCAATCAAAAGACAAACCGAGTTTATAGCATCTGCTAGTTTCACTAAAGAGGTCACTCCCGGTGAATGGGATCTCGGATCTTTCCTTATCGAATAAGGTGCTGGATGTTCTACAAGGAACACCGCTATGCAAAGCAAGAACTAGTGCTACCAGTTTTTAAACAAGTTTCTACAACATCTTGAGGTTTATTTTATTTCATTAATCTCATTAATGAAGTCCCATTTTATTGTGCTTCACAAGCATCATGTTTTAAAACGAAATCTGAAAAATAACATATATCTCATATATATAATATAAACATTCGTTTCAGGCAGTAATATGATCTCATCACAGAACATTGCAGCAGAAGAACATATATGAAATATTGGATATACTAGGACGTCCGTGTTTTCAATACGAGCATGTATAAAACACGGATTCCACAGTCGCGATGAATAGCCAAACCCACATCCCTAGACCCCTACGAGAGCGGCAAGCAACACTGCCAATTTTAGGGTTAGGAGACCCGGTCTCGACTCCTCGAGATGGTCTCCTACTGGACCCCAGAACCCGGTTACTTGTGTTCCCCGCCTTGGGTCTACCTAATGTGGAAAAGTAAATAATATACAACGGTGACATCATCCTCAGCCCGGAAGTGCCCCAATAAAAGAATATTACATACAAATGAATTTTACATGAATGAAAAAGAAAAACTCTCATCTTACATAAAACCCCCGGCTATTCAGAACGCGACAATCCAATATAACATATCACAGCAACACATAATATCTCATATCATCAACGTAAGCAAGTATGCTCGTCCCGATTGTCGTTGATGTATAGCAACGAAGCCGGCGATACACCACATACTACGCTTACGGTCACAGAAAAGAAAGTGTAAAACTACAATAGTTGGAATCCGCAACCTCTTTAGACATCACATGCCTAACCAAATGAACTCCTTAGACATCTCATACCTAACAATTATAAACCCCACATTTTAGTCTCAATATCGAAAACTCTTTTCAATGTCAAGTCGAGAAATTCAACAAGATTTCCGATATCCTGATCGAATGCTCGTCGCAAACTTTAGTAGACGGCCGCACCCCCGGATGCCGTCGACGAAGTGCACTAAGGCGGAACACCGCTGCCGTGAGCACCCGAACGGATGCTTTTGGCGACGGGGTTCTCCTACAGTCACTTGGTCGGGGCTATGGGGCGTGGCTGTCTATTAAGTTTACCTGGCGAGTATCCGCGTACGCTACGTGATTGCGACGGACTTTTGATCACATCAAAATTATGTGGCAACCGATCATCTGAGACTAAACTGCTATGTTTATAACATTCAAATTAGTTATCTCATAACTACCTGTGGATTCCAAATATTGTATCACATTCCAGATAAATAGACAGTGTTAAACTTTCCGATCGAATAATCAAACACCCAAGATTTCCCCAATATATCTCAACACTTGAAATTAGTTTAAAAATATCCATCACATGCCACAGTACCAATGGACCAGCCGTAGAAGGGTCAAGCCAACGCCTCACATGTGGCACGCCGTACTGCCCCAAACCCTAAGGTTTAGAGGCAGTTTAAGACGGTCACATAATCGAGTTAAGGTTTGTTGTCTTCTAGAGGGTCCACCGCGTTACTTGCACGACTTAGAACGTTCTTAAACTCGAGGAAAAATCCAACTTCTGAAAAATTTTCCGACAGGGGAAAAAGTGAGTTATTGATATTCGTTCGAACTTTTTAACAGTTTCTATAAATTACCCGGATAAACTAAACAAAGTTAAATTATCCGATCGAATCAACGAGTCCCCAATACAACCCTAGAAAACTCAACACTTGAGTGGAATTAAAAAATTCCCAGAAAAAAATAACAAGAAAGGACCAAAGAATAATTAAGTGAAATTCCAGGGACTAAGTCAAATTTTGGCCGCAGAACCGCCGCCAGAACCATGGTTTGGCCGCGGTTCCTTGGTCAAAATATTGACTTAGTGGACCGTACTTCACAGTAATTCTTAGTTTTTCCTGCTTGGTTTTCTAAGCATTTTTAATTCAGAAAAACACATTTTAAAAAAATGTACAGAGAAGGGTTCGTGTCGGGGTTTTCGGGTTCGATCGGAATTTAAACTTCGTCTAGACTTTGCCTAAAGCTCTAGCTTGGCTCTGATACCACTGTGGGGTTGCTAGGCACGCGCACAAGGGTCTACGAGGCATCAACCATGCCCGATTAAAAATTTAGCCTTGCCGAACAACCCGAAGTCGGATCTTTAAACTAGAGATTTGGCGAAAACTAACATGCTAAACACTTTAACACTAAGTGAGAGGGATTACAACCTTTGTAGATCCGTTCCTTCACTTCTTAAGCTCCGTGTTGAGGTCCCTTCGCTGCGATTATCGTGTTCTGGACTCTCGAGAGGCTTCACGAAGAGAATGATGCAACCTTTGCTTCCGATCTTCGATACAAAGATAATCTACCTTGAAGTTTCATTAACACAAGCTAACACTTACTAAATGAAGTGAACACCCTCATCTAAATGGCAAGGATAGATGAGGATGATGAAGTAGGATTATTGCTCTCTTTTATTTTCTTATTCTCACTCATTTTTCATCACAAATAAAAAGCAAGAAAGCTTAGCAAAAGGAGGAAGAAGAAGAAGAATAGTGATCCATTCCTTTTGTGGTGAATAATAAAAGGATTATTATGATGAATAATGCAACCATGGTTGACTAAACCATTGTAGAGAATTAACCAAGGGCTAGGGTTTGGGTTGAGTTAAGTATGAGTCATTGATAAAAATCAACACAAATATCTTTATCATGACAAAAGAAAAACTTCTAGAATCAACTAGAAGTCTTAACCCTAATCCAAACCCTAATCATGTTTAAACTCCACTAAACATGTTGCATTAGTTATCATATCATGTTACAATATTATATATCACATATATAATATTTATCGTAACAAAATAAAATAATATATTTAACATATATCGCATATATATCAATGTATTACCCGAGTGAGAAAAAGAATCTTTTAGTGAGCTAATATTAGTTAATGCAATTTAATATATCATATATATTATTATACATTAAATTATCGAATCAACACTTGATCCGAAAATCCGGCTATATCGCATATAACCGACTAATATTTATCCGTACCGATTCATCGAATCAACATTTGATCCGATGACCCGGCTGATATCAAATATCGCGAGAATAGAATACGGTATCTCATATCGCATTATCCTCGGTCCCGCACATATCACATACGTGCCCCTACTCCGTTTTGCCTGAGTCAAGAAACCTCTGTGTAGGACTCTAAAGAATCGTCAATACGCCGGCAGTAGGTGATGATCATATCAAACACCTATAAGCTGCAAGCGGTCAGCTAAATGTAACAGCCACCCAGGTATTGAGCACTCAGAAGATCAACAAGCAAGCCTGTACATTCTCCTGTAAATCCAAACAGTAACACTCCCGTACAGTCCGGTCTCGTTGTCTGATATGTCGCATATCTCGCCTAGGGGTGGTAAACGTCAGACCCCAGTAGCTCGATAAGTCGTGTCGATATGAGGTCTATAACAGTTCGAGAAACTACTGATAACACTTACTAGTAAATCTCAGCAACCCTGGCCAGGGATTTCCGGTTATAGCCAATTGAACACAGCACAACATCAACTCCCTATACCGGGAGAGACGAATCCCCTCCTATCGCTCATTGCCTCCATGTGATTCGGGACTGTACCCAAAAGCCACCTTTTTGCACGCCCTCTTGGACGTGGTATGATGGAAATCAAAGCACAGTGGGAATCACACAAGACTCTATGACGATCTCGGGTCAACAGACTACTCTGTACCAGTGTCACCGGAGAACTGCCATCTGACGTGAGGTATAATACTATCTGGGAGTTCTCAGCGAGTCCATCCAGTGTACCCAGTCTCCACTGAGCACCCGTACACCATCCTTGATGTCAAACACCAATGGATATGGGATCATCCATCGACCATCATATGGGTCAAGATGCGTATACGCTAGTCTGCTCTGGTGTATCGATGCCCTGTCTCGATACACCCTCGACTAGGAACAGTTATAGGATGTACTCGTCGACTACCGTGGCCCCACTAGTATGATCTCATCATAGTCCCAGTAGTCGAGTACATATCCTAAGGGCTTTATCAACAAGTAACATAGAGACAATCAGAGTACATGTTAAGATTGTAGGGTTCCTAGGCACACTAATGAAGTCTCACAAGTGATCAAAACATGCTCAATTCAAAATTTTCATGTGCTTACAAACCCTAATACGGATCGTTAACTAGATATATAGGCGATACGAAGCAAGTAATCGAATTATAGCTAAAGGAAAGAGGCTACAACCTTTGTACATCCGGTCCTCCACCTCCTAGGCTCCGTGATGAAGTCCCCTCGCTGTCCAAAACGGATCTTGGACTCTAGCATCGGCTTCATCGGAGAAATGGGCGGGCTAGGTCGTCGACGTCGATGCCGAAGATGATCTACGTCGAGGCATCACAAGATCAAGCTCACACTTCACCAAGTCATGAAACTTGTGAAGAAAACACCCTATACTACTTGGCAAGAGGTAGAGGATGAAGAAATAGGAAGTGGGTTCACTTTGGATTTGGATTTCTCACTCATATTCATCACTTGCCATTGATGTAGAAAGCTTTTCTTTCTTGCTCATGAAGAAGAAGAAGAAAGAAAATATATCATAAGTTATTTTTAAAAGGAAAAATTATATGAATACTTATCATTTGGCAACCATGATTAGGTGTAGAGAATAGACCATGGTTAGTGGGAATGGTTAGGGATAAGGAAGAGACAAGAATGGTGGACTTGTTCAAAGCTTCAAGAAGCTTCAACAAACAAACAAATAAAGACACCATTCTCTCTTTATCTTTTCCAAAATAAGAATAATAAATAAATAAATGAATAAGTAAATAAAAACAAAACCCTAACCATCACCTAACCATGGTTTAATCTAAACATACACCCTAACATTCATGTATCATCAAACATGATACAATCTTGTGCACAAAAGTATATCACATATACAACTTGTGTACATCAAGTGAGAAAATCCAATTTAAGTGAACCAATACTAGTTAATGCAAAGTAATATATCAAATATATAATTATACATTAAATCATATAACCGACTAGTATAACCGACTAGTATCCAATGTATCGGCTTATCGAATCAATCCTTGAATCGATAACTAGGTTATATCACATACAACCATTCGATACATTCATCGCGAGAATAGAATACGGTATCACATACACGCATTATTCGCGGTCCCGTACATATCTCATATGTGCTCCTATTTCGTTTCGCTTGAGCCAGGAAACCTCTGTGTAGGACTCTAAAGACTCGTCATTAAGTCGGCAGCAGGTGATGATCATATCAAACACCCACAAGCCGCAAGCGGTCTGCTAAACGTAACGGCCACCCGGGTATTGAGCGATCAGAAGATCGACGAGCAAGCCCGCTCACACTCCTGTGAATCCAACCAGTAACACTTACCGTATAGTCCGGTCTGTTCGTCTGATATGTCGCATATCTCGCCTTGGGGTGGTAAACGTCAGACCTCAATAGCTTGACAAGTCATGCCGACATAAGGTCCATAACAATCGTGAAACTACTGATAACTCTTACCAGTATATCACTGCAACCCTGGCCAGGAATTTCCTGCTATGGCCAGTCGAGCATAGCGCAACATCCACCCCCAATACCGGGAGAGACGAATCCCCTCCTATCGCTCATTGCCTCCATGTGAATCGGGACTGTACCCAAAAACCACCTGTTTGCACAACTCAGTAGAGCCGTGGTAGGGTGGAAATCAAAGCACAGTGGGAGACACACAAGACTCTATGACGATCTCGGGTCAACAGACTAAGCTGTACCAGTGTCACCAGAGAACTGCCATCTGACGTGAGGTATAATACCATCTGGGAGTTCTCGGCGAGTCCGTTCAGTGTACCCAGTCTCCACTGAGCATCCGCATACCATCTCCGATGTCAAACACCAATGGATATGGGATCATCCATCGCCCATCACATGGGTCGAGAAGATATACGCTAGTCTACTCTGGAATATCGATGCCCCGTCTCGATATTCCCATGATTAGGAACAATGAAGGATGTACTCATTGACTACCCAAGCCCCACTAGTATGATCTACATCATAGTCCTGGAAGTCGAGTACACATCCTAAGGGCTTTATCAACATATAATCAGAGAGACAGAAAGTATACATGTCAAGATAAAGAGGAACCAGATAGCGTACTATCATGTCGAGCAAGAAAGTCCTACCTATATATGTCCCAGCATCCACTACAATATACATCCTATGTACAGTAATGGCCTCTAGGGCATACATATAACTAACAATCTCCCACTTGCACTAGGGCCATCTGTAGCAGTGGTTGCAGTATCTAATACTCAACCATTCCATATAAGTCTCTCTCTGGGAAAAGGCCTTCGTGAGTGGATCCTCCGTGTTGTCCTCTGAGTCTACTCTCCTAACCTATATTATCCTGGAGATCAACTATCTCCATGATCAGGTGATGCTTCCTCAGAATATGTCTGGGTCACTGATGGGATCGGGGTTCCTGGGCCAAAGCCACACTTCCATTGTCATACAATGGTAGGAACCTAGTTCATCTTATGAACCAATATACACCTAAACTTCCTCTTTGGTAGTACCTTTAATAGCGATGTTACCAGTCTTTATCGTCTAGTTTGCCACGGTATCTAGCTTGGAACTCTTCCAACATACCGTCCCTTTACTGAGGGTAAAGACAATGCCTGCGACTGACATTCAATCGTCCTTATCACCCTGGAACCTTTCCATTGATTCTCCCCAGGATCAACTGATACTATCTCACTATAATTAGTGAGAATCCTAACATCCATTTAGATCTATCTCATAGATCCAAAAGCTAGGATTTAGGAGGTATCACTTTGATCCTATATGGAGAATCTATGTGATAAGAGGAGATCGACCGATCGTAGCATAGGAAACTCCTTTCCTATCAATAGTATGTCATCCACGTACTCTACGAGGATCATTACCATACTCCATACTACCCTTTTGTACATACAAGGTTCATCTACCATTTTGATGAAGTCAAACTCTTTGACTACCACATCAAAACAGATGTTCTAACTCCGCGATGCCTGCTATATCCTGTAAAGCAACTTGCACATGTTTCCGCTGCTCCCACTGTTTACGAAGCCCTCTGGCTGTGTTCTTATAGACATTCTCTTCTAAATCAGTATTTAGAAAAACAGTCAGGGCACCCAACCACCAGATATCGTAGTCATGGTATGTAGCAATGTTAAGTAGGATCTGGATGGACTTAAGCATAGTCACTTTGAAAAGGTTTCATCATTATCCATGTCTGGTTGATGACTAAAACCTTTAATAAGCCTAGCTTTGAAAGTCTCAACTTTTCCATCTACACCAAGTAATCTTCTCAAGATATACTTGCTCCTGATGGGGATTTAACCCTTCAGATATAGCAACCAAAGCCCATACTTTGCTGGTGTACATGGATTCCATCTCAGATCGCTAAGCATCCAGCCATTCTTACAGAGTCCCTACTCTTGATGGCCTGCTCGAAACTAGTTGGGTCATCATCTCATGATGCATTCCTCGCTCCCACTGTCATCGAGAAACCGAGGTATCTCTCAGGCGGATGAGGAACCCTACTAGATCGGCGGAGAGGCTGAGGTTCGTCGGGAACTATAGAATCCTTTGGTTCTGTCAAATCATCAACTGCAGTTTTGTATAGCTGGAACCTTTCCAGTTCTACAGAACTGATCCTGCCTCGATCTTGTCCGGATTTTGTTTAAGACATAGGCCGAACAATCCTAAATCTTAACTTACTTAAGAGATAGGTTCTTCCCATACCATATCTCATATGGAGTGGTAGGCACTGATTTGATTCGAACCTAATTCAATAGGTATGCAGCTTCTCAAGTGCATAACCCCAAAAGGAAATAGGTAACTCAGTAATACTCATCATAGAGCACACCATATCTAATAATGTGCGATTTCTCCGCCCCGATACACCGTTGTGCTGTGGTGTATTCAGAGGAGTAACACTGAGAGAGAATCACATTCTCCTTTAGAATAGTCCAGGAATTCTATGCACAAGTATTCTCCTCCCTGATCTTATCATAGGACATAATACTTATACCCGTATTTTGGTTCTCTACTTCTAACTTATATTCTGTGAATATCTCAAAAGGTTCGGACTTATGTTTCAACAGGAACATATGTCTGAATCTTGAGAGATTATCAGAGAATGTAATGAAATACAAAGAACCAGTCTTGGCATGTGTAGACAGGAGACCTTACATACATCATCATGTATCAGTCCCAAGAGTTCATTAACTCTTTCTCTGTTTCCAATAAACAGGGCTATGGTCATCTAATCTTTGTGACATGACTGGCAAGTTTCACAAGATGTAAATTCAAACTGATTTAAATATTCATCTAAAATGTAACTTCATCCAGTCGGGTCGCATTGATATGACCTAGTCTACAATGCATCAAGAAGGATTCGTTCATTTCTGAACTCTTCCTCTCGTGTGTGTTCTGTATACTAGGAACTGTAGTTTGATTTAGAACGTCAATGCTTTTAGATAACGTGCCTGAACCGATCAACTTTTGGTATAGGAAATGTTCAAAACATTATCCAGCAATACAAAATTTTATCATTTCTTTACTAATAAAGAGACTGATATGATTTTGTATATCAGGTTCGGTATCTAATAGCATTTATTCAGAATCAATGTATTGGTAATACAGGGTGACAGTGACCAACATACTTGGCTGCAACACTTGCCCCAGTTTCTGTCTCATGAAACTTATCACCCGTTCTCAGTTTTTCTACCCTTTTGTAGCCCTATGTAACAGATTACATATCTGGGATCCTCATCCAGTATTAAATACCCAGGATGCAGAGGATACTGAGAAACAGTTCTTTGTAATGAACATACCCGAAGGAGATGCATCATATGCACTTTCTTCGTTTGGGCGGCATAGGAATTCTGGTATTCCCCTATTTCCTGCTCTGTCTTATAACAATTATAAGTTGGAGCGAGACCAACGTTCCCCAGCTCAGTATAACAAGCGGGTTCGGTCAATACATCCATATTATTATCTTGATTAAGGCGTGATATGGTCGCTACCTGGAGAGAGAGAGAAGAAAACACTCAGCGTGCGCTCTTGCAAGATCAGATTGGTTATTTATTTTATCTAATCAAGATGGCTCCCACTGTTTTTATCAAATCTTCCTTCAAACCCTAAAGGGAAAGACTAGCCGGGATTAATTACACTCTACAAGTTCGCCAATCTTTCAGCCAGGCCAGTGTCGGTACTTTGAGAGAGGTTCCCCGTGCTTTCGCACGGACCTAATTACAGTAAACCTCGTTTTCCCAGAGGCGTAACCCCGTTGACACCTTTCTAGACACCTACTTGATCGGCTAATTGCAAAGTGCAAAACTCTCCCAGGAGTAACAATTACTCGCAGTGGGTATCGGGATCCAACTATCACATAGAAGGTATGCAATCTCATTGCAAGTTTCAACACTTGAAACTCCCGATAATGGTTTTTACCCCTAGCACCTATGACCTTAACTAAGGTCAACAAATCATAAGTACTAGTCAAGTTCTACCCGTCATTTCATGATTAATTAGACCCACCCACATGACCCTTAACTAAGGTCAACAAAGTCACGCGACTGTTCTAACTAATCGCATCATATGCGGTGTAGGAAGACATCACTTAGCTACCGTACACTGTGCCTTAACTAAAGTCAACAAACACAGCACGAATACTAAGTACTCTACTTCCTAAAATGATGGAGGGTTGCGTATGGTTTTTGTGAAAACCTTTAACGCTTTGAACTTGATCTCGTTGCGGAATCAAATGGTTTTTAAATGGAATGTTTTTGAGGCTTTTCTAGTTTTGCTAAAGGGGTCACTCCCTGTAAAGGGATCGTCGGCCCTTTCCTCGTCGAATGAGGTGCATGATATATCATATATATCACTGTGCAAAGCAGAAACTATAGAAGCAATCAAAAGACAAACCGAGAGTTGTAGCATCTGCCAGTTATTGCTAAAGGAGTCACTCCCGGTGAAGGGATCTCGGTCCTTTCCTTATCGAATAAGGTGCAGGATGTTCTACAAGGAACACCACGAAGCAAAGCAAGAACTGTAGCTACCTGTTTTATTTTGAAATTCGATTCCACAACATCAATTAGGTTTATTTTCTTTCATTAATCTCATTAATGAATATCCCATCATTTAAGTTACCTAAACATCACAGATAAATATGACGTACACTTATGCCATCCGCATTCGCCTCGATGTCCCCTCGTGCACCGTTAGGTTAGGTAACTAACGGCAGAGCGGGGCAGGGCTAGCGCGGGTGTAAAACATAAGTAACGTCTATATAATATATCATATATACTATATATTATATCTATCACAGAACATCACATGATCACATCACAGATAACGCAGCAGAAAATATCATATGAAATATTGGATATATTAGGACGTCCGTGTTTTCAATACGAGCCAGTATAAAACACGGATTCCACGGTCGTGATGAATAGCCAATCCCACACCCCTAGACCCCTACGAGAGCGGCAAGCAACCCTACCAATTCTAGGGTTAGGAGACCCGGACTCGACTCCTCGAGTTGGTCTCCCACTGGACCCCAGAACCCGGTTACTTGTGCTCCCCTCCTTGGGTCTATCCTAATGCGGAAATGTAAATAATATACAAACGGTGACATCTTCCGCAACCTGGAAGTGCCCCAATAAAAGAATATTACATACAAGTTTTTACATGAATGAAAATGAAAAACACTTATCTCACATAAAAAAAACCCCGGCTATTCGAACACGACGATCCAATATAACATATCCAGCAACACATAACATCACATGTCATCAACGTAAGTAAATATGCGCACCCTAATTGTCGTTGACATATAGCAACGAAACCGGCGATATCACATATTACACTTACGGTCACAGAAAAGAAAGTGTAAAACTACAACAGTTGGAATCCGCAATCTCTTTAGACATCGCATGCCTAGTCAAATGAATTCCTTAGACATCACATGCCTAACAATTATAAACCCCGCATTTTAGTCTTATTATCGAAAACACTTTTCAATATCATGTCGGGCAATTCAACAAGATTCCCGAAAAACTGATCGAATGCTCGTCGCAAACTTTAGTAGGCGGCCGCACCCCTGATACCGTCGACGAAGTGCACCAAGGCGGAACACCGCTGCCGCGAGCACCCGAACGGATGCTTTCGGCGACGGGGTTCTCCTACAGTCACTTGGTCGGGGCTATGAAGTGTAGCTGTCTATTAAGTTTATCCGGCGAGTATCCGCGTACAATACGTGATTGCGACGGACTTTTGATCGCATCAAAATTCCGTGGCAACCGATCAAGTGAGACTAAAGTGCTGTGTTTATAACATTCATTCAGTTATCTCATAACTAATTGTGAATTCCAATTATTGTATCACATTCCGGATAAATAGAAAATGTTAAACTTTCCGATCGAACAATCGAACACCCAAGCTTTCCCTATACAGCTCAACACATGAAATAAGTCTAAAAACATTCAGTTCATGCCTCAGTACCAACGGTCCAACCGTAGAAGGGTCAAGCCAACACCTCACATGTGTCACGCCGTACTGCCCCAAACCCTAAGGTTCAAAGGGCAGTTCAAGACGGTCACATAATCAAGTTAAGGTTTGTTGTCTTCTAGAGGGACCATCGCATTACTTGCACTACTTAGAATGTGATTAAACTACAGAAATATCCAACAATTGGAAATTTCCCGGCAGGGGAAAAAGTGGGTATTTATATCCGGTCGAACTTTTTAACATATTCTAAAATTACCCGGAAAAACACACTGACAAAATTAGACAATCCGATCGAAACACCGAGTCCCCAATACAACCCAGAAAATTCAACTCTTGAATAAATATTAAAAAATTCCCAGGAAAACCAGCACTGCAATCTAAGAATTACTGTACAAAATTCGATGCACAACAAGACAAAATGGTCGCGGAACCGCCGCACGAGCATGCTCGTGCCGCGGATCCGCGGCGCCTTTAAGGAATTAGGCCATCGAATTTTACAGTAACCCTTACAATCCCGTGCTAATTTTTCTGCATATTTTTAATTTACAAAAATCCACGATTTCAGAAAAAGTCCAGAGAGCATTTTTTGGTTTGGGTTTTGGTTCGATCGGACTTCTAATTCCGTCTACGCATCGCCTAAGGCTCTAGCTAGGCTCTGATACCACTGTAGGGTTCCTAGGCACACTAATGAAGTCTCACAAGTGATCAAAACATGCTCAATTCAAAATTTTCATGTGCTTACAAATCCTAATACGGATCGTTAACTAGATATATAGGCGATACGAAGCAAGTAATCGAATTATAGCTAAAGGAAAGAGGCTACAACCTTTGTAGATCCGGTCCTCCACCTCCTAGGCTCCATGATAAAGTCCCCCCGCTGTCCAAAACGGATCTTGGACTCTAGCATCGGCTTCATCAGAGAAATGGGCGGGCTAGGTCGTCGACGTCGATGCCGAAGATGATCTACGTCGAGGCATCACAAGATCAAGCTCACACTTCACCAAGTCATGAAACTTGTGAAGAAAACACCCTATACTACTTGGCAAGAGGTAGAGGATGAAGAAATAGGAAGTGGGTTCACTTTGGATTTGGATTTCTCACTCATATTCATCACTTGCCATTGATGTAGAAAGCTTTTCTTTCTTGCTCATGAAGAAGAAGAAGAAAGAAAATATATCATAAGTTATTTTTAAAAGGAAAAATAATATGAATACTTATCATTTGGCAACCATGATTAGGTGTAGAGAATAGACCATGGTTAGTGGGAATGGTTAGGGTTAAGGAATAGACAAGAATGGTGGACTTGTTCAAAGCTTCAAGAAGCTTCAACAAACAAACAAACAAAGCCACCATTCTCTCTTTATCTTTTCCAAAATAAGAATAATAAATAAATAAATGCATAAGTAAATAAAAACAAAACCCTAACCATCACCTAACCATGGTTTAATCTAAACATACACCCTAACATTCATGTATCATCAAACATGATACAATCTTGTGCACAAAAGTATATCACATATACAACTTGTGTACATCAAGTGAGAAAATCCAATTTAAGTGAACCAATACTAGTTAATGCAAAGTAATATATCAAATATATAATTATACATTAAATCATTAAATCAACACTTGATTCAATGATCCGGTCATGTCGCATATAACCGACTAGTATCCAATGTATCGGCTTATCGAATCAATCCTTGAATCGATAACTAGGTTATATCACATACAACCATTCGATACATTCATCGCGAGAATAGAATACGGTATCACATACACGCATTATTCTCGGTCCCGTACATATCTCATATATGCTCCTATTTCGTTTCGCTTGAGCCAGGAAACCTCTGTGTAGGACTCTAAAGACTCGTCAATACGTCGGCAGCAGGTGATGATCATATCAAACACCCACAAGCCGCAAACGGTCTGCTAAACGTAACGGCCACCCGGGTATTGAGCGATCAGAAGATCGACGAGCAAGCCCGCTCACACTCCTGTGAATCCAACCAGTAACACTTACCGTATAGTCCGGTCTGTTCGTCTGATATGTCGCATATCTCGCCTAGGGGTGGTAAACGTCAGACCCCAATAGCTTGACAAGTCATGCCGACGTAAGGTCCATAACAATCGTGAAACTACTGATAACTCTTACCAGTATATCACTGCAACCCTGTCCAGGAATTTCCTGTTATGGCCAGTCGAGCATAGCGCAACATCCACCCCCAATACCGGGAGAGACGAATCCCCTCCTATCGCTCATTGCCTCCATGTGAATCGGGACTGTACCCAAAAACCACCTGTTTGCACAACTCAGTAGAGCCGTGGTAGGGTGGAAATCAAAGCACAGTGGGAGACACACAAGACTCTATGACGATCTCGGGTCAACAGACTAAGCTGTACCAGTGTTACCAGAGAACTGCCATCTGACGTGAGGTATAATACCATCTGGGAGTTCTCGGCGATTCCGTTCAGTGTACCCAGTCTCCACTGAGCATCCGCATACCATCTCCGATGTCAAACACCAATGGATATGGGATCATCCATCGCCCATCACATGGGTCGAGAAGATATACGCTAGTCTACTCTGGAATATCGATGCCCCGTCTCGATATTCCCACGACTAGGAACAATGAAGGATGTACTCATTGACTACCCAAGGCCCACTAGTATGATCTACATCATAGTCCTGGAAGTCGAGTACACATCCTAAGGGCTTTATCAACATGTAATCAGAAAGACAGAAAGTATACATGTCAAGATAAAGAGCAACCAGATAGCGTACTATCATGTCGAGCAAGAAAGTCCTACCTATATATGTCCCAGCATCCACTACAATATACATCCTATGTACAGTAATGGCCTATAGGGCATACATATAACTAACAAAGATAAAGTACAACCAGATAGCGTACTATCATGTCGAGCAAGAAAGTCCTCCCTATATATGTCCAAGCATCCATTACAATATACATCGTATGTACAGTAATGGCCTATAGGGCATACATATAACTAATAATCTCCCACTTTCACTAGGGCCATCTCACATACCCAACAATTAGCTGTGGTTGAAGTATCTCATACTCAACCATCCCATAAAAGTCTCGACTGCGAAAAAGGCCTTTGTGAGTGGATCCGCGCTGTTGTCCTCTGTGTCTACTCTCCTAACCTCGATCTCCCTGGAGATCAACCATCTCCATGATCAGGTGATACTGTCTAAGAATTATATCTGGATTTCTGATGTGACGGTAGTTCCTTGGCTAAAGCCACAACTCCGTTGTCACAGAATGGTAGGAACTAAGTTCATCTCATGAACTTATATATCCAGACTGCCTCTTTGGTAGTATCCTTGGTAACGATGTATCTTGCCTTTAGTCTTCTAGTAAGTCACGGTATCTAGCTTGGAACTCTTCCAACATACCGTCCCTCAACTGAGGGTAAAGACAATGCCTGCGACTGACATTCAGTCGTTCTTATCACCCTGGAACCTTTCCAGTGATTCTCCCCAGGATTGATTGATACCATCTCACTACAACTAGTGAGTATCCTAACATCCAATTAGATCTATCTCATAGATCTAAAATCCAGGATTCAGGAGGTATCACTATGATCCTTTATGGAGAATCCTTGTGATAAGCGGAGATTGACCGAGCGTAGCATAGGAAACTCCTTCCCTATCAAGAGTATGTCATCCACGTACTCTACGAGGATCACCACCATACTCTCTACTACCTTTTTTTGTATACAAGGTTCATCTACCATTTTGATGAAGTCAAACTCTTTGACTACCACATCAAAACAGATGTTCTAACTCCGCGATGCCTGCTTTATCCTATAAAGCATCTTGAACACGTTTCCGCTGCTCCCACTGTCTACGAAGCCCTCCAGCTGTGTACTTATAGACGCACTTTTCTAAAACATCATTTAGAAAAGCAGTCATGACACCCAACCGCCAGATATCGTAGTCATGCTATATAGCCGTGGCAAGTAGGATCTGGATGGAATTAAGCATAGCTTTGAAAGTCTCAAAATTTCCATGTACACCAAGTAATCTTCTCAAGATATACTCGCTCCTGATGGGGATTTAACCCTTCAGATAAAGCAACCAAAGTCCATACTTTGTTGGTGTATAAGGATTCCATCTCAGATCGCTAAGCATCCAGCCATTCTTACAGAGTCCCACTCCTGATGGCCAGCTCGAAATTAGTTGGGTCATCATCTCATGATGCAATCCTCGTTCCCACTGTCATAGAGAAACCGAAGTATCTATCAGGTGGGTGAGGAACCCTGCTAGATCGGCGGAGAGGCTGAGGTTCGTTGGAAACTATTGAATCCTTTGGTTCTACCAAATCATCAGCTGCAGTTTGTATAGCTGGAACCATTCCAGTTCTACATAACAGACCTTGCCTCGAGCTTGTCCGGATTTTGCTTTTAGACATAAGCCGGACAACCCAAATCTTAACAAACTTAAGATATGGGCTCTTCCCTTTCCATAACACATATGAAGTGGTAGGCAACTGATTTGATTTGAACCCTATTCAATAGGTATGCAGCTTCTCAAGTGCATAACTCCCAAAAAGGAAATAGGAAACTCAGTAGTACTCATCATAGAGCACACCATATCACATAGGGTGCTATTGCTCCGCCCCGATACACCGACGTGCTGTGGTGTATATGGAGGAGTAATGCTGAGAGAGAATCTCATTCTCCTTTAGAATAGTCCAGGAATTCCGTACTCAAGTATTCTTCCCCTTGATCTCATCAAAGGACATAATACTTATACCCGTTGTTGGTTCTCTACTTCTAACCTATATTCTGTGAATATCTCAAAAGCTTCGGACTTGTGTTTCAACTGGAACATATGTCTGAATCTTGAGAGATCATCAGAGAATGTAATGAAGTACAAAGAACCGGTCTTGGCATGTGTAGACAGGGGACTTTCATACATCAGCATGAATCAATCCCAAGAGTTCACTAGCTCTTTCTCTGTTTCCAATAAACAGAGCTGTGGTCATTTTATCTTTGTGACATGACTGGCAAGTTTCACAAGATATAAATTCAAACAAATTTAAATATGCATCTAAATGTAACTTTGCTAGTCGGGTCGCATTGATATGACATAGTCTACAATGCTACAAGAAGTATCCGTTCATTTCTGAACTCTTCCTCTCGTGTGTGTTTTGAATACTAAGAACCGTAGTTCGATTTAGAACGTCAATGCTTTTAGATAACGTGCCTGAACCGATCAACTCTTGATATAGGAAATGTTCAAAACTTTATTCAACAATACAAAATTATATCCTTCTTTACTAATAAAGAGACTGATATGATGTTGTGTATCAGGTTCGGTATCTAATAACATTTGTTCAGAATCAATGTATTCTGGTAATACAGGGTGATAGTGACCAACAGACTTGGCTGCAACACTTGCACCGTTTTCTATCTCATGAAACATATCACCCGTTCCCAGTTCTCTACCTTTCTGTAGCCCATGTAACAGATTACATATGCGGGATCCTGATCCGGTATCACATACCTAGGACGTAAAGGATACTGAGAAACGGTTCTGTGTAATGAACACACCCGAAGATGATGCATCAACATGCACTTTCTTCGTTTGGGCGGCATGAGAATTCTGGTAATCCCCAATTTCCTGCTCTGTCTTATAACAATTATAAGTTGGAGCGGGACCAACGTTCCCCTGCTCAGTATAACAAACGGGTTCGGTCAATATATCCGTATTATTATCTTGATTAAGGCGTGATATGGTCGCTACCTGAAGAGAGAGAGAGAAGAAAACACTCAGCGTATGCTCTTGCAAGATTAGATTGGTTATCTAATATATCTAATCAGGATGTCTCCCACTGTTTTAGTCAAATCTTCCTTCAAACCCTAAAAGGAAAGACTAGCCGGGATTAATTACACGCTACAAGTTCGCCAATCTTTCAGCCAGGCTAGTGTCGGTACTTTGAGGGAGGTCCCCCGTGCTTTCGCACGAACCTAATTAATGTAAACCTCGTTTTCCCAGAGGCGTAACCCCGTTGACACCTTTCTAGACACCTACTTGATCGGCTAATTGTAATGTGTAAAACTCTCCCAGGAGTAACTCTTACTCGCAGCGGGTATCGGGATCCAACTATCTCATAGAAGGTATGCAATCTCATTGCAAATTTCAACACTTGAAATTCCCAATAATATTTTACCCCTAGCGTCCTATGACCTTGACGGAGGCCAAACTACCCATAGTTCGCTAGTCAAGTTCAACCCGTCATTTCCTGATTGAATTAAACCCACCCGCACGACCCTTGACGGAGGCCAAACAACGCCGTACGGATACCCTAATCCAATCGCATCGTATGCTAGCAGATAAGCATTAGTTAGCTACCGTACACTACGCCTTGACGGAGGCCAAACAACACGAATACTAACTAGTATTTATCTGAAATGACGGAGGGCTACGACAGGTTTTTAAGAAAACCCTTTGCGTAATGAACTTGATATCGTTGTAGAATGGAGTGATTTTAAATGTAGTGTTTTTGAGGCTTTTCTAGTTTTGCTAAAGGGGTCACTCCCGGTGAAGGGATCGTTGGCCCTTTCCTCATCGAATAAGGTGCAGGATATTTTACAAATACCGCTGTGCAAAGCAAGAACTATAGAAGCAATCAAAAGACAAACCGAGTTTGTAGCATCTGCTAGTTTCACTAAAGAGGTCACTCCCGGTGAAGGGATCTCGGCTCTTTTCTTATCGAATAAGGTGCTGGATGTTCTACAAGGAACACCGCTATGCAAAGCAAGAACTAGAGCTACTAGTTTTTAAACAAGTTTCTACAACATCTTGAGGTTTCTTTTATTTCATTAATCTCATTAATGAAGTCCCATTTTATTTTGCTTCACAAGAATCATCTTTTGAAACGAAATCTGCAAAATAATATATATCTCATATATATAATATAAACATTCGTCTCAGGCAGTAATATGATCTCATCACAGAACATTGCAGCAGAAGAACATATATGAAATAATATTTTATATTTTCTGAAATATTACACGGAGAAAGTGGGTGGTTGCCTATCTAAGATAGACAACCTAACAATGGTGTTATCAACACGGTAATTGTCTTGGAAAAAGATACATCCTGCCGTCCATGTGCAGTAGTTACCGATAACATCAAAACTAATTATGGACTTTAATTTCTTTTTTTAAGTGTCTGACTCAGACAGAGTCTCAATCTAATCAATCTGACTTGAATTCAATTCAAGTATAACTACAATTCAACATGAATCCGTCTATACCAAAGTTCAATCTATAACAATCTGTCTCGACTGAACCGAACCATGGATATACTCTGTTTGCATTTCTATCCATTTATATCCATTCCGTTTACTGATATCATGGTTTCGGTAAGTCATCCATCAATATAACAAAACAATACAATCAATACAAAAGACATTTCGGGGTTTTAAAGGGGTAGACTGGTACGGAATGTGTTAGAAGTGGCACGAGACGGTCACTTTAATACACCTAACCTGAATATGCCGTTGTACCGTGGATGAATGGTTCCTTGTGCTCCGTATACCATAGTCAATAGTGGGACTCCTCTCGTATACACTGACATATTATGTACCAAGCTATAAACAACTGCGTTAACATTATAATAACCTTATGTTCCCCGCCGAACACAGAGAAGCGACCACGCAGGTCCGTCTTGCCTGAAATTCGGGGCAGATGCTAATTGGTGCTATCCTTTCACCTCTCCAAAGATGCCAAGTTGACTTATGGCACCATGTATCGAAGGTTTAAACGAATGCGGCCGATATTGCAGACTTCGTCAGATTCCCCCTCGCTTGAGGGGTTTTTGATTGTGGGGACGCTCTTCCCTGCAGGCATAAGCCCCTGTAGTTAATTACGCTACCGCATCACGGTAACAACTTTCTCCTTCTCCAGATGGTCACTTCGTGTCGTGGGTGTTTGTTTTGTGTTCGGTTGCCCGTGGATTGTATACGGAGACTAAGTTACGTTGTCGCCCGTAGGACGTGGATTAGTCCAAATCCGTATCTTTCTTAGATTTGGGTTTGGGGGGCTGTGTTTAAGGATACGTTAGCCTTATTTGAGGCTAAGATCAACTTAAACGTTTGTTAAGGACACATTAGTCTACTTTTTAGACTAAGATCAACTTAACGGGATCGTTTAGATCCGACAAGAGAGCAATTGAGCTCTATTGTTTAGTTTAGTGACATTACGGTCGATAATTAGTTTAAGGACATTACGGTCCATTGTTAGTTTTAAGACATTGCGGTCAAGGTTAAGGACATCATAGTCCGTGAGTTTAAGGACCTCACAGTCCGATGTTAGTTTTAAGACATCACGGTCGAGGTTAAAGACATCATAGTCCGTTAGTTTAAGGACCTCACAGTCCGGTGTTAGTTTTAAGACATCGCGGTCAAGGTTAAGGACATCATAGTCCGTGGATTTAAGGACTCCACAGTCCGACGTTAGTTTTAAGACATGACGGTCGAGGTTAAGGACATCATAGTCCATGAGTTTAAGGATCTTACAGTTCGTAAAATGTGTGGTTGTCGGGACCCGTTACCTCTTTGAAGACGTTGAAGAATTACAACGACAAATATCAAAGGAGTGAAGAGATGTACCCTTGAACCGATGTGATTTGATTGAAAGAGCAGATGTGCTCAATTCAAAATAAGCTGAGGACTTATGGCCAGAATTGGGCTAAGTCCAATTAAAATGTTTTAACATATTATTTTTTTTGTTCTGGCTATTAAGCCTTTCTTTGGGCTCGACCCTTTGAATAATGCTAAGCATTGGGCTCAGAGCACGTTCTGACAGTGCGCCACGTGACGTGTCAGGCGCTTTGCGCCAATTAAAGAGCGCATTGCGCTAACGCACGTGAAGGTGACACGTGTCACGCTCAGCGCTGGTTCATTAGCGCACTTGCGCTTTACATTTATGAGTGCTTTGCGCTAGCATGCCAGCGAGCGACACGTGGTGCGCTTGGCGCTGAGCGCCGGTCTATGAGCGCGGCGCTCTGTTTTTAAAGCGTAAAGCGCAAGTGGTGTCTATGGTTGACACATGGCAAGTTATGGCGCCGTGCGCCAGCCCAATGAGCGCGAGGGCGCAGTTCAATAGCGCAAAGTACTGTCCAATAGCGCAAAGCGCATTTTGATCAATTTAAGATTAAAGAACAAGTTTATGTTCTTCTTGAAAGAGGCTTTGCTTCAAGATTCAATAACTAAGTTCTTATTCTTATAAAAGGCTCTGCCTTTATAGATCATAAGATCTGTTGAAGTAAAAATACTTCTTTTATTATTAGATCTTGATCTTTTCTTTTTATTCAAAGACCTTGGTCTTTTTTATAGATCTAAGGTCCTTTTAGAAGAGGGTTCTTCTTTTATGAGATGTTTTCATCTCTGTTTTTTCAAGAATATAGTTCTTTTTTACCTTGAGTATGAAGAAAACTCTTCTTTTCTTAAGAGCTCGCTCTTTTTTGGCAGAGGGTTTTTCTCTCTCTATTCTGTATCTTTTAGACTTGAAGTCTAGGGTCCTTTATATAGGGCCAAATGATTTGTTAAATCAGTTGAAGAGATCTTTTTATGATTGATTTGGGAGTATTTCCCATCGTTGGATCTTTGATCCTAAGGCTTCTGTTTTACAGAAGATAATCTTCTTGTTTTAATAAGATTGAAAAATCTTTCCATGCAGAATTTGTGCTGTCTTTGGTAATTTATTATTTACCATTGGATCGTTGATCCAGCGGTGCTTAAAGCACAATCTTGTTGTTTGGAAAGATTTTGAGGAATCATTCCTTAACAGAATTTAATTCTGGTTAATTAATGATTTATCATTATTATTAGATCCTTTGATCTAACGGTGGAAAAAAATTTTAATTCCAGCGCTGGCGCACCTTGTGCTAGTGCACCTACGTTCGATACATGGCGCGGAGCGCAGCGCAACTGCGCTAGTGCACCCATGCTTGACACGTGGCGCGCAGCACAACTGTGCTAGCGCACTTGTGTTAGACACGTGGCACGCAGTGCTGAGCGCTGGATCTGAAACGTTGCTTCAACTTTTTAATTTTTGAATTTTGAAAACAGAGCTTTGCTCTGATTGGGGTGCGCTGCCTAGGGCTCAGCGCTCCTGGCGCTGGCGTGTTTGCTTTTGACACGCAGCGCGCAGCGCACAATGTTACTTCAATTTTGAATTTTGAAATTCAAAACAGAGGTTTGCTCTGATTTGGGAAACAAATGCCCCCCACCGTTGCGCTCACGTGGCGCACACGCGAGTGCAGCGGTGGCAACATCTGAGCCCTTGGATCAACTCAGAAGTTGAAGAGGCAGCTCAACGCCTATAAATAGGACCTCTAGTCCTTTAGATGATTATCATCTTCTTTGAGAATTTTCATTCAGAGCACAGCTCCTTTGTTAAGAACTTTTAAGAGTTAGAACTCTTTCCAAACATAGGTAAAATTAAATTAATTTTAAGAAATTAAGGTTTTTACTCATTACAGAGCCTTGTTCTTAATAGATCTTTGATCTAAAGAAAACCCATTTAGGGTTTCACTAGCAGAGCTTTGCTCCATAGGTCTAAAGAGATCTAAAGAGAACTAAAGAGAACCCTATTAAGGTTCCATTAATAGAGCTCTGCTCTCTAAAAGGATTTGTCTTGTGATTTCTTAATTCATTAATGGAGCTTTGCTCCTTTCAAATCATATAGACGAACTCTTGAGAGTTTTTCATGGATCTTGAAGATTTAAGATGGAATTTTATTTTTGATGAATTATATCATCTTCTTAGAGCAAAGCTCTCGATGTTCTCGGGGGCTTTCTTTAACTTCCTTTCATAACTGATTTTGACAGGTGTCACTCCTGTTCGCAGAGCATTGCTCTCGAGGAGCTTAACCCCATGTGCCTATTTTGAATAAGAAATTTCTTATTCATTCTGTTTACTGATCTTTGCTGATTTTCTCTTACAGGAGTAATGGACGCTCACATGTATGATCTCGAAGAGATTATCTCTTACGGAGACATCCGCCGACTCGGCCATTCTCAGGATCGAGAATTCACAAACGCCGAGTGTGCCGAAATTATGAGTCGCTTTGACGCATACAATGGTCAACTGCTTCTTCGGCTTTCCCCTCTTCTGAAGCTTGTTGTGGGAGCGATCTGGGAAGCGCTCCCTCTATTCTGTACTGGCGTGCCGCTTAGAGCATTAGATGCCACTGAGGATAAGGTGCACTCGGTGTATCTGATGAACCTAATCTCGAAGAGACGGTGAGACAATCTTATCGATCTCTTGCACCAGGCTTTTCAACAGTTTGCCATACTTGCTGCCTATCGGAGGGTGGAGGACATCCGTGGGGATCCCGACGCTTGTGATCGTGAAAGAAAGCACACTAGGATGGTTCGCCAGGCTTGGAAAATTCTGGACAAGGTCACTTTTGAGTTCCTCAATCCATGTCCTGGATTTGAGGTTTTGCCATTGTAATTACTTTAGTAATGTCTTTGTTCATTGCTTTCATAATTGTAAGAACATTTTTGCAACATGAATGGCAAATTTCTTATTTTAGCGTGTTTTATTTCATGTTCTGAATCTTTTGCAAATGCATGGATGGGGTGTGCCTCGAACGCTTAATTAAATGCAGATCAGATGTTCTTCTCGTTGCCTTCTCCTCTTTGTTGCGTTGTTGCCATGTGAATTTAGCAAGTATATAACTGTCAGTCTTGTGCTCTTTGTAAGGTAGTGATGGCTTTAGAAAACAGGGTTAGGATCTGTTATCTAAGACTTCTCAACTTTATGAGCCGTGAGGGTCTCATAAAGACTTTTCTCCCTACCGGTCGAGAGGATCTCGTAGGTGTAATTTCTCCTTAAGAATCGTGAGGATTTCTAAGTGCGTTTTCTCTTGAAAGTCGTAAGGATATCACAAGAGAATTTTCTTCCTTACGAGTCGTGAGGACCCGCAAGTGATGGGTGAAGTTGTCTTTATCTGCATTTCACGGAGCCAAGGGTTGCTCTGGATGCTTCCCACGGATTCACTGCCGTGTTTGGCGAGGACCAGGCTCCGCTCTGGACGTTTTCCAGGATACCGTAGTTTAAAGACAACGCGGTCGAGGTTAAGGACATCATATTCCATGAGTTTAAGGGCCTCACAGTCCAATGTTAGTTTTAAGACGTCACGGTCGAGGTTAAGGACATCATAGTCCATTAGTTTAAGGACCCCACAGTCCAATGTTAGTTTTAAGATATCATAGTCGAGGTTAAGGACCTCACAGTCCGATGTTAGTTTTAAGACATCACGGTCAAGGTTAGGGACATCGTAGTCCGTGGATTCAAAGACTCCACAGTCCAATGTTAGTTTTAAAACATCACGGTCGAGGTTAAGGACATCATAGTCCGTGGATTTAAGGACTCCACAGTCCAATGTTAGTTTTAAGTCATCACGGTCGAGGTTAAGGACATCATAGTCCGTGGATTTAAGGACTCCACAGTCCAATGTTAGTTTTAAGACATCACGGTCGATGTTAAGGAAATCATTGTCCATCAGTTTAAAGACCTCACAGTCCAATGTTAGTTTTAAGACATCGCGGTCGAGGTTAAGGACATCATAGTCCATGAGTTTAAGAACCTCACAGTCCAATATTAGTTTTAAGACATTACGATCGAGATTAAGGACATCATAGTCCATGAGTTTAAGGACCTCACAGTCCGATGTTAGTTTTAAGACATCGCGGTCGAGGTTAAGGACATCATAGTCTGTGGATTTAAGGACTACACAGTCCAATGTTAGTTTTAAGACATCACGGTCGAGGTTAAGGATGTCATAGTCCGTGTCGTTGTCGGGACCCGTTACTTCTTTGAAGACGTTGAGGAATTACAATGACAAATATCAAAGGAATAACGAGATGTACCCTTGAACCAAGGTGTAATTTGTTTAAAATCATTACGGCTGTTTGTTAGTTTTAAGACATCACGGTCGAGGTTAAGGACATCATAGTCCGTGGATTTAAGGACTCCACAGTCCGATGTTAGTTTTAAGACATCACGGTCGAGATTAAGGACATCATAGTCCGTGGATTTAAGAACTCCACAGTCCAATGTTTGCTCTGGATGCTTCACACGGGTTCACTGCCGTGCTCGGCGAGGACCAGGCTCCGCTCTGGATGCTTCACACGGGTTCACTTCCGTGCTCTGCGAGGACCAGGATCCGCTCTGGACGTTTTCCACGGGGTCAGAAGTGACATAATCCACGTTCCACATAGCCAGGAATTTTTCTCTAGATGCATCCCACGGGTTCACTGCCGTGTTCGGCAAAGACTAGGCTCTTCTCTGGATGCTTCACACGGGTTCACTACCGTGCTCTGCGAGGACCAGGATCCGCTCTGACGTTTTCCACGGGGTCAGAAGTGACATAATCCGCGTTACACATAGCCAGGAATTTTGCTCTAGATGCTTTCCACGGGTTCACTGCCGTGTTCGGCTAGGACTAGGCTCCGCTCTGGATGCTTCACACGGGTTCACTGCCGTGCTCTGCGAGGACCAGGATCCGCTCTGGACGTTTTTCGCGGGGTCAGAAGTGACGTTATCCGCATTCCACGTGACCAGGAATTTTGTTCTAGATGCTTCCCACGGGTTCACTGCCGTGTTCGGCGAGGACTGGGCTCCGCTCTGGATGCTTCACACGGGTTCACTACCGTGCTCTGTGAGGACCAGGATCCGCTCTGGACGTTTTCCATGGGGTCAGAAGTGACATAATCCGCGCTCCACGTAGCCAGGAATTTTTCTCTAGATGCTTCCCACGGGTTCACTGCCGTGTTCGATGAGGACTAGGCTCCGTTCTGGATGCTTCACACGGGTTCACTGCTGTGCTCTGCGAGGAACAGGATCCGCTTTAGACGTTTTCCGCGGGGTCAGAAGTGATGTTATCCACGTTCCCCGTGACCAAGAATTCTGCTCTAGATGCTTCCCACGGGTTCGCTGCCGTGTTCGGCGAGGACTGGGCTCCACTCTGGATGCTTCACACGGGTTCACTGCCGTGCTCTGCGAGGACCAGGATCCGCTCTGGACGTTTTCCGCGGGGTCAGAAGTGACGTTATCCGCGTTTCACGTGACCAGGAATTTTGCTCTAGATGCTTTCCACGGGTTCACTGCCATGTTCGGCGAGGACTAGGCTCCGCTCTGGATGCTTCACACGGGTTCACTGCCGTGCTCTGCGAGGACCAGGATCCGCTCTGGACGTTTTCCGCGTGGTCAGAAGAGACGTTATCCGCGTTCCACGTAACCAGGAATTTTGCTCTAGATGCTTCTCACGGGTTCACTGCCGTGTTCGGCGAGGACTAGGCTCCGCTCTAGATGCTTCACACGGGTTCACTGTCGTGCTCTGCGAGGACCACGATCCGCTCTGGACGTTTTCCATGGGGTCAGAAGTGACATAATCCGCGTTCCACGTAGCCAGGAATTTTGCTCTGGATGCTTCCCATGGGTTCACTGCCGTGTTCGGCGAGGACTAGGCTCCGCTCTGGATGCTTCACACAGGTTCACTGCCATGCTCTGCGAGGACCAGGATCCGCTCTGGATGTTTTCCGCGGGGTCAGAAGTAACGTTATCCGCGTTCCACGTGACTAGGAATTTTGCTCTAGATGCTTCCCACAGGTTCACTGCCGTGTTCGGCGAGGACTAGGTTCCGCTCTGGATGCTTCACATGGGTTCACTGCCGTGCTCTGCGAGGACCAGGATCCGCTCTGGATGTTTTCCACGGGATCAGAAGTGACATAATCCGCGTTCCACGTAGCCAGGAATTTTTCTCTAGATGCTTCCCATGGGTTCACTTCCATGTTCGGCGAGGACTAGGCTCCGCTCTGGATGCTTCACACGGGTTCACTGCCGTGCTCTTTGAGGACCAGGATCCGCTCTTGACGTTTTCCGCGGGGTCAGAAGTGACGTTACCCGCGTTCCACGTGACCAGGAATTTTTCTCTAGATGCTTCCCACGGGTTCGCTGCCGTGTTCGGCGAGGACTAGGCTCCTCTCTGGATGCTTCACACGGGTTCACTACCGTGCTCTGCGAGGACCAGGATCCGCTCTGGACATTTTCCACGGGGTCAGAAGTGACATAATCCGCGTTCCACATAGCCAAAAATTTTGCTCTAGATGCTTCCTACGGGTTCACTACCGTATTCGGCGAGGACTAGGCTCCTCTCTAGATGCTTCACACGGGTTCACTGTCGTGCTCTGCGAGGACCAGGATCCGCTCTGGACGTTTTCCGCGGGGTCAGAAGCGACGTTATCCGCGTTCCACATGACCAGGAATTTTGCTCTAGATACTTCCCACGGGTTCACTGTCGTGTTCGGCGAGGACTAGGCTCCGCTCTGGATGCTTCACACGGGTTCACTGCCATGCTCTGCGAGGACCAAGATCCGCTCTGGACGTTTTCCACGGGGTCAGAAGTGACATAATCTTCGTTCCACGTAGCCAAGAATTTTGCTCTAGATGCTTCCAATGGGTTCACTGCCGTGTTCGGCGAGGACTAGGCTCCGCTCTGGATGCTTCACACGGGTTCACTGCCGTGCTCTGCGAGGACCAAGTCCGCTGTAGACGTTTTCCGCGGGGTCAAAAGTGACGTTATCCGCGTTCCACGTGACCAGGAATTTTTCTCTTTATCCGCATTTCACGGAGTCGGAATTTGACTCTCGGTCGTCTGTACACCGCCGAGTCATGAAACTGGGAGTTGCCGTTGTTCTGCTTTGCTTGATGTTGTGTCTGCTGCAATGAGACGAATGTTGAGATGGTCTCTAGGCTATCTGTGACCCGTTGAGATTTGGCTTCTTCTTCTGATGAAACCTGGGGAGGAGGAGTGTGACTCCCTCTCCGTTTGCGCGCATGGATTGTATACAGGGATTGATGTAATATCACCTGTAGGGCATAAATTTCATTTTTATTATTATTTTTTATTTCTTTCCGCGATGCTCTATCATTTCAGCTTTTATATCGTGAAGGTTGCGATTGCCCAATCATTTCGGCTATTTTTCGCGGTGCCCAATCGTTTCGGCTATTTATTTTATTTTTACTCGCTGCTTTTTATTGCGAGTTGCCCAATCATTTCGGCTATTTATTTTGCATGCATACATTTTTACTTGCTGATTTTGTTGCAACTTGCCCCATCATTTCGGCTATTTCGTATGCATGTGTGGCTTGCTGGCTTTTCGCTGCAACCTTGGGATTAGATACCGATTTCGGCATCAGCATCGCTATAACTGGGATATGGCCAGGAGCGAATCATCATTTGCCTCTGTCGATATCGAATAAAGGTGGCTTAGCGAACAGGGTTAGGATCCTGTCGACTAAGGCTTTTGACTTCCTGAGCCGTAAGGGTCCCACAAAGGTATTTCTCCCTGCGAGCCGTGAGGATGTCGTAGGTGCGTTTTCTCCTTAGGAATCGTGAGGACTCCTAAGTGTATGGCTCTCGTAAGTCGTAAGGATCTCACATGAGAGTTTTCTCCTTATAAGTCGTGAGGACTCACAAGGGTTGTTCACCGTGCGAACATATCCCTAGTCACGGGTGGGACTTCGCTAGGGAAATGTTTATTCGCGCCCGTGGATTGTATACAAGGGTCAGTGTTGCAACGCTTGTAGGGCAATATCGGAGGTTGTAGGGGTTGCTTAAGAACAGATTCAGGTCTCTGTAGCTTAAGACTTTCAAATCTTATTAGCCGTGAGGGTCTCATAAGGGGATTCTCCTTACGAGTCGTGAGGATCTCGCAAGTGTAATTTCTCCCTAGGGGTCATAAGGACCCCTAAGTGTGTTGCTCCCTTATGATTCGTAAGGATCTCATGCGGGTGGTTTCTCCTCACAAGGTCGAGAGGACCCTGCAAATGTCTTTTAACGAGGTTGCGCCCTTTCGGGTTTTCACAAACACTCGCCGGTAGCCCTGCTGTTTTTACTCACGGAGCCCTTTCGGGTTTTCATCCGTGCCCATTTTGCTTATGGACATACTGTTTTCTTTTCTTTTATTTTTTATTCTTTTTTTTATTCTAACGAGGTTGTGCCCTTTCGGGTTTTCACAAGACTCGCCGGTAGCCCTGCTGTTTTTACTCACGAAGCCCTTTTGGGTTTTCATCCGTGCCCATTTTGCTTATGGACATACCGTTTTCTTTTTTTATTATTCTTTTTTATTCTTTTTTTTTTGTATCAGCTTTGGGATGCTGCAATCCACCGTAGTTTCTCGACATCTCGGTCAACAGCTAGTTTTAGGACATAGTGGTCCGTCGTTAGTTTAAGGACGTTTCGGTCCGTTGTTAGTTTAAGGACGTTTCGGTCCGTGGTAAAGAAAGACGGTTACTACTTATAGAGTTTAGGCTTAGGAAGATAGCGAGCGGACATAGTCGTCGTGATCTATCATTGACCTAGGCCGTGACTCGTCAAGCGTAGTACTTCTTCAGGAAGCGACCGTTTATTGGCCTGAAGGGTCTTTCACCATGCATGTCCATGAGTAGATAGGCTCCACCCTGGTAGACCATGTCTATGATGTACGGGCCTTCATAGTTTGGCTCGAATTTCCCCCGCTTGGCGCGATTGGGGATCATAGGTCTTTTGACCAATAGCACGAGTTTGCCTTGGTGGAATGTCCTCGGCCTGGTCAATCTTTCATATGAACGCGTCATCTTTACTTTATAAGCTTCCAGATTTTGCTGCGCCAGGAGCCGGGTTTCATCAAGGGCGTCGAGCTCCTCAAGCCGAAGGTGAGCGTTCTCTTCGTCCGTCAGTTCGTAATGAACTGCCACTCGAAGAGAGGGTAACTCTATCTCGAGGGGGAGTATTGCTTCTGTACCGAATACCAACGCGTACGGCATTGTGTTCGTGGCTGTCTTGGACGCAGTTCGATATGCTCAGAGAGCTTCATGCAGTCTCTCGTGCCAGTCCTTCTTATTTCGGGACACCGTCTTTTTCACGATCTTTGTCAAGGTCTTATTGAAAGCCTCAGCTAGACCGTTAGCTTGGGGATTATAAAATGAGGAGTATCTCCAGTCTATGTTGTGCTGTTATGCGAAGCGGCTGATCCCGTGGCTTCTGTAGGCTGGCCCGTTATCGGAGATGATCCGTTGCGGAGTTCCAAACCAATAAATGACGTGCATTTTGAAGAAATGGAAGATATTCTCCGTCTTCACTTCCCTCAGTGGTATTGATTCTCCCATTTAGAGAAGTAATCAGTCGTCGCCAAGATGAATCGATATCCTCTGGACGATGCTGGTTCAATGGGGCCGATTATGTCACTCCCCCACATTTCAAACGGCCAACTAGCCACTGTCGGATGTAGTGGATTTGGATGTTGATGGATAAAGTCCCCATGGATCTGGCATGAGTGGCATTGCTTCGCATATTCGAGGCAGTCTTGAATCATCGTGGGCCAATAGTAGCTCATCCTTTTGATCTTCAACTTCATCTTCGGTCCGGCTTGGTGAGAACCGCAGAGTCCGTCGTGAACTTCTTGGATGACTCTTTTTGCCTCTTCAGGTCTCAGGCATCTTAACCATAAAGAATCAAATGACCTCTTGTACAGAGTATCATTGACGAAAGTGAAAGATAGGCCTCGCTTTGTAAGCTGATGTCTTGAGGACGCATCTTCAGGCGTTCGACGGGATTTGAAGTAGTTTATAAAGACTTCTCTCCAATCCTCAGCCTTTTCCTGGTCTTTTATTTGCATAGCGATTTGTTCAGTCGCTCCTTTTTCTTCGGAAAACCCCGGAGATATTTCTGCCGGTGCATGAACCCGACGGTTTTGCACAACGATTCTCACGTCATCGAGGTTCTCGTCGGCCAGTTCTTTAGCAAGCTTAGCTAGTGCATCCGCTTTGCTATTTTCTGCACGCGGTATGCTTTCCAAGATGTAGGAAGGTATTTGGGTCAGCAGTTGTTGTACCCTCTCGCCATACTTTACCAGTTCTGGTTTGCACGTTTAGTAGTCGCCATTTACTTGACTGACGACCAGCTGGGAGTCTCCGTATATGAGGAGGTTTTCAATTCCCATGTCGATGACGATCTTGAGGCCTGCTATCAAAGCTTCGTACTCGGCTTTATTGTTTGTCCTCGGCTTTTTCAAGGAGAAGGCGAAGCGCATTATCCCTCCTTGTGGGGTTACGAAGATGAGGCCCACTCCTGATTTGATTATGAGCGTACTTTGTTTGCGCTTCTTCATGGAAGATGCTCCATCAAAGTAAAGTTCCCATCGGGTGCCACTACCGTCGATCGTTTCAAACGCATGCTCGTCTGGCAGTTCGCAATTCAAAGAAGAATCGGCAGGTATTGGATGCTCAGCGAGGAAGTCAGCGATGGCTTGGCCTTTCACTGCCTTAAGAGGCTGATAAATTATTGAGAACTCCATCAAGAGCAAGGCCCATTTAGTGAGCCGTCCCGTCAATATGGCTTTAGACATCAAATATTTGAGAGGATCCACCTTTGATATGAGACGGACTTCATGCGCCAACGCATAGTGCCTGAGTTTCGTTATTGCGAAGATCAACGCCAGGCAGTGTTTTTCGATGGGAGAGTAATTGCTTTCTGCCCCCACGAGAACTCGACTCAAATAGTAGAGGGCTCTCTCCTTCCCTTGGTCGTTCTCTTGTGTCCATAATGCGCCTAAGGAACTTTCAAGGGCGGTTGTATACAGAATGAGAGGCTTTCCCTTGACCGGAGCAGCCAGCACTGGCGGGTTCTGCAGATACTGCTTGATTTCGTCCAGTGCGCCTTGGCATTTGTGATCCCATACGAACGGGGTCCCTTTCTTCATCAAGTGACTGTACGGACAGCACTTTCCAGAGAGATTGGCTATAAATCGCCGGATATACGCGAGCTTTCCTTGGAGAGATCGCAATTGTTTGAGAGTCCTTGGCGGGGGCATCTCCATGATCGTCTTGATCTTCAACGGGTCTATCTCGATACCTCGGTGTCGGACGATGAATCCTAGGAATTTGCCTGAGGACACCCCGAATTCGCATTTGAGAGGGTTCATCTTCAAGTTGTATTGCCGAAGGCGTTGAAATACGATCTTCAGATGCTCGAGATGTTTCTCGTATGATTTGCTTTTAACCATGAGGTCGTCGATATAGCACTCGGCAATTTCATGTATGAGGTCATCAAAGATTTTCGTCATGGCCCTCTGATAGGTGGCACCGGCGTTCTTTAGACCGAAGGGCATTACGTTGTAGCAGAATATACCCAAAGGGGTCCGGAAAGCGGTATGCTTCTGGTCTTCGGGATGCATTTTTATCTGATTGTATCCTGACGAGCCATCCATGAAGGAGAAAATCTCGTGGGTGGACGTATTGTCTATCATCAGCTCGGTAACCGGTACTGGGAAGTCGTCATTCGGGCAGGCTTTATTGAGATCCCGAAAGTCTACGCAGATGCGCACTGTCTCATTTTTCTTCATCACCGGGACGATGTTGGCGATCCAATCAGGGTACTGAAGCTCTTGGATGAAGCCAGAATCGATCAGCTTCTTGACCTCGGCGTTGATGCCCATCTCAAGCTCGAGCCGCATTCTTCTCGGCGCTTGTTTGATCGGCTTAACGTCCGGAGATATTTCCAACTTATGCACAGCAATCTCTGGATCTAATCCCGGCATTTCGGAATAATTCCATGCGAAGCAATCTTTATGCTGCATAAGCACGTCCTTTAGCGCAGCCACCCTTTCTTCATATAGCAGCTCACTGACGAATGTCGGTCGCGAGTCACTTGCCGTCCCCAAATCAATCTTCTTGAGGTTATCTGCAGTAGTATGTATTCCATCTTCCAGCGCTTTTAGCACCGGTGGAAAATCTGAGATCACCTTGTTATCATTGTTTTCGAAGCACCAGGGGAGGTCATCCATACTCTCGGGCTCTTCTTTTGATATCGTTATCATATGAAAAGTACGAGCTCGCTTCCAAGACCGGTGTGGATCTGGGTCTACCCTCGTGGATTTGGTTTCATGCTTCTGCGGCGGATAGAGCGAACTTGCCGAGCTGATATTGGTCTTCGACCCAGTTCTTGAAGGTGAAGCAGTCTTCGAGAGGGTGTCCTACTGCTCAGTGATAAGAGCAATAGTCTGGATGAGAGACCTCGTTAGCTTGCTCGGGGTGCTTGAACTCCGGGAGCGTAAGCATTTGATGTCTTATGGCGAGATCAAGTATCTTCTTTGTCTTGTCTTGAAGAAAAGAGTATGCTCGACTCGTCTTCTTCATAAGGGACAAATCCGGACCGCTCGATTTCCAATCGCGTGACTTCTTGGTCCCACTTTGTCGCTGTCGAACGCCTTTTCCACTCTTTGACTTGTTTATGCCTCTGCGTCGAGCCTTTTGTACGACAGGTTGACAGGGAGGGGCATTTTCATCCTTCCCAGCCTGTTGAAGAAGGCGTTGTGTCCTGACTTTCTCGTAGATGGCCATTTCGCGATTATGGTCGTCTCGAACTTTTTGACCAGCTTCCCTTATAAGCTTGTCCATTTGTTCTTCGAACGACGGACCGGGCATTCTCACGTCGGGGGTTCTTTCTGGTTCAGGATTAGCATTCTCCCATTGAGCATCTCTTTCTTCATCAAAGTCATGTACTACATAGCAGTCGCGGAGTAACTACCGTTTCTTGGACCGAACATATCCAAGCCCGATCGCTTCCATTCTCCCGTTGAGCAACTTGCGCTGAGTTCCGGGAACGTTCCAGATCCTATCATAGAACTTAGCTTTTCGAGCGGTCTGTTTGAAGGGTATCCCTTGGCGCTTCAATATCCTTTTCAAGCCTTCCGTGTAATATCTAAGCAGACGGATGGGCTGGAGCCTGTCAAGTGTAGAATCCGCGCCGTGCCAGATTTCTTTCTCCCCTTTGGTTTTCCCGGAGCGGTAGAATAGGATCGCCTTTTTGATTTCTTGCCTGGGAGGGACATAGAATGTCTGTAGCTCTTCCACACTGTAGGTATCAAGCACGTCTAATTCTTTATGATGTTTGGGCGGAACCATGGCAACTTGCAAACTTTTCTCTTCATCAGCGAATGTTTGTATTGAAGGCCGAACGGAGAATATAGCATGGACCTCTTCTTCCGAGTCACTGCCAAAGATCAATATGGGAGCGGACGGTCCTGGCTTGTTGTACTGGGGTAGGCCTGAATAAACTATCTCTTCCTCTTTCTCAGTAACACTTCCGAAGACAAGAACGGTGGTGATAGCTTTATTCTCCGATTTATGACATCTCTCCGTGTTCTCGAAATCTGGCAAAAAGTATTTTGCATCTTCGTACTTGCGGACTTCGTTCACGGAGAATGGGTTCAGCTCTCCTATTACGGTATACTCGAGACCATCCTTAAAGTATTTCATACGCTGATGTTGTGTAGAAGGGATGATGTTGTACTCGTGTAACCAAGGCCAGCCGAGTAAAGCGTTGTAGCATGTCTTGGCATCAATGACATGAAATTTAATATCCGTGACGAGTAGCCCGAATCGTTATGTCAATATCACAGACCCGAGAGTCCGTGATGACTGGGAGTCAAAACCAGAGATGGTGATTTTATTACGAGCGAAATGCTGGACGCTCATGCAGATTTCCTTCAACACTCGTATGTTGAGAAGATTGATGGAAGACCCATTTTCGACCAGGATTTTGCCTATCTTTATATCATGGCAGTATCCTAAGACATAGAGGGTCGGTTGTGCTCGCACGTCCCAAGGAGGAGGTCTTCATCACCGAAGGTGATATCGGCTGTGTGTACTTCCTCCAGCTCATCCTTCATCTTTTCTTCGGCGAGAAAGGCTTGGAATTGTTCTGGCTCTTGTAGCGCCTTGATCAATGAATCTCTCGCTTCTTTGGATAATAGAAGGGCGTCGAGAATACTGAGCTGCGAGGGTAACTTCCTCAAGTGTGCCAGAACGTTATAGTCCACCTTACTCTTCTTTGGCGGGTCCTTGGCGGTCAGTTCTTTCATGACTTGGTCGTCCAGGGCGATATCCTCGGAGACTTTTTCTTTTCCCTTATCTTTTCTACTCGTGGGTCCGAGATTCTTTTCTGGAAGCATACGATTGCGCAGCTGGATGTTTTCACAGGCCTTCGGTTCTTCCTCCTTCCCCAAGGTGGATTCCTTAAAGAGAGGGCCAAGAGCCATCTCTTCGTCAGAGTCGCTTCCGAAAGTGAGAACTTGCGATCCCCTAGTGTTAATCATGCGATAGTTACCGGTAGTTCTTTTATGCTCCTCAGTCGCACTTCTTTTCTCCCGACGAGTTTTGCATTTCATCCACTTAAAATGTTGCCGGTGAGCAACATATCCTTGCCACCATCTTTTAAAAGCGTCGCACTCTTCGGTACGGTGCGAAATCTTTCGATGATATAAGCAGTAGCTAGGATGTGTTTCTGTTTCACCAGGAGCGTTTCCTTCAGAGGGTGGTAGCTTTATTCCCATTGATATGGCTTTAGCAAACCTTTTTCTCGTCTTGAACTTGTTTTTATCCGCAACGGATGTCTTTTGATTTGGCGGGAGTGCCTCGACTGTTTCGTCTACTCGTCGGCATTTGGCTTTTTCAGATATGGCCATCTCACGCTTCCGATTGGCTTTACTTTCCAGATGAATCTCATTCAGGAAGGCGTCGATCATTTCGTCTGACGGCCATAGAAGTTCTGGCTCGGGACCTGCCTCCAGTCTCTCTGTGCAGGAAGCTTCTTCATTGTCTAGCGATGAATGAGAGATCACATGGCAGCTTGCTACGTAATCCTCAGATCCATTCGACGAGCCTTCTCCATCATCTTCTTCCTCAAGGACGTGGTCGAGGAATTCTTGAAGCGTGATTGGGGTTCGCGCCTTCTGGTTGTACTCTTCCAGCGCGTCAATCTGTTTCTGTAGGTCCGTGCGCTTATCGCCAGGCTTCACGGGCTTCTTGGATTTCTTCTTCTTTTTCGAAGATTTCGGCAGCTGGGTGTGAGCCCTTTGGCTATCACCACCAATCTTTGGAGTTGGGCGCGGCTTCAGCATCCCTTCGATGATCTGGGGCTCCAGGGAGTTCTTCCATCTGATCGCCGGGCATGTTTGAAGATCATTCAGCATCCTTTTGGATTTGGCTGAAAGCACGACCTCCCATGGAGCTTCTTCAACAAAAGAGCACGTTGCCCCCGTATGTCCATCTTCTCAGGAGTGTGCGGTTATGGTGGGTTTACTTTTCACTTCTCAGACAATGCAAACTTGCCTTGTAGGTACTGATCCTCAATCCATCCCTTAAAGATGAAGCAATCCTCGATCAGATGGCTTACCGTTTGGTGGTAAGGGCAGTAATTGGGATTATTCACTTCGCTGGGTTGCGGTGGTCGCCTTGGATTTGGCAAATTGATAAGCCTGTTGCGCACCGCCAGCTCGAACAATCTCTTCGTTTTATCCCGCGGGAATGAGTAAGGGCGCTTTATTTTCTCATTGTAATAGCGCCGTCTATCTTCCAACTGATCCGTTAGTTTTGGAGCACTGGGCTATTTTTGGGTGTTCGCAACGAAGGTCGCCTTCCCTTTACCCTTTTCGTTTCGGGGTTCTGGTTTCGGAGGAGACGGTCTATGACCCATCTGATCCATCTGGGCTAACTTATCGATTAAAGACTGGAACGTGGTCGGTTTGAAGAACATCATGAACTGTGAAATAGTTGCTTGAGGGTCTAAGGTGCCCACGAACATGCCCACTGCTGGTGCTTCTTCGATGCGCTGTTCGCACTTTGACCACAGATTTCGCCATCGGATTGCGTATTGAACCCAAGTTTCGCCCGGCTTCACCCTTGCATTGATCAATGTCGTTATTGGGGTGCGTTCACTGGCACTTGCAAATCGCTGGGTGAACAATAACTCCATTTCTGCGAAAGTTTTAACAGAGTCGTTTGGAAGTTCGGAGTACCACTCAAACGCCGTTTCCAACAAGCTATCGACGAATTGGCAGAGCAAAAGCTTATCATCGCCCCTGGTGTTGCCGCACAGAGCTCTGAACTGGGCGACGTACTGGTGGGGATTGCTCGTCCCCTTGTACACATGGAATTTAGGGATTGTGTATCCCGGCGGGTATTTTATCTGGTCATACCAGCCTGGGTATGGTCGCCCAGTTTTCACGACTTGGCCAGCCGCCTCATTTGCCTGGTGAACTCTTATTTGCTGAGCAATATAGTCATTTAGGGAAGCTTTAGATATTGTTTCCTCTTTGGCTGTTGACAGAGCCGGAGGTGGATTTGATGTTTCTCCTCCGCCGTCTTCAATAATGATCGGAGGGTCTTCGGCTGGAGGATCCGGCTGTATCATCATCCCGACCATGTCTTGAAAGAGAAGTGTCATTCGCTTTATGTTAGCCGCTTTCTCCGCGTCTTCTTTGTCCTTCTTTTCGAGGACTCTGCGAAGGAAGTCAGCATCAGTTTCTTGTTCGTGACGCTGTTCCGACGACGCTTCCGGGCTTTCTTTTGGTCCGGTGAGTGCGTCCATTGCAGTCAGCATCTCCTGAAGCTTCTGTTGTTGCTGTTCCTGAGCTCTTGTGATGGATCGGGTGAGTGGTCGGTGGCCCGTAGAAGTATGGCTGTCCTCCTTCCCGGACGCCATGTAGACGATATGCACCACCACGCCCCCAGACTTAGGGCATTTGGGCTCAGTGCCTTTGACATTTGTCGCAGGCACGGGGGTCTTCTTAGGCCTTCTCTTCTTATGAGCGGTCGAAATTGAAGGGGCCATCGCGGTGGGCACCCAGATAGCTTTTCGTGGAATGGCAGGATGGCTTTCTTCTTGTTGAACCTTCGCCCTTTTTTGTCGGCGAGGGTAATCTTGATCAACCACTGAGTTCCGAACCTGCCGCCAGACTTTGTAGATCTTGAAGGACAACCTCTGAGGGGACTGTTCTGGCTTTGCTTCCGCAACATTCTCCACCGGAGGAGGAGATCTTTTCAGTACGGCGGTAGGAGAATTCCTACGCACCTTATTCAGCAGCTCAAAGCTGTTCCCAATTAGAACATCAACATTAATTTCCGCCGTTGGGGCTAGTGGAGTTAGCCCAGAAGGGGATTTGCCTCCGGCCTTCCTCACTCGGCGCCAGTGGCGACGTCAAGCGTGTCGAGCTGATGGAGTTGGCTCGGTGACGGGGATGGCTTTGTCTTGCCCTCTGTTCAGGTGAGGGGCTGTTGCTAATGTCAGCCTGTTGAAGACTAATGTCCTTTGAGTAGAAGGAGCGGGAGTTGGGACAGTCAGTCTTGTAAAGACCGACCCCTTGGCAGGAGAAGCCGCCTTGACGATTTCAGGATCAGGGTTGGTTACTCTCTTCGGAATAACCTTCTCTGGGATTGCAGGCTTCATTGTGGGCCCACAGGAATTTTGGCCCAATCTGGAGAAGACCGAGGTGCCGGTGCTGGACGACCCGTTCAGAGGGGCCGCAGTAGCTGTAAGCCGATCAAAAACCGACTTCTTGGGAGCTTCTGGTACGGGCATGGGGGTGCTGAAGCTCGTCGGAGGAAGCATGGTTCCGAAAAACAATCCCGTGGTGGCTTGAGTGACCTATTCCACGGGCATCGTGAACAGGGAAGCAGCTTGGGGCCCGTAGGCTATGCCCCCAGTTGAGGCAGAACGTGGGTTGCAGTTGCATGTGGTACACTTTGAGCAGGTGAACGCCATTAATCCTTTGCTTTCTGCACCAAGCAAAATGGTAACTCTTAGTACCTCAAAACCCAAGGGCAACCATTAGCAAACCGCGACTGGTTCGCGAACACGTCACACGAAGTGTGGAGTGGAAAAGGTCCCACCAGGCGTGCCGGAATCTGTTCCCTGCCGAACACAGAGACGCGACTGCGCAGGTCCGTCTTGCCTAAAATTCGGGGCAGATGCTAATTGGTGCTATCCGTCCACCTCTCCGAAGATGCCAAGTTGATTTATGGCACCATGTATCGAAGGTTTAAACGGATGCGGCCGATGTAGCAGACTTCGTCAGATTCCCCCTCGCTTGAGGGGTTTTTGATTGTGGGGACGCTCTTCCCTGCAGGCGCAAGCCCCTGCAGTTAATTACGCTACCGCATCGCGATAACAACTTTCTCCTTCTCCAGATGGTCACCTCGTGTCTTGGGTGTTTGTTTTGTATTCGGTTGCCCGTGGATTGTGTACGGAGACTAAGTTACGTTGTCGCCCGTAGGACGTAGATTAGTCCAAATTCGTATCTTTCTTAGATTTGGGTTTGGGGGGTTGTGTTTAAGGATACGTTAGCCTTATTTGAGACTAAGATCAACTTAAACGTTTGTTAAGGACACATTAGTCTACTTTTTATACTAAGATCAACTTAACGGGATCGTTTAGATCCGACAAGAGAGCAATTGAGCTCTATTGTTTAGTTTAGTGACATTACGGTCGATAATTAGTTTAAGAACATTACGGTCCATTGTTAGTTGTAAGACATTGTGGTCAAGGTTAAGGACATCATAGTCCGTGAGTTTAAGGAACCCACAGTCCGATGTTAGTTTTAAGACATCACGGTCGAGGTTAAGGACATCATAGTCTGTGAGTTTAAGGACCTCACAGTCGGGCGTTAGTTTTAAGACATCGTGGTTAAGGTTAAGGACATCATAGTCCGTGGATTTAAGGACTCCACAGTCCGACGTTAGTTTTAAGACATCACGGTCGAGGTTAAGGACTACATAGTCCATGAGTTTAAGGACCTCACAGTCCGTAAAATGTGTGGTTGTCGGGACCCGTCACCTCTTTGAAGACGTTGAGGAATTACAACGACAAATATCAAAGAAGTGAAGAGATGTACCCTTGAACCGAGGTGATTTGATTGAAAGAGCAGATGTGCTCAATTCAAAATAAGTTGAGGACTTATGGCCCGAATTAGGCTAAGTCCAATTAAAATGTTTTAACATTTTTTTTGTTCTGCTTGTTAAGCCTTTCTTTGGGCTCGACCCTTTGAATAATGCTCAGCATTGGGCTCAGAGCACGTTCTGACAGTGCGCCGCGTGACGCGTCAGGCGCTTTGCGCCAATTAAAGAGCGCATTGCGCTAACGCACGTGAAGGTGACACGTGTTACGCTCAGCGCTAAGCGCTGGTTCATTAGCGCACTTGCGCTTTCAATTTATGAGTGCTTTGCGCTAGTGCGCTAGCGAGCGACACGTGGCGCGCTTGGTGATGAGCGCCAGTCTATGAGCGCAGCACTCTGTTTTAAAAGCGCAAGTGGTGTTTATGGTTGACACGTGGCAAGTTATGGCGCCGTGCGCCAGCCCAATGAGCGCGAGGGCGCAGTTCATGAGTGCAAAGCATTGTCCAATAGCGCAAAGCGAATTTTGATCAATTTAAGATTAAAGAACAAGTTTATGTTCTTCTTAAAAGAGGCTTTGCCTCAAGATTCAAGAACTAAGTTCTTATTCTTATAAAAGGCTCTGCCTTTATAGATCAGAAGATCTGTTGAAGTAAAAATACTTCTTTTATGATTAGATCTTGATCTTTTCTTTTTATTCAAAGACCTTGGTCTTTTTTATAGATCTAAGATCCTTTTAGAAGAGGATTCTTCTTTTATGAGATGTTTTCATCTCTGTTTTTTCAAGAATATAGTTCTGTTTTACCTTGAGTATGAAGAAAACTCTTCTTTTCTTAAGAGCTCGCTCTTTTTTAGCAGAGGGTTTTTCTCTCTCTATTCTGTATCTTTTAGACTTGAAGTCTAGGGTCCTTTATATAGGGCCAAATGATTTGTTAAATCAGTTGAAGAGATCTTTCTCTGATTGATTTGGGAGTATTTCCCATCGTTGGATTTTTGATCCTAAGGCTTCTGTTTTACAGAAAATAATCTTCTTGTTTTAATAAGATTGAAAAATATTTCCATGCAGAATTTGTTCTATCTTTGGTAATTTATTATTTACCATTGGATCATTGATCCAGCGGTGCTTAAAGCACAATCTTGTTGTTTGGAAAGATTTTGAGGAATCTTTGCTTAACAGAATTTAATTCTGGTTAATTAATGATTTATCATTATTATTAGATCCTTTGATCTAACGGTGGGAAAAAAATTTAATTCCAGCGCTGGCGCACCTTGCACTAGCGCACTCGTGCTTGACACGTGGTGCACAGCGCGGAGCGCAGCGCAACTGCGCTAGTGCACTCGTGCTTGACACGTGGCGCGGAGCGCAGTACAACTGCGCTAGCGCACCTGTGTTAGACACGTGGCATGCAGCGCAGAGCGCTGGATCTGAAGCGTTCCTTCAACTTTTTAATTTTTGAATTTTGAAAACTGAGCTTTGCTCTGATTGGGGTGCGCTGCCTAGGGCTCAGCGCTCCTGGCGTTGGCTTGTCTGCTTTTGACACGTGGCACGCAGCGCACAGCGCGCAGGATCTGAAGCGTTGCTTCAATTTTTGAATTTTGAAATTCAAAACAGAGTTTTGCTCTGATTGGGGAAACACCTTACTAGTTATATTCTCTTTCTGTCTACTCTATCTCTATTTATCTTTGGGACTTATCGAGCGATTGTTCGTTGACGACATTCCTTTCTTCTTTCTTTGGAATGTTGTCAGGTGGATCGGACTCACTAGAGATCGAGCCCAGTACTAAGGACTTGGAGCAGTTTTCTATCGACCCAGAGCTGTAGGCACTTGTATATACTTTTCATTTCAGTTATGACATTGTTTAGGCATTGCTTTCTATTCATGTATTTACATTTCCAGTTATATTTGTAAAGAATTGTCAAATAAATAAAAGTTGATAATTTATATTCCTGTCTCTTATGTACATTTTTACTTTATATTGCTTAGATACGCTTAGTGTGTTTACTTCTGAGTAAATACGTAGCGGACTCAGTCGTGTCCCCTCCCCGTACATCGAGAAGCGAGGCGTGACTGGTTTTGTTAGTGGCCCATGCAGGTCAGTGCTGCATGGAAGCCTACCATGCAGGTCAGTTCTGCATGGACATGTAGGTCAATTCTGCATGAAGTCCTAAGCAATATAACACAAGAATCAACAACTAAAAACATTATTTACATTTCATACTCTTTGAATCTTACAATTTCATATACTTTGAATCTATCCTAACCCTAATTTTCTTTCAAGGTTATGGATTCTCCAAACAATACCAGTACCAACTTCAACAACACACCACCACCTCTACTGTTTACACCTACCGTCGCTACTCCTATCAATGAGCAGACGGTACTGCTTGAGGCGATCTGAAGCCTCCTGAAAGGGAAGTAGCAGCAGACTACTATTCTGATGAACCGTCCAGAAGTGGAAACGTCTGGAGTGAAGTAATTCTGGGCATTACACCTAAAACAATTTTCAGGAAAAGAGAGTCCCCTGGAAGCTGAAGAATGTGCTCAAAGTATTGAGGATGACCTGGCAGCGGCACAAGTGCCAAAGATCGCTTGGGTTCGAGTTGCGAAGCTGCAACTCACCGACAACGCCCGAGTATGGTGGAAGGCGGAAGAAAGCCGTCTTGCCCAACCTATCGAATGGAGGACTTTTCGCGACATGTTCGACGAGAAGTACTTCTCAGAGACTGCTCGATTTGACATGGAGCAGCAATTTATCCATCTATAATAGGGTTCGATATGGACCAAATCAGTGGATGAATATGATGCTGAGTTTACTATGCTCAGTAGGTAAGATATGTATCAATATTCTGTAGGGTTACTAGGCACCGTCACAAGGTTCTACAAGGCATCAACCATGCCCGATTTGAATTTTATACGTGCCGAACAACCCTAACCAAGATCTTAGACTAGAGATTAGGCAAAACAAAGCATGTAAACAACTTTACATCTAAGAGTTAGGGAATACAACCTTTGTAGTATGTTCCTTCACTTCTAAAACTCCGTGTTGAGGTCCCTTCGCTGCGATCATCGAGTATCCGGACTCTAAAGAGGCTCCATGAAGAGAAAGATGCAAGCTTACTTCCGATCTTCGATAACAAAGATGATCTACCATGAAGAAACTCAAGCCCAAGCTTTTGCTTCACTAATCAAGTATTAGCAAAGCAAACACCCTAATCTAAGTGGCTAGAATAGATGAGGATGATGAAGTAGGAATTTAGCACTCATTTGTTTTCAATTTCTCACTCATTTTCATCACTAATGAAAAAGCTAGAAAGCTTTTTCCAAAGGAAGAAGAAGAAGGAAATTACTTTGTGATGAATAATGAATCAAGTGAGGTTAGAAATGCAACCATGGGTTAAGTATGAAGACTTAACCCATGTAGAGAATTAACTATGGTTAAAGGGTTGGGTTAGGTTAAAGAAATATCTTTGCAAAATATCACAAAATATCAAGGCCAAAGTCAAAGTTTCAAGAAGCTTCTTGAAAGCTTCATGAAAGTTTAACCCTAATCCAAACCTTAACCATATTTAAACTCCACAAATCATGTTGCATTTATAACCATAACATGTTACAATATTATATATCACATATACAATATTTATTGTAACAAAATAAAATAATACAATTAACATATATCACATATATATCAATGTATTACCCGAGTGAGAAAAAGAATCTTTAAATGAGCTAATATTAGTTAATGTAATTTAATATATCAAATATATAATTATACATTAAATTATCGAATCAACACTTGATCCGATAATCCGGCTATTTCACAAATAACCGACTAATATAATATGTATCAGTTCATCGAATCAACACTTGATCTGATGACCCGGCTATATCACATATACCCGGCCAATATCACATATCGCGAGAATCTAGTACGGTATCACATACACGTATTGTTCTCGGTCCCGCACATATCACATATGTGCTCCTACTCCATTTTGCCTGAGCCAGGAAACCTCTGTGTAGGACTCTAAAGAATCATCAATACGCCGGCAGTAAGTGATGATCATATTAAACACCCACAAGCTGCAAGCGGTCAGCTAAACGTAACAGCCACCTATGTATTGAGCGATCAGAAGATCAACAAGCAAGCCTGTACATTCTCCTATGAATCCAACCAGTAACACTTCTGTACAGTCTGGTCTCTTCGTCTGATCTGTTGCATATCTCGCTTAGGGGTGGTAAACGTCAGACCCCAGTAGCTTGATAAGTCGTGTCGATATGAGGTCCATAACAGTTCGAGAAACTACTGATAACACTTACCAGTAAATCTCAGCAACCCTGGCCAGGGATTTCCAGTTATAGCCAATCGAACACAGCGCAACATCAACTCCCTATACCAGGAGAGACGAAACCCCTCCTATCGCTCATTGCCTCCATGTGATTCGGGAATGTACCCAAAAGCCACCTTTTTGCACGCCCTCTTGGACGTGGTATGATGGAAATCAAAGCACAGTGGGAATCACACAAGACTCTATGATGATCTCGGGTCTACAAACTACTATGTACCAGTGTCACCAGAGAATTGCCATCTGACGTGAGGTATAATACCATCTGGGAGTTCTCGGCGAGTCCGTCCAGTGTACCCATTCTCCACTGATGTCACGACCCACCCCGAAACACAGATGGTATTGTCCGCTCTGGCCGAAACCGCACGATTTTGTCCTTTTGAATGAACCCGGGGCTACTTCCCTGTAGGTCACCCATCCCAGAATTTCTCTGGCTCAAGCACGCTTAACTACGGAGTTTTTCAAACTCCGGAGTTCCGATTCATCCAAAAGGCGCCTCTGTGTTATAAGAGTGGTATCATTCCATTTATAGTTCAGATTGGTCCCTCTTTTGGAATGGAATTCGATACTCTCCATTGTTCTGGTGGGTCCCCGTGTGCATTCGTATCGGTAACATCCCCAAACGGATAACATCTCACTTCTCACGGGGTAGGTGGTATTCAGCCCCAACTCCACCTGGGGTATTACAACTGAGCACCTGTATACTTTCTCTGATGTCAAACACCAATGGATATGGGATCATCCATCGCCCATCATATGGGTCAAGAAGCGCATACGCTAGTCTACTCTGGAGTATCGATGCCCTATCTCGGTACTCCCACGGCTAGGAACAATTGAAGGATGTACTTGGCGACTACTCTGTCCCCACTAGTATGATCTGCATCATAATCCTGGTAGTTAAGTACTCATCCTAAGGGCTTTATCAACATGTAACATAGAGACAATCGGAGTACATGTTAAGATAAAGAGTAACCATATAGCATACTATCATGTCGAGCAAGAAAATCCTCTCTATATATGTCCAAGCATCCACTACAATATACAACGTATGTACAGTAATGGCCTCTAGGGCATACATATAACTTAACAATCTCCCACTTGCACTAGGGCCATCTGTTGTAGTATCTCATACCCAACAATAAGCTGTGGTTAAAGTATCTCATACTCAACCATCCCATAAAAGTCTCTACTGGGAAATAGGCCTCTGTGAGTGGATTCGCGCTGTTGTCCTCTGTGTCTACTCTCCTATCCTCGATCTCCCTGGAGATCAACATCTCCATGATCAGGTGATACTGCCTTAGAATATCACAGATGGGACGGGGGTTCCTAGGCATAAGCCACAACTCCATTGTCACACAATGGCAGGAACGAAGTTTATCTCATGAACTTATATATATATATATATATATATATATATCCAGACTGCCTCTTTGGTAGCATCCTTGGTAACGATGTTTCTTTCCTTTAATCGTCTAGTAAGTCACGGTATCTAGCTTGGAACTCTTCCAACATACCGTCCCTCCACTGAGGGTAAAGACAATGCCTGTGACTGACATTCAGTCTTCCTTATCACCCTGGAAACTTTCCAGTGATTCTCCCCAGGATCGATTGATACCATCTCACTACAACTAGTGAGAATCCTAACATCCAATTAGATCTATCGCATAGATCCATCACCCAGGATTTAGGAGGTATCACCTTGATCCTATATGGAGAATCTTTGTGATAAGAGGAGATTGACTGAGCGTAGCATAGGAAACTCTTTCCCTATCAAGAGTATGTCATCCACGTACTATACGAGGATCACCACCATATTCCCTACTACCTTTTTGTATATACAAGGTTCATCTACCATTTTGATGAAGTCAAACGCTTTGACTACCACATCAAAATAGACGTTCCAACTCCGCGATGCCTGATATATCACATAAAACATCTTGCACACATTTCCGCTGCTCCCACTGTCTACGAAGCCTTCTGGCTGTGTACTTATAGACGCTCTTCTAAATCATCATTTAGAAAAGCAGTCATGACACCCAACCGCCAGATATCGTAGTCATGGTATGTAGCAGTGGCAAGTAGGATCTGGATGGACTTAAGCATAGTTTTGAAAGTCTCAACTTTTCTATGTACATCAAGTAATCTTCTCAAGATATACTTGCTCATGATAGGGATTTAACCCTTCAGATAAAGTAATCAAAGACCATACTTTGTTGGTGTATAAGGATTCCATCTCAGATTGCTAAGCATCCAGCCATTCTCACAGAGTCCCCACTCCTGATGTCCTGCTCGAAACAAGTTGGGTCATCATCTCATGATGCAATCCTCGCTCCTACTGTCATAGAGAAACCGAAGTATCTCTCAGGTGGATGAGGAACCCTACTAGATCGGCGGAGAGGCTGAGGTTCGTTAGAAACTATTGAATCCTCCGGTTCTACCAAATCATCAGCTGCAGTTTGTATAGCTGGAACTCTTTCCAGTTCTACCTCATGACCACTAATTTCTTCACAAGAAATTCCCTTTCCAAAAGGTGGCATGCTGAGAAAACAAAACATCTTTTGTTCCTCAGTTTGGTCGAAGATATTCCCTTGCGAATGCTTGGGATATCCAACAAACTTCCATAGAACTGACCTTACCTCGAGCTTGTCCGGATTTTGCTTTTGACATAGGCCGGACAACCCCAAATCTTAACATTCTTAAGAGATGGGCTCTTCCCATACCATATCACATATGGAGTGGTAGGCATCTGATTTGATTGGAACCCTATTCAATAGGTATGCAGCTTCACAAGTGCATAACTCCCAAAAGGAAATAGGAAACTCAGAAGTACTCATCATAGAGCGCACCATATCTAATAGGGTGTGATTGCTCCCCCCCGATACACCGACGTGCCGTGGTGTATACGGAGGAGTAATGCTGAGAGAGAATCTCATTCTCCTTTAGAATAATCCAGGAATCCCGTGCTCAAGTATTCTCCTCCCTGATCACATCAAAGGACATAATACTTATACCCGTTTTGGTTCTCTACTTCTAACTCATACTCATTGAATTTCTCAAAAGATTCAGACTTGTGTTTCAACAGGAACACATGTGCGAATCTTGAGAGACCATCAGTGAATATAATGAAGTATAAAGAACCGGTCCTGGCATGTATAGACAGGGGACCTTTCATATATCATCATGTATCAATCCCAAGAGTTCACTAACTCTTTCTCTGTTTCCAATAAACAGAGCTGTGGTCATCTTATCTTTGTGACATGACCGGCAAGTTTCAAAAGATGTAAATTCAAATTAATTTAAATATGCATCTAAATGTAACTTCAGCTAGTCGGTTCATATTGATATGACCTAGTCTATAATACCTCAAGAAGGATCTGTTCATTTCTGAACTCTTCCTTTTATGTGTGTTCTGTACGTTAAGAACTGTAGTTTGATTTAGAATGTCTATGCTTTTAGATAACGCGCCTGAACTGATCAACTCTTGATATAGGAAATGTTTAAAACATTATCCAACAATACAAAATTACATCCTTCTTTACTAATAAAGAGACTGATATGATGTTTTATATCAGGTTCGGTATCTAATAACATTCGTTCATAATCAATGTATTCTGGTAATACAGGGTGACAACCGCCAACAAACTTGGCTGCAACACTTGCACTGTTTCCAACTCTTGAAACCTATCACCCGTTCTCAGTTCTCTACCTATCTGTAGCCCATGTAACAAATTACATTTGCGGGATCCTGATCCGGTATCTCATACCCAGGACGTAAAGGATACTGAGAAACGGTTCTCGATAATGAACACACCCGAAGATGATGCATCAGCATGCACTTTCTTCGTTTGGGCGGCACGGGAATTCTGTTAATCCCCTATTTCCTGCTCTGTCTTATAAAAATTATAAGTTGGAGCGGGACCAACGTTCCTTAGCGCAGTATAACAAGCGGGTTTGGTCAATACATCCGTATTATTATCTTTATTAAGGCGTGATATGGTCGCTACCTGGAGAGAGAGAGAAGAAAACACTCAGCGTGCGCTTTTACAAGATTAGATTGGTTATCAATTTATCTAATCAGGATGGCTCCCACTGTTTTAGTCAAATCTTCCTTCAAACCCTAAAAGGAAAGACTAGCCGAGATTAATTACACCCTACAAGTTACCAATGTTTCAGCTAGACCAGTGCCGGTACTTTGAGGGAGGTTCCCCGTGCTTCCGCACGGACCTAATTAAAATAAACCTCGTTTTCCCAGGGGCGTAACCCCGTTGACACTTTTCTAGACACCTACTTGATCGGCTAATTGTAATGTGTAAAACTCTTCGAGGAGTAACTCTTACTCGCAGTGGGTATCGGGATCCAACTATTTCATAGAAGGTATGCAATCTCATTGCAAATTTCAACACTTGAAATTCCCAATAATATTTTACCCCTAACCCCCTATGACCTTGACAAAGGCCAACAAATCATAGGATGCTAGTCAAGTTCAACCCGTCATTTCCTGATTGAATCAAACCCACCCGCATGACCCTTGACAAAGGCCAACAAGGTCGTACGACTACCCTAATCCAATCTGCATCATATGCATAAGCAGATAAGTACCATTCAGCTACCGCACACTACGCCTTGACAAAGGCCAACAAACGCAGCACGAATACTAAACAGTCTTTATCTGAAATGAGGGAGGGCTACGACAGGTTTTTAAGAAAACCCTTTGCGTAATGAACTTGATATCGTTATAGAATCGAGTGATTTTAAAAGGAGTTTTTTTGAGGCTTTTCTAGTTTCGCTAAAGAGGTCATTCCCGGTGAAGGGATCTCGGCTCTTTCCTTATCGAATAAGGTGCATGATATTTCACAAATACCGCTGTGCAAAGCAAAATTATAGAAGCAATCAAAAGACAAACCGAGTGTGTAGCATCTGCTAGTTTCGCTAAAGAGGTCACTCCCGGTGAAGGGATCTCGGCTCTTTCCTTATCGAATAAGGTGCTGGATATTCTACAAGGAATACCGCTATGCAAAGCAAGAACTAGAGCTACCAGTTTTTAAACAAGTTTCTACAACATCTTTAGATTTCTTTTATTTCATTAATCTCATTAATGAAGTCCCATTTTATTATGCTTCACAAGCATCACATTTGAAACGAAATCAGCAATATAACATATATCTCATATATATAATATAAACATTCGTCTCAGGCAGTAATATGATCTCATCACAGAACATTGCAGCAGAAGAATATATATGAAATATTGGATATACTAGGACGTCCGTGTTTTAATACGAGCCTCTATAAAACACGGATTCCACGGTCGCGATGAATAGCCAAACCCACATCCCTAGACCCCTACGAGAGCGGCAAGCAACACTGATAATTCTAGGGTTAAGAGACCTGGTCCCGACTCCTCGAGATAGTCTCCCACTGGACCCTAGAACCCGGTTACTTGTGCTCCCCGCCTTGGGTCTACTTAATGCGGAAAATTAAATAATATATACAATGGTGACATCATCCTCATCCCGGAAGTGCCCTAATAAAAGAATATTATATACAATGAATTTTACATGAATGAAAATGAAAAACTCTCATCTCACATAAAACCCCCGGCTATTCAAAACACGACGATCCAATATAACATATCACAGCAACACATAATATCACATATCATCAACGTAAGTAAATATGCGTATCCCAGTTGTCGTTGATGTATAGCAACGAAACCGGAGATACACCACATATTACACTTACGGTCGCAGAAAAGAAAGTGTAAAACTACAACAGTTGGAATCCGCAACCTCCTTAGACATCTCATGCCTAACCAAATGTATTCCTTAGACATCGCATGCCTAACAATTATAAACTTCGTATTTTAGTCTCAATATCGAAAACTCTTTTTAATATCAACTCGGGAAATTCAACAAGATTCCCGACATCCTGATCGAATGCTCGTCGCAAACTTTAGTAGACGGCCGCACCCCCGGATGCCGTCGACGAAGTGCACTAAGGAGGAACACCGCTGCCGCGAGCACCCGAACGGATGCTTTTGGCGATAGGGTTCTCCTACAGTCACTTGGTCGGGGCTATGGGGCGTGGCTATCTATTAAGTTTACCCGGCGAGTATCCGCGTATGCTACGTGATTGCGACGGACTTTTGATCACATCAAAATCCCGTGGCAACCGATCAAATGAGACTAAACTGCTAGATTTATAACATTCAAATTAGTTATCTCATAACTACTTATGGATTCCAAATATTGTATCACATTTCAGATAAATAGACAATGTTAAACTTTCCGATTGAATAAACAAACACCCAAGATTTCCCAAATAGCTCAACACTTGAGCGGGGTTCAAAAAAGTATCCATCACATGCCACAGTACCAATGGTCCAGCCGTAGAAGGGTCAAACCAACGCCTCACATGTGGCAACGCCGTACTGCCCCAAACCCTAAGGTTTAGAGGCGGTTCAGACGTTCACATAATTGAGTTAAGGTTTGTGTTCTTCTAGAGGGTCAACCGCGTTAGTTGCACGACTATGAATGTTCTTTAGTTAAGGAAAAAAATCCAACACTTGGAAATTTTCCGGCAGGGGAAAAAGTGAGTTATTGATATCCGTTCGAACTTTTTAACACTTTCTATATTACCCGGAAAAACTAAACGAAGTTAAACTTTCTGATCGAATCAACGAATACAAAAGATCTCCAGAAAACTCAACATTTGAGTAACATTAAAAATTCCCAGAAGCAAGTAGAAATTCCTACGGATGTTACTGTGCAAAAAGAAAACCCTAATTCTCCTTTTTGGCCGCGGAACCGCCGCGCAAGGCAGGGTACTCTTTAAAGGTATTATGGGCTCGGTTTTTACAGCAATCCTTAGAATTCCCTGCTTAATTTTCTGAGTATTTTTAATACAGGAAAAATAAACATTTTTAAAAAAATCCAGAGAAGGGTGTAAAATGGGGTTTCGGGGTTCGATCAGACTTTAAACTTCGTCTAGACTTCGCCTAAAACTCTAACCTCGCTCTGATACCACTGTAGGGTTACTAGGCACCGTCACAAGGTTCTACAAGGCATCAACCATGCCCGATTTAAATTTTAGACGTGCCGAACAACCCTAACCAAGATCTTAGACTAGAGATTAGGCGAAAAAAGCATGTAAACAACTTTACATCTAAGAGTTAGGGATTAGAACCTTTGTAGTCCGTTCCTTCACTTCTAAAGCTCTGTGTTGAGGTCCCTTCGCTGCGATCATCGAGTACCCGGACTCTAGAGAGGCTCCATGAATAGAAAGATGCAAGCTTTCTTCCGATCTTCGATAACAAAGATGATCTACCTTGAAGAAACTCAATCCCAAGCTTTTGCTTCACTAATCAAGTATTAGAAAGGCAAACAACCTAATCTAAGTGGCTAGAATAAATGGGGATGATGAAATAGGAATTTAGCTCTCATTTGTTTTCAATTTCTCACTCATTTTCATCACTAATGAAAAAGCTAGAAAGCTTTTTCCAAAGGAAGAAGAAGAAGAAGAAAATTACTTTGTGATGAATAATGAATCAAGTGAGCTTAGAAATGCAACCATGAGTTAAGTATGAAGACTTAACCCATGTAGAGAATTAACTATGGTTAAAGGGTTGGGTTAGGTTAAAGAAATATCTTTGCAAAATATCACAAAATATCAAGGTCAAAGTCAAAGCTTCAAGAAGCTTCTTGAAAGCTTCATGAAAGTTTAACCCTAATCCAAACCCTAACCATATTTAAACTCCACAAATCATGTTGCATTTATAACCATAACATGTTACAATATTATATATCTCATATACAATATTTATTGTAACACAATAAAATAATAAAATTAACATATATCACATATATATCAATGTATTACCCGAGTGAGAAAAAGAATTTTTAAGTGAGCTAATATTAGTTAATGTAATTTAATATATCAAATATATAATTATACATTAAATTATCGAATCAACACTTGATCCGATAATCCGGCTATTTCAAAAATAACCGACTAATATAATCTGTATCAGTTCATCGAATCAACACTTGATCCGATGACCCGGCTATATCACATATACCCGGCCGATATCACATATCGCGAGAATCTAGTACGGTATCACATACACGTATTGTTCTCGGTCCCGCACATATCACATATGTGCTCCTACTCCGTTTTGCCTGAGCCAGGAAACCTCTGTGTAGGACTCTAAAGAATCGTCAATACGCCGGTAGTAAGTGATGATCATATCAAACACCCACAAGCCGCAAGCGGTCAGCTAAACGTAACAGCCACCCAGGTATTGAGCGATCAGAAGATCAACAAGCAAGCATGTACATTCTCCTGTGAATCCAACCAGTAACACTCCCGTACAGTCTGGTCTCTTCGTCCGATCTGTCGCATATCTCTCTTAGGGGTGGTAAACGTCAGACCCCAGTAGCTTGATAAGTCGTGTCGATATGAGGTCCATAACAGTTCGAGAAACTACCGATAACACTTTCCAGTAAATCTCAGCAACCCTGGCCAGGGATTTCTAGTTATAGCCAATCGAACACAGCGCAACATCAACTCCCTATACCGGGAAAGAAGAAACCCTTCCTATCGCTCATTGCCTCCATGTGATTCGGGACTGTACCCAAAAGCCACCTTTTTGCACGCCCTCTTGGACGTGGTATGATGGAAATCAAAGCACAGTGGGAATCACACAAGACTCTATGACGATCTCGGGTCTACAGACTACTCTGTACTAGTGTCACCAGAGAACCGCCATCTGACGTGAGGTATAATACCATCTGGGAGTTCTCGGCGAGTCCGTCCAGTGTACCCAGTCTCCACCGAGCACCCGTATACCTTCTCTGATGTCAAACACCAATGGATATGGGATCATCCATTGCCCATCATATGGGTTAAGAAGCGCATACGCTAGTCTACTCTGAAGTATTGATGCCCTGTCTCGGTACTCCCACGACTAGGAACAATTGAAGGATGTACTTGGCGACTACTCTGTCCCCACTAGTATTATCTACATCATAATCCTGGTAGTCAAGTACTCATCCTAAGGGATTTATCAACATGTAACATAGAGACAATCAGAGTACATGTTAAGATAAAGAGTAACCAGATTGCATACTATCATGTCGAGCAAGAATGTCCTCCCTATATATGTCCAAGCATCCACTACAATATACAACGTATGTACAGTAATGGCCTCTAGGGCATACATATAACTAACATATTCGATTTTCTTATATCACATACTACACAGCTAACACAAGACCTTAACAGGTTCGCGACACACTTAATACCAACTGCTGAGATCAGGTCCAGAAGATTTCAGCAAGGGTTAGATCCGGAAATCCTAGCTGCCTTAGCTACAGGGGATTTCCCAACCCACGAACTGGCCCTGACAGATGTCTGTCGATATGATGCAGTGGTGAAGCTGAATGGCAGACCCCAATCTACAGGAGTGAAGCACCCTGCCACCTAAATGGAAGGAGGATCCTCTTCAAGGCTATATTTCGTGACTAGGAGACCGGTAGTACCAAACAATCGGCCCAACCCAGCCTTTTGTACCTACTGCAGGAGAGATGGAAAACTGGCGAATTACATCTGGCGTGCAAATCGCCTTTACTTAGTCTGCGGCTCAGCCACTCATGACATTAGGTCATTTCCTCGTAGACATAACCCAAATGCTGCATCCAGACCAACAATTACTTATCAGCAGTGCCCAGCCATCCAGGCACCTGCTCCATGACTCGCTCTCCCTGCTCCACCTCCTCGTGGACCAATTGCACCTCCTCCTCGTCAGTTCCATCAAGCTCAAAGGAACGTACCTTAAGGACAACGGAATGGACAGAGGAATGCTCCTCCAGCAAGAAGGAATGTACCGAAGTGACAGGCTTTCACAATGACTGTGGAAGAAGCTGAAACCACTGGGCAAGTCATCACTGGTAACAATTTCCTTTCAAACTTTCTTTCAGTCTATATACATACCAATATATCTTTTCCTTATACCTAAAACCTATCCCACATAACTTAGGTAATCTTAGTAGCCTCACTTTCTGCACTAGCACTCTTCAATACTAGAGCATCTTATTGCTTTATATCGCAACGGTTCGTCCGAACTCATGCGATTCCAGTCAAACCTTTCATATCCAGCTGGAATGTCAGTTTAGGAAACGACGTTCTAAAGGCAATAATGGGATACGACCTGTGTCCAGTGGTTTTCTGAAGCAGAGAATTCTATGTTGATTTTAAGGTGCTGGACATACCGGATTTTGATGTCGTTTTGGGTATGGATTAGCTCGGAACTTTTTACGCTACCATCGACTGTCGTCAAAGGAGGGTGGTGTTTGAGATTCCAGACCATCCGGTCTTTTATTTCAAAAGTTGTAACACCCTAGTTCATTTATACCAGTTCTGCTTTGGGTATTTCTTTATTTATGGATATTTCTTGATTTATTGTGTTTTGGGTACGAATAGTGTAATTGGTATCCTATTTGCATCCGACCTGACCCGCTTGTTGAAAACCCATCTTAATTCCTGTTTGTGATTTATCCCGGCTAGTTATGAGAATCCGTGCACTTTCATGTTGTATATCCTGTTTGTCTGCATTATATCTGGCATATGCATTTTTTTAATATAACATATAAAGTCAAATAAAATATTTTAAAATATCTAGCATGGCCTGCATCATACCCCGACCCTGTGGTAGCATTCGTACATCGTGTTCTCATCCCGTTCGGTGAAACGGACCCGTTTGGATAGCTACGTGCACGCTACGTGCATCCGTTCTTGGGGGTATGCATTTTCGTTACCTGCTTATCATATTTTGGTTTTGGTTGACACGTATATTATCCGTATTTTCAAACCATAATTTTAGACCCGACCCAGACTCGTTTTGGACTATTTTTGTATTAGCCAAAATCTCAAATAAAATCAATATAATATTCTTAATTTATTCAAAATAGTTTAATATACTAATATATACCTTTTAACATAAAAAAAATATTTTTAAATATTTTTTAAATCAAATCCAACCTCGTCTCTCTCTCTCCTATAATATATTTTATATATTAAATATTATACTTTTAAATTCCTATGCTAACCAATCAGACCCCACTCTGCCTCTCTCTTACTATATATTAGTATTCTTTAATTTTTAAAAAGAAACCCAATAACTTTTTCACCACGTCTTCTTCTTCCTTCTCGTGTTCCCGCTCCTTCGTTCGCGAACCCTAACCCACGCGTTGCTTCGTCGTCGCCGACGTCTTCCACACGCCCTCGTCGGCACCACATCCTCACCTCCCTCTTCTATTCCCTGCAACCCACATCCCCTCTGCAAGAACCCCTCACCTTGCCGGAACTCCGTCCCCGTCGCCTCCTTGCTCTCACGGCCACCTTATCCTCCTCTACTCCTCTTTTCTCCTCCACCTCCACCTTCACTTGCGTCCCCTGCACATCCACCGCTCTAAACCTCGACGTGAACTCCCAACCGAGCAACCCATCACTTCCCATCACCTATGACCCCGACGACGTCCGTCCTCGTTATCGACCATCCCTCGTCGATACCTTCTCCCCTCTCCCCTCCCTCTCCCTTGCAATCAAGCCCTCTCCCCTGGGCAAGAACCTGATCCCGACCTCTTTAACCTTGATACTCGCCTTGCCATGAAACCTCACCGGAAAACCCACGCCTCTCGTCGTCGCCCCCTCGCCTCTGTCCCAGAACCCCAGAACAACTCCAGTACACCCTGAAACCACCATAGCCCTCTTCTTTTCTTCTTCTTCTTTCTTCTTCTCTTTCTTTTTCTTGATCGTGCATTTTCCGGTCACTGCTGGAGCCGTGCCGTCTCCGATGATCCGGGCGATCCAGTAGACGTTCCCAGCTAGCGTGGTCATGTTCCCTGCTTTGCTTGGTTCAGTTCTATACGCACGTGTATGTATTGCGATGTTTACCCAACGTCGGACGTGGTGTACACACCCTGTCGTGAGATCCGATCAGGCAAGTTTACCTTTTTACATGCTATGATACATATTTTGCATCCATATGAATAAAAATATCACATGTTTACTGCATTGTGCATAATATGTTACAGTTTTACAATTTTACAATACCCGTTCGTATCCGTATCATTTATTACATATATAGTTGCATGCAAGTTTATCTTGCTACATGCTATACTACTGTATTTTACATTCATGCAAATAATAATATTACATATTGTTTAGTTATGCATCCCATATTACCGTTTTACTGTTTTCGGATAGCCGTTCGTATACGTATCATTCATTATATATCTAGTTGCATACCATGTCATATTATATAATGTTACCGTTATATTAGCACCCCATGCTTGATAATGTACATCATACGTAGTCATGAAGTTGTAGGTGTGATCCCTGATAAACACTTGTGCATCCATGTTTTACTGTGCATCTGTACTTGCTACTTGTTACTTTTGCGCATCCGTTTGATACATTGTGCACTACCTGCTATGACCTGATACACCACTGCTTGACTTGATACCTGATCTTATTACTAATGCCGACAATCTTGACCTGTTGTCCCGACGGACATATCATGTTTTCTATTCAGACAAAACCTGTACCTGCTTGATCCTGTGTTGGCATTAGCTCCAGATTTATCAATACCTGACTTGAACACATAACCTTGGGGGTAAGGGGAAATCAATGATGGAACCTGACTTGTAACTCAACAGTTCGACGCTTATACCGATCAGTTTTACGGGCTAGACCAGCCCCAAGATGCTGCTGCTGACATCATTCATCTGTACATGTTCATGTTTAATGCCTAGCGGCATGTCTCGGTTTCAGCCCGAGAATCTGGACCGTGGTCCCGGGCATGCATGAGATACTATTGAGTTACATCGACGATTCCATTAAATTGATTTCACAGACTTGAGAGTAGATAACCCGGTAGTACAGTTTAGATTACTCACCGCACTTCACGTACACTTTACACCGCACAGTTTCATATCCATTTACTTGCTATATTCATGTTATCATTTATATCTCACGCCAGCATATCTTGTTACATCCTGGTTATATTTTATTATTTGATATTATGACGCACTGACGTCTGGGTTTTGCATGGCCCAGTTCCTCTACCTTTGTCGCAGGCTGATCAGGAGTATTTCAGCTGCCAGGCCGAGCAGTAAGGATCTTGTTAGTGTTTATTTTTCTTTCCATACTTTCATTTCCTGATGTGTGCCCGTATTTTGGACGTACTTTCCAGATGTTATTGTTTATTGGGTTTATTGCTTCCGCATATTATTTCTTGACTCGTTTATTCTGGCATATGGACATGTACTAGATAGTTTATTTTTATTTTACTGTTCTTGATATCTTATAGACAGTCGTAATGTGACTGTGGAGGGATGTTTCCTAGCCACAGGTAGCATGGTTGGCGCTGTCACGTGCCGATCTTAGTGCACTTCTGGAAGCGGGGCGTGACAGGGTTTGTTTGGTATCAGAGCCATAGGATTTAGGCTAATCGGGTTTGATTCTTTTATAGTTGGGTATTAGACCCAATACACGAATCAGAAAACCCGTAATTAGGAATATGTCCTGCCACATTATTATCGTGATCCTTGAATCTTATCTTTCTCTTGACCCTTGTCTTGACGATATGCAAATGACCTTGCATCTCGACTTGAAATCCTTTTGGTTCTCTATTGTTTCTCCCGTCCTATTCTTTTGATTCTGATACTAGGATTTGGGCGACTTGAACGGAGTTATGTGATTGTAACTATGAACTGCAGTATGGTTACAATGCGGTACTCTATTTAAGTAATTTAGAGTCCTAGTCTTGATTCATTTCCTTGTTTCATGATCGTTATATTTCCTTGCTTCTCTCTATTCCACTGATTACCAGTTTATGTTTTATCGCAAGCTTGAATCCTGTTTATCGTGCTAATTTTCTTCAGTGCCTTAGCTTCAGATGAAGTCATTTTGGGTATCCTACTTGTTCATGGTTTTTCCGCATTAGCACTATTCGATTCAGGTGCATCCCGTTGTTTTATGTCATCCAAGTTTATTGCTGCACATTCGATTAATTGCACGACCCTGCCTTGTTGTTGGGACATACACACTGGGAACGGAAAGATCATATCTAGTAGTAAGCGCAAGGATTGTTCTGATGTTATCTGCAGACGGGAGTTATTTGCAGATTTCTTGGTGATCAATACCGGCAGTTATGATGTTGTCTTGGGAATGGATTTTCTCGACACTTTCCACGCTCACATTGATTGTAGGGCAAAGAAAGTGATTTTCCAGATTCCCAGACATCCGGAGTTTGTTTTTGATGGAGGTAGCAGTTCTGTCGGGCCAGTTGAGTTTAGGGCTAGGCCGACAAGCGTCGTTCTTTCGTCGATGGAAGTTGATAAGGAGGAAGCGCCAGCTGTAATTAGAGAGTTCATGGACGTGTTCGATGACATCTCGGGTTTACTGCCAAAACGAGATGAGGAATTTGCGATCGACCTTATTCCTAGAGCAGCGCCAATCTCGAAGGCGTATTATCCGATGGCACCTGTAGAGTTAGAAGAAGTCAAGAAGTAGGTTACCGAATTATTAAAGAAGGGTTGGATTTGTAGCAGTAATTCACCTTAGGAAGCTCCAGTTCATCTAGTCAAGAAGAAAGATGGAACAAGGAGGATGTGCATTGACTATCGAGAATTAAACTGGGTGACTATTAAGAACAAGTACCCGATCCCTCGCATTGGCGAATTTTTCTAGCAAATCAGTGGCGCGAGGGTATTCTCGAAGCTGGATTTGCGATCTAGATATCATCAAGTTCGAGTTAAATCAGAGGATATCTGCAAGACTGCGTTCCGAACTCGATATGGACATTACGAGTATTTAGTAATGTCATTCGGAGTCACGAATACACCGGCGATATTTATGGACTTGATGAACCGAATCTTTTCACCGTTCTTGGACCATTTTATAGTGGTGTTCATCAATGATATTCTGGTCTACTAAAGGAGCCTAGAAGAGCATGCAGAACACTTGAGGATCGCACTGCAAACATTGATTATATGCAAAGATGAGCAAGTGGGAGTTTTGGCTTGAAGAAGTAAAGGTTTTGGGGCACGTCGTATCCGGAGATGGAATTGCCGTTGATCCTGAAAAGATTGCAGCAGTTCAATATTGGATGATTCCGAAGAATGTAGAGGAGATCAGAAGTTTTATAGGACTTGCAAGATATTATAGAAGATTGGTGGAGAATTTTGCTCGTATAGCTGAACCATTGACCAAGCTTACCCGAAAGGAGGTACCGTTCGTATGGACAGATGGTTGTGCGTAAGCTTTTGAGGCATTAAAGCAAAAATTGACAACCACTTCTATTTTGACCGTACCAGACGGTTCCGGAGGATTGGTGATTCACAGTGACGCATCTGGGAAAGGCTTGCGATGTGTTCTGATGCAGCATAGTAAGGTTATAGCTTAGGCATCAAGACAATTGAAGACGCATGAGAAGAATTACCTAACTCACGATTTGGAGCTTGCAGCAGTGATTTTCGCTTTGAAGATTTGGAGACACTACTTATTGGGCGAAAGGGTTGAAGTATTCACCGATCACAAAAGCCTGAAGTACGTGTTCACGCAGAAAGAGCTTAGCATGAGGTAGCATAGATGGTTGGAGCTGAGGGCTGACTATGATCTTGATCTCAAGTACCATCCGGGAAAGGTTAATGTAGTGTCGGATGCGCTTAGTCGGTTTCCAGCAATTCGAATGTTGACTGCACAGAAGAAGCTTATCGATGATTTTCAGAGATTCGATTTGGAGATCATGTTACCGCATTCTTCAGAACAGTTGATGCAGCTGTAAGTACAGTCGTCGTTAATCGATACTATTAAAGCAGCATAGTCACAGGACCCAAGATTGCAGAAGTTTCGAGAACAGGTAGAAGCGGGACTTCGAACGGACTTGTTGATTCATGAAGATGGTTCGTTGCGATAAGGTAGCCGTTTGTGTGTGCCAAAGGGAGATATTCGCGAAGAAGTTATGAAGGAGGCGCACAGTTCCGCATATTCCGTACATCCAGGAGGCACGAAGATGTACCATAATCTACGACAACATTCTGGTGGGAAGGCATGAAAAGGAAGATTGCCCACTTTGTAGTGAAGTGCTTGGTATGTCAGCAAGTTAAGGCTGAACATCAAAAGGTAGCTAGTTTATGGCAACCACTTCCGATTCCTCAGTGGAAGTGGGAACATATAACCATGGATTTCATGACAGCTCTACCGCGGAGTCCAAAGGGCAACAATGCAGTTTAGGTAATTGTTGATCGATTGACCAAGACAACTCATTTCATACCGTTTCGAGTTGGTCAATCGACGGAAGCATTAGCAGAGCGGTACATGCAGGAGATTATGAGATTGCACGGAGTACCCGTGAGCATAGTTTCCGATCGTGATACCCAATTTTTGTCGCACTTCTGGAGGAGTTTACAGGAAAATTTGGGGACTCGATTGAAGTTTAGCACCGTTTATCATTCCCAGACAGATGGCCAGTCGGAGAGAACGATCTAAACTCTTGAAGACATGTTGAGAGCTTGCATGTTAGACTTCAAGGGTTCGTGAGAGGATCATCTACACTTGGTGGAGTTTTTGTAAAATAACAGCTTTCAGGTGACTATTCAGATGGCTCAATTCGAAGTATTGTATGATAGCAAGTGTCGCTCACCCATCTGTTAGGACGATATTAGAGAGAGAAGATTGTTGGGACCGGATTTGATCGTATAAACCGTGGAGAAAGTTAATACTATCCGGAATCAATGAGGGCAGCACAGGATCGGAAGAAGAGTTAGGCAGATACATCGAGAAGATTTCTAGAGTTCGTTGTTGGTGATCTTGTATTCTTGAAGATATCACCGACTAGAGGAGTGATTCGTTTTGGGAGTCGAGGCAAGCTTAGTCATCGATTCGTGGGACCTTTCGAGATTATTGAGAGTGTTGGAGAAGTGGCATATCGATTGGCTTTACCACCATCTTTGGCGAGTGTTCATGATGTGTTTCATGTATCTCAACTCCGTAAGTATGTTCGAGATGAAACATACGTGCTAGATTATTCGGAGCTGACTGTAAGGTATGATTTGACCTATGAAAAACGACCGATGCCGATTATTGATTGAAGAGAAAAGGTCATCAAGAACAAGGTTATCCCTCTTGTACTTGTTTCAGGGGGGAATCCCTCGCATGGAGAATCGACTTGGGAACGAGAAGACGAGATTCGACAGAAGTTTCCACACCTCTTCTCGTAGATTCATGTTTGTTTATCTTTTCTTGTTCCGGGAATTTCGAGGACGGAATTCTTTCTATAGTTGGGGTATAATGTAACACCCTAGTTCATTTATACCAGTTCTATTTTGGGTATTTTTTTTATTTATGGCTATTTCTTGATTTATTTTGTTTGGGGTAAAAATAGTGTAATTGGTATCCGTATTTGCATCCGACCCGACCCGCTTGCTGGAAACCCGTCTTGATTCCTGTTTGTGATTTATCTTGGCTAGTTATGAGAATCCGTGCACTTTCATATTGTATATCCTGTTTGTCTGCATTATATCTGGCATCTGCATTTTTCTAATATAACATATAAAGTCAAATAAAATATTTTAAAATATATAGCATGTCCTGCATCATACCCCGACCCTGTGGTAGCATCTGTGCATCATGTTCTCGTCCCGCTCGGTGAAACGGACCCGTTTGGATAGCTACGTGCACGCTACGTGCATCCGTTCTTGGGGGTATGCATTTTCGTTACCTGCTTATCGTATTTTGGTTTTGGTTGACACGTATATTATCTGTATTTTTAAACCATAATTTTAGACCCGACCCGAACTCGTTTTGGACTATTTTTGTATTATCCAAAATCTCAAATAAATCAATATAATATTCTTAATATATTCTAAACAGTTTAATATACGAATATATACCTTTTAACATAAAAAAAATATTTTTAAATATTTTTTAAATCAAATCCAACCTCGTCTCTCTCTCTCTCCAATAATATATTTTATATATTAAATATTATACTTTTAAAATCCTATCCTAACCAATCAGACCCCACTCTGCCTCTCTATCTTACTATATATTAGTATTCTTTAATTTTTAAAAAGAAACCCAATATCTTTTTCACCACGTCTTCTTCTTCCTTCTCGTGCTCTCGTTCCGTCATTCACGAACCCTAACCTACACGTTGCTTCGTCGTCGCCGACGTCTCCCTCACGCCCTCGTCGGCACCACATCCTCACCTCCCTCTTCTCTTCCCTGCAACCCACATCCCCACTGCAAGAACCCCTCGTCTTGCCGGAACTCCGTCCCCGTCGCCTCCTCGCCCTCACGGCCACCTTATCCTCCCCCTCTCCTCTCTTCTCCTCCACCTCCACCTTCGCTTGCGTCCCATGCACATCCAACGCTCCAAACCCCGACGTGAACCCCCAACGGAGCAATCCATCACTTCCCATCGCCTCAGACCCCGATGACGTCCATCCTCGTTGTCGACATTCCCTCGTCGACACCTTCTCCCCTCTCTCCTCCCTCTCCCCTGCAATCGAGTCCTCTCCACTGGGCAAGAACCTGATCCCGACCTCTTTAACCTTGATACCCACCTTACCGTGAAACCTTGCCGGAAAACCCATGCCTCTCGTCGTCACCCCCTCGCCTCTGTTCCAGAACCCCAGAACAACTCCAGTACACCCTGCAACCACCACAGCCCTCTTCTTTTCTTCTTCTTCTTTCTTCTTCTCTTTCTTTTTCTTGATCGTGCATTTTCCGGTCATCGCCGGAGCCGTGCCATCACCGACGATCCGGGCGATCCAGTAGACGTTCCCAGCCTGCGTGGTCATGTTCTTACTTTACTTGGTTCAGTTCTGTACACACGTGTGTGTATTGCGACGTTTACCCGACGTCGGACGTGGCGTACGCATCCCATCGTGAGATCCGATCAGGAAAGTTTACCTTGCTACATGCTATGATACATATTTTGCATCCATATGAATAAAAATATCACATGTTTACTGCATTGTGCATCATATGTTATTGTTTTACAATTTTACAATACCTGTTCGTATCTGTATCATTTATTACATATATAATTGCATGCAAGTTTATCTTGCTACATACTATACTAATGTATTTTACATTTATGCGAATAATAATATTACATATTGTTTAGTTATGAATCCCATATTACCGTTTTACTGTTTTCGGATAGCCGTTCGTATACGTATCATTCATTATATATGTAGTTGCATACCATATCATATTATATAATATTACCATTATATTAGCACCCTATGCTTGATAATGTACATCATACGTAGTCATGGAGTTGTATGTGTGATCCCTGATAAACACTTGTGCATCCGTGTTTTACTGTGCATCCGTACTTGCTACTTGTTACTTTTGGGCATCCGTTTAATACATTATGCACTACCTGCCATGACCTGATACACCACTGCTTGACTTGATACCTGATCTTGTTACTAATGCCGACAATCTTGACCTGTTATCCCGACGGACATATCATGTTGTCTATTCAGACAAAACATGTACCTGCTTGATCCTGTGTTGGCATTAGCTCCAGATTTATCAATACCTGAATTGAACACATAACCTTAGGGGTAAGGGGAATTCAATGATAAAACCTGACTTGTAACTCAACAGTTCGATGCTTATACCGATCAGTTTTACGGGCTAGGCCAGTCCCGAGATGATGCCGCTGACATCATTCATCTGTACATGTTCCTGTTTAATGCCTAGCGGCATGTCTCGGTTTTAGCCCGAGAATCTGGACCGTGGTCCCGGGCATGCACGGGATACTATTGAGTTACATCGACGATTCGATTAAATTGGTTTCACAGACTTGAGAGTAGATAACCCGGTAGTACAATTTAGATTACTCACCGCACTTCACGTACACTTTACACCGCACTATTGCATATCCATTTACTTGCTATATTCATGTTATCATTTATATCTCACGCCAGCATATCTTGTTACATCCTGGTTATATTTTATTGTTTGATATTATAACGCACTGACGTCTGGGTTTTGTATGGCCTAGTTCCTCTGCCTTTGTCGCAGGCTGATCAGGAGTATTTCAGCTTCCAGGCCGAGCAGTGAGTATCTTGTTAGTGTTTAGTTTTCTTTCTGTACTTTCATTTCCTGATGTGAGCCCATATTTGGGACATACTTTCCATATGTTATTGTTTATTGGATTTATTGCTTCCGCATATTATTTCTTAATTCGTTTATTCTGCCATATGGACATGTACTAGATAATTTATTTTTATTTTACTGTTTTTGATATTTTATAGACAGCCGTAATATGACTATGGAGGGATATTTCCTAGCCACAGGTAGCATGGTTGGCTCTGTCATATACCGATCTTAGTGCACTCTGGGAAGCGGGGCATGAAAAAAGTGGAGACCGTACCCTGGAGCCAAGCACATACAAGGCAAAACCAAAGAAAACAGTGATTGCAGCACTTCAACCGGAGGAAGGATCGAAGCCAGAGATAGTTCGAAAGTTCGAAGATGTATTTCCTGAAGAAATATCAGGTTTTCCTCCTAATCGAGCTCTTGAATTCAGCATTGATTTAGTACCTAGAGCACAACCGGTGATCAAAACACCATATCATCAAAGCCCTGAAGGTTTTAAGGAGGTCCATACTCAGTTGGATGAATTATTGACGAAATGATGGATTCGTCCAAGCATTTCAAGTTGGGGATCTCCAGTTCTGCTTGTGAAGAAGAAGGAAGGTTTATATCGAATGTGCATTGATTATAGAGCTCTGAAAAAAGTAACTATAAAGAACAAGTATCCACTCCCGCGCATTGACGATCTGTTCGATCAGCTAATTGGGTCTTGCGTTTTCTCTAAGTTAGATCTTCGTTCGGGTTATCATTAGGTAAAGGTCAAAGAATCTGATATCCTTAAAACGACATTCAGAACTCGCTATGTACATTACGAATTTATTATGATGCCATTTGGAGTGACCAACGTACCAGCTATATTCATGAACCTAATGAATCAAGTTTTCCGAGAGTACCTAGATAGGTTTGTTGTCATCTTCATCGACGACATCCTGGTGTATTCTAAGAGTCGGAAAGAACATGCCGAACACTTATGAATTGTCCTAGAGACTTTACGACAACATCAAATCTATGCTAAGTACAGCAAGTGCGGGTTTTGGCTAGATCAAGTTAGTGTCCTTGGACATAATGTATCAGGCGATGGAATCTCTGTAGATCCAGCTAAAGTATCAGCAGTAAGCGAATGGCCGACTTCGAAGTCAGGGAAGTAAATTCAAAATTTCTTGGGATTAGCAGGATATTACAGAAGGTTTATTGAAGGATTTTCTAAGATTGCAACACCTCGGACCAAGCTCACGCGTAAGGATAAAGAATTTGTGTGGTAAGAAGCATGCGAACAAGGTTTCGTAGCACTCAAATCAAGATTGACATCAGCGCCTATTCTTGTCATACTGGACCAATCTGGAGATTTTGAAATGCATTGCAATGCATCCGGTAAGGGATTATGATGTGTTCTACATCAGCACGGTAAAGTTGTAGCTTATACATCAAGACAGTTGAAGATTCATGAGAGCAATTATCCGACGCATGATTTGGAGTTGGCAGCCGATATCTTCGCACTCAAGATTTGGCACCATTATCTTCTTGGTGAACGAGTGGACATATATACAGATCACAAGAGTCTAAAATATGTGTTTACTTAGAAGGAGTTGAATATGCGGCAGAGAAGACGGTTAGAACTTATAGGAGACTTCAACATCAACCTACAATATCATCCAGAGAAGATGAATGTAGTACCCGATACTCTTAGTCGCCAACCATTAGCATTGAATCTCACCACACAGTGGAAGCTCCAACAAGATTTGCATCAGATGGAGATAGAAGTGGTCATGCCAGGTAACGCTTCAAATTTGATGAACTTACAAGTTCAATCTACCATTTTCAATCAGATCAAAGCAGCTCAAGTAAGTGATGCTAAGTTGCAAAAGATCAGAAAACAAGTAGAAAGTGGACTTCGAACAGACTTCATCATTCATGAATACGGATCTTTGAGATATGGCAGTAGGTTGTGTTACCAAAAGGTTCTGCATGAGAAGAGTTAATGAAAGAAGCTCACAATCTCCTTATTCAGTACACCCTTGAGGTACAAAGATGTACAAAGATCTGCGTCAAAATTACTGGTGGCATGGAATGAAGCGTGAAGTAGCCAGAAGCGTCGCTAAATGCTTGGTGTGTCAGCAAGTATAGGCTGAACATCACAGGACAGCTGGGTTACTTCAACCGTTACCTATTCCAGAATGGAAATAGCAAACATCACTATGGATTTTGTGACTGCACTTCCTCGTAGCACAAAGGGCAACGATGCGGTATTGGTTATTGTGGATCGACTCACAAAGTCGGCTCACTTCATCCCATTTCGATTTGGCCAATCTACTGAGACATTAGCAAAGAAGTACATGGAGGTAAGAATCTAAGTAAGATATAAACTCTTCAATGTGTACCGTCTCTGATACCCATGAACTCATGCAGGAAATCATGAGATTACATGGAGTATCGGTTTGCATTGTCTCCGATTGAGACACCACATTTCGATCGCAATTTTGGCAGGGTCTGCAAGCTAGCTTGGGAACAAGTCTGAATTTCAACACAGCTTACCATCCACAAACAGATGGACAGTCTGAGCAAACTATTCAGATACTTGAAGATATGCTAGGAGCGTGTATGCTAGACTTCGGAGAATCGTGGGAGGATCACCTACATCTTGTTGAGTTTTCATACAATAACAGCTACCAAGCAAGTATAGGAATGGCACCATTTGCAGCTTTATATGGAAGGAAGTGTCGTTCACCATTAAGTTGGGACGACATAGGAGATAGAGAACTCCTTGGACCAGAGATGATAGTAGCAATTGTAGATGTGGTTCGCACTATCAGAGAAAGATTGCGCATAGCCCAAGATCGACAGAAGCACTGGGCTGATACAAAGCGCCGTCACTTGGAGTTTCAACCGGAAGATCATGTATTTTTGAAGATATCTCCAAACCGTGGAGTGATTCGTTTTGGAAGACGGGGTAAGCTCAGTCCGAGATATATTGGACCGTTCGACATACTCGAATGAGTTGGAGAAGTGTCTTACCATTTGGCACTTCCACCTTCATTGGAAGGAGTGCACAATGCGTTCCATATATCCCAACTCAGAAGGTATGTGAGTGACCCCAGCCATATTCTTGATCACTCCGAGCTCACTGTACAGCCCGACTTATCCTGTGAGCAACAACCTGTTGAAATCCTGGATAGAAAGGTGAAGTCACTTCGGAACAAGGAAGTAAACTTGGTTCGAGTGATGTGGAGAAAAAATTCACCAGGAGAATCAACATGGGAACGTGAGGATGACATGCATGCAAGATACCCTCAATTGTTTGTAAATTACTTCTTGAAAATAATTGTAAATTTCGAGGAAGAAATTTTTGTAAGGAGGGTAGAATGTAACAACTCTAATTTCAATGTACAGAAAATTTATTTAAAATTTAATGTACAAATGGAGTATTTGCAATCCTGTGTGTGCTATAAGTATCTGATTTGCTTTTTAACAATAAGAAAGCACCTGTAGCTCATTGGTAAAGCCTTGCACTACTGTGACGTAGCCCCTGTGATCGAATCCCCCCAGCCGCATATATTTTTAATTGATTTTTCTTTTAATCTTTTAGAAGTCTAAAGGTTTACACATGCACTACATGTAAAATGAAAAGTCACAAATTAAACAAACATGTGCATTAGGCTAGTTGAAGCGACGGGGACACGTGGCAAAAATCCCAAGCTCCCTCACCGGATTTGGACCGGTGAGATGAAGCTTGAGACCGGCACCGCCGGGCCCCCCGCAGGGAATGCTCCCTAATTTTTTCCCCTGGCACCCTTTCGCCTACCCCACTACCTCCATATTGTTTGTTTACTCTGAAAACATTCAGAGAGTGATAATTCCTCTCTTTAATTCATTTTTAATGCAAATTTTAATTCCATTCTTCATTACCCTAAACCCTAATTTTCCCTAAAAATACCACACTCCATTTCACACCTCCTCACTCAGAATTTCATTACAAAAACTCTCTAAATTGTCCAAGTCCTAAATTGTGCAAGTGGAGTTAGCAAAGGGCAAGATTCCGGTGAAGTTTCGGGAAGATTCCGACGACGAAACGACGCTCCAACGGTTCCAAGAGCTTCCTCCTTCTCCCCTATTTCTTTATAGCCAGCAAGTTCCCTCTCTCCTCCTCTTTTACTATTCTAAAACTTCTCCTTTTCAAAACTCGTCGGAAGCGGAGTTATTCCGGCTTCCGATTCTCTTTTCTTTAAAAATGTAATTTTTCTTAATAACAAACTAACAAATTTTTAATAGATTGTTTAGTAATCATTAACAAACATATTAGAACAAGTTTCATCTCAAAAGAATCTATTATTCAACTTTTATCGCATTTCTTATATTACCTTTAGATAACTCACGAGGTAATGACCTATCTCATCACAACACACATCTTTGACATACCACGATGAATTTTGGAACTCTAGTTTATAGGAAAATACGAGATTACGAATATATACCTTAAACATTCAAAACCGTTTTTTTTAAAGAGTGTTAATTAATTCCTTGCAATTACGCCTCTACAACCCATTTTTGGGAACCCCGATCGGGATGGTGCGGGTTATCGCACATCCTCGGGCCTAGTAGAGTGAGATGCATATCTCCGCAAGGAGCATTCGATCTCGATGGAATTTTTGATGCAATTTTTAAGAAAATGAGATTTCTACAAAAATAAATAAAATTTATTTTATTAAATATATATATTTATAACTATTATCAAAATATCTATTTTAAAATATATTATAAATATTCCATATTTTCTAAATCAAAGGAATCACAATTTCATGAAACTACCATTACAATTCAATACAAATTCTAGTACTTCATTAAAATACCATATACAATGAAAACTAGGTTCTAAGCACTAGAGATTTCACTTTTATAAAATATACATTTATGAAAACCCTAAATATGATAATTAAATACTTGAGGTGTTTTTTGAAATTATATCAAAACTATGTTTACATAAAATCCACTCAAGTTATACTAAATTACAATAAGGACCTTAATAAATATAGGTTTAAGCGGGACCAGTTCTCTTGAGCCTCGGGGAGTCGGAGAAAGTGGGTACTTGCCTATCTAAAGTAGACAACCTAACAACGGTGTTATCAATACGGTAATTATCTTGGAAAAATACATAAATCCTGCCGTCCATATACAGCAGTTACCGATAACATCAAAAATAATTCAGGACTTCAATTTCTTTTTTTAAGTGCCTAACCCAGCCAGAGTCTCAATCTAATCAATCTGACTTGAATTCAATTCAAGTATAACTATAATTTAACATGAATCCATCTATATCAAAATTCAATCTATAACAATCTGTCTCGACTGAACCGAACCATGGATATACTCTGTTTACATGTCTATCCATTTATATCCATTCCGTTTACTGATATTATGGTTTCGGTAAGTCATCCATCTATATAACAAAACAATACAATCAATACAAAAGACATTACGGGGTTTTAAAGGGGTAGACTGGTACGGAATGTGTTAGAAGTGGCACGAGACGGTCACTTTAATACACCTAACCTGAATATCCATTGTCGTTGTACCGTGGCCGAACGGTTCCTTGTGCTCCGTATACCTTAGTCTCCGGAATAGTTGGACTCCTCTAATATACACTGGTATATTATGTACCAATCTACAAACAACTGCGTTAACATTATAATCAAACCTTAGTAGTTATATTCTCTTTCTTTCTACTCTATCTCTATCTATCTTTGGGAATTACCGAGGGATTGTTCGCTGACGACATTCCTTTCTTCTTTCTTTGGAATATTGTCAGGTGGATTAGACTCGCTGAAGATCGAGCCCGGTACTAAGGATTTGGAGCAGTTTGCTATCGACCCAGAACTGTAGACACTTGTATATAATTTTCATTTCAGTTATGTCATTGTTTAGACATTGCTTTCTATTCATGTATTTACATTTCCAGTTGTACTTGTAAAGAATTGTCAAATAAATAAAAGTTGCTGTTAATTTATGTTCCTGTCTCTTATGTACATTTTTACTCTATATTGCTTAGATACGCTTAGCGTGTTTACTTCTGAGCAAATACATAGCGGACCCAGTCGCGTCCCCTCCCCGAACACCGGAAAGCGGGGTATGACAGAAGCTCACAGCTCTCCATATTCGATACACCCCGGTGTTCTCCGCCGAAAGCAGAGACGTGACCGCGTAGGAACGTCTTGCCTGAATTTCGGGGGTAGGTTCTATCCGTCCACCTCTCCGAAGAGGCCAAGTTGATTTATGACACCATGTATCGAAGGTTTAAACGGATGTGGTCGATGTAGCGGAATTTGTCAGATTCCCCCTCGTTGAGGGTTTTTTGATTGTGGGGACGCTCTTCCCTGCAGGCGCAAGCCCCTGCAGTTAATTACGCTACCCCGTCGCGGTAACAACTTTCTCCTTCTCCAGATGGTCACTTCATGTCGTATGTGTTTATTTTGTTTTTGGTTGCCCGTGGATTGTATATAGAGACTAATTTATGTTGTCGCCCGTAGGGCGTGGATTAGTCCAAATCCGTATTTTCTTAGATTTGGATTTGGGGTTGGGTTTAAGGATACGTTAATCTCATTTGAGACTAAGATCAACTTAAACGTTCGTTGAGAATACGTTAGTCTAATTTTAGACTAAGATCCACTCAATGGGATCATTTAGATCCAACAAGAGAGCATTTAGTCTCTTTTGTTTAGTTTAGGGACATTGTGGTCGATTACCAGTTTAAGGACATGGTGGTCCAAAGTTAAGAACATCATAGTCCATGGGTTTAAGGACCCCACAGTCCGAGGTTAAGGACATCATAGTCCATGGGTTTAAGGACCCCACAGTCCGAGGTTAAGTACATCATAGTCCATGGGCTTAAGGACCCCACAGTCCAAGGTTAAGGACATCATAGTCCATGGGCTTAAAAACCCCACAGTGCAGTTTAAAGACGTCATAGTCTGTGAAATGTATGGTTGTCGGGACCCGTCACCTCTCTAAAGACGTTGAAGGATTACAACGACAAATATCAGAGGAGTTAAGAGATGTGCCCTTGAACCGATATTGGTTGGGAGATCTATAGTCCAATTTGAGACTAAGATCAAAGATTTATGAGCATGTGAGCTCAATTAATCTGAGCGAGGGGTTTATGGCCACTTTGGGCTCAGCCCATTCAGTTAGAATGTTAAACATTTGACAATGCTGAGTATTGATTTGAATTCTGAAAATGTTTTTATCTTTTATTGAATGCTGAACATTCATCATAACTCTGGGGCTTCATTAAAGAACAATTTATATTCTATCAGCGCACACGTGAGAAACATGTGGCGCGCTTGGCGCTTTGCGCCAGTCAAAGAGCGCGGTGCGCTTCTGCTAGGTAGCACACACGTGAGGAGCACGTGGTGCGCTTGGCGCTTTGCGCCAGTCTGTGAGCGCATTGCACTAATTTATGAACGCAAAGCGCTATTAGTTCAGTGGCGCACACGTGAGGAGAACATGGTGCGCTTGGTGCTGAGCGCCATTCCATGAGCGCAAAGCGCTATTCCAAGAGCGCAGAGCGCTAACTGTTAAGTTGCGCACACGTGAGGAGCACGTGGTGCGCTCGGTGCTGAGCGCCATTCCATGAACGCAAAGCGCTGGACCAAGAGCGCAGAGTGCTAATTTATGAGCGCAAAACGCTATTTGATCAACTTTATGATCTTTGAAATAAATTCTTGTTTATCAGAGACTTTGTCTCAAGGTTCCAAGAACAAAATTCTTATTTTGTAGGAGATATTTCAATCTCTTATATTGATGAAAGGCTTTGCTGTTATGGATCTGTGATCTTTAAGAGAATTGAATTATTCTCCCCCCTTTCTTTATAATGAGATGTTCATGATCTCTTTGTATAAAAGACCTTTTTCTTGTAGATTTATGATCTGTGAGAAGAATTATGTTCTTCTTTTTATTTTATGATGAGATCCTTTGATCTCTTTGTGAAAGACCTTGGTCTTGTAGATCTATGGTCTTTAAAGAAGTAAATTTTTCTTTTTAATTATGAGATGATTTCATCTCTCTGTTCATTTTTTTACCTTGAAGAAACTCATCTTTTTCTGAGAGCTTGGCTCTTCTTTCTGAGATCTCTCAAAGCTTATAGGGGGTTCTTCTCTTTGTTTCTGTTTATCTTTCTGTCTGTCTGAGACTTGAATTCTTGGGGCCTTTATATAGGGCAAGCTGATTTGTTTAATCAGTTAAGGAGATCTCCTCTCCAATTGATTTGGGGATTCCCCACCATTGGATCTTTGATCCAAGGGCTTCTGATTTATAGAAGGCAATCTTCTTGTTTTTAACAAAATTGAGAAATCTTTCCATACAGAATTTATTCTGTATTTTGGTGATTTTTAATCACCACTGGATCATTGATCCAACAGTGCTCTGATTTACAGAGCACAATCTTGTTGTTTGGAAAGATTTTGAGAAATCTTTCCTTAACAGAATTTAATTCTGAATAATTAATGATTTATCATTATTATTGGATCTTTGATCTGACGGTGGGGAGCTTTTAGTTCCAGCGCTAGCGCACCCGTGCTTTGCACGTGGTGCGCTGGTTAGAATGCAGCGCACCTAGCGCTAGCGCACACGTGCTTTGCATGTGGTGCGCTGCTTAGGGCGCAGCGCACTTGGCGCTGCTTCTAAAGCGTTGCTTCATTTCAAAATTTGAATTTTTAAACAGAGCTTTGCTCTGATTGAGGGAAACAAATGCCCCCCCCCCACCGTTGCGCACACATGGCACACATGTGGGTGCAGCGGTGGCAACATCTGCACCATTAGATCAACTCAGAAGTTGAAACGGCATCTTGGTGCCTATAAATAGGACCCTTGGCCCTTGGGATGATTTCTTTTCATCTTCATTTTTGTCTTCTGAGAATTTTTATTCTTTTTCAGCGCATAGCTCTTCATTTTAAGAACCTTCAAGAGTCAAAACTCTGCCAAATTTTGGTAAGATTTGAACTTTATCAATAGAGCTTTGCTCTTCCTTAGATCATAGATCTCAAAATGTTTTAAGGGTTTTACCCATTAACAGAGCTTCGCTCTTCATAGATCTTAGATCCAAAAAAAATGTTATTTGGGTTTTACCCATTAACAGAGCTTTGCTCTCCTGAATAATGGAGATTTGTTAATCTCTTATGAAGAACTTTTAAGAGTTTGTTCATGGATTTTGAAGATCTCATAATTTTATTTCATTAAAAAAATTATTTTAATTTTTCTGATGGGTTATTCCATCATTTTTACAGAGCAAAGCTCTTGGAATTCCCGGAGAATTTTTAACTCTCCTCATAATTGACTTCGACAGGTGTCATTCCTGTCTACAGAGCATTGCTCTCGAGGAGTTTAACTCCTTATCCCGAGGAACCTTTTTATTAAATGCAAAATTCTTTTTTAGGATTCCTTTCTTGATTGCACAGGATTAAATTCGTTGGGTGATTTAATTAGCACTTATTTCCTCCTTGGGGATATCAAGAGTTGTTTAAATTCCGCGTTTGTTTCAATAAGCTTTCTTTTAATCAGTCTGTCCACTAACTCTCACTGATTTTCCTTTTCAGACTTTATGGACGCTCATATGTATGATCTCGACGAGATTATTTCTTACGGAGACACTCACGCACTCGGCCGTTCTCAAAACCAAGAATTTACCAACGCCCAGTGTGCTAAAATTATGGGTCGCTTTGATGCATACAATGGTCGACTGCTCCCTCGTCGTTCCTCTCTCTTGAAGCTTATTGTGGGAGCGATCTGGGGAGCACTTCCTTTATTTTACGCCGGCATGCCGCTTAAAGCATTGGACGACGCCGAAGATAAGGTGCACTCGGTGTATCTGATGGGCTTAATCTCAAAAAAAAGGTGAGACAACCTTGTTGATATCCTGCATCAAGCTTTCAATAGGCGGCGATACTTGCTGCTAATCGAAGGGTGGAGGACATCAGTGGGGATCCTGACACTTGTGATCGTGAAAGGATACACATGAAGATAGTCCGAGAGGCCCGAAAATTTTGGATGGTCTCACTCTTAAATTTCTCAATCCATGTCCTGGATTTGATGTTTTGCCTTTGTAAACACTTTAATGGCGTTTTTGTTTACCGTTTTCATCAATGTAAGAATTTTCTGAAGTATGAATGCGAAGCTTTTCCATTTCCATGTGTTTATCTTATGCATTAAACCTGTTCGCTCATGCATGAATGGGTGCGCTTTGAATGCTTAAATGAATGTGAATCAAATGTTCTCCTTACTGTCGCTTTCTTCTCTTTGCCGTGTTGTTGCCATATGTTTTTAGCAAGTGCAGCCTGTAGATGATAGAGAGCATTCCGTCTTGAACCCTTCGAGAGGTAATGATGGCTTAGGAAGCAGGTTCAGGTCTGCTTCATAAGACTTTTCAATTTTATGAGCCGTGAGGGCTTCATAAATGCTTTTCTCCCTACGAGTCGAGAGAATCTCGTAAGTGTATTTTCTCCTTAGAAATCGTGAGGATTCCTAAGTGTGCTTTATCTTGAGAGTCGTAAGGATCTCACAAGAGAATTTTCCCTCTTACAAGTCGAGAGGACTCGTAAGTGGTTGTTTCCCTCCTTGTCGAGATTCGACTTTGGAGAGTGTGGCCCGTGAATAGTATGCAAGAGCCCATTTTGGACCGACTTGCAGGGCCCCAGTGCTTAGGAAACAGGTCCTTATCCCCATTGCCTAAGGATTTTCCTTACGAATCGAGACAAATCGAGAAGTTCTCGCAAAGACACTAATTTCCTCACGAGTCGAGACGAGTCTAAAAGTTCTCGCAAGAATGTCCTAACGTCAAAGTTAACCTCTGCTCTTTAAGACAGAGGTCCGTTAGGGTCTGTGGTACTAGGGTTTTGCCTGTCGTACCGTCGCGCTGACTGATGTATCCTTCGATAGGCAATCTTGTTGTTCGAGTAGCCTTGCGACTGTCGTGTCTCTGATCCCTTGGGGTGCTGGACAAGACGTCTTCAAACAATCTTCCTAGGCAGTTTGACCGTCGGAAGAGCAAGCGTTAGGAATTTTTTCATGCCGCTTTTTACTTGAGGTTAGGCTCATTTTGAGGAGCCCCGATGAGTCATAACCACTCCGCGCTGGTGTAGGATGATCTCCGATAGTCTTTCAGCTTTTATATGAATTGCCGTCAAGACCCTAAATCTAGGAATTTGGCCTTTGCTTCGTTTGCTGGCATTGCGTCTGCTGTATCGAGACGAATGTTGCGGTTATCTCTAGGTTGTTGGTGAACCGTCGAGCTTTGGAACTAAGGATTTTGCCGTGTCTCTGTTGTTTGATTGTCGCGTCTGAATCCCACTGGAGAAAGAACGATGTGGTGACATCTCGTCTGCTGTATCGAGACGAACGTCGGGGTGGTGACCACTCCGCGCTGGTATGGGATGATCTCCGATAGTCATTCAGGTTTTATATGAGTTGCCGTCAAGACCCTGAAGCTAGGAATTTAGCCTTCACTTCGTTTGTTTTAGCGTGTCTGAATCCTGTTGCAGGAAGAACGCTGTGGTGACATCTCGTATGCTGTATCGAGACGGACGTCGAAGTGGTGACCACTCCGCGCTGGTATGGGATGATCTCCGATAGTCTTTCAGGTTTTATATGAGTTGTCGTCAAGACCCTGAAGTTAGGAATTTGGCCTTCGCTTTGTTTGTTTTAGCGTGTCCGAATCCTGTTAGAGGAAGAATGCTGTGATGACATCTCGTCTGCTGTATCGAGACGAACGTCGAGGTGGTGACCACTCCACGCTGGTATGGGATGATCTCCGATAGTCTTTCAGGTTTTATATGAGTTGCCGTCAAGACCCTGAAGCTAGGAATTTATCCTTCGCTTCGTTTGTTTTAGCGTGTCCGAATCCTGTTGGAGAAAGAACGCTGTGGTGACATCTCGTCTGCTGTATCGAGATGAACGTCGAGGTGGTGACCACTCCGTGCTGGTATGGGATGATCTCCGATAGTCTTTCAGGTTTTATATGAGTTGCCGTTAAGACCCTGAAGCTAGGAATTTGGCCTTTGCTTCGTTTACTGGCATTGCGTCTGCTGTATCGAGACGAATGTCGCGGTTGTCTCTAGGTTGTTGGTGAACCGTCGAGATTTAGAAATATGGACTTTGCCATGGCTCCGTTATTTTGACCCTGGTGTGACATTGTGTCTGCCGTAACGAGACGAATGCTGAGGTAGAGCTGGGATTTTGCCATCACTCCGCTTTGTTTCGACCATGAGGTCTTTCGTTAGCGTTGCTTCTGCATCCTGCTGGACTGCGAAGGAATGCCATTGTTGACATTGCGTCTGGTGTAATGAGACGAATGCTGAGGTGGTGTTGGGATTTTGCCGTCACTCCGCTTTGTTTCGACCATGAGGTCTTTCGTTGACGTTGCATCTGCATCCTGCTGGACTGCGAAAGAACGCCGTTGTTGACATTGCGTCTGGTGTAACGAGATGAATGCTGAGGTGGAGCTGGGATTTTGCCATCACTCCGCCTTGCTGACGTCGCGTCTGCTGTAACGAGACAAATGTCGAGATGATCTCCAGGATTTCTGTGAACCGTCGAGATTTGGCTCTCTTTCGGATGGAGCCTGGGGGGAAGGTATGGTTCCTTTTTTGTTTGTGCCCCTGGACTATATACAGGGATCGATGTGATCTCACCTGTAGGGCAAAAAGTTTCATTTTATATATTTTTCTTTTCGCGATGCTCTATCATTTCAGCTTTTATATCGCGAAAGTCGCGATTGCCCAATTATTTCGGCTATTTCTTTTATTCACTCGCTGCTTTTTATTGCGGGTTGCCCAATCATTTTGGCTGTTTTGTATGCATACATTTTTACTTGCTGATTTTGTTTCAAGTTGCCCAATCATTTCGGCTATTTCATATGCATTTATGGCTCGTTGGCTTTTCGCTGCGAATTTGTGATTTGATACCGATTCAGGCATCAGCATCGCTACAACTGGGATATTTCCAGGAGCGAATCATCATTTGCCTTTGTGGATGTCGATCAATGGTGGCTTAGTAAATAGGGTTAGGATCCTGTCGACTAAGACTTTTGACTTCATGAGCCGTAAGGGTCTCATGAAGGTATTTCTCCCTACGAGTCGTGAGGATCTCGTAAGTGGGTTTTCTTCTTAAGAATTGTGAGGAGTCTTAAGTGTATGGTCTCTTATGAGTCGTAAGGATCTTACAAGAGTTCTTTCTCCTTATAAGTCGAGATGACTTACAAGGGTTGTTCACCGTGTAGACATATCCCAAGTCGCTGGTAGGACTTTGTTAGGGAAATGTTTATTCGCGCCCGTGGATTGTATACAAGGGTCGAGACGCTTGTAGGGCAAAATTGGAGATTGTGATGGCTTAAGAACAGGCTCAGATCCCTATAACTTAAGGCTTTTAAGCCCTATGAGCCGTGAGGGTATCAAAAGCGAATTCTCTTTACAAGTCATGAGGATCTCGTATGTGTAAGTTCTCCTTAGGAATCGTGAGAATTTCTAAGTGTGTTGCTCCCTTGTGAGTCGTAAGGATCTCACGTGGGTGGTTTCTCCTTACAGGGTCGAGAGGACCTTGCAAATGTCTTTTAACGAAATTGTGCCCTTTCGGGTTTTCACAAAACTCGCCGGTATTCCTGCTATTTTTACTCACGGAGCCCTTTCGGGTTTTCATCCGTGCCCATCTTGCTTGTGGACGTATCCCTTTTTTTTACCACGTCATCCTGGCGATGTCGCGGGTTTGTAGTAGTTTAAAGATGTTTCGGTCATCAGCCAGTTTTAGGACATAGTGGTCCATCGTTAGTTTAGGGACATTTCGGTCCGTCGTTACCGTATTTGAGATGAATTTCTAGTTTACGAACTTTTCGGTCCAAGGGGCTTTCTCTATGAATGAGCACGATGCCCCCGGCATGTCCATCTTTTTCTGATCATGTGGTTGTGGCGGGTTCATCTTCCAGTTTTCAAACAGCGCGAATTTGCCCAGTTGGTATTGATCCTCAATCTAGCCTTTGAAGACGAAGCAATCTTCGATTGGATGGCTTACTGCTTGGTGGTAAGGGAAGTAATTAGGATTGTTGACATCGCCTGGCTGCAACGGACGTTTTGGGTCCGGCAGATTGATGAGTCTGTTGCGCACTGCCAGCTCGAACAGTCTCCTCGTTTTATCCCGGGGAAACGAGTAAGGAAGTCCCAATCTCTCTTCGAGGGATGGGCGTGGGCGCTCGTTGTTTTGGTGAACAACTGGCTTTAAGTTTCTCGGCTGTTGTTGAGTATTGGTGATGAAGGTTGCTTTCCCTTTCCCTTTTTCATTTCGAGATTCCAGCTTCAAAGGAGATGGTCTATGACCCATCTGATCCATTTGGTTCAACTTGTCAATCAAGGCCTGGAAAGTGGTCGGCTTGAAAAACATCATGAATTATGAAATGTTTGCTTGAGGGTCGGGGGTCCCCACGAACATGCCTACCGCAGGCGCTTCTTCGATGCGCTACTCGCATTTTGACCATAGATTCCGCCACCGTATTGCATACTGAACCCATGTTTCTCCAGGCTTCACCTTGGCATTAATCAATGCTGTGATTGGGGTGCGTTCGCTAGCACTTGCGAAACGCTGGGTGAATAGCAACTCCATCTTCGTAAAAGTTTTGACGGAATCGTTGGGAAGCTCTGAATACTATTCGAAGGCCGTTTCCGCCAAGCTGCCGACGAACTGACGAAGCAGTAGCTTATCGTCACCTCCAGTGTTGCCGCACAAGGCTCTGAATTGAGCGACGTGCTGATGCGGATTTCCCGTCCCCTTATATACGTGGAATTTGGGGATCGTGTATCCCGGCGGGTACTTTATTTGGTCGTACCAACCCGGATAGGGTCGTCCAATTTTAACAATTTGCTCAGCCACTCCATTCGCTTGATGAGCTCGTCTTTGTTGAGCTATATAATCATCGAGCGTGGCTTTTGAGATGGTTTCCTCCTTGGCTGCTGACAGAGCCGGCAGAGGATTTGATGTCTCTCCTCTATTGTCTTCAATGATAATCGGGGGGTCTTCAGCTGAAGGTTCCAGCTGTAACATCATCTCGGCCATATCTTGGAATAAAAGAGCCATTCGTTTTATGTTGCCCGCTTGTTCCGCGGCCTCTTTTTCTTTCCTCTCGAGTATTCTTCGAAGGAATTCAACATCAGTTTCTTGTTCCCGACGCTGATATGAGGTCTCTGGATTTTCTTTCGGCCCAGTGAGTACGGCCATTGCAGTCAGCATCTCCTGAAGTTTTTTCTGTTGTTGCTCCTGAACCTTTGTTATCGATCGAGTAAGCGGTCGTTAACCCGTAGAAGCACGACTTTCCTCTTTTCCGGAAGCCATATATACAGTATGTGTTACTATGCCCCCAGACTTAGGGCGTTTGGGTTCAGTGGTCTTGCAATTCGTTGCAGACTCAGGGATTTTCTCCGGTCTTCTCTTCTTGTGGGCGGTCGAAGTTGAGGGGGCCGTTACAGTGGGCACCCAAGTAGCTGCCGCCTTCTGTGGCTTAACAGGGTGGTCCTCTTCTTGCCGAACCTTTATCTTTTTCTGTCGGTGGGAGAAATTTGGATCAATTACCGGGTCTTGGACTTGACGCCAGACCTTGTAGATTTTAGAGGACAGCCGCTGAGGGGGCTGCTCCAGCTTCGCCTTTGGGGAACTCTCCATAGGTGGAGGAGATCTCTTCAGCACGGCAGTCGGTGAATTCCATCGCACCTTGTTAAGTAGTTCAAAGCTGTTCCCAGTTGGAACAGCAGCGTCGACTTCCACCATTGGAGCTGGCGGAGTCAGTCCAGAATGGGAATTGCCTCCAGCTTTCCTTACTCGGCGCCAGTGGCGACGTCAAGCATGTCGTGCGGCTGGGACTGGCTCAGCTATGGGGGTGGTTTCATCAAGCCCCATGTCTTAGTGAAGGGTTATTGCCGGTGCGAGCCTCTTAAAGGCTGACGTCCGTTGAGAGGGAATAGCCAGTCTGTCGAAGGCAGACTTTCGAGCGGGGGAAGCAGCCTTAGCGACTTCGCTTGGATGGGGAGTTGTAACAGCCAGTCTTGTAAAGAGCGACCCTCTGGCAGGAGAAGCTGCCTTGACGACTTCAGAACCAGGAATAGCTATCCTTTTCGGGATAATCTCTTCTGGTATTGCGGGCTTCTTCATGGGACCGTTGGAGCTTTGGCCCAGTCTGCTGAAAACCGAGGCGCTTGATTTGGGCGACCCGTTGAGAGGGGCCGTGGTAGTGGTAAGCCGATCAAAGACCGACTTCTTTGGGGCTTCTTGCGATGGCATTGGGGCACTGAAGTTCATGGGTGGGAGCATGGTCCCGAAGAATAGCCCAGTGGTGGCCAGAGTCACCTGCTCCACTGGCACGAAGTGTGGAGTGGAAAGAGGAAAAGGCCCCACCGGGCGTGCCAGAATCTATTCTCCGCCGAAAACAGATACGCGACCGCGTACTTCAGTCTTGCCTGAATTTCGGAGGCAGATGCTATTTGGTGCTATCCGTCCACCTCTCCGAAGATGCCAAGTTGATTTATGACACCATGTATCGAAGGTTTAAACGGATGCGGCCGATGTAGCAGACTTCGTCAGATTCCCCCTCATTGAGGGGTTTTTGATTGTTGGGACGCTCTTCCCTGCAGGCGCAAGCCCCTGCAGTTAATTACGCTACTGTGTCGCGGTAACAACTTTCTCCTTCTCCAGATGCTCACTTCGTGTCGTGTGTGTTTATTTTGTTTTTTGTTGCCCGTGGATTGTATAGGAAGACTAATTTATGTTGTCGCTCGTAGGGCGTGGATTAGTCCAAATCCGTATTTTATTAGATTTGGGTTTGGGGTTGGGTTTAAGGATACGTTAGTCTCATTTGAGACTAAGATCAACTTTAACGTTCATTGAGGATACGTTAGTCTAATTTTAGACTAAGATCCACTCAACGGGATCATTTAGATCCAACAAGAGAGCATTTGGCCTCTGTTGTTTAGTTTAGGGACATTGCGGTCGATTACCAGTTTAAGGACATGGTGGTCCAAGGTTAAGGACATCATAGTCCATGGGTTTAAGGACCCCACAGTCCGAGGTTAAGGACATCATAGTTCATGGGTTTAAGGACCCCACAGTCCGAGATTAAGGACATCATAGTCCATGGTCTTAAGGACCCTACAGTCCAGTTTAATGACGTCATAGTCTGTGAAATGTATGGTTGTCGGGACCCGTCACCTCTCTGAAGATGTTGAAGGATTACAACGACAAATATCAGAGGAGTGAAGAGATGTACCCTTGAACCGATATTGGTTGGGAGATCTATAGTCCAATTTAGGACTAAGATCAATGACTTATGAGCATGTGGACTTAATTAATCTGAACGAGGGGTTTATGGCCACTTTGGGCTCGGCCCATTCAGTTAGAATGTTAAACATTTGACAATGCTGAGCATTGATTTGAATTCTGACAATATTTTTGTCTTTTATTGAATGGTGAGCATTCATCATAGCTCTGGAGGCTTTATTAAAGAACAATTTATGTTCTATCAGCGCACACGTGAGAAACATGTGGCGCGCTTGGCGTTTTGCGCCAGTCAAAGAGCGCAGTACGCTTCTATTGGGTAGAGCACACGTGAGGAGCACGTGGTGCGCTTGGCGCTTTGCACCAGTCTGTTAGCGCATTGCGCTAATTTATAAACGCAAAGCGTTATTCGTTCAGTGGCGCACACGTGAGGAGCATGTGGTGCGCTTGGCGCTGAGCGCCATTCCATGAGCGCAGAGCGCTAACTGTTAAGTAGAGCACACGTGAAGAGCACGTGGTGCGCTCGGCGCTGAGCGCCATTCCATGAGCGCAAAGCGCTGGTCCATGAGCGCAGAGCGCTAATTTATGAGCGCAAAGCGCTATCTGATCAACTTTATGATCTGAGAAATAAATTCTTGTTTATCAGAGACTTTGTCTCAAAGTTCCAAGAACAAAATTCTTATTTTGTAGGAGATGTTTGAATCTTTTATATTGATGAAAGGCTTTGCCTTTATGGATCTGTGATCCTTAAGAGAATTGAATTATTCTCCCCTCTCCCTTTCTTTATAATGAGATGTTCATGATTTCTTTGTATAAAAGACCTTTGTCTTGTATATCTATGATCTGTGAGAAGAATTATGTTCTTCTTTTTATTTTATGATGAGATCTTTTAATCTCTTTGTGAAAGACCTTGGTCTTGTAGATCTATGATCTTTAAAAAAGTAAATTCTTCTTTTTAATTATGAGATGATTTCATCTCTCTGTTCATTTTTTTACCTTGAAGAAACTCTTCTTTTTCTGAGAGCTTGGCTCTTCTTTCTGAGATCTCTCAAAGCTTATGGAGGGTTTCTCTCTTCGTTTCTGTATATCTTTCTGTCTCTCTAAGACTTGAAGTCTTGGGGCCTTTATATAGGGCAAGCTGATTTGTTTAATCAGTTAAGGAGATCTCCTCTCCAATTGATTTGGGGATTCCCCACCATTGGATCTTTGATCCAAGGGCTTCTGATTTATAGAAGGCAATCTTCTTGTTTTTAAAAAGATTGGGAAATCTTTCCATACAGAATCTATTCTGTATTTTGGTGATTTTTAATCACCACTAGATCATTGATCCAACGGTGCTCTGATTTACAAAGCACAATCTTGTTGTTTGGAAAGATTTTAAGGAATCTTTACTTAACAGAATTTAATTCTGATTAATTAATGATTTATCATTATTGTTAGATCTTTGATCTGACGGTGGGGAGCTTTTAGTTCCAGCGCTAGTGCATCTGTACTTTGCACGTAGTGCGTTGCTTAGAGTGCATCGCACCTAGCGCTAGCGCACTCGTGCTTTGCACGTGGTGCGCTGCTTAGGGCGCAGCGCACTTGGCGCTGCTTCTGAAGCGTTGCTTCATTTCAAAATTTGAATTTTTAAACAAAGCTTTGCTCTGATTGGGGGAAACACCCGGTGGCATGAAGATGTACAAGGATCTATGGCAACACTACTGGTTGCATGAAATGAAGCGAGAAGTAGCGACGAGCGTAGCCAAGTGTTTGGTGTGTCAACAAGTGAAGGCTGAACATCAAAGAACTGCATGTCTACTTTAGCCATTACCAATCCCAGAATGAAAATTGAAACACAGTACTATGGACTTCATGACTGCTCTCCCTCGCTGCATGAAGGGTAGCGACGCAATTTGGGTTATTGTGGATCGACTCACCAAGTTGGCTCACTTTATTCCATTTCGAATTGGACAGTCAACCGAGACGTTGGTAAAGAAGTACATGGAGGTGAGTATAAATCTAAAGTAAGATTTAAACTTTCAAGATGTACCATACTTGATACCTATAAAATCATGTAGGAGATCGTGAGATTATATGGAGTACCTGTTTGCATTGTCTTCGATCGTGAACAAGGTTCCGATCGTAGTTTTGGCAGAGTCTGCAAGCTAAGCACGACATACCATCCAGAAACAGACGGACAGTCCGAGCGAACAATTCAGATTCTAGAAGACATACTGAGAGCCTGCATGTTAGATTTCGAAGGTTCACGGCAAGATCACCTGCACCTTATGGAGTTTTCATACAACAACAGCTATCGGGAAAGTATTATGATGGCACCATTCGCAGACTCTATGGACGGAAGTGTCGTTCCCCGCTGAGTTGGGACGACGTAGGAGATCATGAACTCCTCGGCCAAAGATGATCGTGGCAACTATAGATGCGGTTCACACGATCAGGGAAAGGATACACATAGCCTAAGACCGACAAAAATATTGGGCAGATGCAAAGCGTCTGTTGGAGATAGTGCCCTCAGAGTCAATTATTGGATCACCGGCACGTGATTGCAATGATTGAGGGAGGACCTATCCCAGGAGGACAGTCTTACTCAAGATGATAGTATGCTATCTGGTTCATCTTTATCATCGTGTACTGCTTTAGGTGACCTGACAGATCACTATTGCACGTTGATAGAGCCCCTAGGATTCTTGCTTGACTGCCAGCAGTATGAGGGCGATCATATACGTGGGAGCTGGTAGTCTATAAGCACATCCTTAAAAGGTCCCTAGTCGTGGGAGTTTCGAGACAGGGCATCGATACTCCAGAGTAGACTAGTGTATACATTCGAGACCCCGACGAGGGGCGGTGGCCGGTCTCACAAGCCACTGGTGTCAGTTGGTTCACCTAAGATGTATACGGGTGCCCATTGGGTTATGAGTACACCGGACAGGACTCGCCGGGAACATGCTAGGTGGTCTTATACCTGACGTCAGATAGCAGTTCCCTGGTGATATGTGTACAGGTTAGTTCATCGACCTGGGGATCGTCATTTGTCTCGTGTGAGTTCCCACTGTGCTTTGATTACTACCCTACCACGCTCAAAGGAGACGTGCAAACAGGTTTTAGTTGGGTACAGTCCCGAGCCACATGGAGGCAGTGAGCGGATCTTCAGGGGTTCGTCTCTCCCGGTATTGGGGGTGAGGTCGCGCTGTGTCTAGGAGAGCCATTACACGAAGTCCTTGGCCAAGGCAGGAGATTTACTGGTAGGTATTCCAGTAGTATCTCAGGGTGTTCTGGGCTACACTCCGACACGACTTGTACCGCTTTTGGGGGTCTGACTTTTACCAACCCCCTAGGCCCGACATGCGATGCTCATAGACGAACGGACCGGACTGTACGGATATTGTCACTGACAGGCTCAGTAGGGTGTCAGGATGAGTTCGCTCATACCTCTGACGTGCTAGTGGTTAAATCCACAGCCGGTAGCCGGTCACTGACCGGACTGTACGGATATTTTGGTCAATAGCCGGTAGCCCGTCACGTATGGCTAATACCTCTGACGTGCTAGTGGTTAAATCCACAGCCATAGTATTGACGAGTCTTTAGAGTCCCCCACATTCAGTTACTCAAGTTTCGGGCGAAACGCTGTAGAGGCCGTATGGAGATATGGCAGGGTTCGATCAGATACGTGCGGTATTGCACGGATCAGGATTGGACGGTTAGCACTAGAGGCCGTATGGAGATATGGCAGCGTTCGATCAGATACGTGCGGTATTGCACGGATCAGGATCGGACGGTTAGTACTAGAGGCCGTATGGATATATGGCAGGGTTCGATCAGATATGTGCGGTATTGCACGGATCAGGATCGGACGGATAATACTAGCCGGCTTTGGTTTAAGCCGGATCCTAATATAGTACAGTGTAGATTTTGTCTCATTGCATTTGTATTTCGGTCGGAATACAAATGCGGGTGTGTATACACAGTATCGGGGTTTTCCTGTAATTTATTACGGGACCAGTTTTCTGGAGTTGCCAGTTTGCTTTCCGTTTCGGCCATATTTCTTTTGTATCCTTCATTGGCCGAAGATTGGTGGAGGAGGGCTTATTTGTATTTTTGCAAATAAGCACTTGTGGAGGGTGTTCTTTACATTTTGTTGCATCATGATGGTGCACCATCCATTGACTTGATTTATCCATCATGGCTTGACTTTTGTGTGACATGGTTTTGATGATGGTTGTGGTTGAGTGTGGATGTGGTTGTGATCATTGCTTTTGATCATCATTCTTTTCTTGCATCATGATTGATACACATCCCCTTGGACTTCTCTCTCACACTCTCTCTCTCTCTCACTTTTATCCCATCCTCAAGCATGGCCGGCCTTGGCTCTTGGGGGGCTGTCCAAGAATTTCTAGTGGGGATTTTTGTTCTTTTCATGTTAGAAAAATCCCCAAGTTTATCTAGAAAAAGTTCACATATCATTCCTCCACTTATATGGCAACATCCACTACCCCAAATGAGACATGAGTTCTACACATATTCTACAGCAAATCTTGAGCACGTCGACTCGCCAACTTCATGCCCGAGTTGCCTCGGTCCAGAGGCGGGAGCCCGTAAAAGAAGCAGGCGACGTGGTGCCCTTCCAGCGACTTGGTGGAGACCGGAGATTCTGCGGGGAGATCGGGACGACGACGAGAAGACCGAAGGACACGGATCGCTCGGTATATCTCTTTACCCCCTTCTCTAGATAGCTAGGACTAGTTTAATGGCACGATCCGGGTTTATAGTGCGTGGTGGTGCCGGTTTGAAAAGTTAAAGTAAATCACCGCTTCCGCATTCCGGCGTCGGATTGATGGCCGGGGCGCCGCCGTGCACATACAGTGGTATCAGAGCCTCGCCATTAACATAGTCTAGCTTTGTCTAATGTGTTTTACGTTTCCGATCGAACAAAATTCCAAAACCCGTATTTTTCCTAGCATCAGTTTCTGTCGATTTTTTTCTGGCTCGAAATTTTTTTCAGTACATTGCAGAATGATGTGCAGGGAATTATAAGAATTCTGTAGAAATTTGATCACGTGATCGCTCTATACGACCGCGGAACCGCGGTCAAACCCATGCTTGGGCCGCGGTTCCGCCGCAGTATTTACAGATCAGTGTGCCAAATTTTTACAGAGAGCTCCTGTGATGAAAATAGGGGCTTTGGTATACTTTGTTTGGGCCCAGATTTTCTGTGAGTGCTACAGTATTGCTTGGGGGCCCACTTGGTAAAATTTAATCGATCGGATATTTTAAACACATTAGTTCACAGTATTTACATTATATCTGCGACCGTGAATGTCACTTGATCGGTAAATCCTGTCTAACTGCTATAGCCCGGTTATACGGATTTACGAACGTGACATTCACGTTGATGTTCTGTGTTATGCTGTGATGTTGCGGATTGGTCGTGGGGGATAGCCTGGATGCAATGCTAGTACAGTTTTTGTTGTATTATGTACATTTGATATTGCAGGGCGAGCGTCCGACATGTGGACTGCCGTCACTGCCTATTTGTATTATTATTTTGGGGCACGACCAGGTTGTGGTCGATGTACCCGTTGTATGTATATTTTACTTTCTGTACTAGGATTACCCCAAGGTGGGGAGCACGGATAGCCGGGTTCTAGAGGGCAACGGGCCCGCATCTCATGGCATTGGGACGGAGGGGGCTTTACTCTAGAATTGGCGGGCTATTCGCCGCACTCGTAGGAGGTACAGGTTGACCCAGGAGGGGTGCCCAAGTTACCGGATTCCGTGAAGTGTCGGGTGGTCCATTCATGTTGCTGAAGGAGGCTGTCTCGCTTCAGGTTTTGGCGGGTAACTTGCCGCGCCCGTAGGGGTCTAGGATTTCATTGCACAGGCTATCCACACGACCAGGGGAACGTCGGGTTTCAGTAGTGGCTCTGTGAAACCCGGGGATCCCAAATATCTGTATTGTTCTGTGATGCTGTACATTTCTGTGATGTTGCATTTTTTATCACGCCTTGAGCGAAAATTATATATTGATATATATTAGTATATGTTGTATATTTTTTGCATCCGCGCTAGTCCAGTCCCCGCTCTGTCGTTAGTTAGCTAACCTAACGGGTAATGACGGGACCCAGTGGCGAATGCGGATGGCATATACGTACATCAATATATTTTCGTTCTTTGTGGTGTGATCAATTGATGGGACTGCGTTGATTCGGATCAATGCAAGTTAAAAACAAACCTAATCTGATGTTGTTGGAACACTTTTCAAAAAGCTGTTATTGCAAGGACGTTCTTTTTTGTTTTGCATCGTGGTATTCAGTTGGAATATCCTGCTCCTCAGTCGACGAAGCAATGGCCGAGATCCCTTCACCGGGAGTGACCCCTTGGACAGAAGTTTGCGTCAGGGCATTAACTTCACTATAGCCGATTACTTTTGCTTTGCATCGTGGTATTCAGTTGGAATATCCTGCACCTCATTCTAAGGGGAAAGAGCCGAGATCCCTTCACCGGGAGTGACCACTTTAGCAAAGGTTTTCGTCACTATATTTTCATAAAAGCTATCCAGTTCCTTCAACGATATCAAGTTCATTACGTTAAAGGTTTTCGCCAGAAACCATTCGTAGCCCTCCGTCGTTTCATATGGGTGGTCAATAGTATTCAAGCTGTGTTTGTTGGCCAAAGTCAAGGCACAGTGTTTGGTAGCTGTTGGGTATTCATATGCAGCATAGATAGATGCGTTGGTTTGGGACAGTCGTACTACTATTTTGGCCAAAGTCAAGGGTATGTACGGGTGGGCTCAAATTAACCTGGAGAATGACGGGTAGAACTTGACATGTGACTTATGATATGTTGGCCAAAGTCAAGGTCATAAGAGCATGGGGAAAAAATCACATCGGGAGTTTCTAAAGAAACTAAAACTTGCCAGATATGCGCATACCTTCTGGAGTGTGATGATGTGAGCGGATTCCGTCACGTTATCATGCGATGATAGTTGGATCTCGATTCCCACTGATGAGTTGGTTTACTCCTCGGGTGACCCCGACTAATTCTTCTTTCAGGTTTGGAAGAGAATTTGAGGTTACAGTGGGAGGTTTCCATATTAGATAAATTGGTAACCATTCTGATCTAGGTTAGAGTGCACGCTGAGTGTTTCTTTTCTCTCTCTCTCTTTGGCAGTGACCATTTACCTCGACCCTAAGACTATGACTCAATGACCAAAATTAACCGAACCTTCTTAAACACTGGCTTTTGGATTGTCAGAGTTGCAAACCTCATTGCCACTCCTACTTTTACCCTTTTCTCCAGAACACCCCGTATTACTACGAACGTCCACTTCCATTGGACAAAACCATCGTATGGTTATATACGAACTCTAAAGAATTTATTTGAGGATGGTTTCCGGTTCTGGAGAAAACGGATAAGACTATTCAGTTGTCTTTTCAATTTACCTTCTCTCAGGTTGCGAGTGCTCCTTGGTTTAGGAGACAGTACACCTATTACGCAAATTGGATAGTCTTCTTCCAAACCTTAGGCTGTTGCCGAACGGTGGGGAATGAAGAAAACCAATTAGCCTAAAGATGGTGTACATAAGGTATTAAGTAAAGACATAACAAGGGATTAGTAAGAGGGCAAAGTAAATTGCGACTGCTATTCACGACCAAACCAAGTATTTATTCGCCAATCCTAAATCACCTTTGTATTTCTCCAGAACACTCCGTATCACTACGAAGATCCACAGTTTATTGGATACTCCATCGTATGGTTATATACGAACTCGAAAGGAACTTGTTCTAGTTCGGGGATGGATTCTGGTTCAGGAGAAATAGGAATAAGGTTTATTCGGTTGTCTTTTATCTTCACCTTCTCTCGCATTGCGAGTGCTCCTAGGATTAGGACAGTACACCCATTATGCTTATTGGATAGTCTTCTTCCAAACCATAGGCTGGTGCCAAACGGTAGGGAAGCAAGAAAACCATTTGGCCTAAAGGGGTGTACAGAAGGTAATGACTAAAGACATAGAAAGGGATTTGGAAAGATGGCAAAGAATTACACTGTTGCAGTTGTGAATATGGATAATGGAAGAGGCATTACTAGGAATACCGGGATACCCCATCGAAACATTTCAATGTTTCAGTTTCGCTGTGTACTGTTAAAGGAAAACTGATTTCCTAATTAGACATTTGCTCCAGGGTATGTATTTACCAAGTATGATTCTCACATCTGTATGGTTTTACAGATGATGAGTGGGAGTAAGTTATTGGGAATTGGGTGATCATCCTCATTATATCGGGATTCGTTATAATCGGTGATATTTGAGGAAGTCACCTGGGTTGGTTGCCGGACGGCAAATATTTGGTTTTGAATATCCACTGTTATGCACCAATTTCAAATTGATACATCTGTAAGTCTATTTTTATAGAGTGAGATATATCTTTTTGAAATTATGTCTGTGACATTTACCAATATCAGTGGATGGTTAGGTAAGGAGCATTAAACAGCGGTGTAATTCTTCTTAACCATAAGTACAGTTTTCAACCTACGACACACAGTGAATGAGTTATCAGACTCAAGGGACTTATACAGAGTAATGTATGTTTTCCAGGGTCCATCAGGACAGAGGGGTTGGTCCTCGTACTATATTCGGTTTACTTATGACTTCTCTAGTTTTTAGACAGGTGTTTCGTGGAAACACAGGGTCCGAATTTTGATAAGTTATAGGTATTTGAATAAAGTAGAGAACCAGGTATTGCAAGTATCGGGATTCTTCAAAGTGATCGAAGATGTAGATACTTATGTATGGTATTCAGTTGATAGTAATGATTAAGAGAACTTGCTTCTCTTTCAGGTTACTCATAATTGGAAGCATTCCTAAGTTGAGTAACGCTGATCGACCTCTTTCTATTTAGTAGACATGCACTGGAGACAGCTGCATGATTTGAATCTGGTTCAATTAAATCAGTGCCTCTGGTTCTATATTGGATATAGAACAGTTCATATCTTAACGATGTTAAGGTACGGGGAGTTTTCTGGCTTATGCTTAAAACCAGACTCTGGATAACTCAAGGCACGTTTCTGTAATGGCTGTTTGTGGGTTGACCCAGGCTATGACGAGGGTTGACTTTCTACCATCTGGATGATCAATAGAAATATTGTTCTAGACTCGCCACAGTTTTAATAAAAATGGATTTTTTCAGAAAACAGTAGTGGGAGTATGATAGAACTGGAAGTGATTCCAGAACCGCAAACGATTACTGAAGATTTGATAAGAAACCTAAAGATTCAATCTGGATTGACATTCCATTGGCCACTCCGCAGATACGGTAGGTAACCTCAGGCACCCGAGAGGTACTCCGGTAGCCTCAAGGACGGTGACAGGGAGGTTCTTGTTTACCCACACTTGCCATTGCTTTTGTTCCAGACTGTGGGACCCGGCAGGAGGATGAGTATAGCGTCGTTCTAAACTGGCTTTAGAAGTGTACGTCTATATGACCCTGCCAGAGGGTTGTCGTAGTCAGTGGGAGCAGCGGAAGCATTGGTGAAGAGGTGGCTTATGTCTATTTATAGACTAAAGCAGATATAGCGGAGATAGATCATCTATTTCTGATGTGACAGTCATAGGTTTGACTTCATCAGAATAGGGGATGGATCTGTTGAGAAGGTAGTAGGGTGTGATGTCATGGTATTTGGATGACATACACAGAGTAGGAAGTGATATTCCTATACTACGATCGGTTATACTTTGGTCGTCACACAGTGGTTTCTCCACATGGGACTTGGACATTATATCAGACATACTGGTTACTAGATCTATGGTTTTAGATCTAGATTTGGGTGGTTTCCCAATTCAGGGTACTTAGACAGCATTCTAAGAGTATTTAGAATGGACGACTCCTGGCACGGTAGTGTCCCTGCAGATGATGGAGTCACCCTCTCTAAAGGTGTCTTACAGACTAAAGGAGAGAAGGATGTGCATGATTGGCAGATCACTTGCTTAGGCAATTGAGTTAATCATGAGATGTCAAGTACCACACCAGATGTTGTTTTTACAGTAGATGCAATAAGTTGGCATTGATCCAATCCTGGAGAAACTGTCGGAAGCAGTTTTAGAACATAAGTGGATGTTCTAGGGATATGATAACGACAGCCTCATTCGGGAGACAGTTATCATTCCAGGCTTCCAAGGTGACCTGGACGGCAAGAAGGTTGTCAGAGTTATAGTTTTTCCTTCTGACGAGGGGCAGTATTTTGGACAGGTGATCCAAGGCAATACTGAGGGAGGCATGGCGCAGGATACTGATTAAGTTCAGTTGACGATACAGTCTAAGAAGTTTGGATTTGGAGTTCATTTATGAGCTAGGTCCGATCAGACATCCAGACACATTCTATGACAGGTATTGCTCATTTCGGGAGATAGGTTTCTCCGCGAACTTAAGATTATAGAGAGAAATAGAAAGAAACATCAAAGCGGATACACTCACTGAGGCTATTCCTCGAACGCAATAGTTTCGCAAACGAGCTTTGTGAGACTGACTAGTAGAGGAGTTGGGTGTTCGGTATCACACGGGCTGTGAGTATGCGACATCGCAATAATTAGCCTTGAGTGCAAGTGGGAGATTGTTGGAGATAGTGCCCTCAGAGTCAATTATTGGATCACTAGCATGTGATTGCAATGATTGAGGGAGGACCTGTCCCAGGAGGACAGTCTTACTCAAGATGATAGTATGATATCTGGTTCATCTTTATTATCGTGTACTGCTTTAGGTGACCTGACAGGTCACTATTGCACGTTGATAGAGCCCCTAGGATTCTTGCTTGACTACCAGCAGTATGAGGGCGATCATATACGTGGGAGCTGGTAGTCTATAAGCACATCCTTAAAGGTCCCTAGTCGTGGGGGTTTCGAGACAGGGCATCGATACTCCAGAGTATACTAGTATATACATTCGAGACCCCGACGAGGGGCGGTGGCTGGTCTCACAAGCCACTGGTGTCAGTTGGTTCACCTAAGATGTATACAGGTGCTCATTGGGTTATGAGTACACCGGACAGGACTCGCCGGGAACATGCTAGTTGGTCTTATACCAGACGTCAGATAGCAGTTCCCTGCTGACATATGTACAAGTTAGTTCATCGACCTGGGGATCGTCATTTGTCTCGTGTGAGTTCCCACTGTGCTTTGATTACTACCCTACCACGCTCAAAGGAGACGTGCAAACAGGTTTTAGTTGGGTACAGTCCCGAGCCACATGGAGGCAGTGAGCGGATCTTCAGGGGTTCGTCTCTCCCGGTATTAGGGGTGAGGTCGCGCTGTGTCTAGGTGAGCCATTACACGAAGTCCTTAGCCAAGGCAGGAGATTTACTGGTAGGTATTCCAGTAGTATCTCAGGGTGTTCTGGGCTACACTCCGACACGACTTGTACCGCTTTTGGGGGCCTGACTTTTACCAACCCCCTAGGCCCATCATGCGATGCTCATAGACGAACGGACCGGACTGTACGGATATTGTCACTGACAGGCTCAGTAGGGTGTCAGGATGAGTTCGCTCATCGACGTCCCTTTTGGTCAATAGCTGGTAGCCCGTCACGTATAGCTAATACCTCTGACGTGCTAGTGGTTAAATCCACAGCCATAGTATTGACGAGTCTTTAGAGTCCTCCACATTCAGTTACTCAAGTTTCGGGCGAAATGCTGTAGAGGCCGTATGGAGATATGGCAGGGTTCGATCAGATACGTACGGTATTGCACGGATCAGGATCGAACGGTTAGGACTAGAGGCCGTATGGAGATATGGCAGGGTTCGATCAGATACGTGCGGTATTGCACGGATCATGATCGAACGGTTAGTACTAGAGGCCGTATGGATATATGGCAGGGTTCGATCAGATACGTGCGGTATTGCACGGATCAGGATCGGACGGATAATACTAGCTGGCTTTGGTTTAAGCCGGATCCTAGTATAGTACAGTGTAGATTTTATCTCATTGCATTTGTATTTTGGTCGGAATACAAATGCGGGTGTGTATACACAGTATCGGGGTTTTCCTGTAATTTATTACGGGACCAGTTTTCTGGAGTTGCCAGTTTGCTTTCCGTTTCGGCCATATTTCTTTTGTATCCTTCATTGGCCGAAAATTGGTGGAGGAGGGCTTATTTGCATTTTTGCAAATAAGCACTTGTGGAGGGTGTTCTTTACATTTTATTGCATCATGATGGTGCACCATCCATTGACTTGATTTATCCATCATGGCTTGACTTTTGTGTGACATGGTTTTGATGATGGTTGTGGTTGAGTGTGGATGTGGTTGTGATCATTGCTTTTGATCATCATTCTTTTCTTGCATCATGGTTGATACACATCCCCTTGGACTTCTCTCTCACACTCTCTCTCTCATTTTTATCCCATCCTCAAGCATGGCCGGCCTTGGCTCTTGGGGGGCTGTCCAAGAATTTCTAGTGGGGATTTTTGTTCTTTTCATGTTAGAAAAATCCCCAAGTTCATCTAGAAAAATTTCACATATCATTCCTCCACTTATATGGCAACATCCACTACCCCAAATGAGACATGAGTTCTACACATATTCTACAGCAAATCTTGAGCACGTCGACTCGCCAACTTCGTGCCCGAGTTGCCTCGGTCCTGAGGCGGGAGCCCGTAAAAGAAGCAGGCGACGTGGTGCCCTTCCGGCGACTTGGTGGAGACCAGAGATTCCGCGGGGAGATCGGGACGACGACGAGAAGACCGAAGGACACGGATCGCTCGGTATATCTCTCTACCCCCCTCTCTAGATAGCTAGGACTAGTTTAATGGCACGATCCGGGTTTATAGTGCGCGGTGGTGCCGGTTTGAAAAGTTAAAGTAAATCACCGCTTCCGCATTCCGGCGTCGGATTGACGGCCGGGGTGCCGCCGTGCACTTACAGCGTCGCCACATGGAGTTTCAACCCGGAGACCATGTGTTCCTGAAGTTCTTCCCAAACAGAGGAGTGATACGTTTTGTCAAAAGGGGTAAGTTAAGTCCAAGATATATAGGACCGTTCGACAAACTTGAACGAGTTGGAGAAGTGGCGTATCATTTGGCACTATCACCCTCATTGGAAGGAGTGTACCCAGCCACATATTTCATCACTCAGAGCTCACGGTACAAACCGACCTAACCTGCGAGCAACAACCAGTTGAGATCCTGGACCGAAAAGTGAAGACATTACGGAATAAGGAGTTAAACTTGGTCCCAGTGATGTGGAGAAAGAATTCGTCAGGAGAATCAACTTGGGAAAGAGAAAAAAATATACGTACACGATACCCTTACCTTTTTTGAAAATTTTAGTCCCTATGTAATTGTAAATTTCGAGGACGAAATTTTTGTAAGGAAGGTAGAATGTAACGACTCTGATATCACTGTACAGAAATTTCTTGTTATTGTACAGAAAAGGGGTATTACAGCCTGTGTAAGAGTTAAAAGCTATTTTTGGTAAATAAAAGTAAGAAGCAACTTATAGCTCACTGGTAAAGCCTCAGCACTGCTGTGACATAGCTTGTGTGTTCAATTCTTATCAGACACAATTATTTTTAGGATGTTTCTTTTTAAATTTTTCGGAAGCCCAAGAATTGCATGTGCAATACATGGAGAAATGAAAAGTTTCAGAAAAATCAAACAGGTGTAATAAGGTGTAAACACCCAACTTGACACGTGGCACGAATCTCGAGGCAAGGCCTTAAGATCCGACCGTCCAAACCCACGATATGGCCGGCGCCGACGGTCAAGATGAGCTCATTTGCCTCCGTGCTTTGCACACTTGTCCCTTCGACTCCCGTTAACTCTCCTTCACCGTTTGATTTTCCTGCAATAAAAAAGAGACTCTTCAATTCACCATTTAATACCTTTTTAATGCATTTTAATCTACATTTTTAATTCTCAAATCCTAATTCTTCACTATAAATACCACCACATGCCCTAGCTCTTCCCCATTCTGAAATTTCTAGTAAAAATTCTCTCAAACTCTCTAAGTGCCAAATGGAGTTAAGCACCCCAAGTGGAGTAGCAAGCCAAACTCAATGACCGGAGCATTTCCGACGATGACACAACACCCGAAAACTTCCTTTCTATCTTGCTAACCACCTAAACACGTAAGTCGCTTCATCTCTAACCTTTTCCACTGTCACGGCCCAAAGTTTGGATGTGACCGACACTTAGATTGTATGGTATCTAAAGATATCGACACAATCTGAGTAATCCAAAAACAAGATCAAAAACCCTTTTTGCGAAATTTAGAAAATTTTAGTTTTTAAGTAAAAGAATGAAGTAGCATGCCGAATGGTTTTTAATAATTGAATTTTAAACAACTGGTTTTAAAATTTCGACAGTACTCCCTTTTAATTATTAATAATGCAGTTATAGGGTGTGTGAATAGGTTGCATCCCTAGTTGGGAGCAAAACGATGTCAAACAGCGGAAATCAATAAACAAAATAATACGGCACTTAAAATGAAGAATCTCATGCATAAGTAAAAAAAAATATAATTTAACACAACTAAACGATCTCATCAGTCAAAATAAGATACATACAACCACATCTCGTTCTAAATCAATTATAGAGGATCTGATAGAGTAATACTGGATTCAATATACATAAACCAAAATAGGAGGTTACTGCGTAGGTAACCCACCTAGCAAAAAGTGCGATAAAAACTAATGAGTGGATCTGCACTGCTACTACACGTCCACACGACTCATGCAAGAAACTATGGCACCACGGGGGTGAATTGCCAACTCAGTGAATAAAACTAACATATATCGGCTGATAATGTAAGTATGATGAACTATAGCTAATATCAACAAGGATGAATATAATGCAGGATAATAGTGTGCAGCATGAACATGTACTACTAAGTATATAAATCAAAAACTAAAATCTCATCAATTATTTCCAAATAAGGTTCATTTTTTCCGTATCCAATATCGACACAAATCTTCTATTTCCATCAGGCATCATTCCCCGAATGATCCTGTAATCCAATAACACCGGTCGGTATCGCCTAGATATCCTCCGTGTTTCACAACTGTCTCTGGTATCGAGTATCCTCGCTAGGCTCCCCGCCTCAAAATACGGCTTTCCTACCCCTCGGTCTCGACCGGGTCCACCATGTATTCAACTGTATATCCTCCCTCCCACTCAGTCTGGATAATATATAAATCCGCAACCGTATAGCCCCCCTACTCAGTTCGGAATAAATCCAAATCATAAAAATGATATCTCATAGTGGACGTATCACATCATTTAGGAAGAATCAATAAATATAAATTAATAATATATAAAACTCAAAACCAGAAATCCTTGAATCCAACACATCCGGTGATATAATTTACGACTAATTAAAAGTAAGCCATATTAGGTATCAATCAATAACAATGATGCACATAATCATTAATAATGATACATATTGTATGAAAGGAATCATATAGGATATGGCAAGTTCTAAGTGATACGTGACATGTCAATATCGATGAGGTGTAGTGTAACATATAGGTATGTGCGCATGCAACATGACTCATCGATAGTTCGTGCAATGTTCTAGCAAGTGTTATTTTATAGATATGAATGCATATGACGAAGTTTCTTAATTTTAAACATGTACTCAATATAAAGAAAATTATTATCCAACTAAAATTTACGGGCATTTTTAACGCCATCCAGACAAGATCCCCTGGTAGATGTTTAGTCTACTCACCGGAATACGTCGAATCTACTCAGAAATCAGCAATCCCCTTTCCTTTCCTTGCGGCCTCCGAAGTTTTCGTACTCGAATCTAACATCGACATTTGCTCGTATAAGAAACGGCTAAACTTCGATACGGCGAAAACATAAAAATACAAGTTTTACGTATTAATTATACTATGTACGACTATTGTAAACTATCTAATATTTATACTAACTGGATTTTAACTATTCGCTGTTCCTAACAGAAAACAGAAACGTGTTACGAAACATCCGTGTAGTATTTTAGAATTTTAACCCCTTTACAGATATTAGCTTCCAGATTTCATATACTGATAAACTAACTTAAACTAGCAATACCAAATATCCTAATACATATACAGAGAGCTACCCTAAAAACCCCAACACCAAACTCCCTCAAAAAACCGGCGAGCTCGGATTTCCCTTACATGTCGCCGGCCAAACTCCGAGCAACTGGGTTCGTCTTTCTAGGGTTTATCCTATGTCCAATTTATAAGATGAAGGCACTGTTTGGTTATGTTAATTATCATCTAAATTACAGCAGATCTTACACAAAGCCTATTTTTACCAAAATACGACATTTTCGATATCCGATTTCTACATTTAAACTTTTCAGAACTAGAATTCGATAGAGCTTAGAGATTATACCTACAGAAGATTACTGAAAAGGCTTCTTCCAAGACGCACAACTCAAAGATCCTAGCTTGATAGTGGTAGTGAAACTCCTTAGATCTATGTTTCATTTAAAGAATAGGTTTACATTAAAATACCTCACCTTTACAAAAACGGGTTTCTTTTAATCGGTATTTTGTAGTTCTTGGCAATTACACCTCTACTACCCTCGTTAGGGGACCCGCTAATGGATGGTGCAGATTATCGCACATTCTTAAGATAGTAGAGCGAGATGCAGAACTCCTCACGGAGTATTCGATCTCGAAAGAAAATAAAATACGGTTTTTAAGAAATACGACTTTTCTAAATAAAAACTAATTTTTGGAAAAATTATATAAAAGTAAGAATCCGTATTTTCAATAAAAACATATTATGAAACTATATTTTTATAAATGAAAGATTAGAATTTTAATAAAATACTACCAAGTTTCCAAAAGTAGTAGTTTTCACAAAAGTACCATAAAATTTCAAAAATCTAGGTTTTATCACCAAAACACCACAACAATTATAATTGATGCTCATGAAAACCCTAAATATTACAAATTACCCTCGAGCTTTTGTTACAACCCGAAATAGCAGGTGACTGGCCCTTGAATCATATGAAATCTATAGGACCTCATCTAATTCAAGTAAGCCAAAAGCCCAGAAATCTAAAACCATTTTAAGTAATAAATGAAGGAAAACTAGTTTTAAAGAAATGAAGAAAACATATTTTAAAAACAAGGTTTTTAAATAAGTAAGCCGAATATGCATTTTTAAATTCTCAAGTCTTTTCTGAAAATTTCGGCAGAGTTTCCTTTGTAAATACTGGCCCCAAACGGGATACAACAAGAATAATATATGCATAATGATAAAAGGCATCTCCAAGCGGGAGCTAGCTCTTCGTCAATCGACGGTCACAACCACGCAAGCAATATAATATACAACGTCGAAGGGCGAGGATCAAAACTCAAAAGGAAACTCAAAATCGACAAGAAAACCATAATATACTACAACGCGCGACTCTAAGGTCGAAATAATACACAACTGGTTTCTAAGTCTGAAATAAATATACAAGTCTGGTTGATGGAATTTACTAGATACAACTTAAAATAAATGAGTACAATGGTGGTCACGATGCGAGTGAGCCCACCTACCAAAGCAATCACCCAGAAAGGAAGCAGTATGCCAGAAAAGCCGCAACGAAACCTGTACGGCAAAACCTGCAAGAACTGTGGCACAACGGGGGTGAGTTGCCAACTCGTGAATAGAAAACATCACAGAGAAGAAATCGTATGTATGACTCAATCCTAGGTCAATACGATCAGTAATAATATATCCTTAATATGAATAAGTCTGAAGCATGATAAGGTGGCAAGGGCAAACATCTATACATCAGTGTAATACCTAGTGCTCGTGTTAGTACCTCAGGTAGCAACATATCATAATATGAGGTATAATCAATGTAATCAGTGTCAACTATATCCTGAAGTCCATGAGTATGTGGATATCATCTAACTATCTAATCAATGTCTGTATGTATGTGGATCCCGTCCACGTGTCTCCCAATGACACAAAACATCATGCATGTAAATATCATAAAGCATATGCATGGAAGTATGAGGATGTAAATCAACGTGTGTCCCTCGTGACACATCAAAATCATGGAACCGGAGTGTCCAGCATCGACACTCGAAAATATCATGAAACCTGTGCCTAGCATCGGCACGTAAATCCTCATATATCGGGCTCCGTCAGTCCGGATCGGCCCACGGGCTCCGTCAGTCTGGATCGGCCCATATCATCTCTCGACTCCGGTCGGTATCCTCTGGATATCCGTTGAGCCCAAATACTATCACCGGTAGGTAGTGGTCCCTCTGGCAGGCTCATCGTCATCCACACGAAATCTCTCTCTCGCCCCGGGGTACCATACCGGGTCCACTATGTACCAGCAATCGGCCTCATCCGCCTCCTTGAATCGGGTTTCACATGTCGCTCTTAGAACCGAGAAAACACATGGTGGACGCACTGAAATATCATATCAAGAGAAACCGGGTTTTTAAAATAGTACATGCTTTCTTTTGAAATCGCCACGGTTCTCAAATTCAGAAATCTCATGAAAACAGCATATCTCAATGCGTAAAATCATAAAGCAAGATGTATGCGACATATGATAGAAATGTAAGCATATACGTATATCATGCAACGTAAAACAGTAGTATGCACACATCGAGGGGAAACCGCTCTTTTTAAATGAATCCAGTTTTAAAATATATCTTACGGTTCCCCAAATCTCCAAAATCAAACCAAAATCGTCTATGTATGTGCAATACATATGTATGCAAGTATGGGTGTACACTATGTTTGTGCGCAAGTATGTGTACAATATGTATGTGATATCCTGATACAACAATCCTACTGTGTAGCGACATGGCAATTATCGATGATGAAGTGTGTGAGCCGGCAAGCAGGTGTACGTGGAACATACGCATCATCGATAATGGTGCTGGTGTCCTGACAGCATGGGTTTAATATAACAATAAACACATTTACACATGCAATACGACGCGAATAGAAAGAATATGCGGAAATCGAATAATAAACGCAACAGTGAAGAATCTACATCAATATGTAAATGTCATACAGTTATACCATTTGAAATAAGAAGAATCGGGGTTTTTAGAAAAATAAGGGCTACGGTGTTTTTTTTAAGAAAAGATGCGTCTTTTGAAAATATCCGTAGAATCCCTCAGCCTGTCTTTAAAATACTCACGATTTGATAGTTTTGAAAATAGGTATGACTCGGGTCTAGTCTAACATCTACAAGTAAACTACAGATCTAACTAACAAGCTAATCGAAGGGTATGGAAACCACCTAACTCTGAGTCGATATATATATAAATATAATAGTCGGTGATCCCGCCTCAATAGTATCACATACGATACGGTATACAATATGACATTCTCGAGTCAAGAGTACGAATCAATCATCAATATAAAGCTCGTACGTGAATCCGTCGTACGGATCCCAAATCTGGGTACTGGTCGAATCTCACATTTATCTCAGCAATTATCTGGTATCATTATCATCATATCTCATGAACTGGGGTACTGATATAAGTCTAGTACAAACTGATACCATCTATATAAATATAAATGCGTGTGTAAAACACACGTCCAAAGGCCCGCTAAAATATCATGTCGTATCTCATCATACGAACCACATCATATCACCGATCTCATGGCACCATGCCCAATCTCATCGACTCATCTCCAAATATCATCCACTATCCTCACCATCCAAGGGTAGGTATACGAGTATATATATATACACAGTCCCATACCTATGTGTGTGTGTGTGTGTGTGTGTGTATATATATATATATATCTCCATATACGCACAAGTATAACAGTAAGCATGTGTGTGCGTGTGAGTGTAAACCTATTCTAGGGTTCGCAACTAAGAAGCTATACTAGTTCACTTCTAATAACCCTAAACTAACCATTGAACACCTAATCATATATATAGTATATATATAGCATACTATACATCGAACTGCGGGGGTGCTATACGCCATCCACTCGACTTCCCCTGTAGATATAATCTACTCACCTTGCGTCTTGCATGCCGATGTCGATGCCGCCACGCGCTTGCTTGTCGTCTCGAAGTCTTCATGGGGTACCTACACATCATAGCGTATCGTATCGCTTTAAAATCAAATTCGAAGACGAAACGACACACGAAAACCAAAACAATACGCTTAAAAGCCTATAGGTTAGAACCTATGGTTTGCATCTCGCAACTCAACCCAATAACCCTCGATATAGACGTACAAACGTCAAGTGATCGAAATAAAGCACAAATACAAAAATCCAGAATTTAAAATACGGAAAACCATTGCTCGAATCAAAGCAGCAACTAGAGAAAGTGGTCCCAGATTTTGACTCAGGCCAAAACAAGGCAAGCAAACAACACTGGGTAATATATAGGATATATGTGACCTACAGAAGAAACCTGGACCCACCCCCTCACAAAGTGGCCGAGCCTCTTCCCTACAATTCCGAGCTCGCCGGCCTCGGGGTCCCCAACGTGGTTCGTCTTGCTACAGTGGTTTCCTATGGTCTCAATTTGGTCTCTGGTGTTATTTATTTTCCCAGTATTGGTCTCGTGTAATCCCAGATTTCCATGCACACCCTAAGTTCACAAACCGACATCAAAATTTTCTGTTTTTCCGTATTTTTGGTTTCAGTTTTAATCTAGTGTAAGTTCTGGGTCTGTAACATCATGGGGGGTTTAATGTCACTCAAAACACTCAAGTTCACCACAAAATCTCAACTTAACCCTAACCCTCTCTAGAAATGTCCAAAGTGCACAAAACTACAAGAAATTGAAACTAAACTTGAATAGAGGCTAAAACAATGGGAATACTACAATTAATGTGAAAGATATACCTCATTTGACACTCACGAATTCTCTACAGCGCCAAAATGCGAACTTTCTTGGTCCATAGTGTAGCTTGTGAGCTTGTGCACAAATTTTGTGAAGTGACGATGGACTTTTTATGGATTTTTATTGATGAAGTGGGGGTTTTCAAGAGGAGGGAGGAGAGGTGTTGCCTTGGGCTGAAGGAGGAAGAAGAAAGACAAAGATGAAGAAGTGGGGGAGATGAGCCATGACTTGGTTGACCCCTCACCCTCTCTCTTTCTTGCCCATACCCCTTTCTTTAATCAATTTCCTTTTTCTTTTCTTTTCTTTTCTTTTCTTCTCTCCTCAATAGTAAACACAAAAGAAAAGAATGAAAAAAGATGATAAAGCCATGTAGGAAAATATAACACAAGTGTGAAATGATATGGTGCATGTTTTGCACAAAACACGCTTAAAGCCCGATTAGCGATTTTTAATCGCGATTAGCACTAAAATAGTGTCAAATAAATCATAAACTCTCATAATTTTCTTAAATCACATGAAGTAACCTCTTTTTAGTAATTTCCATAATTTTCCAAATTTATCCCAATTTATCGGTATTTAATTATACCACCTTATTAAAATATTCAATATAATATTATTTAATTATAAAAATTCCTAAAAATAATATTTTATTTTTTTGAAATGTTACAATCTTCCCCCCTTAAAGAAATTCGTTCCCCGAATTTAAATTTAAACCTCTCAAATACTAAAACATTTCAGTAAAAAGTCCAAGTCGTCGGGGCTCCGAAATCATCAATACATAAAATGCATCATAGCGCAATGCATGCGCATGAACAATGAGAAGATAACTCAAAATCAAAACTCCGTCAAGCATCCCGCAATCATCGGAGTCAAGGTCAAGACACCAATATCAAATCCAATACGAAACCCAACATGCTATACATCAAAACTATACATGTAAACATCAAATTTATACATGTAGATATCTGAAGGAAATGCATGCCAAACCTTTTTAAGTCGATGTGCGATGCGCATAACACTGCACATTGACGGACGTCTCGAGTAAGAAAATAACTTTCTCTCTCTCTCTCTCTCTCTATTTATATATATATATATATATATATATATATATATATATATATATCTTTTGTTTAAATGCACGTACCGCTGTTTTGAAAACAATTTAGAAGGGTTTCCTTGTTTTTTAAACGTTTCGTGTCGTATCAAACACGTAGGTAAATACCGAGACTATAGCTCCCCTTTTGGAAATCTCTTCGATAACTATCAATACATGCAAAATATATCCAGGTACTGTCCTCTGACTAGTCCTACTCAGTACGAAAATAGATAGCAAATATCATAAAAACGTACTGTTCCATAAGAAATCAATCCCAAATTGTGCATATGAATGTTATGTGCGTCTGGTGCGCACGGAAATCAAAATCCATATATGTGTCATACATGTGCACAGAAACAACATCTAAGTGCAACGGGTGTGCATGAAACACCTGTCAGAGACAACGTGTGTGCCTGACAGCAAAAACAGGTGCATCTGATATGCACGAAAAATCTCAATTTAGTACATCTAGTGTGCACCAAAATCGCATCTCATAACATGCGCGAAAATCCAAATCATGTGCATCCATCGTGCATGAATAAAATCTAAATCATGTGCATCCGATATGCACGAAATCACGAAATCCAATATCAAGCGCCGAACATGCGCAAAATCCAATCCAAGCGTGCCAATATGCGCAAGAATCCAAATCAAATGCACAGAGTGCACGAAATCAACATCAATATCATGATCGAAATCAACGGTATACAATAAAGCTCAATCCAAATCAGGTATACCGCGGTATATAATCTCACCACCATGTGCATCAGCGTGAAATCAAATCAAAACACCAAAAGTGCATAAAGCATATCTTAAGAGTAATAACTATGCACAAAATATGAATACCCGGTAGGTGCAACCATGGTGCACGAAAACAAATATCATGAAACTCAGTCATCAAGACTAAGTCATGCGAATAGATCACCCAAAATACCAAAATTCAAGGTGACGGATACGTGATAATCGAATCACCAAATCACAAATCATAAATACCGTCGTCGATATTTCCTCCTTCAAAGTCGAGAAGGTGTCGATACATCCAAAGCTGGCAGAGCAAGATATCTACTTGCCTCCTGTTCATGGTCTGGCGCCTGGTGCTTTTAAGCTCTTGTCTCTCACTGTGCATTGCTAGATATATAGCTCCTCGACTCAACGGCCCAAAATAGAATGACGACGGAAACAGTCTCGCTCTGGCACATCCTCTACAGATCTCTGGTCAACTATATCATCTACGATGCAGAACTCTGGCCTGCTGGGTGTGCGCAATATGACCACTCCTGGGTCTTAGTCTTCTCATATAGTATTCCAGAAAGGTCATGTCGAGGTCTCTCACAAATCTCTTTTCTGCTGAACTGCCCGAAAGTCATCGTCCTTTACTAAAGCTATTTCTTGTTCTGGAACGGCTGCATACTCATCACGACTCCTTCTGAATGGTATATCTATAATCAACGCCTCTGCATGCGTATCGCATCTCTGATGTCGGCGGAGTGGAACGTCATCTCATCAAGATCTCGTACAAACCCCTTACTCTACTTATCTCTACTGTCGACTGCTTTGGACTCGTCTCATCGTGGCTGCATGGACTGTGCTCCAACGGCTATACTCGTATCTGGAGTCTCCCACGCAATACATCCCACCACATAGCATCCGAATGAAGTCAAACCATTCGATCGATTAGTCAAAACATCATAATCCCCTAAGAGCTCAACATCTTGGGTACAGTTTAATAGTATTGAGTACATACCACAGCATCGGTGGACCAGCCGTAGAAGGGCAAACCCAAGCCTCACTAATGGAACCGCGGAACTGCCGCAAACCCTAAGGTTCAAAAGCTTTCACACGGTCATTATTTCGAGTTAGGGTTTCATTCTTCTAGAGGGTCCATAGAATCGCTTGCATGTCTTTCCGAATACTTTAAACTTGGAAAATGGGCTCCTGACATTCGATCGTCTCCATCGACTCTCGATATACCTGCGTGAAGTCGTCTCTAGCTGGAATCAATCTATCTGATGACCTCACATTGGGGTAAGCGAACAAACCACACGTCCTAGTCATTCATCCTCGGGTGATGTAATATTTCAGAAATCGTTTTGCGAATTTTCCCGTTTTAGGGCAAAATTGTCAGTTTTTCCCGTTTTAACCCGATTTCGATCAAACGTTCGTATAACCTTGCTGGCACCTTGTTTAGCTAAAATAAAGCTTGTGCGCGAACTTTTGGATATTTGGGAGGTTTTGGTTCAGATAGAATTTTTCCCAAATAAAATATTATTTTAAGCGGTATTTGGTGCACGTAAATCGGGAATTTTTTTTTTCTTTTGTGAATAAATTATTTTTGTCACTAGATTATTTTGGAAACTTCTTTTTAAATATCTAGATATTTTTTGGAATGCAAAAGGAATTATTTAAAATAGAAAAGAAAAGAGTGAAAGGTGGCAAATTGCATTTATTACTCATTTTCCTAGCATTTCTTCACCCAAAATTCACAAAAATACCCCCAACCTCCCCACGGCCAACCCTTATCTCAAATTTCTGTCCAAAATATTTCCCAAGCTCATTTCTTCATGGTTTCTTCAAAATTCTTCAAGAAAAATTCCAAAATAAATCCACAAAAATCCTAAATAAAAATAAAACCATCTTTTCCTTCACTAATCCTTCTTGAATCTTCAACAAGCATGTGTTTTGATGCTAAGATGATGGATTAAGCTTCATTTTGGTGTTCTCGGGGAGGTATAATTCTTACCTTAATCCTTTTATACTTGCTTTAATCTTAAATCTAGCTAATTTAGTTAGCTAATTATGTGTTTAGTTTAGTTTTTAAATCATGATTAATTCATTTATGTTTGGTTTAAGAAATTCATGTTAGGGTTAAATTTTGTTTAAGTGTTTAGTGTTCAATTGAAGTGTTAATTTGTGTTTTGGAGAAGATTAACCTAGTTGAAAATGTTAATTTTTGCTAATGAACACTTTGTTTAATTATGCAATTAGCTTACTAGGTTTTTGCTAAAACATAATTAGAGAGTGTTAAAAATATAGGAATGGTTTAGATAGCTTAGTTAAGCTATTTTAAGGTGTTTGTAATCGCTAGATATGCATTAGCTTAAAACTAGTGCGAAATATTGCGATAGGTTGCTTACTAGATTTTGGGGTTTTTCCGATGTGAGTTCGATTGGTCGTTGCGAGGTTATATCTATTGTATTTCTCGTAATTCTTGTGTTGTGTTGCGCGATCGGGACGATCGGGGTCCAGTCTTGGTGTTTTGTAGTTTAGCGACCCCAATTAGGGTTTTTGGCCGGTATCGTGCGCGATAGATGCGCTAAGCGCGCAGTGTAATTTTCCGGACGTTTTCTTCACGTTTCGTTGTCTTTTTGTCATCATAGAATATTTAGCTTATGTGTTGTATTTATGAAATTTTAGGTTCGCAAGCAGGGACTTCGGGTACCGCGGACAAGAGGAAGCAGGTGGTCGGATTTTCATAGCTCGGGACCATCGGTGAGTAGATTTAATATATATAGGGGAATTGCCCGCATGGCGTTATGCGTCAGGGCTAGAGATTTTATTACTTGTCGCATATTCTACATTATTGTTAGAATTGCGCCTTTACCCTATTACTTAGATGTAGTTGTGTCTGGACTAGTAGTAGTAGGACACTGCACATATTATTGACGATTCATATTGCACGAGCACTGATTGTATGCTACACACACCGTCAATAATTGCCATGTCATACACAAACCACTTATAGATGTTATATTGCTTGGTTAGGGATATTGTGACATTGATTCGTACTGCTTATCATATATGGCATTTAGCATACCTGTATTCCTATAGAGTATTGTACCATTATTGATAGGTGTAGGGTTCCTAGGCACACTAATGAAGTCTCACAAGTGATCAAAACATGCTCAATTCAAAATTTTCATGTGCTTACAAACCCTAATACGGATCGTTAACTAGATATATAGGCGATACGATGCAAGTAATCGAATTATAGCTAAAGGAAAGAGGCTACAACCTTTGTAGATCCGGTCCTCCACCTCCTAGGCTCCGTGATGAAGTCCCCTCGCTGTCCAAATCGGATCTTGGACTCTAGCATCGGCTTCATCGGAGAAATGGGCGGGCTAGGTCGTCGACATCGATGCCGAAGATGATCTACGTCGAGGCATCACAAGATCAAGCTCTCACTTCACCAAGTCATGACACTTGTGAAGAAAACACCCTATACTACTTGGCAAGAGATAGAGGATGAAGAAATAGGAGGTGGGTACACTTTGGATTTGGATTTCTCACTCTTATTCTCAAGTTGTCATTGATGGTGGCAAGGTTTTTCTTCTTGAAGAAGAAGAAGAAGAAGATAATATGATAGAATAAAAAGGATTATTTTAAAAAGGAAAATCCAACTCATTCTTATCATAATCCAACCTTGGTTAGGTGTAGAGACTAAACTAGGGTTAGTGGAATGGTTAGGGTTAGGATATGAAGACAAAATGGTCATTAGGTCAAAGATGCTTGAAGCATCAAGAAAGTTCCAAAAGAAACCATTTTGTTTTCCTTATCTTTTAACAAAAATAAATAAATAAATAAATAAGAGAAAAGAAACCCTAACCATTCACTAAACATGGTTTAAGTCTTTACACAAACCCAAGTTTGCATGTATCATCAAACATGATACAAACAAGTGCACCAAAAATATATCACATATACAATACGCAAATCAAGTGAGAAAATCCATTTAAAGTGAACCAATACTAGTTAATGCAAAGTAATATATCAAATATATAATTATGCATTAAATCATTAAATCAATACTTGATTTAACGATCCGGTCAAATCGCATATAACCGACTAATATCCAATGTATCGGCTTATCGAATCAATCCTCGATTCGATAACTAGGTTATATCGCATACAACCATTCGATACATCCATCGCGAGAATAGAATACGGTATCACATACACGCATTATTCTCGGTCCCGCACATATCTCATATGCGCTCCTATTTCGTTTCGCTTGAGCCAGGAAACCTCTGTGTAGGACTCTAAAGACTCGTCAATACGCTGGCTGCAGGTGATGATCATATCAAACACCCACAAGCCGCAAGCGGTCTGCTAAACGTAACGGCCACCCGGGTATTGAGCGATCAGAAGATCGACGAGCAAGCCCGCTCACACTCCTGTGAATCCAACCAGTAACACTTACCGTATAGTCCGGTCTGTTCGTCTGATATGTCGCATATCTCGCCTAGGGGTGGTAAACGTCAGACCCCAATAGCTTGACAAGTCATGCCGACGTAAGGTCCATAACAATCGTCAAACTACTGATAACTCTTACCAGTATATCACTGCAACCCTGGCCAGGGATTTCCTGTTATGGCCAGTCGAGCATAGCGCAACATCCACCCCCAATACCGGGAGAGACGAATCCCCTCCTATCGCTCATTGCCTCCATGTGAATCGGGACTGTACCCAAAAACCACCTGTTTGCACGACTCAATAGAGCCGTGGTAGGGTGGAAATCAAAGCACAGTGGGAGACACACAAGACTCTATGACGATCTCGGGTCAACAGACTAAGCTGTACCAGTGTCACCAGAGAACTGCCATCTGACGTGAGGTATAATACCATCTGGGAGTTCTCGGCGAGTCTGTTCAGTGTACCCAGTCTCCACTGAGCACCCACATACCATCTCTGATGTCAAACACCAATGGATATGGGATCATCCATTGCCTATCATATGGGTCGAGAAGATATACGCTAGTCTACTCTGGAATATCGATGCCCCGTCTCGATATTCCCACGAATAGGAACAATGAAGGATGTACTCATTGACTACCCAGGCCCCACTAGTATGATCTTCATCATAGTCCTGGAAGTCGAGTACACATCCTAAGGGCTTTATCAACATGTAATCAGAGAGACAGAAAGTATACATGTTAAGATAAAGAGCAACCAGATAGCGTACTATCATGTCGAGCAAGAAAGTCCTACCTATATATGTCCCAGCATCCACTACAATATACATCCTATGTACAGTAATGGCCTCTAGGGCATACATATAACTAACAATAGGTACATACACACTCCCTGATATAGCTACAGGTATACCTTGCACATACTATTCATATACCTAGAGGGTAAACTATATCATTGCTTATAGGTAGACACATTATCTTGCTATACCTTATTGATTTCATATACATCTGGTTTTAGCTACATGTTTACCTTCACTTGATGTTATTTAGAAGTGGATAAATAGAAACCGCATGATATTTGTATTAACTTGATGCAGTTAATTAGCGGTTTTTTCCTTTATATGCTGGCATTTCAGATATGGCGCACATATTATATTCATGGATTTTCGCATTGTTATATGGATTTTTCATGATATTTTCTGGATTTGGGAACCGTGGTAGTTCATAAAATTATGCATTATATGAAAGGCCCGGTTTCCTTGATATGATATTTGCGCATCCACCATGAGATTTATCGGTTCTGATTATATACTCCATACGAGGAGTGGCTGCCATATGAGGGTACATGGTGGGCCCGGTACGGTTCCCTTCGGCAAGATGATCGATGGACTTTGCCGATTGAGCCAGGAGGTGGGTAAGTACCTATCGGTGACAGTACTTATGACTCAGCGGCTATCATGTGGATACCGACGTGAGTCATGTATGTATTGATACGTCGAAAGGCGAGGGTCAGAGCTAGGCACTCGTGCTTTCGGGATAGCGTATGATACGTACCTATCAGGATGCTAGTCTTGGTGGCAGCATCTGATAGATTAGTATTTTTGTGTCGATGCTTGGCACATTGGTTTCATGATATTTCTAATTACTCCTTGTATATATAACAGGAGATTTAGCCGCTGTTATATATACCCTTACACCATTATTAGTAGAATGGGACGCTAATATATGTGTATTGACCCCATCATATTTATTTATGCAAATATATTTAGTATGTTAGAATGTTACTTGAGATTTGATTTGGGATATAAGTGATTCATTGAGATTGGATACTGGATAGATATGCGAGATCTACTTGATGTTGTACAGTCGGGATATGCGAGATATACTTGATATTGTACATTGAGGAGATGTGAGACTTATATGTTGTGAGAGCCAATTGGGGGCTGATTGAGGAATTGGGATTTTGAGTATCTTGATGAATTGTGATCCTACCACGATATCAGGATTCCATGGAAATGACATATTTCACTCCATACTTCACATTTATCTGTTTGTGCACTGCTTCATGTATTAATAGTACCTGTTAGTGTACCTTTCATGATGGTTGCACATTTACATTCTCATATCCCTATTGCATGATTATTGCATACTATTGTCATATCATCATTGCTTTATATATTGGTTGTACCTGCTAGTGTACTTTCCATTATTCTGCATTCATATGACATGTTATTACTGTTAATTGCATATCTTAAATTCACGCTTTACGTGCATACTTGCGATTACCTGCATATGTTATTTACTATTCACGAGTTGGCAACTCACCCTCGTTGTGCCACAGGTGTTATAGAGTGTTCCCCAGAGTAGTCGAGGCTGGCTATTCATCTATCAACTTTTGCTATAGATACCGCATCGGCTCACAGTGTGATGTTTTGTTCAGGTGGGTTTTGGTGGTTATCTGTATTTGTATTGTATATTCGTTGTATCTTGTACTCTCCATCTACTATTATGTTGTTGACTTAGAGACTTGCTGAGGACGATATTGTATAAATTGTGGATTTGTTGTCTTTTATACAGCTTTCTCTCTATTGTCTTTATTTCTTCGCTACGGCGTCTTATATTTGTGGTGGTGATTGTTTTCCGCCTTTGGGCGTGTATTTGCTCCCGTTTGGGGATGCTTTATTTATCTTTAATTGATGTACCCGTTTCGAGGTTAGTTTTTATAAAGGGGGTGCTGCCAAAAATTTTAAGAAAGCAAGTTGAACTTTTTAAAGAATTTGGGTTGTGATTTCAAATGTTTCAAAACTGCTACTATCTTTTCTTGTCCTTATTTGGTTTAGATTTCTGGGTTTTGGATTTCTTTTACCGCGTTACGTCTTTAGCCGTTGCGTAGTATTAGGGCCATCACGTGCCAATTTCGGGTCGTGACAGGTGACTAGCAACCTTCCATCATATCTCTAAGTACAACTCGTACTGCAATAGCTCCAACATCTTGGGCAATATCTCGTCGTTCGCAGCAACAACTGGCTCATTTATCCGCACGCCGAACAGTGCCTCAATCATCCAATAATCAGTGCATCGACGGTCATCATATTCCGGCTGGCCTCTAGCAGTAGCCTGATCCTCTGATGCTGATTTGCACGTCCGAGAAATCTCGTAAAATCGATCCATCAACGCTCATGGCGCGAAAACACAAAAAGACGACGCCTCTATATGCAATCGTTTGTCCCGGGAATCACGCCCTGGTCAGTCCTCGTCCGTGACGAGCTCATGCTGACCGCAACTCTAGCCGCAGCTCTCTCTGCCCGTGTAATCGTGGCAGCAAAATCATAACCGATATCGATGAGGATGGATCATAGGAATGAATATAATACTGTGTAAGGAAATGTACATCCTAAGGCTCCTTAAGCGGAGTAGCGTATCGTAAGTATGCCGCGGAACATACACACGGTACGTCACTCTATTCAAGTCACCTACTCCATCAACCAAGGTCAACCTACGCAACGAAAGTTCGGGTCGAATATCCCCTCGACTAAGTCTAAGCTCCGTAAGGTTAAGCCTAGGTTTCGAATATATAAAAACGCTCTAGGCTCCGCATAGTCAAACTTAGACTCGAACCAAGGTTAACCTAGCGCTCTGATACCAACTTTGTCGTGGCCCGAAATAGCACGTGACTGGCCTTTGAATCATATGAAGTCTATAGGACTTCATCTAATTCAAGTAAGCCAAAAGCCCAGAAATCTAAAACTATTTTAAATAATAAATGAAGGAAAACTAGTTTTAAAGAAGTGAAGAAAACATGTTTTAAAAACAAGGTTTTTAAATAAGTAAGCCGAATATGCATTTTTAAATCCTTAAGTCTTTTCTGAAAATTTCGGCAGAGTTTCCTTTGTAAATACTGGCCCCAAACGGGGTACAACAAGAATAATATATGCATAATGATAAAAGGCATCCCCAAGCGGGAGCTAGCTCTTCGTCAATCGACGGTCACAACCACGCAAGCAATATAATATACAACGCCGAAGGGCGAGGATCAAAACTCAAAAGGAAACTCAAAATCGACAAGAAAACCATAATACTACAACGCGCGACTCTAAGGTCGAAATAATACACAACCGGTTTCTAAGTCTGAAACAAATATACAAGTCTGGTAGATGGAATTTACTAGATACAACTGAAAATAAATGAGTACAATGGCGGTCACGATGCGAGTGAACCCACCTACCAAAGCAATCATCCATAAAGGAAGCAGTGTGCCAGAAAAGCCGTAACGAAACCTGTACGATAAAACCTGCAAGAACTGTGGCACAATAGGGGTGAGTTGCCAACTCGTGAATAGAAAACATCACAGAGAAGAAATCGTATGTATGACTCAATCCTAGGTCAATACGATCAGTAATAATATATCCTCAATATGAATAAGTCTGAAGCATGATAAGGTGGCAAGGGCAAACATCTATACATCAGTGTAATACCTGGTGCTCGTGTTAGTACCTCAGGTAGCAACATATCATAATATGAGGTATAATCAATGTGATCAGTGTCAACTATATCCAGAAGTCTATGAGTATGTGGATATCATCCAATTATCTAATCAATGTCTGTATGTATGTGGATCTCGTCCACGTGTCTCTCAATGACACAAAACATCATGCATGTAAATATCATAAAGCATATGCATGGAAGTATGAGAATGTAAATCAACGTGTGTCCCTCGTGACACATCAAAATCATGGAACCGGAGTGTCCAGCATCGACATTCGAAAATATCATGAAACCTGTGTCCAGCATCGGCACGTAAATCCTCAAATATCGGGCTCCGTCAGTCCGGATCGGCCCACGGGCTCCGTCAGTCCGGATCGGCCCATATCATCTCTCGACTCCGGTCAGTATCCTCCGGATATCCGCCGAGCCCAAATACTATCACCGGTAGGTAGTGGTCCCTCTGGCAAGCTCATCGGCATCCACACAAAATCTCTCTCTCGCCCCGGGGTACCATACCGGGTCCACCATGTACCCACAATCGGCCTCATCCGCCTCCTCGAATCGGGTTTCAAATGTCGCTCTCAGAACTGAGAAAACACATTGTGGACGCACTGAAATATCATATCAAGAGAAACCGGTTTTTTAAAACAGTACATGCTTTCTTTTGAAATCGCCACGGTTCTCAAATCCAGAAATTTCATGAAAACAGCATATCTCAATGCGTAAAATCATAAAGCATGATGTATGCGACATATGATAGAAATGTAAGCATATCCGTATATCATGCAACGTAAAATTGTAGTATGCACACATCGAGGGAAACCGCTCTTTTTAAATGAATCCAGTTTTAAAATATATCTTACGGTTTCCCAAATCTCCAAAATCAAGCCAAAATCGTCTATGTATGTGCAATACATATGTATGCAGGTATGGGTGTACACTATGTGTGTGCGCAAGTATGGGTGTACACTATGTTTGTGCGCATGTATGTGTACAATATGTATGTGATATCCTGATGCAACAATCCTACTGTGTAGCGACATGGCAATTATCGATGATGAAGTGTGTGAGCCGGCAAGCAGGTGTACGTGGAACATACGCATCATCGATAATGGTGCTGGTGTCCTGACAGCATGGGTTTAATATAACAATAAACACATTTACACATGCAATACGACGCGAATAAAAAGAATATGCGGAAATCGAATAATAAACGCAACAGTGAAGAATCTACATCAATATGTAAATGTCATACAGTTATACCATTTGAAATAAGACGAATCGGGGTTTTTAGAAAAATAAGGGCTACGGTGTTTTTTTTAAGAAAAGATGCGTCTTTTGAAAATATCCGTAGAATCCCTCATCCTGTCTTTAAAATACTCACGATTTGATAGTTTTGAAAATAGGTATAACTCGGGTCTAGTCTAACATCTACAAGTAAACTACAGATCTAACTAACAAGCTAATCGAAGGGTATGGAAACCACCTAACTCTGAGTCGATATATATATAAATATAATAGTCGGTGATCCCGCCTCAATAGTATCACATACGATACGGTATACAATATGACATTCTTGAGTCAAGAGTACGGATCTATCATCAATATAAAGCTCGTACGTGAATCCGTCGTACGGATCCAAAATCTGGGTACGGGTCGAATCTCACATTTATCTCAGCAATTATCTGGTATCCTTATCATCATATCTCATGAACTGGGGTACTGATATAAGTCTATTACAAACTGATACCATCTATATAAATATAAATGCGTGTGTAAAACACACGTCCAAAGGCCCGCTAAAATCTCATGTCGTATCTCATCATACGAACCACATCATATCACCGATCTCATGGCACCATGCCCAATCTCATCGACTCATCTCCAAATATCATCCACTATCCTCACCATCCAAGGGTAGGTATACGAGTATATATATATACACAGTCCCATACCTATGTGTGTGTGTGTATATATATATATCTCCATATACGCACAAGTATAACAGTAAGCATGTGTGTGCGTGTGAGTGTAAACCTATTCTAGGGTTCGCAACTAAGAAGCTATACTAGTTCACTTCTAATAACCCTAAACTAACCATTGAACACCTAATCATATATATAGTATATATATAGCATACTATATATCGAACCGCGGGGGTTCTATACGCCATCCACTTGACTTCCCCCGTAGATATAATCTACTCACCTTGCGTCTTGCTTGCCGATGTCGATGCCGCCACGCGCTTGCTTGTCGTCTCGAAGTCTTCATGGGGTACCTACACATCATAGCGTATCGTATCACGTTAAAATCAAATTCGAAGACGAAACGACACACGAAAACCAAAACAATACGCTTAAAAACATATAGGTTAGAACCTATAGTTTGCATCTCGCAACTCAACCCAATAACCCTCGATATAGACGTACAAACGTCAAGCGATCGAAATAAAGCACAAATAAAAAAATCCAGAATTTAAAATACGGAAAACCATTGCTCGAATCAAAGCAGCAACTAGAGAAAGTGGTCCCAGATTTTGACTCAGGCCAAATCAAGGCAAGCAAACAACACTGGAGTAATATATAGGATATATATGACCTACAGAAGAAACCTGGACCCACCCCCTCACCAAGTGACCGAGCCCCTTCCCTACAATTCCGAGCTCACCGGTGTCACGCCCCGCTTCCCAGAGTACGCTAGATTCGGCACGTGACATAGCCAACCATGCTACCTGTGGGTAGGAAGTATCCATCCACAGTCACATTACGGCTGTAGAGATATCAAGAACAAGATAAAACTATCTAAAAACAGGTCCATAATCCAGAATAACAGGAGTCAATAATAAATAAATGCGGAAGCAAATGATCCAATACAAATAACTGAAAAGTATGTCCCATAATGCGGGCTCACATCAGGAAATAAATAAAGGAATAAAACTAACTACTACTGAACTCACAGCTCAGCCTGCTGGCTGAAGTACTCCTGCTCGGACTGCGACAGCGGTAAGGAATCTGGGCCATACAAAACCCAGACGTCAGCGCGTCATGTCATCAAGTAAAATAATATGAGCAATGTAATAGGAAATGTCAAAATAAACATGAATGAAGCAATAATGTGAACAAACTGTGCAGGGTAGTGTGCAGTGGGTAACTAGACTGTTTTTTCAGGTTTTTCTATTCTAAAGTCTTTGAAATCAATTGATGAATCGTCGATGTAACTCAATAGTATCCCGTGCGTGCCCGGGACCACGGTCAAGATTCTCGGGGCTGAATCCGAGACGTGCCGCTAGGCAGTAACAAGTAGCAGGATGGGCGAGTGATGTCAGCATCATCACTCCGGGGCTGGCCTAGCCCATAAGACTGATCAGAACAGGTATCGAACTGTTGAGTTACAAGTCGGTTTCACCTTTGATTTCCCCATACCCCCAAGTTATGTATGTCAAGTCAGGTATTCAGTAATCAGGAACTAATGCCAACACAGGATCGGGTAAAAGAAGGTTTGTCTGGATAGACAATGGGAACGGTCCATGAGGACTACATGTCAGGTTTGTTGGCATTAGACACAAGATCAGGTAACGGGTCGAGTCATGGTTCATCAGGTCAAGTTAACAGTATATGGTACCATGTCAGGTATATCAATATATACATGTGTAGCAATGTCAGGTCAAGATGTAAACAATATCGTGGGTGTGCTCGCAATCAGATATAATCACACATGGTTATTAACAACATGAGATAAGCAATGAATTACATAAAGTTCATTCAAATTACAAGAGTGCAGTAAAACGATATAGCCGTTTAGTCATGTTAACAGGTTTAAGCACCATTAGCGGTGCAATAATTTATGTAACGGTTCAATACAGTTATTTCAGGTTAATGCATGCGAGTGTCCGAAAGTAACAGAACTACAGGGATAATTGCTACCAGCTATTTTAACAGTAAATTGTGATTGAACAGGTAGATTTGATTATTGGGTTCAAATTGGCAAACTGTAAATTCCATTTTTTAATAGTAAAATGATATAATGCAACATTGTAACCGAAATGGGAAAACGATTGTACCAAGCTAATTTTACAGGTTTAGGGTGTCAATACATATATAAATATATTGTATAGCATATACCAAGGGGTACTTGCCTCGACGGGTCGCGAACCGGGAAAACGGAACGTAACGTCGGCGGGGAAAACTCGCGACGGACGCACGGTTCACGGATTGAACCCAAACAATGAACAATGGGACCACGCGGATCGAGGTACCTCACTGGAACGTCGGAACACGTCACCGGCACGGCCGGATTCCGGCGAGCAGCGATCTATAAATTCAAAAATTCAATGAACAGCCAAAGGAGAATCAGGAAGAGGGAATAGAAGGAGGAAGAGAAGAGATAGCTTACTGGGTTGCAGAGGGTGTGACGGCGGTGAGATCGACGGCGGTGAGGCGCCGGCGAGGAGGTTACAGCGGTTAGGGTTAGGGCTCGAGTAGGGAATGTTGGTGCAGGGAATGGAGAAACGGAGAGGGAGAGGAGATGGTCGGTGGTGCTGGAGTGCGCAGGTGGTGAGGAGGGTGCTGGTGGTGGTGTGGATGGCGACGACGAGAGGCCGCCGGCGATGGGTGATGAGGGTGCAGGTGGTTGGGCACGCGGGAGAAAGAGGAGGAAGGACTTGGTGCGGTGAGGAGGTGCGGGCGACGACGGTGGCGCCGGCGACGGGGTTGCGGCGGCGACGATGGAGGTGGCTAGGGTTGCTGCCGTTGGGTTTTTCGCAAGGACTCGTGGGGTTCTGGTCTCGTGATGAAGCAAAAATGAGGGGGGAAAATATTTAAACGAAGAGAGAGAGAAAGATTATGGGAGAGAGAGAGATTTGAGAAATAGAAAGAGAGAGAGAGAATGGGAAAGGAGAGGGGCCCACGGGAGTAAAGAATCTCGTGATTGGCTGCAGAATTATTTAGAGGTCTAGAAAATATATTAAAAGATTTAGTATCACAGTGAAATATATATAGGTTAGGGAATATATATTATGGTTTAAAGATTATAAAAATTTGGGATTTTGGTGCTAAATAAAACATTTTCCAATCGCGCCCGGATTGGGTCCAAAAATTCGAAATTTAAATAATAGGATTTTAAGCGGGTTCCAAATTTTAAAATTAAGTGTTTTATGATTAAAAAGCATACCCCCAAGACGGACACATGTACGCGCGCGTAGCCATCCAAACTCGTCCGTTTCACCGAACGGGACGAGAACACGATGCACAGACGCTACCACAAGGCTAGAGGTGTCGAGTAGGCCAAGATGGATATTTTTAATTTTATTTTAAATGCCAAAAATTGTTATATGCAGAAATGACCTTACCGGGTAAAATTTTACAGTAAGCCACAAACAAGCAATATAAATGAAATGAGTACCACCTAATGCTCAAACAGTAACTAAAAAAAATAGCATTGGGCTCGGGTGTTACATCATACCCAACTACAAAAAGAATTTCGTCCTCGAAATTCCAAGAATACAAAAAACTACAAGAAAAGGTGAGGGAACTTCTGTCGGATTTCATCTTATCGTTCCCAAGTGGACTCTCCATGCGATCGATTACCCCAAGAAACAAGCACAAGGGGGATAACCTTGTTCTTGAGAACCTTTTCCCTTCGATCCACGATTTCAACCGGTCGCTCCTCAAAAGTCAAGTCTTCTCGTACTGTTAGCTCCGAATGATCCAAAACGTGTGTTTCATCTTGAACATACCTTCGTAGTTGAGATACGTGAAACGCATCGTGCATACCTGCCAAGGACTGCGGTAACGCCAAACGGTACGCTACCTCACCAACACGCTCCAAGATCTCAAAGGGTCCAACGAATCGAGGACTAAGCTTTCCTCGACTCCCAAAACGAATCACCCCTCTAGTCGGCGATATCTTCAAGAACACCAAATCACCCACGGCGAACTCTAGAGGTCTTCTTGACGTGTCAGCCCAACTCTTCTGTCTGTCTTGTGCTGCCTTCATATGATTCCTGATAGTATTAACCTTTTCAACTGTCTGCACCACCAAATCTGGTCCCAACAATCTTCGTTCACCGACATCATCCCAACAAACAGGTGAACGGCATTTACGACCATACAAAGCTTTAAACGGAGCCATCTGGATAGTTGCCTGAAAACTGTTGTTGTAAGAAAACTCCACCAAGTGTAGATGATCCGCCCAAGAACCCTTGAAGTCTAACATGCTTGCTCTCAACATATCTTCAAGAGTTTGGACCGTTCTCTCCGACTGGCCATCAGTCTGAGGATGATAAGCTGTGCTAAACTTCAATCGAGTCTCCAAACTTTCCTGTAAACTCCTCCAGAAGTGTGATAAAAACCGAGTGTCCCGATCGGACACGATGCTCACTGGTACCCCATGCAATCTTACAATCTCCTGCATGTATCGCTCTGCCAAAGTCTTCGTTGATTGACCAACCCGGAAAGGAATAAAGTGAGTTGCCTTGGCCAACCGATCAACAATCACCCATACTACATTGTTACCCCTTTGGACTCCGCGGTAAAGCCGTCACGAAATCCATGGTTATATGTTCCCACTTCCACTGAGGAATCGGAAGTGGTTGCAATAAACCAGCAACCCTTTGATGTTCAGCCTTAACTTGCTGACACACCAAGCACTTAGCCACAAAGCGAGCAATCTCCCGCTTCATGCCTTCCCACCAGAAATGCTGTCGAATATCTCGGTACATCTTTGTGCCTCCTGGATGTACAGAATAAGCTGAACTGTGTGCCTCCTTCATAAGCTCTTCACGAACATCTCCTTTTGGCACACATAAACGGCTACCATACCTCAACGAACCATCTTCGTGGACCAGTAACTCTGTTCGTAGTCCGGCTTCAACTTGCTCTCGAAACCTTTGCAGTCTAGGATCCTACGATTATGCTGCTTTAATTTTCTCAATCAAAGACGACTGTACTTGCAACTGCATCAACTGTCCCGTAGAACGCGGTAGCACAACCTCCAAGTCAAATCTTCGAAAATCTGCAACGATCTCCTTCTGCGTAGTTAACACCTGAATTGCTGGTAACCGACTAAGCGCATCCGGCACGACGTTAACTTTCCCCGGATGGTACTTAAGATCAAGGTCGTAGTCAGCCATCAGCTCCACCATCTACGCTGCCTCATATTAAGCTCCTTCTGCGTGAACACATACTTCAAGCTCTTATGATCAGTAAAAACTTCGACTCTTTCGCCCAAGAGGTAGTGTCTCCAAATCTTCAAGGCGAAAATCACAGCCGCAAGCTCCAAGTCATGAGTTGGATAATTCTTCTCATGGGTCTTCAATTGTCTCGATGAGTATGATACCACCTTCTCATGCTGCATCAAAACACATCCCAATCCTTTCCCAGATGCGTCGCTGTGAATCACCGATCCTCCGGAATTGTCTGGCACGGTCAGAATAGGGGCGGTTATCAACTTCTGCTTCAACGTCTCAAAAGCTAACGCACATTTATCCGTCCATACAAAAGGTACCTCCTTGTGCGTAAGCTTGGTCAACGGCTCTGCCAGACGAGCAAAGTTCTCCACAAATCTCCTGTAGTATCCGGCTAATCCAAGGAAACTCCTTATCTCAGCAACATTCTTTGGAATAGGCCAATCTCGAACTGCTGCAATCTTTTCGGGATCGACGGCGATTCCATCGCCCGACACAACATGCCCCAAAAACTTCACTTCCTCCAGCCAAAATTCGCACTTACTCATCTTCGCATACAATTTCTCCTGTCTCAACGTCTGCAGTGCGATCTTCAAATGCTCAGCATGCTCCTCAAAACTTTTCGAGTAAACCAGAACATCTTCAATGAAGACCACGATAAACTGGTCCAAGAACGGTGAGAAGATTCGGTTCATCAAGTCCATGAATACTGCCGGCGCATTCGTTACTCCGAAGGGCATCACTAAGTACTCGTAATGTCCATACCGTGTTCGGAACGCCGTCTTGCAAATATCTTATGTTTTCACTCGGACCTGATGATATCCGGATCGCAAATCCAGCTTCGAGAATACCCTCGCGCCACTAAGTTGCTCAAAAAGTTCTCCAATGCGAGGGATCGGGTACTTGTTCTTGATAGCCACCCGGTTTAATTCTCGATAGTCGATGCACATCCTTCTTGTGCCATCCTTCTTCTTTACTAGAAGAACTGGAGCTCCCCAAGACGAGTTACTGCTTCGAATCCAACCCTTTTCAAGAAATTCAGCAACCTGTTTCTTAACTTCTTCCAACTCTACTGGTGCCATTGGATAATACGCTTTGGATACTGGCGCTGCACCAGGAATAAGATCAATTGCGAACTCCACGTCTCGCTTCGGCGGTAAACGCGATATATCTTCAAACACGTCCATAAAATCGCGAACAACCGCCGGCTCTTCACCATTATCAACTTCTATTGATGCAAGAATATTGTTTGTCGGCCTAGCCCAAAACTTGACTGGCCCGACAGAACTGCTTCCTCCAGTGAAGGTAAACTCGGGATGTCCGGGAATCTGGAAAATTACTTTCTTTGCCCTACAGTCAGTGTGAGCGTGGAAAGTGCCAAGAAAATCCATTCCCAAGACGACTTCGTAGCTGCCCGTATCAATCACCAAGAAATCTGCAAAAAGCTTCCGTCCGCCCACAACAACTGTACAATCTTTACACTCCCTACTAGATATGATTTTCCCTTTCCCAGTGTGTATGTCCCAAAAACTAGACAGGGTCGTGCAGGCAATCGAGTATGTAGTTATAAATTTGGATGACATAAAACAATGGGATGCACCAGAATCAAATAATGTCAATGCGGGAAAACCATGAACGAGTAAAGTACCTGAAACAACTTCTCCTGACGCCTTAGCTTCCTCAGCTGTCAAGGTAAAAGCTCGATCCTGATTAGGTCCTTAAGTCAGCTGTTTCTGCTCCTGGAACAGTCTCTGCGGAGGCTTCTGAATATCATCCCTTGTACGAAGCTTCGACGGACAAGCACTAACGGCATGATCTGCCGCTCCACAACCAAAACAGAGTCCCAGCCTCCTACGACAATCCTTTCGCACATGTCCGGGTACATGGCAGTAGTTACAAATCGCGCTCCTTTTCCGATCACCCACAATTGTTCTCTTCATTGGTGTTACGCTACATCTGTTCACCGGAACACTTCTACGTACAGACGTTTGGTTCAACGCAGACGCCGGTTTCAGCTCGGTCTGTCTCTTTAGATTCTCCAGCAATCCCCTTATCACTCTACGCATGGCGGCTTTGTCCGCACGTCTTTGGTACATCTTCAAATTCTTACCGTCCATAATCCTGAACTCAAAATACCCAACATTAGCATGATGATAGATTTTGAATATAGATCAAGGCTAGAACTCCAAGATACTTAAATAGAGTACCGCATTGTAACTATGCCGCGGTATCATAGCCACAATTACATAACTCCATCCAAGTCACCTAAGTCCTAGAGATAATAAGGAATCAGGTTTTCGAATCGATATGCAAAGGAAGTTTGCACATCGTAAAAGATATAATCAGGAAGAATGTGATTCAAGAATGGTAAAACGGTCAAGGTGGCAGGACATGTTTCCTAAACACGAGTATTCTGATTCGTGTATTGGGTACAATACCCAACTACAAAAGAATCAACCCGACTATCCTATGGCTCTGATACCAAAAGAACCATGTCACGCCCTGCTTCCCAGAGTACGCTAGATTCGGCACGTGACATAGCCAACCATGCTACCTGTGGGTAGGAAGTATCCATCCACAGTCACATTATGGCAGTAGAGATATCAAGAACAAGATAAAACTATCTAAAAATATGTCCATAATCCAGAATAACAGGAGTCAATAATAAATAAATGCGGAAGCAAATGATCCAATACAAATAACTGAAAAGTATGTCCCATAATGCGGGCTCACATCAGGAAATAAATGCAGGAATAAAACTAACTAATACTGAACTCACAGCTCAGCCTGCTGGCTGAAGTACTCCTGCTCGGACTGCGACAGCGGTACGGAATCTGGGCCATGTGTTTACCTCAATCAGAGTAAAGCTCTGTTCAAATTCCAAGGTGGGAAAAGAAGCAATGCTTCTGTTTTTCTCCAATCAGAGCAAATCTCTGTCTTGAAAATTAAAGAGAAAATTAAAATTAAAATAAATGAAGTAACGCTTCAGATCCCCTGCGCTGCACGCAGAGCGCCATGTGCCAAAATCAGACACGTTAGCGCAGGGAGCGAAGCGCCCAAAGCAGCGCACCCAATCAGAGCAAGGCTCTTTTAAAAAATAAAAAGTAAAAGAAGCAACGTTCAGTTGCGCAAGCGCTGCGCTGCGCGACACGTGTCTGCGCAGTTGCGCAAACACAACTGCGCAAGCGCTGCGCTGCGCGACACGTGTCTGCGCAGTTGCGCACACACAACTGCGCAAGCACAGTGGCGCAAGTTGTGTTTGCGCAAGCGCTGCGCTGCGCGACACGTGTCTGCGCAGTTGCGCAAGCACAGCTGCGCAAGCGCTGCGCTGCGCGACACGTGTCTGCGCAGTTGCGCAAGCGCTGCGCAGCGCGACACGTGTCACGCGCTGGGGGAGTTGCGCAAAATAGAATAAATCTTTTCTGTTCTTGTTAAAACAAGAAGATTTTCTTCTGCAAAGCAGGGGCCTTTGGATCAAAGATCCGACGGTGGGGAAAACTCCCCAAATCACTCAGAAAAAGATCTCTGTAACAAATTTAACGAATTTGTGAACCCTATAAAAAGGACCCCAGACCTCATTTCGAAGAGGAGGAAGATCTTGCTAAAAAAAAAGAGAGAAAGAGGACTCTGAAGAATTCCTCAAGAATAAAAAAAAAGGTAAAAACCTTTGAAAGAAGAGAAATTTCTCTTATGAACAAGATCATGGATCCTCAATAAATAAATAAACAAATAAAATAAAAAAATAAAAATAGTGCCTTGCACTTATTATGAACCTTTGGTTCTCTGAAACAAGGAAAAACTTGTTTAGATCAAGGGATCAAAAAGTGCTTTGCACTTCTGTTTTGAATCTAAAAAGATTTTTAGTGCTTTGCACAAATGCAATGCATTTCCTAAAGGGCCAGGCCCAAATCAAAAAGACCTAGTAGGCCTAATTAAATTGCAGTGCAATAAAAGGGGCAGAGCCCAAACAAAATAGATGCTCTGCATCATTTATAAAAGGGCAGAGCCCAAACAAAACAAAAATAATGCAGTGCATTATTTGAAAAGGGGCAAAGCCCTAACTCAGGTCTAATAGGCCAGAGACAAATAAAAATGTTGAACATCCAACTGGACTTAGCCCAGTCATGGCCATAAGTCCTCAAATTAAATTGACTGAGCACGGCTGCTCCCTAAATCAATTTACTACCGGTTTGAGGGTACATCTCCGAACTCCTCTGACATCTATCGTTGTAATCCTTCAACGACGTCAGAGAGGCGACGGGTCTCAACGACCACACATGAATATGGACTGCGGGGTCCTTAAACTCGTGGACCGAAACGTCCCTAAACTAATTTTGGACCGAAACGTCCCTAAACTAATATCGGACCGAAACGTCCTTAAACTAATGTCGGACCACCACGTCCCTAAACTGGAATATGGACCTCCACGTCCCTAAACTGGAATATGGACCACCACGTCCCTAAACTGGCGATGGACCACCACGTCCCTAAACTGGAATATGGACCACCACGTCCCTAAACTGGCGATAGACCACCACGTCCCTAAACTGGAGTATGGACCACCACGTCCCTAAACTGGAACAATAGAGCCTCCAAATGCTCTTTTACCGGATCTAAACGATCCCGTTTAAGTCGATCTTAGCCCCAAACACGGGTAACGTATCCTTAAACATTCAAGTGGACTAAAAAATTCCAAATCAACTCTGGTTCGAGGGTACATCTCCGAGCTCCTCTGACACCTGTCGTTGTAATCCTTCAACGACGTCAGAGAGGTGACGATTCCTGACGGCCATATATTAAATGAATCACTACGTTAAGTTGATCTTAGTCTAAAACAGGACTAATGTATCCTTAACGAACGTTTAAGTCGATCTTAGCCGCAACGCGACTAATGCATCCTTAAACTAAAAACACCAAACCCAAATCTAAGTAAATACGGATTTGGACTAATCCACGTCCTACGGGCGACGGCATTACTCAGTCTCCGTATACAATCCACGGGCAATCACAAACAAAACAAACACACACGACACGAAGTGAAATTCTGGAGAAGGAGAAAGTTGTTACCGCGATGCGGTAGCGTAATTAACTGCAGGGGCTTGCGCCTGCAGGGAAGAGCGTCCCCACAATCAAAAACCCCTCACCCTGAGGGGGAATCTGACGAAGTCTGCTACATCGGCCGCATCCGTCTAAACCTCCGATATACGGTTCCATAAATCAACTTGGCAGCTTCGGAGAGGTGGACGGATAAAACCATATAGCATCTGCCCCCAATCTCAGGCCCAGACGCGAAGTCGTCGGCCGCCATTCGGAGGGGAACAGATTCTGGCACGCCCGGTGGGACCTTTTCCTCTTTCCACTCCACACTTCGTGTGTCGTCCTCACGAACCAATCGCGGTTTGTTGTGGTTGCTTGTGGATTCAAAGTACTTAGATTTGGTGTCTTTCTCCATGCAGAAAACAGAAGATCGATGGCTTCGAACTGCACCGCCTGCAGCTGCAACTCTCGCTCCGTCATTGCTGGAGGAGTGACTTATGGGCCTCGAGCGGCCTCCCTTTTCAAAATGCCGGTGGAGCAGGTAACTCAGGCCACCATTGGGCTGTTCTTTGGGACCATGATCCCACCGATGAGCTTCAATGCCCCGATGACTTCGCAAGAAGCTCCCAAGAAGTCGGCATTCGATCGGCTTGCTACTACTGCGACCCCTCTCAACGGGTCGTCCAACTCCACTGCCTCGGTTTTTAATAGGCTGGGTCAGAGCTCCAACGGGCCCATGCAAAAGCCCGCGATACCCGAAGTTGCCATCCCAAAGCGGATAGCCATCCCGGCTCAAGCGGACGAAATCATTGGAAAGGCTCCTCCTTCCAAGAAGTCAGTTTTTACAAGGCTGTCCATTCTAGTTGCTGCTCCAGGCGAGATCCTCAAAGCTGCTTCCCCTGCCCAAAGGTCTGTCTTTGACAGATTAGACATTACTTCTCAACGGGTGTCAGCCTTCGATAGGCTAGCACCAATAACAGTCTCTCCTCAAAGCAGGGGGCACGACGAAGTCACCGTTGTAGCTGAAACAACTCCATCCGCAAGACACGCTCGACGTCGCCACTGGCGTCGAGTAAGGAAGGATGGGGGCAACTTCCCCTCTGGGATAACTCCGTCAGCTCCAATGGTGAGGATCGATGCTGCTGTTCCAACCAAGAACAGCTTTGAACTGCTCAACAAGGTGCGCAGAAACTCTCCTACTGCGATGTTGAAACGAACTCCTTCACCTGTGGAGAATACTCCAAAGAAGAAGTTAGAGCAGCCCCCTCAACGGCTGTCCTCTAAAATTTACAAAGTCTGGCGACAGGTCCAAGAGTCGGTGATCGATCAAGACTGCCTCCGACGACAGAAAAAGATGAAGGTTCGGCAGGGGAAGGATTACTCTGTCAAACCACAAAAATCAAAAGCTACTTGGGTGCCCACTACAACGGCCCCTTTAACTTTGACCACTCAAAAGAAAAGGAGGCCGCAAAAAGCCCCTGTGAACATGGCGAACCGTAAACGCGCTGAGCACAAACACCCCAAGTCTGGGGGCATGGTGGTGCACACTGTTTATATGGCTTCTGGAAAGGAGGAAAGCCGTGCTTCGACGGGTCACCGACCGCTCACCCGATCCGTAACGAAAGCCCAGGAGCATCAACAGAAGCTTCAGGAGATGATGACTGCAGTGGCCGCACTTACCGGGCCAAAAGAAAGCTCGGAGGCATCATCAGAGCAGCGTCATGAACAAGAAACTGATGCTGACTACCTACGCAGAGTCCTCGAAAAGAAGGACAAAGAAGCCGCAGAGCAAGCGGCTAACATAAAACAAATGGCGCTTCTCTTCCAAGATATGGTAGGGATGATGATCAAGCAAGATCCTTCGATTGTCCTTGAAGATGACAAAGGAGAGACATCGAATCCTCCGCCGGCTCTGTCAACAGCCAAGGAGGAGGCAATCTCCAAAGTTGACCTAGACGAGTATATAGCTCAGCAGATCCGGGTTCATCAGGTGAATGAAGCGGCTGGGCAAATTGTTAGAACCGGACGACCGTATCCGAGCTGGTATGACCAAATCAGTTACCCGCCAGGATATACGATCCCTAAATTCCACGTATATAAAGGGACAGGGAATCCGCATCAGCATGTCGCTCAATTCAGGGCCTTATGCGGCAATACTGGAGGCGATGACAAATTGTTGCTACGTCAATTCGTCAGCAGCTTAGCAGAAACAGCCTTTGAATGGTATTCGGAGCTACCTAACGACTCTGTCAAAACATTTGCGGAGATGGAGCTACTGTTCACACAAAGATTCGCGAGTGCTAGTGAACGCACCCCGATAACAGCACTAATAAATGCCAGAATAAGGCCAGGTGAAACGTGGGTCCAATACGCAACACGATGGCGAAACCTATGGTCGAAATGCGAACAACGCATAGAAGAGGCACCTGCGGTAGGCATGTTTGTGGGCACTCTCGATCTGCAAGCGGCCATCTCCCAGTTCATGATGTTTTTCAAGCCGACCACCTTCCAGGCCTTGATTGACAAGCTGGCCCAAATGGACCAGATGGGCCATAGGCCTTCTTCTTCAAAGACAGAGCCTTGGAATGAAAAGGGAAAAGGGAAGGCAACCTTCGTTGCCAATACTCAACAACGGTCGAACAACTCAAAGCCGGTCGTTCGCCAAAACAACGTGCGCCCACGCCCATCCCTCGAAGAGAGGCTGGGACGTCCTTACTCGTTTCCGCAGAATAAAATGAGAAGACTGTTTGAGCTGGCAGTGCGCAACAGACTTATTAATCTGCCGAGTCCAAAGCGTCTGTCACAGCCAGGCGATCTTAATAATCCCAATTATTGCCCTTACCACCAAACGGTAAGTCACCCGATTGAGGATTGTTTCGTCTTTAAGGGATGGATCGAGGATCAATACCTACAAGGCAAGTTCGCGCTGTCTAAAAACTGGAAGGTAAACCCACCACAGCCGCACTCTCCAAAGAAGACGGACACTCCGGGGGCAGTTTGTTCTTTTGTCAAGGATGAAAACGATGGAGAAAACTCATCAGATGAATCCGAAGACTACGTAGCGACTTGTCATGTGATTTCTCACTCACTGACAGATAATAAAGAAGCTTCTTGCGCCGAGAAACCAATGGCGAACCCCGAACCGGAAATTCTACAGCCATCAGACGAGTTGATCGATGTCTTCCTAAATGAAATTCGTCTGAAAGCAAAAGCCAATCAAGAGCGTGAAATAGCCATATTGGAAAGAGCCAAAGCATTCCCGTCAAATCAAAAGCCATACACTGCGGGTAAAAGAAAATTCAAGACGAGGAAAAGGTTCGCCAAAGCTCTATCAGTAGGAATGAAGTTACCGCACTCTGAAGAAAATACCTTCTCTGAGGTAGAAATGCACCCTAACTTCTGTTTATATCATCAGAAGATTATACATCCTACCGAAGACTGCGAATCCTTTAACTGTTGGTGGCAAGGGTATGTCGCTCAAAAGAAACACTTCGACAGGACAAAGTGTGAAGCTTGTGGACATCGGGAAAATGCGATATATGAGCGCAAAGGAGCCGCCGCCGACTGTCATATAGCCGACTTCAAGGGATCGCAAATTATCACCTTTGGAAGCGACTCTGACGAAGAAGCTACCCCCAACTCTTCCCCCGGGGAATCTATTTCAAAAACAAAGGAACTGAAAAGCTGCGAGAATGTTCAGCCATGCAATCGCATGCTACTCAAAAAAAATCCCGGCCCCGCAAACAACGGAGCGAACAAAAAGGATAAAGGAAAAGGAAAAACGGCTTCCGTCGCCAATGCTCAACAGCAATCAAGTGGCCCTAGACCGGTTGCTTGCCAAAGCAACAAGCGGCAACCCCTCCAGGAAAAGTTGAAACGTCCTTACTCGTTTCCGCAAGATAAAACAAGGGGACTGTTCGAGCTGGCAGTGTGCGACAGACTCATCAATCTGCCGGGTCCAAAACGTCCGTTGTGGCCAGGCGATGTTAATTATCCTAATTATTGCCCTTACCACCAAACAGTAGGTCACCTGATCGAGGACTGCTACGTCTTCAAAAACTGGGTTGAAGACCAATACCAACAGGGCAAGTTTGCGCTGTCTGAGAACTGGAAGGTGAGTCCGCCACAACCGCACGCTCCGAAGAAGATGGATACGCCGGGGGCATCATGTTCATTCATGGAGAAGGACACATAGACCGAAAAGTCAATAAACCAGATATTCGCCTCAAATACGGCGACAATGGACCGAAATGTCCTTAAACTAATAGTGGACCGAAATGTCCTTAAACTAATAGCAGACCGAAACGTCTTTAAACTAATACCGCAGCATCCTTAGGCTGACGAGATAAAAAAAAACAAAAAAAATTATATAAAAAAAAAACAAAACAATAAAAAAAACGGTATGTCCATAAGCAAAATGGGCACGGATGAAAACCCGAAAGGGCTCCGTGAGTAAAAACAGCTGGGCTACCGGCGAGTGTTTGTGAAAACCCGAAAGGGCGCAACCTCGTTAAAAGACACTTATAGGGTCCTCTCGACCCTATAAGGAGAAACCACCCGCGTGAGATCCTTACGACTCACAAGGGAACAACACACTTAGGAATCCCCACGAGTCCTAAGGAGAAAATACACTTGCGAGATCCTCACGACTCGTGAGGAGAACGCTCTTATGGGACCCTCACGGCTCGTAAGATTTGAAAGTCTTAAGTTACAGAGGCCTAAACTTGTGCTTAAGCAACCCCCACAACTTTCGACATTGCCCTACAAGTGGCTCAATACTGACCCTTGTATACAATCCACGGACGCGAATAAACATTTCCCTAACCAAGTCCCATCCGTGACTGGGGATATGTCCACACGGTGAACAACCCTTGTCAGTCCTCTCGACTCATAAGGAGATAACACTCTTGTAAGATCCTTACGACTTATAAGAGAACATACACTTAGGAATTCTCACGATTCCTAAGGAGAAAACGCACCTGCGAGATCCTCACGACTCGTAGGGAGAAACACCTTTATGAGACCCTTACGGCTCATGAAGTCAAAATCCTTAGTCGACGGGATCCTAATCCTGTTTACTAAGCCACCTTTGTTCGACATCGACAGAGGCAAATGATGATTCGCTCCTGGCAATATCCCAGTCGTAGCGATACTGATGCCTAAATCGGTATCAAATTCCAAGTCCTTTCACGGCAAATGATGATTCGCTCCTGGCAATATTCCGGTCGCAGCGATGCTGATGCTAAGATTGATATCAGATCCCAAATCCCACACTCGCAATAAAAAAAATCAGCGAGCCAAAAATGCATATGAAATAGCCGAAATGATAGGGAAACTTGCAATAAAAAGCAGCAAGTAAAATATATGCATACGAAATAGCCGAAATGATTGGGCAACTCGCAATAAAAAGCAGCGAGTAAAAATAAAGTAAACAGCCGAAATGATTGGGCACCGCGAAAAATAGCCGAAATGATTGGGCAATCGTGACCTTCGCGATATAAAAGCTGAAATGATAGAGCATCGCGGAAAGAATAAAAAAGATGAAAGAATGAAACTTTTTGCCCTACAGGTGAAATCACATCGATCCCTGTATACAATTCAGGGGCACAGATAAGGAGGAAACCATACCTTCCCAACAGGCTCCATCAGAAAGCGAAGCCAAATCTCGACGGTTCATAGACAACCTAGAGACCATTTCGACATTTGTCGCAATATTACAGACACAATGTCAACAACGGCATTCTTTCGTAGTCTAGCAGGGTGTACATGCAAAGTTAACAAAAGACCTCACGGTCGAAACAAGCGGAGCGATGTCAAAATCCCAGCTTCACCTCAGCATTCGTCTCGATACAGTAGACGCAATGTCAACAACAGCGTTCCTCCGCAGTCCAGCTGGAAGCAGATGCAACGTCAACAAAAGACCTCACGGTCGAAACAAAGCGGAGTAACGGCAAAATCCCAACTCCACCTTAGCATTCGTCTCGTTACAGCAGACGCAATGTCAACAACGGCGTTCCTTCGCAGTCCAGCTGGAGGCATATGCAACGTCAACAAAAGACCTCACGGTCGAAACAAAGCGGAGTGACGACAAAATCCCAGCTCCACCTCAGCATTCGTCTCAATACACCAGACGCAGTGTGAGCAAATGAAGCGAAGGCCAAATTCCTAGCTTCAGGGTCTTAACGGCAAGTCATATAAGGCCTGAAAGACCACCGGAGATCATCTCACATGGAGTGGTCACCACCTTGACGTTCGTCTCGATACAGCAGACCAAATGTCAACCCCAGCATTCTTCCTCCAACAGGATTTGGACACACCAAAGCAAACGAAGCGAAGGCCACATTCCTAGCTTCGACGTCTTGACGGTAACTCATATAAAACCGGAAAGACAATCGGAGATCATCTCGCACCAGCACAGAATGGTCACCACCTCGACGTCCGTCTCAATACAGCAGACGAGATGTCGCCCCAACGTTCGTCTCAACACAGCAGACGCAACGTCATTAAACGAACGGAGCCACGGCAAAATCCCTAGTTCCAAACCTCAACGATTCACCAGCAACCTAGAGACAACCTCGACGTCCGTCTCGATACAGTAGACGAGATGTCACCCCAACGTTCGTCTCGACACTTCAGACGCAACGTCATCAAAAGAATGGAGCCACGGCAAAATCCCTAGTTCCAAACCTCGGCGGTTCACCAGCAACCTAGAGACAACCTCGACGTCCGTCTCGATACAGTAGACGAGATGTCACCCCAACGTTCGTCTCGACACTTCAGACGCAACGTCATCAAAAGAATGGAGCCACGGCGAAATCCCTAGTTCCAAACCTCGGCGGTTCACCAGCAACCTAGAGACAACCTCGACGTCCGTCTCGATACAGCAGACGAGATGTCACCCCAACGTTCGTCTCGATACAGCAGATGCAACGTCATCAAACAAACGGAGCCACGGCAAAATCCCTAGTTTCCACCGCAACATTCGTCTCGATACAGCAGACGCAATGCCAGCAAACGAAGCAAAGGCCAAATTCCTAGCTTCAGGGTCTTGACGGCAACTCATATAAAGCCCGAAAGACTATCGGAGATCATCCCCACACCAGCGCGGAGTGGTTATGACTCATCGGGGCTCACCAAAATAAGCCTAACCTCAAGTAAAAAGCGACATGGCAAATTCCTAACGCTTGCTCTTCCAACGGTCAAACTGCCAAGGAGGATTGCTTGAAGACGTCATGTCCAGCCCCCGAAGGGATCAGAGACACGGCAGTCGCAGGGCTACTCGAACAGCACGATTGCCTATCGAGGACTATATCAGCTTATGCGACGGTACGATGGCCAAAACCCTAAGTACCACCAACCTTAACGGGCTTCTGTCGTAAAGAGCAGAGGTTAAATGCGACGTTAAGATGTTCTTGCGAGAAACGTTCGATTCGTCTCGGCTTGTGAAAAATTGTCGAGGCGGCTCGACTCGTGAGATAAAGCCTTAGGCAGTGGGCATAAAAGAAGCATGTTTCCTAAGCATTGGGACCCTGCAAATCAATCCAAAATGGTCTCTTGCATACTATTCACGGGTCTCACTCTTCAAAGTCGAGTTTCGACGATGAGGGACACAACCGCTTACGAGTCCTCTCGACTCGTAAGAAGGAAAAATTCTCTTATAGGATCCTTACGACTTATAAGAGAAAACCACACTTAGGAATCCTCACGATTCCTAAGGAGAAAAACCCACTTACGAGATCCTCTCGATCCGTAGGGAGAAAAATCTCTATGAGACCCTCACGGCTCATAGAGTTGAAAAGTCTTAGGCAGCAGATCTGAACCTGCGGCCTAAGCCCTCGCTATCTCGTGAAGAAATCAAGAAGCTTACTCTATTACCTGCTAATTGTGACGACATGCTGAGAAAGAGGAAAAGCAACAGAAAGAGCATCCGATTTATATTTGATCGAGCGTTCAAGACACATTCATTCATGTATGGGCAAAAGACTCAGAACAAAAGATAAGACAGGCTAGGAAAAAAAAATTTCATTAATATTGCCCGGAGTTCTTACAATCATAAAAACAATAAACGAAAGTTACAATGGAATAACCTCAGATCCAGGGCATGGATTGAGGAATTCAAAAGCGACTCTATCTATGACTTTCCAGGCCTCGCGGACCATCCTAGTATGCTTTCTTTCGCGAGCACAAGCGTCAGGGTCCCCCCTGATGTCTTCCACCCTCCGATAAGCAGCAAGTATGGCGGACTGTTGAAAGACCTCGTGCAAGAGATCGATAAGACTGTCTCGCCGTCTCTTCGAGATAAAGTTCAACAGGTACACCGAGTGCACCTTGTCCTCAGCAGCATCCAACGCCCTAAGTGGCACGCCGGAACAGAAGAGGGGAAGCGCTTCCCAGATGACTCCCACGATAAGCTTAAGGGGGGAGGAACGTCGGGGAAGAAGTGGACCATTGTACGCGTCGAAGCGACTCATTATTTCAGCACACTCCTCGTTTGAACTCTCGATTTTGAGAGCGGCCAAGTCGGCGGATGTCCCCGTAAGAGATGATCTCGTTAAGAGCATACATATGGGCGTCTATTGTTTCTGTGAAAGAGAATCAACAAAATTATCAGAAAGACTGATTAAGAAAAGCAATATAATGCATCGAGGAATAAAATGCCATCTTTAAACTCCAAGATCAATGAAGAAACTCCTAAGAGTTCTTTTGCATGATTTGGAAGGAGCAAAGCTCTATTAATGAAATGAGAAAATACAAGAAAAATCTTTTATAGAACAAAGCTCTATTAATGGAACCCTAACAGGGTTCTCCTGAGTTCTCTTTGGACCCCTTTAGAGCAAAGCTCTGCTAAGTGGAACCCTGAATGGGTTTTCTTTAGGTCAGGGATCTATGGAGAGCAAGGCTCTGTCAGTGAAAATTAATTTAATTTAATTTAATTTCATTTTAATTTAAATTTTCACCTAAAAAGTTTTAAAGAGTTTAACTCTTGGAGTTCTTAAAAATAAAGAGCGGGGCTCTCAGTTCTGAAAGTAAAAATTTAGAGATGAGAATCATCTAAGGGACCAAAGGTCCTATTTATACGCATCAAGTGCCCTTTCAGCTACCAAGGGATGGCGCGACGGTTCGGAGTCTGCCACCGCAGCGCTCACGTTAGGAGGCCACGTAAGCGCAACGGTGGGGGGCATTTGTTTACCTCAATCAGAGCAAAGCTCTGTTCAAATTCCAAGGTGGGAAAAGAAGCAATGCTTCTGTTTTTCTCCAATCAGAGCAAAGCTCTGTCTTGAAAATTAAAGAGAAAATTAAAATTAAAATAAATGAAGTAACGCTTCAGATCCCCTGCGGTGCACGCAGAGCGCCATGTGCCAAAATCAGACACGTTAGCGCAGGGAGCGAAGCGCCCAAAGCAGCGCACCCAATCAGAGCAAGACTCTTTTAAAAAACAAAAAGTAAAAGAAGCAACATTCAGTTGCGCAAGCGCTGCGCTGCGCGATACGTGTCTGCGCAGTTGCGCAAGCACAGCTGCGCAAGCGCTGCGCTGCGCGACACGTGTCACGCGCTGGGGGAGTTGCGCAAAACAGAATAAATCTTTTCTGTTCTTGTTAAAACAAGAAGATTTTCTTCTGTAAAGCAGGGGCCTTTGGATCAAAGATCCGACGGTGGGGAAAACTCCCCAAATCACTCAGAAAAAGATCTCTGTAACAAATTTAACGAATTTGTGAGCCCTATAAAAAGGACCCCAGACCTCATTTCGAAGAGGAGGAAGATCTTGCTAAAAAAAAAGAGAGAAAGAGGACTCTGAAGAATTCCTCACGAATAAAAAAAAAGGTAAAATCCTTTGAAAGAAGAGAAATTTCTCTTATGAACAAGATCATGGATCCTCAATAAATAAATAAACAAAATAAAAAAATAAAAATAGTGCCTTGCACTTGTTATGAACCTTTGGTTCTCTGAAACAAGGAAAAACTTGTTTAGATCAAGGGATCAAAAAATGCTTTGCACTTCTGTTTTGAATCTAAAAAGATTTTTAGTGCTTTGCACAAATGCAATGCATTTCCTAAAGGGCCAGGCCCAAATCAAAAAGACCTAGTAGGCCTAATTAAATTGCAGTGCAATAAAAGGGGCAGAGCCCAAACAAAATAGATGCTCTGCATCATTTATAAAAGGGCAGAGCCCAAACAAAACAAAAATAATGCAGTGCATTATTTGAAAAGGGGCAAAGCCCTAACTCAGGTCTAATAGGCCAGAGACAAATAAAAATGTTGAACATCCAACTGGACTTAGCCCAGTCATGGCCATAAGTCCTCAAATTAAATTGACTGAGCACGGCTGCTCCCTAAATCAATTTACTACCGGTTTGAGGGTACATCTCCGAACTCCTCTGACATCTATCGTTGTAATCCTTCAACGACGTCAGAGAGGCGACGGGTCCCAACGACCACACATGAATATGGACTGCGGGGTCCTTAAACTCGTGGACCGAAACGTCCCTAAACTAATTTTGGACCGAAACGTCCCTAAACTAATTTCGGACTGAAACGTCCTTAAATTAATATCGGACCGAAACGTCCTTAAACTAATATCGGACCGAAACGTTCTTAAACTAATATCGGACCGAAACGTCCTTAAACTAATGTCGGACCACCACGTCCCTAAACTGGAATATGGACCTCCACGTCCCTAAACTGGAATATGGACCACCACGTCCCTAAACTGGCGATGGAGCACCACGTCCCTAAACTGGAGTATGGACCACCACGTCCCTAAACTGGAACAATAGAGCCTCCAAATGCTCTTTTACCGGATCTAAACGATCCCGTTTAAGTCGATCTTAGCCCCAAACACGGGTAACGTATCCTTAAACATTCAAGTGGACTACAAAATTCCAAATCAACTCTGGTTCGAGGGTACATCTCCGAGCTCCTCTGACACCTGTCGTTGTAATCCTTCAACGATGTCAGAGAGGTGACGAGTCCTGACGGCCATATATTAAATGAATCACTACGTTAAGTTGATCTTAGTCTAAAACAGGACTAACGTATCCTTAACGAACGTTTAAGTCGATCTTAGCCGCAACGCGACTAATGCATCCTTAAACTAAAAACACCAAACCCAAATCTAAGTAAATACGGATTTGGACCAATCCACGTCCTACGGGCGACGGCATTACTCAGTCTCCGTATACAATCCACGGACAACCACAAACAAAACAAACACACACGACACGAAGTGAAATTCTGGAGAAAGAGAAAGTTGTTACCGCGATACGGTAGCGTAATTAACTGCAGGGGCTTGCGCCTGCAGGGAAGAGCGTCCCCACAATCAAAAACCCCTCACCCTGAGGGGGAATCTGACGAAGTCTGCTACATCGGCCGCATCCGTCTAAACCTCCGATATACGGTGTCATAAATCAACTTGGCAGCTTCGGAGAGGTGGACGGATAAAACCATATAGCATCTGCCCCGAATCTCAGGCCCAGACGCGAAGTCGTCGGCCGCCATTCGGAGGGGAACACCATGCAAAACCAAGACGTCAGCGCGTCATGTCATCAAGTAAAATAATATGAACAATGTAACAGGCAATGTCAAAATAAACATGAATGAAGCAATAATGTGAACAAACAGTGCAGGGTAGTGTGCAGTGGGTAACTAGACTGTTCTATCAGGTTTTTCTATTCTAAAGTCTTTGAAATCAATTGATGAATCGTCGATGTAACTCAATAGTATCCCGTGCGTGCCCGGGACCACGGTCAAGATTCTCGGGGCTGAATCCGAGACGTGCCGCTAGGCAGTAACAAGTAGCAGGATGGGCGAGTGATGTCAGCATCATCACTCCGGGGCTGGCCTAGCCCGTAAGACTGATCAGAACAGGTATCGAACTGTTGAGTTACAAGTCGGTTTCACCTTTGATTTCCCCATACCCCCAAGTTATGTATGTCAAGTCAGGTATTCAGTAATCAGGAACTAATGCCAACACAGGATCAGGTAAAAGCAGGTTTGTCTGGATAGACAACAGGAACGGTCCATGAGGACTGCATGTCAGGTTTGTTGGCATTAGACACAAGATCAGGTAACGGGTCGAGTCATGGTACATCAGGTCAAGTTAACAGTATATGGTACCATGTCAGGTATATCAAGATATACATGTGTAGCAATGTCAGGTCAAGATGTAAACAATATCGTGGGTGTGCTCGCAATCAGATATAATCACACATGGTTATTAACAACATGAGATAAGCAATGAATTACATAAAGTTCATTCAAATTACAAGAGTGCAGTAAAACGATATAGCCGTTTAGTCATGTTAACAGGTTTAAGCACCATTAGCGGTGCAATAATTTATGTAACGGTTCAATACAGTTATTTCAGGTTAATGCATGCGAGTGTCCGAAAGTAACAGAACTACAGGGATAATTGCTACCAGCTATTTTAACAGTAAAATGTGATTGAACAGGTAGATTTGATTATTGGGTTCAAATTGGCAAACTGTAAATTCCATTTTTTAATAGTAAAATGATATAATGCAACATTGTAACCGAAATGGGAAAACGATTGTACCAAGCTAATTTTACAGGTTTAGGGTGTCAATACATATATAAATATATTGTATAGCATGTAGCAAGGGGTGCTTGCCTCGACGGGTCGCGAACCGGGAAAACGGAACGTAACGTCGGCGGGGAAAACTCGCGACGGACGCACGGTTCACGGATTGAACCCAAACAACGAACAATGGGACCACGCGGATCGAGGTACCTCGCTGGAACGTCGGAATACGTCACCGGCACGGCCGGATTCCGGCGAGCAGCGATCTATAAATTCAAGAATTCAATGAACAGCCAAAAGAGAATCAGGAAGAGGGAATAGAAGGAGGAAGAGAAGAGATAGCTTACTGGGTTGCAAAGGGTGTGACGGCGGTGAGATCGACGGCGATGAGGCGCCGGCGAGGAGGTTACAGCGGTTAGGGTTAGGGCTCGAGTAGGGAATGTTGGTGCAGGGAATGGAGAAACGGAGAGGGAGAGGAGATGGTCGGGGGTGCTGGAGTGCGCAGGTGGTGAGGAGGGTGCTGGTGGTGGTGTGGATGGAGACGACGAGAAGCCGCCGGCGATGGGTGATGAGGGTGCAGGTGGTTGGGCACGCGGGAGAAAGAGGAGAAAGGACTTGGTGCGGTGAGGAGGTGCGGGCGACGACGGTGGCGCCGGCGACGGGGTTGCGACGGCGACGATGGAGGTGGCTAGGGTTGCTGCCGTTGGGTTTCTCGCGAGGGCTCGTGGGGGTTCTGTTCTCGTGATGAAGAAAAAATGAGGGGGGAAAATATTTAAACGAAGAGAGAGAGAAAGATTATGGGAGAGAGAGAGATTTGAGAAATAGAGAGAGAATGGGAAAGGAGAGGGGCCCACGGGAGTAAAGAATCTCGTGATTGGCTGCAGAATTATTTAGAGGTTTAGAAAATATATTAAAAGATTTAGTATCACAGTGAAATATATATAGGTTAGGAAATATATATTTTGGTTTAAAGATTGTAAAAATTTAGGATTTTGGCGCTAAATAAAGCATTTCCCAATCGTGCCCGGGTTGGGTCCAAAAATTCGAAATTTAAATAATAGGATTTTAAGCGTGTTCCAAATTTTAAAATTAAGTGTTTTATGATTAAAAAGCATACCCCCAAGACGGACACATGTACGCGCGCGTAGCCGTCCAAACTCGCCCGTTTCACCGAACGGGACGAGAACACGATGCACGGACGCTACCACAAGGCCAGGGGTGTCGAGTAGGCCAAGATGGATATTTTTAATTTTATTTTAAATGCCAAAAATTGTTATATGCAGAAATGACCTTACCGGGTAAAATTTTACAGTAAGCCACAAACAAGCAATATAAATGAAATGAGTACCACCTAATGATCAAACAGTAACTAAAAAAAATAGCATTGGGCTCGGGTGTTACAACCGGTCTCGGGGTCCCCAACGTGGTTTGTCTTGCTACAGTGGTTTCCTATGGTCTCAATTTGGTCTCTGGAGTTGTTTATTTTCCCAGTATTGGTCTCGGGTAATCCCAGATTTCCCTGCACACCCTAAGTTCACAAAACGACATCAAAAGTTTCTGTTTTTCCGTATTTTGGGTTTCACTTTTAATCTAGTGTAAGTTCTGGGTTTGTAACATCATGGGGGGGTTGAAGGTCACTCAAAACACTCAAGTTCACCACAAAATCTCAACTTAACCCTAACCCTCTCTAGAAATGTCCAAAGTGCACAAAACTACACGAAATTGAAACTAAACTTGAATAGAGGCTAAAACAAAGGGAATACTACAATTAATGTGAAAGATATACCTCATTTGACACTCACGAATCCTCTACAGCGCCAAAATGCGAACTTTCTTGGTCCATAGTGTAGCTTGTGAGCTTGTACACAAATTTTGTGAAGTGAGGATGGAATTTTTATGGATTTTTATTGATGAAGTAGGGGTTTTCAAGAGGAGGGAGGAGAGGTGCTTCCTTGGGCTGAAGGAGGAAGAAGAAAGACAAAGATGAAGAAGTGGGGGAGATGAGTCATGACTTGGTTAACCCCTCACCCTCTCTCTCTCTCATGCCCATACCTCTTTCTTTAATCAATTTCCTTTTTCTTTTCTTTTCTTTTCTTCTCTCCTCAATAGTAAACACAAAAGAAAAGCATGAAAAAAGATGATAAAGCCATGTAGGAAAATTTAACACAAGTGTGAAATGATATGGTGCATGTTTTGCACAAACACGCTTAAACCCCGATTAGCGATTTTTAATCGCGATTAGCACTAAAATAGTGTCAAATAAATCATAAACTCTCATAATTTGCTTAAATCACATAAAGTGCCCTCTTTTTAGTAATTTCCATAATTTTCCAAATTTTTCCCAATTTATCGGTATTTAATTATACCGCCTTATTAAAATATTCAATATAATATTATTTAATTATAAAAATTCCCAAAAATAATATTTTATTTTTTTGAAATGTTACAGCTTTATTTTAAACTATATTAAAGTATTTTTCATAAAACCCCATCGAGATATGCAAACAATAATTTAAGGACCCTAGAATTAATATAGGTTTATGCGGTATCATTTCTCTTGAGCCCCACGGAGCCGGAGAAAGTGAGTGCTTGTCTATTTAGGTTAGACAACTTAACGGAGTTATCAAATGGTAATTATCTTGAAAAAAAACACAAATTCTGTCGTCCATGTACAGCGGTTGCCGATTTCTCCCGAACATAAGATTTTTAACAATTTATATCAATTCACATGAAAAGACATGAACTCGAATTCAAACTCGAATCTAAAATTGAACTCAAACTCGAACACAAACTCGAACTATAACCTAACTCGAATCTAAACTCGAACCAAAACTACTCGAACCAACATGATTCGAACCAAGATTGCAATTGTCATGACTCGCATATTACTCGACTCACTCGACTACATTCTACACCTTTTGCAATTTATGGTTTCGATCAAGACATGCTAATTAATCAATCAAATTAATTAGTATATTAACCATTTATAATATATTATACTCGGGATGCTTGGGATAGTTTCTTGTGTAATCCAACGGAGCTTCAGGAGTCCCGTATTAACCTCTCTCTTTTATTTTACTCGAATATTAGTCGAGTTGACTCATCCACAGCTTAGAACCTTGATGCTAACACATGAAATGGGCTCGTGTTTTCTTTCTCATGGCCCCACTCTTGAGCTCAAGAATACTTCTACGGCTGCTTTGACATTCACACTTGGAATTTAACGTTATCATATTAACCGTATAGAGATATATAGTATATATTTACCCATGATCATATACTTTACTCGTCATATATATATATATATTCTACACTTATCATATTCTTTATTCTTACCTATCTTTGGGACTTACCAAGAGCTAGTTTGCTGATGGGCATTCCACCCATTTTTCTTCTCTTGAAATGTTCATCAGATATGGTCGAGAGGGAGGAAGTTGAAACCACAGAGGATGACTACAACCAGATCGCTACTCAGGGCTAGTTTAGCTTCATCTTTTCTTTAGTTTATATATGCCACTTGTTCATGCATTTTCCTTATTGTATTTACTTTCCAGCATAGCCTCATATTTTTGTAAATATTGGAAGTTGAAAGTAAATAAAGATATTTGTTGAAAAATTTTATAGTCTTTGTTTAATCTTGTTTTGTGTATATTTGTTTCAATACGCTTAGTATATTTATTTAGGGAATGATCTTCTCTGGATAAATATGTCATGGGTTTACCACGTCACCATTTCCGTCTATTGGGAAGCGGGGCGTGACAGTCATACACCGATACCCCGTCTCGGAAACACGTCAAGTATCGACCGTCCATGTCGTAAAAAGAGCAGTGTCAGCCTCCCAAAAGCGGGAATCAAATCAAGTCACACTACGCGACAGAAGTCCATCAATTTCATGCACACGACCCATATATTTAGTGTGCATTCATTGATAGGGGCACTTTGTTGAGGTTGAAATTTACACCTATTGACCGAAGGTCAAAATCAAAGTCAAACCGCGGACAAGTAGGCAGGCCCTACTATTGAATCCAAGCCGGGAACACGTCCAAACCCAAGTGCAAGTAGGTCAGCACAAGTCCAGACCGGTCCCATACCAAGAAAGTACAACAAATAAATATAATATTTAAATAGACAAAAGGCCAAATTTTTGTAAAGCTCATGGCTCATATGCAAAAAAAAAGCACATGAGGCATGTGATGGGCAAAATACCATTTTATAAAGCCCAAGGGGCTAAATGTAAATTTGCAAGTCTATATAAGGCAACATCATGAAGAAATGAAAAAAAAAATTAATCCATTCCTTATAAAATTTCTAGAGTTTGTGCCTCCATCCTCTCTTTTTCAAGTTCTTCCACTTTCTCTTCATTCCCAATTAAATCAATTGCTTAGCTCTCTTTTTCTCAAAACTAAATAAAGTTTCACCATAAACTCATTGAAAGAGCGTTTAACTCTCACATCAAATCCTAAAAAGAAAAGAATTTGCTATCTTCTTCTTTCTCCTCAAGATCCAATCTGAGATGGGGAGAACAAGGAAAAACCCACCTCTCAAGACTCCATCAAGATAAGAAAAGGGATATTTTTTTCACCTAAGATCCAAATCTTAGAGTTTCAAGAGAACCCATTTGGGTTTCTTCTCAAAAGAGAAAGAAAGAAATCTTTTGGAGTTTAACTCCATAATAAAATAAAACCTTTGAGAGTTTAAATCCATTAAAAAAATTTAGGAGTTGAACTCCATATTTTAAAATCCTTTAGAATTTAACTCCATAATAAAAATTCTTTTGGGAATTTAACTCCCTTTAAAAATCTTTACGAGTTCAACTCCATTTTTTAAAATCCTATGGAGTTTAACTCCATAATAAAAATTCATTTGGGAGTTTAACCCCATTTAAAATATTTTAGAGTTTAACACCATAATAAAAATTCATTGGGATATTTGACTCCATTTAAATTTTTTTAGAAGTTCAACTCCATTTAAAAAAAATTGGGGTTTAACTTTATAATAAAAAAATTGTAGTTTAACTCCAAATCTGAGGGCTTAGCTCCCTTTCCGGCCTGTACTCATGTTCCGCGGACACGTGTTCAGTAGACACGTACCATGTATGTGCCCCGCGGGCACCTTCTGCCTTCCCCATATGAGTGGGGATTCCCTTCCCCACATGAGGGGGAGGCTCCCACTTAGTGGGAGTCCCTGCTCCCTCACGAGAGGGAGAGGCTCCCACTTAGTGAGCCCCTGCCTCCTTATGTGAGGGGGAGGGAAGCTCCCACTAAGTGGGAGCTCTCCCAATTCACGTGAGGAGGAGGCTCCCATTAAGCTCACGTGAGAGGGAGGGAAGCCTCCACTACGTGGGAGCTTTCTGCACTTGTATTGCTTTTATCGAATTTAGGGAGAGAGCCAGAATTTATCTACAGGAGCAGCAGATTAAAGATAAGCCGTGGATAGATATGACAGTGCCAGAGGATCAACTCAGGAGTTATATGTCCCGGGCGAGATGGATGATTTGTTGGTTTTTAATATATTCCGGAGGTTGTATCCTAAATTATTTGAATTTCTCAGATTGTTTTGTATTTTCTTGGGGGTTTTTCCCTTTTATATTCTAGTTTTATTAAAAAGAAATTTTAATGAAATGCTAGACATTAACCTTTGTTTTAGTTTGAAAATAAAAGGACTTTTACTAAAATAACCCTCTTATATTTCGCTGATTACTAAAAAAACTTCTCCATACTTCATAATTACTCAAAAGATCTCCTCATACATTTAAATAGCACTAAAAAGCCCTTCAATCGACGAGAAAGGATTTTTTTGGTATCTTCCATCACTTTGTTAGAAAACTAACAGTGAGTATTAGTTAGGGTTTTAAAATCTTCCCGGCATCTTTTTTTCCCCAAAATTCCCAAATTTTCTTCCAAATTGACTTTAGCATTAGTGTTTCAAACAAATATCTCTCAAATTGATGATGAAACAAGCTCGTTTTCCTCAAACTTCTCCAGCAACAAGCTTGTCGAGTACCGTTGTTCTTTCAAATGCAAGTTGTGAGTTCGTGGGCAACCTTAGTTGAAAGAAAAGCGATTCTTTAGTTGCGCTAAATCCCAATTTTCAACCAAACGAGAATGTGAGTTTTTTATGAGAGAAACACTTATCTAAATATCTAAAAGATAAGTAAATAGCTCAAACACAAGCTTTAGTTCCATCTTCCTAAAGAGACACTAACTTTTGATGAAAACTTAGTGAGGGAGGCATTTTAGTACAATTTAAACATATGTGGTTTTTAAAAGTAAATATGAGACATGAGTGGGCTTTTTAGTATTTAATCGAAGTATAAGGGTTGCTTTAAGTAAAAAGCCCATAAATAAAATGGTCAAACAATATGGAAAAAATCAACTATATAAATGTCCCCAGTTAATCCAATCAATACTACAGACAAAACACCCCGTAATTAAGGCTCTGTATTCACCATATTTTTAAAGAAAAAATAAATTATCCAACAATATTGATTCCATGCATGTGATCTCTTAAAAATATTCACCAATCAAAATTGTGATTCTAATGTCATGAACGTAATCCCCTAAATCTTTATGAATAGAGCCTAAAACAATAATGACAAGGAAAAATATGAAGTTCTTTCTCTTCGTCTATGGTGCAATATTCATCATTCAAATCTTCTCTATCTCAGCGGTAACTCTCGAAGAAAAATGTAAAGAAGGATCGGCCGACGATTATAACTTCTGCATAACATCTCTTCAAGTTATCCCCGAGGCTCGAATGGCCGAAACCAAAGATCTTGCAAGTATAGCAATAAAACTCACAATGGCCAACTACACTCATAACTTAGCCAAAATAGAAGAGCTAGTGAGTGACAAAGGTTTGTCTAATAAAGTGAGAGAGATATTGGAATTGTGCTCATCTTCATATAACAAAGGGGTTGATGAGTTGAAGATTGCTAATGAAAGTATAAGAGATGGTAAGTTTGATTTGGGTTTGGTTAATTTGAGTGAGTCATGGAAGAGACCAGGGGACTGTGAGGATTCTTTCGAGGATGGGGGAGAGAAATCTTTGTTGGGGAGAGAGGATGGTTTTGCTTTGAGATTGATTACTCTTGCTCTAAAGATTAGTGTTTTGATTAAAGTGTAGCCTCTAGCTTGTTTTTCTTAATTCAATGAATAAATATTGTTCTTTTTTTATTAATTAAATCTTTTTGTAATTTTTGGTATTTCTCTTTTTTGGCCATAGTGGAAATGTTTGTTTCCATTTGTGTGATATGTATATTTATTAACTAGGCAAGATATTAATTCAAATCCATTCACCAATTCAATTAATGCACAGTTGCATTGATGAGAATAATTTGAAAAGCAATGTTATTCTCCAAAAAGCATACTTTCTTCTGTTTTCCTTCATTTGTGATCTATTTGCTTGTGTTAATATGCACATAAAACTTGATGATGTACTTTGCTGCAGTAACTTTTTATTTTGCATTTTAGTTGTTATAAAAATTTAATGAGACGGGCTTAATTGTTATGCGCCCTGCGCTTTGTTCAAAAAATAAAATAAAATATAGAGATAGACGTCTAAGGGGTGAGAATGATTTTCCCCAGAAGTACGTTTTTATAAACCATTATTTGATGAAAATAACAATGATTCGATTTCTTACTCACTATGGACATAGGTGCTTGCGCCTGACCACTTCATAACTGTATTGATTTTATCTTTCTACTTTGATATTTGCCGAATTTAGCTTTTACAGAAAAACCTAATTAAGAATATTAAAAGGCATCCACTATTTACAAAATCTAAAATACTTTATTTATCGGCCTTGGATATGGATCCCAAATAGGCTACCGGTTGATAACTGGCTATAAAAGTAGGGACAAGAGTAGTCTCAAAATTATGATTTTGTCTTCATCCTGTGCAGCCGATAACCAACCCGATAGCTCACATGGAATTAAGCTATTCGCTTGATAGGTTGACAAATTAGTTAAGATGGCGGGAGATAAAAGAGAGAACCATAACGGTCTTTAAAATGTGCAACTTCCGATTAATCTGGTAACGGTCAATAACTAACTAACTTTCAAAATCCTCAACCTCAAAGCTCTCTCAACCCTAATCTTTTCTTAGTAAAAAAACAAGAAGCATCAACCCCTAAAATAACCAATAAAGCCTTCCTCCCTCTCTCCTCTCTCTCTCGTCCGCTCTTCCTCCTCCTCCCTGCCCAATTACATTGGACAGGCAGAGAGAGAGAGAGAGAAGATTCCGGGAAAAGAAAAGAAAAAAATCAACGATGTCCGCATTCCAGGACTTCGGCCCTCTGTCGGAGCGACGGCGGCTCGAGCTTCAGCAGAGGCGCCGCAAGCGAATCATGATGGCCGGCGGCTCCATCTCTGTCATTCTAATCATCGCAGTCGTCGCTACCGTCGCCGTCGTCTTTGTAAACAAAAATGCCAATACCGTAAAGGATAACAAAACTCATTCACATTCCAGTTCCAGTCCCAGCGGCAAACCGGTCCAGTCCAGCACGGTCAAGACCGGGACCCAGATGATGGAAACAGTCTGCTCCCATACGGACTACAAAGACGCTTGCGTCTCTAGCCTCGTCCATGCTACAAACTCGAGCTCATCAAACCCTAAACACATCATCAAATCCACGGTCTCCGTCATATCCGACCATGCAGACGACGCCTTTGGCCAGGCAAACCTGTACAAGACCGACGATCCTCTTAGCCAAGGCGCCATCGATGTCTGCCTTCAATTGTTGAACGACACGAAGAGCGATCTAAAAGATACGGTGAACAAAATCGATATCAGCGGATTACAAGATCTACCGAAGATCGGTCCTGAGCTATCCGTCTGGCTCAGCGCGGTTCGGTCATATCAGGAGACCTGCGTCGACTCGTTTTCCGACGATGGTGCCAGGAACAAGATGAAGGACGCAATGAAGAATGTGAATCAGCTGACGAGCAACGCGTTGGCCATCATTAGTAACTTTACGAATATTCTGTCGACATTGAATATTCCTGGGTTGAACCGTCGGTTGCTTCCGGTGGAAAAGGAGGAAAAATCTATCGACGACGAGGGATTCCCGTCTTGGGTCGAGGAGGGAGATAGGAGAGTATTGAAGGAGGGTTTCACAGATAATTTGAAACCGAATGTTGTTGTTGCTCAAGATGGCAGTGGACAGTTTAAGACCATTTACGAGGCCCTCAGGGCAATCCCTGAAAAATACGATGGAAGGTACATTCTTGAACTTTTTTCACACACTTACCTATGAATATTCCGAGAGATTTATAGACTAGCTAACTGTTTGATGATTGTTTGTAAAAGGCTAAATTTCGAATTGATATCATAAATTATAGCACTTAATTTCCCTAAATGATATATATACAATAAACTTTCAAAATCATGGTTTAATACCATAAACTTTCAGGGAATCAAAACACCTCCCTAACGCCGTTAACGGAAAATTAAAAAATGGCCATAATACCCCTCTCCGTTTTTTGCAAATACGGTCTTTTTTATTATATGAGAGGGATATTATGGTCATTTTGTAATTTTTTGTTAATGCCCTTAAAAGGGTGTTTTGATAATCTGGAAGTATATGGTATCAATCAATTATTTTGAAAATTCATTGTATCATATGGGGAAAATGCCAATGGTTCATGGTAGTAAACTGAAATTTAGCCTTTATAAAATCAGCGATATAGACACAACTTTGGGACTTACGCCTTTGTCTCTGTTTTTATAGTTAATCACCAACATGGTAGGCTGCATGGAATCTACCAGATTGGTAGATAAAATATGTTTCATACTTTATTGAACGATTGAGCTTTTCTCGATGGATCGATAATTTCACTGTCGGGCACTCTTTTCACACTTTATTTTAAGATTTTTTTTTCCTTTTTCAATTTGCAGGTATGTTATATATGTGAAGGCAGGTTTATATAACGAACAAGTGATGATAACAAAGAAAATGGTTAATATTACAATGTATGGTGATGGATCGACGAAGACAATCATAACCGGATCCGCCAACGCCAATGCTGGTGTCCAGACCTATCTCACTGCCACCTTTGGTAAAGCCCAAATATTTTCTTGATGATCCTAATATAATAATCTAAATACAATAGTAATTTACCTAGCTTCTTGTAATATTCACATTCCAACATTTTTATATATATGTAAGAACTGGTTATACACCGTCCATGGTGGTATAACACGTGGACAACCGAGATTAAAACAAAAATTAAATCAAATAATATAGTTTTACGGATTCTTTCATGGTGCATATATAAAACATGGCATGCATGTACTATGGACTAGCATTTTTCTAAGGTTCATTCATGTATATATGTTTGTTTGTTTGTTTGTTTGTTATATATTTTTCTTTCCTTTTCTTTCCCTTTTTTACTTTGAGAAACATATATACATGTAAGTTGGTCGATCAAATATTTTTGATCTACTTGCTGCAGCTGTGAAGGGAGATGGGTTCATGGCAGTCGGTGTGGGGTTTAGCAACACTGCTGGTCCGGCTGGTCACCAAGCAGTCGCCCTACGTGTTCAGGCCGATTGTGCCATTTTCCTTAATTGTCGCATGTTAGGCTTCCAGGATACGCTTTACGCCCAATGTAAGCGTCAGTTTTATCGTGGTTGCATCATCACTGGTACTGTCGACTACATCTTCGGTGACGCCAGCGCTATCTTTCAAAATTGCGTCTTCGCTGTTCGTCGACCTAGCGACGGCCAGCAGAACATTGTAACAGCCCATGGTCGTGCTGACAAGCGGGTAAAGTAAAATTTTCTAATAATTACATAATTGAAATAAATAATTTATTGGAGCTTTAATCAATATTGGTGACAATTTCACCAAAAGCATGCATAAACCTCATAATAGGCCTATTAGTTGTTTTGCACTCCCACAGTGAAACCATGACTGTGATTTGATTATCTTTTTAAGGCCGGATGGTTGCTTGTGAACAGAGTTACATTCAACATTTGTTGTAAAAAAATTTCATTTTTAGTTTGTAATTACTTAAGTTGTATTTGGAAATTGAGTCGCAAAAATGAGTCAAATTTTTGTTGCATTAAATAATGATTTTTGTTTAGTATATTCAAACAAAAATAAATAATTTTAAAGCAACATTTCAATACTAAAAATTAAAAATCTGCAATTTTTCCTTATCATGATTTAAAGAATCTTTTTAGGTCAAGTATCATGTTGTGAATTGAAACGGAATTGAAAAGGATGATAGCTATTAAGGATGCAAGTGAAATTAGATGTTGATTTAAATATCAAAGTTGACTTGTTATGGTTTTTAGTGGAGTTCAACAGACGACAAATGCAAAAAATTCATCCTTTTTATTCCCAAACATAGCACTATGTTGTGGGCCCTGCATAAATTACATTTTTATTTTGGATATTTTTAGGGAAAGTTTTTTATGGAAATTTGTGTGGAGAACTCGAAGTTTTTGATTTTTCAAGAATTTTGTGGGGTCTTCAACCAAAAGGTATAAAGTTTTAGGTTATGGGCTAGTAATGCATATAGGAACTAATCGAACAATTCATACACCAGGAAACCAGTGGTTTCGTGATTCACAAAAGCCGAATCATCGCCGCCGAGGACTTCGTTCCCGTCCAATCCAACTTCAAATCCTATTTGGCTCGACCATGGAAGCCCTACTCTAGGACCGTCATCATGGAGTCCGAAATCGACGGACTTATTGACCCTGCAGGCTATTTGCCATGGGGAGACACCACTGTCGGTCAAGACACGTGCTTTTATGCTGAGTACAATAATAAAGGTGATGGTGCGAGTACAGCTCAAAGAGTCGACTGGCCTGGCGTTAAGAAGGAGCTTACGAAGCAGGTGGCAACACAGTTTACTGCGTCAGCGTTTGTGGCCGATATTGGAAAATGGTCTACAAGAGTGGGGGTGTCTGTGCCTTTGAGGTTGGGGTTCTTCAATTGAGAGAAAATGTTTGGTGGAGCGAAAGGGTTGGCTGGATATGTGTGGAATTAAGAAATTATTCTGTTTGTCAGGTCCATCACATCTAGACAAGGATAGACATAGAACTATCGCATTATGGATCATAGAGTTGTATTTTATCTTTGTTATATATGGTCAACATACTGAATAATTTATCGTTGAGAGGATTATTGGTTAAGTGTTCGGATTTCTTTTTCATAAAGTTGATTTTTGTATATTGAGATACTGAATTTGTATGTGTATGATATGAGTTTTCCCTCCTTTTTTTTGGACTCAACCACGACAAGTGTTTTTGGCATGCTTAAGGCGCGCATTATAAAACTTTTTATAATAATTTTTTTTATTAATTTAACTATGTGCATCGCACCTATAAAGTAATAATTGCGTGCATCACACCTTAAAATAATAATGACTAGTATTTTTTCATGTGCGATGCACATGCGTATATTTTGAACAACTTATATATCGAAGGCATGTGTAAAAAAATTTATTCTAAATATTACATGAAAATTTCTAAAGATATCATTAGCTTTTATAAATTCAAATTAAATGAATGTGTTTAGTAGTGATGATAGAATTGAGAAATTAATGAGTTATGCAAAATAAAAAAGATATAGGGAAATTTGTAAGTCATATATCTTTTTGGGCATTTAAGTATGAGATAGGATATGTAATTAATGAGAGAGAGAGAGGGAGGAGATTATACACTTTTTTTTTTCTTAATTTTGACTATTGAAATTTTGTCATAATGCTCAACTTTGGGTATTGAAGTTTTGTCATTTTTTAATTTTTAATTTTGTTGATTAATGACGATCATGACTTTTAGTTATAACAGTAAAGATGTGGCATTTATATACGTGTATTGCACAAAAATTAATAGTAAAGATGTGGCATTTATATACGTGTATTGCACAAAAATTAATAGTAAAGATGTGGCATTTATATCATTTCTATGAAGAAATAAGAAGCCACACCATCAATCAACTTCAAATTACATGACCCTCTTCCTTTTACCTCACAAGAGTAGAGATTTTTATGATAAATTTCTTTATTAATTTAACTACGTGCATCACACTTGTAAAATACTAATGGCGTGACAATTTAATTACGTGTAAGGTATTTTACTAAAAACCCCTCTCATTGTTCGTTAATTAGTAAAAAGCCTTTTCATATTTCGTATTTACTTAAAACACCTTTATACGTTTAAATTACACTAAAAAAAACCCCAAAAGAGATATTTTAGTATCTTCCATTACTTCATTAGGAGGCTAACGGTAAATATCGGACTAGGATTTCAAAACCCTCTGGTCCCTCTTCATCTCCTAAAATTCCTAATTCCCCCTTTAAATTGGATTTAAAGTTAGAGTTTCGATCAAAGATCTCTTAAATTGGTGAGTTGGTCCTTAAAGACCGACCTCTTTTGTTGGCCAGCAGTGGCCCGAGGTGAGTTGGCTAGTTTTGGGTCTAACCTGTGGAAGACAGAAGGCTGGTGAGTTGCCCCATGAGGAGTTAACGGCTTTTCCCCCTCTGCAGGGTCAAAAATTGAGCATTTTGCCCCCTACGAGGTTCAGTGAAAACCATCTTCGATTGAACGTTGGTGGCGGGTAACTTCTTACCAATCTACGCTAAGGATCGAAGCCCTCACCAAGAGGCCACCGAGCAGCTTCCCTGCTCGGTCAATCCCTGGCGGGTAGTTCCTTACCCACCGACGCCAAGGATCTAAAGCCCTCATCAAGAGGCCACCGAGCAGCTTCCCTACTCAGTCAATCCTTTGCCGGTAACTTCCTAACCACCTACGCTAAGGATCGAAGCCCTCACCAAAAGGCCACCGAGCAGCTTCCCTACTCGGTCAATCCTTAACGCGTAACTTCCTACCTACCTACGCCAAGGATCGAAGCCCTCACCAAGAGGCCACCGAGCAGCTTCCCTGCTCGGTCAATCCATGGCGGGTAGTTCCTTACCCACCAACGCCAAGGATCTAAAGCCCTCATCAAGAGGCCACCGAGCAGCTTCCCTACTCGGTCAATTCTTAGCCGGTAACTTCCTAACCATCTACGCTAAGGATCGAAGCCCACACCAACAGGCCACTGAGAAACTTCCCTGCTCGGTCAATCCCTGGCGGCCAGTTCCCTAGCCACCGATGCCAAGGATCTAAAGCCCACATCAAGAGGCCACCGAGCAGCTTCCCTGCTCGGTCAATCCTTAACGGGTAACTTCCTACCCACCTATGCTAAAGATCAAAGCCCTTACCAAGAGGCCACCGAGCAGCTTCCCTGCTCGGTCAATTTTTAGCGGGTAACTTCCTACCCACCTATTCTAGGGATCGAAGCCCTCACCAAGAGGCCACCGAGAAGCTTCCTTTCCCGGTCAATCCCTAGCGGGTAGTTCCATACCCACCAACGCCAAGGATCTAAAGCCCTCATCAAGAGGCCACCGAGCAGCTTCCCTGCTCGGTCAATCCTTAGCGGGTAACTTCCTATCCACCTACGCTAATGATCAAAGCCCTCACCAAGAGGCCACGGAGCAGCTTCCCTGCTCGGTCAATCCCTGGCGGGTAGTTCCCTACCCTCCGACGCCAAGGATCTAAAGCCCTCACCAAGAGGCCACCGAGCAGCTTTCCTGCTCGGTTAATCCTTAGCGGGTACTTCCTACCCACTTATGCTAAGGATCAATGCCTTCATCAAGAGGCTACCGAGCAGCTTCCCTGCTTGTTCAATCCTTAGCGGGTAACTTCCTATCCACCGACGCTAAGGATCGAAGCCCTACCTAGGGGCAACCGCGCAGATCCCTGCTATGATAACCTCCGAGTGATAAATTCCTACCATCCCAAGACAAGGGTCTAGGAACTACATCAAGGGGGAATCAGTCAACGCCGACTAATTCTAACTTGGCTATTGTTCAACTTACACTAAGAGAAGTGGTCGTCAGTCCGACTCTAAGGAATGGGCAGATACCGAGCTTCTTACACTGAAGGATCTTCCAATGTATTCTAAGTGAACGATCGCTACCTCGACTCCGGGGGCGGGAGGGCACATACCTTCCTGCACTTGGCGATTAATTGACTTACACTCGACACGCGATCGTCATCTAAAAGGCCGTTCATCGATCTACGACCTAACACTTGAATCAAGGAAAATACCGACAAGCTCAAGTACTCACGCAAGAAAACACGGTCATGCAGAGGAAAATAAACCCAGTTTTATTCATGTTCCGAAAGTCTTTACAAGGTTTTCTGGGCTCCTCAGCCTTACAAAAAGTGCCCGGAGGCTTACAAAATTTGAAAAAAATAAAGGGAAAAACAAAAAGCTCAGGCTGCAGACTCTGCCCGGATCTCACCTTGCTCGGCACCGTTCTCAGGGGCCGGAGCTTCTACTTTTGTAACCGCCCCTCCCTCGGCGCCAGCCGCTTGCGGCGTGTCCACCGAAAGTGGGACCCGAGCGCGGATCTCACCGCCCGCAAACTCCGGCATTAACGCCTTGACGACATCAAGAGCTTCATGCCAAATGATGGCAGAGGCTTCGCCGATGTTGGCGTAGAACTGGTCTGACGCCTTGTACATGTCCACCAACTTGCATGTTCGGAGCTCGGCGATCTTCTCCGCCTCAAGCGCAGCCTCGGTCTTCCTCTTGCTGGCATCTTTCGCCTTCTTCATTATAGTGTAGCGCTTGCCCAACTCCTCCAACTTGACCTCGACAGCTCGGTGGGACTCGCTCAAAAGTCGGTAGGACTCTTGGCACTTGGAGATCATGAGCTCTCCGACGACCAACCGGGTTTCGAGGGCGGATGTCTTCTTCTTCTCATGCCGCAGCTGAAAGCGTAAATCCTCCGCCTCCGAAGACGATTCCCCCGCCTTCCTCATGGCCGTGGAAATCTCCTCGGATTCCATGTTAATGATAAGGTCGCAATGTTGGAGGACCTAAGGAAAGCAGCGGATGGATTTAGAGGTGTTCAGACTAAGAAAGGGCACTTAAGATAATACTTAAACGGATACCAACCTGAACTGCCTCATGAGCAATGGCGGCCACTTAGGCCTTCAGGGTCCCCTGGGGAATCTTGCCCCCGGCTGACTGCTTCATGTCCGCAAGCAAGCTGTCAGGGACGGAAAGCCCTGAGGAGACCACAAAGCAGACATCCCCCTCCTGCATGGGAATCCCCTTAGGGATCTCAGTCGACGGGGCGTGGGAGACCATCCTCTTTCTCTTGAGGGTAACCTCGGTTCCACCTCCTCCTCCCTCGTCCGGGGTTCCGGGTCTCGCGCGTGCTTCTGGCTACCCCCATGGCGGTCATCGGGGGCTTGGGGCGATGCGGAAGGCCTCGCCGATGGTGACAGTCTTGAGGCCGGGCTCGAGCCGGCTCGGGATATGATCACGTCCCCGGCCTTCTTCTAGGACGTAGCGGTAATGGCAGTCAGGATCCTGGATCGGTCCATTTGTCTTGCAAAAGAAAAATACACAGAAAAGTTAGTGATGCAAGAAGGGAAAAAGGAAATTATTCAAGTGTAAACAGACCGTCCAAGATCCTAACTTACCCATGAAATGCACGAGGTCGAGCCCGGCCCAGCTAAAGACCTGCTCGGAAAGTAAGACGTCGACCCGCTGGATCGGCTTCTATATGGACACCGCCCTCACCTCAGGAGTGGATGACTGCTTCGCCCGCGGTCAGTCAGCCCTGTGCCACTGTACAGGCACAGGATAATCCTCGCCCTCGGGTGTCCTGACGAATACAAACTTCTCCTTCCATTCGTGAATGGAAGAAGAAATTACTACTACTCCCAACCTGGCCGCCCCTCCCTTGCATTTTTTGAAAGAAATATATACCCAGCTCGGCTCATCCTTATGGGTGCCAGGGTGATTTTTGTAACAGAGGAAAGAAGTAAGAAGGTTCAGGTTGAAAGGGATGTCGTCAAGTTTCAACCGGACCAGGAACCCGAGGAGAATTCTCCACGAGTTCGGCACTAGCTGGCCCGGGGCAAGTTGGAAGCGACGAAGCACCTATTTATACAACTCAAGGGGAAGCTTACGACGGCCTTGATCAATTCCTGCCAAAACAAAGCGTTGCGTCTGCCAGCCGTCGAAGCCCCATGTGTCGAACGACCATTGGAGACCTCCCTTCAGCCGCAGGCGACAACGACAGCCTGTCGCATCCACTAATCCGTGTCGGAAACTTGGCCTGCACCTCAACAGGCGTGCGAACGAATCGGCGCCCCCTCTTTAATGCACGATCCTTTCCCTAATCCGCTGATGTCATCAAAGATGCGCGCGGAAATCCAAGCTTTTAGGATACGCCATGCGGGCTCATAAATCTGAACGACGCAACTGCCCTACAACAAGTTGCCCCGGAAATCCGCGCCGATAGATTTTTGGCAACAGATTGCGTCCAGAAAACCGATCAGATCACTTTTGACGCGACCCATAAATAGGTCAGGATGAGAATGGGGGGCTAATGATGATACTCATAAGTGGGAATTCCCCAGATCATGACACATGGTAGATGACGTGTCCCGGGGCTTATAGGACAGGAGCAAGCACGATACATTGAAGGCATTTCCCGGGCTTTCGCCTTGAGGATTGACCCGACCTTCGATGGCCTCCCAGAAAACTCCTATGCTCACCTTACAAATAACCATCGGCTCGCCTCCGAGCCCTCTTACACGCTGAGCTTCCTCAGCCCTCCCAGCTCGCCTCCAAGCTATCACAGAACTGAGCTTTCTCGGCCTCCCGCTCGCCTCCGAGCCTCCCGCCGAGCTAAGCATCCCCGTTTCTACCGAGCAACCAAGAACGCAGAGCCCAAGCGCCTTCACCACGGCTCCGCGTATCTCGCCAGAAGCGAGATATCCGCCACCCAACATCCTGCGTTCCACGCCGTCGTATCCCCCCATTAATGAGCGTATCTCGTCATTAATGGAAGAATCTCGTCATTCACGTAGGTATAACGTCAGGGGCGTAACTAATGGCGAAGATCTCATGCCAACTCGCTCCATGCGGCCACTATAAAAACCTCTCTCCCAGATGACTCAGGTAAGGCAATTTAATCCAACAAGCCGCTACTCTGGTCAAATTCCTCAGCTAACTTGATCGTCGGAAGGTTGACGGTGGTACAACTATCCCGGAACATCTTTGCAGGTAGCTCGGCTTCACCTTCAAATCAACCCATTGAGATCCACACGTCCAAGGAGACAACCTTCAACACCAATCTCAACCCTTCATCAACGCTCGCGACAGATCGATGGAGGACAACATCTGAAGGAGATCAAGACCTCCATTTACTTCTGAGTAAACACGTAGTAGGCCGTGTCACATCTCCTTACCATACATCGGGAAGTGGGGCGCGACAAGAAAAACCCCACATCTTGTGAGAGTTCAAAAATATTTTCGTTTGCTTATCAATTCACTCCCAGACACAAAAGATTCAAGAACTTAACTTGATCATCCATACTCTGTAAGAATATTAGAAAGAGAGTTTTGAGAGAAACTCCTTTGAGAGTAATTGTGCTTAATTGTAACCTTCTTCTTGTCTTTGTATGAGGATCCTTGAGTACAAGGGTGCCTTCATAAGAGAGAAGAGTGAGAGAAGTTTTTCTTTCTTTATGTGTGGATCCTTGAATGCAAGGGTGCCTTTGTAAGGGAGAGAAGGTTGTAAGAGAGAAGAGTAGCTCATGTGTTGAGTGACATGTTTGGTTAAGAGTGCGCAACATGTTGTCTTGGTGGAAACGTGTTTAGTGGAACGGTGTAACGATCCCGAATTTTCTGTACAAAGTTTTTCTTCTTAAAATACAGAAATGATTTTGCAAGCCCGAGCTCAATTTAAAAGTTATTCTTGTTTAAGAACAGCAAGAAGTAGCTTGTAGCTCACTGGTAAAGTCTTGCACTGCTGTGACATAGCCCTTGTGTTCGAATTCCATCAGCCACAGCTTATTTTACTGATTTTTCTTTTAAACATTTTGGAAGCCCAAAAGTTTACATGTGCAATACACGTAAAATGAAAGGAAAAATAAATATGTGTAAAATGTTGTGTACACTGAGGAGGACACGTGTCACCAATCCGACAGCACACCTCAGAAAATCGACCGGTGAGATCGGCTATTCCACCGGAGTCGACAGGTGAACCGTAGGGAAAAGTTTCGGGTCTTGCATATAAAACCCTTTGGCCTTTCCCACTATCCCAGTTCTGTTTATTTTCTCTGCAATTTAACAGAAAAGTAAATTTCATTCTTTAATCCAATTTTAAAAGCATTTTAATTCTTTCTTCAATTCCAAAACCCTAATTTCATACTATAAATACAACCCCATATTCTATCCCTTCTTCATTTTGAAATTTATAGCCAAAATTATCAAAATTTTCTAAGTCCAAAAAGAGTACAAGTGGAGTTAGCAAGAGATCGACTTCCGGCGATGATGTACACAAGTTCCGGCAACCCCTCGACGTCACGAAGGCTACCACCCTAATCCTCTACCTCTTCTCTTTCCTTTTTGCTTGTAAGTCTCACTTTTTATTATACTCTTTCACCATAAAAAAAGTTCTTTTTTCAAAAAACGTCGGTAATTGGAGTTACCATCGACATTTCTCTCTAAAACCTAGAAAATTTTATTAATTCTTTCATAACTTACATTTAAACTCTTACCATATAATTATAACCTTGATTCTAATGTTTAGAATTCATTTTAACTCAAATACAATATGCTAGATAACTTTAAATCAAATTTTACATTTAAATACCACGTACTTTCTATACGACATATTTTAATTGTTTTGCTTAGCATACCTTTAGAAAACTTCATGAGGTAATGACCTACCTCTCACATACACACATCTTGATATAACACAATTCTCTTGAGACATAACTTTTGTGGCAAAATACAACTTTTCATCAAAATACCTTGAACTATAAAAACTCGTTTTCTTTTAAATAGTTTTATCAAATTCTTTGCAATTATACCTCTACAACCCATTTTGGGAAACCCGCTATTGGATGGTGCGGATTATCGTATATCCTCGGAACTAGTAGAGTGAGATGCAGACCTCCTCATGGAGCATACGATCTCAAAAGAATTTTAATACGATTTTAAGAAAAACGAGATTTTCTACTTAATAAATAAAATTAATTTTTAAATAATTATATAAATATTATCAAACCAAATATTTTTAATATATAATAAATTTCCATGTTTTCTTGAAAATAAAAGAATGACATGTTTCATTAAAATACCATCAAGTATCAATACAAGACAAGTTTCATTAAAATACCATGAACTATGCAAGCTAAGTTACTATTCACTAATATATCTCATTCTTTAAAATTCACATCCATGGAAATCCTAAAGAACATAAATAATTACTCGAGAGTTATTTTGAAAGTATATAAAATATTTTTCATAAAACCTCCTCGAGATAAATAAAATTATATTAAGGATTCTAGTAAATATAGGTTTAAGCGGGATCAATTCTCTTGAGCCTCAGAGAGCCGGAGAAAGTGGGTGCTTGCCTATTTAAGGTAGAAAAAAAACTAAAACGGATTTATCAATGGTAATTTTCCAGGAAAAAGACACAAATCCCGCTGTCCATGTGCAACAGTTACCGATAACTCCTAAACCTAATTCAGGATCCAAATTCTATTTAAAGTGTCTGACTCAAGTCTGAGTCCAAGTATTAATCTGAATCCAATCCAAATATGAATCTAATTCAATATGAATCCAATATACCAAACACGAACCTGAATACCAGAACAATATCAAACATGCAAACTTGACTTGACTTGACCGAACCATGGTTATGACTTGACTTCATTACATGAATACTTGATACATCCTGAACTTGTTTACATGAACAACTTATACCATAGTCTCGGCAAGTCTGATAATTACCAATCTATACAAAATAAATTACAGGGTTTAACAGGGTAGACTGGTACGAAATGTGTTAATAGTGGCACGATGATGGGTACTAAAAGACACCTATACGAACATCCTGTGCCGTTGTCCCGTGGGTTTTGATGGGGCCTTATATTTACATGCTACCTTAGTCTACGGGATAGTTAGACTCCTCTCGTATACACTGATACCTTCTGTACCAAGCTACAGACAACTACATTAGTATAACAAACATAAACCTATACAATTTATCAGTTCTATTCTCTTTACTTGTCTATTCCATTCTATCTTTTGAGACTTACCGAGCGTTAATTCGCTGACGACATTCCTATCTCTTCTTTCTTTGGAATGTTCGCCAGGAGGACCCGACTCTCAGGAGACTGAACCCAGTCAGGACGATTTGGAGCAGTTCACAGAGAAGCAAGACTTCTAGGATTTTACTTGTACTTATTTTCTTTTCAATTCATATGCCACTGTTTAGGCATCGCTTTCTATCATTGTACTTTTCTTTTCAGTTGTATGTAAAATAATGTTAATAAAAGTTGTTGTTATTATACATCTCTTGTTATTCTTGTTCTTTTATTATATTTCTTATTTACGGTTAACGTGTTTACTTTTGAGTTAATACGTCGCGGCCCATCACGTTTATTTCTCCGTATACTCGGAATCAGGGCATAACAAACGGGCTCATGCGCCTAAAGAAAGTGGACTAGGGGATCTCTTGAACCACTATAAAAAGAGCTCTTTGTTTGCGTTTGCTTGTGTTTACAATTTCTAACTCTCCATTGCTTATTATTTTAGAAATTTCATGCTAGATTATCTCCCTCTCTATATGCTCATTACTTGTACCTGATATTGTTCTTGCTTGCTATATGTTTAGTTTGTAACAATTGGAGCTTGTTTAGCCACTTATCATATTGGTATATCTTTTGCTAAGCTATTCAATTGTGTTATCTTTGCAAGTGTAGTGTAGAATTTTTAATTTGGGCATATCGGTATCTTATTCCTATTCACCCCCCTCTAGGAATAACTTTCAAGTGTTGTCCTCCTTTGAGAGCGGTCCGGAGAATTGTCCGAACTGTAGTCCGCTCAATTCTTTCAACAACTGGGCCCCTTGGGCTTCAATGAATGGTTTTGAACATCGAAATCTTGTGCGATACAATGAGTTAAACACATGACACATGAAGTGTGGAGTGGAAAGAGAAAATTGGTCGCACCGGGTATGCCAGAACCTATTTACTGCCGAAAACCAGAGACATGCTATGTTAGAACATCTTGCCTGAATTTGGGGACAGATGCATAGGTTGATCCATTCACCTCTCCGAAAATACTAAGGGATTATAGCTTAATGTATCGAAGGTTTGAATTGATGTGACCGATATACTTGACTTTAGATTCTCTCTCAAGGTGAGAGGTTTATTGATTCTAGGGACACATTTTTCTTATAGGCACAAGCCCCTATAGTTAATTACGTTACCGAAAACGATAACAACTTTCTACACTCTAGGACTTTGTTCCATTTATTCATGTGTTTGACTATTGATATGGCCAACAACTTTATATTTTTCGCGCTCGTGGATTGTATACGGTTGTATGATCCAAACCGTAGGGTACGAAAAGTATTTCTTTCGCTTATGTTGGTCTATGGAAGAAGCATTGCTTCAGGATTTTGTTTTGTGGAGACATTGTTCCACAGAAATTGACTCATCGTGAAGCTTTACTAGTCGATGAGCAGGGTCTTTACTATGTTGACACAACATTGCTTGTCGTTTGGAATTTTGATCTGGGAAGATAGCGAGAGGACACTGGCGTCGTCATCTACCGTTGCCCCAAATTACGGCTCACGAGAGACTTGCGGATGTTTTGCTCCATGGATTTTGATTTTAGGGGAGCGCTTCTCCACTGGAGAAAGACCACATTGGTAGATTAGTTTGCCAACGTGGATTGGAGGTATGCGCTTTGCACAGTGGACTAAGCATTGCTCCATTTTATCTTGAAGATATGGTTTCATGTTGGTCTCTTGGTTTACCAACATGGGGTTCATGATATGATGAGAACATTGCTTTTAGGGTCCATGTTGGTATCTTGGTTATCCAACATAAATGAATTTTTTTGGTGGTGACCATTGGTCGGAAGTCAGATCAATGTTGCTGAAAAAACAAATATTTTGGATGGTAGAGATCATTGATCGGCTATCAAATGGAAGTGATCGTTCATCGGATGTCAAGTCAACGTTGTTGACAAAATGACTGTTTGGAATATGAATGGTTGAGCATTGCTCAGTATGAATGTTTGAACTTTGCTCACTTTGACTGGAATTGAACCGTGATTCGATAATTATGTTATCGAAAGGGATGAAGCATTGATTGCTTTGGAAGTGAGCCTATGCTATGAAGGGAACTTCTATGTTAGTTGCTTGGTTTACTAACCATGGGTATTTTAAATCATTGGGGAAGTCTAGGCTTTAACACTTATCAAGTATGGCTAAGTTCAAAGTTTTGCATTACCACTGATATGCGCTTGCGCCCGTGCATTGCACGTGCCACTCTTGAACAATGTTGTGCGCTTGCGTCCGTGCATTCCACGTGGCACGCTCGGGCGATAATGTGCAATAATGAGCGCTTGCACCCATGCATTACACGTGACACACATGAGGGATAATGTGCACTTACGCCCGTGCATTGCAAGTGGAGTGCTTGAGAGTTGTTTCTGCTTGCACCCGTGTATTGCACGTAGTGCACGTGGTCATAATATGCGCTTGCGCCTATGCATTGCATGTAGCGCACTGGGTCCATAGTTGGTGATGACGCTGGCGCTGGCTCATATGTGCACTTTTGAAGAGAGAATGCCATTGGCGGTGGCGCATGTGCATTGCACGTGGCGCAGTGCAGTTTTACCTTGGTGTTGACGCATGTGCATTGCACGTGGAATACTCGCGCAGTTCTTATAGAGAGTGCCTTTAGAACTTGTACCCTTAGCGCTGGCGCACTTGTATAAGGTGCGCCCTATTGATGAAAGTTTTTGTTTTTTAGAAAGCAAAAGCTTTCAATGAAGCATGTGCTTCTGTTTTGATTTTTGTCCATATTTCGGTCATGATATTGTTGATGAAACATGTTCTTGATGGAATCCGAGGTTTCATGAAGTCTAAGCTTCAATTTTTCCTTGTTCTTGGTACTGGTGGAAGAGGATGAGGGATCGTTGGTCGTAGGGGCCCAACCACCTCTCCGAAAACACTGAGGGATTACAGCGCCGTATGTCAGAGGTGTGGAAAGATGTATATTAAATCAAGCCCCATTTATAAATGTGAGGAGTTCAATCCAAAGATCTTTGATCTCATAGCACTATGTTGTGGGCCCTGCATAAATTACATTTTTATTTTGGATTTTTTTTAGGGAAAGTTTTTTTTGGAAATTTCTGTGGAGAACTAGAAGTTTTTGAATTTTTAAGAATTTTGTGGGTTCTTCAACCAAAAGCTATAAAGCTTTAGGTTATGGGTTAGTAATGCATATAGGAACTAATCGAACAATTAATGCACCAGGAAACCAGTGGTTTCGTGATTCACATAAGCCGAATCATCGCCGCTGAGGACTTCGTTCCCGTCCAATCTAACTTCAAATCCTATCTGGCTCGACCATGGAAGCCCTACTCTAGGACCGTCATCATGGAGTCCGAAATCGACGGACTTATTGACCGTGCAGGCTATTTGACATGGGGAGACACCACTGTCGGTCAAGACACGCGCTTTTATGTTGAGAACAATAATAAAGGTGATGGTGCGAGTACAGCTCAAAGAGTCGACTGGCCTAGCGTTAAGAAGGAGCTTACGAAGCAGGTGGCAACACAGTTTATTGCGTCAGCGTTTGTGGCCGATATTGGAAAATGGTCTACAAGAGTGGGGGTGTCCGTGCCTTTGAGGTTGGGGTTCTTCAATTGAGAGAAAATGTTTGGTGGAGCGAAAGGGTCGGCTGGATATGTGTGGAATTAAGAAATTATTCTGTTTGTCAGGTGCATCGCATCTAGACAAGGATAGAAATAGAACTATCACATTATGGATCATAGAGTTGTATTTTATCTTTGTTATATATGGTCAACATACTGAATAATTTATCGTTGAGAGGATTATTAGTTAAGTGTTCGGATTTCTTTTTCATAAAGTTGATTTTTGTATATTGAGATACTGAATTTGTATGTGTATGATATGAGTTTTCCCTCCTTTTTTTGGACTCATGCAGGACTAGTGTTTTTGGCATGTGTAAGGAACCAATTATAAAACTTTTTATAATAATTTATTTTATTAATTTAACTACGTGCATTGCATCTGTAAAGTAAAAATGGAGTGCATCACACTTTAAAATAATAATGACTAGTAACTTTGCATGTGCATGCACATGTGTATATTTTGAACAACTTATATACCGAAGGCATGTGTAAAAAAAATTATTCTAGATATTACATGAAAATTTCTAAAGATATCATTAGCTTTTATGAATTTAAATTAAATGAACGTGTTTAGTGACAATAATAGAATTGAGAAAAGAGTTATGCAAAATAAAAAAGATATAGGGAAATTTGTAAGTCATATATCTTTTTGGGCATTTGAGTATGAGAGAGGATATGTAATTAATGAGAGAGAGGGGGGGGGGGGATTATTGAATTTTCATTTTCTTATTTTTGACTATTGAAATTTTGTCATAATGCTCAACTTTAGGTATTGAAATTTTGTGATTTTTTTATTTTTTATTTTGTTGATTAATGACGAATCCTGACTTTTAGTTATAATAGTAAAGATATGGCATTTATATACGTATATTGTACATAAATTAATGGTTTTATATTTATATCATTTCTATGAAGAAATAAGAAACCACGCCATCAATCAACTTCAAATTACATGACCCCCTTCCTTTTACCTCACAATAGTAGAGATTTTTATGATAAATTTCTTTACTAATTTAATTACGTGCATCACACTTGTAAAATACCAATGGCATGAAAATTTAATTACGTGTAGGGTATTTTACTAAAAACCCCTCTCATTGTTCGTTAATTAGTAAAAAGCCTTTTCATATTTCGTATTTACTTAAAACACTTTTATAGGGTTAAATTACACTAAAAAAAACCCCAAAAAGATTTTTTGGTATCTTTCATTACTTCATTAGGGGGCTAACGGTAAGTATTGGACTAGGGTTTCAAAACCTTTTGGTCCTTCTTCATCTCCTAAAATTCCTAATTCCTCCCTTAAATAGGCTTTAAAGTTAGAATTTCGATCAAAAATCTCTTAAATTGGTGAGTTGGCCCTTAAAGACTGGCCTCTTTTGTTGGCCAGCAGTGGCCCGAGGTGAGTTGGCTAGTTTTGGGGCTAACCTGTGGAAGACAGAAGGCTGGTGAGTTTCCCGATGAGGAGTTAACGACTTTGCCCCTTTTGCAGGGTCAAAAATTGAGCATTTTGCCCCCTGTGAGGTTCAGTGAAAACCATCTTCGATTGAACGTTGGTGGCGGGTGGCGGGCTTTCAAAGACCAGCCTACTTGAAGGCGAAGGGTCTTTTGATGCATTTGCAATTATGGGAGTCAAGCTTTTGTACACCGACCTCCTTGGTGGTATGAAATCCTTTAGGAGATCCACCGGCTTAGGAGTCAATCTTTCGAAGATTGACCTTTAAGGAGCTTCTTCATTTTGCAAAGTGTTGATGGCTTATGGATTTTCATTATGGATTTTTATGGTGGCTTAAACATGAATAGTTTTTTAGTGTCACCCGTTTATCTTACTTTACATTATCGACACTAAACTTTTATACACTTATTGTTTAGCTTGTATATCCTATATCTTGTGCATATCGAGTAATATATCAATATCGACATGCTTTACTTGTATTATATTCTTTGACATCGACATATTACCCACATTCATTGTTTTGATATTTACAATATGAATATGTATATACATGTGTCCTATATATTGATTTTCCATACATTATGTATATACTATTCATAGCTTGTGATATCAAAACAATGAATGTTTCATATGCTTGTGTTTATTCATAACTTGTTTATTTCATAACACTGTATATGATGAACTTGGTCTATGAGATTGCTTTTCAGGATGTCGAATATCTCGAGACGAAGCTCTATGAAAGTAGGATGGAGGAAATTGAGCTTAAACGGATTTATTTAATGGGGGTTGGAGGATACAGACGCGAGCTTCTCAAAATTGCCAATTCAAGTTATGAATAGCTATATAAGCCGAAGTCCGAGATTAAGCGTCAAAAGTTGAAGTTCATGATTTGTAGATCAAATATCGACGTCAAGAAACAAGTGAGTGGATTGGCATGTTCGAGTTTGAAGTATCAAGTGTTGAAACCAATTTGAAGATCACTCGACGAACGCAAGTTCAAACAAAGCGCCAAAATTTCAAGAGCACGAGTCGAGACGACGAAGAGTCAAGATTTCGAAGAAATGCGATACCGACATAGGAATCTTTGTAAGTACTCGATCGATTATGGTTTATATCAATTAGAGCTCTTGACCACTCACACACAATAGCACAAAAGTTTTACAAATACCGGGTTTTCGATTTTGAAGTTTTCCATTTTTGAGAAAACCCAAACTGCTATTTTATTGTGCTTGCCAGATGTCCGCCTCGTTGAAGTTCAAACGTCTGTGCACTGTTCATTTTATGGTATTTGAAAATATCTGAAAGAGAAGACGACAAACATCTGCAGTTCAGTTGTCCAGACGTTTGATGAAGTATTTGAAAATGGATTTTTTATACCTTCAAATGTCTGCCGAAAAGTCTCTCGTTAGATTTTGTCTTATGGCCAGACGTCTGCAGTTATGTTGGGCAGACGTCTGATGAAGGTTTTCAAAACAGGGATTTTAAATTTCAGACGTCTACCTTTTCTATTTCATACTTCTGCATTCTTCTCCCCGCGCTTTATGGATTTAAACATTTTTCCAGACTCTGCAGCTCATCGAGGCAGACGTCTGAAGCTTTGTTTTTGCCAAAACTTTTCTTGTTCATACGTCTGCTTATTTTGAACTTCAGACGTCTGCAGTTAAAATGTTTTCAAAAATATAGCCGATGGGATTTTTCAATTGAACCTCAGACGTCTGTCCTGATATTCTTCAGACGTTTGCCGTGAGTGTTTTCTGTTGACTTTGACTCATAACGGCTAGCTTTTTGTGTGGGGCTATAAAAGTGTTTTGGGGTTGGTTTTTTGAGCTCTTATCACTCAATATTTCAGTTTGCTAAATTCCTAAATGATCAAGAGAGAAAAATCCCACATCTTGTGAGAGTTCAAAAATATTTTCATTTGCTTATCAATTCACTCCCAGACATAAAAGATTCAAGAACTTAACTTGATCATCCATACTTTGTAAGAATATTAGAGAGAGAGTTTTGAGAGAAACTCCTTTGAGAGTAATTATGCTTAATTGTAACCCTCTTCTTGTTTTTGTATGAGGATCCTTGAGTACAAGAGTGCCTTTGTAAGAGAAGTTTTTCTTTCTATATGTGAGGATCCTTAAGTGCAAGGCTGCCTTTGTAAGGGAGAGAAGGTTGTAAGAGAGAAGAGTCGCTTATGTGTCGAGTGACATATTTGGTTGCGAGTGCGCAATGTGTTGTCTCGGTAGAGACGTGTTTAGCGGAATGGTGTAACGACCCTGAATTTTCTGTACAAAATTTCTTCACAAAATTTTTCTTCTTAAAATACAAAAAGGAGTTTGCAAGCCGGAGCACAATTTAAAAGTTATTCTTGTTTAAGAACAGCAAGAAATAGCTTGTAGCTCACTGGTAAAGCCTTGCATTGTTGTGATATAGCCCCTGTGTTTGAATCCCATCAGCCGCATATTATTTTACTGATTTTTCTTTTAAACTTTTTGGAAGCCCAAAATTTTACACGTGCAATGCACGTAAAAATACAGAAAAAATAAATATGTGTAAAATATTGTATACACTGAGGAGGACACGTGTCACCAATCCGAAAGCACACCTCAGAAAATTGAATGGCGAGATCGGCTATTCTACCGGCGTCGACGGGTGAACCGTAGGGAAAAGTGGCCGGGTCTTGCACACAAAACCCTTTGGCCTACTCCACTACCCCTGTTCTGTTTTTTTTTCTCTGCAATTTAGGAGAGAATTAAATTTCATTCTTTAATCCAATTTTAAATGCATTTTAATTCTTTCTTCAATTCCAAAACCCTAATTTCACACTATAAATACAACCCCATACCTTAGCCCCTCTTCATTCTGAAATCTATAGCCAAAATTATGAAAATTTTCTAAGTCCAAGAAGAGTACAAGTGGAGTTAGCAAGAGGTCGACTTCCGGCGAGGATCTACGCAAGTTCCGGCGACCTCTCGACATCACGAAAGCTACCACCCTAATCCTCTACCTCTCCTCTTTCTTTTTTTGCTTGTAAGTCTCACTTCTTATTTTACTCTTTCACCTTAAAAAAGTTATCTTTTCAAAGCACATCGATAATTGGAGTTACCACCGACATTTCACTCTAAAACCTAGAAAATTTTATTAATTCTTTCATAACATACATTCAAACTCTTACCCTATAATTATAACCTTGAATCTAATATTTAGAATTCATTTTCACTCAAATACAACATGCTAGATAACTTTAAATCAACTTTTACATTTAAATACCATGTACTTTCTATACAATATCCTTTAATTGTTTTGCTTAGCATACCTTTAGAGAACTTCACGAGGTAATGACCTACCTCTCACATACACACATCTTGATATAGCACGATTCTCTTGAGACGTAACTTTTGTGGAAAAATACGACTTTTCATCAAAATACCTTGAACTATAGAAACTCGTTTTCTCTTAAATAGTATTATCAAATTCTTTGCAATTATACATCTATAACCCATTTTAGGAAACCCGCTATTGGATGGTGCGGATTATCGTATATCCTTGGGACTAGTAGGGGGACGCAGACCTCCTCACGTAGCATACGATCTCGAAAGAATTTTAATACGATTTTTAAGAAAAATAAGATTTTCTACTTAATAAATAAAATTAATTTTTAAATAATTATATAAATATTATCAAACCATATATTTTTAATATATAATAAAATTCCATGTTTTCTAGAAAATAAAAGAATGACAAGTTTCATTAAAGTACCATCAAGTATCAATACAAGACAAGTTTCACTAAAATACCATGAACTATTCAAGCTAAGTTACTATTCACTAATATACCTCATTCTATAAAATTCACATCCATGGAAACCCTAAAGAACATAAATATTTACTCGAGATTTATTTTGAAAGTATATAAAATATTTTTCATAAAACCCCCTCGAGATATATAAAATTACATTAAAGATCCTAGTAAATATAGGTTTAAGCGGGACCAATTCTTTTGAGCCTTAGGGAGCCGGAGAAAATGTGTGCTTGCCTATTTAAGCTAGAAAAAAAACTAAAACGGAGTTATCAATGGTAATTGTTCTGGAAAAAAACACAAATCCTTCCGTCCATGTGCAGCAGTTACCGATAACTCCTAAACCTAATTCTGGATCCAAATTCTGTTTAAAGTGTCTGACTCAAGTCTGAGTCCAAGTATTAATCTGAATCCAATTCAAACATGAATCCAATTCAACATGAATCCAATATACCAAACACGAACCTGAATACCAGAACAATATCAAACATGCAAACTTGACTTGACTTGATCGAACCATGGTTATGACTTGACTTCATTACATGATTAATTGATACATCCTGAACTTGTTTACATGAAAAACTTATACCATGGTCTCGGCAAGTCTGATAATTACCAATCTATATAAAATACATTACGGGGTTTAACGGGATAGACTGGTACGAAATGTGTTAAAAGTGGCACGATGATGGACACTAAAATTCACCTACATGAACATCATGTGCCGTTGTCCGGTGGGTTTTGATGGGGCTTGTACTTACATGTTACCATAGTCTACGGGATAGTTGGACTCCTCTCGTATACACTGATACCTTCTGTACCAAACTACAAACAACTACGTTAGTATAACAAAAATAAACCTGTATAATTTACCAGTTCTATTCTCTTTACTTGTCTATTCCATTCTATTTTTTGGGACTTACCGAGCATTAGTTCGCTGACGACATTCCCGTCTCTTCTTTCTTTGGAATGTTCGTCAGGAGGACCCGACTCACAGGAGACCGAGCCCAGTCAGGACTATTTAGAGCAGTTCATAGAGGAGCCAGACTTCTAGGCTTTTACTTGTACTTATTTTCTTTTCAGTTCATATGCCACTTTTTAGGCATTGCTTTCTATCTTTGTACTTTTCTTTTCAGTTATATGTAAAAGAATGTTAATAAAAGTTGTTATTATTATAACATCTCTTGTCATTCTTGTGCTTTTATTATATTGCTTATTTACGCTTAACGTGTTTACTTCTGAGTAAATACGTCGCGGTCTGTCACGTCTACTTCTCCGTATACTGGGAAGCGGGGCGTGACAAACGGGCTCGTGCACCTAAAGAAAGTTGACTAGGGGATCTCCCGAACCACTATAAAAAGAGCTCTATGTATGCGTTTTCTTGCGTTTACAATTTCTAACTCTCTCGTTGCTTATTATTTTAGAAATTGCATGCTAGATTATCTCCCTCTCTATATGCTCATTACTTGTACTTGATATTGCTCTTGCTTGTTATATGTTTAGTTTGTAACAATTGTAGCTTGCATAGCCACTTATCATATTGGTATATCTTTTGCTAAGCTATTCAATTGTGTTATCTTTGCAAGTGTAGTGTAGAATTTTTAATTTGGGCATATCAGTATCTTATTCCTATTCACCCCCCCTCTAGGAATAACTTTCAAGCGTTGTCCTCCTTTGAGAGTGGTTCGGAGAATTGTCCGAACTGTAGTCCGCTCAATTCTTTCAACAACTGGGCCCTTTAGGCTTCGATGAATGGTTTTGAACATCGAAATCTTATGCGATACAACGAGTCAAACACACGACACATGAAGCGTGGAATGGAAAGAGAAAAATGGTCCCATCGGGTATGCCAGAACATATTTACTGCTGAAAACCAGAGATAGGCTATGTTAGAACATCTTGCCTGAATTTGGGAAAAATGCATAGGTTGATCCATTCACCTCTCCGAAAACACTAAGGGATTATAGCGTAATGTATCGGAGGTTTGAATTGATGTGACCGATGTAATTTGACTTTAGATTCTCTCTCAAGGGGAGAGGTTTATTGATTCTAGGGACGCATTTTTCTTACAGGCACAAGCCCCTATAGTTAATTACATTACCGCAAACGATAACAACTTTCTACACTCCAGGACTTTGTTCTGTTTATTCATGTGTTTGACTATTGATTTGGCCAACAACTTTATATTTTTCACGCTCGTGGATTGTATACGATTGTATGATCCAAACCGTAGGGTACGAAAAGTTTTGCTTTCACTTTTGTTGGTCTATGGAAGAAGCGTTGCTTTAGGATTTGTTTTGTGGAGACATTGTTCTACAGAAATTGACTCATCGTGAAACTTTACTAGTCGATGAGCAGGGGCTTTACCATGTTGACAAAATATTGCTTGTCGTTTGAAATTTTGATCTGGAAAGATAGCGAGAGGACACTGTTGTCGTCTTCTACCGTTGACCCGAATTACAACTCACGAGAGACTTGCAGATGTTTTGCTCCATGGATTTTGATTTTAGGGGAGCGTTGCTCCACTGGAGAAAGACCACATTGGTAGCTTGGTTTGCCAACGTGGATTAGAGGTATGCACTTTGCACAGTGGACTAAGTGATTGGTACGAAAGATGTGTTTGAAGTGTAACCGCAATCAGAACGGTGTCGCGTGTAGCTAAACCGAGGTGAGTACGGGTCGTCCTCTGGGAAACGTGAAACCTTTTACTCTTACTTTAGATGTGTTGAAAAAGAGAGAGGAAAGAATAAAGAATGGTGGAAATAGTTTCTAGATCTACGTTAAACAAGAATGCAAAATATAGATCTAGATTAATTATGGATGTAAGTTTAATATAAAAGGGGGCTTGTAGGGTTCGTTAGGATTTAGTAGTTATGGATGATTAATTAAAAATTACTCTTTTTATCCTTTAATAGATTTAAAACTAGAACGACGGTGATGCGTGTAGATTAGGGTTTCTGGAGGGAAAAGGAATCCCACTCTTAACCCTTATCTCGACACGGAACTCCGTTCATATCTAGCCTTTACCAAAACAATCATTAATCTAATCCCTAATCGCGGTCGGGACTAACAATGAATTGTTAGCGCGCCCGATTAGGATGTTAATGATTCTTTTGATAAAGTTCATAAACTTTATAGGACTTAAAAAGGGTTTAGGGATGTTCATCATCCATTAGCCTACCCTAATCCTACGAACCCTAACAAGCGGAGAATTACTCGCGCATGTTGGGAGAAAAAGAGATGGAGAGAAAATGCATAATTAAACTACGAAGAAATAGAATAAGAAAAAGAAAGCTATCTTTATTAATCAACAATATTCATTACACTTTGATTCCTTAGAAAATGATTACAAAGATTAGTTTGCTTCTCGATCTCTTCCAAGGAGGTAGACGAACAGTTGATGATCAGCCTGGATGCGTGAGCCGTCTTGGACTTCGTGATCTCGTCGGCTTGATGATTTTTCCAAGAGGCTCTCGGTCCTTATTTATAGTCACAGAGCCAGAACCCTAGTTTCCTAATATGGAAACTAGTTGTTAGGATCCTAACCACCACAATCCCATATCTCAACTCTTCAAATCCGCGGCAGAACCGCGGCTATTGGATAGGTTTGGCCGTGGATCTGCCCCCTTTTGGTGAGATCATGGCCTCTAATTTTTGTAGCTTCATATCTGTAACACTTGGTAATCTTTTGAGTATCTAGACTTTGAAAATCTTTTCTACATTTCTACCATAATTAGTTTCTTGAATATCTTTGGCAGATTTGATTTGCCAACTTTGATTTCCTTGATTTCAGCCTTGAAAATTCTGCACAATAACTCAACAAACAATATTAGTAGCGTTTGTTTTATTGAGATGTTAACTTAACCATTAAGAATTGGTCAAAGGTATTAATAAGGTAAGCATATTTAAATGGGCCAAATGTTACATGGATATTATATGCTTATTTTTTCCTAAAAAATGTTATTTATAATATATAAACACATGAAAATAGTATTTTTACAGATAAACCCTCATATGTATCATATATTATAATAAACACCTTTTATTATATAATAATAGTAGGAAAAATGTCATATTAAATGTGCAGTTTTATCAACTGAACAAATACCCCCAAACTTATCTTTGATCGTCCCGAGCAAACTAGTTTATTCAAGAAAAGGAGAAAAAGAAAGGAGAAAACTAAGCACACTTTCGTAGGCAACACGATTGCACTGAGCACGTGCAACAAGCCGTTAAACCTCTAGGTGTCCCTAGTAGGAGGAGTGTTGTCTCCTGAGGGTTTTCAGCGGATTACACCCACAAAATCCTATAATAAAAGAGAGATGGTGAAATTTACATATAAAGATAAGAACCATAAAAGAAAGACTTTGAAAATAAGAGTTTCCAACTACACTAGCTTTTCAGTTGTTATGAGCCCTATCTTAATAGTCATGAAAAGATGTTAGAAATCACATCATCCCTCAATAAAACATCGTCTTTATTCTTCATTCCTACCTTTCATCCAAACATCAATCATATACCCCTACGTGTGTGAAATGGACATCCCTACACTCGGAGAATTCAATTCAAGCTATCATACTCTTGTCCATATACCTCAGCACTTTTAACTTAATGAAAATTTAGATTTGCTCACACATTTTCATGCGACCGTTAATACTTCTTGAGGTACTAACCGACCGATTACTCATGTGCTTGCTGATTAGGTGATAATATTTTCCTCGTCTTGCACCACCTAAGGCTTAGCAGTGACTCCCAGACCAGTTGGCCTTAGGGCACTAGGTGATGAAGCACTCTCGCTATATTTTTTTATTGCTACCTTGGAGATACAAAATCAGTGTTCATTTTTTTTCTTTTCACCATTTTTTATTTTATTTATTTTTTTTCCTTCATACTTTGGCTTTTAGACAAGAGCATTTCAAGGTATCCTCTACTATCCCGAGTTTCAAGACGTGTATAAGTGCATATAGTAGGGTATCAACATTCAAATGTTTGGCTTCCAGAATAGAAACTATTTTTCAAACTTATTTTTATCCTCAGATTAGTGACTTCCTTCATCTTACTAACCCTTGGGACAACAGCTCATAACTACTTATTACTAGTTCGTTTAAGAAAACTTCTAATTTTCTTGGTTTTCTTAAACTATTCCTATCTTTTGGATGTAACTTTTCACTTTCTATTCTTTTATTATCAAAAAAATTTTGTGCTTATATATAGTATAATGCAAAGTATGCGTAAATAAGCACAAACCTCCCCCAAACTTGTTTTCAACAGTGTCCTCACTGTTGCTATCTGCTGGATCACAAAAACCTGTAAGCTTGGGAGGACATTATTAATGGGGGCAAGAATATATGAAAGTGAACATCCTCCCCCAAACTTATTTTTGGCTTGAGGACAAAAATTATGTTCAAGAGCCAAAAATATACCCCCCCCTCAAACATGAGTTAGACAATACGAAGCATTTTAAGAGGGGGTGAGTCATTTGGTCAAAGTAAGACTTTACAAAGACCAAAAGTTAACACCAACCATTCAAAGATTTTATCAGTATAGCGTATAGGTTGGTGGAAGAATGTGTTGTATCGAGTCAAAAAAAAATGGGGAAGGGATAAGAGATGGTCTGGAAAGGGTTTGAAATTAGAGAAAAGAAAGAATGAGGATGAATGTGAATGATTAGGAAGAAGGAATGGTGGCGGTTCAACCTCTATAGGTGGAGATTGATCAATCACAAAATCCGTATTGTTTAAAAATTCAAGTTCGTCAGCAAAAAGTTATTCAAAACTTTTATTAATGGTGTGATTGAACATTTTGCTGTCAAAGAGTTTTGTGCCAGAATTTATCCTACTTGATTCAAAAATTATTGAGGTAGAGGACTCGAAAAACTCATCTACCTCATTTTCAAAAATATCCAAATCAAGATGAATTTCTGGTATTATTGAACTTGAATTAACGGATTGTGATTCATCAAAACTCACTGAAACTATAGGAACAGAAGAAGAACCGGAGAAAATAGAAGGTGAAATGGGTAAACAAATTGGTGTGTCGAGTGTTGCTGTACCAGATGTGGAAGATGGAGGCTGTATTTCGGTCTGATCTTCGGGTATACCATTATCATCAACTTCAAGATATATTTGGGATTCGGGAAGAATTAAAGGCTCAAGATGATGACCACACGGAAGTGAAAGGATTTGATGAATTGGTGGGATAAAATCATCCAAAATTTCGGGTTCATCAATCAATATATCCCCAACGTCAATCACCTCATTCAAGTGAAGGTTAAAATTCTCAAACACTTCATCAAAAGTATGGTTTTCAATCAGTTTTGGTTCAAGAGTGGAGGTGTAGAGATCACAAGGGTTGGGTATGGTTTCACTTGAAATGGACCCTTCACAGTCGGGTAAATCAAACACTACAAAATCACACAACTTATCAGACATTCTATTTGGTGTACTTGATGAATCTATGAAACTGGAGTTGTGGATTTCAGTTTGGAATATGGAGGTTTGATTAGGAAGGGTGTACAGTTCTGTCTTACTACCCAAATCCTTCCTAATTTGGTTCGACAGTTCCAGAAATTTTTCTAATGTCTGCTCCAGACTAGTCTTGGGTTGATAAGGGGTTTCAGTATAAGATTGAAATTCCTGTGGATAATTAAAACTTCCAAATGACTGATTAGAAGAACTGTCTAGAGAAGGTGGAAAAGTCGAATTGGATTGATAGGAATAGAATGGTTGCGAAAATTGGGTAGGAGTAGGATCAGTTCTTTAGCGAGTTTGGCTAACGCATCCGCTTTGCTATTTTCCGTACGCGGTATGCTTTCCAGAATGTAGGAAGGAATTTGAGTCAGCAATTGTTGTACTCTCTCGCCGTACTTCACCAACTCTGGTTTGCACGTTTGATAGTCGACGTTTACTTGACTAACAACCAGCTGGGAGTCTCCGTATATGAGGAGGTTTTCGATTCCCATGTCGACGGCGATCTCAAGACCTGCTATCAAAGCTTCATATTCGGCTTCATTGTTTGTCCTTGGCTCTGTCAAGGAAAAGTCAAAGCGCATTATCCCTCCTTGTGGAGTCACGAAGATGAGGCCTACCCCGGATTTGATTATGGGGGAGCTATGCTTTCGCTTCTTCATGGAAGATGCCCCATCAAAGTAGAGTTCCCATAGGGTGTCACTCTCTCCTTTCTCCTTGTCGATCATGTCAAACGCGTGATCGTCTGGAAATTCGCAATTTAGGGGTGAATCGGCAGGTATCGGATGCTCAGCGAGGAAGTCGGCGATGGCCTAGCCTTTCACTGCCTTGAGAGATCGGTATGTTATCGAGAATTCCATTAAGAGTAGGGCCCATTTAGCGAGTCGTCCAGTTAGTATGGCTCTTGACATCAAATATTTGAGATGATCCACCTTTGATATGAAATGGACCTCATGCGCTAAAGCATAATTCCGGAGCTTCGTTATCGCGAAGATTAATGCCAGGCAGTGTTTTTCGATAGGGGGTAGTTGTTTTCTGCCCCCGGGAAAACTCGACTCAAATAATAGAGGGCTCTCTCTTTCCATTGGTCATTCTCCTGTGCCCATAGCGCGCCTAACGAACCTTCGAGGGCTGTTGTATACAGAATGAGGGGCTTTCCCTTGACTGGAGCGGTCAGTACCGGCGGATTCTGTAGGTATTGCTTGATTTCGTCCAGTGCGCTTTGGCATTTGCGATCCCAGACGAACGGGGTCCCCTTCTTCATTAGATGACTGTAGGGACGGCATTTTCCGGAGAGCTTAGCTATGAACCGTCGAATATATGCGAGCTTTCCTTGGAGAGACCGCAGTTGCTTGAGAGTTCTTGGCGGAGGCATTTCCATGATCGCCTTGATCTTCGACGGGTCTATCTCGATGCCCCGGTGTCGTACGATGAATCCTAGGAATTTACCTGAGGAGACTCCGAACGCGCATTTGAGAGGGTTCATCTTCAAGTTGTATTTCCGAAGGCGCTGAAACACGATTTTCAGATGCTCCCGATGTTCCTCGTACGATTTTCTTTTAACGACGAGGTCGTCGATATAGCATTCGACGATTTCATGTATGAGGTCATCGAAAATCTTCGTCATGGCCCTCTGATAGGTGGCGTCGGCGTTCTTCAGACCGAAAGGAATCACTTTGTAGCAGAATATGCCCAGAGGAGTCCGGAAAGCGATATGCTTCCGGTCCTCGGGATGCATCTTTATTTGATTGTACGCTGATGATCCATCCATGAAGGAGAAGACTTCGTGAGGGACGTGTTGTCTATCATCGGCTCGGTAACCGGTACGGGAAAATCATCCTTCGGGCAAGCTGTGTTGAGATCCCGAAAGTCTACGTAGATGCGCACCGTCCCATTTTTCTTCATCACTGGGACAATGTTGGCGATCCATTCAGGATACTGAACTTCTTGGATAAAGCCGGAGTCGATTAGCTTCTTGACTTCGGCGTTGACGCTCATCTCGAGCTCGAGTCACATCCTTCTTGGTGCTTGTTTGACTGGCTTGACGTCTGGAGATATCGCCAATTTATGCACCGCTATCTCTAGATCTAGCCCCGGCATCTTGGAATAGTTCCATGCAAAGCAGTCTTTATACTGCATGAGCACGTCCTTTAGCGTAGCTACCTGTTTTTCGGACAGCAGCTCACTGACGAACATAGGCCTCGGGTCGTTTGCCATCCCCAAGTCGATTTTCCTTAGGTTGTCCGCATTAGTATGTATTCCATCTTCCAACTCTTTTGGCGCAGGTGGAAATTCTGAGATCAACTCATCTTCATCCCTATTTTTGAAGCACCAGGAGAGGTCATCCAAATTATCGTGGTCTCCTTTTTCCGACATCGTTACCGCGTGACAGGTGTGAGATCGCTTCCAAGACCGATGTTGATCCGGTTCTACTCTCGCTGCATACGTGGCTTTCGGTTCATGTTTCTGTGGTGGGGTTACCCTCCAACTGCTGGATAGAGCAAACCTGCCTTGTTGATACTGGTCTTCTACCCAGTATTTGAATGTGAAGCAGTCTTCAAGAGGATGTCCTATCGCTCGGTGATAGGAGCAATAATCCGAGTGAGAGACCTCGTCTGCTTGTTCGGGGTGTTTGGACTCCGGGAGCGTAATCATTTGATATTTCATGAAAAGATCGAATAGCTTCCTTGTCTTATCTTGGGGGAAAAAATATGCTCGACCCATCTTCTTTATAAGAGACGGATCCCGGCTGCTCAATTCTCAATCGCGTGGCTTCGTGGACCCGCTTTGCCGCTGTCGAACGTTTTTTCGTTCTTTAGTTTGTTTTTGCCTTCGCGTCGGGTCTTCTGTATGACGGGCTGGCGACAAAGGGCATCATCATTCTCTGTAGCCTGTTGAAGGAGGCGCTGCGTCCTGGCTTTCTTGTAAATGGCCATTCCATGGTTGTGGTCATTCCGGACCTTTTGACCCGCTTCCCTTATTAGCTTGTCCATCTGTTCTTCAAACGACGGACTTGGCATTTTTACGGCAGGATCTCGTTTTGGTTCAATTACAGTGTCTTCTAACAGAGCATCTCCTTCTTCATCGACGTCATGTATACCGTAGCAGCCATGGAATCTCTCCCGTTTCTTGGATTGAACATATCCAAGCCCGATCGTTTCCATTCTCCTGTTAGGCAATTTTTGCTGAGTTCCGGGGATGTTCCAGATCCTGTTGTAGAACTGAGCTTGTCGAGCAGTCTGTTTGAAGGGTACGCCTTGGCGCCTCAACAGTCTTTTTAATCCTTCTGTGTAGTATCTGGGCAGACGGATGGGCTGGAGACTGTCGAGCGTAGAATCGGCACCATGCCAGATTTCTTTCTCCACTTTGGTTTCCACGGATCGATAAAAGAGGATCGTCTTTTCATCTTTTCGCCTGGGAGGGACGTAGAACGTCTGCAGTTCTTGTACACTATAGGTATCAAGTGCGTCGAGCTCTTTGTAATGCTTTTGCGGAACCATGGAGATTTGCAAACTCCGTTCATCACCAGTAAAGGCTTGTATTGATGGCCGAACAGAAAATACTGCATTGACCTCATCTTCAGAGTCGCTGCCGAAGATCAACATAGGGGTAGATGGTCCGAGCTTGTTGTATTGGAGCGACCCTGAATAGACTATCTCTTCTTCCTCCTCGGTATTGCTCCCGAAGACCGGAATAGTGGTGATAGCTTTTTGCTTATTCTCTGGTTTATGGAATCTTTCCGTGTCTTCAAAGTCTAGCAGGAAGTACTTTGCGTCTTCATACTTGCGGACTTCATTTACGGAGAATGGGTTCGTTTCCCCCATCACGGTATATTCGAGACCATCTTTAAAATACTTCATACACTGATGTTGTGTAGAAGGGATGATGTTGTACTCGTATAACCAAGGCCTACCGAGCAAAGCGTTGTAGTAAGTCTTGGCGTCAATGACATGAAATTTGATGTCTGTGACGAGCATCCCAAAGCGTAATGTCAGAATCACAGACCCGAGCGTCCGTGATGACTGGGAGTCGAATCCGGAGATGGTGATTTTATCCCGAGCGAGGTGTTGAACGCTCATGCAGATTTCTTTTAGCACCCTCACATTCAGGAGATTGACAGAGGACCCATTGTCAACTAAGATCTTTTCTATCTTGATGTCATGGCAGTACCCGGTGACATACAGGGGACGGTTGTGCTCACACATTCCGAGAAGGAGATCTTCATCGCCGAAAGTGATGTCAGCTGTGTGCAATTCTTCCAGCTCATCCTTCATCTTTTCTTCGGCAAAGAAGGCTTGAAATTAGTCGGGATCTTGTAGTGCCTTGATAAGAGAATCTCTCGCCTCTTTAGATATCCGAAGGGCATCGAGAATGCTTAGCTGCGAGGGTATCTTCCTCAGGTGTGCCAGAATGTTATAATCCGCCTTATTTTTCTTGGGCGGGTCCTTGGCTGCCAGCTCTTCGACGACTCGATCATTGAGGGCGATATCCTTAGGGATTTTTTCTTTCCCCTTATCTTTTTTGTTCGGTCCCTTGTTTGTAGGTCCGAGATTCTTTTCGGGTAACGTACGGTTGCGCAGCTGAATATTCTCACAGTTCTTCACCTCTTCGTCAGAATCGCTCCCGAAGGTGAGAACTTGCGATCCCCCGAAATCCACCATGTAACAGTTACTGGCAGTTCCTTTACGCTCATCTGTCGTGCTTCTCTGCTCCCGATGAGTTTTGCGCTTTATCCGCTTGAAAGCTGTCGATGAGCAACGTACCCCTGCCACTAGTTTTTAAAGGTATTGCACTCTTCGGTAGGGTGCGCAGTCCTTTGATGGTATAAGCAGTAGCTAGGATGTTCATCCGCTTCGTCAGGATGTACACTGCCAGGAGTATTTCCTTTAGGAGATGGCAGCTTCATCCCCATTGACGGGGCTTTAGCGAACCGTTTCCTTGTTTTAAGCCTGCTTTTGTCTGCCGTAGGTGTTCTTCGATCTGGTTGGAATGCTTCAACCCTTTCGTTCAGTCGCCGACGTTTGGCTTTTTCGAATAAGGCCATTTCGCGCTCTCGATCAGCTTTGCTCTTCTGACGGGCTTCGCTCAGTAGCATGTCGATCATCTCATCTGACGGTTCCAAGAGTTTCGATTCTGGATCTGCCCCCGGCTCCTTTATGCTATCTTCTAACGCCGAGTGAGCTTCTTTGTTAGTTAACGCCGAATGAGAGATCATGTGGCAACTTGCCACATAATCCTCAGATTCTTCTAACGAGTCTTCTCCGTCATTATTGTCGTTATCTCCGCTCTCAAGGATATCGTTGAGAAATTCTTGGAGTGTGACCGGGGTTCGCGCCTTTTGGTTGTATTCCTCCAGCGCGTCAATATGTTTTTGCAGGTCCGTGCGCTTGTCATCAGGCTTCACGGGCTTTTTGGTCTTCTTCTACTTCTTTGAAGACTTTGACGGCTGGGCATGGGCGTTTTGACTATCGCTACCAATTCTTGGCGTCGGGCGCGGCTTCAGCATTCCCTCAATGACCTCGGGTTTCAGCAGACTTTTCCACCTGATCGTCGGGCATGTTTGGAGATTCTTCAGCATTCTTTTCGTTTTGGTTGAAAGAGCGACCTCCCATGGAGCTTCTTCTATAAAAGAGCACGATGCCCCTGGTGTGTCCACCTTTTTAAGAGCGTGCGGCTAGGGCGGGCTTACTTTCCAATTCTCAGACAGTGCGAATTTGCTCTATTGGTATTGGTCCTTAATCCAGCCTTTGAAAACAAAACAATCTTCGATTGGATGGCCTACTACTCGGTGATAGGGGCGGTAATTGGGATTGTTGACGTCACCAAGCTGCAGTGGGAGTTACGGATCCGGCAGGGTGATGAGCCTGTTGCGCACCGCCAGTTCGAACAGTATTCTCGTTTTATCCCGGGGAAACGAATAAGGGCGTTTTAGCTTCTCGTTGAAGAATCGGTGTCTATCGTTTTGGCGATCAACTGGTTTTGGACCACTGGGCTGCTGCTGAGCATTGGCGACGAAGGTCGCTTTCCCTTTCCCCTTTTCGTTTCGAGGCTCCATTTTTGAGGAAGACGGTCTATGGCCCATCTGATCCATTTGGGTCAGCTTGTCAATCACGGCTTGGAAGGTAGTCGGCTTGAAAAACATCATGAACTGGGATATGGTCGCCTGTGGATCGAGGGTACCCACGAACATGCCTACTGCAGGAGCTTCTTCGATGCGTTGTCCGCATTTCGGCTATAGGTTACGCCACCGGGTTGCATACTGAACCCATGTTTCTCCCGGCTTCACCCTGGCATTGATCAATGCCGTGATTGGGGTGCGTTCGCTAGCGCTTGCGAAACGCTGGGTGAATAGCAATTCCATCTCCGTAAAAGTTTTGACGGAGTCGTTAGGAAGCTCTGAATACCATTCAAACGCCGTCTCCACCAAGCTGCCGACAAATTGGCGAAGCAGTAGCTTATCGTCACCTCCAGTGTTGCCGCACAGAGCCCTGAACTGAGCGACATGTTGATGGGGATTGCATGTCCCCTTGTATACGTGGAACTTAGGAATCGTGTATCCTGACGGGTACTTAATCTGATCGTACCAGCTTGGATATGGTCGCCCAGTTCTGACGACTTGGCCAGCGACCTCGTTCGCTTGATGAGCTCGTATCTGTTGAGCTATATAATCATCGAGCGCAGCTTTCGAGATTGTTTCCTCCTTTGCAGCTGAAAAGGCCGGAAGAGGGTATGATGTCTCCCCTCTATCGTCTTCAATTATTACTGGAGGATCTTCGGCTGGGTGGTCTGGCTGAATCATCATGCCCACCATATCTTGGAACAATAGCACCATTTGTTTTTTGTTGGCCGCTTGTTCCGCGGCCTCTTTGTCTTTTCTCTCGAGCATTCTTCGGAGGAATTCGGCATCAGTTTCCTGTTCTTAGCGCTGCTCCAATGATGTCTTCGGGCTTACTTTTGGCCCAGTGAGTGCGGCCATGGTTGTCAGCATCTCCTGGAGCTTTTGCTGTTGTTGCTCCTGAGCCTTTGTTATTGATCGGGTGAGTGGTCGATGGCCCGTGGAGATACGGCTATCCTCTTTTCCGGAAGCCATGTAAATGGTGTGCACCCCCATGCCCACAGACTTGGGGCGTTTGGATTCAGTGCCTTTGAGCATTGTCATGGACACGGGGATTTTCTCCAGCCTTCTTCTTTTGTGGGCGGTCGAAGTTGAGGGGGCCATTACAGCAGGCACCCAAGTAGATGACATCTTCTGTGGTACGACAGGGTGGTCCTTCTCTTGCCGAACCTTCATTTTCTTTGGTTTGCGGGAGTAGACTTGGTTAATCACAGAGTCTTGGACCCTTTGCCAAACCCTGTGAATTTTGGAGGACAGCCGCTGAGGGGGCTGCTCTGGCTTCGCCTTTGTAACGTTCTCCATAGGTGGAGGAGATATTTTTAGCACGGCAGTCGGAGAGTTCTTGCACACCCTTCTGAGTGGTTCGAAGTTGTTCCCAGTCGGAACGGCGGCGTCAATTTCCATCATCGAAGCTGGTGGAGTCATTCCAGAAAGGGAATTGCCCCCAACTTTCCTCACTCGGTGCCAGTGGCGACGTCAAGCATGTCATGCGGCCGGGATCACCTCCGTTGTCGGAGTAGCTGCATCGTGCTTTATGCTTTGATGAGAAACTGATGTTGGTGTTAGCCTATCAAAGACTGACGTCCGTTGAGAGAGGATGGCCAACCTGTCGAAGGCAGACTTTCGAGCAGGGGAAGCAGTCTTGGTGACTTCGCCTGGAGCATGAGTTGGAACGGTCAGTCTTGTGAAGACCGACCCCTTAGCTGGAGAAGTCTCTCTGATGACTTCATTTACTGGAGCAGGGATGGTTATCTGTTTCGGGATAACCCCTTCAGGTATTGCGGGCTTTTTTGCGGGCCCATTGGAGCTTTGGCCCAGTCTGTTAAAGACCGAGGCGCTGGAACTGGACGACCCATTGAAAGGGACCGTGGTAGTAGTAAGCCGATCAAAGACCGACTTCTTTGGAGCTTCGTGCGACGGTACTGGAGCTGAAGCTTGCTGGTGGGATCATGGTCCCAAATAACAGTCCAGTGGTGGCCTGAGTCACCTGTTCCACTGGTATGGCGAAGATGGAGGCCGCTTGAGGCCCATAGGTCACTCCTCCAGCGAGGACAGAGTGGGAGTTGTTGTTGCAGCTGGTGCAGTTGGAAGCCATTTTCTCTGCACAGGAGCAAGACACCAAATCTTAGTACCTCGAACCCAGGGGCAACCATATTAAACCGCGATTTGTTCGCGAACACGACACACGAAGTGTGGAGTGGAAAGAGGAAAAGGTCCCACCGGGCGTGCCAGAATCTGTTTACGGCCGAAAACAGAGACGAAACCGCGTAGGTCGTCTTGCCTGAATTTAGGGGCAGATGCTGTTTGGTTTTATCCATCCACCTCTCCGAAGATGCCAAGCTAATTTATGGCACCATGTATCGGAGGTTTGGACAGATGCGGCCGTTGTAACAGACTTCGTCAGATTCCCCCTCATTGTGAGGGGGTTTTAATTGTGGGGACTCTCTTCCCTGCAGGCGCAAGCCCCTGCAGTTAATTACATTACCGCATCGTGGTAACCACTTTCTCCTGCTCCAGAAGGTCACTTCGTGTCGTGTGTGTTTGTTTTATTTTTGGTTGCCCTTGGATTGTATACGGAGGCTAATTTATGGTGTCGCCCATAGGGAGTGGATTAGTCCAAATCCGTATTTTCTTAGATTTGGGTTTGGGTTGGTTTAAGGATCGTTAACCTCATTTGAGATTAAGATCAACTTAAATGTTTGTTGAGGATACGTTGGTCTAATTTTAGACTAAGATCTACTCAACAGGGTTTTGAGATCATTTAGATCCAACAAAAGAGCATTTGGGCTCTATCGTCTTCGTTTAGGGACGTTGCGGTCCATTGGGTTTAAGGATATCATAGTCCATGGGTTTAAGGACCTCATAGTCCGTACGGATTAAAGACATCATAGTCTGTGAGATTTTGGTTTAACCGTTTGGGGATGCGCCAAAAGTTATTGGTTATTGGGACCCTCCAACTCTCTGAAGACGTTGAAGAATTACAACGACATATATCATAGGTATGAAGAGATGTACCGTTGAACCAATGTTGGTTGGGAGATCTGTAGTCAGGTTTGGGACTAAGACCAATTAAAAAGGTTATGAGAACATGGGCTCAATTAATCTGAATTAGGGAATTGTAGCCAACTTGGGCTCAGCCCACTCAGTTTTGAATAAAATGTTGAACATTTATTTGGGCTCAGTCCCTTTTTATTTAACAATGCTGAGCATTGATTTGGGTCCTGACACCCTTTTTCTTTTTGTCTTTTATTGATTGTTGAACACTTTTATGGCACTGAGGCTTTATTTAAAGAACACTTTGTGTTCCCTCGGTGCCCACGTAAGGAGCACGTGGAGCGCTTGGCGCTGAGCGCCGGACCTGGAGCGCTGAAGCGCTTCTTATGAAATAGCGCACACGTGAGGAGCACGGATGCGCTTGGCGCTGAGCGCCAGACTTGGAGCGCTAAGGCGCTTCTTATGAAATAGCGCACACGTGAGGAGCACGTGGCGCGCTTGGCGCTGAGCGCCAGACTTGGAGCGCTGAAGCGCTTCTTATGAAATAGCGCACACGTGAGGAGCATGATTGATTCGAAAAAGTGTTTTTTGTAGTTTAACCGCAATCAGAACTGTGTCGCGTGTAGCTAGACCAAGGTGAGTACGGGTCGTCCTCAGGGAAACGTGGAACCTTTCATTCTTACTTTAGACGTGTTGAGAAAGGCGAAGAATAAAGAATGGTGGATATAGTTTCTAGATCTACGTTAAACAAGGATGCAAAATATAGATCTAGACTACTACGAAGGTAAGTTTAATATTAAAAGGGGCTTGTAGGGCTCATTAGGATTTAGTAGTCATGGATAATTAATTAAAGATTACTCTTTTTATTCTTTAATAGATTTAAAACTAGAACGACAGTGATGCATGTAGATTAGGGTTTCTGGAAGGAAAAAGGTTCCCACTCTTAACCCCTACGTCGACATGGAACTCCGTTCATATCTAGCCTTTACCAAAACAATTGTTAATCTAATCTCTAATAGTGGTCGCGATTATCAATAAATTGATAGCGCGCCCAATTAGGATGTTAACGATTCTTTTGATAGAGTTTATAAACTTTATAGGACTTAAAAAGGGTTTAAGGATCTTCATCATCCATTAATCTACCCTAATCCCATGAACCCTAACAAGCGGAGAATTACTCGCGCATGTTGGGAGAAGAAGAGATGGAGAGAGAATTCATAATGAAACTACAAAGAAATAGAATAAGAAAAATAACTATCTTTATTAATCAAAAAAACTCATTTACACTTTGTTTCCTCAGAAAATGATTACAAATACTAGTTTGCTTCTCGATCTCTTCTAAGGAGGTAGATGAACCGTTGATGATCAGCCTGGATGCGTGAGCCTTCTTGGACTTCGTGATCGCGTCGACTTGATGATTTTTCCGAGAGGCTCTCGGTCCTTATTTATACTCCAAAAGCCCGAACCATAGATACCTAAATTGGGGACTATTAGTTAAGATCCAAACTGAAAATTTACAGCTCCTAATTCATCTGTCACGCGGCGGATCCGCGGCCAACAGGGGGGTTTGGCCGCGGATCCGCGGCCTTCTTGTGGCTTCATGGTCTCAATCTTCTAGGGCTTCCTCTTGATGACACGTGTTGATATTTTAAATATCTGGAAACAGAAAATCTTCTCTTAGTCACTGCCAGCCTTGATTTCTTAGCTTGCTTTCTTAATTATGCAGGTTTGCTCTTAACAACTTTGATTCCCTTGATTTTTAGCCCTGAAAAATTCTGCACAATCTCAACAAATAATATTAGTGGAGTTTTGTTTTATTGAGATATTAATTTCACCATTAAGATTTGGTCAATGGTATTTTTGCATATATTTTCCTACCAAATGTTACTTATAATATATCAACACATAAAAATAGGAAGTTTACAGATAAACCCTCATATGTATCATATATTATAATAAACACCTTTTCTAATATAGAAATAGTAGGAAAAATGTCATAATAAATGTGCAGTTTTATCAACTGAACAAATACCCCCAAACTTATCTTTGATCGTCCCGAGCAAACTAATTTATTCAAGAGAAGGAGAAAAGGAAAGGAGAAAACTAAGCACACTTTCGTAGGCAAACACGGTTGCACTGAGCACGTGCAACAAGCCGTTAAACCTCTAGGTGTCCCTAGTAGGAAGAGTGTTATCTCCTGAGGGTTTTCGGCGGATTACACCCACAAAATCCTATAATAAAAGAGAGATGGTGAAATTTACATATAAAGATAATAACCATAAAAGAAATACTTTGAAAATTTAGAGTTTCCAAGTACACTAGCTTTTCAGTTGTCATGAGCCCTATCTTAATAGTCATGAAAAAATGTTAGAAATCACATCATCCCTCAATAAAACATCGTCTTTAATTTTCATTCCTACCTTTCATCCAAATATCGATCATATACCCCTACGTGTGTGAATAGAACATCCCTACATTCGGAGAATTCAATTCAAGCTATCATACTCTTGTCCATCTACCTCAGTACTTTTTAATTTGATGAATATTTAGATTTGCTCACACATTTTCATGCGACCGTTAATACTTCTTGAGGTACTAACCGACCGATTACTCATGTGCTTGCTTATTAGGTGCTTTCCTCGTCTTGCACCACCTAAGGCTTAGCAGTGACTCCCAGACCAGTTGGTCTAAGGCACTAGGTGATGAAGCACCCTCGCTATATTTTTTTATTGTTGCCTTGGCGATAACAAAACCAGTGTTCATTTTTCTTTTCACCATTTTTATATTTTCTTCATTTATTATTTCCTTCATACTTTGGCTTTTAGACAAGAGCATTTCAAGGTATCCTCTACTATCCCGAGTTTTAAGACGTGTGTACGTGCATATAGTAGGGTGTTAACATTCAAATGTTTGGTTTCCAGAATAGAAACTATTTTTCAGACTTATTTTTATCCTCAGATTAGTGACTTCCTTCATCTTACTAACCCTTAGGACAACGGCTCATAACTACTTATTACTAGTTCGTTTAAGAAAACTTCTAATTTTCTTGGTTTTCTTAAATTATTCCTATCTTTTAAATATAATTTTTCACTTTCTACTCTTTTGTTATAAAAAAAAAATTTGAATGCCCAGTGTCAAAGATAATTCAGTGAATACAAACCTCCCCCCCAAACCGGTTTTCAGCAGTGTCCTCACTGATGTTGTCTTTTGAGAGCATTGACCTGTATACTTGGGGAGAGATAAAAGGGGTAAAATAATAGTTAATTGAAAACTACCCCCAAACTTGATCTTTAGCACGCACAGATATTCAGTTAAATCCATTTTTACTCACCTCCATTCATAAAATGAGAAATTGTTACCAAAACATGGAGGTGAGGCGGAGGAAATTCAGTTCTGATAAAGCGGCTCCTGTAAAAGCAAGAGCTCCTCCGCTGGGTCAGCAGAGAAATACGGTTTTAATCTATGCCCATTTACTTTAAAAATTGAACCGTTTTTCAAATTTTCAACTTCTGCTGCCCTGTGCGGGTGTACATACCGCACCACAAAATGTCCTTTCCAACGAGATTTAAGTTTACCCGGATGAAGATGGAGACGGGAATCGTAAAAAAGGACTTGTTGCCCCGTGTGAAAGTTTTTCTAACAAGTTTTTTATCGTGGAACACTTTAGTCCTGTTCTTTACTATCACCGCATTATCATAAGCTTCATCACGGAGTTCGCTTAGCTCATTCAATTGCAGCTTCCGATAGCTGCCTGCATGATCAAAATCGAAGTTAAGCTCTTTAATAGCCCACATTGCTTTATGTTCGATCTCGACAGGAAGGTGGCATGCCTTCCCAAACACTAGGCGGTATGGAGACATACCAAGATCGGTCTTATAAGCGGTGCAGAATGCCCAAAGAGCATCCATCAATTTGGTTGACCAATCTTTACGGTTTTTAGAAACCGTCTTCTCCAAAATTTGTTTGATCTGCCTATTTGAGATCTCAGCCTGCCCGCTTGTTTGGGATGATAGGGCGTAGAAAGTTTGTGAGTGATTGAATATTTCCGCATCAAGGTCTCGAAAGACCGATTACAGAAATGTGTCCCGTTGTCGCTAATTATAGCGCGAGGGTGTCAAAATCGCGAAAAGATATTTTCTTTAAGGAACTTAATGACAACTTTATTGTCATTAGTGCGACACGATATAGCTTCCACCCATTTCGAGACATAATCAACCGCTAACAAGATATATAAATTCCCAAAGGAGTTGGGAAAATGGCACATAAAATCCATACCCCAAACATCGAATATTTCCACAACCAATATAGGTTGGAGCGGCATCTCGTTTCTTCGTGAAATCCGACCCAAATGCTGACATCGCGGACAAGTTTTGCAATGTTCATATGCATCTTTAAATAATGTTGGCCAATAAAAGCCACATTGCAAAGCTTTCTCCGCCGTTTTTCGAGGACCAAAATGACCGCCGCATGCCTGATCATGACAAAATGATAACACACTCTTGAATTCATCGTTAGGGACACACTAGCGAATGATTTGATCGGAACAATACTTAAACAGATAAGGTTCATCCCAGTAAAAATATTTTACTTGGGATAGAAACCGAAGTTTGTCTTGTTTCGACCAATCGCTAGGAATAAGTCCCGTTGCAAGATAGTTCACGATATCCACGAACCAAGGTTCGTAGGATACAGTCAAAAGCTGTTCGTCAGGAAATGAGTCATTTATCGGCACGGTCAAAGTTGGCGAAGAAGTGATGCGTGAAAGATGGTCGGCTATAACGTTTTCACATCCACTCTTGTCTCGGATGACAAGATCAAATTCTTGTAACAATAGGATCCAACGTATTAGCCTGGCCTTCACATCCTTCTTCGATAAAAGATGTCGTAGGGCGGAGTGATCAGTGTAAACCACAATTGGCGAGCCAATCAAGTAGGGCCTGAATTTCTCTAATGCAAATACAACTGCCAAGAGTTCTTTCTCGGTAGTTGTGTAATTTATTTGTGCATCATTCAAGGTCCTACTTGCATAGTCAATTACATGTGGCATCTTATCAATGTGTTGTCCTAAGACCGCACCAATAGCAAAATCCGATGCATTACACATAAGCTCGAACGGGTGGTTCCAATCCGGAGATGATAGAACGGGGGCTGTAGTGAGCGATCCTTTAAGCGATTCAAAAGCAGCCTCACAATCCGAATCGAAGTGAAATGTAGTATCCTTGGCTAATAGAATGGTTAAGGGTCTAGCAATTTTGCTAAAGTCCTTAATAAATCTCCTATAAAATCCTGCATGACCAAGGAAGGATCGTATATCTTTGACGCAATTGGGACGAGAGAGGTTATGAATGAAATCTATTTTAGCTCTGCCAACCTCAATGCCTTTTCGTGAAATTATATATCCAAGTACAATACCTTCTTGGACCATAAAATGGCATTTTTCCCAATTCAAAGTTAAGTTCTTATCCTTACAGCGGGTAAGAACCGTGTCAAGATTACGAAGGCAGTCCTCAAAGGAGTCCCCAAAAATGGAGAAATCGTCCATAAAAATTTCCAGAAAATTCTCCACCATATCCGAGAATATCCCCATCATACACCGCTGAAATGTAGCGGGATCGTTGCATAACCCAAAGGGCATGCGTCTATAAGCAAAAGTACCGAAAGAACAAGTAAATGTGGTTTTATCTTGATCCTTTTCGGCGATGGGGACCTGGTTATAGCCAGAGTATCCGTCCAAGAAACAGTAGTATTCGTGTCTAGCTAATCGTTCAAACATCTGGTCAATGAAAGGTAGAGGGAAGTGATCTTTCCTCGTCGTGGCATTGAGTTTCCTGTAATCAATACACACGCGCCACCCAGTTTGTGTGCGTGTTTGGACTAACTCATTAGCCTCATTAGTTATGACCGTGATGCCTGTTGGAGATAGTGCCCTCAGAGTCAATTATTGGATCACAGGCACGTGATTGCAATGATTGAGGGAGGACCTATCCCGGTAGGACAGTCTTACTCGAGATGATAGTATGCTATCTGGTTTATCTTTATCATCGTGTACTGCTTTAGGTGACCTGACATGTCGCTATTACACGTTGATAGAGCCCCTAGGATTCTTGCTTGACTACCAGCAGTATGATGGCGATCATATACGTGGGAGCTGGTAGTCTATAAGCACATCCTTAAAAGGTCCCTAGTCGTAGGAGTTTCGAGACAGGGCATCGATACTCCATTAGTAGACTAGTGTATACAGTCGAGACCCCGACGAGGGGCGGTGGCCGGTCTCACAAGCCACTGGTGTCAGTTGGTTCACCTAAGATGTATACAGGTGCTCATTGGGTTATGAGTACACCGGACAGGTCTCGCCGGGAACCTGCTAGTTGGTCTTATACCAGATGTCAGATAGCAGTTCCCTGGTGACATGTGTACAGGTTAGTTCATCGACCTGAGATCGTCATTTGTCTCGTGTGAGTTCCCACTGTGCTTTGATTACTACCCTACCACGGCTCAAAGGAGTCGTGCAAACAGGTTTTAGTTGGGTACAGTCCCGAGCCACATGGAGGCAGTGAGCGGATCTTCAGGGGTTCGTCTCTCCCGGTATTGGGGGTGAGGTCGCGCTGTGTCTAGGAGAGCCATTACGCAAAGCCCTCGGCCGAGGCAGGAGATTTACTGGTAGGTATTCCATTAGTATCTCAGGGCGTTCTAGGCTACACTCCGACACGACTTGTACCGCTTTTGGGGGTCTGACTTTTACCAACCCCCTAGGCCCGACATGCGATGCTCATAGACGAACGGACCGGACTGTACGGATATTGTCACTGACAGGCTCAGTAGGGTGTCAGGATGAGTTCGCTCATCGACGTCCCTTTTGGTCAATAGCTGGTGGCCCGTCACGTATTGGTTAATACCTCTGACGTGCTAGTGGTTAAATCCACAGCCATAGTATTGACGAGTCTTTAGATTCCACCACACTTACAGTTACTCAAGCTTTCGGGCGAAACGTTGTAGAGGCCGTATGGAGATATGGCAGGGTCCGATCAGATACGTGCGCTATTGCACGGATCAGGATCGGACGGTTTGTACTAGTGACCGTATGGATATATGGCAGGGTTCGATCAGATACGTGCGGTATTGCACGGATCAGGATCGAACGGATATTACTAGCCGGCTTTGGTTTAAGCCGGGTCCTAGTTTAGTACAGTGTAGATTTTGTCTCATTGCATTTGTATCCGGTCGGAATGCAGATGCGGGTGTGTATGCACAGTATTGGGGTTTTCCTGTAATTTATTACGGGACCAGTTTTCTGAGGTTGCCAGTTTGCATTCCGTTCCGGCCGGTTTTCCTTTGTTCCTTCCCGGCAGGACTTTTCCGATGGAGGGGGTAATTTGCAGTTTTGCAAATTACATTTGGGGAGGGGGTTTCTTGCATTTGTGGGATCATGATTTGATTAGCATCTTTGCTTTTTCATGATGCTTGGATTTGATTGTGATTAGAGTTGATGTGAGTTTGTTATCATGGTGTTTGGATGTGGTCACCCTCCACCTTTATCCTACACTCACCTTCCTTCTTGTTTTTGGTTTTTCTCCACCATTTGGTAAAAAGGGGGCCGGCCACTTCTTGTGAGATATGAGAATGGTTCATTTCATTTTGGTGAGGGTGTGGGAAAAATTATTCTTTCATATCATTTTTCCATTGGCACAAAAATCCCCAAGTTCATATCTTGTTGATTCCTCCATCAAGGCAACTTCAAAAACCCCATGAGGCAAAGTGATTCTACACTACTTCTACAGCAAATCTTGGGCGCGTCGGCCAGCCAACTTCGCGCCCGAGTTGCCTCGGCATTGAGGTGGGATCCCGTAAAAGATGCAGACGATGTGGTGCCCTTCCGGCGAGGAGGCGACGATATGGAGACAGGACTTTCCGCGGGAGATCGGGACGATGACGAGAAGACCGGAGGACTCGGATCACTCGGTATATCTCTCACCCTTTCTCTTGATAGCTAGTATCGGTTAATGGTTACGATCCGGGTATATTGTCCGCGGTAGCGCCAGTTTAAAGCTAAGAAAAATTTTGATTCCGCATTTTGGCCTCGGATAGACGGCCGGGGCGCTGCCGTGGCGCAACAATGCCAGACTTTTTAGGGACCACATGAATTGGACTTACCCATTGGCTATCAGATATATGGTAAATTATTCCACTATGAAGGCACTTGACGATTTCTTTCTTTACCGCCTCCTTCATAACGGGATTCAACCGTCTTTGTGGGTCTCGGGTTGGTTTGGCTTCATCCATCAGATTTATGTAATGTTCAAAAATTAAGGGACTAATCCCTTTGATGTCAGCCATTGTCCAACCAAATGCTTGCCGATTCGATCTCAACACTGCCAAAAGTGTGTTCTCTTGCTCTAAGGCTAGAGAAGCGGATATAATCACTAGCAAAGTCTCATTCTCTCCTAAATATGCATATTTAAGATGAGAAGGTAGCGGTTTGAGATCAATAATTGGCGGAGAGACAATAGAAGGTGGGGTGATGGAATGATATTCGGACTCCCTAAGAGGTTCAAAACTTGCATAGGATATTGACTCGGAAAGTGCTGCTGACTTTTGCAACGAGTCAACGGGTTCAAACTCAGGGACGGACTCATTGAACATATCCTCACTATGAAGTAGTGCAAGATCAAACGATGTCTCATTTGTGTTGTCGAGATCATCAAAGCAAAGTTCCTCATCCATGCAGCTTTCGAGAGCTATTTCGTGGATGGAACAAACATCCAGCAAATGAGCAGAAGGTTCTGATGGTTGACTTCCTAGCTTGTAAATATTAAGCTCAATTGTCATTTTTCCGAAGGATAAGTTCATAGAACCGTTACAACAATTAATTACAGCGTTAGAAGTTGCTAGGAAGGGTCGACCAAGTATCACTGGGATTTGATTGCGTGGGTTTGCCACAGGCTGTGTATCTAAAACAATAAAGTCCACGGGAAATATGAATTCCCCGACTTTAATTAACACATCCTCTAGTTCACCCCGAGGTTTGGTGATCGATCGGTCAGCCATCTGGAGAGTACAATAGGCTGGTTTCAACTCTCCAATTCCTAACTGCTCGTATACTGAATAAGGAAGCAAGTTAACGCTAGTGCCAAGATCGAGTAAAGCACGATTAATATTTTTACCCCCAATAGAAATATAGATTGTAGGACAGCCAGGGTCCTTACGTTTCTTTGGTATTTGCTGGGTAAAAGATGTGCTAACATTACTCGTCATGAAAACCTTCTTAGGCACTTGAGTTTTTCTCTTCCTAGTGCACAAGTCTTTAAGGATTCTTGCATAAGATGGGACTTGTTGAATAGCATCTAGGAGAGGAATATTCACGCTAACTTACTTAAACATTTCTATAATTTTCTCCATTTGTGGGTTAGGTCGGTTGGCCCTTAATCTGTTTGGAAACGGAGCTTGATTAATAAGTTTTGGGTCCAACATTTGTGGAGAAGATTGTGGGGACGGATTCGATCCCAAAATTGGAGTAGGAATCGAAATGTTCGAGCCTTGGGGAAAACGGAGAATAGGCTCGGATGAAGGTGGGAGACTAGACGAATTAGGGGAAGAAGAAGAAGCTGGGGTATCATTGGTATCACTAACATCAAATTGCTCACCCACTCGGTTATTCAGCACTTTTCCCGATCTCAACGTAGTAACGGCATTCGCATTATGATTTTGTGAATAGCCAGGATTCTGTAGAGGTTGAGATGGGATTTTCTCTTTCTCTCTCGCACTCATTGCGGCGTTCAACTGTACAAGTTGGTTTTCTATTGATTTAATACTCTCGCCGTGGGAGGCGGAGTCTTTCTTTATGGTATCAATAGAAGACTTCATATCAGCCGACATTTGAAAGGTATGTTTCATAAACATATCCAAAGTTTGTGCGAGTGAAGAGTTATCAGTACCGGCCACTTATGGTGTAGAAGTGTTGGCCGGATTTTGAAAATTTTGTGACTGAAAGGGGAGCTAACTTTGTCGTTGTGGTTGCTGTGGAGGAGGTCTTTGATAATTTGCTTTGGAACTGATTTTGATTTTGGTGTTGGTTTTGGTTCCAAGCAAAATTAGGATGATTCCTCCATCCTTGATTGTACGTGGAAGAATAAGGATCGTTTCTAGGTCGCTGCTGAAAAGCAGCATTAGTTTGAAACAATGCATTCATAGGACATTCTTCCGTTAAGTGTGAAGGATCTGAACAGCAACCACACACAGTCTTGGGAAGCGTGACCTGATTTAGGAAGACTGATGAGAACTTGTTCTCAATAGCGTCGAGTTTCTTCTGCATCGCTGCCATTTCGGCTTTCACTGCGATGGAAACATCAAGCTGGTGAATACCTCCCCAAGATGAAGGTGGTCTTACGCTTTCCCACTGCAAAGTGTTTTCAGCGAGGTCTTCCAGATACTTCCAAGCTTCACCGTCATCTTTAGACATGAAATTGCATTGACACATTGTTTCAAGCATCTGCTTTGTCGCTGGATTAATTCCCTCATATATAATTCGGCATAAATCCCATCTTTGTATTCCATGATGAGGACATTGGACAAGCATATCCTTGAAACGTTCAAAGCACTTCCAAAATGGTTCATTGGGAAGCTGGGTGAACTGGTTGATCTCGCTCCTAATATCGGCAGTCTTATGGTTTGGGTAAAACTTCTTAAGAAATGCTATTAAGAATTCATCCCAATTAGTGATAGAGTGTGCGGCAGTATTATAAAGCCATTTTTCTGCCAAGTCGCACAGAGTGAATGGGAGAAGACGCAAGCGCATAGCATCCACAGTCAGTTGTGAAGTACCCATCATTGCGCATACGTTTTCGAATTTAGTGATGAAAACGTACGCGTCTTCAAACTCAAGCCCGTGAAATTTGGGCAACAGATTGATGTAGTGGGGTTTAATTTCAAAATTATCCCCGTTAGCTGGTGGAATGGATAGACAAGTAGGAAGGGGACCACGGATAGGATAGCATTTTTCTTGGAGAGAGATGTGCGGTGGATTCTGCGCACCTACGGGCGGTGGCAGCGTGGTGTTATAATCTGATGGAGTACCGTCCATCTCGGTTAATGTGGTGTGTGGTGGGGGAAAAGAAGATGAAGAATTACCGACTTCGGCGTTGATAGCAGGAACGTGTACAAGACGGGCACTAGAATCCCGTGTCCAGCCAAGCATGCACTAAGCGGGTTTAGTGCAAGTGGCAGCGTGTGTGTGCTTTAAAATTGGTCTATTTTGAAAAGTGTGTCGGACTTAGACAAATCACACAAAAATGCACAAACAACCCTGAAACTAAAGTCACCTAGGTCAAGTCTCTAGACCGCTCCTAGACTTCCAAAGGACAAGCCGCAGGATCAATCCTCCACCGCCTCTTTACTACTCTTGTGGCCAGGTAAGTGCCAGGTAAGTGGAAGGTATCCACTACGTAAGTAGTGGGCCTAATTAAGTAACCACTTGCCTTAGACACACTTGCCTAGACACCACAAAAGTAATGCGGATAAGCGATAGATTATCTACGACCTTCCTCTGTCCTTATTGAGCGCGACAATCCTCAGAGTCTTGTCTAGATAATTTTTTTTAATTAATGTAGGGTTGATGCAGATGCTCGGTTTGTGATTTGTGGGGCTTAGGAAGGGTAATGAATCCCCACCTAATCTGGATTTGGTCTTTGCCCCTTAAAGTCCGTATTAAAATATGCAAAACAAAACCAATCACAAAACTTTGCAAAAAGATTTTTGAGCAGCGATATTTTGCAAAGAATCCTGCAGAAAAGGGATTTTATTGGATTTCAGAGGAGAGAGAAAGAGGTTAGAATCTTACCAGAGAAGATTGAAACCCTAGATCTCCAAACCTGCCGCGCTTCCGCCGCGAATATGGGCTATCTGCCGCGCTTCCACCGCAAGAAGGATGGATCACTTGATGAAATTTGCTACGTGGCCTCCTGTACTCCTCTGGATCTCTAAGAATGTCACTGGCTCTCTGTGTCCTCAAGTCTGTGACTCCAGATCTCCTTGCAAAAATTTCACACACTTCGTTAAATATACGATTTGCAGTTTTGTTTTAATTATGATATAGATCGAATAAGAATTCAACACAAATAGTAAGAATAAAAAATTACGCACGTATCCCCGGCAACGGCGCCATTTGATTGATTCGAAAAAAATGTTTTTTGTAGTTTAACCGCAATCAGAACGGTGTCGCGTGTAGCTAGACCGAGGTGAGTACGGGTCGTCCTCAAGGAAACGTGGAACCTTTCATTCTTACTTTAGACGTGTTGAGAAAGGGAGAGAATAAAGAATGGTGGAAATAGTTTCTAGATCTACGTTAAACAAGGATGCAAAATATAGATCTACACTACTACGAAGGTAAGTTTAATATTAAAAGGGGCTTGTAGGGTTCATTAGGATTTAGTAGTCATGGATGATTAATTAAAGATTACTCTTTTTATCCTTTAATAAATTTAAAACTAGAACGACAGTGATGCATGTAGATTAGGGTTTCTAGAGGGAAAAGGGTTCCCACTCTTAACCCCTACCTCGACATGGAACTCCGTTCATATCTAGCCTTTACCAAAACAATTGTTAATCTAATCTTTAATAGTGGTCGCGATTATCAATGAATTGATAGCACGCCTAATTAGGATGTTAACGATTCTTTTGATAGAGTTTATAAACTTTATAGGACTTAAAATGGGTTTAAGGATCTTCATCATCCATTAACCTACCCAAATCCCATGAACCCTAACAAGCGGAGAATTACTCGCGCATGTTGGGAGAAGAAGAGATGGAGAAAGAATTCATAATGAAACTACAAAAAAATAGAATAAGAAAAATAACTACCTTTATTAGTCAACAAAACTCATTTACACTTTTTTTCCTCAGAAAATGATTACAAATACTAGTTTGCTTCTCGATCTCTTCTAAGGAGGTAGATGAACCATTGATGATCAGCCTAGATGCGTAAGCCGTCTTGGACTTCGTGATCGCGTCGACTTGATGATTTTCCCAAGAGGCTCTCGGTCCTTATTTATACTCCAAAAGCCAGAACCATAGATTCCTAAATTGGGGACTAGTAGTTAAGATCCAAACTGAAAATTTACAGCTCCTAATTCATCTGTAACACGGCGGATCCATGGCCAACAGGGGGTTTGGCCGCAGATCCGCGGCCTTCTTGTGGCTTCGTAGTCTCAATCTTCTAGGGCTTCCTCTTGATGACACGTGTTGATATTTTAAATATCTGGAAACAGAAAATCTTCTCTTAATCACTGCCAGCCTTGATTTCTTAGCTTGCTTTCTTAATTAGGCAGGTTTGCTCTTAACAACTTTGATTCCCTTGATTTTTAGCCCTGAAAAATTCTGCACAATCTCAACAAATAATATTAATGGAGTTTTGTTTTATTGAGATATTAATTTCACCATTAAGATTTGGTCAATGGTATTTTTGCATATATTTTCCTACCAAATGTTACTTATAATATATCAACACATGAAAATAGAAAGTTTACAGATAAACCCTCATATGTATCATATATTATAATAAACACCTTTTCTAATATAGAAATAGTAGGAAAAATGTCATAATAAATTTGCAGTTTTATCAACTGAACAGAGCACGTGATGCGCTTGGCGCTGAGTGCCAGACTTGGAGCGCTAAGGCGCTTCTTTTGAACTAGCGCACACGTGAGGAGCACGTGGCGCACTTGGCGCTGAGCGCCAGACTTGGAGCGCTGAAGCGCTTCTTTTGAAATAGCGCACACGTGAGGAGCACGTGGTGCGCTTGGCGCTGAGCGCCAGACTTGGAGCGTTGAAGCGCTTCTTTGGCAGTTCAGGTCAGTTTTGTGCTCTGAGAATTAAATTCTCGTTTATCAGAGACTTTTTCTCACAGATCTAAGTTCTTCTTTATGAGGAGATACTATGATCTCTTTTGTTTTTTTTTATGAGAGACTTTGTCTCATGGATCTAAGAACTAAGCTCTTCTTTTTATGGAGGGAGACTTTGTCTCCTAGATCTAAGAACTAAGTTCTTATTTTTATCAAAAGATGTTATGATCTCTCTCTTTTTATTTACCATGAAGAAGGTTCTTCTTCTTAGAGCATGCTCTTCTCTTTTTCTTTTCTGAAAACTTGAAACTTATATGGAGGTTTCTCTCTGTTTTTCTGAAGTTTATAGGGGGGTTCCTCTATGTAAGACTTGAAGTCTTGGGTCCTTTATATAGGGGAGGCTGATTTGTTGAATCGGTTAAGAAAATCTCCCATTGAGAGATTTCTGATTGATTTGGGGAATGTTTCCCACCGTTGGATTTTTGATCCAAGGGCTTCTGTTTTACAGAAGATAGTTTTCTTGTTATTAACAAGATTGGGAAAGTGTTTTCCCAAACAGAACTTATTCTGTATCTTGGTAATTTTTAATCACCATTGGATCTTTGATCCAACGGTGCTCTGATTTACAGAGTACAATCTTTCTTGTTTGGAAAGATTTGAGGAGTATTTTTCTCAACAGAATTGAATTCTGTAATTTGATGATTTATTCATCTCAGTTGGATCTTTGATCCAATGGTGGAGAACATTTAGTTCTAGCGCTTAGCGCTCTCGTGCTTTGCACGTGAGGCGTTGCCTCAGTGTCTTTAGCGCTGGCGCTCCTGGCGCTGGCGCTCTCGTGCTTTGCACCTGAGCGCTGCTTCAGAGTCCTTAAATCTTGGCGCTGGCGCTCTTGGCGCTGGCGCTCTTGTGCTTTGCACGTGAGCGCTGCTTCAGAGTATTTGACTCTTAGCGCTGGTGCTCTTGGCGCTGGCGCTCTTATGAGGCGCTGCCTCATTTCAAATTTTAAATTTTGAATAAAGCTTTGCTCTCTGATTGGGGGAAACAGGGATTATACATAACGATGTATGTTCTACGGTTTCCACTTGGATGAGGGGTTGGTACTCATACTTCGTTCCATTTTTCCACGAGTTCTCTAGTTTTAGACACGCTCTCTCATTAAAATACAAAGTCCAAACATTTTGAGAAATTCATAAGATATAAAAATAATGTAGAGAACAAGCATTGGAAGTATCAAGTTTCTTCGAAATGTTCGAAGATGTGAATACTTATGCTAGGTATTCCATAGTTATATAATTGAGAATTTGATTCTCTCTCAGATTACTCATCCGTGGGTGCTCTCCTTGATGAGTAATGCTTTATAGCCTTTTTCATTTAGGGATGCACCAGTAATAAATGCATATCAATTGATATTGGTTCCACCTAAATCAGTATCTCAAATTCTATATGTGATATAGAATGGGTTGCCATTTTAAGATTGTTGAGATGTTGAGTTATCCAGCTTATACTTAAACCAGAATCCGAATAAACTCAATGCGCGTTTTAGTAATGGCAGTTTGTGGATATCCCAAATATTGACGAGAGATTGACTTTCTACCATTTTCGGGATCAAAAGTTGTTTTGTTCTCGACATGCCACCTTTTTAGAAAAGGAATTTCTTGCATAAGAAATTAGTGGGAGTATGGTAGAAGTAGAAATTATTTTAGAACCACAAATGGTTACTGAAGATTCAGTAGAACCTAAAAATTCAATTGACCCTGACAAAGCTTAGCCTACTCCGTAGATTTAGTAGGTGACCTCAGCCGTCTAAGAGATACTACGATTTCCTCCTTGACGGTGATAAGGAGGTTTGCATCATGTGATGATGACCCTACTAGTTATCAACAGGCCATGGAAAGTGGTGACTTCCGATTGATGGCTGGATGCTGAGTTATCCTAGTTGGACTGCATGCACTGTAACAAAATGTGGACTTTGTTGGGTGCTCCTGAAGGGGTAAAACCTATAAGGAGCAAGTAAATCTTACGAGATCGGTGCAAATGGAAAGCTATTAACCTAATAAGGTTAGACTTGTGGTAAAAGGTTTTCATCAAATACCCGATGTGGATTGTGATGAAACTATTATTTTAGTGTCTGTGCTGAAGTCCATACAGATATAACTTGCCACTGTTGTCTTTCATGACTATGATATTTGGCACGTGGATGACTATAATGTCTTTCTAAATTGGATTTAGAATTGTACGTGTATATGACTCTGCCAAAGGGTTATCATAGTCAGTGGGAGCAGCAGTAAGCGTGCAAGTTGCTTAAGTCTATCTTTAAACCAAAGTAGCCATAGCGGAGAAAGATCGTCTATTTTGATGATACGGTCAAAGCGTTTGACTTCATCAAAATGAGAAATGAACCTGGTATTTGAAAGAAAGTAGTAGAGAGTGTTTTTAGATTCCTCATATGGTATTGAATAACATACTCATGATAGAAAGTGATGTTCCTGTGTTACAATCGGTAAAACAATGGTGATCACAAGTGTTTCTCCATATAGAATATGGATATCAATCTAATTCTAAATAAACATAGGATAGTAGTGAAGAGTATTTGATGTTCTTGGTGTATAGTAATGGCAGCCTTCTGAAGGAGGTGGTTACCGATTCTAGCTTCCTATAAAAGACAGAGCGTCTGTCGCGAGTTATAAGCTTACCCTCTTTTGAGGAGCAGAATATTGGAAAAAGTTCCAAATGGGATACTGAGGTAGTCGTGGCGCTAGATGCTGGTTGTGAATCAGCAAAGGATACCGCCTGAGAATTCACTGGATATAATTGTTCATTTATGAACATGATCCTATTGTCAGTCCAGGAAAATACTAAGGCAGGTATCGCTCAGTTCGGAAGACATTTGATCTCCGCGAAGTTGAGATTCAGGGAGAAATAGAGAGATACATTGTGCTGGGTTATTCATTGAGGCTGGTTCTTGAACACAGTTTGCGAAACTGTTAGTACAGAAATTGGGTATGCGATACCGCAATAATTGGCCTTAAATGCAAGTGGGAGATTGTTGGATATAGGTGCCCTCAAGGAAATTATTATAATTGAAGGAGGACCTATACAAGAGAACAATCTTACTCGAAATGATAGTATGTTATCTAGTTTCTCTTTATCTTTCATGTGATGCGTTTTATTCATTATCACGTATCGTTTAGACATGAGATAAAGCCCTTAGAATTTTTCTTGATTACCAGGACGATGATGGAGATCATATTTGTAGGGTCTAGGTAGTCGATAAGCACATCCTTAAATGTCTCTAGTGATATGAGTATCGATACTGGGCATCAGTACTCTAGTTTAGACTAGTGTGTACGTTTTCTGACTCGGTTGGAGGGCGATGGCTGATCCTGCAACTATTGGTGTTTGACATCGAGAATTGTATACAAGTGCTCATTGGATGAGTTACACTGGATGGACTCACTGAGAACTCATAGTTGATAATATAACAATGTCAGATAGCAGTTCTCTGGTGATATAAGTACAGGATAGTTCTTAGAACCCGAGATCGTCATAGTGTTTCATGAGTGTTCCTACTATACTTAGACTTCTACCCAACCACATCTCAAAGGAGTCATGCAAACAGGTTTTTATTGGGTATAGTCCCGAAGCACGTGGAGGCAGGGAGCGATCGAGGAGATTCATCTCTTCTCGTACAGGGAGTTGATGTCGCGTTGTGCAGGACATGACTACAACTATAAGTCGGTGGCCATCGCAGTAGAGATAAACTGATAAATGTTATCAGTTGTATCTCCGTATGGTTATGAGTCCTCTGTTGCACGACTTATCGAGTTATTGGGGTCTGACAGATTCCAAACCCTAAACTCGATATGCGATACTCATAGACGAAGAGACCAGACTGTACAGTGATATCACTGATAGACTTTGCAGGGTTTAGATGAGCATGCTCGTTGACCTACTTTCGATCAATATCTAGGTAGTCGTTACGTGCAGGTAGTACCGTTGACGTGCTTATGGGTTATGGATATGATCATAACTTACTGCCAGCATATTATCCAGTCTTTAAAGTCACACATAGAGGTTTCCCAGCACAGATGAAACAATGTAGGGCACGTATAATGATATGTGCACGAATTCGATTAAACACGTGTATGTGATACACATATTTTAACCGGGTGTTTAATAATATTAGCCGATATGTGTGTGTGTGTGTGTGTGTACATAACTAGATTATTAAATCAAGTATTGATTTAATAATTAAATGTATATTTATATATTGATATATTTATATATTAACTAATATCATGCTCACTTTATTATTTTCTTCTCTTTAAATGTATTTATATTTGATATAAATATAAATATCATGTTACCTTATACATAAGATTTGTGTTTATGTGATGCACACACAAGTTTAGCTAATACATGATTGTTGTGTGTATGAGAATTACATTGAATACAAGATGAGATCAAATGATTTACTTATTTAATTTTTTAGGTATAAGAATGAGTCGTTTTCTTTAGTTGTGTGTAGAAATCATGTCTCATTCTTGTTTTACATAGAATCATAAATATGGCTAATATTTTAATCTTATGGGTTTATTTTGGACAAGTCATTCTCATCACCAATCTCATTTCTCACCTCCATGGTTATTTCTCTCTTGAGTTTTTCAAAAGTGAGGAAAGAAAAGAAAAGATGGCTAACGCGCTACAAAGGTTGTAGTACCAATTTGCTCTCTTATTTACTTGTTTAGCAATTGTAGTGTATGAAACGATCTTATTATGGTTAACTGATGCTAAACTCTCATAAAATTTAGAATTTATGATTCCGCCGCGGTCACAATTGTTGTGACCGTAGCCTCGACAAACCAACAGGATCTCATCAAAATGAAGCAACTTACTAATCAAACTTGTTAGGAATGATTAGTGGGGATTTAGATTCATATTGCTCATTAATTTTTCTTATCTTTTCTTTTCTTACTTTTGAAAAACTCAGGAGAGAAATAACCATGGAGGTAAGAAATGAGATTGGTGATGAGAATGACTTGTCCAAAAAAAAACCATGAGATTAAAAGATTAGCCATATTTATGATTTTATGTAAAAAAAAAAAAAGAGCGAGTCATGATTTCTACACACAACTAAAGAAAATGACTCATTATTTTACCTAAAAATATAAATAAGTAAATCATTTGATCTCATCTTGTATTCAATAATATTCTCATACTCACAACAATCATGTATTAGCTAAACTTGTGTGTGCATCATACACACAAATCTTATGTATAAGCTAACATGATACTTATATTTATATCAAATATAAATACATTTAAAGAGAAGAAAATAATAAAGTGAGCATGAATTAGTTAATATATCAATATATAAATATACATTTAATTATTAAATCAACACTTAATTTAATAATCTGGTTATATCATATATATACCGGCTAATATCATTAAAAACCTGATTAAAATATGTGTATCACATACACGTGTTTAATCGAACCCCTGCACGTATCACTATGCGTGCCCTATATCGTTTCGACTGTGCTGGGAAACTTCTGTGTGGGACTCTAAAGACTCGATAATACACTGACAGTAGTTTAGGATCATATGCATAGCCCACAAGCACGTCAGCGATACTAGCTGCATGTAACGGCTATCCTGATCGAAAAAATATCAACGAGCAAGATCATCTGAACCCTGCAAAGTCTATCGGTGACATCATCGTACAGTCCGGTATCTTCGTCTAAAAGTATCGCATATCAGATCTAGGGTTTGGAATCTGTCACACCACAATAACTCGATAAGTCGTGTGACAGAGGACTTGTTTCCCCCAATCAGAGCAAGGCTCTGTTGAATTTTGAAAATTCAAAAATTCGAAGCAACGCTTCGGTTTCCGTGCGCAGCGCGCAATTTGCCACCTGGCAGAAGCTGAATGGGCAGCGTAACGCCCGAAACAGCGCGTCCCATCAGAGCAAGGCTCTTCAGAAAACTTAATTAAAGACTTAACTGCGCAAACGCACGGATGCGCGACACGTGTCTGCGCAAGCGCTTGGATGCACGACACGTGTCTGCGCAGTTGCGCAGTCGCAACTGCGCAAACGCACGGATGCGCGACACGTGTCTGCGCAAGCGCTTGGATGCACGACACGTGTCTGCGCAGTTGCGCAGTCGCAACTGCGCAAACGCACGGATGTGCGACACTTGTCTGCGCAAGCGCATGGATGCCCGACACGTGTCTGCGCAGTTGCGCAGTCGCAGCTGCGCAAACGCACAGATGCGCGACACGTGTCTGCGCAAACGCACGGATGCGCGACACGTGTCTGCGCAAACGCACAGATGCGTGACACGTGTCTGCGCAGTTGCGCAGTCGCAGCTGCGCAAACGCACGGATGCGCGACACGTGTCTGCGCAAACGCACAGATGCGTGACACGTGTCTGCGCAGTTGCGCAGTCGCAGCTGCGCAAACGCACGGATGCGCGACACGTGTCTGCGCAAACGCACGGATGCGTGACACGTGTCTGCGCAGTTGCGCAGTCGCAGCTGCGCAAACGCACGGATGCGCGACACGTGTCTGCGCAGTTGCGCAGTCGCAGCTGCGCAAACGCACGGATGCGCGACACGCGTCTGCGCAGTTGCGCAATCGCAGCTGCGCAAGCGCTCGGATGCGGGACACGTGTCATTTGCTGGTGAGTTGCGCAGCAACTGAATGAAGATTTAGATAAATCTTTTCTGTTCTCCTGTAAAACAGGAACCCTTGGATCAAAGATCCAATGGTGGGAAAATTCCCAAAATTATTCAGGAAAGATTTTGTTAACAAATCCAACAAATTTGTGGGCACTATAAATAAGACCCCAAACCTCATTCAAAAAAAAGGGAGAGAAGAGAAAATAATCAGAGAGAGAATCAATCATCAAGAGAAGGAAAAAAACTTTTGAAAGAAAAGGCTCTTGAAGATTAATCAAGAACCAAAAAGAAGGTAAAATTTCTCAAGAACAGAAGATTAAAAAAAAGTGAATAATAAAAAAATAGTGCCTTGCACTTGATATGAACCCCTGGTTCTAAAAAAAAAATAAATAAATAAAGGAATAATAAATAGTGCCTTGCACTTAACATGAACCCTTGGTTCTGTATGATGAGGAAAAAACAAGAACTTGTTTTTCCTTTGATCCAAATTCAAATCAAAAGTGTCATGCACTGGTGTTCTTCAATCTGAAGATTTCTAGGGTTCTGCAACCCCTTGTTTTGGGCCAGGCCCAAATTAAGTTGAAATAATAAAAGGGCAAGGCCCTGGTTTGGAAAAATTCCTGAGTTTCTGCAAACTCATTATTTAAAAGGGCCTGGCCCAAACTAAACTGCAGAACAATAAAAGGGCAAAGCCCTGTTTGTAAAAATTTCCTGAATGCCTGCAACTCATCATTTAAAAGGGTCTGGCCCAACCCAAGGAAATTATTGAGTTTCTGAAACTCATTATTTAAAAGGGCAAGGCCCTGCTTGGAGAATTCCTGAGTTCTTGTAACTCATTACAAGGGCCTGGCCCAAACCAGACTTGCAAAATAATGAAAGGGGCAGAGCCCTGTTTACATCGATTCTTCTAATCGGGCAGAGCCTAAAAATAAAAATTGGACTTAACCCAATCCTGGCTGTAAGTCCTTAAATTAAATGCCTCTCATAAGACAAGTCATGACCGGTTCGAGGGTACATCTCCGAACTCCTTTGACACCTGCCGTTGTAATTCCTCAACGACGTCAAAGAGGTGACGGGTCCCAACGACCATTCAAACTAATATCGGACCGAAACGTCCTTAAACTAATATCGGACCGAAACGTCCGTAAACTAATATCGGACCGAAACGTCCTTAAACTAATATCGGACCGAAACGTTCCTAAACTAATATCGGACCGAAACGTCCTTAAACTAATATCGGACCGAAACGTCCCTAAACTAATAATGGACCACTACGTCCCTAAACTGGCGACGGACCGCCACGTCCCTAAACTGGAATATGGACCACTACGTCTTTAAACTGGCGACGGACCGAAACGTCCCTAAACTAATAATGGACCCCCACGTCCCTAAAACTGGCGATGGACCGCCATGTCTTTAAACTGGCACAATAGGGCCCAAATGCTCCTTTGTTGGATCTAAACGGTCCCGCCTAAGTTGATCTTAACCCCAAACACGGTTAACGTGTCCTTAGACATTTAAATAAACGGTAAAACTCCAAATTAACTTTGGTTCAAGGGAACATCTCTGAACTCCTCAGACGCCTGTCGTTGTAATCCCTCAACGACGTCAGAGAGGTGACGAGTCCCGACGGCCGGATAATTAAATCAACCATGATGTTAAGTTGATCTTAGTCTAAAACAAGACTAACGTATCCTTAACGAACGTTTGAGTCGATCTTAGTCACAACGCGACTAATGCATCCTTAAACTAAAAACACCAAACCCAAATCTAAGTAAATACGGATTTGGACTAATCTACGTCCTACGGGTGACGACATCACTCAGTCTCCGTATACAATCCACGGGCAATCACAAACAAAACAAACACACACGACACGAAGTGAAATTCTGGAGTAGGAGAAAGTTGTTACCGTTATGCGGTAGCGTAATTAACTGCAGGGGCTTGCGCCTGCAGGGAAGAGTGTCCCCACAATCAAAAACCCCTCATCCTGAGGGGGAATCTGACGAAGTCTGCTACATCGGCCGCATCCGTCTAAACCTCCGATACACGGTGCCATAAATCAACTTGGCATCTTCGGAGAGGTAGACGGATAAAACCAAATAGCATCTGCCCCGAACCTCAAGCACCGTGACGTCCTAACGTCCAGGCCGCCGTTCGGAGGGGAACAGATTCTGGCACGCCCGGTGGGACCTCTTCCTCTTTCCACTCCACACTTCGTGTGTCGTCTTCGCGAACCAATCGTGGTTTGTTAAATGATTGCCTTCGGATTTCAAGTTGCTAAGATTTGGTCTTTTGTTTGGTACAGAACTCAAGCATTCAATGGCCACCAACTGCACCAACTGCTCGAAGTGCAACTGCAACGGACGCTCCACCTCACCTAGAGGTGTAGCATATGGGCCCCAGGCGGCTTCCTTCCTGACACTGCCGGTAGGCCAGTTGACTCAGGCCACCACCGGCTTGTTCTTCGGGACCATGGTCCCACCTACAAGTTTCTCGGCACCGATACCCACACTGGAAGCGAACAAGAAGTCGGTGTTCGACCGGCTCACTGCTACTCCGACCCCTGTCAGCGGGTCGCCTGCTACTGGACCAACAGCCTCCATTTTCACCAGGCTGGGTCAGAACTATAAAGTGGCTGTCCCAAAGAGGGCAACGGCCGCTGCTTTGGAAGTCGTTAAAGCGGCTTCTCCCATTAGAGAGTCAGTCTTCACAAGATTGACGGTTCCTACTCCTCCTCCAGCTGGTCAGAAGGCATCAGTCTTCGATAGACTGACATCAACAGTTACCCCGCGCTCAAACAGGGGGCAACAAGAAACCACCTCAATCTCCGAGCCAATCCCGGCGGCTCGTCGCGCGCGACGTCGCCATTGGCAGAGAGTAAGGAAAGCAGGGGGCAACTCCCCCTCAGAGCTAACCCCACCTGCTCCAGTGGTGGAAGTCGATGCTGCTGTTCCAACTGGGAACAGCTTTGAAATGCTGAGGAGGGTGAGAAAGAACTCCCCGGTAGCTACGTTGAAAAGGTCTCCTCCACCCAAGGAAAAAGCTCCGGAGATGAAACAGGAACAGCCCCCTCAACGGCTGTCAGCGAAAGTTTATAAAGTTTGGCGGAGGGTTCAAGACTCCGTGATTGACTCAAACCACTTCCGTCGCCAGAACAGGGCAAGGGTGGAAAAGGACAAAAACTGCCCCGCTCAACGACAGGGGGCAACAAATGCTAGGATGCCCGCTTCAACGGCTCCTTCAACCTCAAAGGCCCATAAAAGGAAGAGGCCAGAAAAAGCTCCCATAACGCTGACAAAATCTAAGAGCGGTGAACCTAAACGCCCCAAGTCAGGGGGCATCACAGTTCATACGGTCTATATGGCTTCGGGGAAAGAAGAAAGCCGTACTTCTACGGGTCACCGACCGCTTACCCGGTCAGTGACCAAGTCTCAGGAGCAGCAACAAAAACTCCAGGAGATGATGACTACCATGGCTGCACTCACGGGGCCAAAAGAGAATCCTGAGACATCCTTAGATGAACGTCAAGAGGAGGAGACTGATGCCGAGTTCCTTCGCCGAATGCTCGAAAAGAGAGACCAGGAGGCTGCTGAACAAGCAGCCAATATACAGCGCATGGGCCTTCTCTTCCAGGATATGATAGGGATGATGATACAACCAGAATCCCCGACTGAAGAACCCCCGATCGTCCTTGGGGATGATAGGGGAGAAACATCAAACCCTCAGCCCGTTCTATCGACGGCTAAAGAAGACACAATCTCTAAAACAGATCTGGACGAATATATAGCCCAGCAGATAAAAGTTCATCACGCGGCCGAGGCAGCCGGCCACGTTGTAAAAACAGGGCGGCCATACCCGGGCTGGTATGACCAAATTAAGTACCCGCCAGGTTACACAATTCCAAAGTTTCATGTCTACAAGGGGACCGGCAATCCCCATCAACATGTTGCCCAATTCAGGACGCTTTGTGGTAACACTGGAGGCGACGACAAGCTCTTGCTGCGCCAGTTTGTGGGAAGTTTATCAGATACGGCTTTCGAGTGGTATTCCGAGCTCCCCAACGATTCCGTTAAAACCTTCGCAGAGATGGAGCTGCTCTTCACCCAACGCTTTGCAAGCGCCAGCGAACGTACTCCGATGACGGCGCTGATTAACGCCAGGGTAAAGCCCGGCGAGACGTGGGTCCAGTACGCTATACGGTGGCGTAATTTATGGTCTAAATGTGAACAGCGTATAGAAGAAGCCCCCGCGGTGGGAATGTTTGTTGGAACCCTTGATCCACAAGCGACCATTTCGCAGTTTATGATGTTCTTCAAGCCGACTTCTTTCCAAGCTTTGATCGACAAATTGGCGCAGATGGACCAGATGGGCCATAAACCCCCTCTCCCGAAGCCCGAATCTCGAAACGACAAAGGAAAGGGAAAAGCGATCATCGTCGCTAATGCCCAACAGCAACCGAACGACTCGAAGCCGGTTGCTCGTCCAAATAATACACGCCCATACGTACCCCTTGAGGACAGGATGGGACGTGCTTACTCCTTCCCCCGTGATAAAACAAGGAGGTTATTTGAGCTGGCATTGCGCAATAGGCTTATAAATCTGCCGGATCCAAAACGTCCGTCACAACCAAGTGACGTTAACGAGCCTAATTATTGCCCTTACCATCGAGTGCTAGGACATCCAATCGAAGACTGTTACGTGTTCAAAAATTGGCTCGAAAACCAGTACCGTCAAGGCAAGTTTGCGCTATCTGACAAATGGAAGGTGAATCCTCCGCAGCCCCACACCTATAAGGGAACGAATACGCCAGGGGCAACATGCTCCGTCATCGAAGAAGCTCCCTGGGAGGTTGTATTATCAGCCAAAACGAGAAGAATGTTAAATGATCTGCAGACCTGCCCAGCGGTCAAGTGGAAGAACCCCTTGGAGCCGCAGATTATTGAGGGGATGTTGAAACCACGTCCGACTCCGAAGACCGACGGCGGTAGTTCAAGCGTCCATAATCAGCCGTCAAAATCTTCGAAAAATAAGAAGAAGAAATCTAAGAAGCCCGCGAAGCCTAGCGACGAGCGGACGGACTTACAGAAGCAGATCGACGCGCTGGATGAGTATAACCAAAAGGCGCGGACTCCCATTACGCTCCAAGATTTTCTTGATCACGTCCTTCAAAAAGAAGATGAGGAAGAAACTTCATCGGATGAATCCGACGGGTATGTGGCAAGCTGTCATATGATCTCTCACTCGACCTCGAACGATGAAGGGACTTCTGGCACCAAAACACCGGGGGCAAATACTAAGTCAATGGTTCCGGAATTATCAATGGGAATGATTGACGCGTTCCTTAGTGAAGCTCGATTGAAAAGTAAAGCTGATCAAGAACGCGAGACGGCGATATTCGAAACGGCCAAACGCCAGCGACTTGAGGGAGGAGCTGAGATGATCCCATTGGAGCAAAACGCCTCCACCGCTGACAAAAGCCAATTTAAGATAAAAAAGAAGTTCGCTAAGGCCATATCGATGGGCATGAAGCTACCACTCTCAGAAGAAAAAGTTACTAGCGTGGCAGAAATGCATCCCTCTTATTGCTTATATCATCAGAAGGTCTCACATTCTACCCAAGAGTGCAAAGCGTTCGATAAATGGTGGCAAAGATACGTTGCTAATCAACAACGCTTTAAACGGGAAAAGCGCAAGGTTCGTCGGGAGCAAAGAAACACGACCAAAGTGCTTGAAAGAACTGCCGGCAACTGTCACATGGTTAACACTACCAGGTCACAAGTGCCCACATTCGGGAGCGACTCTGATGAGGAACTAGAGATTGCCCCTCTCTTTAAAGAGTCAACTTCGGGAAAAGAAGAAGAACCGAAGTCTTGCGAAAATATACAGCTGCGGAATCGGACACTGCCTGAAAAGAACCTCGGACCCTCGAATAGAAAAGATAAAGGGAAAGAGAAGGTCTCTGAAGACATCACTTTGGATGACCAAGTCGCGGAGGAGTTAACCGCCAAAAATCCGCCAAAGAGGAGTAAGGTGGATTACAATGTCCTAGCGCATCTGAGGAAGCTACCCTCACAACTCAGCATCCTTGATGCCTTATTACTATCAAAGGAGGCGAGAGACTCTTTGATTAGGGCGCTACAAGATCCGGACCAGTTCCAAGCCTTCTTGGCCGAAGAAAAGATGAAAGACGAATTGGAAGAAGTGCACACAGCCGACGTTGCTTTTGGTGATGAGGACCTTCTCCTCGGGACGTGTGAACACAATCGCCCTCTTTATGTCTCAGGATACTGCCATGACATAAAGATAGGTAAAATCTTGGTCGATAACGGATCGTCCGTCAATTTACTCAACGTACGAGTGTTAAAGGAGATTTGCATGAGTGTCCAACACCTTGCCCAGGACAAGATCACTATCTCCGGTTTCGACTCTCAATCTTCAAAGACCCTTGGATCTGTGATATTGACGCTACGCTTCGGGTTGCTCGTCACAGACATCAAATTCCATGTTATAGATGCCAAGACGTGTTATAATGCTCTGCTCGGCCGACCATGGCTACACGAGTACAACATCATCCCTTCTACACAGCATCAGTGCATGAAGTATTCCAGGGATGGCCTCGAGTACACTGTGGCCGGAGAGTTGAATCCGTTTTCCGTGAACGAAGTTCGCAAGTATGAAGATGCCAAATACTTCTTGCCGAGCTTCGAAGACACGGAAAGGTGTCACAAACCAGAGAACAAAACTAAAGCCACCATCCATGTCTTCGGCAGTGATACCGAGGAGGAAGATATAATTTATTCAGGTCCATCCCAATCTATCAGGCCAGGACCATCCGTCCCTTCGTTGATCTTCGGTAGTGATTCAGAGGATGAAGTTCATGCTGTATTCCCTGCTCGGCCTTCGATACAGATCTCCGCTGGTGAAGAGCGAAGTCTGCAGATAACCATGGTGCCGCTTGAACATTACAAAGAACTGGATGCACTCGACACTAACAGCGTAGAAGAATTGCAGACATTCTATATCCCTCCCGGACGAAGGGGTGAGAAGGCAATCTTATTCTACCGTTCTGAAGAGAACAAAGTAGAAAAAGAAGTTTGGCATGGCGCGGATCCCACGCTTGACAGGCTTCAGCCTATCCGTCTTCCCCGGTATTATACCGAAGGCTTGAAACGACTGTTAAAGCGCCAAGGGATACCCTTCGAACAGACTGTTAGGAAGGCCAGATTCTATGACAAGGTCTGGAACATTCCCGGGACCCAATGCAAGCTGCCTAACGGGAAAGTAGAAGCCAAAGGGCTTGGGTACATCCGGCCAAGGAAGCGGGAGCTAGTAAACAGCTGTTATGCCATATGTGACTTCGATGAAGAGGCGGACGCTCAAAGGGAGGACGCTAATCCTGAACCAGCAAAAGTTCCGGATACAAAACCGCCCGGTCCATCGTCCGAAGACCAGATGAGCAAACTTATAAGGGATGCGAGTCAAAAAGCCCGAGATGATCACGATCGTGAAATGGGAATCTATGAGAAAGCTAAGACACAGCGCCTCCTCCAACAGGTAGTAAAGAACGAAGATGCCGCTCCTTGTCAACCTGCTACAAAAAAGGTGCGACGCGAGAACAAAAACAGGTCGAAAGGCAAGAGAGGCGCTCGACAACTACAAAGCAGAGCTAAGAAGCCGCGCATCCGAGAATCGAGCGTTATTGACTTAGCCCTCGGGAAGAAAATGGGTCGAGCATACTCTTTTCCTCGGAGCAAAACAAAGAAAATATTCGATCTCGCTCTGAAACATCAAATGCTTACGTTGCCAAAGTCTAAACACCCTGAACAAGCAGGCAAGGTCTCCGACCCGAAGTATTGCTTTTACCATCGAGTAGTAGGGCATCCGCTTGAAGATTGCTTCACCTTTAAGAATTGGGTCGAGGACCAATATCAGCTTGGCAAATTCGCGTTGTCTGACAGTTGGAGGGTAGCGCCGCCGCAAAAGCACGAACCTGAAAACACAAGAATAAAGCCAACTCCGCATTGGGATTGGCAGAAAATTCGCACCTGCCATGTGATAACAATATTGAAAGAAGGGTCCGAAGACATGAACAACCTCCCTTGGTGTTTTGAAAGCGGCAGCGATGAGGTAATCTCAGAATTTCCCCCAGCTCCGAAAGAACTGGAGGACGGAATACATACCACTGCAGATAATCTCAAGAAAATTGAGTTGGGGACGGAAAATGACCCGCGGCCGACATTCATCAGCGAGCTGCTATCTGAAGTTAGGGTGGCTGCGTTAAAGGATGTGCTTCTACAGCACAAAGATTGCTTCGCGTGGAACTATTCCGAAATGCCGGGACTAGATCCAGAAATTGCAGTACACAAGTTGGCGATATCCCCGGACATCAAGCCAGTCAAACAAGCGCCGAGGAGAATGCGACTCGAGCTTGAGATGAGCATCAACGCCGAAGTCAAAAAGCTGATAGATTCAGGCTTCATCCAAGAAGTCCAATACCCTGAATGGATCGCCAACATTGTCCCGGTGATGAAAAAAAATGGGACAGTGCGCATATGCGTAGACTTCCGGGATCTCAACAAAGCCTGCCCAAAAGATGATTTCCCAGTGCCAGTCACCGAGCTGATGATAGACAACACATCCACTCATGAGGTTTTCTCCTTCATGGACGGATCATCGGGGTATAATCAAATAAAAATGCACCCGGAAGATCAGAAACACACAGCCTTCAGGACTCCTCTTGGCATATTTTGTTATAAAGTGATGCCTTTCGGTTTGAAGAACGCCGGTGCTACTTATCAGAGGGCCATGACGAAGATCTTCGACGACCTTATACACGAAATCGTCGAATGCTATATCGACGATCTCGTAGTCAAGAGCAAATCATACGAAGAACATCTCGAGCATCTGAAGACTGTATTTCAACGCCTTCGGCAATACAACTTGAAGATGAATCCTCTTAAATGTGCGTTCGGGGTTTCCTCGGGCAAGTTCCTGGGATTCGTCGTTCGACACCGAGGTATTGAAATAGACCCGTCAAAGATCAAAGCGATCATGGAAATGCCTCCGCCGAGGACTCTCAAACAGCTGCGGTCTCTCCAAGGGAAACTCGCGTATATACGGCGATTTATAGCCAACCTTTCAGGAAAGTGCCGTCCTTACAGCCACCTGATGAAGAAGGGAACCCCATTTGTTTGGGACCAAAAATGCCAAGGCGCACTGGATGAGATCAAGCAATACCTGCAGAACCCTCCGGTGTTGGCTGCTCCAGTTAAGGGGAAGCCTCTTATTCTTTATACAACCGCCCTCGAAGGTTCTTTAGGCGCATTATGGGCACAAGAGAATGATCAAGGGAAAGAAAGAGCACTTTACTACTTAAGTCGAGTCCTGCTGGGGGCAGAAAGCAACTACTCTCCCATTGAAAAACACTGCCTGGCGTTGATCTTCGCAATAACAAAGCTTAGGCACTATGCGTTGGCGCACGAGGTCCGTCTGATTTCAAAAGTGGACCCTCTTAAATATTTAATGTCAAAAGCCATATTGACAGGACGACTCGCTAAATGGGCCCTGCTCTTGATGGAATTCTCGATAACATATCAACCTCTCAAGGCAGTGAAAGGCCAGGCCATTGCCGACTTCCTCGCTGAGCATCCGATACCCGCCGATTCTCCTCTGAATTGCGATCTTCCGGACGAACATGCGTTCGATACGATTGACGGCGATAATATCCGATGGGAGCTTTATTTCGATGGAGCATCTTCCATGAAGAAACGCAAACAAAGTACCCCTATAATTAAATCAGGGGTAGGACTCATCTTCGTAACTCCACAAGGAGGGATAATGCGCTACGCGTTCTCCCTAACGGAGCCGAGAACAAACAATGAAGCCGAATACGAAGCTCTCATAGCAGGCCTCGAGATCGCCATTGACATGGGAATTGAAGATCTCCTCATATACGGTGATTCCCAACTGGTCGTTAGTCAAGTAAACGGCGACTACCAGACGTGCAAACCGGAATTGGTAAAATACGGTGAAAAAGTGCAGCAACTGCTAACCCAAATTCCCTCTTACACTTTGGAAAGTATACCGCGCGCGGAAAACAGCAAAGCGGACGCACTGGCCAAACTTGCTAAAGAACTGGCGGACGAGAACCTCGAAGACGTTAGAATCGTGGTACAAAGCCGTCGAGTGCTCGGCCCAACAGAAATATCTCCGAAATCGTCTGAAGAAAAAGGAGCGAAAGAGGAGACGACCCTGCAAATAAAAGACAGGGAAAATACCGAGGACTGGAGAGAAGTCTTCATAGATTACTTCAAGTTCCACCGAATACCTGAAGAGGCGTCCACAAAACATCAGCTCACGAAACGAGCTCTGTCTTTCGCCTTCGTCAATGATACTCTATACAAGAGGTCATTCGACTCTCTGTGGTTGAGATGCTTAGGACCTGACGAAGCGAGAAGGGTCGTCCAAGAAGTTCACGACGGACTCTGCGGTTCCCACCAAGCAGGCCCTAAGATGAAGTTAAAGATAAAGCGGATGGGCTACTACTGGCCCACGATGATGCAGGATTGCCTGGAATACGCGAGGCAATGTCACCCATGCCAAATTCATGGGGACTTCATTCATCAACATCCCAATCCACTGCATCCGACAATGGCTAGTTGGCCATTCGAAATGTGGGGAACTGACATAGTCGGTCCCATCGAACCAGCGTCGTCAAAGGGACATCGTTTCATCTTGGCGACGACTGATTACTTTTCCAAATGGGCAGAGGCGGTTCCGTTAAGGGAAGTAAAGACGGAGAACATCCTCCATTTCTTCAAAACGCATGTCATCTACCGGTTTGGAACCCCGAGAAGAATCATCTCTGATAATGGGCCAGCCTACCGAAGTCATAAAATTAGCCGTTTCGCACAGCAGCACAATATAGACTGGAGATATTCCTCAGTTTATAACCCGCGAGCTAATGGTCTAGCTGAGGCCTTCAACAAGACCTTGACGAAGATCATGAAGAAAACAGTGTCACGAAATAAGAGAGATTGGCACGAAAGATTGCAAGAGGCTCTTTGGGCGTATCGAACTACATTTAAAACGGCCACAAACACAACGCCATACGCGTTGGTATTTGGAACGGAAGCAGTACTCCCTCTCGAGATAGAATTACCCTCTCTACGAGTGGCAGTCCACTACGAGCTGACAGACGAAGAAAATGCTCACCTTCGGTTTGAAGAGCTTGACGCCCTTGATGAGATCCGGCTTCTAGCACAACAAAATCTGGAAGCCTATAAAGCAAAGATGACGCGCTCATATGAAAGATTGAGCCGCCCGAGGACATTCCACCAAGGCGAACTCGTGCTAGTGGTCAAGAGGCCCATGATCCCCAATCGCGCCAAGCGGGGAAAGTTTGAGCCAAACTATGAAGGACCGTACATCATAGATAAGGTCTACCAAGGTGGGGCCTATCAACTCATGGACATGCACGGTGAAAGGCCTTTCAGGCCAATAAACGGACGCTTCCTAAAGAAATACTACGCTTAATGAGCCACAGCCTAAGTCAATGGTAGATGATGACGACTATGTCCGCTCGCTATCTTCCTAAGCTCAAGCTTTATAAGCAGTAGCCAACCTTCTCAATGGCGGACCGAGACGTCCTTAAACTAGTGATGGACCGAAATGTCCTTAAACTAATAGCAGACCGAAAACGTCTTTAAACTAATACTGCGGCATCCTTGGGCTGACAAGATGAATGAAGATAAATAAATTAAAAAAAAATAATAATAATAAAAATAAAATAAAAAAAAACGGTAAGTCCATAAGCAGAATGGGCACGGATGAAAACCCGAGAGGGCTCCGTGAGTAAAAACAGCAGGACTACCGGCGGATGTTGTGAAAACCCGAAAGGGCGCAACTTCGTTAAAGAACCCTTATGGAGTCCTCTCGACCCCGTAAGGAGAAACCACCCGCGTGAGATCCTTACGACTTACAAGGGAACAACGCACTTAGGAATCCTCATGATTCCTAAGGAGAAAATACGCTTGCGAGATCCTCACGACTCGTAAGGAAAACTCTCTTATGGGACCCTCACGGCTCATAGGATTTGAAAGTCTTAAGTCACAGAGACCTAAACCTGTGCTTAAGCAAACCCCCACAAACTTCCAATATTGCCCTACAAGTGGCTCAATACTGACCCTTGTATACAATCCACGGGCGCGAATAAACGTTTTCCTAACCAAGGTCCATCCATGACTGGGAATACGTTCGTATGGTAAACAACCCTTATAGATCCCCTCGATTTATGAGGAGAAAACCTTCCTGTGGGATCCTTACGACTTACAGAAGAGCAAAACACTTAGGAACCCCCACGGTTCCTAAGGAGAAAATACACTTACAAGATCCCCACGACTTGTAGGGAGAAATACCTTCACGAGACCCTTACGGCTCATGAAGTCAAAAGCCTTAGCCGACGGGATCCTAACCCTGGTCGATAAGCCTCCTTTGTTCAACAACGATGGAGGCAAATGATGATTCGCTCCTGGTAATATCCCAGTTGCAGCGGTGCTGATGCCGAAATCGGTGTTCAATTTCAGGTTGACGACGAAAGCCAGTAGACCACTCATGCATACGAAATAGCCGAAATGATAGGGCAACTTGCAATAAAAAGCAGCAAGTAAAATGTATGCATGCAAAATAGCCGGAATGATTGGGCGACTCGTAATAAAATGCAACGAGTAAAAATAAAAAAAATATAGCCGAAATGATTGGGCACCGCGAAAAATAGCCGAAATGTTTGGGCAATCGCGACCTTCGCGATATAAAAGCTGAAATGATAGAGCATCGCGGAAATAAAATAAAACAAAAAAAAAAAAAAATAAGAAATGATAAAACTCCGGCCCTACAGTTAAGATCATATCGATCCCTGTATACGATCCAAGGGCGTGAACAAAGAAGAAACCATACCTCCCCAGCGGATTCCGTCAAACGACGAAACCAAGCCTCAACGGTTCATTTCAACCGAAGAAGCCAGTGACTTCAACGACAAATTCCTCGACTCACGGATACAAACACTCCTTGACGAGAGCCCTCTGATCCGCGTCGACCCGCAGAGCCACCAGTGCCTCCGTAGGAACCCTCGACTCGTTTCAAACCCCAAGGACACAAATAATCCTTGGCGCTCGGGAAACAAATAATCCCGGCAAATTCCTCAACTCACGGATACAAACACTCCTTGACGAGAGCCCTCTGATCCGCGTCGACCCGCAGAGCCACCAGTGCCTCCGTAGGAACCCTCGACTCGTTTCAAACCCCAAGGACACAAATAATCCTTGGCGCTCGGGAAACAAATAATCCCGGCAAATTCCTCAACTCACGGATACAAACACTCCTTGACGAGAGCCTTCTGATCCGCGTCGACCCGCAGAGCCACCAGTGCCTCCGTAGGAACCCTCGACTCGTTTCAAACCCCAAGGACACAAATAATCCTTGGCGCTCGGGAAACAAATAATCCCGGCAAATTCCTCAACTCACGGATACAAACACTCCTTGACGAGAGCCTTCTGATCCGCGTCGACCCGCAGAGCCACCAGTGCCTCCGTAGGAACCCTCGACTCGTTTCAAACCCCAAGGACACAAATAATCCTTGGCGCTCGGGAAACAAATAATCCCGGCAAATTCCTCAACTCACGGATACAAACACTCCTTGACGAGAGCCTTCTGATCCGCGTCGACCCGCAGAGCCACCAGTGCCTCCGTAGGAACCCTCGACTCGTTTCAAACCCCAAGGACACAAATAATCCTTGGCGCTCGGGAAACAAATAATCCCGGCAAATTCCTCAACTCACGGATACAAACACTCCTTGACGAGAGCCTTCTGATCCGCGTCGACCCGCAGAGCCACCAGTGCCTCCGTAGGAACCCTCGACTCGTTTCAAACCCCAAGGACACAAATAATCCTTGGCGCTCGGGAAACAAATAATCCCGGCAAATTCCTCAACTCACGGATACAAACACTCCTTGACGAGAGCCTTCTGATCCGCGTCGACCCACAGAGCCACCAGTGTCTCCGTAGGAACCCTCGACTCGTTTCAAACCCCAAGGACACAAATAATCCTTGGCGCTCGGGAAACAAATAATCCCGGCAAACTTCTCAACTCACGGATACAAACACTCCATGACGAGAGCTTCTTTGACTCACATCTTGGGCAGTAAGGATTCAAAACTTACTTCCTGAACAATGGGACCCTGCAAGTCAATCCTAAATGGTCTCTTGCATACTATCCACGGGCCTCACTCTCTGAAGTCGATTCTCGACAAAGAGGGAAACAACCGCTTACGAGCCTTTTAGACTCGTAAGAGGGGCAATGGGATCCTGCAAGTCAATCCTAAATGGTCTCTTGCATACTATCCACGGGTCTCACTCTCTGAAGTCGATTCTCGACAAAGAGGGAAACAACCGCTTACGAGCCCTCTCGACTCGTAAGAGGGAGAAATTCTCTTATAGGATCCTTCCGACTTATGAGAGGAAACCACACTTGGGAATCCTCACGATTCCTAAGGAGAAAATTCACCTGCGAGATCCTCTCGATCCGTAGGGAGAAGAGTCTCTATGAGACCCTCACGGCTTATAGAGTTGAAAAGTCTTAGGCAGCAGATCTGAACCTGCGGCCTAAGCCATCGTTATTTCTTAAGAAGGTCGGGATACTCGTCCCAATCGTCCGTCAATTATGGTTATTAAGGTGGCGTACTGATTGTAAAAGAAAAGAAAGACAGAGAAATGACACAAGACATTACAAAATGTGTATCTTTTATTCATAAAAAATTGGTTGAGTACAGGATACATTGTGCTAAAGGATAAAAAAAAATATACATATAATTTACAAAGACAAATGATACAAGGGGGATTATGGGGAAGGAAGCGTCTTGCACAGATGTAGCAATTGGTCGCATACGTCCTTCCATGCTTTCTCCTGATCAACTGCCACTGCCAGCTCCGCCTCTACTTGAGCCCGCTGTTGCGTGAAGGATGCGAGCTCTTCCCCAACAACCTGATGAGCTGCTTCTTGGCCTTGGGCATCGCGCTCAGCAGCATCAAGTTTCCGCTTCAACGCTAGCCCATTAGATATACGCTTAAGAAGACCTTCAAAGACAGCTTTCACCTCAGCAGCATTCGTCCTAACTTCGGCACGAAGGCAAGCGGTCGCGTTTGAAGATTTCTGATGCGCCTTTAGCCGTAAAGCTGCCTTCTGCTCCAAATGGCGGAGATAAGAGGTGCTTTGCTCAAGCCAAGCTATCCGTTCGGCGCTCGCGGCCAAAGCCTCGGGAGAAGGGCGTGTCGACTCCAACCGATGCAGGCGAGCTTCGATCTCTCTGCAGTGGTTAACCCACGATTCGACGACGCCTTCGTTATGGAAAGTTACGAGCGCCGCCAACATTGGGTTAACGTCCACAGCGAAATCTACGGCCGAAGGAAGGGCATCCATGTTGAGCTCTTCGATGTACCCGCTCAACATACCCAGGCTCATTACAGCACCCTTTGAAGACGGGCGTCGCGAGAAAGGACCCGCCGGTGAGAGGACATGAGATTCAAAAGGAATTGGAGCTGGGACAATAGCTGCAAAAAAAGAAACATGGTCAAACAATGATTCGAAAAGTCGATGAAAGATCATATAAAAAGAGGAAAGGAATATCTGTACCAGTCGCAACGGACGTCAAAGCCGGAAGCGCCGGTGGCAGCATAAGCCCGGCGTCCCCTCCTTCGATCTGAGGCACTGCAGTCAGGAAGAAGAAAAGTCAGATACGATCCTATATTCCCTCGAAAAAGACCAAGACGGCACTCACCGGTACCCTTAGAGGGAGAAGCGAGCTCGGATGGGAAGGAGAAGTGTGGGAGCAACACCTGATATAGATGATCAAAGAGCCCTCCTGAAAAGGCACAATGGCGTAGCATTAGTACAAAAGCCACATTTTTGAAAGATTAATGCATGAGTCGTGAATCCGTACCTTCCAACATCCGTGACGGCACGAGAGAAGACGGAGAGGTAACTATTGCCAAAGCAGTAGTTGATGGTGCCCCCTCGAGCAATGGAGCATCAGTACTGGCCACACCTGCAAGAACAAGCTTGTTAGAAGAGATCACGAGATATATACAAAAAAATGGAAACGCTGGTGACTCGAAAATTCACCTGACGAGCTGCCAGCAGAAACTGAGGTAGTCCCTTCCTCCACTGACGGAAGACCACCGCCTGTAGCTTCGTCACCCGACTCAAGGGGAACCGTTGTTACGCTCTCAAGCTCTGCAGGCGGCGGGGAACCATAAGCAGGGAGGGCCAAGATAGGAACATTTCCCGATTCCTGAGAAGGAGCACCTCGCTCGTCTTCAGGAATCATGGCCGCATCACCTGCTGTTCCCTCAGGATCAGCGGTTACAGCTGTCCCGTCCATCGGCACCACGAGGTCCCCAGCCTCAAGTACCTCGCCCTCTACCGCCTTCGGCACGGTTGAGACAATCATCTCATCTGCCGCCACTTCGGGTACGGCATCAATGACCTGCTCCGCGGTAGGTTCCTCAATCTCGGCTCCAGGCTCCATGACCTCGACGAAGTTGTCCACTGTCGGTTCGGGGTCGGCAAGTACCGCTTCCTCCGCTCCCCTGGGCTCGACGGTCGTCTCCGCCTCCCCCTCAGTTGGACTCGACCCTACAAAATGGAATACGTATAAGCCAACAACTCTACAATTCGTACGACGAGATTCTGAAAGAAGTACTACCTGAAGTGGATTTGTCATTGGCACTCCGAACCGCGCGCGCCACTTGCCGACGAGCAGTAGACAGAGCCACTGGGGGCTCTTCAGAAGGAATATTATCGAAAGGAATAGTGCTAGGGCCCGCTCCTGCGGCCAGAGCAGCTCTGCGCGCCTTCGCTTCGCGTCTAGACCGCTTCCGTTCCTCTTGAGCCGATGAGGCAGATGCCATCAGAGCTTCCTTGAGTGAAGCCTCCTCATCCGTGTAGAGGGATGCCTCCAGATTTTTCAGAGCATCCCTCGTCGTTGCATCGAGCCGAGGCTCTTGCGCCAGCTTCGACGGAGCTGGGACTTCGATGACAGGCTTGGGAAGGGTCCTTGCACCGATTAATACAACCCCTGTAAAGAAACAAGAGAAGGTCAGGTCGACTATCATAAAAAGACAACAAACTTTTCTTATAAAAAAAAAGAACGGGGTAAAACATACCGACGCTTGCTAAGGCGCGCTTCTTCTCCTCCGCCTGGAAGGTCTTCAGAGAGGCAGCAACGGCCTCTTCAGTAGATCCACCTGCTGAAAATGAGGCAAATATTAGCTAAAGATAATAGTAAAAGTGGGATAAAATGACAAATAAGGAGGCTGAGGATTACCCGACTCAGCGAGTCTGCTTAACATTGCTTCGAGCCTCGCCGATCGCTCCGAAGCTGCAATCGCGGCGGCTAGGTTGGTGTCCTCAGGGTCCACCACGAAACCCTCGTTGCTGCCATACTCACATATAGTCTCGGCAGGATGAGCCGCGGGTTCTAAGTTAAGAATCGCGTCAAGGGATAGGATGGATTTCTTCTTCTTCTGTCCACCAGCCTTGGATCCACCCGGAGCATCTTTGCGCTTGCCAGTTTTGGCAGTCACTTTCGGGCGGCGAGTCCCGATGTCCGCTCCTACACCCGACTCCGGTGAGGCCGCTTTAGCCGTCTTCGTCGGAGCACGGGGTACCGTTGGAGCATCCACCGCAGTGGGCAGTGGCAGTCCACACGGAGGGGCCAATACGCGTGGTCGATCGGCTCCAGCCTCTTTCGTCGGAGGGATAACCTGAACCCTGGGCTGCAATGGAGCCTTGCGATTGCCACCGGGAGGCGCAGCCCTACGATCGACCAATAGACGTTTCTCCATTAAGATGATTGGTCCCATCGCGTGCGCGTACCAGGCCACATACGAATTGAGTATCTTGGGGGTACAGCTGGGCTCACTGATGAAAAAGTAAGAGCCTGTATTTAGCCGGATGAAGTGATGCATCGCATTCCGTACCCCCTCTGGACCGACTGCAGGTGTTCCCAAGAAGGCTTCCAATGGGACCCCTTGGTTATAACTCGATTGCCGGGCAAATCGATGCGGGTTATACCTCATGAAGAGGGCCGTGTCATTCTGCCTAAATACCAAGTAGCCCGGCCGAATGGAATAAAGGTGAAGAATTTCCCGAGCCTTCAACACGGAAACACCGCCTTTAAAGTCATCTCGCAGCGACACCACTGACTTAGTGGTCTCGAAACCCATGGTGATGACCTTATCCACAAAAGAGGTCTTCGCCCCGACTAAATGAGAACGCAGAAGCAGTCCCCTGGACTCCCGTGGAGATGCAAAAACGATGGAAGCCCCGACCAATCGCATGATTCTTGGAAGTTTGAATCTCTCAAAGAACTGAGGAGTTTTATGGGCACCAAACACTCCCCGAACATGCAGCTCCATCCAAGAAGTGAAGTAGTGCATCGGGAAGTTAGCAGGCTGTACCCCAGGTTCATTAGCGTCCGCCGCTATGCTAAGTCCGTTGTAAAGGTAAGCCAACCCAGCGATCCCCACTGATAACTGCAGGCCGGCCACCATCCGATGCGCCGGGTAAAATACAGAAGATCGCATGAGGCGTGGGTGCATAGGAAGCGCGAAGCTGCACAGCCACAGACCTAAGAACCCTATGAAGAAGGTCTCCTCATCCATGCCAGGGACGGCGATCTCTGAGAAAGGGACGATAGCAGTCCCGGGAAGGTAGAAACTCCGCTGATCAATTTCTGATGAAGGCCGACGATCCAAGCCGAAACCAAAAGGGTCAGCAAGTTGGGCGAACTTATCACCTCGCTCTGATAAAAATTCCGGGCGAATAAAGCGAGCAATGAAGTCCGCGAAACTAACGCCTCGGTCGCCCAATTCCAAATGAAGCTCCTCGTAAATCTCCAAAACCCTCACCAGGCCCGGATGCTGATGCTGGATGGCATTTTCCGGAGTTAAGTCGAGTACCACCTGCTTGGTGGCAAAGACGTACTCATCAGGAGGAAGCAGCTCCTCATAATGCTCCCCCCTCGCCGGTAAACCCGAAAGCTCAACGAACTCCTCTAGAGAAATAGAAACTTCCCTATCCGCCGTCAGGAAAGTATGCGTGGGGATATTCCATTGTTCAATGAAAGCCCTTGTCCACCACGTTGGAGGAGTAGGATATTCGAAAAGCGAGACATAGACGGCGGAGTATAAACCGATCTTCGTCAGATGAGCTCTTTTCGCCGCTAAGATGTACCGGGCCCATGGCAGGTATCCAGCAAGCGGTCGCGGATTCAATCCAATATTATAGGCCTGTCCCCAAGGGCGTGCTTCACCCTGACAGATTCGCCTTCCTAGGATGTCTATGGCCGGCGGCGGCTGTACCGGAATAGCGCCGATTGCGGGCTGGAGAAGATCGTCCGAATTCCAATTTTTAACCTCCACGGCATACTCCACCGGGGGTTTATCTGCGTAGGGGATCGTGACTATGGGTTCAGAAGGCGAGGCGGAACTAAAACTACGGCGGCCTTGGATAATCTGACTGTACCACCTTCCCCACAGGTGGAGATGTTTGCACTCAGGATCACGATCTTTAATCAAGGCAAACACTACCCGGTCCACTGGTGCGTGTGGGAACCCTCCTTCTGAGCGAACGAAGGGAAAAGACAAGTCGTCAGACATTCTTCCTGCATAAAATATATATATATCATTAGTGCCCTGACACTTAACATTTAATAAAAATAATATATATAAAAAAAATATATAATAATAATAATAATAATAAATAAAAAGCTGGCTCCACACTGTGAGGCAGTGGGTAGGGGACAAAGGGGGGACCCACAAAATCAAGATGACGGCGCATCATTTGATAAGACAATCCCACCATTGGATGAGACTGTCAGTCAATTAAAAGACCCCCAAGAGAATATCCCCATTGGGGGGACCCCTAGAGACAAGGAGAAGATCTCCTCTTTTCAGAGCAAAGCTCTGCCACAGAGTGACATTTGTCAAACTCCTGTTTCAAAGGAATAAAACTTCTTAAAAAGAGCCTAGCTCTGCAGTAGTGATAAAAATTTATAACTCCTCAGAATTAAAATTTTGGGATCTTAAAGATCCATGGAAACTTTTAAAAAGTTTTCTAGTTGATCTATGAAGCAGGGCTCTGTTCATGGGTTAAAACCTAAGAACAGAGTCTCTATAAATTTGGAGAGCAAGGCTCTGTGAATAAAAAAGAAACCCCAAAGGGGTCTCCTTTAGATCAAAGATCTATAAGAGCAACGCTCTGTTGAAGAAACCCCAAAGGGGTTCCTTCAGATCAAAGATCTATAAGAGCAAGGCTCTGATTAGTTAAATTTAATTTAAATTAAATTAAATTAATTTTACCTATAATGGTTCTGAAGTTAGAACTTGGAAGTTCTTAAGGAAATCACAAGAGCAAGGCTCTGGAAGTTCTCAAGTAAGAGCAAGGCTCTGAAATTCAATTTCTTGAGAATGGTAAAAAATTACCAAGGACCAAAGGTCCTATTTATAGGCGCCTGCGCCTGTTCACCTGACTCGTCGATCCGACGGTCAGGATCTTGCCACCGCTGCACCCACGCGCGCGCCACGTGAGCGCAACGGTGGGAGGGCATCTGTTTCCCCCAATCAGAGCAAGGCTCTGTTGAATTTTGAAAATTCAAAAATTCGAAGCAACGCTTCGGTTTCCGTGCGCAGCGCGCAATTTTCCACCTGGCAGAAGCTGAATGGGCAGCGTAACGCCCGAAACAGCGCGTCCCATCAGAGCAAGGCTCTTCAGAAAACTTAATTAAAGACTTAACTGCGCAAACGCACGGATGCGCGACACGTGTCTGCGCAAGCGCTTGGATGCACGACACGTGTCTGCGCAGTTGCGCAGTCGCAACTGCGCAAACGCACGGATGCGCGACACGTGTCTGCGCAAGCGCATGGATGCCCGACACGTGTCTGCGCAGTTCCGCAGTCACAGCTGCGCAAACGCACCGATGCGCGACACGTGTCTGCGCAAACGCACAGATGCGTGACACGTGTCTGCGCAGTTGCGCAGCCGCAGCTGCGCAAACGCACAGATGCGCGACACGTGTCTGCGCAAACGCACAGATGCGTGACACGTGTCTGCGCAGTTGCGCAGCCGCAGCTGCGCAAACGCACGGATGCGCGACACGTGTCTGCGCAAACGCACGGATGCGCGACACACGTCTGCGCAGTTGCGCAGTCGCAGCTGCGCAAACGCACGGATGCGCGACACGCGTCTGCGCAGTTGCGCAATCGCAACTGCGCAAGCGCTCGGATGCGCGACACGCGTCTGCGCAGTTGCGCAATCGCAACTGCGCAAGCGCTCGGATGCGGGACACGTGTCATTTGCTGGTGAGTTGCGCAGCAACTGAATGAAGATTTAGATAAATCTTTTCTGTTCTCCTGTAAAACAGGAACCCTTGGATCAAAGATCCAATGGTGGGAAAATTCCCAAAATTATTCAGGAAAGATTTTGTTAACAAATCCAACAAATTTGTGGGCACTATAAATAAGACCCCAAACCTCATTCAAAAAAAAGGGAGAGAGGAGAAAATAATCAGAGAGAGAATCAATCATCAAGAGAAGGAAAAAAACTTCTGAAAGAAAAGGCTCTTGAAGATTAATCAAGAACCAAAAAGAAGGTAAAATTTCTCAAGAACAGAAGATTAAAAAAAAGTGAATAATAAAAAAATAGTGCCTTGCACTTGATATGAACCCCTGGTTCTAAAAAAAAAATAAATAAATAAAGGAATAATAAATAGTGCCTTGCACTTAACATGAACCCTTGGTTCTGTATGATGAGGAAAAAACAAGAACTTGTTTTTCCTTTGATCCAAATTCAAATCAAAAGTGCCATGCACTGGTGTTCTTCAATCTGAAGATTTCTAGGGTTCTGCAACCCCTTGTTTTGGGCCAGGCCCAAATTAAGTTGAAATAATAAAAGGGCAAGGCCCTGGTTTGGAAAAATTCCTGAGTTTCTGCAAACTCATTATTTAAAAGGGCCTGGCCCAAACTAAACTGCAGAACAATAAAAGGGCAAAGCCCTGTTTGTAAAAATTTCCTGAATGCCTGCAACTCATCATTTAAAAGGGTCTGGCCCAACCCAAGGAAATTATTGAGTTTCTGAAACTCATTATTTAAAAGGGCAAGGCCCTGCTTGGAGAATTCCTGAGTTCTTGTAACTCATTACAAGGGCCTGGCCCAAACCAGACTTGCAAAATAATGAAAGGGGCAGAGCCCTGTTTACATCGATTCTTCTAATCGGGCAGAGCCTAAAAATAAAAATTGGACTTAACCCAATCCTGGCTGTAAGTCCTTAAATTAAATGCCTCTCATAAGACAAGTCATGACCGGTTCGAGGGTACATCTCCGAACTCCTTTGACACCTGCCGTTGTAATTCCTCAACGACGTCAAAGAGGTGACGGGTCCCAACGACCATTCAAACTAATATCGGACCGAAACGTCCGTAAACTAATATCGGACCGAAACGTCCTTAAACTAATATCGGACCGAAACGTCCCTAAACTAATATCGGACCGAAACGTCCTTAAACTAATATCGGACCGAAACGTCCCTAAACTAATAATGGACCACTACGTCCCTAAACTGGCGACGGACCGCCACGTCCCTAAACTGGAATATGGACCACTACGTCTTTAAACTGGCGACGGACCGAAACGTCCCTAAACTAATAATGGACCCCCACGTCCCTAAAACTGGCGATGGACCGCCATGTCCTTAAACTGGCACAATAGGGCCCAAATGCTCCTTTGTTGGATCTAAACGGTCCCGCCTAAGTTGATCTTAACCCCAAACACGGTTAACGTGTCCTTAGACATTTAAATAAACGGTAAAACTCCAAATTAACTTTGGTTCAAGGGAACATCTCTGAACTCCTCAGACGTCTGTCGTTGTAATCCCTCAACGACGTCAGAGAGGTGACGAGTCCCGACGGCCGGATAATTAAATCAACCATGATGTTAAGTTGATCGTAGTCTAAAACAAGACTAACGTATCCTTAACGAACGTTTGAGTCGATCTTAGTCACAACGCGACTAATGCATCCTTAAACTAAAAACACCAAACCCAAATCTAAGTAAATACGGATTTGGACTAATCTACGTCCTACGGGTGACGACATCACTCAGTCTCCGTATACAATCCACGGGCAATCACAAACAAAACAAACACACACGACACGAAGTGAAATTCTGGAGTAGGAGAAAGTTGTTACCGTTATGCGATAGCGTAATTAACTGCAGGGGCTTGCGCCTGCAGGGAAGAGTGTCCCCACAATCAAAAACCCCTCATCCTGAGGGGGAATCTGACGAAGTCTGCTACATCGGCCGCATCCGTCTAAACCTCCGATACACGGTGCCATAAATCAACTTGGCATCTTCGGAGAGGTAGACGGATAAAACCAAATAGCATCTGCCCCGAACCTCAAGCACCGTGACGTCCTAACGTCCAGGCCGCCGTTCGGAGGGGAACAGGACTCATAACCATCCGGAGATACAACTGATGACACTTATCGGTTTATCTCCATTGTGATGGCCATCGATTTGTTGTAGTCATGTTCTGCACAGCGCGACATCAACTCCCTATATCGAAAAAGATGAATCCCCTCGATCGCTTACTGTATCCACGTGCTTCGGGACTATACCCAACTAAAACATATTTGCACGACCCCTTTGAGTCGTAGTAGGGTAGAAGTCTAAGTATAGTGGAAACATACATAAGACACTATGGTGATCTCAGGTCCGAGGGACTACCCTGTACTCATGTTATAAGAGAACTGCTACCTGACATTGGTATATTATCAACTAGGAGTTCTCGGTGAGTCCATCCAGTGTAACTCATCCAATGAGCATCTGTATACAATCCTCGATGTCAAACACCAATAGCTACAGGATTGGCCATCGCCGTCCAACCGGGTCAGGAAACGTACACACTAGTCTAAACTGAAGTACCGATACTCAGTCTCGATACTCCTATGAATAGGGACATTTAAGGATGTGCTTATCGACTATCTAGGCCCCACTAGTATGATCTCCATCATCGTCCTGGTAGTCAAGTAAAATTCTAAGGGTTTTATCTCATATCTAAACGATATGTGATAATGAATAAATCACATCACATGAAAGATAAAGAGAAACCAAATAGCATACTATCATCTCGAGTAAGATTGTTCTCTCGTATATGTCCTCTTTCAATTACAATAATTGTCTTGAGGGCACCTATATCCAACAGTTAATTAATTCATGATTAGATTTAGGGGATTCAATACCTAGATATATTTCCTTGATCCTAATTTTCTAAAAGTTTTATCTTTTGCCTGTTTTAATTTCCGCCTTTAAATATTTAGTAATAAATAATTCTATTCCAAAAAAACTATCTTTTAATTCGTTAGGTTTCAACTAAAGTTGCTCTTTTCCCTATGGATCGACCCATAAGTATTACAACCGACAACCGTGCACTTGTGGTTTAAATTAGAACTTAAAAATAACCCAGAAACTTTTTAGCGCCGTTGCCGGGGACGACGGTTTCAATTTCAGTAAAATTTTTCGAATTAATTTTTCTTATTTATTTTTATTTTTTTTAGTTCTATTTTATTCTGTTTTATTTGAACTTTATTTCACGAAATTTGAAGCTGCAGAGAGCTATTTGGAGAGAGTCAGAGAAGGTAGCAGAAGACGGGAGCCAAAAGGCCAAGATTTTTCGACGGATCCACCGGGCCCACCCATGAAGTCGCGGCCTCGTCAGCATTTTTCATGTTGATACTTTTTGGTATCAATTATGTTTTTAATTCTTTTTTATTTCCTAATTTTTAGACTACAAATTTAGTTTCCTGCTTTTATCAGTTTAATTTTATTTTTGTCTTTTCTTTTCTGCATTCTAGTTTTAAAAAAAATAAAAAATAAAAAATATTTAAATATGGATGACAAACATGCAAAACCAAGTTTATATGATTTATTTTATATAGTTAATCTATCACTTCAACCTTGCATTAAAACAAATATGTATAAGCGCGGTTTTAATTCACTTGACACATCCATATCCGCCAATGATGTTATGTTTGATGCTATTATGCATAGAATAGAGGCTCTTATGAATAAAGATCGTGTTCCTAGTAATCTACCTTTTCATCTTTTTGCACTAATTGTCAAGATCCTTCTCATTCTTATGAGGAGTATTCATTCATTAATTGGAGGAACAAAACAAATTATTGTTGGAATCAACGTATGTATTCGGAAGTTTTTAACTACAATTTAGGCCAATAATTCCAACCAAACCCTTATTATGATATAGGTCCTCCATGCAATCCAATTCAAACCGAACCAACTTTCATTTCTCTAAATTTCATAGGTCAACAATTCCCATCATACCAATATTATAATGTTGGCTCTTCTTACGATTAAATCGAATCCTACCCAACTTTCACACTTCTTTATACGTTGATAATAATCATGAAATAAGAAGTTCAATGTTGCAAACCGAATTTGAATATTCATTAAAAACCACGTCTAACTTAGAAAAAGGATTGACAGAATATACATCCACCATGGCTGCATATATACAAATGTCTAAACAATTGCTTCGAGTCCATGAGGAAACAATGAAATGGATTAGTATGTTTAATGTACAAATTGCTGCCATGAATAATGAGAAAGAACAAGAGACCATCCCGAGGTAAATCTACACAAACCCAATTGTTCCCAATACCTTAGAACATCATGATCAAGCTATTGAGGAAGTGCTAGAGTATGAACGTGGTTTGGAACGTAAAACCGAGGAACGTTTTTTTAGTGGACGGGGGCTAGGGTCGCGACACTCGCGTGCATGGCGGAATCGCATAACAAAAATTTTATGCAAGTTTAACCCTATTTCAATCACAAAGATCACACAATAATATAGCAATTGAGAACTACATACAAATAGATAGCAAAGAGAAAATTCTACAACCTTTATAGCGTCTTCACATGCTCCAATGGAGAATCCGAACTTATGCTAGACTCCGCAAGCTCCCAGAAGTGTCCTCACACCAACCGCCTCGCCGTAGATGATCCGCAGTGAAGCCACGAAGCCCGTACCTTCAACTCCTCCATCTTAAGGAGTCACTCCACTTCTTCGCTTGCTATGCACTAATAGGGTAAGTGGATTAATGAGTACTCTCCGGATTTTGGTTTCTCCCCACCGAGACAACTTTTGCCATTGAAGTAGAGAGCTCCAAGCTTTTGTGGAAGAGGAAGAAGAAGAAGAAAAATGGACCTATATTTAAATAAGAGAGTCCCACCTTTTATAATGTTAACATAATGATTGAGAGAGATTTTGTGTGCGTTTTAAATTTAAGAATACCGCAATCAAGACGGTGTCGCTTGGTAGCTAGCCGGTTGAGTACGAGTCGGTCCACACGAAAATGGTGTTCTTTCTTTAAGTTCTAACGAGCTAAGTCCTATTTTTGGTAGTTTTTGTTTTAAGATCTAAGAATGAGATTAAATTGATTTAAAGGCTTGCTAGGGTTAGGATTAGGTTAGTTTGGAATAGGGATTCTACTCACTGTTTTTAATGCCCTAGTTAAGAATATAGATGTTAGGGTAATAGTCAACAAAGGGGATTAGCACGACTAGGAAGAAACTTAGTTTCTTCCTTTTGGTCATTGTCCGTCCTTTCTTGACTCTTAGCTCTAACCTCCAGTTAATTCAACCACAACCGGTCTAACTAGGGAATCGCCGCTATCATTTAGGATAGGGTGCCGTAGTGAGCGGTGTGTGGTTGAATTAAAAAGAGTCTGTATTATAAAAATTATATGGGCAAAAAAAGGAGTGAGAGATTTCCTTCTCTCAAACCTTCCATATCCTAACCCTAACAAGTGAGGAATTACTCACTCATTAGGAAGTTAACGATGAAATTCATTTTTATAATTTTTTTATATTAGAAAACTAAATTGCAGATATTAAAGGAACAGATAAAAATTACAAGAATTAAATTCAGATAATAAAAGAATGCAAGATAAAAATAAAAAAACCTTATTTTATTGATAACCTCTCAACGATTACAAGGGAAATTAAAATTTAAATCTAGAATTAAAAAGAGGCATGCCTAATTAGGCTTCTGGCTTTCCTATTTATAGATAGGAGAAACCCTAGGTTTACATCTGATCCACATTTGAATTTACAAGACTACCCTAAGAAAGCCGGGTCAAAGCACCGACACCCACCGGCACATGCACCGACACGTGCATTGCACGGCCGCGGTTCCGCTGCAGAAAGCCTTGTTTGGCCGCGGTTCCGCGGCCGTGTGGTGGGCTCTTGGGCTCAATTCTTCAGGGATGCTTCATGTTGCTTTTTCCTTCTGTTTTCTTCACTTGGTTCCTCAGAATCTTTTCTACTTTCTTCCAGATTTCCAACAGTGCAGAATTATGTGGACTTTTTGCCGTGAGCTTCGCGTTGAGGTCTTGAATCTCGTGCTACCCTTGTGCTTTGTGCATTGAACTGTCTACTGATCTTCATTTGTTTCTTGAACTGGTAAGCGGTATCATACGGATTCCTCTATTGTTGGTCGTAGTCTCACATTTGTAGCGTCTTTTCATGAATTTCACTGTAATGATCTGAGAACCTGTAACCTGCAACTATTTAGCAGACATGGATCAAAAGCACCTATTTATTTGTAATGTGATTAAAAATGGCCGATATAATAATGCAAAATTCTGATATGAACAAATACCCCCAAACTTATCTTTTGCTCATCCCGAGCAAAGCCAATTTTATTCTCAAAAAAATTCCTAACCTCACTTTCGCAGGGAACGCGATTGCACTGAGCCCGTGCTACAAGTCGTTAAACCTCTAGGTGTCCCTAGTAGGAGGAGTGTTGTCTCCTGAGCGTTTTCAGCGGATACTACCCACAAAATCCGATCAATTTGGTCTGTAGACTTTCATTCTTCAATTCAGTATTCTAGCAAGAAATTCTATTATCTTTAACTTAGAAATCATCAACCCGTATTTTTCACACTCACTTTTCATTTAACTAAGATCGTATATGTTTCGCAAATTTATAAAATTTTCAACATCTTTTGAATTTTCCTTCTAAGGTTCTATCTCAACTTAGAAATTTTTATCATCTCTACTGAAGGTATAAGCCCTATCTTTCATTCTTATCTCTCATCCAAACCCCAATCATATACCCCTACGTGTGTGTAATTTTTACCCCTACACTTGGAAATTCAATTCAAGCTATCATACTCTTGTCCATGTCCAAAGTACTTTTAGTTGGTGAATTTTAGATGAAATTGCTCACACATCCTTCATGCGACCGTTAATACTTCTTGAGGTACTAAACGACCGATTACAAAATGTGCTTGCGCATTTAGGTGTAATTCCTCGTCTTGTAATACCTAAGGCTTAGCAGTGACTCACAAACCAGTTGGTCTAAGGCACTAGGTGATAAAGCACCCTCGCTATATTTTTTTATTTATGCTGCCTTAAGCAATTACAAAACCAGTGTTCATTTTTTTATGTCTCTTTATTCACCTTTTATATTTTTATTTTATTTTTTTCTCATACTAAGGATTTTAGAAAAGAGCATTTCAAGGTATCCTCTACTATTCCAAGTTTCAAGGTGCGTGTTTGTGCAAGTTGTAGGGTATATATTTTCAGAATTTAGACTAAAGGTTCAGAATTTATTTTTCAGACTTACACTTCAAATAAAAATTTTAATACCCTTCCCTTATTTTGACTTATCCCTAGAACTGAACTCAAAATTTGCTTATTTCTAAATAAACTGCAATGACATACATTTTCTATAGTTAAACTTTAAGAAAGGTTATTCTTAGGGTTTTTAATTTACTAAGTTTAAGATCTAGTTTTTCCCTACTATTCAACCGTCATGTTGAACTTGAGTCAAATATGGCCAAGATCGAATTTTTCAATTTTTATAATTTTTTGAAATTTTTCAATTTTTATTTGATTTTTTATATATATATATTTTTTATTTTTTTTCAATTTTAATTTTTTATATTTTTTTTTATAAAGATGCAATGCGGAATTAAATATGCAAAGAAAGAAGAAACAAATATGTACAAAAAAATTAAAATATGCAATGCAATGATAGCTATTTACAAACCACCTCCACCCCCAAACTTATCAAAAACAGTGCCCTCACTGCTCATGGTCTCGCCGTCCCCTCGAACGTGAACGGGAACGTTCCTCTCTCGCCAGCAGGGTGGTCATGCCGTGCTCTATCTCTGTAACTCGCTGATCTAGGTTGGTCACCATCCCTATCAATCTTTCTATCCCCCTAGTGGCTCTCCTAAGTAAACGTGCTTGTGCTGCGGGGGTAAGCTCTTCCTCGCTCGTGGTCGAGCTGGAGCTGGGTGTCTTGGCAGGTACGTCCTCGGTCGGCTCGGTGCGTGACCATACATCATGTAAGCGGGTATAGGACGCGGATACGCCCTCAAGAAGAGGTCTAATAGGGATCCCTCCATGCATATAAAACTCAAATTCCTCCACAGGGAGGAAATGGCGACACAGTTGTGTCACCAACATAGGGTATGGATAATTGGCAGCCCTCTTGCCCGCACCAATCGAATGAAGTAATACCGTGCACATATCATAGCTGGGGTTCCTAGTCATCAAGGTGTGCACGATATGAAGGGATGGTGTGAAAAATGTAGTGTTGTGCGAACTACCAAAAATATTATTTTGTGCCCAACGGCACACAGTCAACACGTTTGCAAAGAGGGTTCTAGCCTGGATGCCTTTTCGTGGCTCCCTCGAACAGTCATTACCCATCAAGGGTAGGTAGTCCTCGAATTGGAGGGGTTGGTCATGAATAGGTAATCTAGGTATTAAGGTGACTTCATGGATGAAGTCCCTATCGATTATTATCTCCCTATCCCCCCAAATTAATCTAATATAACCATGTTGTGAGAGGCAACCATCCTCCATGCACTCGTAAAAACGGTTTACAAGATAAGCGCGAAGGAATTTGGATGGTTGAAAAGTAAAAAGTTCCGCCCACGCCTTCGGATCTCATCACCGAAATAGCTACCATAGACCGTGTGTGCAAACATTTGGGAAAAATCTCTTTCGAATTGCAAAGTGGGTGGCATCACAGAGAATGCAGATATTTATGAAAATTTTAACAGAGAGGGAAAGGAAGTGCAAACCTCCTCTGAAGATTTCAGAGAGCGACGACTCCAGACGGCGGCGGATGCGCGGTCAGAACACCCCTTGTGCGGCGAAAGGGCGGCGGCTTGGCGAGATCTCACTGCAGAACTTTGGCGGCGTCTAGGGTTTTCTGAGAGGAATACTTTAGGGTTTGGTAAGATGCAGAGAGGACTCGGGTTCTTTTTATAGGGGGTGTTTTGGTTTTTTGTCAAAAGGCCCTCTTAAAAAGATGAAATTATTTGCAAAAAATATTTTTTAATTTTTTATTAAAACTGAAAATTTACAAAATTACCCCCAAAAATTGGAAAGAAATTTTTTTTTATCTTTTATTTTCATTTTTTTATTTTGTTTTTATATAATTATAAGTGGTACATACCCCCAAACTTATTTGAAACAGTGTTCCCACTGTTTATGGCTAGATAACTGAAATTTGGGGGTAGATGGAGGAAGATCAGTCAACGTAAATCGGCTCCTGCAACAGCAGGAGCTCCTCCGAAGGGTCCGCGGTGAGGAACGGTTTAAGCCTATGTCCGTTCACTTTAAATAGTGAACCGTCCTCTGGATTCTCTAAGCCGACCGCACCGTGCGGATATACGGTGCGTACCAAAAATGGTCATTTCCATCGAGATCTAAGCTTGCCGGGATGGAAATGTAGCCGGGTGTCATAAAGTAAAACCTGTTGACCAGGTTTGAATGTTTTGCGCATAAGGTGTTTATCGTGAAACACCTTCGTTCGGTTTTTGACGACAACCGCATTCTCGTAAGCTTCATCCCGAAGCTCGCTTAATTCATTTAATTGCAACTTTCTATGGCTGTCAGCATCTCCTAGAAATAGATTCAACTCTTTTATCGCCCAAAATGCACGATGCTCAATTTCAACTGGAAGGTGGCAGGCCTTTCCATAAACAAGCCTATACGGAGACATACCAAGATCGGTCTTATAGGCAGTTCGAAATGCCCAAAGGGCATCAATAAGTTTTGAAGACCAATCCTTACGGTTTTTGGAAACCGTTTTCTCCAATATCTTTTTAATTTGCCGATTTGAAATCTCGGCTTGCCCATACGTTTGGGGATGATAGGGCGTTGATAGCTTGTGACTAATGGAATATTTCCGCATTAAGGACTCGAAAGTTTTATTACAGAAATGAGTTCCATTATCGCTGATAATTGCGCGGGGGTGCCCAAACCGAGAGAAATGTTTTCTTTGAGGAATCTAAGGACAACCTTGTTGTCATTAGTCCGGTTGGGCACAGCCTCGACCCACTTAGAAACATAGTCAACAGTAAGGAGAATATACACGTTCCCAAAAGAATTTGGAAACGGTCCCATAAAATCTATCCCCCAAACATCAAAAATTTCCACAACTAATATTGGTTAGAGCGGCATTTCTTTTCTCCTAGATATCCGGACTAAGTGTTGGCACCGGGAGCATGTCTTGCAGTAATCATGTGCGTCTTTAAAAAGTTGTGGCCAGTAGAAACCACACTGCAAGATCTTTTCGGCTGTCTTTTTAGGGCCAAAATGCCCGCCACACGCTTGATCGTGGCAGAATGACGGCACGCTCTTAAACTCATTGTCGGGAATACACCGATGAATAATTTGGTCGGGACAGTATTTGAATAGATACGGTTCATCCAAGTAAAAATGTTTTACCTGGGATAGAAATCGGAGTCTGTCCTGATTCGACCATTCATTTGGTATAAGTCCGGTGACCAAATAATTCACAATATCTGCGAACCAAGGTTCGCATGATATAGTCAAGAGCTGCTCATCTGGAAAAAAATGTCTTTTATAGGAAATTGAAGCGTCGGCGAAGAAGGGAGGCGTGAAAGATAGTCGGCGACTACGTTTTCGCATCCTCTTTTGTCTCTGATGACAAGGTCAAACTCTTGTAGTAAGAGAATCCAACGTATCAGCCGAGATTTAGCGTCCTTCTTTGCAAAAAGATGGTGAAGAGCTGAGTGGTCAGTGTAAACGATGACTGGAGAGCCGATTAAGTAGGGCCTGAACTTTTCTAATACAAACACAACAGCTAAGAATTCCTTCTCAGTTGTTGTATAATTTAATTAGACCTCGTTCAAAGTTCGGCTAGCGTAATAAATTACATGCGGCATCTTATCTATGTGCTGTCCAAAGACAGCACCAATGGCAAAATCAGATACATCGCACATAATTTCAAATGGATGCGTCCAGTCAGAAGACGAAAGAATGGGAGCAGAAGTAAGTGAGTTTTTCAATGACTCGAACGCCTTCATACAGCTCGAGTCGAAATCAAATGTGGTGTCCTTGGCCAACAAAAGAGTCAAGGGTCTAGCTATCTTGCTAAAATCCTTGATGAATCGTCTATAGAAACCGGCATGGCCAAGGAAGGCTCAAATGTCTCGGACGCATTTGGGAGGAGGAAGATTGGAAATGACTTCAATCTTAGTTTTATCTACCTCAATGTCATTTTGCGAGATGATATGTCCTAAGACAATACCTTTTCGTACCATAAAGTGGCACTTCTCCCAATTTAAAGTAAGGTTCTTGTCCTTACATCGGGTAAGGACTGCGTCGAGTGTAGCAAACACTCATCAAATAAGTCGCCAAAAATGGAGAAATCATCCATGAAGATCTCCAAGAATTTTTCCACCTGTTCAGTTGAAAATATTGCACTTTGGTATAAGTATTTTCCTTACATTTCTTAAATAATAAAAGGTGTTTATTATAAATATTAAACATATTTGGATTTATCTGCAAAATACTATTTGCCATATTTTTATATATTATAATTAATATTATGAAGGAAAATATAGGCATTTTATATTTATATAATATTTTGGTAATTGAAAATATGCATATCATATCAAATATTCTAATCATGATTCTTAAAAGATATAATATCATACAAATGGTTAGAATAATATTTCAAAATATATGCATAATATTTTAGTAATTAAAAGATGCATAGCATATCAAAATTCTTAATCATGTTTCTTAAAGATTTATTACCATATAAAGTGCATAGCATATTAAATATTCTTAATCAAGTTTCTTAAAGATTTATTACCATATATAGTGATTAAGATACTCTCTCTAATTTAATAAATAAACTAACATTATTCATAGAGATATTGTGTAAGATTTAGCTCCGGTCAAGAGATCAAGGTGTTCAAGATGTCAGGATCAAAAATCTACCAAAATCATAAAATCAATACTGACAGGGACTCAGAATCCAGGCATCGAAAGTCACCATATTAGGAAGTCACCATATATGGTAACTAGTTTTTCTTCTTTGAGGGCTATATAATGGACCAAGGGCTAAAGTTAGATGGCATCAAGCCGAAGAGATCACGAAGTCCAAGACGGCTCACGCATCCAGGCTGATCATCAACTGTTCATCTACCTCCTTCGGAAGAGTTCGAGAAGCAAACCAAGTTTTTGTAATCATTTTCTAAGAAATAAAGTGTAGATTGTTCAAGTTGATTAATAAAGGTAGTTGTTTTATTTAATTCTTTTGCATTTTACATTATGTTTTCCCTCTCTGTCTTTTCATCTTCTTTTCCCAACATGCGCGAGTAATTCTCCGCTTGTTAGGGTTCATAGGATTAGGAGAGATTAATGGATGATGAAGATCTTTAAACTCTTTTTACGTCCTATAAAGTTTATAAATTTTACTAAAAGAATCATTAACATCCTAATCGGGCGCGCTACCAATTTATTGTTAGTCTCGACCGCGATTAGAGATTAGATTAATGATTGTTTTGGTAAAGGCTAGATATGAATGGAGTTCCATGTCGAGATAGGGGTTAAGAGTGGGAACCCTTTTCCCTCCAGAAACCCTAATCTACATGCATCTCTGTCGTTCTAGTTATAAATCTATTAAAGGATAAAAAGAGTAATCTTTAATTAACCATCCATAACTACTAAATCCTAATGAACCCTACAATCCCCCTTTTAATATTGAACTTACATCCATAATTAATCTAGATCTATATTTTGCATCCGTATTTAACGTAAATCTAGAACATACAACCTTTCTTATTTCTTCCTCCTTTCTTTCTCAACGCGTCTAAAGTAAGAATAAAATATTCCATGTTTCCCTACGGACGACCCGTACTCATCTCGGCTAGCTACAAACGACACCGTTATTGATTACGGTTATTCTACAAGCACTTTTTCATATCAATCAAATGGCGTCGTTGTCGGGGATAGGTGCGTAATTTTTTTTCTTGCTATTCGTGTTGAATTCTTATTCGATCCATATCATAAATAAACAAAACTGCAAATTGTATATTTAACGATTATTGTGAGAATTTTACGAGGGAATCTGGAGTCATTTGAGTGAGGAGATAAAGATCAGAGACATTCATTAAGAGCCAGAGAAGGAAGGGAGGCCACTTAGCAAAAATCTTCATCAGATTTTCCTAGTCGGCGGCGGAACCGCGGCATAAAGAGCCTATTGGCGGCGGAACCGCGGCTCATTAAGGGATTTAGGGGTTTCCAATTTCTCTGGTATCTTCTTTACATCTTTCTCTCTCCTCTGAAATCCAATAAAATATTTTTTCTGCAGGATTCTTTGTAAAATATCGCCGCTCAAAAATCTTTTTGCAAAGTTTTGTTATTGGTTTGTTGTTGCATATTTTAATACGGACTTTAAAGGGCAAAGACCAAATTCAGATTAGATGGGGAGTTCATTACCCTTCCTAAGCCCTGAAAATCACAAAAACTTGCATCTGCATCACCCTCATTAACTAAAAAATATCTAGACAAGACTCTAAGGATCGTCGCGTTCAATTAGGACAGAAGGAGGTCGTGGGTAATCTATTGCTTATCCGCGTTTCTTTTGTGGTGTCTAAGGCAAGTGTGTTTAAAGCAAGTGGTTACTTAATTAGGCCCACTACTTATGTAGTGGAGAACCTCCCATTTACCTGGCACTTACCTGGCCACAGAAGGGGCAAAGAGGCAATAGAGGATTTATCCTGCGATTTGTCTTCTGGAAGTCTAGGAGCGGTCTAGAGACTTGACCTAGGTGACTATTAGATATAGGGTTGCTTGTGCATGTTTGTGTGAATTTTCATAAATCCGTCCTTTTTCAAAACAAACCAATTATTTTCTCTCCTTTTTTTACCCTTCTTTTCCCCCTCTTCTCTTCTTATAATGGGTGACCCAAATAGAAGAACTCTTGCCGAGTTTTGCTGTCCACAACCAGATATTTCTTGTTTTCGTAATCCCTTCGGTATATCGTCCGACTCTCCTATGTCCTTAAGAGATCGGATAGAACAAGCGGGTAGAAACAGTTGGCTACCTCAGTCTAGGTCTTATCAACCGTATCCTAATTCTATATCCGTTTCAGTTGATACTCCGAGTGAGGATACCCCTAGACGCATATCCATTGCTGAGCATATAGCTAGTGCTAGAGGCCAAAGTTTCAATCCGAACCAATATCAACCGTATCCTAATTCTACATCCGTTTCAGTTGATACTCCGAGTGAGGATGCCCCTAGACGCATGTCCCTTGCTGAGCATATAGCTAGGGCTAGAGGCCAAAGTTTCAATCTGGACAATTATCAACCATCACCTCCACTTTCTAAAGAAGAATTTCATAATCACTTTGTGACATGTATGATATCCAATAGCCAACCGACCAACCAATATCAATATTCTTCTTATCACAATGTTAACCCTACTCCTGCCCAATTTTCACAACCATTCTGTTCCTATCAATCAAATCCGACTTTTCCACCTTCTCTAAACGGTCCTTCTAATCAGTCATTTGGGAGTTTTAATTGTCCACAAGAATTTCAATCATATACTGAAACTCCTTATCAACCCAAGTCTAGTCTTGAGCGGACATTAGAAGAAGGTTTAGTGATGTTGAACCGCATCAGAGAGGAATGGAAGGTAAGCATGTCTAAATATGAAGGAGCAACTAATTTCAAACCAGCCCAAAAATTTTCAGTATATAATTCGGGCCTAGGAAAAAATGAGAATTTGGGTAGTGAGAGAGAACTGTACACCTTTCCTAATCAAACATTCCCTTTCCAAACTGAAATCCACAACTCCAGTTTCACAGATTCATCGAGTACACCAAATGATTCACCAATTGACGATAGAATGTATGAGAAGTTGTGTAATAATGCAGTGTTTGATTTACCCGACTGTGAAGGGTCCATTTCGAGTGAAACCATACCAAATCCTTGTGATCTCTACACCTCCACTCTTGAACCAAAATTGATTGAAAACTATACTTTTGATGAGGTGTTTGAGAATTTTAACCTTCACTTGAATGAGGTGATTGATGTTGGGGATATATTGATTGATGAACCCGAAATTTTGGATGAGTTTGTCCCACCAATTCATCAGGTCCTTTCACTTCCTTGTGGTCATCATCTCGAGCCTTTGATAATTCTTCCCGAACTCCAAATGCTTCTCCACGTTGATAATAATAGTATAACCGAACAGCAGACCGAAATTTAGCCTACATCTTCCACATCTGGTTTTGCGATCCTCGACACACCAATTTTTTTACCCATTTCACCTTCTACTTTCTCCAGTTCTTCTTCTATTCTTCCTATAGTTTCAGTGAGTTTTGATGAATCACAATCCGATAATTCAAGTTCGACAATCCCAGAAAGCCAACTTGATTTGGATATTTTTGAAAATGAGGTAAATGAGTTTTTCGAGTCTTCTACCTCCATGTATTTTGACAAATCAAGTATGGTAAAATCTGACACAAAACTTATTGACATCAAAATGTTCAATAACATCATCGACGACAGTTTTGAAGAACTTTTTGCTGACGAACTTGCATTCCTAAACAATATGGATTTTCTGATTGATCAACCTCCACCTATAGAAGTTGAACCGCCACCACTTCTTCTTCCTAATCATTCACATTCTCCCTGTCATTCATCCTCATTCTTTCATTTCTATAATTTAAAACTCAAACCCTTTCCAGACTACCACTTATCTCTTCCTTATTTCTGCCTGACTCTATATAACATGTTCTTCCACCGACCTATACGCTACACTGATAAAATTTTTGAATGGTTGATACTAATTTTTGGTCTTTGTAAAGTCTTATTTTGACCAAATGACTTACCCCCTTTTAAAATGCTTAATATTGTCTAACTCATGTTTGAGGGGGGGTATATTTTTGGCTCTTGAAAATAAAAGTTGTCCTCAAAAATTGTGAGCCAAAAATAAGTTGGGAGAGGATTTTCAGTTTCACTTATTCTTGCCCCCATTAATAATGTCCTCCCAAGCTTATAGGTTGTTTGAGGTTTAGCAGAAGATAACAGTGAGGACACTGTTCTAGACAAGTTTGGGGGAGGTTTGTGCTTTTACGTATAACTTCGCATACTTTGCATAAGCACAAAACATATAAAAAAAATTTAAAAAAATTGAAAAAAAATATTTTGTACATAAATAAGATAATAAAAGATTAGATAGTGAAAAATTGCATCCAAAAGATTGGAAAATTTTAAGAAAATTAGAAGTTTTCTTAAATTAACTAGTAATAAGTAGTTATGAGCCGTTGTCCCAAGGGTTAGTAAGATAAAAGAAGTCACTAATCTGAGGATAAAAATAAGTCTGAAAAATAGTTCCTATTCTGGAAGCCAAACATTTGAATGTTGATACCCTACTATTTGCACTTTACACACGTCTTGAAACTCGGGATATGTCACAACCCGAAAGAGCACGTGACTGGCCCTTGAACCATATGAAGTCTATAGGACTCCATCTGACCCAAGTAAGCCAAAAGCCCAGAAATCTAAAACCATTTTAAGGAGTAAATAAAGAAAACTGGCTTTCAATAAGTAAAGAAACATGTTTTGAAATCAAGCTTTTAAATAACAAAGACGAATATGCATTTTAAAAATGTGTAGTTTTTTCTGAAAATTTCGGCAAAGTTTCCTTTGTAAAAACTGGCCCCAAACGGGTACAACAAGAATAATATGTATGTGGTGATAAAAGGCATCCCCAAGCGGGAACTAGCTCTTCGTCAATCGACGGTCACAACCACGCAAGCAATATAATATACAACGCCGAAAGGCGAGGATCAAAACTCAGAAAGAAACTCAAAATCAACATGAAAACCATAATACTGCTACGCGCGACTCTAAGGTCGAAATAATATATAACTGAATTTCTAAGTCTCAAACAATATACAAGTTTTGGTTGATGGAATTTCTAGATACAATGAATAATACATCAACTATGGTGGTCCTGATACAAAAGAACCCACCTACCAAAGCAAGTCACCCATATGGAAGCAGTGTGCCAGAAAAACCGCTATGGAATCTGTACGGCAAAAACCTGCAAGAACTGTGGCACAACGGGGGTGAGTTGCCAACTCGTGAATAGAAAATATCTACAAGCAGAGATCGAATGTATGACCCATCCTAGGTCAATACGATCAGATATATATATAACCTCAATATGAACAAGTCTGCAGCATGCTAAACTGGCAATGTAACATCTCTACATAAGTGTAGTGTCAAGTGCTCGTGCCAGTATCTCAGGTAATAGTATATCATAAATATGAGGTATGATCAGTGTAATAAAATCGATATGTATGTGGATCCCGTCCACTCGTCACTCAATGACAATAATCATCATGCATGTAAATATCATAAAGCATATGCATGGAAATATGAGGATATAAACCAGTGTCCCTCGCGACACGTCAAAATCATGAAACCGGAGTGCCCAGCATCGACACTCGAAAACATCATGAAAACTGTGCCCAGCATCGGCACGTAAATCCTCATATATCGGGCTCCGTCAGTACGGATCAGCCCACGGGCTCCGTCTGCGGAATCGGCCTTCGGCCCCAGCAGTACGCCCATATCCATCTATCGACTCTGGTCAGTATCCTCCGGATAACCGCCAAGTCCAACCAATCACCGGTAGGTAGTAGTCCCTCTACCAGGCTCACCATCTACTACACAGCGATCCGTTCTCGCCCCGGGGTACCATACCGGGTCCACCATGTACCCGCAATCGGCCCCATCTGCCTCCTCGAATCGGGTTTCACATGTCGCTCTCAGCACCGAGAAAACACATGGTGGACGCACTGAAATATCATATCGAGGGTAACCGGGTTTTTAAAACAATTGCATATTCTCTTTTGAAATACCCACGGTTCCCAAATCCAGAAATATTATGGAAACAACATATCTCAATGCGTATAATCAGAAAGCATGATGTATGCGACATGTAAAATAACTGTAAACATATCAGTATGTCATGCAAGGGTCATATCCTGAATGCAACAGTACTACCGTGTAGTGACATGGCAATTATCGATGATGAAGTGTGTGAGCCGGCGAACAGTGTACGTGGAACATATGCATCATCGATAATGGTGCTGGTGTCCTAGCAACATGATAGTAATATATCAATAAACACAAGCAATGCAATGCAAATAGCATGAGTATGCGGAATCGAATAATCAACGCAACAGTGAAGAATCTACCTCAATAAATATATCATGCAGCTTTGCCATTTGAAATAAGACGAATCGGGGTTTTTAATAAAATAAGGGCTACGGTGTTTTAAGAAAAGATGCTTCGTTTGAAAATACCCGTAGAATCCCTTTTTGCCTATCTTTAAAATATCCCCGATTCGTTAGTTTTGAAATAGGTATGACTCGGGTCTAGTCTAATGTTTACTAAGTAATCTAAACAGGAGGGGTATGAAACCACCTACGTCTGAGTCGATATATATATAAATATAATAGTCAGTAAGCCCGCCTCAATAGTATCACAAACGATATAACATCCTCGAGTCATGAGCGCGGATCTATCATCATTGTAGGCTCGTACGGTTAAATCGTCGTACGGCATCCCAATAGCTGGGTACGGGTCAATATCACACTATCTCATCACATATCAGGTATCACTACCATCATACCACATAATCTATGGTACAGATCTAAGTCTAGTACAATCGATACCATCTATATAAATGCGTATGTAAACACATGTCCCAAAGCCCGCCAAAGCATTTCGTCGTATCCCCCATACGAATCCTGTCATATCGCCGATCACACGGCCTCAAATCAAATCTCATCGACTCAACTCACATCCCAAGTACTATCCTCATAATCTAGTATATGTACACATAGTCCCATACCCATGTGAACACATACAAATATATATATATATATATATTCCCATATAAACATGCGAAAGAAAGTATGTATGCAAGTGTGTGCGTGCGTGTATGGGTGCAATCCCTACTCTAGGGTTTCGCACTATACTAAATCAATCCATCCTATCATCAATAATCTCAAAGAACATATAGTAATATATGTGTGTATACGTATTCGTATACATCACCACGGACTGCGGGGGTGCTATACGCCATCCACCCGACTTCCCCCGTAGATATAATCTACTCACCTTGCGTCTTTATCTGTCGACGTCACCACGCTTTGCTTGCCATCCCGAAGTCTTCATGGGGTACCTACACATTAACGTATCGCAAATGCGTATCAAAACCAATTCAAAACTAAAACGGCATACGAAACCCCAAAACGATACGCTATGGTCTATAGGTTAGAACCTATGGACAACGCCTTCCAAAACCATCAACAACTCTCGATATCGTCGTATAAACGCCAAGTAGTCAAGGTAAAACACCATACGCAAATTTAGAATTACAAATACGGAATACGGAAACACGAATCCAAAACAGCAACTAAGGAAATAGGCTCCATATTTCACCCTAGGTCAAATTAGACAAATCTATACATGTCAGGGGCCTAATCTATACATGTAAGAGTTGTAGAACCAAAACGACCCAATTTGGTGCAGGTCTAGCCGCAAATTGCGGCCAATAGGAATATATCTGTGGCCGGGTCATGGAGTTAGGGGCTAGGGTCTTGTGTGGTAGTTCTAGGGTGTCTGCACATCTCACTGTCCAATTAATTTTATTTCAGAGTGTCTCGGGTGATAGCAGATTGCAAAATACACTCCCAGATTTACAGTTTTTCCCCGATATCAATTTCTAAATCCGCATTCCGGGTCTTAAGTTTCAGGTTTGGGCCTCAATTCCAGCACTAGGGTGTTTGTATGGCCTCTACTGAGCTTAAATTCACATTACAACCCACAATTTCCTCAAACCCTAACTAGGTTTTCCTTAAGTCCACCATAACACATAATATCAGTTCTAAACTAAACACGGGGTATAAGTGATGCATAAACTAAGCTAATGATCTAGAAATTACCTCATTGGCAACTCAAGAAAATTCTTGAGTTGCCCCTAGTGGCCACAATCCTCGCTTTCTTGGTCCAATGTATAGATCTTGAGCTTGTGCACATTTTTTGTGAAAAGAAGATGGGGTTTTGATGTAGTTTTCATGGTGATTTGGGGCTATTGAAGAGAGGAGGGAGGTGAAGAGCAGCAGCAGCAGCCAAGGCTGAAGAGGGAGAGAGATGAGTGAAGGAAATGAAGGAGATGGCTAAGTCCTTGGGTCAAAGGAGACCATACCTCTCTCTCTCTCACCAAACCTCATATTTTATTCTAAAACCCTTTTTATTTCTTCTCTAAACCCTTCTCACTAGAATAGTAAACCCAAAAGAAACATGATAGAAAATGCACAAGTGTAAAGGAAAATGATATGTGCATGTTTTGCACAAAATTGCTAAAAACAGATTAGCGATTTTTAATCGCGATTAGCACTAAATTAGCACATAAAAGATCATAAAACTTTAAAATGGCATATTTCCATAAAATAACCTATTTTAGAATTTCCCATAATTTTTCCAAATTTTTTTGCATTTAATTATACCAAAATATTAAAATATTCAATAAAATAATATTAAATTATAAAAAAAATCCCAAAAATAATATTTTTTTTTTAAATGTTACAATCTTCCCCCCTTAAATAAATTTGGTCCCCGAATTTAAATTTAAACCCCCAGATACTAAAACATTTCAGTAAAAATCCAAATTGTCGGGGCTCCGAAAATATCAATACATAGCGAATATCATAAAAATGTACTGCTCTATAAGAAATCAATCCCCAAAAATGTATATAAGAATATCCTGTGCGTCTGGTGCGCATGGAATCAAAATCCATATATGTGTCATATAGGTGCACAAAACAACATCTAGGTGCAACTGGTGTGCACGAAACATCTGTCATAGGCAACGTGTATGCCTGACAGCAAAATCAGGTGCATCTGACATGCACAAAGAATCCCGATTTAGTGCATCTGGCGTGCACCAAAATCGTATATCAAAGCACTAAAGGTGCATGAAAACTATGCTGGAAGTGTAAATCAAATCACTGCATAAGATAGGCATGAAATCACAATCAATACCTCAAATATAATAACTATGCGCAAAATATAAATACCAAGTGGGTGCATAAAAACAAATATTATGAAACTCAGCCATCAAGACTAAATCATGCGAACAGAACGCCCAAAATACCGAAATCCAAGATGACGGATACGTGATAATTGAATCACAAAATCACAAATCATAAATACCGTCGTCGGTAGTTCCTCCTTCAAGGTCAAGAAGGTGTCGGTGCATTCAATACTAGCAGCGCAAGATATCTACTTGCCTCTTGCTCCCGGTCAGGCGTCCTCTGTCTCTGGGTCCTTATCTTCTCTGCGGATTACCTATCTCGCAATCAATCGGCTCATCGGCCCTGTCAGGTGTGCTAACGGGGACGATTCCGTTCTGGCACTTCTCTGGTCATCTCTCGGTCAATCATCACGACCACTCGTAAAGCAGCATGTCACTGATGTCGGCCTCTGGCTCTCTGAATGTACATCACACATCTGATCCTGAGTGCAAATATCATTGCAGCAGTGTCCTGGAAGGAATCCTGCTCAAGGTATCTTCCGATCTTGCCTATGCCGGTCTGTACGGAAGCTGGTACTCTTGCATAATCTTTTCTCGCTCAATGGACATCTGCGTCCTCAGCGCAGCATTTTCTCGGAAATTGGTCGCATCCCAGCGCCTCTGTAAGCATATCTGGTCTCTGGTCTCGACGGAAAGTAATGACAGCTCGTCAGCGTCTCGCACGAACCTCTTGTCCCACTTGTCTGAATCATCGTCCACTTCGACGTCACGTCTCTACCTGCACACTACAACGTTCTCGGCTACGGTCAATCTGAAGTCTCTCTCAAATCTCTTTTCTGCCGAATTGCCCGGAAGTCATCGTCCATTGCTGAAGCTAATTCTTGTTCCGGAACGGCTGCATACTCATCACGCCTCTTTCTGAAAGGTAAATCCATATACAATGCCTCTGCGGGCGTATCGCATCTCTGATGTCAGCGGAGTGGGACGTCACCTCGTCGAAATCTCTTGCAAACTCTTTACTTCACTATGCTTCAATGTCGACTGATTCGGACTCGTCTCATCGTGGCTGCACGGATTGCGCTCCAACGGCTATGCTCGTATCTGGAGTCTTCCAAGCAGTGTGTCCCATCACATGCTATCCGAATGATGTCGAACCATCCGATCGACTCGTCAGAACCTCATAATCCCCCAAGAGATCAACATCATGGGTACAGTTTAATAGTATCGAGTACATACCATGGCATCAGTGGTCCAGCCGTAGAAGGGCAAAACCCAAGCCTCACTAATGGCGCCGCGGAACTGCCGCAAACCCTAAGGTTCAAAGGCTTTCACACGGTCATTAAGTCGAGTTAGGGTTTCATTCTTCTAGAGGGTCCATAGAATCGCTTGCATGTCTTTCCGAATACTTTAACTTAGAAAATGGGCTCCTGACACTCTATCGTCTCTATGGACTCTCAACGAATCTGCGTGAAGTCGTCTCTAACTGGAATCAAACTATCTGATGACCTCGCCTCAGGGTAAGCGAACGAACCACATGTCCTAGTCATTCATCCTCGGTGACCAGCGACTCACCATCATATCACTGAGTATATGCTCAAGCTGCAGTAGCTCCAATCATCTGGGTGATATCTCGTCATTTGCAGCAACAATTGGCTCATTCGTCCGTACGCTGAACAGCGCCTCAATCATCATGAATAAGCGATATCTCAATGGTCATCACATCCATGGCTGGCCTCTATCAGTAGCTCAATCCTCTGGTACCGACCGGTACATCCGAGAAATCTCGCAACAGCGATCTGTCAACCGTTCATGGCGCGAAAACACAATAAGACGACGTCTCTATATGCAATCGTACGCCTCTGGAAACATGCCCTGGTCAGTCCTCGTCCACGACGAGCTCATGCTGACGCAGCTCGAGCCGTAGCTCACTCTCCCCGTGCAATCGTGGCAACAAAATCATAACTAGTATCGATGAGGATAGATCATAGGAATGAATATAATACTGTGCAAGGAAATGTACATCCTAAGGCTCCTTAAGCGGAGTGGCGTGTCGTAAGTATGCCGCGGAACATACACACGGTACGTCACTCTACTGAAGTCACCTATTCCATCAACCAAGGGTCATCCTACGCGACGAAAGTTCGGGTCTAATACTTCCTCGACTAAGTCTAAGTTCCATAAGGTCAAGCCTAAGTTCCGTATATATATAGACGCCCTAGGCTCCACATAGTCAAACTTAGACTCGAACCAAGGTTAATCTAGCGCTCTGATACCAACTTTGTCACGACCCGAAAGAGCACGTGACTGGCCATTGAACCATATGAAGTCTATAGGACTCCATCTGACCCAAGTAAGCCAAAAGCCCAGAAATCTAAAACCATTTTAAGGAGTAAATAAAGAAAACTGGTTTTCAATAAGTAAAGAAACATGTTTTGAAATCAAGCTTTTAAAAAACTAAGCCGAATATGCATTTTAAAAATGTGTAGTCTTTTCTGAAAATTTCGGCAGAGTTTCCTTTGTAAAAACTGGCCCCGAACGGGTACAACAAGAATAATATATATGCAGTGATAAAAGGCATCCCCAAGCGGGAGCTAGCTCTTCGTCAATCGACGGTCACAACCACGCAAGCAATATAATATACAACGCCGAAAGGCGAGGATCAAAACTCAGAAAGAAACTCAAAATCAACATGAAAACCATAATACTGCTACGCGCGACTCTAAGGTCGAAATAATACATAACTGAATTTCTAAGTCTCAAACAATATACAAGTTTTGGTTGATGGAATTTCTAGATACAATGAATAATACATCAACTATGGTGGTCCTGATACAAAAGAACCCACCTACCAAAGCAAGTCACCCATATGGAAGCAGTGTGCCAGAAAAGCCGCTATGGAATCTGTACGGCAAAAACCTGCAAGAACTGTGGCACAACGGGGGTGAGTTGCCAACTCGTGAATAGAAAATATCTACAAGCATAGATCGAATGTATGACCCATCCTAGGTCAATACGATCAGATATATATATATAACCTCAATATGAACAAGTCTGCAGCATGCTAAACTGGCAATGTAACCTCTCTACATAAGTGTAGTGCCAAGTGCTCGTGCCAGTATCTTAGGTAAGAGTATATCATAAATATAAGGTATGATCAATGTAATCAAATCGATATGTATGTGGATCCCGTCCACTCGTCACCCAATGACAATAATCATCATGCATGTAAATATCATAAAGCATATGCATGGAAATATGAGGATATAAACCATCTGTGTCCCTCGCGACACGTCAAAATCATGGAACCGGAGTGCCCAGCATCGACACTCGAAAACATCATGAAAACTGTGCCCAGCATCGACACGTAAATCCTTATATATCGGGCTCCGTCAGTCCGGATCAGCCCACGGGCTCTGTCTGCGGAATCGGCCCTCGGCCCAGCAGTACGCCCATATCCATATATCGACTCTGGTCAGTATCCTCCGGATAATCTCCAGGTCCAACCAATCACCGGTAGGTAGTAGTCCCTCTGCCAGGCTCACCGTCTACTACACAGCGATCCGTTCTCGCCACGGGGTACCATACCGGGTCCACCATGTACCCGCAATCGGCCTCATCCGCCTCCTCGAATCAGGTTTCACATGTCGCTCTCAGCACCGAGAAAAACACATGGTGGACGCACTGAAATATCATATCAAGGGTAACCGGGTTTTTTAAACAATTGCATATTCTCTTTTGAAATACCCACGGTTCCCAAATCCAGAAATATCATGGAAACAACATATCTCAATGCGTATAATCAGAAAGCATGATGTATGCGACATGTAAAATAACTGTAAACATATCAGTATGTCATGCAAGGGTCATATCCTGAATGCAACAGTACTACCGTGTAGTGACATGGCAATTATCGATGATGAAGTGTGTGAGCCGGCGAGCAGTGTACGTGGAACATATGCATCATCGATAATGGTGCTGGTGTCCTAGCAACATGATAGTAATATATCAATAAACACAAGCAATGCAATGCAAATAGCATGAATATGCGGAATTGAATAATCAACGCAACAGTGAAGAATCTACCTCAATAAATATATCATGCAGCTTTGCCATTTGAAATAAGACGAATCGGGGTTTTTAATAAAATAAGGGCTACGGTGTTTTAAGAAAAGATGCTTCGTTTGAAAATACCCGTAGAATCCTTTTTTGCCTATCTTTAAAATATCCCCGATTCGTTAGTTTTGAAATAGGTATGACTCAGGTCTAGTCTAATGTTTACTAAGTAATCTAAACAGGAGGGGTATGAAACCACCTACGTCTGAGTCGATATATATATAAATATAATAGTCAGTAAGCCCGCCTCAATAGTATCACAAACGATATAACATCTTCGAGTCATGAGCGCGGATCTATCATCAATGTAGGCTCGTACGGTAAATCGTCGTACGGCATCCCAATAGCTGGGTACGGGTCAATATCACACTATCTCATCACATATCAGGTATCACTACCATCATACCACATAATCTAGGGTACAGATCTAAGTCTAGTACAATCGATACCATCTATATAAATGCGTGTGTAAACACACGTCCTAAAGCCCGCCAAAGCATTCCGTCGTATCTCCCATACGAATCCTGTCATATCGCCGATCTCACGGCCTCAAATCAAATCTCATCGACTCAACTCACATCCCAAGTACTATCCTCATAATCTAGTATATGTACACATAGTCCCATACCCATGTGAACACATACAAATATATATATATATTCCCATATACACATGCGAAAGAAAGTATGTATGCAAGTGTGAGCGTGCGTGTATGGGTGCAATCCTTACTCTAGGGTTTCGCACTACACTAAATCAATCCATCATATCATCAATAATCTCAAAGAACATATAGTAATATATGTGTGTATACGTATTCATATACATCACCACGGACTGCGGGGGTGCTATACGCCATCCACCCGACTTCCCCCGTAGATATAATCTACTCACCTTGCGTCTTTATCTGTCGACGTCACCACGCTTTGCTTGCCGTCCCAAGTCTTCATGGGGTACCTACACATTAATGTATCGCAAATGCGTATCTAAACCAATTCAAAACTAAACGGCATACGAAACCCCAAAACAATACGCTATGGTCTATAGGTTAGAACCTATGGACAACGCCTTCCAAAACCATCAACAACCCTCGATATCGTCGTATAAACGCCAAGTAGTCGAGGTAAAACACCATACGCAAATTCAGAATTACAAATACGGAATACGGAAACACGAATCCAAAACAGCAACTAAGGAAATAGGCTCCAGATTTCACCCTAGGTCAAATTAGACAAATCTATACATGCCAGGGGCCTAATCTACACATGTAAGAGCTGTAGAACCAAAACGACCCAATTTGGTGCAGGTCTAGCTGCAAATTGCGGCCAATAGGAATATATCTGTGGCCGGGTCATGGAGTTAGGGGCTAGGGTCTTGTGTGGTAGTTCTAGGGTGCCTACACATCTCACCGTCCAATCAATTTTATTTCAGAGTGTCTCGGGTGATAGCAGATTGCAAAATACACTCCCAGATTTACAGTTTTTCCCCGATATCAATTTCTAAATCCGTATTCCGGGTCTTAAGTTTCAGGTTTGGGCCTCAATTCCAGCACTAGGGTGTTTGTATGGCCTCTACTGAGCTTAAATTCACATTACAACCCACAATTTCCTCAAACCCTAACTAGGTTTTCCTTAAGTCCACCATAACACATAATATCGGTTCTAAACTAAACATGGGGTATAAGTGATGCATAAACTAAGCTAATGATCTAGAAATTACCTCATTGGCAACTCAAGAAAATTCTTAAGTTGCCCCTAGTGGCCACAATCCTCGCTTTCTTGGTCCAATGTATAGATCTTGAGCTTGTGCACATTTTTTGTGAAAAGAAGATGGGGTTTTGGTGTAGTTTTCATGGTGATTTGGGGCTATTGAAGAGAGGAGGGAGGTGAAGAGCAGCAGCAGCAGCAAGGGCTGAAGAGGGAGAGAGATGAGTGAAGGAAATGAAGGAGATGGCTAAGTCCTTGGGTCAAAGGAGACCATACCTCTCTCTCTCACCAAACCTCATATTTTATTCTAAAACCCTTTTTATTTCTTCTCTAAACCCTTCTCACTAGAATAGTAAACCCAAAAGAAACATGATAGAAAATGCACAAGTGTAAAGGAAAATGATATGTGCATGTTTTGCACAAAATTGCTAAAAACCGATTAGCGATTTTTAATCGCAATTAGCACTAAATTAGCACATAAAAGATCATAAAAACTTTAAAATGGCATATTTCCATAAAATAACCTATTTTAGAATTTCCCATAATTTTTCCAAATTTTTCTGCATTTAATTATACCAAAATATTAAAATATTCAATAAAATAATATTAAATTATAAAAAAAATCCCAAAAATAATATTTTATTATGTTTTTTTTTGGAATGTTACAGGATAGTAGAGGATACCTTGAAATGCTTTTGTCTGAAAGCCAAAGTATGAAGGAAATTATAAATGGAAAATAAAAGATAAAATGGTGAAGAAAAATGAACACTGGTTTTTTTATCGCCAAGGCCGCAATAAAAAAATATAGCGAGGGTGCTTCATCACCTAGTGCCTTAGAACAACTGGTCTGGGAGTCACTGCTAAGCCTTAGGTGGTGCAAGACGAGGAATACACCTAATAAGCAAGCACATGAGTAATCGGTCGGTTAGTACCTCAAGAAGTATTAACGGTCGCATGAAAGTGTGTGAGCAAATCCATCTAAATATTTATCAAATTAAAAAGTACTGAGGTAGATGGACAAGAGTATGATAGCTTGAATTGAACTCTCCGAGTGTAGGGATGTCTTTTACACACGTAGGGGTATATGATCGATGTTTGGATGAAAGGTAGGAATGAAGAATAAAGACGATATTTTATTGAGAGATGATGTGATTTCTAACATCTTTTCATGACTATTAAGATAGGGCTCATGACAACCGAAAAGCTAGTGTAGTTGGAAACTATGATTTTCAAAGTCTTTCTTTTATAATTCTTGTCTTTATATGTAATTTTCACGGTCTTCCTTTTATTATTGGATTTTGTGGGTGTAATCCGCTGAAAACCCTCAAGAGACAACACTCCTCCTACTAGGGACACCTAGGGGTTTAACGGCTTGTTGCACGTGCTCAGTGCAATCGTGTTTGCCTACGAAAGTGTGCTATTTAGGTTTTTCTTTTTCTTTTTCTCTTTCTCTTAAATAACTAGTTTGCTCGGGACGATCAAAGTTAAGTTTGGGGGTATTTGTTCAGTTGAAAATATTGCATTTTGGTATAAGTATTTTTCTTACGTTTCTTAAATAATAAAAGGTGTTTATTATAAATATTAAACATATTTGGATTTATCTGCAAAATACTATTTGCCATATTTTTATATATTATAATTAATATTATGAAGGAAAATATAGGCATTTTATATTTATATAATATTTTGGTAATTGAAAATATGCATATCATATCAAATATTCTAATCACAATTCTTAAAAGATATAATATCATACAAATGGTTAGAATAATATTTCAAAATATATGCATAATATTTTAGTAATTAAAAGATGCATAGCATATCAAAATTCTTAATCATGTTTCTTAAAGATTTATTACCATATAAAGTGCATAGCATATTAAGTATTCTTAATCAAGTTTCTTAAAGATTTATTACCATATATAGTGATTAAGATACTCTCTTTAATTTAATAAATAAACTAACATTATTCATAGAGATATTGTGCAAGATTTAGCTCGGGTCAAGAGATCAAGGTGTTCAAGATGTCAGGATAAAAAATCTGCCAAAATCATAAAATCAATACTGACAGGGACTCAGAATCCAGGCATCGAAAGTCACCATATTAGGAAGTCACCATATATGGTAACTAGTTTTTCTTCTTTGAGGGCTATATAAAGGACCAAGGGCTAAAGTTAGAAGGCATCAAGCCGAAGAGATCACGAAGTCCAAGACGGCTCACGCATCCAGGCTGATCATCAACTGTTCATCTACCTCCTTCGGAAGAGTTCGAGAAGCAAACCAAGTTTTTGTAATCATTTTCTAAGGAATAAAGTGTAGATTGTTCAAGTTGATTAATAAAGGTAGTTGTTTTATTTAATTCTTTTTGCATTTTACATTATGTTTTCCCTCTCTGTCTTTTCATCTTCTTTTCCCAACATGCGCGAGTAATTCTCCGTTTGTTAGGGTTCATAGGATTATGGTAGATTAATGGATGATGAAGATCTTTAAACTCTTTTTACGTCCTATAAAGTTTATAAACTTTACTAAAAGAATCATTAACATCCTAATTGGGCGCGCTACCAATTTATTGTTAGTCTCGACCACGATTAGAGATTAGATTAATGATTGTTTTGGTAAAGGCTGGATATGAACGGAGTTCCATGTCGAGATAGGGGTTAAGAGTGGGAACCCTTTTCCCTCCAGAAACCCTAATCTACATGCATCTCTGTCGTTCTAGTTTTAAATCTATTAAAGGATAGAGAAATCTTTAATTAACCATCCATAACTACTAAATCCTAATGAACCCTACAATCCCCCTTTTAATATTGAACTTACATCCATAATTAATCTAGATCTATATTTTGCATCCGTATTTAACGTATATATAGAACATACAACCATTCTTATTTCTTCCTCCTTTCTTTCTCAACACGTCTAAAGTAAGAATAAAATATTCCACGTTTCCCTGCGGACGACCCGTACTCATCTCGGCTAGCTACAAGCGACACCGTTATTGATTGCGGTTATTCTACAAACACTTTTTCATATCAATCACCACCATGTCTGAAAAAATACTCATCATACACCGCTGGAAAGTAGCGGGCGCATTGCATAACCCAAAGGGCATGCGACGTTAAGCAAACGTACCGAAAGAACAAGTGAATGTGGTCTTGTCTTGGTCCTTTTCGGCGATGGGAATTTGATTATAGCCGGAGTAGCCATCCAAAAAGCAATAAAATGCATGCCCAGCCAATCGTTCTAGCATTTGGTCAATGAAAGGTAATGGAAAGTGGTCTTTCCGTGTCGCGGCGTTGAGTTTTCTATAATCGATGCATACTCGCCACCCAGTTTGGGTACGAGTAGGTATTAACCCATTCGCCTCATTAGTTATGACCGTTATGCCCGATTTCTTTGGGACAACGTGAATGGGGATAACCCGCTGGCTATCAGAGATAGGGTAAATGATACCACTATCAAGACATTTTACAATCTCCTTTTTAACAGCCTCCTTCATGACTGGGTTGAGGCGTCTCTGTGGATCCCTTGCTGGCTTGGTATCATCTATCATATGAATATGATGTTCAACTATTATGGGACTAATCCCCTTGATGTCCGCCATAGTCCAGCCAAAAGCTTGCGATTGCTTTGCAAGACCGTTAAAAGGGCTTTCTCTTGCTTTGGGGATAGAGATGCCGAGATGATAACAGGAAGGGTCTCATTCTCACCTAAGTAAGCATATTTAAGGTGAGACGGCAATAGCTTGAGTTCGAGTGTTGGAGGCAACACAATTGAAGGTAAAATCGGTGATTGTCTCAAACTCGAAGGATTCCAACAGAGCTTCAAAACGAGTGTAAGCAACCGAGTCGGATGGTTCAGTTATCTCATCCGAAAATTCAAAGAATTCAAACTCGGGTGGTGAATAGTCAAGATCGTTCAAGAAAGTGAAACACTCGTAGTCGTTATCGGGCGTGAAAGCAGTATCAGATTCAAAGAGGAACGCACTAGTGGCGTCAAAATTGCTGTGATCGAACAGAAATTTCTCGAGCTCACAGTCCTCCTGGGTGATCTCTTGGATCAAGCAAACATCAAGTATATTAGCATTAGGTTCGGAGGGCTGATTCCCCAACTTAAAAATGTTGAGTTCAATTGTCATGTTTCCAAAAGATAGGTTCATTGAACCATTTCGACAATTGATCACCGCATTAGAAGTTGCAAGGAATGGACGACCGAGTATCACCGGAATTTGACTCCGGGGGTTAGCTACAGTCTGTGTGTCCATAACAATGAAATCAACGGGGAATATGAAGTCCCCTACTTTAATCAACGCATCCTCTAACTCACCCCTAGGATGGGTGATGGATCGGTCGGCCATTTGGAGAGTACATTGTATGGGTTTCAGCTCTCCAACGCCTGATTGCTCATATACTGAATAGGGAAGCAGGTTAACACTGGCACCAAGATCTAAAAGTGCTCAGTTGATGTTCTTATCCCCAATAGTTATTGAAATCGTAGGACAGCCAGGGTCCTTTCGTTTTTGAGGTAAAGGTTTGGTAAGAGCATCACTTACTGCACTAGCCAAGAAAACTTTCTTAGGTACCTGTGATTTTCTCTTCTTGGTGCATAAGTCCTTCAAGATTTTAGCGTAAGAAAGGACTTGTTGGATTGCATCCAAGAGAGGAATGTTAATGCTAACCTGTTTAAATAACTTCACAATCTTCTCCATTTGTGGATTTTGTTTATTGGATCTCAACCTATTTGGAAATGGAACATTTTAAAAATTGGTTGAGTCCAATGTTTGTGGAGGAGATTGCGGCGTTGGAACGGATCCCAGTGCTGGTGTTTTCGTGGAGTGAGATGCGGGTCCGTTCGGATAGTAGAAGAATTAGAGCCTTGTGAAAAATGGAGAACAGGCTCTGAAGATGAAGAAGATGAAGATGAAGAAGAAGAAGCGGCGGCCGGGGTGTCATCATCAGTGCCAACATTGTTGTGCAACATCCTTCCAGATCTCAATGTAGTCACGGCACTCACATTATGGTTTTGTTGTTCAAGAGCAACATGTGCATTTTGTGGGTGACCAGGATTTGGCAGTGATTGAGATGGAAGTTTCCCCTTTTCTCGTTCGCTTAAAGCTGCATTCAGTTGTGCAATTTGGGCTTCAATGGTTTTGATACTTTGCCCGTGTGAAGCAGTGTGTTTTACCAAAAACTGAATGGAAGACTGGATGTTGGAGGAGGATTGAGTTGATTGTTTTAAAAACGTATCCAGACTTCGTTCTAACGAGGTAACCTTATCGTTATTTTGCGGAACAAAATTTTTTTGAGGAAAAGAGTTGTTTGGTGCAAAATTGTTCGTTTGATTTTGGTAAGGTTGGGGTTGGAAAGGTTGATGATATTGTGTTTATTGATGAGCTTGTTGTTGAGGAGGAGGCCTCTGGAAATTGTTGTTGTCTTGGATTGTTGTTGATTTTGATTCTAAGCAAAATTGGGGTGATTCCTCTAACCAGGATTGTAAGTTAAAGAATATGGATCATTTCTTTGTCTTTGCTGAAGGCAGCATTGACTTGATCCTGTCCTTGAGCAGGTGGGTTGTAAGGACACTCTTCGGTCAAATGGGATGGATCTGAACAACAAGCGTGCGAGTGGGTAAAGCAGGGGCAGGAGAAGGCGACGAGAATTTGCTCTCAATTGCTTCCAGTTTTCTTGTAATTGCTGCCATTTCGGCTTTCATTGCAATTGACATGTCAAGTTGATGAACGCCTGCCCTAGACTGACCAGATGAAGTGGATGAAGTGGTATGTCTAGTGCTTTCCCACTGAAGTGTTTGTTCAGCAAGATCGTCGAGAAATTGCCAAGCTTCCTCGTCAGATTTTGTAAGGAAGTGACCTTGACAAATGGTTTCCAGCAACTGTTTAGTTGTTGGGTCAGTCCTTCGTATAAAGTTTGGCAAAGTTGTCATCTCTCAATACCATGATGAGGGCACTGAACAAGAAGGTCTTTGAATCGTTCGAAACACTTCCAAAAAGGTTCGGAAGGAAGCTGGGAAAATTGGTTAATTTCATTACGTATTCTCGCGGTCTTGTAATGTGGGTAAAACTTTTTAAGAAATGCTTTAACAAACTCTTCCCAATTGTTTATAGAATGTGATGCGGTGTTACACAGTCACTTTTCAGTTAGGTCACACAAAGTGAAAGGAATGACTCGTAGCCGTATAGCATCATCGGATAGTTGGGTGGTCTTCATCATTGCACAAATATTCTAGAATTTATTGATGAAGATATAGGCATCTTCGGATTCCAGCCCGTGAAATTTGGGCAACATGTTGATGAAATGGGGTTTAATTTCGAAGTTGTCCCCATTTGCCGGCGGAAGTGAAAGACAGGTAGGAAGTGCAGAGCGGGTGGGATAGAAACGATCCTGGAGCGCAATTCGCTGTGGCGCTTCAACAGGAGGGTGTTGCGGGTTATTCGCACCCAGTTGAGGTGGAATCAGTTCCGAGGTAGGTAAAGGGTTGTTAGGATTGAATCCCGACATCTCTTTAGAAAATGGTGAATGAGAAGATGAAGGTAAAGATGAAAAAGAAGTGGAGGGAGTTTCGACTTCGGAGTCGAGCGCGTCGTCGGTAACGACTAACGAGACACGAACTAAGCGGGCGTTAGTGTCCCTAGTCCAACCGGACATACACTAAACGAGTTGTGATGTAGTCAAAAAGTAGAATGTGAGGGTAAGAAAACGTCAATGGGGAAATGTGAATGAAGGTTGGGTGTAATGGAATTCTAGCGACAAACGGCAAGTTTTTGTATAAAAATTTTGTTTTTTGTTTTTTTTTTATAAAGAGTTTTGCAAAATATTTTTGTACGGAACTACGACACACTTTCAAACAATCACAATTGAAGTATGCACAATCAAGCCTAGAACTAGGGTCTCCTAAGTCAACTAGACCGCTCCTAACTGTTCCAAAGTGACAAGTTGTGAGATATCCTTCAAATTGCCTTTTCACCGCCAATTGTGGCCAGGTAAGTACAAATGGAGAAAGGAGGGTTCCGCTCACGAATCACCGTGAGACGGGCCTTTTAAAGTTACCTTTCTCACTTGTCTAGCCTAGACACCACAAAGTCAGGTTTGGATAAACGACTGAATGCCCACAACCTTCCCCTGTCCTAATGAGCGCGACAGTCTTTAATTGACTGAGTCTAGATATTTTTTAATTAGCTCAAGGGTGATGCATATGCTTTTAATGATTTCTGGGGTCTTAGGAAGGGTAATGAAATCCCCACCCAATCTTGATTGGTGTTAGAGCCCCTTAGATTCCGTTTTAAATATGCAAAGCAGTAACACACAAAATCTAAAACACTTGCCAAAAATTTTTCTTTTTATTTGCGGCGCAAAGAATCCTGCATAAAATGATTTATTGGAGGGGGGGAAGAAGTTTCTGTGCAAAGAATACCTGCAGGAAAAATTTTCAATGGAGAGCAGAAGGTAGGAGAAAAGACAAAGATACTCACAGAGAAATTTGGAGTGCTGACGTCACAGTTTGACTGCGGTTCCGCGGTCAAACCTCTACTTTAGCCGCGGTTCCGCGGTGGTTCAGTTGGTTTAGGCCTCCAAGATTTTTCTGTGTGTTGTTATGGTTCTCCTCTGTCTGTTCAGATCCTCTATTTGTTGATTTGTTCACTGGGATTGCTCCATATCTAAATCAGTCCATCTTCCTTTCCTGCACAATTCGCACAAAAACAATCAAAAATAACAAGATGATTTATTTTTTTCAATTTTTATATTTTTCAATTTCAATTAACCCGAAATTAAAAAAAGAAAATAACTACTGTTTCCCTGGCAACGGCGCCATTTGATTGAGATAGATTTTGTGTGCGTTTTAAATTTAAGAACACCGCAATCAAGACGGTGTCGCTTGGTAGCTAGCCGGTTGAGTACGAGTCGGTCCACAGGGAAATGGTGTTCTTTCTTTAAGTTCTAACGAGTTAAGTCATATTTTTGGTAGGTTTTTGTTTTAAGATCTAAGAATGAGATTAAATTGATTTAAAGGCTTGCTAGGGTTAGGATTAGGTTAGTTTGGAATAGGGATTCTACTCACTGCTTTTAATGCCCTAATTAAGAATATAGGTGTTAGGGTAATAGTCAACAAAGGGGATTAGAACGACTAGGAAGAAACTAAGTTTCTTCCTTTTTGTCCTTATCCGTCATTTCTTGACTCTTAGCCCTAACCTCCAGTTAATGCAACCACAACCAGTCTAACTAGAGAATCACCGCTATCATTTAGGATAGGGTGTCGTAGTGAGCAGTGTATGGTTGAATTAAAAAGAGTCCGTATTATAAAAATTATATGGGCAAAGAAAGGAGTGAGAGAGATTTCCTTCTCTCAAACCTTCCATATCCTAACCCTAACAAGTGAGGAATTACTCACTCATTAGGAAGTTAACGATGAAATTCATTTTTATAATTTTTTTTATATTAGAAAACTAAATTGCAGATATTAAAGGAACAGATAAAAATTGCAAGAATTAAATTTAGATAATAAAAGAATGCGAGATAAAAATAAAAATACCTTGCTTTATTGATGACCTCTCAACGATTACAAGGGAAATTAAAATTTAAATCTAGAATTAAAAAGAGGCATGCCTAATTAGGCTTCTGGATTTCCTATTTATAGATAGGAGAAACCCTAGATTTACATCTGATCCACATTTGAATTTACAAGACTACCCTAAGAAAGCCGGGTCAAAGCACCGACACCCACTGACACATGCACCGACACGTGCATTGCACGGCCGCGGTTCCACGGCAGAAAGCCCTGTTTGGCCGCGGTTCCACGGCAGTTTGGTGGGCTCTTGGGCTCAGTTCTTCAGGGATGCTTCATGTTGCTTTTTCCTTCTGTTTTCTTCACTTGAATTCTCAGAATCTTTTCTACTTTCTTCCAGATTTCCAACAGTGCAGAATTATGTGGACTTTTTGCCGTGAGCTTCGCGTTGAAGTCTTGAATCTCGTGCTACCCTTGTGCTTTGTGCATAACTGTCTACTGATCTTCATTTGTTCCTTGAGCTGGTAGGCGGCATCATACGGATTCCTCTATTGTTGGTCGTAGTCTCACATTTGTAGCGTCTTTTCATGAATTTCACTGTAATGATCTGAGAACCTGTAACCTGCAACTATTGAGCAGACATGGATCAAAAGCACCTATTTATTTGTAATGTGATTAAGAATGGGCGATATAATAATGCAAAATTCTGATATGAACACATAACATAATAATACACACACACACACACACACTATATGTATTATAACATTAAAGAGTGATATATATATATATAATAAGATTTGTAAATGTATCACATACATACACGTGTCATGCTTCAAATACACAACCGGCCATCTATATCATCTCAGTATCGCATACTACGGAAAATACGTGTATCATGTACCACATACTGGAAACTGTATCAGCTATACAGTTATCAAATCAACACTTGATTTGATATTCCGGCTTTTAAACAGGCTAGTATATTCGAACGTTCGATTAAATCAACCATTTAATCGAAGTCCTTTATGTATCATATACACACACCACATCATATTTTGTCTAGGCAAGCACCTTCGTTGCAGGACTCTAAAAACCTGTCAATACGCTAGCAGTAGGTTATGTAAGATCATATCCGATCAAATCCGAAACACTTTCAGATCCAATCTCCTGACGGGATAACCCATAAGTACGTCAGTAACAGTAGCTGTACGTAATGGCTACTCAGGTACGATCAAGATAAAGGAAGGTCGACGAGCGAACTCATCCGGACCCAATAAAGTCTATAAGTGATAGTCTCGGTACAATCCGGTCTCTTCGTCTAAGAGTATCGCATACCGGGTCTGAGGTTTAGAATCTGTCAGACTCCAATAACTCGATAAGTCGTGCGAAAAATTACTCATAACCAACCGGAGATACAACTGATAACGCTTATTAGTTTATCTCCACTGCAGTAGCCACCGACTTGTGGTTGTAGTCATGTCCTGCACAGCGCGACATCAACTCTCTATACCAGGAGAGACGAATCCCCTCGACCGCTCACTGCCTCCATGAGCTTCAGGACTATACCCAGAAAAACCTGTTTGCACGACTCTTTTGAACCGTAGTAGGGTAGAAGTCTAAGTATAGTGGGAACACACATGAGACACTATAGCGATCTCAGCTCTTAGGGACTACCATGTACTCATGTCATTAGAGAATTACTATCTGACATTGGTATATTACCAACAAGGAGTTCTCGGTGAGTCCGTCTAGTGTAACTCATCCTATGAGCACCTGTATACAATTACTGGTGTCAAACACCAATGGCTATGGGATCAGCCATCGCCCAATACAGGGGCATGAAACGTATACACTAGTCTAAACTAGAATATCGATACCCAGTCTCGATACTCTTACGACTAGGAATTTTAAGGATGTGTTTATGGACTACCAGGCCCCATTAGTATGATCCCTATGATAGTCCTGGTAATCATGCAAAATTCTAAGGGTTTTATCTCATGTATTATCGATACGCGATAACGTATACACATGACAGATAAAGACAAATCAGATAGCATACCATCATCTCGAGTGACATTGTTCTCTGTATAGGTATTCCTTCAATTACAATAATTGCCTTGAAGGCATATATATCCAACACGTTTAAGTCATAAGTGTCATGTGTGCGAGTGCGAGTACGGGTTTACGATAAGAAAGACTGTGAGATATGCATGACCAATTTGTGAATACACATTTGAATCTTGTGGCTTAGCTGAGTTTGACTTTGTGACGTGTGAGGAAAGTGAGCACGAGATTCCTTCGAGTCGGTTTGACACCTACCCTTAGAAATTTGAAATTTCAATTTAGCTCCTAATGATGAATTTATATAAGAATGATTTAATTGATGAAATGTCTGAGAACAAAAAGCTTGACTTGATTGACTGTTGTGAGAAAAAATTTTAGGATGCTTATGATTTACAGTGATGGGGTTTAAATAAAATATTTGAGGAAGATGTTTATGAAAAACCAACAGTGGTGGATAAAATTTTTGAGAAGGTTTTAGATATAGATGTCGCATACGTAGATAAAATGAACCCACCTACAAGTCAGTTTGAGAAGGAGGAAAAAGAAATGCGAGACGGGGGATGTGATGAAATTTTTGAAGAGCCCACTATCATAATAGAAGAAGTGTATGAGTATGAGGTGGTTAATTTTGATGAAGTATATTTTGACCAAAATTTTGAGGAAATTCTTATGGATAAACTCAATCTTATGGATGAGTTGGATCCACCAAGTCATCAAATGCAAAACGTAAATTGAGAATATCTTTTTGAGCCTTTAACAGATGAACATAACCCTCAACTACTTTCGGTCATCACTGAAGCCAATCATATCGAAGAGTAAGAAGAAGTTGTACCATTGACTCATATAACTAGATCTTTGATTTATATTTCGCATGTTCATCTTGAAGACTTCGATCCAACTAGCCAATATATTACCAAGTTAGTGCAGTTGCATAATTCTTTTAGACTTTAATTATTTATTACTGCACAAGTTTCTTCAGCAATGCTTGGATCACAATTTTGTTTCACCCATACATAAACACCACATTAATTATGTGCATATCAAGTTTAGCGTGTTAATTGATGCTTATTTTTGCAACTTATTTTACTACTCATGCATGATCATAAACAAAAATTTTGAGTGGTTAATATTGATATTTGGATTAACCAAAGCATTATGTAAACTCAAATTCATTTCATTTTCCTTTTCTTCTTTTATTTTTATTTAGGGTTTTAGTCATAAATAAATAAATCGGATTTCTTTTTTGGGGTTTTATTTTTTTTTTTAAATAAAAATAAAACAAAAATTATTTTATCCCTCCCCACTTATTTAAACACTTTTATTCGACTCCAAAACCTAACATAAAAACAAGAAATAAGTTGCAGGGCATACAGTACAAAGCATGAAGTAGAAATCTATTATCAGATCGCATATCAGCAGCCAGCCACCGCCAGTTAACGGCTTGATAAAGGAAAATCGTCTAAATTTTTGGGCTCTGTAAATTTGTTCTTGTTTAATTCTTTTTATCATTCTTAATAGTTTATCTCTGTCTGAATTAATTTCGCTATATTATTTTATATATCTTTTTAGCATGGAATATTGTAGTGACCGTTCTTTACTGAATTATGAGTAGGATTAAGGAGAAGAGTGAGGGTCGATATTGAGGATATTGTCAAAAATATCTGTGGGTGGTGGTGGTTTACACAGTTTTGTTTTTCACTTTTTTAGGTTTATTTTTAGTTTTTCTTCTCTAATAAATTTTTTTAAAAAAAATTAATTAAAAAAAGTTTTAAAATCAAGCTAGTAATAGTCGATCTTGAATTTGAAATCCAAAACTTAAGTGATATGAAGGAAAAATATTGAGTCTGTGGATAAAATAAAATCTAAAAAATAACCCCTTCACGAAGTTAGATATAGTGAATATACACCCTACTTGTCGCATGATCACGAATCTTGAAACTTGAGATAGTAAAGAAGAACTAGAAATATTTTTGTCGAAATATCTAAGTAATAAAAAAGAGCAAAGGCATGAGTTAGTAGGTAGTCTAAACCACTGAAGGATTCAAAAAAAAAAATATGTATAAAAATAAATAAGTTTGGTTTTGTGATTGTCTAAGACGAGTAAATCTTCAGTCTTTAGGAGTGCTTCATCACCTAGTGCCTTAGACCGTATGGTTTGGGAGTCACCGCTGGAGGTCCTAGGTAGTTGCAAGGCTAGACATCATAAAACCCATACACCGAGTAATCGGTTATCCGGGCCTCACGAAGCACAAGGTAATCGCACTGAAAAGTATTGTGGTGTTATAAATAAAAATATATAATAATACGAGTATATGAGACATTGATACTATAGTTTGAATTGAAATCTAAAGACTAAAGATATTTTTACACACGTAGGAGTATAGGATCTGTATTTGAAGGAGAGAGAGAAGTGAAAAATATGATCGGGTTCTATTGAAAGAGGATAAAATTCAGAATTTGAAACGACATTTTAGGATGATAGTTCTTGAAAACCGAAAAACTAGCAAAATTCTATCTTTTATTGTTTTCACTTTTCTTTTATTTCTAGCTTTATTTGGTTTTTAGTTTTTCTTTGTCTTTATTTTTCCTTTTCTTTCCTTTGCTTTTTCTTTTTGGAATTTTGTGGTTAGCATCTGCTGAAAACCTTGATAAGACAACACTCGTCCACTTAGATAACATTGGGGTTTAACGGCTTGTCGTACGTGCTAAGTGCAATCGCACCGCCTGCAAAAAGGAGCATAAGTAATTTTTATTTTTCTTAGTTTTTTAGATTTTACAGTCTTAGATTTTGCTCGAGGTCCAGGAAAAGTTAAGTGTGGGGTATTTGATTGGTTCATTTTAATGCATATTTTATATCTACATTTATCTTTAATTTGTCACATTTAATGTTGCGCAAAGGTGTTTTGTGATATTTGCAGATGACAGGGTCTTAATTGCAAAAGAAGAAGAAAAGATACCAACGCGTGCGAATCACGTCGATAAAATGAGTTAAAGATGGAACATAAGCACGCAGATCATATTTACAAAGATGTGAAGAGTTTAAAAATACCAAATCAGTGCAACGAAGATACAGACCAAAGTAGGGCCAACTTGCTTCAAATAAACCGGCGGTTTAGCCAACCGTACCGGCGGTTTAGCCAACCCACTTAGGACGATTAAGTTAATTTTTATTCTCTGTATTTGTGAATTTATGGTAATCCTGTTGGTATCTTATATTCAATTAAAAGTCTATTTTAAGGCATTGCATATAAAGGGCTAAAATCGTCTTCTCTCGGGGGAATTCTATCTCTCTTCTCTTATTATTTTGATTGATAGGGTTTGGAGAGTAAGATCAATTTTAGGGTTGTCAGATATTTTTTTACCTTTATTTTAATTATTATGTTTTTTTAAATTCTTGCTTTTATATTAATTTCATGCATAGCTAAATTCTTGTATACCTAGTTTGATAAACGTAGATTAATCATGTTTTAATCGTTTGGTTATGTGTTTCTCTATGCACTAATACAAATCTAGGTATATGTTTTATTCTTTAATAACATCTCTGCTGATAAACTAAATTAAATTTCATGCTTGACAATCATATATTTAATTTAAGGAAAGTAGAGGATAAGATGATTCATATATACTAGATTTGATCTATTTAAAATCTAGGGTTAATACTTACTGATCGATAAATCTAGATAGGTAGATCTATTTATGGAAAAGTTTTGACTTGGTTAATACCAGATTAAATAGAACTACATTCTAGAATAATAAACATAAATTAATATGTTCAATAGAATTTAATTCAAAATTTGTATAATGTATGCTTCCTTAGGATTGATTGCTTATTGCATTGAACGGATATTTTATGCTTACATAATTATTCGGATGGGAAAAAATTAGAGAACATATGTTTCTTGGTTAATTCATGATTAGAGCTAAAGAATTCAATACCTAGGTATATTTCCTTTATCTTATTTTTTAAAAAGTTTTATCTTTTGCTTGTTTTAATTTCTGTATTTAAATATTTAGTAATAAATAATTCTTTTTAAAACCTATCTTTTAATTCGTTAGATTTCAACTAAATTTGCACTCTTTTCTGTGGATCGATCCACAAATGCTATAACTGACAATCGTGCAATTGCGGTATAAATTAAAACTTAAAATAACCCAACAATTAACATACTTATGAGGTGGTTTACCACTCAATTCTTCATTAAAATTTTAAGAAGAAAAACAAATTAAATAGTCTTGAGAATTTATAAATTAAATAGGCATGCAACAAGAAGATAGATCATAACAATTATGTATAACAAAATACAAAATGTAATATCCAATAATAATGTTTATGTGAAAAGAGTTTAAGCTGGTAGGTTGTAGGATAACAATATATATCAAGACAATATACTTTGAATATCACGCTAGTATAGACGGATAAATGAAAGTAAACAAATATAATTTAAATTGAGAGTTAAAAGGTTTAAACCAAGAACCTCTTAAACATGGTGTGCTCTGATCCATGTTAAGAATCAGTCAACCCAAAAGTTTAAGTTGTCAAATCTGTGATAGCAATGTATATCATTACAACATAATATCTTTAATAGTTTATGTTGTAAACGTGAATTCTTTTAAACCCGTCAAATCTCAAAATCATCAACTGAAAATTTGTAAAAGAAATACAAAATGAAAACAAATTTATGGAAAAAGGAACAACAAGAAATAAATCCCTCATCAAAATAAATTATTAATTCATCTCACAACCCAGAGGAACAAGGCACACCAACCTCAGTAATCCAAGAGCTGCCTCCTAAAAACTCTGTAACTGTAAACTTGGCTGCATGCTGTGAATTCATAGCTCTCAGCCCCTTCCATTTCACTCTATCCTTTGTCGCTGCCCCTGCACCAAAATTCTGAAACTCTGAATAAAATATCGTGTCGGGCGCGGATGACCCATTCCATGGCATCCAACCTGCCGGATCCACAAATCCATTCATCATGGTCCTCATGATCACTGTAGCCGAGTAGGGCTTCCATGGCCTTCCCAGATAAACCTTGATGGAAGTCAGGTTCCCGTAAGGCCAGATGGTGCAGTTGTGGATTGATATCCCTGTTGTTAATTAGCAATTAAATTAGTTTGATACCGATGCTCAAAGTCTTAATTAAGATCGGTCTTAAATATAAAAACTTCATCATGAAAAATTTAGAAATATTTATCCATGATTTGTTCTAAATGTAATTCCGAATTAGTCGCATGACGCTAATGGTTAAATTAGCTTGATATGCATTGTTAGTCTGTGATCCATCGGCTTTAATGATTGGGTACCATAAAGTTATTCTTGATACCTGTGTTTTGATTCGGATCGATCTTGCCTTGTGCTGTAATCGTGTCTGGTTGGCCAAGCATTGGGCGTCTGGGAAGGATGTTGCACCTTTGGAAGACTGCAGCTGCGTTGCCGAAGATGAAGTCGACAGTGCCATAGATGTTACAATCACGGTAGAATTGACGGAGGGAGTGGACGTAGAGAGTGTCCTGGTAGGCATCAAAGCGACAGCGGTGAAAGATGGAGCGGTCAGAGTCGGATAATAGGGCTACTGCCTGGTGCTTCTGTGGCCCGGCTGTGTTGCGGAATCCCATGTCTTGGGCGATGAATCCCTTGCCAAAAACGGCTATATTTGGAACACACAAAAAATTGCATAATGGTGAAAAACTCAACCAAATTGGCAAAATAACAGTGAGCTAAAATACATATAAAATTGTTGTCTTTAATTAAATTGTGAATACGGTTGGAATTATCATTAATACAAATAGGATCGACATTTTTACAATAACAGTTGAAATGTAAATATTATTTTCTCTGAGAAACCATTACGGAAATTCAATTTTAATTATATTGCAAATTTTCTATTCCAACTGTTTTTATAACTTAGCGAAAGAGAATATTTTTAATTATAGGATGAACTAGAAAATTACTTCTGAGTTAAATAGCCATAATTCTAAATTAAAGTTATTGTAGTGAAAGAAAATGTGCCAACTTCATATGACATTTATATAATTAACTTTAGTACCATAAATAAATATTCTAGCATTCCTTTTCACCATTGATAATAATAATATAATGATGTAATTTGATTTTCTATTAGGAATATCTAGTTTTGTGATAACATCAGCAAGCAGAATTTAATCCAAAAGAATTTTATAAAATATAATAAAAGGTTACCAAATGTAGCAGTGGAGTAAGTAGGCGTGCCATCAAGGAAATTTAAGCTCCCAGACACAACAGAAGCATCCATTCCATCTCCAATCATTACCACATTCCATTTGCTTTTCTCAACCCTTACATTTTCATTATATATCCCCTTTTTCACATAAATCACAAATCTTTTCTCATTTTTCTCCGGCGCCTTTGCTATCGCCGCCGCTATAGTCGTGTATTTCCCTGATCCGTCTTTAGCCACAACCGCATCAGCATTATGCTTTAAAATGTCTAAATTCTCTACCAATCTACGATCGTTGTGAGAAACCCATAATGGTGAGCTATCGGATTTACGACTCATTAGTCTACGAAGTTTGATCGAACCAATAAAATCCGACAACTCGGAGAGGATTGCAAGACTGTTACTGGTGAATTCAGTCGAATTTTTCATCACTTCAGTAATCTCCGCCTTTATTTGAGCCGCGGCATTAGGGAATCCATCAATGCAAGTGTGTTCGTAAGTGATAGCAGCGCTAATCCACGTTTTTAGGTCATCAACGAGACCGTCTGATGAGAAGTCGACGGATGAGATCGAGTCATTGAGATGGTCAACCGCTAATTCGATTAGACTAGAGCAATCAGCGAGCGCGGTCAGCGATATTTTGTCTAAAGCCTCTTTGATTCCCACGTTTTCAAGATGCTTGCTGGCATTGTTTAGTTCGTTTATCGCAGCTTGTACGGATAAACGGAAGAGCTGGGCTGGCTCCGGTGGTGTTGAGTTGATAAAAGAAGAAAAAGTGGCTAAGCACGAGCCGGGATACAAAGTTGAGTTGCAAATGGCTTTGATGGATGTGGCAAAAGGTTTATAATCATTAGACTCGGTTTTGGAATTAGAGCCGTATTTTGTTGCGGAAACTATTAGAATGATAATTGCCACCAGAATCATGGATGAAATGCTGATGATGGAGAGTCGCTGTCTCGTTTTTCTATGAGCGTCAAGTCCAGCTTGGTCGTCGAGGTCGATTTTTCCGTAGGATTTGAAGTAATTCATGATTTGGTTGATGGTTTTGGTTGAGAAGATTGGAGATAGGATGGGTAATGGTTGGTTTCTTGGACTTATGTTGGGTTTTTAAACTTGGAGGGAAGAGTTGTTGTGGCGCCACGTGGCTAACGTGGGGAGCATTAAACGTCGATTGCAACTTTATCAATATATATACAATGTGTTTTGTAATGGGTGGCAAGTCATTCATGGACCCGACAAGAATTCAGAAATTATTTTAGCATAGAAAAACAATAATGTCAAATGGTGTATAATGGTTGCGAAATTAAAACTGGTGTTTTGGCAGGATTTCGTTGCGGGTAGCTGATATGATCTGAATAAAAAAATTATTAATTCTCTTATCTGAATAAAACCTAAGCTTTATTATTTTAATTTATAATTAATTTATAATTTTACATGATTTGATATGATTTGAAAAGGGTTTTTTAAATTTATGAGGATTTTTCATATGACGTATAAGTCTTGGAATTAATTAGGAATTACAATTAAAACGGATTTTGGCATTAAAATAGTAATGATAAGATAAAAATAGATAACAGAGGAACTAGTCTACATAGACTATTTGATTATATTTATTTATAAAAGTTCAAATAAACATGTCAACAAACCAAAAGAAAAGGTATATATAGAATCCACGTATCAAATTAACAATATACATTTATATAATCTCCATACAAAAAATTAATCATAGAGAGAGAACGGAATCTCAGATATACAGGAGGTAATTTTCTCCTATGACGTCGAAAAAAGCCAAACCTTCACCAATTTTTTCGACGATCGGCATCTACTATCTTCTTCTTTATCGTTCAAGATGTGGACATGCCAAATTTGATATGAATCCAATTCTCTTTCACCGTTGATTTTGTGATGCAAAAATATTAAAATTGTTATACCTATTGGAAAACCGTTAATTTTTCACTGACTATATCAACGGTGAAAGAGCATTTGACTTCACATCAGATTTGGTATATCCATATCCTGCACAATGAAGAGGAAGATGATGAACGCCGAACATCGAAAAAATTGATGAATTTTTTCATCTTTCTCGACATCATAAGAGGAAATTCCTTCCTATAGCATCTATAGCATGTGAGGTTCCGTTTTCTCATCATATCCTATATTATAACTTACCATCTAAACTAGAATGGTCATTGGTTAGATTTCTTTGGAACAAGTAGCATACAAAAGATAAGATGTGTGTGTGTATATATATATATATATATATATATATAGAATGTAATCGCTATAGCAACCCAGCAGAGTATGAGATGGAAGGGGGCAACCAAAATTGCCCATCAAGAATCTAACAGTTGTGGATTGAGATCCCTGGAGTATGTTCAGATGATTGCGGCCTTGAGCATCTTGAGCTGTGATGGTATTAAATTTGATGCGGAAGGGGCTTACAAGCGAAGATTTTGAGCGGTTCCATTGATTTCACAGACGCGATAGAACGGGTGGAGGGAGTGGACGTAGAGAGTATCTTGATACCCGACGAATTTACAACCGTAGAAACTTGAGCGATCAGCATTGTTTCGAACCGTAAGCGTCTAGAGCTTCTACAGACTGGGGATATTCACAAAGGTGATGTTTATGGCTATGAACTTCTCACGTGTGCCGCTGAAGGGCATGCATACATGATCATATTAGCAATGATATAGTGCAGATTAAAAAAATTACTTCATCCAAATAATAAAAATAAAACAAAAATTCTATTTGATGGTTGTAGGCTTATAAATGAGTAAAATGTTGAACATTGTTTGAAGAATTGTTATTTACCAATGTACCGGTCCATTATCATTAATTCATACCAGACTACCGGTAGTTACGTATGTGTTTGGCTGGTACGCGCATAATAAATCCTTATTAATTCATATAAATTTAGTAAATATGTATTTTAACTTGCAATAAATTAACATTAAGTGTACTGGCAGAATATAGAATACCAAAATACTGCCTACATTGATTAATATAATTATACTTCATTAGACCACTATCTTAATGAAGATTGCGAAAGCCATTTTCAATTGGAGTGTTGTTCGGTGCGAAGCAGACTGCAGCTGTGACGGCTGTGAAATTCTCATTTCCTTCTTGAGACACCGTGAGAGACCGACTCATCAGGACGACGCTACCATCCCCTTTGGAAAGCTTACTCACAATTGATAAACTATGGTAATCTAGTAACAAAATTACAAGTATTACAATATTCTGCTAAAGTCGAAATTGCTACACATCAATCAAATACGGGCGAGAAACACGTGAATACTTATTTGCAACACTTTATAAATCGAGCAATGTGCTAATCATCAAATACGTGTGATAAATAATATGCGACGCAGCACTGAACGAATGGGAAAAAAATTCATTTTTCTGAATTTCTCTTCCTTAACCTTAAAAGGTAAAAAAAGAATTATGGAGCATTGCCCCAAGTTGCTCTACTTTTTTGGCACGTGCTATCTATCTGTACAATACGCGATTGTGACATAAATGTAATTCTCTTTTAAATAAATTAAATTTTGTTTAAAGTTAAAAGAAAATACGATATGTATTAATACTCAACTTTTTACCATATATCCTTCATAAGGACGCTACATGATATTCAATTTTTTCCCTTCATAAGGACGCTACACTCAACTCTCTCGCGGTTAGCCCCCCTCTCTCTATCTCTCTCTTTCTCAGAAATTTGAGGGTTTTTTTAATATAAAAAATAAAAAATAGTTCTGATGCTCATCAATCGATCTCGTCCGTTTATGCTTGCAAAGATGGGAAGCTGAAGGAGGCGAGCTCGATTTGCAGCGAGGAGGCTTCGTCTTCGTCTTCGTCTTCGTGTGTCTCGGATACGTGCTCCTCGTCGTTGATCAAATCCGTAGCGATCCGTTGAAGTTTCTCGTCTCTGCCGCCGCTAAAGCTTCGTTCAGGCCTAAGGTGAATTATCACCGTCTCGTTTAGATCTAGGGTTTGTGAGCAGTTCGAGTTTGCGATCTAATTAATTATGTGGCGTTTGATTTTTGAGTTGTTCTAGTGTATGAAGTTTTTATTTTGGATTTGGGTTTGAAATTTGGGGAATTCATTGTTGTTGGTTTGTTTGGGTATGAAAACGATGAAGGAAGGAAGAGGAGAAGGAATTTCACAGTGAAATTTGAGGTTTCATTTTATTTTTTTAAAAAAACATTTAAATTGATATCCTGGAAACCGCGGGGCAGTATCCCCTTCGGTCAAAGTCGTGCCCCGAAGGATTATATTTTTGCTGCCATAGGGACAAGCTATATTTGTAGTAGTGTTGCTATCTTTAAAACAATTTTCGCTCCTTACAATATAACGAGGGTTTGTACAAATTGCTTCCAAGATACAACAACTCAATCTTGTGTTTCAATCCTCCGCGTTGCACTCGCAAAGAATTACTCCGAAAACTTGATCTTTTGAGTACCAAAAAGAGAAAATAAGAAAATAATTGTTGTTATGTCTATGGAACAAAAAAAATAAGTTGGTATAAATAAGAGTTGAAGGGATGCCAATGTAAACCTTTCACCATTTGAATTCAAAATTTAAATCCCCATAACCACATATAACTCACATAACTGCTCCATCCAATAAAATGGAAGGTTTGCTTCCAACAAAATGGAAGGAAGATTTGAATTCAAATGAGTTTGACCACGGTCAACTATAAAAATCCAAAATAGAAATTTTAATTTATTGAAATTGCTTATATTATACCGATAAGATAACAATCATCTATAAAATTCTTACATGAAATTGGTTTGGGTGATTCATCCGGTCGGCCATTAGTTAGCGACACCCAATAGGGTTTTGAGTCGTTTAAGAATGTCTCATATATCTCTGGAAAACTACTAACAACTTTCAACTCATCATAACAAGTATGTTGGTTTGTCACCAACGCACTCATCAACGACTTCGCTTGGTCAGTCCTATTACGGTCCAGAGCTATATCTCCCAATCCGAGTTTCTCTTCAACTGGTTTCAGGTGATCGGCATTCAAAGCTGTCAGGTGAAGACAGTCGTTAAGAGCACCTACGACGGTCCTGGACCCACCGTTGTGTTCTTTCGAGAGGTATGGGTCAATGATCTCTGTCGTGCATTTAACTTAAGTTAGCACCAGTTTGACCGAATAAAGGCCGTAATCATAATAATTGAAAGGCAGATCTAGCATAGTGAGGATAGAACCATAAAGCTTCGGATAGAAGGAGGAAGTGCATGCCGATGTCGGAGAGTCAAAGGTAACACCGGTAGTCGATGCCGTTAAGAAGAGGAGTATCCACGATGAAGTTGACAATATTAATTGTTGCATGTAGCACACAAAAGATGTTCGTCTAATATCTATGACAATGGGACTCACCTTTTAAATGTGAGCAAGAGAAGGCAAAATGTAAAAGCAAAATTGGAGATGTGAGAGCATCTAGACTTGAATATACATAGGTTTCCAATTGCAACACTCATGTATTTAGTGCTAAACTAAATTGTATTCCTAGTTATTATGTTTTGGTTACTTAATTGATTGTGATTGTCACGATCCGGAATTGGCACGTGACCGGCACTTGGATCACGTAAAGTCTATAAGATCCCACCGTAACCCAAATAAGCCGAAAGCCCATAAATCTAAACTTTTTAGGAAAAAAATATGGAGGTGAAGTTTTGAAATAAAAGTATAATTAAATCAAGCTCTATCTTTTAAAAGTATAAGTAATGTTATATGAAATACAAGGGGGTCGTATACTATAGTTGAAAACGTTTTCGTCATTTGAAATTTGAGCAACATCTCCTTTGTAATTTTGATCCCAAAACCAATACATAACAATAATAATATAGGCATCCCTAAGCGGGAGCTAACTCTTCGTCAATTGGCGGAACCACAACCACGCAATATGAAATATACGACGTCCAAGACGAAAATCAACACAAAAAAGAAAGTAAAGAAAACCAAAGTATCAACAAACCCAAAATAAAGAATAATACACACATCTCGCTGTAAGTCTGAAAGAATATACAAGTCTCTGATTTCTAAGTCTACCAAAATACATAGTCTGATTGATGGAGTTTTAACTAGATACAAAAGAATAATAAAAGTATATAAGGGTGGTTACGCTCTAAACTGTAACCCACCTACCCAAGCAATCATCCGAAAGAAGCTGTGTGCCAGCAAACCGCTACTGAATCCGAGCGGTTGATCCTGCAAGAAAACTGTAGCACAACGGAGGTGAGTTGCCAACTCGTGAGTAGAAGATATCATCAGGTAGAAATTGAATGTATGACGATCTCTTAGGTCATACAGTAATATAATAATATAATATTGTGTGGTAATAAGGGTGATCGTGTATACATAAGTATAATAAGAATAATAATAATATCGTGCATGTGGTAATATATGGTACTATGTCATCTGTGTCATATATAAGTATATATATGTATCATCCAACATGTGTCCATCAACGACACATCAAATCATCATAAAACCTGAATGCCAACTATTGACACTCGAAATCATCATAAAACTCGTATCCAGCATCGACACGTAAATCCTTGTATCTCAGGCGCCGTCTCATCGGATCGGCCCCCATATCCATCTGTCTTATATCACTCTGGTCGGTATCCTCTGGATATCCGCCGAATCCAGTACTGTCATCGGTAGGTAGTGTTCCCCTGCCAGGCTCAACGTCTCTCTATACGAACTTCTTACCCCGGGGTACCGTACCGGGTCCACCATGTACCCACAGACGGTGCCTCCTCTCTCCTCGAATCGAGTATACACATAATTCAGAACATAGAAAACTCATGGTGGACGCCAAACATCATATCAAGATAAAACCGCGTATTTTTAAATGAATCATAAATTTTTAAAATATATCTGCGGTTTCTCAAATCCAGAAATCTCATGGAGACAGAATTTCATAAGCATGTAGGAATAATAAAACAATATGTACAGGCACAGAACAATATTGTAATGCATAACAAATGTTTATATGAGTGTTTCGTTTAATTAGGTAAGGAAATGCAATAACTGAACTAGTATGTGTGGTACGAGGTACTAAACAATAACTAAAATGCTACAGATTATAAGGTGATACGGTGGCGTAGCGATTTCTAATGTGTACGTGGTATGGCAATTACCGATGATGAGTGCGTGAGCCGGCAAGTAAGTGTACGTGCAACATGTGCATCATCGGTAATGGTGTATGTGTCATAGCAGACAATCATATATAATGATAAGGGTATGCATGTAGTATCTACATCGTAACGAAATAATGCGAGCGAATGCAGAAATAAGAAATCGTAACGCGAGCGTGAACAGAATAAAGAAATCGTAAACGCGAATGGTATAAAAATATGAAACTACGTATGAGCCATACAGTTATAGTTTAAGATAGTATGAATCGTTGTTTTTAGAAAAATAGAGGGCTACGATATTTTAGAAAAAGATACCATTTAAAAATTCGTAGCGTCCCTTGAAATTATCATTTAAAAGTGAGTAACGATTCGTTGGTTTTGAAAATAGGTATGGCTTTAAATGTATCGTAATATCTACGTAACGATTTTAATCAATATTTCTCGAGTCGATATATACATAAGTCAGCGATCCATCCTCATCATATCACGTATGGTATAATCTATCGTACGATATCATCAATCAAATAGTACGGATCTATCGTCGCGTACATCATATCATCTCATCTCGTCATATATCGTCACATATCATATCATCTCGTATCACATCATGTATATATATCGCCTCATATCATCATATCATATCATATCGACTCATTTCATCATATCCTCATCATCTCGTATCATATTGTAAATATATGTAGTTATATACTTTCATGAGTAGATATAGATCATAGGCTAAGAACTAGTGCTGATGATATGTCATTATACTAATATACTACTATTGCCCATAATATTCTAGAAACACTATTAACTAAGTATACATATCTAATATCTATATATATAATTATATATCTAGTAACTTAGTATATATATATTCATATATACCCTAATACTACGGTTGCGGGGGTGCTATACGCCATCCACCCGACTTCCCCCGTAAATATACATCTACTCACCTACTACGCCTTGCTCTAGTCGATTCCGACGGATGCTTTGCACTCTTTCGTCGTCCCAGAAGTCCACACGCTTGTACTTACAAATCAAGTCCATAACCAAAATCTAATGAAAACCCGAATCGAATTCTATAGAAATCCATATCCAAAACCGATACGACAAGCGAAAGGCACAAAGGTTAGAACTTATGGTCAACTGTGCTAAAATAACAAAACAACCCCCGACGTTGACGTATGAACGTCAAACGACCAAGTCAAAACTCAAATATCAAAAACCAAGTTTCAAAAGTCGGAAAACATCGACAGAAAACAAGTAAAATGACTCCAGATTCTAGCTAAGGTGAAATTGAACTTTTTTGCATATAGGGTAGGTCTAGTTATGTAATGAGTGAGATACAAACCAAGTTTCAGACCCCAACTCCAAAATTGGGCCGAAATTTGCGGCCAAAATCAATAAATTGGCGGCTAAAACTTGGGGGTTTGGGCTCGAGCTTCAAGGGGGGCTTCTTATATGTCTGCACTTCTTACTGTATCTGCTAATAAATTTTCAGAGTTTTCTAATTATCCCAGATTCTAATTGATCACCAGAATTCCATGAAGAATCGATATCGGAAAATTCTAAGTTCGTCTAATTCAAGCTTATTTACACTAACAGGTCTTTATCTATCACTTAAAAATGTTATGGTCACTAAATAGGCCTCTACTACACTACCACTACTTATAACACCCACTAAAGCTCACTAAATCTTATCCTAGAATTTTCCAAGTTCATAAAACATGACCTATTGAACCTTAAACCAATACATGAGGTTAGGATACTTTAAAACTAATCTAAAGGTGGAGTTATTAACTCATGAAGCAACTGAAGAAAATTCTAAGACGGTCAAGGTTGCTCAATACTAGAACTTGATCACTCCAAAGTGTGTACGATGAGACGAGAAACAATTTTTGTGAGTGTTTGTGATATTTTGAGTTGATTTTGGAGGTGGTTTCAAAGTGATAGCGAGGGTGGTGGAAGAGATGAAGGAAGAGGAGGTGAAGGAAATGAAGAAGGACGTGAGTTTAAGTAAAAGAAAGGGATGAGATGAAGGATAGTAGCAACCATATCTTTCTCCCTCTCTCATTCTCTTTCATGCCCATACCCATGTGTCCTCCCCATCTTCTCTCATCATTTCCCTTTTTCTTTTCTTTTCTTTTCAAAAAAAAAATATGAAACCATGCTAAACTCATGAATAAAATGTTACATGTCACAAAATGTCATACACACTTAAATATATGGTTAACAAAATAAAACATAGTTTAATGCCTAATTGGTGAAATATTAATCAAGTTTAACATTCAACTTGTATGTAAATAATATATATTAATTTATAAAATGCCCAAATCAAATAAATGCTTTCATAATTAATAATTTATTTTAAATTCCAATTATTTTCCAAAATATAGGTATATAATTATACCGTTCTACTAAAACTTATTTCCATACTTGTATAATATTCGTGAAATTTATTATTCTATTATTTAAAGTCCAAAATATTATTTTATGTTTTTCTGAAATGTTACAATAATTAATGTTAAGATTTGTCATACATTCAAATCTTTTAGAAGAGAAAGTTACGGATTTAGATTTAGATTAGATCTAAATTTAAATTGTTAGTTGAATGAGATTAATTATGAAGATATTTGAAGAATTTTAGAGGTAAGATTTAGTTAGTTATTTAGAGGTAAATCCTAATTAAATCAATTTTATCTCTAAGTATCATTATTTAGGTTTATAAATATAGATTGATTAGGGTATTTTGTAGAGAAGAAGAAGTAGAGTTGAATAGAATTATTAAAAGAGAGAGATTTTGTAATTTGTATTGAAGTTGGATAAAAAAGAGAAGTTTGGAGATAATTATTTCTTTGCGTTTGATTGTGTTTTATATTTTCTTTTCTTCTCAAAAATCTTTCTGAATTGTTTGGGACCTAAAAATCCTAACAAATTGGTGTTAGAGCTTTGTTGAGAGAAAAACGATGAATACGAAGACAATTCAAATCGCAACAAAGATAGTGTGTTTGAATATCATAAATTGGTCGATATAAAAGTCGAGGATGGCTCCATCATGTTGTACCTCAAAAATTTAGATGCGTCTCTTTATAGGATTAGCGCCAAACCAGAGAAGATGTCTGATGAAGTTTGGACGAGAAGTCTTATTCACGGATGGATAGAAAATTCGGTGTTCCACCATGTATCATCATAAAGTACTGCATAAACTTTATAGAAGAAGTTGACATATCTCTACGAGAGAAAGATGGCTACGGATAACGACTTTCTAATGAGAGAATTGATGAATTTGAAGTTCCGGGAAAATTCCTCAATAGTAGAGCACTTGAACGAAGTTTAGAATATTACGAATCAACTTGTAGTCATGAAGATGCCTACTGAAGACGAGATGTAAGCACTTATCGTATTGAGTTCCCTTCCGAACAATTGGGAAACTTTGGTAGATTTTTTGAGCAATTCGTCTCCTGACGGAATTATTTCTATGAACGCAGTAATGAACTATCTCCCAAATGAAAAATTAAGAAAGAAATCATTAAGTAGACCATCTGATTCATCTGCACTTATTAGAAGAGAAGGTCCAAAGTTGAGGAAGGAATAAAACAACTATGGAAGAAATCAGATATCGTAGCCTGTAAAAGATGTTTCGAAGATAATGTGTAATTACTGCAATAAGATGGGTCACTATATATCTGATTGCCATAAGATGAAGGATGACTTAGATGATCTGAAGAGACATGGAGAAGAAGAGCAAACGAATATGGCTCACGATGTCGAGATATAGCACGATTTACTTATGACTAGTGATGAAAAAGTTAAGGAGGAAGATATGTGGTATATGAATTCGGGAGCATCCTTTTAGTTATATTCAAATAAGGAGTGGTTCGATAATTCAAGGAGAAAAAAAAGACAGTGACGTTGGCGGATAATTCTGAAGTAGAAGTAGAAAGAGTGGGCACCATGAAGATGAAGATGTTCGATGGGAAACAGAGAGTTTTCGGTGATGTCAGATATGTCCCAAAACTGAAGAGGAATTTAATTTCGGTTGGGAGATTGGATATAAGAGGTTATACAATTATTGCTTAAGATCGAGTAATAAAGGTGTGTCAGAAGAACTGTATCGTGATGAAAAGAGTCAGAATCTCATGCGATATATATCAAGTCGTAGGGAAACCTGTGTGTGAAAGAACAAGCTTGGGGTAAGGTAGAGAAAACTTGAGTCAAGATGGAGTTTTGTGCAGAACTAAGAAAATATCGTGGGTGGAAGTTATGAAGAGTGAATAGAAGATAGCTCGTTGAATGCATGGAAAGATAGAGATTGTTAAGATTTGTCATACATTCAAATCGTTTAGGAGAAGAAGTTACGAATTTAGATTTAGGTTGGATCTAAATTTAAATTATTAGTTGAATGAGATTAATTATGAAGATATTTGAAAATTTGTTTAGAGATAAAATAGTTATTTAGACATAAATCCTAATTAAATCAATGTTATCTCTAACCATCATTGTCCAGACCTATAAATATATATTGATTAGGGTATTTTGTAGAGAAGAAGAAAAAGTGTTGAATAGAAGTATTGAAAGAGAGATTTTGTAATTCGTATTGAAGTTGAATAAAGAATAGAAATTTAAAGATAATTATTACTTTATGTTTGATTGTGTTTTATATTTTCTTTTCTTCTCAAAAATCTTTCTGAACTGTTTGTGATGGAGGTATGGATCTCCTTCAGATGTTGTCCTTGATCGATCTGTTGCAAGCGTCGATGAGCGGTTGAGATTGGGTTTGAGGGTTGCCTTCTGAAGTATGTGGATCTCAGTGGGCTTGATTTGGAATGAAACCGAGCTACCTGTAAAGAAGTCCCGGGGTGGTTGTACCACCGTGGCCCCTCCGACGATCAAGTTAGCCGAGATATTTGAGCCGAGTAGCGGCCTATTGGAGTAAAATTGCCTTACCTTAGTCGTATGAGAGAGGGGTTTATATAGTGGCCGCCATGGGCTACCGGGCGCGAGATTCTCGCCGGCCGTTACACCCCTGGCGTTAGCCTGCGAGAATGGCGGGATTCCCTATTAATGACGAGATACGCTCGTTAATGGGGGGATGCGACGGCGTGGAACGTGGGATCGTGGGGCGGCGGATATCTCGCGTCTGGTGAGATTCGCGGAGCCGTGGTGGAGGCGCCTGTGACCCGCGTTCTAGGTCGCCCGATAGAACCGAGGATGACTAGCTCGGCGAGAGGCCTAAAAGAGGGCGGGAGGCCAAGCTAGTTCGGTTCTGTGATAGCTCGGAGGCGAAGGGCCGAGGAGATCGGCGTGTAGGAGGGCTTGGAGGTGAGCCAATGGTCGTTTACATGGAGAGCACAGGAATCTTCAGGGCATCCTCGGAGGTCGGGTCTAGGCAGTGGGGCGATAGCCCGGGGGACGCCCCCAATGTGTGGTGCTTGCCCTGTTTCCGTGTGCCTCGGGATACATCATCTGCCACGTGTCATGATCTGGGGAGTTCCCAATATTTAGCATCATCATTAGCCCCCCACTCTCGTCCCGACCTATTTATAGGTCGGGTCGAGAGTGGTTCGGTCACCCGGGCTAAGCTCGTAGTTGAAGACCTCGTCAGCACGGATTTCCGAGGCGGTTAGGTGTATCCTCCGATGACGTCAGCGGATCAGAGAGGAGATCGTGCATTAAATAGGGAGCGCCGATTCGATCGTACGTTTGCTGAGGGGCAGGCCACGTGTCCGACGCCAGTTGGCTGACGCGACGGGTCGTCGCTGTCTTCTGCACTCGACGGGACGCTTCCAATGGTCGCGCGATACGTGGAACGTCGACGGCTGGCAAGCGCGAAGCGCTGTTCTGGCAGGAAACGATCTGCACCGTTGGATGCGTTGCCTGAGTGCTATAAATAGAGGTGGGATCCCCTCAGGGTCCACACTTTTGCCATTATTTCCTCATCGCTGCGAGAGATAGCTTGGCGCTCTTTCCGTTAGGTCGGATCTCTTACGCTCTTTCCTCGGAGGACCCCTTCTTTGAATCAGGTTAGATGTCTTTCTTTGAGGAGTCTGTTGAGATAGTCAGGGTAGAGTCTAGGGAGTCTTCTTCTGCTTCCTCCTCTTCCCCGTCCGAGTCGGATTCCCCTTATAGAGTTAGGGTTACCCGCGCCGCTCGTGTTCAGGCGACGGGAAGGGTCCCCAAAGCGCGCATCAGGAATGCGCGCGATGCGCCCTCTCTCATAAGGAATGTGGACGAGCTCACCACGATCCGGGCTCGCTTCCACATTCCCCCTAGCTATTCACTCCGTTTGGCTAGGGAAGACGAGAGGGCGGATCAGGTGCAGGGTAAGGAGATCGCCTTGTACCTGGATGCGTTCTGGGCTGGGATGCGTCTTCCCTTTTCCCCCGAGGTATGCGGGACGCTACGTTGCTTCCAACTAGCCCCGGGCCAGCTAGTGCCGAACTCATGGAGAATTCTCCTCGGGTTCTTGGTCCGGTTGAGACTTGATGAAATCCCCTTCAGCTTGACCCTTCTTCTCTCCTCTCTTTGTTATAAAAATCACCCCGGCACCCGTAAGGACGAGCCGAGCTGGGTGTACGTTTCCTTTAGAAAACGCAGGGGAGGGACGGCCGGGTCGGGGGTCGTGGTAGTTCCTTCTTCCATCCACGAATGGAAGGAGAAGTTCGTATTCGTCGGGCCACCCGAGGGCGAGGATTGGCTTGTACCTGTACAGTGGTACAGGGCCGACTGCCCGCGGGTGAAACGGTCGTCCTCTCCCGAGGCGAGGGCGGTGTCAATGTGGGAGACGATCCAACGGGTTGATGTTTCGTTCTCCGAGCAGGCCCTCAGTTGGGCCGGGCTCAGCCCCGCTCGATTCATGGGTAAGCTGGGGGCTTAGCCGACCTATCTAGATTTGCATTTTTTCTTTCGCCCTTTTCAGCGTCACTAACTCCCTTTGTGTACTCTCCCTTCTGCAGAGCAAATGGATCGATCCAAATTCCTGGCTGCCCTGACCGTCAAGAAGAGGAGGAAGACGGGGGCGCTAGCTCGTCACGCCCCAGCTCGATCCCGGCCCCGAAGGTAGCTGCGCCTGCCGTGCCTTCCTCCACACCCCGAGCTTCAAGTACCAGCCGCGGGGAGAGCCACAAGCACGCTCGGGAGCCGGAGCCCCGGGCAATGGAGGTGGAGGATGAGGCCAACCCCCCCGAGGTCCCGCTAAAGAGGTACAAGAGGACGGTATCTCGACCTCCGTCCTCCTCGATCTTCGTGCAGGAAGGGGATGTCTGCTTCGAGGTGCCCTCGGGGCTTTCTGTCGCCGATAGCTTGCTTTTGGATATGGAGAGATCGGCCGGGGGCAAAATTCCCCGGGGCACCCTCAAGGCCCAAGTCTCCGCTATTGCTCAGGAGGCGGTACAGAGCAGTATCTGTTTTCCGTTGAGGTTTTCGTCAAGCGTTTTTTCCTCGGATTGGATGCTTTTTAACCCCTCCTTTTATCTTGCTCAGGTCCTCCAGCACTGCGTCCTCATTGCCAACATGGAGCACGAGGAAATTGCCCCGGCGATGCAGAAGGTGGGCGAGTCTTCCTCGCAGGAGGACGATCTGCGGCTGGTGAAGGAGAGGATCGCCGCCCTCGAAACCCGGGTGGCCGCCGAGGAGGCGGTGAACTCCAAATGCAAGGAGCCCATTCGCCCCCTGAAGGAATCCAGGCTAAGTTGGAGGAGGCCAAAGTGCTGAACTCCACGATGAAGAAGTCGCTCAACGTCTGCAAGAGGGAGACCGAGACGGCGAAGGAGGCGGTGAAGATCGCCGACCTCCGGGCTGCAAAGTCGGTGGAACGGTACAAGACGTCGGAACAGTTCTACACCGACCTTGCCGACGCCTCGGCCATCGTTTGGCACCAGGCCCTCGACACTGTCAAGGCGTTAATGCCGGGGTTTGCCGATGGCGAGCTTCGGCTCGAGTACCATCTCTCCGACGATAAGGCGCAGGGGGATGCCGCCGGAAGTGCCGCCTGGGGAAAGGCCGCCGGTGGGAGTGTGGGAGGTAAGGCTCCCGGTGGGAGCACTGACCCCAAAGCCGTCAGCCCGGCTGCTGGTGGGAGCGCCAAACCTAAGGCTGTCACCCCGGCTCCCGGCTCCGAAGCTCCTGGGGGTAGCGCCGACCCTAAAGCCGTCACGCTGACTCCCGACGCCGGTGCAGAGCAGATCGAGATCCTCCCCGGTCCCAAGGCCTAAGCCTTCCTGCCTCCTGCTTTTTTCCTTTTTGAATTTTGTAAGCCTTCGGGTAGTTTTGTAAAGACTTTCAGACTGTGAATAAAGATGTTTTTTGATTTTTCTTCATGGCAATGTTTTCTTGTGTGAGCTTGTTGATGTTTTCCTCGCCTCACGAGTCAGGCCGTAGGTCGATGACCAGTCCTTTAGATGGCGATCGCGCGTCGAGTGAAATCCAATTATTTGTCAAGTGTATAAAGGCCGGTGTAAGGCCGGTGTAAGGCCGGTCTAAGGCCAGTGTCCTTATGGCCCCGAAGTCGAGATGGCGATCGCTCACTTAAGGTACGCCGGTTGGCTCCTTCGAGTAGAAAGGTATAGATTTGCCCATTCTCTTGAGTTGGACTGGCGACCACTTCCCTTAGAATAGGTTACACAAGAGCCTAGTTTGGATTGGTCGGCGTTTGCCGAGGTTGAGGGCTTCAGATCCTTAGTGTAGACGGGTAGGAAATTTGCCGTTAAGGAAGGACCGAGCAGGGAAGCTGCTCGGTGGCCTCGCGAGAAGGGATTTTGATCCTTAGCGCTGATGGGTAAAAAGTCACCCGCTAAGGATTGATCGAACATGGTAGCTGCTCGGTGGCCTCGTGAGGAAGGCTTCGGATCCTTAGCGTAGATGGGTAAGAAGTCACCCGCTAAGGATTGACCGAGCAGGGTAGCTGCTCGGTGGCCTCTTGATGAGGGCTTTGATCCTTAGCGTAGATGGGTAAAAAGTTACCCGCTAAGGATTGACCGAGCAGGGTAGCTGCTCGGTGGCCTCTTGATGAGGGCTTCGATCCCTAGCATGGATGGGTAAGAAATCACTTGCTAAGGAATGACTGAGCAGGGAAGCTGCTCGGTGGCCTCTTGAGGAGGGCTTTGGATCCTTAGCGTAGATGGGTAAGAAATCACCGCTAAGGATTGACCGAGCAGGGCAGCTGCTCGGTGGCCTCTTGATGAGGGCTTCGATCCTTAGCGTAGATGGATAAGAAGTTACCCGCTAAGGATTGACCGAGCAGGATAGCTGCTTGGTGGCCTCTTGATGAGGGCTTCGATCCTTAGCGTAGATGGATAAGAAGTTACCCGCTAAGGATTGACCGAGCAGGGTAGCTTCTCGGTGGCCTCTTGATGAGGGCTTCGATCCCTAGCATACATGAGTAAGAAATCACTTGCTAAGGATTGACTGAGCAGGGAAGCTGCTCGGTGGCTTCGTGAGGAGGGCTTCAGATCCTTAGCGTAGATGGATAAGAAATCACCCGCTAAGGATTGACCGAGCAGGGTAGCTGCTCGATGGCCTCGTGATGAGGGCTTCAATCCTTAGCGTAGATGGGTAAGAAGTTACCCGCTAAGGAATGACCGAGCAGGGTAGCTGCTTGGTGGCCTCTTAATGAGGGCTTCGATCCCTAGCATAGATGGGTAAGAAATCACCCGCTAAGGATTGACCGAGCAGGGTAGCTGCTCGGTGGCCTCGTGAGGAGGGCTTCGGATCCTTAGCGTAGATGGGTAAGAAGTCACCCGCTAAGGATTGACCGAGCAGGGAAGCTGCTCGGTGGCCTCGTGAGGAGGGCTTCGGATCCTTAGCGTAGATGGGTAAGAAATCACCCGCTAAGGATCGACCGAGCAGGGAAGCTACTCGGTGGCCTCTTGATGAGGGCTTCGATCCCTAGCATAGATGGGTACGAAGTCACCCGCTAAGGATTGACCGAGCAAGGAAGCTTCTCAGTGGCCTCAGGAGGAGGGCTTTGGATCCTTGGCGTCGGTAGGTAGGAACTACCAGCCAGGGATTGACCGAGCAGGGAATCTGCCCGGTGTGCCTTTTCTGCGTCGGTCAGCCTCCTGTGACCCGTGGAACTTAGGGGAGAAAGACAGTCGCAGACAACGACCGACCGAATCACATAGGGAGGCTTACCGCTCCGTAGTGCGTGTCGTTCCGACTTTGGTGGACCGTGAGATACGGGATGGTCGCCACGCGGCAGCCGTGTATTGGGAAACTCGAAAGTATCCCAAGATTCGCGCCCATGCACGCGTGCCCTCGGGGTTCTATTGGGAGGCTATAAATAGCGAGGGTGGGTTGATCCCTTTATCTTTGCGTTTCTGAGAAATGGAGGGCTTCATCTATTCGATCGAAGAGATCGTCACTCTCGATGATGTCTACTTGTACAACCAGTATCTTTCCGAGGAGACGTACCGAGGGGTGGTCCAACGTATCGAGGACCACTACGACCTCCTGCTTCCTCGTCGGTCGTCCCTCTTCCAATTTCTTATGTACGCAATTTGGAGGAGGTCCCCGGGGCTGTATAATCCCCTTTTCGAGGAGCTGCAGGATGAGGCACTCGATAAACTGCACACGCTCTATGTCTGCGGCCTCATCTCGAAGTGTAGGCATGATTGATCGGCGGCCCTTCTTTTGGAGTGCTTCTGACTAAGGCAGATCGCCGATTCTTTCCCGGCGGATGCGGTCGCCGGCCCATCAGTGGCTTCTCGGGTCCTTGTGCAGCATCAGAGGGACCGAGAAGACGAGGCTAGGGCTAGGTTGGTGGAGGTTTCCTCGGAGTTCCACCAGCAGTGCTTCCTTTACCCCCTACCCTCTTTGCTGTAATTTTAATTTTTGTGTAAGGCCGAGGAGCCCACAATACCTATGATAAATAAAATTCTCCTTTTGCGATGTATTATTGTTTCCTTTTCGCCTCCTTTGCATGTTGAGTATGTGCATGAAACGAAACCCGTGACCTCTGAACCGAGGAAGAGGGAAACACATAGGAGAAGTTTTTCAAATTCAAAAGACTTAGAGAAATTTACATCGCTCTGGCAAAGAAGAAACGTATATTTACAGATACAATTTCTAAATTCACTTGTACAACTTGAGCTTCTCGGCGTTGTAAGGCCGCGGAAACTTACGACCCGCCGCGTCCTGCAAGCGATAGGCCCCGCCGGGCAATACCTCGGAGATGAGGAATGGGCCATCCCACTTCGGGGAAAACTTGTGCAACTTGCCCTGGTCAATGAACTCGTTCCGCCTTAGGACCAAATCTCCGGTCTTGAAGGTGCGATGCTTGACTCGCACGTTATAGTAGCGGGCAGTTTGCTGTTGATAAGCGGCAGCTTTGATCTGTACCCGGTCCCGCTTCTCCAACAAGATGTCCAAAATAGTCCGGAGGGCCGAGATGTTTGCTTCATCGTCGAAGTGCTCGACCCTGTAACTGGGCAGTCCAATCTCTGCTGGGACCATCGCCTCGGTGCCATAGCAGATGCTGAATGGGGTCTCTCCAGTGGGGGTCTTCTTCGATGTGCATAGGGCCCACAAAACCCGGGGAAGTTCGTCGACCCAACTGCACTGCCTTCCTTCCAGACGAGTTCGAATACCACGTATTACATCCAGGTTAGCGACTTCGGCCTGCCCATTGCATTGAGGATGGGCGACCGCAGCGAACTTCATGAGTACGTGGTATTCGTTGCAGAATGCCTTGACCTTGTCATTTTGGAAGTTCGTCCCGTGGTCGGTAACGATACACTTCGGGATCCCGAACCGGCATATTATGTTGTTCTTCAGGAATTTGATGGTCATGGGGGCGTCCAGTTTTCTGATGGGGACAGCTTCGATCCCCTTCGTAAAGCAGTCCACCGGGACGAGGATGTATTTTTGCCCGCCTGTACCAGTTGGGAGTTGGCCTATCATGTCCATTCCCCACTGGGCAAACGGCCACGGGGATGTCAGGGCCGTTAGCTCGATGGCCGGAAGGCGGGGTACGCTGCCATGGAGTTGACAGCTCTTGCATCTTCTGACGAGTTTCTGAGCGTCCTGATGAATGGTTGGCCAATAGTACCCTTGGAGCAGCGTTTTCTGGACTAAAGTGCGGGCCCCTTGGTGAGCTCCATCGACCCTTTCGTGTATCTCACGCAGGACGTAGTTGGCTTCGTGGGGTCGACACACCGAAGCAGAGGCCGCGTGTACGACTTCTTGTAGAGGTTCTCATTGCACCAAACGAAATGGAGGGCTTTGGCTCGGAGGCGGCGTGCTTCCCCTCGATCTTTCGGGAGCGTGCCTTCCTTCAGGAACTCTACGAGGGGCTTCCTCCAATCCCGGCCTTCCTCCTGGGCAGCGTAAACTTGAAGTGTTGTCTCCTTGTCTTCCACGCTGGGCCGTGGCAAGACCTCGAAGAGGATATTCCTCTTATTGTTATCCGTATAGGAGGAGGCTAGCTTGCTCAAAGCGTCGGCCTGGGCATTAAGATGCCGAGGAATCTGCTCCACTTGAACTTCGTCGAAGTCTTTTCGTAGTCTTTTTACCTCGGCTAAATATTTTACCATCAGAGGCTCCCGGGCCTCGAAATGGCCGGTCACTTGGCCTAAGACAAGGGCGGAGTCACTGCGAATTTGGATCGTCTTCAGCCCCACTCCGGAGGTGATTCGAAGTTCGGCTAGGAAGGCCTCGTACTCCGCGGCGTTGTTTGAAGTTTTGAACCCGAGTTTCAAAGAGTACTCCATCTCTGCCTCGTTCGGGCCTTAAATAATGAGGCCGGCACCGCTCCCACTCGGTAGAGGATCCATCGATGTAAAGGACCCAATCGGGGACGGAGTTGGGCCCTTCCTTGATCGAAGCTTAGGACCCGGGGGCTGGTGCCGTCACTGCCTCCTTGTTGGGGATAGTGCATTCGACAATAAAGTCGGCCAGGACTTGTGCTTTGATAGCCTGCCTCGGGCGGTACTTGATGTCGAATTGAGATAACTCCCACATCCACTTCTCCAAACGAACAGACGACTCGGGGGAGGCGAGAATAGCCCTTAAGGGACGCTCGGTAAGGACGAGAATGGTGTGTGTATGGAAGTAGTGCCGTAGTTTCCTTGAGGCCATAATAAGCGCCAAGACAATCTTTTCTATAGCCGAGTACCTTGTTTCCGCGCTTTAAAGACGTGGCTTACGTAGTAGACCGGCTTTTGGACTCCTTCGACTTCTCGGATGAGCACCGAGCCTGCAACCTGATCGGACACCGCTAGATTCAGTGATAGCTCGTCTCCTTCAATTGGTCGGGTGAGCAGTGGGGGAGTTTCCAGGTGCACTTTCAGTTGCTCGAAAGCGACCTGACACTCTTCCGACCATTCAAACCTTATGATCTTTCTCAGGGCTTTGAAGAATGGGAGGCACTTTTCGCTGGACCTCGACATGAAGCTACTTAGAGTGGCCATTCTTCCCGTGAGTCGCATGATTTCGACGTTGCTCTTTGGCGCGGCCATGTTGAGGACGGCGCTGATTTTCTCCGGGTTAGTTTCGATTCCACAGTGGGTAACCATGAACCCGAGGAATTTTCCGCTAGTGACCCCGAACGCGCACTTGGCGGGATTTAGCTTCATTTTGTACTTGCGGAGGATGTTGAATGTCTCGTCGAGATCTTTGGCGTGCTTGTCCGACGAGGTCGACTTGATGAGTATGTCGTCGACGTAGACCTCCATGTTCCTCCCGATCTGCTGTTTGAACATCCTGTTGACCAGGCGTTGGTATGTAGTTCCGGCGTTTTTGAGGCCGAAGGGCATCACTTTGTAGCAGTATACCCTTCGGTCCGTTGTGAATGCGGTATTAGCCGGAGAAAGCATCCATGAAGCTGAGTAATTCGTGGCCTGCCGAGCTGTCGACAAGCTGATCTATCCGAGAGATGGGTTAGTTATCCTTCGGGCAGGCCTTGTTAAGATCTTTGAAGTCGACGCACATGCGCCATTTTCCGCTTGCCTTTTTGACCATGACCACATTCGCCATCCATTCTGAGTAGGCTACGTTTTGAATGAAGTTGGTTGCAAGCAACCTGTCGACTTCGTCCTCGATCCCCTTTTGTTTGATCGGAGCGAAGCTTCGTTTCTTCTGCCTGACGGGTCGGACCGTCGGGTCGACCCCGAGCTTATGTGAAATTACTTTGGGGTCGATCCCGGGCATGTCGGCGAGCGCCCAAGCGAACACGTCCGAGTTTCCTCGGAGAAAGTGGATCAAGTTTTCACGCCGGGCTCCCGTTAAGAGTGACCCAATCCGGACGGTTCGTTCATTGTTCCCCTCGACGAGGGGGACCTCTGTTAGCGCCTCCACTGGAGCTCCTCGGATCTCTTTTTGTTCGTCACGGGTATCCAAGGACCCCTGGAAATCGCTCGCGCTTCCAAGGTCGTTGGTTTGTTCCTCGGTGGTGGATGTCGCTGTGAAGCAAATCTTCGCAACTTGCTGGTTCCTGTAGGCCCAGCCTATTCCCCCTTGATCCAGTGGAAACTTGATCGCGAGGTGGTAGGTCGAGATTTGGGCCCTGAGGGAGTTTAGCGTTGGGCGTCCCAGAAGAATATTGTAGGACGATGGAATCCTAGCGACGATGAACTCCACTGGCACGGTTCTCGTACGTCCCGCCTCCCCAATGATAAGGAGGAGGGTAACCACTCCTTCTGCCGGGATGGAGTGGTTAGTAAACCCCGACAGAATGTGGGCGGTTGGCCTCAGGTCCGATGGGCCGAGCCCCATACGTAGGAAGCAGTCATAGAAAAGGATGTCCGCCGAGCTTCCCGAGTCGAACAGTATCCTTTGGACCTCGTATCGGTGGACCCATGCCGTAATCACGAGGGGCTTGCTGTGAGGCAAGGATATCCCGTGGAGGTCCTTGTCGGTGAAGGTGATGGGCTCAGCTGCTTTGCTTTTCTTCCGGGGCTGGCTGCTAGTCCCCTCGACCGGCAGGAGGCGGCAAATCTCACCAGCTCCAGGCGCACCCCCCGTTGATACGACCATAATTTGGCCGATCGTCAATTCGCCAGGAGGGGGATGGTTCTCCTGCTCCCGGTTTGCTTGTCGCTTTTCCCGCAAGTACTTTGCCAGGTGCCCCAAGCGGATCAACTTCTCGATGTAGTCACGGAGCTGTTTACAGTTCTCGGTGGGGTGTCCCTGGGACTGGTGGAATGCGCAGTACGGGCCTCGAGTCCGTTTGGCCGCTCTATTGGTGATCGGGGGGAGCTTGAAGAATCGCTCGCCCTTTGCCTCTTCCAACAGCTCAGTGGAGTATGCTCTTGAAACTTAGGAGAGTATGGCTTTGGCCGGTCAACCTTCTTCTTCTCATCCTTGCCCCTCTTCTTTTGATCGGCCTGGTCGCTCCGAGGTAGGTTCGCATTTACCTTGGACTCAAGCTGGATTTCTCACTCGGTCCAGGCCTTTATCTCGGCCACGGTCTTAGGTTGCGCTAATGCAAAGGAGCGGAGCCACTCCTTGTGCCTAAGACCCGACCTAAGGGCCATGATGAGAGTCTTGTCCCTGTGCTCTGGAACCTCAAGAAGAGAATTGTAGAAACGAGTGACGTATCCTTTGAAGGATTCCTTGTCCCCGCTCTTTATAGTGAAGAGGTAGTCGACGGTCCGCTTCTGCCGTCTGTTCCCGACGAAATGCCCGATGAACTGGACGACCAGCTCATCAAAGGTAGAGATGGAGCGTGGCGTGAGTCCTCGGAACCAATCTCGTCCGGCGCGGATGAGAGTGGTGGGGAACGCTCGGCATTGGGCGGCGTCACAGCGGTCCTGGAAGCTCATGCCCGCCGTGAACGCATCCAAGTGGTCTTTCGGGTTGGACTTCCCGTCAAAGAGGGCTACCTTCGGAGGCTTGTTTCTGGATGAGACGCGAACAACGAGTAGCTCTTCAGTGAAGGGCTTCGTAAGCGAGTCGGCGGCGTACCTGGCCCCTTCGCTGGGAGGACGACCCTCCCGATGTATATTCTCGATTTTCTTTTCGAGGGCGTCGAGACGGTCGTGGTACCCCGAGGATTCGGCGTATTCGGAGTTATGGCCCCTCCCGCTGACGGCCTGCGCCTGGTTGTGACTCCGGTTCCGCTCTATGAAGTTTCTCAGGTCCCCTGGCGATGTCGTTCTCGAGTCACTGTGGTGAGTGCCGTTCGCGCGACCCCGTCGAGGGAGAGGGTGCCGGCCATTCCTGTGAGCAAACGAGCTGACCGACACCTCCTCGGAAGGGACAGAAGCGCGATGGGTCTTGAGGCGGGGTGCTCAGCGGGTCATTGAATTGGAGCCAGCGATGGGCCTCTTTCACGAGACCTCGGCGTGGAGCTGTGAGGTGCCAAGCGGGTCATTGAATTGGTCGCTGCGGGGGACCTGTGGCCGGTAGAGATAGCGAGACGCTGTTCAGTCGTGCCAGCGTAAGTAGTGTCATCTCCCCCTCTGCGGAGGTCACGATCCCGAGGTGGGGGAACGACGACCTGGGGGGCTTGTCCAGCTGTTTGGATACGGACAAGGGCATCTACGATGGACGCGAGCTTGTCGATCTGTGCAGACAGGGCGTGAACGGCGTTAGGGAGAGGAGAAGATCCGTCCGCGCCTCCGTTGTGGGGAGGACGATGGTCACTCGTCATAAGTTCGAGATCGGAAGATCAACTTTCGATGAGTGGAATTTTCGTATTCCCACAGACGGCGCTAACTGATGGAGGTATGGATCTCCTTCAGATATTGTCCTCGATCGATCTGTTGCGAGCGTCGATGATCGGCTGAGATTGGGTTTGAGGGTTGCCTCCTGAAGCGTGTGGATCTTAGTGGGCTTGATTTGGAATGAAGCCGAACTACCTACAAAGAAGTCCCGGGATGGTTGTACCACCGCGGACCCTCCGATGTTCAAGTTAGCCGAGGTATTTGAGCAGAGTAGTGGCCTATTGGAGTAAAATTGCCTTACCTGAGTCGTCTGAGAGAGGGGTTTATATAGCGGCAGTCATAGGCTAGCGGGCGCGAGATTCTCGCCGCCCGTTACGCCCCTAGCGTTACGCCTGCGAGAATGGCGGGATTCCCCATTAATGACGAGATATGCCCGTTGATGGAGGGATGCGACGGCGTGAAACGCGGGATCGTGGGGCGACGGATATCTCGCGTCTGGCGAGACTCGCGGAGCCGTGGCAGAGGCGCCTGTGACCCGCGTTCTAGGTCGCCCGATAGAATCGAGGATGACTAGCTCGGCGAGAGGCCTAAAAGAGGGCAAGAGGCCGAGCTAGTTCGGTTCCGTGATAGCTCGGAGGCGAAGGGTCGGAGAGATCGCGTGTAGGAGGGCTCAGAGGCGAGCCAATGGTCGTTTACATGGTGAGCACAGGAATCTTCAGGGCATCTTCGGAGGTCGGGTCTAGGCAATGGGGCGAAAGCCCGGGGGACGCCCCCAATGTGTGGTGCTTGCCCTGTTTCCGTATGCCTCGGGACACATCACTCGCCACGTGTCATGATCTGGAAAGTTTCCAATATTAAGCATCATCAGTTTGGGACCTAAAAATCCTGCCAACTAATCTATATGAGTTTTTAGTAAATGAATTTATGTGATGTTATTAAATTTGTGTAAGTTAATGTAAGTGATGTAATTGGTTGTGTTTTTGCTAGTACATTCTAGTAAACAAGATAATTAATAAACTCACTGTCCATTAATAAACCTAACATTAAAATGTAAATAACCAGTTGGTGGAACCAATGCCAAAGATCAAAATTTCAGTATTGGTCTCGGCAACAGATCTTGAACAGTCGTTTCTTGGATCAAGGTCCGCAGATATTTCAAACCATTAACCCGGACCATCATTTTACAAAAGAGCATTTATTGGGCCGTTGAATATTGGGTCCAGAACCTGTAAACTCCCATATCCCATCTTCGTCCCCTTCCTCTTTCTCAAAAATAAAACCCTAGCTCGCTGCGCATAAAACCCTGGAAATTTTTGAAAGAGATCATCAAATTTCTTCGAAAGCATCGATTTTTCATGGACGACATCAATTTTTGTCCTCTTATGCTCGGGCCAATCTCTCTAGGTAAGAGCCTCATCTCAATTAAATGTAAAAATTAGGGTTTTCTAATCTAAACTGGAGGAAATTGTTGTTGCATGCTGGTTTCATTTTTCGAATTTTTAACTCGTAGTTATGTTTTTAGATGTCGAGAATAAAGATGTTGGTGTTTTCTTGGTTTCGTCAATTGTTTGGGTTTAAGCTTGAAGGCACTGCCATTATTTAGGTTGATTTATTTAATTAGTATTGGTGTTTGCTTGAAAGGTAACGGGCAATAATTAAGCTGTTGATTAAGTTTTTTATTAGGTTGGGGAATTGAAAAAGGATTTGTAAGGATTTATGTTCTTGGGGCATGATTCTGAATGGAATTGTTTTGTAACATTTACTTTAGTATTGACTCGAAACGTTACGGAGTGTGGCTGAAATGAGAATGTTAAGATGGATGAGTGGTAATATACTTAAATATAAGATAAGGAATGATTGTATTCGTAAATAGTTGTAGAACACTCGTGCAGATGATAAGATAAGAGAGAACTGATTTAGATGGTTTGGACATGCGTAATAAAGTCAGAAGAAATGGCAAAATTGTAGTTAATGGTACAACTATACCTAGATGAACATGGGTAGAGGCATTTAAGAACGATATGTTAGTTGTTAAATGTTGTTAATTTAACTGAGAAGACAACCCTTAACAGAGCAGAATGGAATAAACGGAGTCACATAGTCGACCCAAAATTTTGGGATAAAGGCTTGTCGTCGCCGTCAGCATTGTTGTATTGACATAGTTACGTTTGGACATTACATTCCTTGCCATTAACATGCATCTTTTTACAAGTTTTATTGAGTATTCGTTTCTTATTCTTTTGTAGGTTGTAAATTATCCTATTGAATGAGAGAGTGATTGAAAATTAATCATTTTATAACAGGATTGTCTTAAACCCTATATTTTAAAATTATTTTTAGTGCTTACATGTTTTCATGTATTGCCTATAATTGCTTATAAACTTATAATTCGTATGCATCATCTTAAAAGAATATCTTTGTGAGTGATTAAAGTTTTCTACTCATAAGTTTTATTAAAGTTTTCTACAGTTATATTGTGAGTAATTTATTAAAAAATAAAATAGTCTACTCATTAGCCTTACTAAAATCCTTAAAACCTAATTTCCGCACTAACTCTTCTCTACATGTTCCATTTTATTATAGTATTTCTTTTGAGAGTTCTCTGTGTATTTACCTTAGAAGTTCATTAATTGGTATTTAATTACCTGCCAAGTCGAATTTTAGGGTTTAAATCTATCAATCTTTGAGGACTATTTATCATCATACATAATACCTTACAGGTTGTAAATTACGAAATGAAATGGAAAATTTTAAATAACGCTTGACATCACGATCGGTCACTTTATGCAGGTTACAATGTAAGCTCAAAAAGATTTTAAAGATATTAATTGAGAAAATTTCTTGAACTAGATACCTTGGATTGAAAGCCAAATATGGGAAGCTTTGTGTAAACAATATTGTCATAACATTTAGGTCGAGGAAGAAAGACTTGGATTGCTGTTTTAATGTAGTAACATCCAACAACTTCTTAAGTATTACCCAAGATCCGTATTTTGCGATATTTATACCTACAATTAGCAAGATCTTGCATAGATTACTTACTATTACATTAGATAACATATAAAACCATGTAATATATCATTAATTACAGTGTTTTAAGAGCAGAACTATATGTTTGGACCAAGCCTTAAACAAAAAATGTACCGAAATATAGTTTTGTTCATTGTATGCTATAAGCATGGCTTATACTTTCCGTAACCCTGCACGTCGCATAAGGTCATAAAAAGCTACAAAATTTACATTCATCAATCCAATTAATTTTGCAAAATAAGAGTTTATATCTAAAATGACTAAAATTGAACATTGATACATTTATGTATAAATTTTCTGTAATGATTAAACTTCAAAATTAATATATTTGTGGACAAATTGAACAAGTATAGAGAAAAATAAAGCCCAAGGGAAGGAATGAAATTATGGAAAACGGAAAATATGACTAAGTGAATGGACCAGTTATATTTGCGACAAAGAAATGATATCCTACATGTAAAACCTGCATAGATGTATAAACTAGATGTATCAACAATCAACACACTTTCAAAGATGGTAAATTTTTTTTACACCTAATATTACTACTATGGTTGACGTAAAACGCACGAAAACCCCAAATTGTTTTTTACCATGCATTAGCCTTTTGGTAGTATTATACTTTAAAAGGAGTTAACTTTACTATCCATATAACAAAATAAAAAAAAAGAATAAAATAAATACAACAAAGTAAAGATGATGCAATCACTAATAATAACCAAAATGCAACATAAGAGAATATTGTATAAATAAAAAACTTGATTGAGCTGGAGAATATCTTAGAAATGAATAATATGTTTAAGGGAATCTATCTTCTTGATTGAGAATGAGTAAATAAAACTTAAATGTAACGGAATGCGATTGACTACAAAGAAAAAGCTTGATTAGGATGAAACACATCTTACAAAAATTCAATAACAATTGTTTATTAATAATTATTATATAAATTGGTAATTTACAAAAAATGAATCTAGCATTTAAAAATTAACAAAATCTAAATGCTAAAGGAGTAAAGATTCATTTTTTCAATGAGTGAGTTTTAATTTGATGTTTATAATTAAAGTTATTCACTTATGTCATTGTGATTTAATAGGCTAAGCATAAGATGAGTATTTGTTAGAAAGATGAAACTTTAATCAAAAGAAAAAGTTATAGGGAATTTAGATTTCACACCATAGATATGTAAAATACTTCTGTTAACCTTCTCTTTCTTTTAATAAATAACGATTTTATAAACCGTTTATGAATCTGACTTTATCCTCATTTTTCAATATCAATCGAACATGCAAATCTTTATTTCCTACTTAAAAGTTTTTTCAAGGATAAGAAAGTTCTTTCATACAGACTAATCGAATACTGAAAATAGAACTAAAAAAGAAACAAATTGTTTCATGAAAATAGAAAACAATTTCTTTTGAAATAGAATTGATCTTCCTTTTTAGTGCTGTTTTTGTAAAGAAAACTAAAAATCAATTGAATACTAAATATAGAAACAAAAAAAAATTGTTTCATGCAAAATAAAAGACAATCTCCTTTACAAAAAAAGAATTGATCTTCTCTGCTTAGTGTTAATTTCTAAAGAATTGAAATTCAAAAGAACGAATATTTTTTATGAAGAATTAAAGACTATTATGGCCAAATCTAAAAATTCTTATAGATTTCTCAAAAAAGAAATACAACATATTTGTTAAAACATGGAGAAATATTCAATGTAAAATATAAGCAGGAAATATCAACAATTTATAAGAAACTCGCCATAAATTAGTTAAAAATGAATAAAATCTTAAACCAAATAATTCGAAGAAGGAAAAAACTAGAGAATTTTTTCAAGGGAAAGAAAAACAATTTTAAAACCATAAGCCAAATGGAAATTGTATATGCATAGATCTCTCTTTCCTAGGGATGATTTTCAAAAATAGAATTCAAAAAGGAGACCTTTTTAAGAGATTTGAACTTTTTCGGCCAAATCTTAAAAATTCTTATTTCGGAGAAAACGGTAAATTTCATGTTTCTAAGAACATATAGAATTATTATACACGAAAATGTAGGCAAAGAATACCTTAGATTTGCAAGGAAAATGTTAAAAATTAACTAAAACTTTAACCTAATCAAATAATTAGCAATAGAATCCAATTATTTGGGGGGGAAAGAAAGAAAAAGCTAACCTTTTATCCTTCTATTTGTGCGAATCTTTTCTCCGAAGCACAACAAAGAGAAGAGTGAAGAGGGTTTTGGAAGTCGTGTTAATAACTGATGATTTTTCCATCTTATTAGAAAAAAAAAGGACCAGAAAAATAATTCTCAATTCAATGTATTGCAGAATGCAGGGTTTCTGCATGCCTTTGCAGGCCTTTAAGGAGCAATTTTGGAAAGCCAGGCAAAAATCGTGCCTGAGGACCAAAGATTCTCTTTAGTAACTCTACTTTGTATCAGTTGAGAGATACTTAAGATGAGCACAAACTTTTGGATTATTGTTCAAATGCTAATTTTTCCAAACAAACCGTACTTTATGCCTATATATAAAGTCCAAAAACACTAATGAACAATAGGGAGCTCACGGTATTTGTTGTTGAACTCTTTTATTCCCTTCAATTTTTGTTGATGGCTTGAAGTTTTTCCGGAGCATGAATTCTATAATGGAATGCAATTTGAAATGGTCAAACTGCAGCCGTGACTCATTTGTATGTCTGTTGAATATAAATGATTTATGTGATTATGCAACTCAGTAGCTTTCTGAAACCAATTCGAACTAATTTACAACGATTAAATTCGTGTTGTCAATTAGCTCTCAAGAAAGCCGTGATTCAAGCAGATGCTGTGTCTATTATGTGAACTTACTGACAATAGATAACAAAGGACGTGTAGAAGTGGAGATATCATGGCGAAATCTCTGGCTAAAAAACAAGAAGGCTTTTTCACATGGAGCCTCACATGATTGTGTTCATATGTGAAAGGAAGTTGCATAGAAGGAACTTAGTGTCACCTGAATCCACATCTAATATATGACATAAACATCCTTCTGTTTTGCACAATAACTAGTTAAATATGCGTCAACTGATATATTCATTATCTTGTGCATTGATTAGGTTTATTATTTTTGGTCCATCTAATCAATTCAATGGGTGCCAAATGTCTACCCACTGGGAAACCTAAGGTTTGTCATTTATATATCATTAATTAACAAGTCTTTTTCCCCCCTTTTCTGTTCCTTTATTTTCAATTGTTGAAAAGTTGGTGAAATTATTGTTGCTTTCAGGATTAACAGATCTTACCGTTGTACCAAACACCTCTTCATCATTGATGCGTTTTTCGGAGCCTTTTTTATACACCACTTGTTAGGCTTCTGACGAATTTACACTCCTTAGGTTCTTTCTGTTCTCATAAATGGTCATCTTATCATCCGTCTTTTTACTCTAGATGTTTTTCTTGTTTATGAGAATTTGAAAGACATTGAATTAAACTTTAGGATTGCGACAATCTCCTCTCGTGCCCTAGTTATTTGACCAAAAATCTGTAGGGAGTTGACGTATGGTCGTCGCCTGGTCGCATAACTTGGTCATTTCGTCCGAGGAGGAGGCTGGTATAGCCGATCCTATTTAGGAAGAAATTCAAAATTCTTTATATGGGCAGAGATTCTAATTTATATAATTTTTCAAGAATATGTAAAGCCTTAAGATTCCTCTCAATGAAATGTTAAATTTGGTTTCCCAAACTCAGATTTGCTTCCAATGAGCAAGTGTTTTGAAACACGGTTTCAAAAACTTGTACCCAAATGTACATGAATCAACACCACCTCACAATTAGCTGGCAATGGAGATGCCAATATAATCAAAATATTTGCCCAGCTCACTGCTGTTATTTACAAAAAAATTTCTGTTTGTAGTTTAGCTCTTTATTCTGCAGCCGATGGCAATTCCGTTATTCTACGGATATGGGCGAAAACTGCCCCATTATAGAAAACCGAGTGAAAAAAAACCCAGTGAAGCCTCAAAATGCTTAGTTTAGTTGCTCTGTATGCCAATAGGTGGCCCTTCCTTTCTCTTTCCTGTTCTGCCTACCAATCCATTTCTTTTGACTAGTTTGCCACTGCCCAAACCTAATCTCATCAATTTATAATTCAGCAACTAAGGGCGTTCTAGTCATTTTACAATCCCTCATTCTCTATAAACCCTACATCAGGCTCAATGAAGCTACACACAAAAAAACTAAGTAATAGCATCCAATGGATACAGTAAAGTCCTTCAAAGGCTACGGCAAGGTCGACGAGGCCGAAGACCGCGAGTTCAAACGCAAAACCTGCCGCCGCCTCGTCCTCATCACGGTATCCGCGATCGTTCTGATTGCTATCATCATCGGCGTCGTAATCGCGGTCCTCGCAAACAAAAGCGACGACAGCTCAAACGAATCGAGCTCTCCTTCATCGATATCCAGCTCCATAAAGGCAATGTGTAGCGTCACTCAGTACCCTGACTCCTGTTTCACGACCATTTCTAAAATGAAGGGTGCTAATGAAACCAACGACCCGGAGAAGCTTTTTAAGCTTTCTCTCACCGCTGCCTCATCCGCTTTATCCAAGCTCTCTTCCTTATCCGACTCGATCACCATCTCCTCTAACGATAAAAGGCTCGAGGAGGCGGTTAAGGTTTGTAAAGAAATGTTTGATGATGCGATGGATAGGCTTCAAGACTCGATCTCATCGATGACCCCGAGCGATCCTAACGAGAAGCTCCTGACTCGGTCGAAGATAAACGATATAAAAACATGGCTGAGCGCCGCGGTCGCAGATCAAGAAACATGTTTGGACAGTTTCGAAGGGACGGTGGGCGATTTCAAAGAGAGGTTTGAATCTGCTATGACGAACTCGACACAGCTGACGAGTAACAGCCTGGCGATCGTTTCGGGGATTATAGGGATTCTGGATAAGCTAGATATCAAGTTACATAGGAAGCTGTTATCAGCTACCACCAGTGGGACAGGTCAAATTCTTCCTGGATGGGTATCCGGAGCCCAGAGACGGTTGTTGCAGGCTCCGACCGGGCTCGAGCCTAACGTGACGGTCGCCAAAGATGGGACCGGGCAAGTTAAGACGATCAATGAGGCGGTCACGATGGTGCCTAAGAAAAACTCGCATCCGTTTGTGATCTATGTGAAGAAAGGCGAGTACGAGGAGAATGTTGTGCTTGATAAGAGCAAATGGAATGTGCACATCTACGGAGACGGCATGCGTGATACCGTCGTTATAGGGAGCTTGAACTTCGTCGACGGGACTCCGACGTTCAATACGGCTACCTTCGGTGAGTTGTTCAGTTCTTGATTTCTTTAAATTGTTTGGTTTTATAATTTGTGGATATATATATATATATATATATATATATATATATATATATATATATATATTATGAGATGTTAATTGATTAGGTTTGCATAATCTGAACTATAGTAACTGCACTATTGTGTATGATATTTGCTTTTGCTATCTTATTATGAGTATTAGGTGTGATTAACTTTTTGTGGGTCCTTGGTTTGGCATTAATTTATGAGTATGAGTTCATGTGATGTTTCAGTATGGTGTTTAATTTAAATATATAATGTTGGCCATAATTTGAGATGACATCTCGTTTTTGGTAATATAATTTGTTGTTAGAAATTTAGAATTCACCATTCGTTTCTGTTGGTAATTATTTGCCCATGTGAGACCGACCTTGAGTTGAAATGGGATTAGATAAATTCAGAGCCCTCACCAAAATCACTAACCTAATTTATATTTTAAACCACTAGTTTATTCATTTATATATCTAAGTTTCAAAGATCATCACCTATGACCTTTTTATATAACAGCTTTTTAATTAACAACCAGTTTATTCTACCGGTTCTCAATAATAAGTTTACACATGGCCAAAAATTTGATTTTGTTAGGATCAAATTATAAATTGAAGATAGGAGAGAGATTCACGGAGTTGATAGCGTTGAGTGAGCTGTGGGTCCCATACCTAACACGGATATTTGTCATTGTTTCACGTGGCTGTTCTAGAGTGGGCCCCAGTTTGGTGGCATACAATGTGATGCATTGGTTGTTGAACACGGAACTGTGAGCATGTGCAATGTTGTGTGAAAGTCTCGAATTCTGAAACTTTATCTGCTGGTTTTCATGTGCTGCCGTGTGAAATCAAATCAAAGTTTGTTTCTTTCTTTCTCTGTGTCGTTGTTCCATGTCAGAAGACACATCGAACAACTTCTTCTTCGTGCGTCGTCTTTATTCCTATATTCAATGGGCGTGACTTTTTATATGCTATGGTGACTATAGAATTTAATTTTGATACGTATCTAAGATAGCAGCAGTAGATGATAGAATATGCATTTAGAGTGCATAGATCCATCAAACAAATTACAGATTTGCATGAATTATACTATCAGTTGTAGCTCGTCTTAAAATAGTCGGAGAAACAAATAAAACACCCTAAGGCCATGTCTTAAAATAGTCGGAGAAACTGTACCTTATTTTTAAGTGGAGATAGGAAGATGCAAGCTGCAGCTTGCAAGCCCTGAGCGACAAAAATAGAGTTTACAATCTTTGATCAGATTGAAGTTGTTATCTCAACTTCAATATGGTTGCCAAATTAGGGGAAGTTAGGATTTTGGAGTTTGGTTTTGCTAACTTTATGAAACTGAAACTTAGAAAGCTCAACTCCATTACCAAATGGGGCCTAACACGTTAAAAGTTTGGATTTTGGAGTTTGATTCATGTCCCATTTCATTGAGTTATGGTTTTTTCAGGAATATTCATGGATTTGATTTTGATTGAGTAATGTAGGCTCACTATCTATCTATGAGTTGAGCCATTTTTACAAATTTGGGCCAATCCAATTGCCGCTCATAATTCTTTTTGACAATTTCCCCCAACTTTTTCCAGCTGCTGTTGGCAGAGGATTCATGGCTAGGGACATGGGCTTTCGAAATACGGCGGGCCCGCAAAAGCACCAAGCGGTCGCCTTTCGCTCCGGTTCCGACCGCTCCATCTTTTACCGTTGCAGCTTCGAGGGCTACCAGGACACCCTCTATGCCCACTCCAACCGCCAGTTCTATCGTGAGTGCGACATCTCCGGAACAGTCGACTTCATCTTCGGGGATGCGGCCGTAATCTTCCAAAAGTGCACGATCCGCCCGATCCAGCCCTTACCCAACCAGCAGAACATCATTACGGCGCAGGGTAAAAAGGACCCTAATGAAAATACCGGCATTGTGATCCAAGATTGTACGATATCAGCTGCTAATGATGTAACGGCCCCTACATATTTGGGCCGGCCTTGGAAGCCCTTCTCCACAACTATCTACATGCAGTCAGATATCGGGTCGGTTGTTGACGGGTCGGGTTGGTTGTCTTGGGTCTCTGGGGCCGAACCGCCCGAGACGATATATTATGCGGAGTTTCAGAATACCGGGCCTGGCTCGAATCTTGCGGGTCGGGTTAAGTGGACCGGGTATAGGCCCACGGTGAGCGCAGAGGAAGCAGCAAAATACACGGTGCTTTCGTTTTTGGAGGGGAACGAGTGGATTGCACCAGTTGGGATATCGTATGAGTCAACACTGTAATTTAAGAGAATAGATAAAGAGGTTAATTTGAGTGTTTTTTTTCTTTGTATGTTATTTGTAATTTTCTTGGTTCAATAGATGCTGAGTGAATTAAACAGAATTTATTGTTTGTTTCATTTATGGTTTGAAGAAGGTATGATTGTATATATTTAGTAGATTCTTGTGTCGTCTTTCGTGCATATTTGTAGTGCTCCTCAAGTCAGAATTGCTTGCTATTTCTGTTGTTAAACAAGTAGAGCTTTAGATTGTTTGGCTTGGCTCATTTATTTAAACAGGCTCAGAAGCTTGGTCAGGCTCAAAAGCTTATTTATTGAACGGGCCTGAGTGAAACTTCCCTGAGCGAGCTTTAAATTCTAGAGTCCCGAGTCTCGAGCTTTACTAAACCTATTTAAAATCTTAAAATCTGATTATAGCTGCAAACAATTATAAAAATATTTAAAATTTTGATTATAGCTAACAAACAATTATAAAAATATATGAAAACATATAGAAGTTCAATATTATATTTGAAAGCTTGAATGGTAAAAAATATTGTTGTTATCACTGAATAAATAAGCCGGTTCTTATTTAAAAAACTTATCGAAATCTAGATTCTTCAATATTGTAGTAGGTAAATATTTATGATGGTCTGAATTTTAAGTTAACAGTGACGAGTTAATAGAAATCATCAGAATCTAAGAATAAGTAATTATTTTATTATTACTATTAAATATTAATTAATCCGTAAACTATTCGTTAAGCCTTAAACAAACCGAGCCTAAACACGAGCCAATTTCGAACATTTTATCTTTACGTTTGTTCGTTTGTTTTATCAAGTTTTAATTTATGTTCAAGCTCGGCTTGTTTAACCGTTGAACGAGATTGAACGTGTTTTCATTGAGCCGATCCGATCCGAGCTAGCTTTCGAGCTTCAACTTTTCTAAAAGTCCTACTTGCAAGTATGGTGGTCTTTGATTCTCTTGGGAGATTTTTTATTTCCCCTGTAATTAGGCCTTCTACCAAATAGATTTTAGGACAATTAAATTATACTTCCCATCAAATTTGCGGTCAAGTATGTTCTATTAGGTATTTATTTGGTTTAGTCTTTACAAGAGATTTAAGTTGAGGAATTTGAGGCATAATCGATCAAGATGTAAGAATTCACTGTGCAAGTTATTTAAAATGAGAGTTGTAGAATATTCTCTGAAACTTAGAAAAATCCTTAAAACCTCTCCGTTAATTAAAAACACCAATTTACTTAAATTAATTAGGATTAATAATTAGATTATAGCTAATATGATGAATTGTGAGATAAAAAAAATTTATGTAACATCAAAACTCTCATCTCTTTTCATTTTTGTGCAAAATCTATTAATCTTACTCTTCCAAACTCTCATCTTTAGTTATATTTTTAACTTGTTAGCGGAGAATTCTAAAGGTGTTGGGGATAATAATTAAGCATCGAGGACAATTCAGTTTAATTAATAGTTTCAGAGTATTTAAAAATATGAAGTTGTAGGGTGTATTTCAAAACAGCTATTTTTTAGAGGCCTATATGAAAAAACCCAAAAAATAATTTTAAGAAATAAAATATAAATCAAATACAAACAATCAAAAAGGAAATATTAAGAGGCCTGCTTCTTATTTGACCAACTCTTGTTGGATTTGATCCGGACCGGACCGACCCGACCCGACCCAATATTTTCAGGTTTTTCCAACATCATATCCTGCCCGATCCCTATTGCCCAGGTACTGGATTTAAAAATTAAATACAAAATTTTCGGGTCGGATTTAAGATTATTATAAAACCCGTCCGTCCAAATTCTAAATCCGACCCAAATCAAATTAACTTCCAATATATAAAATAAAATTTTAATTAATATTGCAACGTACATGTTTTATTTTGTTACATAATATTTAATTAGTGCAATTTTCAAGTTTAATTAATAACTGAAATATAAATTTTAATAAAATTTGTCATATAAGTAATGCACATATATTTATGAAGACTCGTCTCAAATTTTAAAATTTTGATTTTCTTTTAATAATACTAGGTTTTTTGCACTTTCTATGCATGGAAAAATTTAACAAACTCTTTACTTGTCTGATAGTTTTTGTGGACTCGTGCATCCTTCAAAAAATGAATTATATACAAAAATTTATTAATAGGCCAAGCCGAACAACCAAAAAACGGAAAAAAAATAATATGAGAACCTATCTATAAAACTTTCTACATGGAGGAGGTGAAACCGTACACGTGGCAGATTGGGTGTGGATCTTTGAGGTAAAACAATAGCGCGCTTTTTTATTTTTGAGATTCACACCCAATCTGCCACTTGTACAGTTTCACCACACCCAATCTGCCACGTGTACGGTTTCACCTCCTCCCTATAAAAAGTTTTATAGATAGCTTCCCATATGATTTTCCCCCCAAAAAAACCAACCCCCATAAACTTGAAATATGTCCAAACCGGCCTAAAACACGAATCTGGGGGTTCGGGTCTAGCACATTGTAATACCGTCGAGTTCAGACGGATTTTGGGTTAGGGTATTAAATTTTAGGTCGAGAATAAAAGTTGTCAAATACCCGCCTAACTGGGCAGGTAATTTCACCTCTAGTAGCCCATACGGATCGGCCCAAAATATTTCAAGTTTATGGGGGTTAACTGTCCAAATTGCCTGCTTGTTATTTGGGCTGGCTTGAGCCTATAAGCAAACAACTGAGATATCATCCTCTTTTTTTCTCTATATTTTTCATTTCTTTTTGGTAAAGAGATGGTTTTGATATACTCATTGACCGTATTTCAGGAAAAGTTATTCCATGTGCCGGGTGTATACATCCGGCCGGGCAAGAGAGAGAACAAATAAAAGTATGGGCATCACACGCTAAACTACCTTCTCTCTCACCCCCTGCCCTGATGTATTACACCCGGCATATCGAATAATTTCTTACTTTGGCTCTTTATTTGTGCAACTTGATCATATATTTTATCGTGTTGGCTACTAAATATAAAATCTATCACCGCACCCAACCTTCAAAATTATGATAAGTAATGTAACATATGATATTCATATTTGAACATGATCTTTGATATAAGCATAAGTCTAATTAAGATTGATTTATTCACTCTACCTAAAAGGCCTCACGAGTCCCAATTTGCCCACCCACACACCGCTGTAATTAACCGGGGCTCTTAACTAATGAATATTCTAGCGGCCCCATGTCTACCCTCTAGACATGCTACATAATTCCTTGATAAAAAGATCGATCTGAAAAATACCCACAAGAAGGGGAAAACCATAAAAGGGAGGAGAAGAGACGGTCCGATCAAGGGTTTTGCCGTCGAGAAGATTTTTGACGAAATGGATATATGTGGACTTATGGAAATGGTTGTCACGCCCCGCTTCCCGAAAGATGAAAAGCGAGAGCTGATAAGTCGGCAATATTCACACCGAGAAGCACACCTTTCCGATATGAATATGCTAAGCGTCTGCATAAGCAGTAACAGAAAAAAAAAACACAAAAATTTAAAGCATAATAAAACAATCTTAAATAAAATAGGTCCAATAATACTTATTACAAGTTTAGTCCAATCGGACACAAGTATTTAAAACTAAGAAAAATGCATGAAAGCTGAAAAGACCCTCGCATATTGGAAATGGACTAAATGTTGGCTTATGAAACGAGCTGATCGAAATCCTTCTAACTCGGCTCGGTCTCGTACTGGTCCTCGTCACTTGCCACTGTATCTTCTGACAAATATCCCCAAGAATAAAGAAAAAAATGGAATATCTGTTAGCAAACTTGTGCCTGATAAGTTCCGCATCAAGAAAACAATATGTATTATATGTAGATAAATATAAGTTAAAGCACATAAAAATGATAACAAAAAACATGAAAGTAAGCAACGCATATAAAGAGGAAATCTTCAATAATAAAGTATAGTACTCGGAATGCATGACAATCAAGCATATGACGGTAGTGTAAACATGATAATATAGGTTAGGAAATTTATATATAAACATGGAAAGAATATGTCAGGAATAAATAAAGCTGGTATGGTTATTAATATGTAGGTTCTCTATTCTAACATGAGTTAAGTTATGGTGTTCAACCGCTTCATAAATTTTTTGTACATGATGTACCTTTCCGGCTAGATACCACAGCAACATGATTACAGGAGTACATGATTTAATATAGTGGACTCCGAAGCAATTTAATCACTACTACAAAGAAGGGTTGCCCCTACGGATAATTTAATCACTACTACAAAGAAGGATTGCCCCTACGGATAAATCCGTAGGGGCAACCCACTGCCTCTACGGATATATACGTAGGGGCGAAAAAATACCCAGTAGGTGCAAAGGCCGCAGGTGCAAGTTGAGGCCCTGAACTTGCCCCTACGGTTAAATTCTTGCCCCTACGGATATGTATGTAGGTCCAGTTTCCCCTACGGATTAAGCCGTAGGGTATAAGATTTTATATTATTTACGGTTTATTTTAATAAATTACTTGGCCCTACGGGTATATCCGTAGGGGCCTGTACTACCCCCTACGGATATATGCGTAGGTACGTTTCCGTAGGGGCACAAATTCAGGATTCCTGATATTTTGCCCCTACGGATAACGCCGTAGGGGAGAGTCAGTGGCCCCTACGGATATAGCCGTAGGGGCTTTCCCAACCCTCTGGCACTGAGATCTGGGGGAAATATCAGTTACTGCTGATATTTAGCCCCTACGGACATATCCGTAGGGGTAACATGAGTGCCTACGGATTAATCCGTAGGTACATATTGTCTGTAATTTTTTTTAAAAAATGGGCTGCTTGATTTTTTCCCGCCCTGTGCACAATAATATATACATCAATCAAATCATATATTGCAGTATTCATAATCACATCTCACGCATATATATAATATACAAAAGAAACACAAAAACTGAATATGATATAAATACAAACCAATATCAATATCGTTTCAAAATGTAGTACAATGTGTATGATATAAATAAATACATGTTTCAAAAAAAAGAACCAAAAATCTACCCTAGCTTGGTCCAGCTCCACCTCTGAATAACGATAGAATAACGCGCGCCTGCTCCTCGGTCAATAAACTCTGCAATTCGTCGCGAGCGGGAGTTTGAGCGGCATGTGGAGCCGGCGATGTGGTCTGCGCAGCCGCCGTCGAGGTAGTCGCTTGCGGAGCCGCGGCTGCGGGAGTCTGAGTGGGCGGTGGAGCTACAGGAGCTGTTTGCGGAACCGCAGCCGATGTAGTGGCTTGCGGAGCCGCAGCCGAAGGAGATGCGTGTGAAGGCTCGGCCGATCTACCCTGTCGCGTCTGAATATAACGTGTGTAAGAAGCGTGTAAGAACTGTTTATTATTCGAATTCGTATCATTATTAAGTTATTTCGAAACCCTGTTTGGATATCTAGTTTGGAAAAGCGTTGTTTATTTCAGTTACATATGTATGTATGATTAATCAAACTTAAGTCTAAAACCAAATAAGCTCAAGCTACGTACTAATTATGGATATGTTGATATGTATATAATATGAAATGATATTTTACTATAAAGTAGTATACATACCAGCATCTCCTTCAACTCCTGAACGCTGGCCCTCAAGCTATCCAGTTCATGATGGACATGCCGGTCACTGGAGACGGAGGAAGTAACCGCCGGGGTGGAGTCCAACCTCATATGGGCCCTGCTAGGGCCCAATCCCCGGCCTCTCCCAACCTCCGTGGTGCTCTCCGTGTGCGGCGTCCAGAACTGGGGTCAGCAGTCTCGGATCGTTCTGTCCGGTAAAATCGATCCCCGAGGCCTGGGCCTGCTGAACCACCCGCTCCTACACCCACATTCGAATTCTTATCATTATCGAGTTATTTCGAAACCCCATTTGGATATCTAGTTTGGAAAACTGTAGTTTATTTTAATTAGATATGTACATGTATGATTAATAAAACATAAGTCTACAACCAAATAAGCTCAGGCTATGTACTGATATTAGATATGTTGATATCTATAATATGACATTATATTTTACTATTAAGTAGTATACATACCAGCATCTCATTCAACTCCTGAACGGTGGCCTTCAAGCTCTCCAGTTCCTGCTGGATACGTCGCTCACTGAACGGGGTTAGCAGCCTCGAATGTTGCCTTCCCCCTAGCAACCGTCAGAACATTATATTTAGCACATACTGGTCTATAAAATTGACAAGAAATACCAAAATCAACAAATTCAAAGCCTTACCTACAGAGATAGAAGATGTGCTCCTCTGGTGTCTGCATGTATCAAAATTTGAATAATATTAATTAATTTCAGTACATACATACTAACAAGGTAAACTCGCATATAGCGCTGCTTACACATATGACAGGGAGTGAACAAGCTCTTGTAGATCATCAGGCGCAAATCTAATCTCATCAAGCAGCCCATGATAATGAGTTGGACGACTAAGAGCAAAAGGAATGTGTGTATATTTATGATATAACATTTTAAATCAATATACATGCCCTATATAATATATAAACATACTTGGAGGAACGGGAGTGGCCTCTATCCCTGATATGGACGCATCACCAACAACTAGACAATCAAACATTGACAATATAAGTAATTTTGACATAAACAGGCATGGATATCTATAATATTACATTCAAAATGGATATTAGAGAGCGCACCTGCAGTGAGAAGTGGTAAAAGTATCACCCAACTAGGGTGTAATTTACAGAATCAGTTGAGACTCTTGAAAGTCATAGAAGAACCTGACCTGCACAAATCTGATGTATGCTTTCCATTGGACACTAAGAAGTTTCTAAAGGGAAAAGCCTATGTGAAAGCCATCATTAGTTCATATCAGAAGATTGATGCTGAAACAGAGAACGAGGAATGTCATTTTTTTCTTCTTCTGCCACATTACTGTCTTCTCCTTCTGCCACATTACTGTCTTCTCCTTCTTATTATGTGCGCGTGCAAATTCAATGACTATATTGAGAATATGGATTAATAGTGGGTTGGAAAAGTATTTCTCAAATGGCTTTTGCGTCTTAAAACCATAAACTACTAAGTAATGGCATACATAATTTTTTTAGTATAAAGGTTGTTATTTTAAGTTTTCCCTTATAGAGATATGATCTAACTGCATCTATAAACTATAAGTGTGCATAAAATTATGATAAGAAACCATAAGAAAGGGTCGTAGCCATGCATAACCTTGAATCTACATACCAAATCATGCAAAAGCATGTACTTATTGTCACCTTGCCTTGGAATATAAAATATCTTGGAAGACTATAAGCGAGCATTTAAATCTTGATAGTTTTTGACTTCAACATATATTTTTCTCAAGTACCATGAAATATACTTCCTCCGTATAAACCGTTTTCAGGAAGATGGATTAATAATGACAAATTATCCATTGTGGCTCACTAGGTTAGCATTTTCTCTTCTATTGACCATCTTACTAATCTGCTTGGTAAATTTATTCGGAACCGGCTGCGAATCATTAAAAGACATGCATAAGAAAGAAAGCTAAAATACAGATATATAGCATACCGATACATCGAAACTTCATAGTTGCGATGACAATCCAGAGATATTTATTTCTACACACGTGGTGCGCGTGCGAATGCGTCAGGCATCATGGACAAATATTTCAGAACATGGAAAGTATTATTCGTATAAAGTAATTAAAACTTTTAAACACCTTGGGTAGATATTTTCTTAGTTGATGCAATCATATCATGAGGACTAAATTTAAGCTATTATACATATGCATATGTATTTTTCTAACCTAATATATCACACACACACACACACAGAGAGAGAGAACACCAGGTAGATAGAGAAATCAGGTAGCAGGATCCTGAAGAAATGGAGTCCATAGTATTGCTCATCATCATCATCCATGATCCCTTTGATAATATTTTTTCAAAGGGATCACGGATGATGATGATGAGCAATGCTATGGACTCCATTTCTTCAGGGTCCTGCTAGCTGATTTCTCTACCAAACTGGTGTTCTCTCTCTCTGTGTGTGTGTGTGTGTGTGAGAGATATATTAGGTTAGAAAAATACATATGCATATGTATAATAACTTAAATTTAGTCCTCATGATATGATTGCATCAACTAAGAAAATATCTACCCAAGGTTTTTAAAAGTTTTAATTACTTTATACGAATAATACTTTCCATGTTCTGAAATATTTGTCCATGATGCCTAACGCATTCGCACGCGCACCACGTGTGTAGAAATAAATATCTCTGGATTGCCATCGCAACTATGAAGTTTCGATGTATCGGTATGCTATATATCTGTATTTTAGTTTTCTTTCTTATGCATGTCTTTTAATGATTTGCAGCCGGTTCCGAATAAATTTACCAAGCAGATTAGTAAGATGGTCAATAGAAGAGAAAATGCTAACCTAGTGAGCCACAATGGATAATTTGTCATTATTAATCCATCTTCCTGAAAACGGTTTATACGGAGCAAGTATATTTCATGGTACTTGAGAAAAATATATGTTGAAGTGAAAAGCTATCAAGATTTAAATGCTCGCTTATAGTCTTCCAAGATATTTTATATTCCAAGGTAAGGTGACAATAAGTGCATGCTTTTGCATGATTTGGTATGTAGATTCAAGGTTATGCATGTCTACGACCCTTTCTTATGGTTTCTTATCATAATTTTCTGCACACTTATAGTTTATAGATGCAGTTAGATCATATCTCTATAAGGGAAAACTTAAAATAACAACCTTTATACTAAAAAAATTATGTATGCCATTACTTAGTAGTTTATGGTTTTTAGACGCAAAAGCCATTTGAGAAATACTTTTCCTACCCACTATTAATCCATATTCTTAATATAGTCATTGAATTTGCACGCGCACATAATAAGAAGGAGAAGACAGTAATGTGGCAGAAGGAGAAGACAGTAATGTGGCAGAAGAAGAAAAAAATGACATTCCTCGTTCTCTGTTTCAGCATCAATCTTCTGATATGAACTAATGATGGCTTTCACATAGGCTTTTCCCTTTAGAGACTTCTTAGTGTCCAATGGAAAGCATACATCAGATTTGTGCAGGTCGGGTTCTTCTATGACTTTTAAGAGTCTCAACTGATTCTGTAAATTACACCCTAGTTGGGTGATACTTTACCACTTCTCACTGCAGGTGCGCTCTCTAATATCCATTTTGAATATCGATAATATTACATTCAAAATGGATATTAGAGAGCGCACCTGCAGTGAGAAGTGGTAAAAGTACCACCCAACTAGGGTGTAATTTACAGAATCAGTTGAGACTCTTGAAAGTCATAGAAGAACCTGACCTGCACAAATCTGATGTATGCTTTCCATTGGACACTAAGAAGTCTCTAAAGGGAAAAGCCTATGTGAAAGCCATCATTAGTTCATATCAGAAGATTGATGCTGAAACAGAGAACAAGGAATGTCATTTTTTTCTTCTTCTGCCACATTACTGTCTTCTCCTTCTTATTATGTGCGCGTGCAAATTCAATGACTATATTGAGAATATGGATTAATAGTGGGTTGGAAAAGTATTTCTCAAATGGCTTTTGCGTCTAAAAACCATAAACTACTAAGTAATGACATACATAATTTTTTAGTATAAAGGTTGTTATTTTAAGTGCGCGTGCAAATTCAATGAAAGTTAGATTTGAGGATACCCATGTATGAGTTGTATTCTATATATGTGTGTTTCGATTTATGATTTCGCTTAAGTGTAGGGTTGTTTTTACTTAAAGAAGTATCACCATCTACTATATATAAAAAAATGTAGCAAACTAGGATTGGTATTCAAATCCCAGTCCAGATTGGTATTCAAAATTTATTTAATTAGTTTGTGATCCACATCATTTGATTCGTTGCTTGAGGCATCAATGTAGGCACAAATATCACTGAAGCAGCCTAAATCACCATATGAACCGGTTATCGGTTTCAATTCCACCAGAATTAGAATTTCATCCGAACAACTTTCACACAGTAATCGGAACCTGGTCAACAAATTTGTCATGCCCGTTTTTACTTATGTACAGTACTTCCACAAAATACGTGCTGTCATTTCTAAATGGAAGTTTCTCAGTGCCACCATAGTAGCAGAAGATGGAATTGTTTATCGCAACTAGATTATGCTAAGCCTCAGATAGATTAGGCAAACATGATCTAGAAGAATATAATTAGCAGAGGAAAGATATAATAAAACAAAACAAAGCGTAGCAAATAAGATAAAATAAAATAAAGATATATAAAATAAAAGAGAAATAAGTTTTCGAGAGGAGAGGTGCAAGATATCATGTGCCACGAAGAAAAGGAGGGCAAAAACAGTGTTGGCATTCATAAGAGGAAAGCTAGACTAACAAGAAGAAACATTACAAATATTATTATGTTTATGAATTATCACAGAAAATCAACCCAGAATCTGCAAGAAAATCAAAAGTATGGCTCAAATATGAGACGGACAAATATCTTTTCCTCTCTTATCTTTTCTTTTTGAAAACAAATACCAGAAGATGTTGACTTTCTGGATAGATAGGAGTGGATATGATAAAAACATGTAAAGGGTGCATGGAAGTCCTAACAGAGACTCTTTGTTGCAACTTTATAGTAAACGGAACAATAACTGGCATATTCAAGTTAAAAGAATTGAAAGAATAATGAACATGGCTTACAAACTTGGGTGAGAACGATGTGACACTCAGGAAAACATCTAAAAGACAAATTCATAAATGCGGTTAGGCCAAAACCGGACTAAATCCTGCCATGCGATTGATATTCCTTGATGTAGAAGTAAATATAACTGTGGCACACACGCACACATGCATACAAAAACTATGGCACAAACAAGTGGAAATATGCAAATAAACATGCATGCATGCAGCCATTAAAAGATTAATATAACAGAGATGTCTACTGATGATTTGTAAGATATTATCGCAGGTAGGACAACTGCCAATTCTATGGCTTGTGGCCCCCAGCGACTGCTTTCTCACCACAGTAAAAATAATGAGGGACTATAACATATCATGAATTCGATATGCACCGTGATTTCATAGCATATGTCTATTAATCTATAATGTACAAGTTCTCGGCGTTGATTGCAGAGGTGCATACAGTCTGAACTAGTAAATATACGTACGAAGGAAAAAGAAGAAACGATTCATAAATATGGTTGGGCCAGAAATAGACTTAGTCACTGGATGACATATAACTAATATTCCTTGATGTAGAAGTCAATACACCTTTGATAACAAACTCATTCTTTTTTGGGAGATATATGAATAACCGACTCTGACCCTCAGCATTCCATTGAACACATGGAAATCCATCGTATCTCATATCCAGCCACCTCACTTCACCGATCCTATGATCGCCCTCTGGAGGACGCACAGCCCTAGCCCCAGCCCCAGCCCCATCCCCAACCCTAGCCCTAGCCGCAGCCCAGCCCGCAGCCCCAGCTGCACCCCCAATAAAAAATTTGATAAATTGACCCTTCCCCGACCCCGACCCCGACCCCGACCCCGACCCTAACCCTACCCCGACCCCGAACCCGACCCCGGAGTCCAGCCCCTGCCCCAACCCTAACCCGACCCCGACTGCGACCCCAGCCCAACCCCAACTCGCACGCCATGAACCCTAAGCCCAAAATAATCCAATAAATTCTTTAACTTACCTCGAGATTTACTCACCTGAACGGCTGCTGGGGCTGGGGCGACGACCTGAATGGCGGTGGCTACGACCTGAACCGCGGTGGCGACGAGAACTGCAGTGGCGACGAAACCGGCGGTGGCGACGAGGAGAACAACCTTGGCTTGAAGCCCTAACTTGGGAAAAACTAAGATATTACAAATTACCATTTTTTTTATCAAATCAATGTTTATCAAAACTCATAAATCCAATAATTCTACAATTTCTTGATATTCGGCTCACCTATAATATAACAATCCATATCCCTAATTAACTAATTAACCTGAAATTTATCGATACAAGGCATCAAGGTATTTCTAGGAGATTATATAAAATTTAGACACATTCATTAGATCACCATGCAGATCAACATGATAGTATGATAGTTCTAAGTTGATACTCTTTTTCATAATTATAAACATAGATCCATATATAATTAACCATGCTTGAAGCCAAACTCCTATTGTTAACATGAAACATATGCTTTTATATTTAAATAAAAGGGATTTCTTAATTTTTATATTAGAACATTGTACATACCTAATTTCCACTTGAAATCGGTTTTTTCTTTTATCAGTACTCGTTGACATACTGTAACAAACAATGTTTGATTAAGGACCCAAGATTTTCTCGATCAACAATAATTATAGTAATCAAACTAGGCTAAAATTGCTGGAAATTCTTCTCAGGTTTGCCAAATTCAGCAAACCCCAACCCCAACCTAATCCTAACCCCAGCCCCAGCCCAGCCCAGCCCCGCCCCAACCCCAACCCCAGCCCCAACCTAACCCTAACCCCAGACCCAGCCCCAGCTAAACCCCAACCCCAGCCCCAGCCCCAGCCCCAGCCGAGCCCCAACCCTAACCCTAACCCTAACCCTAACATAAACTGAACCCGATGCCTAACCTTAACCCTCATCCCTACCCGAACCCTGAACACTAGCCCTAACATCATCACAATTATGTTTAATTGGAGATTTACTTACCTGTAGACAGTGGAGGAGACGACGGAGATGCTTGGCGGTTGACGACGCATGCAATCGGCGACGAGGAACTCGACGAGGAAGAACGAGGGCGGTGGTGGGCCGAGAACGGAAGGCGGTGGCGGGCTGAGAACGGAGGGCGCGTGGTGGCGACGAAGAGAAAATTGGAGACGCGGGAACGAGAGAAAATTTTGGGAACGAGAGGGAAAGAGATCGAGGCGTAGGGCATTTCTGTGCCTTTTTTTATTAAATTCCCATTTAGATGCCCCTACGGACATAACCGTAGGTTATTGGTTTGCGGCTCCGTAGGGCCAAACAACAAATTAAGATTTAATATTTTTAAATTAAAATGTCGGGCACCGTAGGGACAACCATTTGGCCCTACGGCTTAGTCCGTAGGGGCAAGAAAAATCTGCCCTACGGATTTCATCATCCGTAGGGGCAACCCCATATTGTAGTAGTGAATGGCTCATTTTCAACAACCCCAACATTCCCGGCAAACATTGCACAAGCTATTTCTAGATTTAATGCGGGTTCATGGATACATGCAGTTTGTTTAGGTTCATAAGAAATTCACTAATTCTCAGATTCATATAGTCACGGGGACATGTCAAGTTTAAGGTGTAATGCAAAACATTTGTATATATACGTAGCATGAAATTACAATCATCACAATCAAGTTTCAGGTAAGAAATCAGTCACAAATTCACATGCAGAAAAGAGCAGTTTTGGATTGGAATTTGAAAATATTTCACAAGGAGTAAATTATAGTTCATGATGTCGTGTAATTACGAGACTGAATTTACCTCGATCGGGTTCCAGGTGAAAGAGTTATGGGTGTTTTCGTAACACTGCACAGATCAGATTTCAGACTAAATATACTGATAGTATATTGCGTTTTCGAAAGAGTTCTGTTCGTTTTATGGTGTTGAGTATAAAACAAGAACTAAGCGTCTGTTATGAAAAATGTCAAACAAGAATTATTTCATTACGACAACTAGGTACGGAGTTGTGCTTACTTTACAACAGCTGCGCTAGATGATTTCTGCATCTGTCCAGATTTGTCGCATTTTATGAAAACACTATTAAAATAGTTTCCGTCAGTTTTCAGGGAATTTAACCAAGGAGGAAACTGTAGCTATCTCTCTATAGATATTCCAGAAACTTGATTTTTCTCAATTTGGGTTTCTGAGCTAAGAGTTATATCCTTTCGAAAAGGATCGTAAAACAATTTCAACATACAAGGAAAACATATTTCAAATTTGAAGGAAGACGACGTGACATCCGACTTAAATTAAATTATGGATTCCCTACTGGCCACTGGGAGACGTTATCGTTCGTAAGTTAAATGACTACGACAGAGCAGTCAGGCGAACCGGACCCGGCAGGGGCCACTTCCCAGAAGGTCACGCATCCCAAAACTTTCTGGCTCAAGCACGCTTAACTACGGAATTCTCAATCTCCTATAGTACCGATTCATTTAAAAATCGCCTTTGTATTGAAGAGCAGTATCATTTCATTTATAATTCCGGATCTTCCGTCTTTCGGAACGTATTATTCCCCATTGTTCTACAGTGGGTCTCACGGATTCAAGAGGTGGCCCCCGCCCCCTTAGTATGACACTTTGTTCCGTGTGGCACTTTGGGCTTCTGAGCTAAGAGTTATGTCCTTTTGAAAACAATCGTAAAACAATTTCAGCATACAAGGAAAACATATTTCAAATTTGAAGGAAGACAATGTTACATCCGACTTAAATTAAATTATGGATTTCCTACTGGCCACTAAGAGTTATCATCGCTCGTAAGTTAAATGGCTACGACAGAGTAGTCGGGCGAACCGGATCCGACCAGGGGCCACTTCCCAGGAAGTTACCCATCCTAAAACTTCTCTGGCTCGTGCATGCTTAACTAGGGAGTTCTCAATCTCCTATAGTGCCGATTCACTTAAAAGGCGCCTCTGTATTGAAGATTGGTATCATTTCATTTATAGTTCTGGATCTGCCCTCTTTCGGAATGTATTATTCCTCATTGTTCTACAGTGGGCCCCCACGGATTCAAGAGGTGGCCCCTATGAATTCAAAAGGTGGCCTCACCCCCTTGGTATGACATTTTGTTCCGTGTGGCACTTTGTTCCGTGAGCAAAAACCGGGTCCCGACATTCTTCCTACCTTTAAACAATGGTTCGTCCTCGAACCACAGACTTATTATTGAGGGACCAGCTCTGATACCATTCTGTCACGCCCCACCCTCAATAAAGAGAGTATTGTCCACTCTGGCCGAAACCGCACGGTTTTGTCCTTCGGGGCAAACCGGACCCGACCAAGGGCCACTTCGGTTTTGTCCTTCGGGGCTAATCGGACCCGACCAGGGGCCACTTCCCATAAGGTCACCCATCCCAGAACTTCCCTGGCTCGAGCACGCTTAACTACGGAGTTCTCAATCTCTTATAGTGCCGGTTCACTTAAAAGGCGCATCTGTATTGAAGAGTAGTATCATTTCATTTATGGTTCCGGATCTGCCCTCTTTCGGAATGTATTATTCCCCATTGTTCTACAGTGGGTCCCACGGATTCAAGAGGTGGCCCCGACGGATTCAAGAGGTTGCCCCCGTCCCCTTGGCATGATACGTGGCGTGACATTTTGTTCCTTGTGGCACTTTGTTCCGTGAGCAAGAACCGGGTTCCGATAATTATGAAACCACAACTACCGTTGAGTCTTCCTATATGAAAATATAGGATATACCCGTGACATGGGTTATAAACAAATATTCATAAAATAAACAAATACCAATTAAGTATGACATCAACACTCTTGACATGGGGTGTGAGAATACCAATAAACAATCTAAGAAAACAACATAGATATCATTGCACCAGCGACATGAGGTGGATGATATCACATGATAAAGAAAAACATGGAAAATCAATAAACGCATATAAACATCGTAATTGTAGGATGTTTTTCGTCACCCCATTGAGATGGGAATACACGTCGCTTGTCGGGCGTACTACAGATTCACCCTGCCTAAGGTATACGAGGGTTTATTGATTGTGGGGATCCGAATCTCCAGTAGCCGCGGACTAAGCTGCCGTTAATTACCTCTTGCCTTTGGAGCGAAAGAACTTCCAATTGACGGGTCAAACTGGTCATGCGAACTCAATGTGCAATGTACGTGGGTTGTGTCTTGAGGGGTTTTGGATATATCGGGGGCCTCACAGAGTTTACAGGGATCCCGCTACCCGGATAGCGGGCTGGGGGTCAAGGGGGCTAGCAACCCCCTTGTGGGATGCGGGGCAGCATCCCGTTAGAAAATTTTTTCTAACAGGGGAAGTGTGTATGTATATAAAAAAAGGAAAATATTGTGCCTGGCACACGGGCGCCGGCGCCCCACGTGCCTGGCACGCGGACGCTAGGCATCAGCAGGAAAAAGGGCTTAGCCCCAACACCGGGAGTTGTACTCCCGACTAAATTTTGGAGTTGAACTCCTGACAAACAGGACAAAGGGGCTTGGCCCCCTGCACTGGGAGTTTTACTCAAAAAAAAAGATTTATTATATATATATATATATATATATATATATATATATATATATATTGAGGAGTTAAACTCCTAAGATATTTTTGGAGCTAATGAAAGAGGACCCCTTTCTTCTCCCTTGAGCACTGGATCTTCCCCAAAATGGGGTTTTTGGAGGTGAGTCTCCTTCTTCCTCCTCTCTATTGACTGGATCTTGGAGAAAAGAGGGTGAGATTTTAAAAATCTCCCATTTTGGAGATTTGATGGAAGATCCGCGTTCCCCTTTAAGGGTTTTGTGGTGAAAAACTGTAACAACCCTGTTCACCGCCGAAAGACGCGATCGGGACGTTGGGACGTCTGGCCTGAATTTTGGGGGCAGATGCTATTTGGTTTTATCCGTCCACCTCTCCGAAGATACCAAGTTGATTTATGGCACCGTGTATCGGAGGTTTGGATGGATGCAGCCGTTGTAGCAGATTTCGTCAGATTCCTCCTTGTTTGCGAGGGTTTTTGATTATGGGGACGTTCTTCTCTGCAGGCACAAGCCCCTGCAGTTAATTACGTTACCGCGTAGCGATAACCACATTCTTCTGCTCCAGATGTTCACTTCGTGTCGTGTGTATTTGTTTTGTTTTAGGTTGCTCGTGGATTATATACGGAGGCTAATTTATGTTGTCGCCCGTAGGGCGGGGATTAGTCAAAATCCGTATTTTCTTAGATTTGGGTTTGGTGGATTTAAGGCTCGTTAAGCTCGTTTGAGATTAAGATCAACTTAAATGTTTGTTAAGAATACGTTAGTCTAATTTTAGACTAAGATCTACTTAACAAGGTTCCAGGATCATTTAGATCCAACGAAAGCGCATTTGGGCTCTATAATTTTAGTTTAAGGACGTTGCGGTCCGTTATTAGTTTAGGGACGTTGCGGTCCATTGTTTAAGGACATCATAGTCCGTAGTTTAAGGACATCATAGTCTGTAGTGTTTAGTTTAGGGACGTTGCGGTCCATTGGGTTTAAGGACATCATAGTCCATAGAGTTTAGTTTAGGGACGTTGCGGTCCATTAGGTTTAAGGACATCATAGTCCGTGTTTAAGGACATCATAGTCCGTATGATTTAGTTTAGGTACGTTACGGTCCATTGGGTTTAAGGACATCATAGTCCATAGAGTTTAAGAACATCATAGTCCATGTTTAAGGATATCATAGTCCATAGAGTTTAGTTTTAGGGACGTTGCGGTCCATTGGGTTTAAGGACATCATAGTCCATAGAGTTTAAGGACATCATAGTCCATGTTTAAGGACATCATAGTCCATAGAGTTTAGTTTTAGGGACGATGCGGTCCATTGGGTTTAAGGACATCATAGTCTATAGAGTTTAAGGACATCATAGTCCATGTTTAAGGACATCATAGTCCATAGAGTTTGGTTTTAGGGACATTGCGTTCCATTGGGATTAAGGACATCATAGTCCATAGAGTTTAAGGACATCATGGTCCATGTTTAAGGACATCATAGTCTATAGAGTTTAGTTTTAGGGACGTTGCGGTCCATTGGATTTAAGGACATCATAGTCCATAGAGTTTAAGGACATCATAGTCCATGTTTAAGGACATCATAGTCCATAGAGTTTAGTTTAAGGGACGCTGCGGTCCATTGGGTTTAAGGACATCATAGTCCATAGAGTTTAAGGATATCATAGTCTATATTTAAGGACATCATAGTCCATAGAGTTTATTTTAGAGACGTTGCAGTCCATTGAGTTTAAGGACATCATAGTCCATAGAGTTTAAGGACATCATAGTCCATGTTTGAGGACATCATAGTCCATAGAGTTTAAGGACATCATAGTCCATGTTTGAGGACATTATAGTCCATAAAGTTTAGTTTTAGGGACGTTGCGGTCCATTGGGTTGCTGGTTATCGGGACCTGCCACCTCTCTGAAGACGTTGAAGAATTACAACGACATATATCAGAGGTGTGAAGAGATGTACCCTTGAACCAATGAATTTTCATCAGGGATTTGGTAGTCTTGTCTGGGTCTAAGGCCAATTTAGAAGGAGACATATGGGCTCGGTCAATTTGGAGTTTGGCCAACCTTGGACTCAGCCCACTTGATTACTTATTTGGGCTTGATCCCCTTTCTGTGTCAGCACTGCTGAGTATTGATTTGGGTTCTGACACACCTCTTTTTTTTATTCATATTCTTTTATATGGAGTGTTAAACAATTTATGGCGCCCACGTGCAGAGCACGTGAGGCGCTCGGTGCTGAGCGCCAAACATTGAGTGCTAATCACTTTTTATTAAATAGCGCCCACGTTAGGAGCACGTGGAGCGCTCGGCGCTGAGCGCCAGTGTAACACCCTAGTTCATTTATACCACTTCTATTTCAAGTATTTCTTTATTTATGGTATTTTCCTAATTTACTGTGTTTTGGGTGCGAATAGTATATTTGACATCTGTATTTGCATCCGACCCGATCCGCTTGCTTGAAATCTGTCTTGATTCATATTTATGATTTATCCTGACTTGTTACGTGGACTCGTGTACTTCCATATTTACATACTGCATACTGACATTTTATCTGGTATCTGCATTTTTAAATATAACGTTTAAAATCACATAAAAATATTTTAAAAATACATTGCATGGCCTGCCTGTTACCCCTAACCCTGTGGTAGAATCCGCGCATTTTGTTCTCGTCCCGTTCAGTGAAGCAGACTTGTTTGGATGGCTACGCGCACGTACGTGCATCCGTTCTTTGGGGTATGCATTTTCATTACCCGGATATCTAATTTTAATTTTGGTCGACACATATATTTTTCATATTTTGAAACTGGATTTTTAGACCCGACCTGGGCGCTTTTTGGAGTAAGTTTGTATTTACCAGAATATCAAATTTTATTAATATAATATTTTAAATAATTAACAGTTTAAAAATTTAAATAACAGAAAATATTTTTTAAAAATTAAATCCTAACACTAAAAACAAAACTATCTCTCCTCTGCTCTCTCTCTCCTCTCTCGTCTGCTCTCTCTCTCTCCTCTCGATCTCTCTCTTCTATCTCTTTCTCACAGCTCTCTCTATCTCTCTCACTCTTTATATATATTATACTTTACTCTAATTTCCATAAACCTTTTCCCCACATACTCATCTTCCTCCTTCGCCGCCGCTTCTTGCGTACACGAGAACCCACGCCCTCTTGCTCGCCTCGTCACCATCGCTGCCAACGCCTCCACCTCCTCAACCTCTTCCACACCTCCACCTTCCTCTTCTCCGCTTCTCCCCTCTTTCCCCGACCCAAGAAAACCCACGCCCTCGTGCTCGCCACTGCCACCGACCACCCCATCGGCAATCCACGATCACCTCACCTCCTCACACCCTTCTCCTTTCCCCCTCTCTCTTCTTTCCCTGCAACTCAACCCCATCACCATCATCTTCTTGATCAACCCAAGAAACCCTACCCATTGCCCACTGCCTTTTACCTCGCCGGAAAACCCTTGTCGTCTTCACCCCCTCGCCTTCTCTGAACCCTCGAGGCAACCCCAGATCACCAAAACCCCATTCCTCTTCTTCTTGTTCTTCTTGCTTTCTTAATTTCACATTTTTCCGGTAATCGCTGGAGACCCGTTGCCGATGTCACCTCATCACCACGACCTCCTCTGACCCAGAGCCATACCAGAGACCCCAGCCTGCGTGATCACCCTCTTGCCTTTCCTGGACCCGTCCCGTGTACCGTGTGTGCATTGCGACGATTTACCAACGTCGGACGTGCCGTACACCCCGCCGCGTGATCCACCGAGGCAAGTTTATCTTGCTACATGCTATACTACTATATAATGCACCCAATTGAATAATAACATTTCATATTGCTTAGTTTCACATCCCACATTACCATTTTATCATTTTACCGTTATACGACGTCCGTTTGCATCCATTTCATTATTTACATATCTAGTCGCATTCTAATTCATCTTGCTACATGCTAGTTATAATATTATGCATCCATATGAGTAAAATGTTACCCGTTTATTACATTATACATCCATATTAAAGTTTTACCATTTTCGGATACCCGTATGCATCCATATCATTTAATATACATGTAGTTGCATCTACAGATCACATTATTACATATGATTGTCATATTAACATCCCATGTTTAATAATGTGCATCCCACTTAGTCTTGAAGCTGTAAATGTAACCCCAATCGATATTTATGCATCCATACCATTAATTACATATCTAGTTGAATACCATAACACGTTATTTCATATTATAGCTACATTAACACCCCATGCTAGATAATGTGCATCCTACATAGTCATGAAGCTATAGTTGTAACCCCTGATAGTTATTTATGCATCCATGTTTATTTGTGTATCCATACCATTAATTCTGCATAATTAGTTGCACCCCATATTACATAAACTCATATTATTAATACATTAGTACCCTATGCTTGATATTATGCATCCTACTTAGTCATGATGTAACCCCTAATCGATAATTGTGCATCCATGCTTTTATTTGTTCACCCGTACTTTCTACAGTTTGATTATGAGCACCCGCTTGATACCTGTACACTACCTGACATGACCTGATATATCACTACTTGACATGCTACCTGATCCTGTTTCTAATGCCGACAATCCTAACATGTTGTCCCGATGGACATATCCTGTTGTCTGTATAGACAAACATGTTCCTGCTTGATCCTGTGTTGGCATTAGCTTCAGATTTATCAATACCTGACTTGAACACATAACTTGGGGGTATGGGAAAATCAATGATGAAACCTGACTTGTAATTCGACAGTTCGATACTTATATTGATCAGTTTTAGGGGCTAGGCCAGCCCTGGGATGCTGTTGCTGACATCATTCATCTATACATGTTTCCTGTTTAGTGTCTAGCGGCATGTCTCGGATTCAGCCCGAGAATCTGGACCGTGGTCCCGGGCATGCATGGGATACTATTAAGTTACATCGATGATTCGTCAAATTGATTTCACAGACTTGAGAGTAGTTAACCCAGTAGCACATTTTAGTTTCACCGCTACACTTCACATATACTGTTACACTTCACTGTTCTATATCCCTGCTCACTTATTACATTCATGTACCTTTTTATAATTCATGCATGCGTTCCTGTTACTCCCTGTTTATATTATTGTTTATATTATGACGCACTAACGTCTCGGTTTTGCATGGCCCAGATCCTCTACCTTTGCAGCAGGCCGATCAGGAGTATTTCAGTGAACAGGCCGAGCAGTGAGGACCTGTTAGTATTTTAGTTTAGTTTTCTTTCAGCATTTTCATTCCTGATGTGAGCCCGTATTTGGGACGTACATTCCAGATTGTTATTATTTATTGGATCTATTGCTTCCGCATATTATTTCTTGACTCGTTATTTCTGGCTCATGGACATGTACTAGATAGTTTCTTTTATTTTCCTGTTCTTGATATCTATAGACAGCCGTAATGTGACTGTGGAGGGATATTTTTTAGCCACCGGTAGCATGGTTGGCTCTGTTACGTGCCGATCTTAGCACACTCTGGGAAGCGGGGCGTGACAGCCAGACTTGGAGTGCTAAGCACTTTTTATAAGATTGCGCCCACGTGAGGAGCACGTGGAGTGCTCGGCTCTGAGCGCCAGACTTAGAGTGTTAAGCGCTTCTTATTAAATAGCTCCCTCGTGAGGAGCACGTGGAGCGCTCGGTGCCGAGCGCCAGACTTTTAGTTCTAAGTACTGAATTTTCTGTTCTGCTCAATTCAATTATCTGTGAATTAGATTCTCACTTATGAAAGAATTTGTCTTATCGATCCGAGATCTAGAAAAAGGACCAAGTTCTTTTGATATGAGAGTTAAAATCTCAAGCACTGAGTTTTCTATTCTGCTCAATTCAATTCTCTGAGAATTAGATTCTCACTTATGAAAGACTTTGTCTTATAGATCTGAGATCTGGAAAAGGGACTATGTTCTTTTGATGTGAGAGTTAAACTCTCAAGCACTAAGTTTTCTATTCTGCTCAATTCAATTCTCTGAGAATTAGATTCTCACTTATGAAAGACTTTGTCTTATAGATCTGAGATCTGGAAAATGAACTAAGTTCTTCTGATGTGAGAGTTAAACTCTTAAATATGGAGGAGATGCTGTGATCTCACTTATTGTTATTTACCTTGAGAAGAAATTGCTCTCGTCTTTGAAGTTTATGCAGGGGGTTCCTCTCTCTGAAGCTTTGAAGTCTTGGGTCCTTTATATAGGGAGGCTGATTTGTTGATTCAGTTAAGAAAATCTCTCATTGAGAGATTTTTTAATTGATTTGGGGAATTTATCCACCATTGGATCTTTGATCCAAGGACTTCTGTTTTATAGAAGACATTTTTCTTGTTTTTAACAAGATTGAGAAAATACTTTCCCATACAGAGCTTATTATGTAGCTTGGTGATTTTTAATCACCATTGGATTTTTGATCCAACGGTGCTCTGATTTACAGAGCACAATCTTTCTTGTTTAGAAAGATTTGAGGAGTATTTCCTCAGTCAAAATTTAATTGTGTATCTTGGTGATTTTTAATCACCATTGGATCTTTGATCCAACGGTGCTCTAATTTACAGATCACAATCTTTCTTATTTAGAAACATTTGAGGAGTATTTCCTCAATCAGAATTTAATTCTGTATCTTGGTGATTTTTAATCACCATTGGATCATTGATCCAACGGTGCTCTGATTTACAGAGCACAATCTTTCTTGTTTAGAAAGATTTGAGGAGTATTTCCTCAATCAGAATTTAATTCTGTGCTCTGATGATTTATCATCTCCGTTGGATCTTTGATCCAAGGGTGGAGAACTTTTAGTTCTGGTGCTGGCGCTCTCGTGCTTTGCACGTGAGGCGCTGCCTCAGAGTTTGTAACTCTTGGCGCTGGCGCTTTCGTACTTTGTACGTGAGGCGCTGTCTCAGTTCAAATTTTGAAAAGAGCCATGGTCTCTTATGGGGGGGAACAAATGCCCCCCCACCGTTGCGCTTCACGTGGCTCACACGTGAGTACAGCGGTGACAACCTTTCCACCGTTGGATCATCTCGGAGGTTAGATCGTCTTCCAGCGCCTATAAGGAGGGCTTTTGGCCCTTGAGATGACTTCTGTTTATCTTCTTTCTTTCTAATTTCTGAGAATTTAATTCTCCCTTCAGAGCTAAGATCTCTGCCTAAGAAAATTCCTTTTAGAGTTAGAACTCTGTCCAAATTTGGTAAGGATAATAATCGAACCCTTTAAACAGAGCTTTGCTCTTCTCAGATCATAGATCTTAAAATGGATTTTTAGGGTTACTGATTGGTCATCTTCGTGTGTATTTTGAAATGTTTCACAACCAAAGAAATTTATACCGCAATCAATAACGGTGTCTATTGTAGTTTCGTTAGCGAGAGCGGATCGTCTACTGAGAAAGTGTGATTTGTTCGAAATCGTTTTATTTGAGTTGAAAAGAAAAAATAAAAGGAAATGATTCAATATTCATGAGATTTTATTTTCAAGAATCATAAAGAAATAGATCTAAAATCAAGAATTAATAAAAATCAAGAAAATGTCCAAACCAATTGAATTATCAAGATTTGTAAAGTAGCTTGTAGGAATCGATCAAATTGATAGTGATGATGAATACTAATGATTACGAAATCTTATCTATTGAATATTTTTTGCTAGATCAATGACGATCAACGAGGTTTAGGGATTTATTGAAGAAACTAGAGTTTCTCCTTCATCATCCCTTATCCTTTCATTGATTATCATTCAAATTCTGGCCTCTAGCAAATTAAATCACCGATCGTTGATCTCTAATTTGGAGCGAAAACATTCAAGAAAGTGATCTCGTTCAAATTAGGTTTTCGATGATTTAATTTCCTAATGTTTACAAAACTCATAAGACTTAAGAATCGTTCAAGGATTTAATCATCATCATCTACCTATTCTCTCGATTCCGCTACAAGCGGAGATTTCACTCAAACATCATGAAAAAGGAAAGAATCAAGAATCGGTAACTCTTCATAATGCAAGAATGTAAAGAAAAGCAAGATTTAAAATATTCACCTTTATTAATTGACGATTAGGTACAATTCACTCAATTCGAGATTACAAGATTTGAGGAGGTAACTAGATCCACCGAAATTAGCTTCGCATCGATTTTCTTGAGTCGCGAATCTTCGTGGATCTCTTGCTCGGATGAAGGTCGGCGTTGCTTCAAAGGCTTGTTGAAGGCTTGCTTGATTCGCTCCTCGATGGATCTTGATTTGGCTTTGGAATTGTATTTGGGTTAGGGTTTTGAGTTACAAGTTGTGTCACTCAACTTGTGCAAATTTGGTGTATATTGATCAACTACCGAACTCTTGAACAACCTTTGTAATGAATCCCTAGGTGCCTTTTTACCTTTAGCTTCTCCTAGAAGCTTGGTTGTTATGAAGCTTGCATAGGAAGCTAGGTAGGTATAAAACTTGCACAGAAGCTTGGCTGTTAGAAGGGAAGTTTCTGAAGAAATCTACACAATTCGAAGCGTCTTGGAGAAATTTCAGTCGCCGATGAGTTGGATCGGCCGCGGATCCGCGGCGGATCGGCCTGACTCGGCCGCGGATCCACGGCCCTTTTAGGTGATCTCTGCATGAAAGTCTCAGGTTGGTTTGGTGCTGATCCTTAGGGCTTTCTTTTATGTCTGGAATCTCATTATACTTTCTTGTTTATTGTCAGATCTCAGGTCAAAGACTTGATGCGTTTTATCAGGACTTTTGTGATTCCAGCTCTTTAACCCGGAGAATTTCCTGCACACAACCTCGAGACAAGTGTTGATATACAAAGATCATGTGTGTAGTAATAAACACACAATTTCCCTCATAATGCCGGTTATAATATATAACACATGTTATTTGATATTTCGCAGATGAATTGCTAATATGTGCTATATTTATACCAACCACCCTTAGATGATTAGAAAGAGTAGGGAAATTGATGTGTTAAGAATGCAATATTTTCGACTGATTAAATTCCCCCAAACTTAATTTTGGTCATCTCGAGCAAACTTGTTTTATTCAATAGAAGGAGAAAATAAAGAAAAAGAAAAACTAACTAGCACACTTTCGTAGGCAACACGATTGCACTGAGCACGTGCAACAAGCCTTTCAACCTCTAGGTGTCCCTAGTAGGGGGAGTGTTGTCTCCTGAGGGTTTTCAGCGGATTGCACTCACAAAATCCCATAATAAAAGGAAGACCGTGAAAGTTACATATAAAGATAAGAATTGTGAAAGAAAGACTTTGAAAATTAGAGTTTTCAACTACACTAGCTTTTCGGTTGTCATGAGCCCTATCTTAATAGTCATGAAAAAAATGTTAGAAATCATATCATCCCTCGATAAAACATTGTCTTTATTCTTCATTCCTATCTTTCTTTCAAACATCGATCATATACCCCTACGTGTGTGTAAAAAACATTCCTACACTCGGAGAATTCAATTCAAGCTATCATACTCTTATCCATCTATCTCAGTACTTTTTAGTTGGTGAATATTTAGATGGATTTGCTCACAACATTTTTCATGCGACCGTTGATACTGCTTGAGGTACTAACCGACCGATTACTCATGTGTTTGCTGATTAAGTGTATTAGTATTTTCCTCGTCTTGCAACACCTAAGGCTTAGCAGTGACTCCCAAACAGTTGGTCTAAGGCATTAGGTAATGAAGCACCCTCGCTATATTTTTTTATGCTGCCTTGGTGATAACAAAACCAGTGTTCATTTTTCTTCACCATTTTATCTTTTATTCTTTTATAATTCCTTCATACTTTGGCTTTTAGACAAGAGCATTTCAAGGAATCCTCTACTATCCCGAATTTCAAGACGTGTGTAAGTGCGAATAGTAGGGTATCAACATTCAAATGTTTGGCTTTCAGAATAGGAACTATTTTTCAGACTTGTTTTTATCCTCAGATTAGTGACTTCTTTCATCTTACTAACCCTTGGGACAACGGCTCATAACTACTTATTACTAGTTCGTTTAAGAAAACTTCTACTTTCTAGGTTTTCTTAAATTTTTCCAATCTTTTGGATGTAATTTTTCACTATATAATCTTTTATTATAAAATTAAATATTAAAATATTTTTATATGTTTTGTGCTTATGCAAAGTATGATGCAAAGTGATGTGTAAATAAGCACAAACCTCCCCCAAACCTGTTTACAACAGTGGCCTCACTGTTGCCATCTGTTAAATCTTCAGAAACCTGTAGACTTGTGAGGAAATTTATTAACGGGGGCAATAAAATATGATCGTGAAACTCTCCCCCAAACTTATTCTTTTCACTCACCCCCATTCTAAATATGATACAGTATTTTTCAAGACATGGAGGTGAGACGGAGGAATTTTAGTCAAGATAAAGCGACTCCTGTAAAAACAGGAGCTCCTCCATGGGGTCAGTGGAAAAATACGGTTTTAATCTATGTCCATTTATTTTGAAAATTGTACCGTTTTCAACATTTTCAACCTCAATTGCCCCGTGCGGGTATACATACCGCACAACAAAAGGTCCTTTCCACCGAGATCACAGCTTACCCGCATGAAGATGGAGTCGTGAATCATAAAAAAGGACTTGTTGACCAGGTGTAAAAGTTTTTCTCAAAATGTTTTTATCGTGAAATACCTTAGTCCGGTTCTTTACAATTACAGCATTATCGTAAGCTTCATCGCGGAGTTCGCTTAGCTCGTTTAATTACAGATTTTGAAATTTGCAGGCTTGATTTAAGTCAAAGTTAAGTTCTCTAATGGCCCACATTGCTTTGTGTTCAATTTCGACCGGAAGGTGACAAGCCTTTCCAAACACTAGTCTGTAAGGAGACATACCTAGATCGGTTTTATATGCAGTTCGGAACGCCCAAAGAGCATCCGTCAATTTAGTTGACCAAGCTTTTCGATTTTTAGAAACGGTTTTCTCCAAAATTTGTTTGATTTGTCTGTTTGAAATCTCAGCTTGCCCGCTCGTTTGGGGATGATAGGGTGTGGAAAGTTTGTGGTTGATTGCATATTTCCGCATCAAAGTCTCGAAAGACTGATTACAGAAATGTCCCGTTATCACTAATGATAGCGCGAGAGTGTCCAAATCGCGAAAAGATATTCTCTTTAAGGAACCTAATGACAACCTTTTTGTCATTAGTGCGACAAGGAATAGCTTCCACTCATTTCGAGACGTAATCAACCGCAAGAAATATGTACAAATTCCCAAAGGAGTTGGGAAAAGGACCCATAAAATCGATACCCCAAACGTTGAAAATTTCAACCACCAAGATGGGTTGAAGTGGCATCTCATTTCTTCGGGAAATCCTACCCGTATGTTGACACTGTGCACAGGTTTTGCAATGATCAAATGCATCTTTGAATAAAGTCGGCCAATAAAAACCGCATTGTAAAACCTTTTCCGCCGTCTTTCGAGGACAGAAATGACCCCCACATGCCTGATCATGACAAAAAGATAGAACACTCTTGAATTCATCATTAGGGACACATCTGCGAATGATCTGGTCATGACAATACTTAAACAGATAGGGTTCATCCCAGTAAAAGTGTTTTACTTGGGATAGAAATCGATGTTTGTCCTGTTTCGACCATTCACATGCAATAAGTCCCGTAGTAAGATAATTCACAGTATCCCCGGACCAAGGTTCGTCGGATACTTTCAAGAGTTGTTCGTCTAGAAAAGAATCATTGATCGGCAGGGTCACAGGTGAAGAAGAGATGCACGACAGATGGTCGGCTACAACGTTTTCACATCCTTTCTTATCTTTAATAACAAGATCAAATTCTTGTAATAGAAGGATCCAACGTATTAGCCTACCTTTAGCATCCTTCTTCGCCAAAAGATGAATCAAGACGGAGTGGTCAGTGTACACAACAATTGGTGAGCCAATCAAGTAAGGCCTGAATTTTTCTAATGCGAATACAACTGCTAAGAGTTCTTTTTCGGTAGTTGTATAGTTAATTTGAGCATCATTCAGAGTCTTACTTGCATAATAGATCACGTGTGGCATTTTCTCAATGTGATGTCCTAAGACTGCACCAACTGCAAAATCTGATGCATCACACATAAGCTCAAAAGGGTGGTTCCAATCTGGAGATGATAAAACGGGGGCTATAGTGAGAGAGTGTTTAAGTGAGTCAAATGCTGCCTCACAATCCGAGTCAAAGTGAAAGGTTGTGTCCTTGGCCAAGAGAAGAGTTAAGGGTCTAGCAATTTTGCTAAAATCCTTAATGAATCTCCTGTAAAAACCTGCATGGCCAAGAAAAGATCGTATATCCTTGACGCATTTGGGATGAGGAAGGTTTTGAATGACATCTATTTTGGCTTTGTCAACCTCAATGCCTTTTCTTGAAATCACATGTCCAATCACAATTCCCTCTTGGACCATGAAATGGCATTTTCCCAATTCAAGCTTAAGTTCTTCTCCTTACAACGAGTAAGAACTGCGTCAAGATGAGATAGGCAGTCGGCAAAAGAATCTCCAAATATCGAGAAATCATCCATGAAAATCTCCAGAAAATTCTCGACCATGTCCGAGAATATCCCCATCATACACCGCTAAAATGTAGCGGGAGCATTGCATAACCCAAAGGGCATGCATCTATTAGCAAAAGTACCAAAAGGACAAGTAAATATAGTTTTGTCTTGATCCTCTTTGGCAATAGAGACCTAGTTATAGCCAGAGTATCCGTCCATGAAACAATAATATTCCCGTCTAGCTAAGCGTTCTAGCATCTGGTTAATGAAAGGTAGAGGAAAGTGGTCTTTCCTTGTTGCGGCATTGAGTTTTCTATAATCAATACATACACGCCACCCAGTTTGAGTGCATGTCTGGATTAACCCATTTGCCTCATTTGTTACGACCGTGATTCCAAATTTCTTAGGGACGACATGAATTGGACTTACCCATTGGCCATCGGAGATTGGGTAAATGATACCACTGTCAAGGCATTTGACGATTTCTTTCTTTACCGCATCCTTCATGACGGGGTTTAACCGTCTCTGTGGTTCTTGGATTGGCTTGGCTTCATCCATCAGATGTATATGATGTTCAACAATCACGGGACTAATTCCTTTGATGTCAGCTATAGTCCAACCAAACGCCTGCCTATTAGATCTCAACACCATCAAAAGCGCATTCTCTTGCTCTGAGGCTAGAGAAGCGGATATGATCACAGGTAAAGACTCATTCTCACCTAAATATGCATATTTAAGATGAGAAGGTAAAATTTTGAGATCTAATGCTGGCGGAGAAACTATAGAAAGTGGGGTAAGCGAATGACATTCAGATTCACGAAGAAGCTCGTAGCCTGCAAATGATACAGACTCGGAAGGTGATGAGTCAAGAGTTTTAGACTCAGGAGTGGAAAAAGTGTCCTCACTAAGATGTGTAAGATCAAACATTGATGTGCTAATGTCGTCGAGATCTTCAAAGCAAAGTTCATCAACTTCGCAACTTTCGGGAGCAATCTCGTGGATAGAACAGACATCAAGTATGTGAGCAGAGGGTTCAGACGGCTGACTTCCAATTTTATAGATGTTCAGTTCAATTGTCATTTTTCCAGAAGATAGGTTCATAGAACCGTTTCGACAGTTACTGACAGCATTGGAAGTGGCAAGGAATGGTCGACCCAAAATCACCGGAATTTGGTTCTGTGGGTTTAATACAGGTTGTGTATCGAGAACAATAAAGTCCACAGGGAATATGAATTCCCCGACTTTTATCAACACATCCTTCAGTTCACCCCTAGGTTTGGTGATTGATTGGTCTGCTATTTGGAGAGTGTAATGAGCTGGTTTCAACTCTCCAATCCCTAACTGCTCGTAGACCGAATATGGAAGCAGGTTAACACTTGCGCCAAGGTCAAGTGAAGCACGGTTAATGTTTTTACCCCCAATAGAAATCGAGATTGTAGGACATCCTGGGTCCTTACGTTTCTTTGGTAACTGTGGGGTAAAAGCAGCGCTAACATTATTTGTCATTAAGACCTTTTTGGGCACTTGAGTCTTCCTCTTCCCAGTGCACAAGTCCTTAAGAATTTTTGCATAAGCGGGGACTTGTTGGATATCATCTAGGAGAGGGATATTGATGTTAACCTGTTTAAACATTTCCATAATCTTCTCCGTATGTGGACTCGATTTGTTTCCCCTTAACCGATTCGGATAAGGAGCTTTAGCAATAATAGCCGGGTCCAACATTGGAGAAGATGGTGTGTGTGGAACTGATCCCAGGATAGAAGTGGGGATCGTCTTCGGTGGACTAGAAGAGGTATGCTGAGGGTTCGAGCCTTGAGGAAAACGAAGAATTGGCTCACTAGAAAATGGTGGGGTAGAAGAACTGGGGTCAGAAGTAGAAGTGGGTGTGGAAGGGAAAGTCTCAGCCGGGGTATTATTGATTAATTCTTCATGATTATCAAACTCTTCCACAACTTGATTATTCAGCACTCTTCCAGATCTCAACGTTGTAATTGCATTCACATTGTAGTGTTGTGAATGTCCAGGATTCGGTAGGGGTTGAGACGGAAGTTTCCCTTTCTCTCTAGCACTCATTTCTGTTTTTAATTGTGCAATTTGTGATTCCATCGATTTACTACTCTCACTTTGGGAGTCAGAGTTTTTCTGGATCTTATCAAGGGAAGACTTAAATTCAGTCGACATTTGAATGGACTGTTTCATAAACATCAAAAGTCCGTTCAAGTGAAGAGGAATTATCAGTATCGGTCAACTGCAAAGGATTATACGGTGCAGGTGTGTTAATTGGATTTTGAAAGTTTTTTGATTGGTAGGGGTGCTGACTTATTTGAAGTGGTTGCTGTTGTGGTGGAGGACTCCTTTGGAAATTGTTTTGATTTGGAACCGTGTTTTGAGTTTGTGATTGGTTCCAAGCAAAGTTAGGGTGATTCCTCCAACCCTGATTATAAGTGGAAGAATAATGATCATTTCAAGGTCTTTGTTGGAAAGCAGTATTGGTATGCTCTTAACCTTGAAACGGAGAATTTAAAGGACATTCTTCCGTAAGATGAGATGGATCAGAACAGCATCCACAGACAGTTTTGGAGAGTGACATCTGATTTAGGGAGGCTGCTAAAAATTTATGTTTCATAACTTCGAGTTTCTTTTGCATTGCTGCCATTTCAGCTCTAACTCCTATGGAAACATCAAGTTGATGAATGCCACCCCTAGACGATGACTGGTTTACACTCTCCCGCTGTAAAGTTTTTTCAGTGAAATCTTCTAAAAATCTCCAGGCTTCACCATCATCTTTATTCATGAAGGTGCCTTGACACATGGATTTAAGGGTTTGTTTTGTTGTAGGATTAATGCCCTCATATATGATTCTGCACAGATCCCATCTAGGAATTCCATGATGAGGACATTAAACTAACAGATCCTTGAAGCGTTCAAAACACTTCGAGAATGGTTCATTTGGAAGCTGGGTAAATTGATTTATTTCACTACGGACTCGAGCTGTCTTATGATTAGGGTAGAATTTCTTTAGGAAAGCTGTTACGAATTCCCCCCAGTTCGAAATAGAATGTGCGGCTGCGTTATAAAGCCACTTCTCAGCTATATCGCACAAAGCGAATGGGAGAAGACGTAATCTCATAGCATCCACAGAAAGCTGTGAAGTACCCATCATAGGCGCATACATTTTCAAATTTGGTAATAAAGACGTATGCGTCTTCAGACTCGAGACCGTGATATTTTGGTAGAAGATTGATATATTGTGGTTTGATTTCAAAATTGTCCCCATTGGTTGGTGGAATGGTGAGACAGGTCGAAAGAGGACCTCGTATAGGGTAACATCTCTCTTGGAGAGAGATACGGGGAGGATTCTACGCACCTGCGGACGGTGGTAGAGTAGTGTTAAAGAAGTTCGATGGAGAACCGTCCATCGAAGTGGGTGTGGTAGTGGGTGAAGAAAAAGTAGACGTAGAATTACCGACTTCGGAGTCGATAGGAGAAACACGGACAAGACGGGCACTAGAATCCCGTGTCCAGCCGAGTATGCACTAAATGGTTTAGCACAAGTGGCATCGTTAAGTGATAATTAAGGAAAAGATTAATTTGGTGTTTGGTTTGAAATAGATGGATTTTTGAAAAATTCACACAAACAATGCACAAGCAACCCTAAATCTAGTGGTCTCCTAGGTCAAGGCTCTAGATCGCTCCTAAATTTCCAGAAGACAAGTTGCAAGATAAATCCTCTATTGCCTCTTTGCCTTTTCTGTGGCCAGGTAAGTGCCAGGTAAGTGTGAGGTTCTCCACTACGTAAGTAGTGGGCCTAATTAAGTAACCATTTGCCTTAGACACACTTGTTTTAGACACCACAAAAGAAACGCGGATAGGCAATAGATTACCCACGACCTCCTTTTGTCCTAATTGAGCACGACGGTCCTTAGAGTCTTGTCTAGATCTTTTTTAGTTAATGTGGGTGATGCGGATGCAAGTTTGTGATTTTTAGGGCTTAGCAAGGGTAATGAACTCCCCACCTAATCTGAATTTGGTCTTTGCTCCTTAATTTCCGTATTAAAAATATGCAAACAACCAAGACCAAACACGCACAATTTTCTTTTTAGCGGCGCTGTGAATTTTTGCAAAGAATCCTGCAGAAATTGGTTAATGGACAGAGTAGGGAGGAGATAAGAAAGACATAAATTCACCTAGAAAATTTGGTGCAGTGAAGCCCTAAGATCGTCGCTGAACCGCCGCAATAAGCCCTCTATAGCCGCGGATGCGCGGTCTCTTAATGTGATCCCTGCACAAAAATTTCAGCAACTGCTCCAATTGCCTTTCTGGACTTTTTTGAGATGTCCTGAAAATTTCTCTCTCTCCAGAGATTCCAGATTCCCTTGCAACAATTCACAACATATCGTTAAGCATTTGATGCGAATTTTGATCTAAAAATTCTGATGTAATAATAAATTTTCCAACTTAAATTACAAAAACGAAAAAATTAGCACACGATCCCCGGCAACGGCGCCATTTGATTGGTCATCTTCATGTGTATTTAGAAATGTTTCACAACCAAAGAAATTTATACCGCAATCAATAACGGTGTCTATTGTAGTTTCATTAGCGAGAGCGGATCGTCCACTGAGAAAGTGTGATTTGTTCGAAATCATTTTATTTGAGTTGAAAAGAAAAGATAAAAGGAAATGATTCAATATTCATGAGATTTTAGTTTCAAGAATCATAAAGAAATAGATCTAAAATCAAGAATTAATAAAAATCAAGAAAATGTCCAAACCAATTGAATTATCAAGATTTGTAAAGTAGCTTGTAGGAATCGATCAAACTGATAGTGATGATGAATACTAATGATTACGAAAACTTATCTATTGAAGATTTGTTACTAGATCGATGACGATCAATGAGATTTAGGGATCTATTGAAGAAACTAGGGTTTCTCCTTCATCATCCCTTGTCCTTTCATTGATTACCATTCAAATTCTTGTCTCTAGCAAATTAAATCACCGATTTTTGATCTCTAATTTGGAGCGAAAACATTCAAGAAAGCGATCTCGCTCAAATTAGGTTTTCGATGATTTAATTTCCTAAAGTTTACAAAACTCATAAGACTTAAGAATCGTTCAAGAATTTAATTATCATCATCTACCTATTCTCTCGATTTTGCTACAAGCGGAGATTTCATTCACACGTCATGAAAAAGGAAAGAATCAAGAATCGGTAACTCTTCATAATGCAAGAATGTAAAGAAAAACAAGATTTACAATATTCACCTTTATTAATTGACGATTAGGTACAATTCACTCAATTCGAGGTTACAAGATTTGAGGAGGTAACTAGATCCGCCGAAATTAGCTTCGCATCGATCTTCTTGAGTCGCGGATCGTCGTGGATCTCTTGCTCGGATGAAGGTCGGCGTTGCTTCAAAGGCTTGTTGAAGGCTTGCTTGATTTGATTCTCGATGGATCTTGATTTGGCTTTAGAATTGGATTTGGGTTAGGGTTTTGAGTTACAAGTTGTGTCACTCAACTTGTGCAAATTTGGTGTATATTGATCAACTACCGAACTCTTGAACAACCTTTGTAATGAAGCCGTAGATGCCTTTTTATAGTTTTCCCTTTAGCTTCTCCTAGAAGCTTGGTTGTTATGAAGCTTGCATAGGAAGCTAGGTAGGTATAAAACTTGCACAAGAAGCTTGGCTGATAGAAGGGAAGCTTCTGGAGAAATCTACACAATTTGAAGCGTCTTGGAGAAGTTTGGCCGTTGAGAAGAAGCCACGTGGAGAAATTTCAGTTGCCGATGAGTCGGATCGGCCGCGGATCCGCGGCGGTTCGGCCTGACTCGGCCGCGGATCCACGACCCTTTTAGGTGATCTCTGTATGAAAGTCTCAGGTTGGTTTGGTGCTGATCCTTAGGGCTTTATTTTATGTCTGGAATCTCATTATACTTTCTTGTTTACTGTCAGATCTCAGGTCAAAGACTTGATGCGTTTTATCAGCACTTTTGTGATTCCAGCTCTTTAACCTAGAGAATTTCCTGCATACAATCTCGAAACAAGTGTTGATATACAAAGATACGTGTAGTAATAAACACACAATTTCCCTCATAATGCCGGTTATAATGTATAACACATATTATTTGATATTTCGCAGACGAATTGCTAATATGTGCTATATTTATACCAAACACCCTTATATGATTAGAAAGAATAGGGAAATTGATGTGTTAAGAATGCAATATTTTCGACTGATCAGTTACTTAACCCATTAGCTAGAACATTGTTCATCTTTATGAAGAACTCTTAGCGTTCGTTTTGTAGATTTTAAAGATCTTGGAGTTTTTACTCTGTAAAAAGCTTTGCTTTTTTAGGGTTCTGATGGATTACTCCATTGTTTTCATAGAGCATGGCTCTTAGAAATTTTGGGGAATTTTTATTCCCCTCATAATTAAAGTTGACAAATGTCATTTCTGTTTGCAGAGCACTGCTCTCTAGGGAGTTTAACTCCTTGGCCCAATGAGTTTCTCATTAAATGAGAATCTTTTTTGGATTTTCTCCTTAATGATTGACTGTCTCATCAATGATGAGCCGTCACTTTGATTTTGTGGGTCCCCCTTGGTCCATTTTTCCTGCATTGCAGGGTAGTACAAATTTAAAGTACCAGATGTCAGAATTTGTAATGTAGTATTGCCGTCTAACCCTCGTACCTTTTCGCACAGGTACTATTTCTTTTGACTCTTCTTTCCCATTTGTTCGCCCAGAGAGTGCATACGCCGACGTGCCCGTGGATCGGAATGTTTTTGCATTGATCAAAGATCACGACCCGGAGCAGAAGTCTCTTCACTTATGGGGGTTGTGGTACAACCAAATTATTCAGGGTCGGCGCAGTTTCTCTTGTGCGGTGCCTTCAGAGCCAATTTCCGCCATTCATTATGCTTACTCACCCCTGGTGAATTACGCTGTGGAGGAGGTTAACTGGATTACGGATGGACGCCTCTAGCCTTCTATGCGCTCGATAGCTGTACAGCCGCCGATGGATTTAGATATTCTAGGGCGGCGCATATGTCAAGACGAGTCGCGCCTTTGGGGGCAGACATGCATGATAGGCTTAACTCCTCGCCATTCAGCCGGATACTTGTAGTGGGCTCGATACATCATGTCGGCTAAAAAGTCGCTGCTGCTGAAGCTCGGGTTGTACCCTGCCATCTACGCGTCTCTTTTCCGGTATCCCGCGCCTCACGTATGGTTGGTCAAGGCTTTCTTGGAACAGTGGAATATCCCGACTCATACCTTTCTTTTATCGGACCGGGAGGTTTCGATTTCCTTGGAAGAATTTGCAGAAATTTCGGGCCTACCCGTCAGGGGGGAAAATTACGAGGAATACTTCTCCTTGATGAATACATCTTCGCCACCAAATCAGTGGTGATGGGTCTCACTCCGTAGAATGCTATTCAACATCGATTCCCGAGTCTAATCAAGGTGTTGAATATTTACGAGAGTCTGTTTCTCGAGTCCGGAGGGCATGGAGTCAGCTTCACGGATTTCATCACCCGCTTTCTTTGCCCGGAAGCCTTGTCAAAACAAACCATGAAATTTTCCAAGCTTGACGATCCTTTTGGTTTTGGCTTAGACAGCCAGCCGACAGCGGAAGCAGATCAAAGGAATTTCTTCCTCCCAGATACCCCGGTCGTCCCCTTTGCCGAGCTCACAGCTTCAGACATCAACGAAGAGGCGTTCTTTTAAGGGTTTCTCGGCCTATGGTTAAGCTGGTTTGTGCTCCCAATTCACCCTCTCTATATGAGACCATCCGTCTTCTATCCGGCTCACCGAATGGTTGTCGGGACGCGAGTGGCCGTCGGGATCGCTGGGCTGGCTCACCTGTATCATTGCCTCAGCTTAGCGGCAGACACCACTTAGCCGGGTGTAACGTTTTGAAAATCATTTCGGTGAAATTTCGAAAAAACGGTAAAATAAGGGGTTTTCCTGTAAAAAGACAAAATAGAAATATCTTTATTATAAAATTAAATATACATATTCTAGCTATGTAATTTCTAGTATTTGATGTTTATTGACCCACTGGTGAAATTTCAAATTTTCTGAAATTTTTTCCGAAATTAATTATTTTAATATTATTTTAAGCCGTCACTAATATATTTAATTAGGGAAAATTACAAATTGGAATGAGTTGAAACAAATTTTGTGCATCATAAAACTTTAAATAAAATTTTATCATGTGGTTTTTGAAACGAAATCGTTTGCCAAAACGGTTTAGAAATTATTGAAGAAAAAGGCTTAAATAGTGAATTTAGTGTAAATGGATGTTTGGGGTATAGTATTTATCATTTTCCATCACCGCACACCCATACCCACATTCACACACACCCATTTTTCCTCCTCATTTCTGCTGAATTCAGCAGCCCTCCCCAAAGTTTTCCCCCACTTCTTTTGGTAAAAGAAAAGAAAAGAAAAGAAAAGAAAAGAATAAAGAGAGAAGGGTTGTGTGTTGACTTGGGGTATCTTTCCTTGACTTAGACTTTCTTTCCCCACTCCCACACACCCCACACTCCCTCCCCATACTTGCTGGCCGAGCCCCCCCTCAATCAGCCCCATTTTTTTAACCCCATTTTCACTTCAAAAACCCTCACAAAATCCTTCCAAAATCAACACAAAAATCAAGCTAAATCAAAATCCAACTCCTACCCATTTTAGCTTACCCTAACATGCATGGATTGGGGTGACAAGATAGCATTTTGGATGGCTAGATTTCAAATGAGATCTACAAAATTGTGGAGGTATAATGTTAACCTTGTAGTTAAATTGTTGATTAATGCTTATGTTAGCTTAGTTAAGTGTTAATTGGGTTTTATAGGAGTTCAAATTACATGGTTAAGGAATTCAAGTTAGGGTTTTGTTTTGGAAATGGGGTTGTGATCAATTGTGCATGGTTATGTGGTGTGGATTAGCATCTTAAGACTTGTTGAAAGCTAATCTAGTTGTTAATTACAAATCGTTAATTGTAAAATGTCCAAATTAAGCTTTTATGCAAACTAGGTTTTTGGTTTAATATAATTTAGCAAGATAAAAATCCAGTAAATGTTTATATGGCCTATTTAAGCTAATTAGTGAATATTGTAACCACTGTTTTTGCTAAAACATCAAGATTTGTATTAAAACGGTTAGCGACCGCTAACTAGGTTTTTGGAAAATAAAACGATTTCTTTAAATTTATGGTTTTGATGAATTTAACCATATTTCTTATACAGTTAGCGAGTTTTGAAACCATGATTGGTATGTTTGGTGTTTTTCTTGATCAATCGACGTTTGTACGCCGATGTCGAGGGTTTTGGGGTTGATTTGTGAAAGCAACCATAGGTTTTAACCTATGTGGGATTCGTGTGTCGTTTTGGTCATGAGTCGGATTTTAATGTGATACGGTGCATTATGATATGTAGGTACCCCATGTGGACTTCGAGACGACATGCAAGCGCGTGGCGACGTCGGCACCGGCGAGCGAGGACCAGGCGAGTAGATTTATATCTACGGGGAGAAGTCGGGTGGATGGCGTATAGCACCCCCGCAGTCCGTGGTGGTGTATACGGATGCGTATACACACCGACAATTATTATATGTTATTTGGGATTAATAACGATGTTTAGGATGGATATTGGTGTGTTGGATTATTTTAGTGTTGCGAACCCTAGGGTAGTGTTGCACTACACATACACACATACATACTTGCATACATTCCTATTTATATGTGCTCATGGGATTCTTTATAGTTATGTGTTCACATGGGTATGGGACCATGTGTTCACATACGGATTTGAGGATGATACTTGGGTTTGAGCTGAGTCGATGAGATTTGTTTTGTGGTTGTGATATCGGTGATATGGCAGGATTCGTACTTGAGGTACGTCCTGGTGTTATAGCGGATCTTGGGGCGGCGATACGGGTAAATAGTGTTATAAATAAAATGGTCGACATGTGATCGTGATATAAGGCATGATATGCTAGGATTTTGATATTAGGCCGTATCGGGCGATGTATACCCCTTGATGATGATATGTGCTGACGATATCGGTTTGTACGAGATTGTCGATCAGTAGTCAGATCATGAGTATATTGAGGATATTAGTATTGTACTAGACATAGGTCAGTACCCTAGACTATGATCTTGGATAAAGAGGATACCCGAGGAATAGTGTGAGGAATATGATATTGACCCGTACCCAGATTTGGGGATGCCATACGACGGATTTACGTACGAGCTATATCTTGATGATTGATCCGCACTCTTGACTTGGGATGTCTAATTATAGATATGGTATCGGATATGATATTATTGAGGCGGGATCACCGACTAATATATATACAGGTATGTATATATATCGACTCAGATGTTAGGCGGTTTCCTTACCTGTAGTCTAGCCTGTAGCTTAGCCCTTTAGTTTAGTTAGTTGTTAGATTAGATTCGGTTCCTACCTATTTCAAAGCTTACGAATCGTGCGTATTTTAAAAGACAGGTCAAGGGATGCTACAGATATTTCAAAAACGTATCTTTTCATAAAAACACCGTAGCCCTATTTTCAAAACCCCACGATTCGTGTTATTTTCAAAAGGCACCATTGTAGGACTTATATTAGGTTAATGCAGATTAGTTATCGTTGCGTCTAGTGTTCAGCTCCCGCTCATTATTGTTGTTCGCTCCGCATCACATGCTTATATTATGCTTCATATTCTTCTGTTGATATCTTGTGGTTAGAACACCAGCACCATTACCGATGATGCGTATGTACCACGTACACTTACTTGCCGGCTCACACACATCTTCATCGGTAATTGCCATGTCACGTACACCTTAGAAAATATTATTGCTTGACATAGCCTGTTAGCTAATAGTTTAGACATGATATTAGTGTACTTGCCTTATATGTTAGTTTAGACATTGTAGTTATTACCTGCTACTTCATGCATACTGTTATTCATTGTTATGCCGCATTCATGGATTCTCATGCATATATTCACTTTTTACGTGCTATTGAGGTTTTGGATTCGGATTTTCATGAGATTTTCTGGATTTGGGGAAAACCGCAAAACATATACAAACTTCTTCTTTCTCTTTTTAAATGAAAAGTGCGGTTTTCCCATGATGTATGAGTCGTCCACCATGAGTTTGCTGATGGATTTCGAGACCCGATTCGAGGAGTGGAGGAACCGTTTCGGGTACATGGTGGGCCCGGTGCGGTACCCCGGGGCAAGAGGATCGTGTTGTTGACGTTGAGCCTGGCAGGGGAGCACTACCGACCGGTGATATTACCCGACGCGTCGGATATCCGGAGGATACCGTCATGGTCTTGAGATGGATGGTAGGGGCCGGTCTGGACTGACGGCGCCCTAGATATTGAGATTGAGACATTGAGATTTCGAGATATTGAGGTACTGAGATTTGATGATACAGGCCAGTCCGGATAGCCGGAGCCTGAGATTTTGAGACATTGAGATTTATGTTTTGTGTCGATGCTAGACACTGTTGATGCTGATTTCATTATGATACCTCATTTTAAAAATACAAAGGAAATCTCACTAAATTATGAAAACAGTTTCTTCATTTACATGTATTCTGTTTTCATGCATTCATACCTCATTCATATGATATATTGCTACCTGAGACACTGACACGGGCACATGAGATTACACTCGGGTTAGATAATTACCCTAGTCATTGTTATAGGCTGCATGTTATATTCATATTTGAGGATATATTATGATCATTGACCTAGGTTGCGTTATTTATGCGATTTCTGTGCGTAGATGTTTTTCTATTCACGAGTTGGCAACTCACCCCCGTTGTGCCCCAGTTTCTTGCAGGTTTGCCGTACAGGTTTCATTACGGCTTGCGGGCATAGTTTCCTTCGGGTGATTTGCTAGTAGGTGGGTTTACTTGTATCGTACCCCCCATTATATAACTTGTATATTATTACTCTGTTGTATCTAGAAGTTCCATCAACCAAACATGTATTTATTTTTGAGATAGAGACCGGTGATGTTATTCTTTCGACCTTAGAGTCGCGCGTATATTTCTGCGGTTTTCTTGTGGTTTCGAGTTTCCTTTTGAGTTTTTGATCCTCGTCGTTGGCGTTGTATATTATATTGCTTGTGTGGTTGTGACCGCCGATTGACGAAGAGCTAGCTCCCTCTTGGGGATGCCTTTTTTTTGATTTCGTATGCTATTCATGTTGCATCCCGTTTGGGGGCCAGTATTTATAAAGGAGACTCTGCCGAAATTTTCAGGAAATTTTTGATGTTTTTAAAAAACCGCATAATTCGGCTTATGCTATTGAAACTACTTGCTTTAAGTTGGTTTTTCCTGCACTCTACATCTTTTCTTGGTTTGGATTTCTGGGTTTTCGGTTTACTTAGATTACGTACGCCTCGAGACGTTCGTAGTTTAAGTGCCGGTCATGTTCCGTACTTTCGGGTCGTGACAAAGTTGGTATCAGAGCGTTAGGTTTTACCTTCGGAGCGTAGGATGACCCTTGGTTGATGGAATAGGTGACTAAAGTAGAGTGACGTACCGTGGGTATGTTCCGCGGCATACTTACGACACGCCACTCCACTTAAGAAGCCTTAGGATGTACATCTCTTTGCTCAGTATTATATTCATTCCGATCTAGTCTCATCAGTACCAGTTTTGGTTTTGCTGCCACGATTACGGGTAGGGAGAGCTACGACTAGAGTTGCGGTCAGCACGAGCTCGTCACGAACGAGGACTGACCATGGCGTAATTTCGGCGACACACGATTGCGGAGATGTGTCTTTTTACTGTGTTTTCACGCCACGAGCGTTTGGCGGATCGCCTTTATGAGATTACTTGAACGTGCCGATCAGCACTAGAGGATTGAGCCACTGACAGAGGCCAGCCAGATTTTGATGACCGTTGGTGTATTGCTTACTCATAATGATTGAGGCACTGTTCAGCGTGGAGACGAGTGAGCCAGTTGTTGCTGCGAGCGACGAGATATCGCCCCAGATGTTGGAGCTATTACGGGACGAGTTGTACTAATAGATGATAGAAGGTCGCTAGTCACCCGATGATGAATGACTAGGACAGGTGGTTCGTTCGCCTACCCCGATGCGAGGTCATCAGATAGATTGATTCCAGCTAGAGACGACTTCACGCGGAGGCGTAGAGAGTCGACAAAGAAAATCGAATGTCGGAAACCTATTATTCCAGGTTTAAAGTATTCGGAAAGACATGCAGGCAATTCTATGGACCCTCTAGGAGAATGAAACCCTAACTCGACTTAATGACCGCGTGAAAGCCTTTGAACCTTAGGGTTTGCGGCAGTTCTGCGGCGCCATTAGTGAGGCTTGGGTTTGCCCTTCTATGGCTGGACCACCGATGCTGTGGTATGTACTCGATACTATTAAACTGTGTCCAAGATGTTGAGCTCTTGGGGGATTATGAGGATTTGACAATCGATCGGATGGTTCAACTTCATTCGCATACTAGGTGGTGAGATGCATTCTTGGGAGACTCCAGATACGAGGGTAGCCGTTGGAGCTCAGTCCATACAGCCACGATGAGACGAGTCCGAAGCAGTCGACATCAGAGAAAAGTGGAGTAAGAGATTCGTACGAGATCTTGATGAGACGACGTTCCACTCCGCCGACATCAGAGATGCGATACGCATGCCGAGGCATTGTACTTGGATATACCTTTCAGAAGGAGTCGCGATGAGTACGCAGCCGTTCCAGAACGATGACAGATCTAGTAAGGGACGATGATTTCCGGACAGTTCGGCAGAGACGAGATTTGGGAGAGATTTCGACAGGAACTTTCTGGAATGAATTACGAGAAGACTTGGACCCAGGAATGGTCATGTTACGCACACCGGCAGGCCAGAGTTCAGGATCGTCGACGAGACATGCTATGCGTGACCACGACAGTTGGCCAGAGATTCTTGGAGGATGTGCTTGAGCGGGACAATTCCACCATACTTGATTTTGGTATTTTGAGCGATCTATTCGCATGATTTGGTTTTGATGATTGGGTTTCATGATATCGTTTTTATGTGCCATGGTTGCACCTACTGCGTATTTACGATTTTTGCACAGTTGTTACATTCGTTATCGTTTTCGTGCCTTGGTTTCTCATGTTTATGATTTTATGGGTTTCATACAGTTGAGTTGGTTTTGTGTGTATATACGCATACAATTTGGTTTTTGCACTCGGTATGATTCACATATGCTTGCAGGGCAGTGATACGCATTTTGTGCACTTAGATGCACTGGACTTCGATTTCGATTGTGATACTCGATGTTTATTTTATGCACCTTGTGCACCTGATTGGATTTTGCGCATGTTCGGCGCTTGACATTGGATTTTATGATTTCATGCATGATGGATGCACCAGATTGGATTTTTAGCGCATGTTGGGTGCTTGTTATGAGATGCGATTTGGTGCACACCAGATGCACTGAATCGGGATTTTTCGTGCATGTCAGATGCTCCTGATTTTGCTGTCAGGCACACACGTTGCCTATGACTGATGTTGTGTGCACACCCGTTGCACCTAAATGTTGTTTCTGTGCACATGTATGGCACATTTATAGATTTTGATTTCCGTGCGCACCTGACGCACGTAGTATTCATATACATTTGTGATTGATTTCTTATGGAGCAGTACGTTTTTATGATATTCGCTATGTGTTCTCGTACTGAGCAGGACTAGTCAGAGGATAGTACCTGAGTATATTTTGCATGCATTGATAGTTATCGAAGAGATTTCCAAAAAGCGAGCTATAGTCTCAGTATTTACCTACGTGTCCGAGATGACACGAAACATTTTATAAAGGAAACCCTTCTGAAATTGCTTCCAAAACGGCGGGACGTGCATATTAAACAAAGGATATATATATATATATATATATATATATATATATATATATATATATATATATATGTAGTTATTTTTTTTATAATAAACGTCCTCCACTGTGCAGTGCTGAGAGCATCGCACAACGATTTGAAGAAGATTTGGCATGCATTGCTTCCAGATGTTTTAATGATGTATATCATATTGATTTTCATTTTGGATTTGGACATTGTGTCTTCACCATGACTCCGATGATTGCGGGATGCTGAATGGAGTTTTGATTTGAGTTATATGCTTATTTTTCATGCGCATGCGCTGCGCTACGATTTGTTTTATGTATTTATGATTTCGGAGCCTCGACGACTTGATGGTTTTGGTTTAGATATTTTAGTATTTGGGGGGAGTTTTAACTTAAAATTCGGGGACCGAATTTCTTTAAGGGGGGAAGATTGTAACGTTTTGAAAATCGTTTCGGTGAAATTTCGAAAAAACGGTAAAATAAGGGAGTTTTCTGTAAAAACCCAAAATACAAATATCTTTATTATAAAATTAAATATACATATTCTAGCTATCTAATAGCTAGTATTTGGTGTTTATTGACACACTGGTGAAATTTCAAATTTTCTGAAATTTTTTCCGAAATTAATTATTTTAATATTATTTTAAGCCGTCACTAATATATTTAATTAGGGAAAATTACAAATTGGAATGAGTTGAAACAAATTTTGTGCATCATAAAACTTTAAATAAAATTTTATCATGTGGTTTTTGAAACGAAATCGTTTGCCAAAACGGTTTAGAAATTATTGAAGAAAAAGGCTTAAATAGTGAATTTAGTGTAAATGGATGTTTGGGGTATAGTATTTATCATTTTCCATCACCGCACACCCATACCCACATTCACACACACCCATTTTTCCTCCTCATTTCTGCTGAATTCAGCAGCCCTCCCCAAAGTTTTCCCCCACTTCTTTTGGTAAAAGAAAAGAAAAGAAAAGAAAAGAAAAGAATAAAGAGAGAAGGGTTGTGTGTTGATTTGGGGTATCTTTCCTTGACTTAGACTTTCTTTCCCCACTCCCACACACCCCACACTCCCTCCCCATACTTGCTGGCCGAGCCCCCCCTCAATCAGCCCCATTTTTTTAACCCCATTTTCACTTCAAAAACCCTCACAAAATCCTTCCAAAATCAACACAAAAATCAAGCTAAATCAAAATCCAACTCCTACCCATTTTAGCTTACCCTAACATGCATGGATTGGGGTGACAAGAGAGCATTTTGGATGGCTAGATTTCAAATGAGATCTACAAAATTGTGGAGGTATAATGTTAACCTTGTAGTTAAATTGTTGATTAATGCTTATGTTAGCTTAGTTAAGTGTTAATTGGGTTTTATAGGAGTTCAAATTACATGGTTAAGGAATTCAAGTTAGGGTTTTGTTTTGGAAATGGGGTTGTGATCAATTGTGCATGGTTATGTGGTGTGGATTAGCATCTTAAGACTTGTTGAAAGCTAATCTAGTTGTTAATTACAAATCGTTAATTGTAAAATGTCCAAATTAAGCTTTTATGCAAACTAGGTTTTTGGTTTAATATAATTTAGCAAGATAAAAATCCAGTAAATGTTTATATGGCCTATTTAAGCTAATTAGTGAATATTGTAACCACTGTTTTTGCTAAAACATCAAGATTTGTATTAAAACGGTTAGCGACCGCTAACTAGGTTTTTGGAAAATAAAACGATTTCTTTAAATTTATGGTTTTGATGAATTTAACCATATTTCTTATACAGTTAGCGAGTTTTGAAACCATGATTGGTATGTTTGGTGTTTTTCTTGATCAATCGACGTTTGTACGCCGATGTCGAGGGTTTTGGGGTTGATTTGTGAAAGCAACCATAGGTTTTAACCTATGTGGGATTCGTGTGTCATTTTGGTCATGAGTCGGATTTTAATGTGATACGGTGCATTATGATATGTAGGTACCCCATGTGGACTTCGAGACGACATGCAAGCGCGTGTCGACGTCGGCACCGGCGAGCGAGGACCAGGCGAGTAGATTTATATCTACGGGGAGAAGTCGGGTGGATGGCGTATAGCACCCCCGCAGTCCGTGGTGGTGTATACGGATGCGTATACACACCGACAATTATTATATGTTATTTGGGATTAATAACGATGTTTAGGATGGATATTGGTGTGTTGGATTATTTTAGTGTTGCGAACCCTAGGGTAGTGTTGCACTACACATACACACATACATACTTGCATACATTCCTATTTATATGTGCTCATGGGATTCTTTATAGTTATGTGTTCACATGGGTATGGGACCATGTGTTCACATACGGATTTGAGGATGATACTTGGGTTTGAGCTGAGTCGATGAGATTTGTTTTGTGGTTGTGATATCGGTGATATGGCAGGATTCGTACTTGAGGTACGTCCTGGTGTTATAGCGGATCTTGGGGCGGCGATACGGGTAAATAGTGTTATAAATAAAATGGTCGACATGTGATCGTGATATGAGGCATGATATGCTAGGATTTTGATATTAGGCCGTATCGGGCGATGTATACCCTTGATGATGATATGTGCTGACGATATCGGTTTGTACGAGATTGTCGATCAGTAGTCAGATCATGAGTATATTGAGGATATTAGTATTGTACTAGACATAGGTCAGTACCCTAGACTATGATCTTGGATAAAGTGGATACCCGAGGAATAGTGTGAGGAATATGATATTGACTCGTACCCAGATTTGGGGATGCCGTACGACGGATTTACGTACGAGCTATATCTTGATGATTGATCCGCACTCTTGACTTGGGATGTCTACTTATAGATATGGTATCAGATATGATATTATTGAGGCGGGATCACCGACTAATATATATACAGGTATGTATATGTATCGACTCAGATGTTAGGCGGTTTCCTTACCTTTAGTCTAGCTTGTAGCTTAGCCCTTTAGTTTAGTTAGTTGTTAGATTAGATTCGGTTCCTACCTATTTCAAAGCTTACGAATCGTGCGTATTTTAAAAGACAGGTCAAGGGATGCTACGGATATTTCAAAAACGTATCTTTTCATAAAAACACCGTAGTCCTATTTTCAAAACCCCACGATTCGTGTTATTTTCAAAAGGCACCATTGTAGGACTTATATTAGGTTAATGCAGATTAGTTATCGTTGCGTCTAGTGTTCAGCTCCCGCTCATTATTGTTGTTCGCTCCGCATCACATGCTTATATTATGCTTCATATTCTTCTGTTGATATCTTGTGGTTAGAACACCAGCACCATTACCGATGATGCGTATGTACCACGTACACTTACTTGCCGGCTCACACACATCTTCATCGGTAATTGCCATGTCACGTACACCTTAGAAAATATTATTGCTTGACATAGCCTGTTAGCTAATAGTTTAGACATGATATTAGTGTACTTGCCTTATATGTTAGTTTGGACATTGTAGTTATTACCTGCTACTTCATGCATACTGTTATTCATTGTTATGCCGCATTCATGGATTCTCATGCATATATTCACTTTTTCGTGCTATTGAGGTTTTGGATTCGGATTTCCATGAGATTTTCTGGATTTGGGGAAAACCGCAAAACATATACAAACTTCTTCTTTCTCTTTTTAAATGAAAAGTGCGGTTTTCCCATGATGTATGAGTCGTCCACCATGAGTTTGCTGATGGATTTCGAGACCCGATTCGAGGAGTGGAGGAACCGTTTAGGGTACATGGTGGGCCCGGTGCGGTACCCCGGGACAAGAGGATCGTGTTGTTGACGTTGAGCCTGGCAGGGGAGCACTACCGACCGGTGATATTACCCGACGCGTCGGATATCCGGAGGATACCGTCGTGGTCTTGAGATAGATGGTAGGGGCCGGTCTGGACTGACGGCGCCCTAGATATTGAGATTGAGACATTGAGATTTCGAGATATTGAGGTACTGAGATTTGATGATACAGGCCAGTCCGGATAGCCGGAGCCTGAGATTTTGAGACATTGAGATTTATGTTTTGTGTCGATGCTAGACACTGTTGATGCTGATTTCATTATGATACCTCATTTTAAAAATACAAAGGAAATCTCACTAAATTATGAAAACAGTTTCTTCATTTACATGTATTCTGTTTTCATGCATTCATACCTCATTCATATGATATATTGCTACCTGAGGCACTGACACGGGCACATGAGATTACACTCGGGTTAGATAATTACCCTAGCCATTGTTATAGGCTGCATGTTATATTCATATTTGAGGATATATTATGATCATTGACCTAGGTTGCGTTATTTATGCGATTTCTGTGCGTAGATGTTTTTCTATTCACGAGTTGGCAACTCACCCCCGTTGTGCCCCAGTTTCTTGCAGGTTTGCCGTACAGGTTTCATTATGGCTTGCGGGCATAGTTTCCTTCGGGTGATTTGCTAGTAGGTGGGTTTACTTGTATCGTACCCCCCATTATATAACTTGTATATTATTACTCTGTTGTATCTAGAAGTTCCATCAACCAAACATGTATTTATTTTTGAGATAGAGACCGGTGATGTTATTCTTTCGACCTTAGAGTCGCGCATATATTTCTGCGGTTTTCTTGTGGTTTCGAGTTTCCTTTTGAGTTTTTGATCCTCGCCGTTGGCGTTGTATATTATATTGCTTGTGTGGTTGTGACCGTCGATTGACGAAGAGCTAGCTCCCGCTTGGGGATGCCTTTTTATTGATTTCGTATGCTATTCATGTTGCATCCCGTTTGGGGGCCAGTATTTACAAAGGAGACTCTGCCGAAATTTTCAGGAATTTTTTGATGTTTTTAAAAAACCGCATAATTCGGCTTATGCTATTGAAACTACTTGCTTTAAGTTGGTTTTTCCTGCACTCTACATCTTTTCTTGGTTTGGATTTCTGGGTTTTCGGTTTACTTAGATTACGTACGCCTCGAAACGTTCGTAGTTTAAGTGCCGGTCATGTTCCGTACTTTCGGGTTGTGACACCGGGGGTATAGCCCGTAACTCTCCCACCGCACTATTTCACGTCGTGGATCGAGCTGCATGTGATTGCCGCTTTTGGAGTCCACAAACGGCCCCGTTTCTACGACAGTTATAATTTCCCCCAGGTTATGTTTTTAGTTGACGCTTCTGCTTTAGATCCGTCACAGCGAGAGGCTCAGGGTCTGATCCTTCGCCCGCGTACGGTCGGGGATAGCATGGCTTTCGTTGATAAGGTCTTAACTATCTGTAATGAATCCACTAAAACAGTGCAGCCGCTGCGCTACACCTTCAAAGACGGGGCTCCTACATTGAAGGCTCGGGAGATTCTGCACTTGTATTCAATCAGGCCGGGCTTTTTAGTGTTCAGGAAGAAGGACTCGGCGCTTTTCATGAGGTACAACCCGTATCGTTTTGCTCAACAGTTGAGTTACGATCAGGGTGTACCTCTTGAGGCCTTTTTAGCCGAGCCGGTTGCTACGGAAGAGGGTATCAGCAGCGCGCTGCACCATTTCATTCGGCTAAACATCGGGTCCAACTTTTTTATCAGTGAGCCGAGCTGAATTCCGAAAGCCTCGAGCGCATACGTGGCGTGGTACCAGCATGCGACGGGTGCTGTTATTAGGGAAGAAAAGCGGTTACTGCTCGATCGTAAGGGTGCAACCCCTGCTGGTAATCCAGCTGTCCTCCTAAAGCGACGGACCGTTGTTCGTCCTTCCTTAAGAGAAGCTGCTGGGGTTGCAGTCCCGTGCGCTTTTCCTGAGAAGCCTCTACCCCGCGTTCCTGTAGAAACGGCAACTGCAGTGTCCCCAGAGTCTGGAGTGGGTGCGGAAATTGGGACTCGTCGCCTAAAAATGCCCATTAAGCGTAAGCTTGTGTCATCGGCCGCCGGCGCTCGCTTACAGAAAAAGAAGAAGTCGCTCTTTTCTGCTGACGTGGAACTTGGCCAGGAGCCCCATGCTCCTTACAGCGAAGGACTGTGTGAGTATGGCACCAACGATGCCTTGTTCGACATGCCTGTGACCGACACCGATCTACAGGCTGCCCTTGTGGCCTCCGAGCGACTGGCTGGCGACGAAGCGGCGCTAATCACCATCGCGAAGTCAGGTATACTTCAGTTGTATTTTTCCGCGTTCATTCCTTCTATATTATTATGCTTTTACTAAGGCCCTTTTTTTCAACAGGTAAGGTATTTCTGCCGAAGAGACTCTCGCGGCTTCCATCAAGACTTTCGAGGAGGAAGAGAAGCTTCGCGCTTCTTTGGGTCTTGGTATAATTTAGCTCATTGTGTCTTCATTCCATTTTTCTTTATTCGTGCTCTGACCCTCTCCTTTATTTTATAACAGGGATAACTTGACTCAGGTTATCCCGAGTGTGGTGCCGATCCCGTGTGGTGATACGGCGATGCTTGCAGAGCAAGCTATTGTGGCCCCAGCTCCCCCAACATTACCATAGGAGGCTTCGCTAAAGCAGCCGATGACAGACGCCGTAACGGCTCCAGAGACAGAGCTTGGTTCGGACGATGACGTTCCTTTGTCAGAGGTCTTGAGGAGATCATTTCTCACTGCTCAGACTGAAAAGAAGCGTAGGAAGCGTGCGGCGAGGGAACGCGATGCCAGTTTGGCCATGGGTGCAGGCTCAAGCGTCATTCCGCTTCCTGACACTCCTTCGGCGGATGTTCCCTATGCGTTGTCTACTGCCCGTAGACAGGTCGCGCGCGTAGCTCGGGAAGAAACCGAAAAGCTTCCCCAAGGTAACGTAATGCTGAGTCTTTTATTAGAACTTGATCTTCGAATTTTGACACATGCATTTTCTTTTAGGGCCGATTCTTGGCGATGGGATGACGGGTGAAAGCCTAACGGTTACCGTGCCCGAAATTGCGACCCTTTCTCTAGAATCTGGGACCGTCCAGACCGCTGCTCTTTCTCCGTGTGGCTCCCTGGTATTGGCGGGCGTCGCAAGCATTATGACGGCCCTCTTCGAATCAGGGGATGAAGCCATGGGCGAAGAAACTACTTCTCCGAGGGAGAGTGAAGAAGCCGCTACACCTGGTGATGTTTCCGTCGCGGTTTTGGTTGATGACCCGTCAGGTAAGTCTTGAGTCACTATTCTCTTTTTATTTCACAATCCTGTTCAGCTTCTTCTAATGATATTTTGTTTGTGGGTGCAGTGAACACTGAGATTGTGACATCTGAAGCACCTCCGGTCACTGCCATGATGGTTGTTGTTCCCTCACCTTCTCTTATGTCCTCCGAAATGCTGGAAGGTATAGGATTGCGATTTATTTGGTTTAACTGTGGACACCATCTTCCTTGTATTGACAGTACATTGTCGTAACTCTGCAGGAGTCCTTTTAGACCATCTATACCAGGTGTTGAACCCGCATTTCTTCTTCCATTCGGAAGTCATTCCGCCTGCTGGTATTGGTTAGTATATTCTTTAGCTAATGTTTCTCTCTTTCTTTTATGAATAGCTGTATTGTTGCCAAGTCTTCTTTATATTGATCGCAGTGTCACGGATCGGAGGAGGGGACGAGAGAATATCCGCGTCTCCGGTACTCCCAATTTTGCCACCTGCTACAGCCGGTATAGTAGACTCCGTTGCTCGCGTTTTTTCTTTACCTCCCGAGTCGACATTTGACCATAATTTTTTTTGCAGTAATCACACCGGCTCCAGCTCCCTTTGAGTCTCGCATCCCAATGCCGGTAGGGCCCTTTGCTAAACCCCCATCTTCTAGGGGTGCTGCGACTAGCCTGCGAATGTTGAGCGAATTCATCGAGGATCTTAACGCCGAGGCCCTCGCATTCACTGTATATTTTTTTGCTGAGGTTAATCCTATGCTGGTGACACTCGTGAACTTCCATGACGAAGGTGTCATCGAGTCTTGGGTTAATTACTGCAGAAAGATCGAGGCTTGCCTGCATGAGATTGAGCTCAAGTGTCCTGCTCCTGAAGTATCAGCTTTGAACTCCCAGCGGGTTGTGTGGGTCGAGAGTAGTGTTCCTTTCATCTGCCATTTTGAACAAGAGGCGACCCTGAGGCGAAAGGAACATGAAGTAACTTCAAGCGAATCTGCCCGGTTGTGCGCCCAGGTTGAAACGAATGCTGCGCAGTTGAAAGTTGTCTTTGACAATCTCCAGCGATGTATTTCGGATGGGTTGACGCTGAGATGGGCGCTTGACTCTGCGGAGCGGGTTGTACAGGACTGCGAAGCTGTCATGCTGGGAACCGATGAAAAGCTTTCGTCTTCTTTGCGACAACGGGCTCGAGTCGAAGCAGAGTTAGCCATGGTGGCCGATTATGAGAAAGGATTGAGAGGAGCGCGTGAGCAGCTGACTGATTTTTTGAAAACGCCTCCTCCTCAATGACCGTCTTTATATCCCCCTTTTTTTACTGTAAACTTGCGGTCTATGAATAACATGTATTCATTTTGATTCTTTTGCGAAATTTATTTTGTATTCACTTGAATTTATGAATAAAAGACATATTTTATCTCATAATATCGTCTTCCTTTCTTTGTCGTGTCATTGGCATGTGATTTTAGCAAATGTGACCTGTAGATGATAGATAACAGTTCGTCTTGAACTCCTTGTAGCGTAGTGATGTCTTAAGAAACAGGTTCAGGTCTGCTGCCTAAAAATTTTCAACTTTATGAGCCATGAGGGTCTCATAAAGAAGTTTCTCCTACGAGTCGAGAGGATCTCGTAGGTGTAATTTCTCCTTAGCGGTCCTGAGGACTCCTAAGTGTGTTTTCTCTTGAGAGTCGTAAGGATCTCACAAGAGAGTTTTCTTTTTATGGGTTGAGAGGTTTGCGCAGGGATACTGATTTTCCTACGGGTCGATACGAGTCGAGAGATTATTGGTTGTCTTGTTTCCGGGACGGAGCGTTGCTCCGGTGGGGAGGTCATTGGCTGACTTGTTTCCGGGTCGGAGCGCTGTTCCGGCGGGGAGGTCATTGGGTGACTTGTTTCCGAGACGGAGCGTTGTTCCGGCGGGGAGGTCATTGGCTGACTTGTTTCCGAGACGGAGCGTTGTTCCGGCAGGGAGGTCATTGGCTGACTTGTTTTCGGGTCGGAGCGTTGTTCTGGCAGGGAGGTCATTGGTTGACTCGTTTCCAGGTCGGAGTGTTGTTCCGGCGGGGAGGTCATTGGCAGAGTTGTTTCCGGGTCGGAGCGTTGTTCTGGCGGGGAGGTCATTGGGTGACTTGCTTTCGAGTCGAAGCATCGCTCCGACGGGGAGGTCATTGGGTGACTTGTTTTCGAGTCGAAGCATTGCTCCGACGGGAAGGTCATTGGGTGAATTGCTCCGCTTTCTGCGGTATTGGGGTTGACTTGCTCCGCTTTCTGCGGTGTTGAGAAGGAACGCCGTGTTGATCTTCTGGGATGCAGATGTTGCCATCGAGATTTGAATCTCCCTTTGACAGAGTCGGTTGGGAAATGGAGTTCCCTTTTCTTTTATGCCCATGGATTGTATACAGGGGTCCGTATGGACTCGCCTATAGGGCAAAAGTTTCATTCTTTTATTTTTTATTTCTTTCCGCGATACTCTATCATTTCAGCTTTTTATATCGCGAAAGTCGCGATTGCCCAATCATTTCGGCTACTTTTCGCGGTGCCCAATCATTTCGGCTATTTTTCTTTTTACTCGCTCCTTTTTATTGCGAGTTGCCCAATCATTTCGGCTATTTTTATATGTATTTTTGGCTCGCTGATTTTGTTGCGAGTATGGATTTGAGATCTGATACCAATCTTAGAATCAGCATCGCTGCGACTGGGATATTTCCAGGAGAAAATCATCACTTGCCGTGAAAGGACTTGGAATTCATTACCGATTTAAGCATCAACATCGCTATAGCTGGGATATTGCTAGGAGCGAATCATCATTTGCCTTTGTTGATTCGAACAAAGGTGGCTTAGTAAACAGGGTTAGGATCCTGTCGACTAAGGCTTTTGACTTCATGAGCCGTAAGGGTCTCATAAAGGTATTTCTTCCTACGAGTCGTGAGGATCTTGTAGGTGCGTTTTCTCCTTAGGAATCGTGAGGATTCTTAAGTGCATGTTCTCTTATAAGTCGTAAGGATCTTACAAGAGCGTTTTCCCCTTATAAGTCGAGAGGACTTATAAGTGTCGTTCACCACATGAGGACATTTCGCACCATCGGCGGGACTTGGTGGGGGAGACGTTTATTTGTGCCCGTGGATTGTATACAAGGGTCAATATTGAACTGTTTGTGGGGCAATCTGGGAAATGTGATGGCTTAAGAACAGGTTCAGATCCCCGTAACTTAAAGCTTTTGAATCCTATGAACCGTGAGGGTCTCATAAGAGGATTCTCCTTACGAGTCGTGAGGATCTTGTAAGTGTAATTTCTCCTTAGGAATCGTGGGGATCCCTAAGTGTGTTGCTCCCTTGTGAGTCGTAAGGATCTCACGCATGTATTTTCTTCTCACAGGGTCGAGAGGACCTTGCAAGTGTCTTTATTTTAACGAGATTGCGCCCTTTCGAGTTTTCACAAACTCGCCGGTAGCCCTGCTGTTTTTACTCACGGATCCCTTTCGGGTTTTCATCCGTGCCCATTTCGCTTATGGACGTACCATTTTTTTTGCCGCGTTATCCTAAGGATGCTGCGGTTCGTAGTAGTTTAAGGACGTTACGGTCCGTAGCTAGTTTTAGGACATTGCGGTCCATTGTTAGTTTAGGGATGTTACGGTCTGTTGTTAGTTTTAAGGACATTACGGTCCATTGTTTGTTTAGGGACGTTTCAGTCCGTAGTTAGTTTAGGGACGTTTCAGTCCATTGTTAGTTTAGGAACGTTTCGGTCCATAGTTAGTTTAGGGACGTTTCGATCCGTTGTTAGTTTAGGGACGTTTCGGTCCATTGTACGTTTCTGCGGCGAAGTTTTGCCGGATAGCACTTACAGAGTTTGGTACTCAAGAAGACAGCGAGCAGACACAAGAGTCGTCATCTATCATTAACCTGGGCTGTGATTCATCAGGCATAGTATTTTTTTAGGAATCGGCCGTTTATTAGCCGGAAGGGTCTTTCGCCATGCATATCCATGAGCAAGTAAGCCCCACCTTGGTAGACTTTGTCTATGATGTATGAGCCTTCATAGTTTGGATCGAATTTCCCCCGTTTGGCACGATTGGGGATCATAGGTCTTTTTACGACTAGCACGAGTTCATCTTGGCAGAATGTTCTCGGCCTACTCAATTTTTCGTATGAGCGCGTCATCCTTGCTTTGTAAGCTTCTAGGTTTTGCTGCGCGATGAGATGAGTTTCATCGAGGGCGTCGATCTCCTCGAGCCGAAGATGAGAATTCTCTTCATCCGTTAGTTCGTAATGAACCGCCACTCGTAGAGAGGGTAGCTCTATCTCCAAGGGGAGTACCGCTTCTGTGCCGAATACCAACGCGAATGGCGTTGTATTTGTGGCTGTTTTGAACGTGGTCTGATAAGCCCAAAGAGATTCATGCAGTCTCTCATGCCAGTCCTTTTTATTTTTGGACACTGTCTTCTTTATGATCTTTGTCAAGGTTTTGTTGAAAGCCTCAGCTAGACCGTTAGCTCGGGGATTATAGACCGAAGAGTATCTTCGGTCTATGTTATGCTGCTGTGCGAAGCGGCTGATTCTGTGACTTCTGTAGGCCGGTCCGTTATCGGAGATAATCCGTCGCGGAGTGCCGAACCGATAGATGACGTGTGTCTTGAAGAAATGGAGGATGTTCTCCATCTTCATTTCTTTTAGCGGTTTGGTTTTTGCCCACTTAGAGAAGTAATCAGTTGTCGCCAATATGAACCGATGTCCTTTGGATGACGCTGGTTCGATGGGCCCAATTATGTCGGTTCCCCACATTTCGAACGGCCAGCTAGCCACTGTTGGGTGTAGCGGGTTTAGATGCTGGTGGATGAAGTCTCCATGAATTTGGCATGAGTGTCACTGTTTCGCGTATTCGAGGCAGTCCTGAACCATCGTGGGCCAATAGTAGCCCATTCTTTTGATCTTCAGCTTCATCTTTGGCCCGGCTTGATGAGAACCACAAAGTCCGTCGTGAGTTTCTTGGAAGACTATCTTTGCTTCTTCTGGTCCCAGGCATCTCAGCCACATAGAGTTGAACGATCTCTTATATAAAGTATCATTGGCGAAGGCGAAAGACAGAGCTCGTTTCATGAGCTGATGTCTTGAGGATGCGTCTTCAGGTGTTCCACAGGATTTGAAGTAGTCTATAAAGACTTCTTTCCAATACTTAGATTTTTCTTGATCCTCTATTCGTAGGGTTGTTTGCTTGGTCACTTCCTTTTCTTCAGAAGACTCCGGAGATATTTCTGCTGGTGCAAGAACCCGACGGCTTTGTACAATGATCCTTACGTCATCGAGATTTTCGTCAGCCAGTTCTTTAGCAAGTTTGGATAACTCGTCCGCTTTGCTATTTTCTGTACGCGGTATGCTTTCCAGGACGTAGGAGGGAATTTGAGTTAGTAACTGTTGCACTCTCTCGCCGTACTTTACCAACTCTGGTTTGCACGTTTGATAGTCGCCGTTTACTTGACTAACGACCAGCTGGGAGTCTCCGTATATGAGGTCTTCGATTCCCATGTTGACAGCGATCTCAAGACCTGCTATCAAAGCCTCATATTCTATTTCATTGTTTGTCCTCGGCTCTGTTAAGGAAAAGGCAAAGCGCATTATCCCTCCTTGTGGAGTCACGAAGATGAGGCCTACCTCAGATTTGATTATGGGGGAGCTGTGCTTTCGCTTCTTTATGGAAGATGCCCCATCGAAGTAGAGTTCCCATCGGGTATCACTCCCTCCTTTCTTCCCGTCGATCATGTCAAACGCGTGCTCGTCTGACAATTCACAATTTAGGGGTGAATCGGCAGGTATCGGATGCTCAGCGAGGAAGTTAGCGATGGCCTGGCCTTTCACTGCCTTGAGAGGTCGGTATGTTATCAAGAATTCCATTAAGAGTAGGGCCCATTTAGTGAGCCATCCCGTTAGTATGGCTCTCGACATCAAATATTTGAGAGGATCCACTTTTGATATGAGATGGATCTCATGCGCTAAAGCATAATGCCGAAGCTTCGTTATCGCGAAGATTAACGCCAGGCAGTGTTTTTCGATAGGGGAGTAGTTGTTTTCTGCCCCCAGGAGAACTCGAATCAAATAGTAGAGGGCTCTCTCCTTCCCTTGGTCGTTCTCCTGTGCCCATAGCAAGCCTAAAGAACCTTCAAGGGCTGTTGTGTACAGAACGAGAGGCTTTCCTTTGACCGGAGCGGTCAGTACTAGTGGGTTCTGCAGATATTGGTTGATTTCGTCCAGTGCACTCTGGCATTTATGATCCCAAACGAACGGGGTTCCCTTCTTCATCAGGTGACTGTAGGGACGGCATTTTCCGGAGAGGTTAGCTATGAACCGCCGGATATACGCGATCTTTCCTTGGAGAGACCGCAGTTGCTTGAGAGTTCTTGGCGGAGGCATTTCCATAATTGCCTTGATCATTGACGGGTCTATTTCGATGCCCCGATGTCGAACGATGAATTCTAGGAATTTTCCCGAGAAAACTCCGAACGCGCATTTGAGAGGGTTCATCTTCTGGTTGTATTTCCGAAGACGCTGGAACACTATCTTCAGATGCTCCTAATGCTCCTCGTGCGATTTGCTTTTCACCACGAGGTCGTCAATATGACATTCGATAATCTCGTGTATGAGGTCATCAAAGATCTTTGTCAGGGCCCTCTGATAGGTAGCGCCGGAGTTCTTCAGACCGAAAGGCATCACTTTGTAGCAGAATATGCCCAGAGGAGTCCGGAAAGCGGTATGCTTCTGGTCTTCGGGATGCATCTTTATTTGATTATACCCTGATGATCCGTCCATGAATGAGAAGACTTCGTGAGTGGACGTGTTATCTATCATCAACTCGGTAAACGGTACGGGAAAATCATCTTTCGGACAACCTTTGTTGAGATCCCGAAAATCTACGCAAATGCGTACCGTCCCATTTTTCTTTATCACTAGGACAATGTTGGCGATCCAGTCAGGGTATTGAACTTCTTGGATGAAGCCGGAGTTGATTAGCTTCTTGACTTCGGCGTTGATGCTCATTTCAAGTTTAAGCCGCATTCTTCTTGGTGCTTGTTTGACCGGCTTGACGTCCGGATATATCGCCAATTCATGCACAACTATTTCCGGATCTAGCCCCGGCATCTCGGAATAGTTCCATGCGAAGCAGTCCTTATACTGCATGAGCACGTCTTTTAGCGTAGCCACCTGTTCTTTAGACAGCAGCTCACTGACGAATGTTGGCCGCGGGTCGTTTTCCGTCCCCAAGTCAATTTACCTTAGGTTGTCCGCAGTAGTATGTATTCCATCTTCCAACTCTTTTGGCGTCGGTGGAAATTCTGAGATCAACTCATCTTCATCATCATTTTCGAAGCACCAGAAGAGGTCATCCATATTCTCGGGCACTCCTTCTTCTAACAGCGTTATCACGTGACAGGTACGAGATCGTTTCCAAGACCGATGTTGATCTGGTTCTACTCTTGCTATATACGTTGCTTTCGGCACATGCTTTTGTGGTGGGGCTACCCTCCAACTGTTGGATAGAGCAAACCTGCCGAGTTGTTATTGGTCTTCGACCTGGTTTTTGAAGGTGACGCAGTCTTCAAGAGGTGTCTTATCGCTTGGTGGTAGGAGCAATAATCCGGGTGATGAACTTCGTTTGCTTGATCGGAGTGCCGAGACTCCGGGAGTGCCATCATTTGATGTTTCATGACAAGATCAAAAATTCTCCTTGTCTTGTCTCGAGGGAAAGAATATGCTCGTCTCATCTTTTTCATAAGAGACGGATTCCTGCTGACCTTTTCTCGATCGCGTGGCTTTTTAGATCCGTTTTGCCGCTGTAGAACGTTTTTTCCGTTCTTTAACTTGTTTTTGCCTCCGCATCGGGCTTTTTTCTTGTCTCGGGAATGCATGGCGGGCTGACGGTGGAGGGCATTGTCATCTTCCGTAGCCTGCTTGAAGGAGGCGTTGCGTCTTGGCTTTCTCATAAATGGCCATTTCGCGGCCGTGGTTGTTCCGAACCTTTTGATTCACTTCCTTCACTAGCTTGTCCATCTTTTCTTCAAACGACGGACTCGGCATTTTTATGACAGGACCTCGTTCTGGTTCAGCGTCAGCGTCTTTTAAAAAAGCGCCCCCTTCTTCATCGAGGTCATTTATGACATGGAATCCATGGAATTGCTCCCGTTTCTTGGACTGGACATATCCAAACCTGATCGTTTCCATTTTTCCGTTGGGCAATTCTCGCTGAGTTCCGGAGACGTTCCAAATCCTTTTGTAAAACTGAGCTTGTCGAGCAGTCTGTTTGAAAGGTAAGCCTTGACATCTTAATAACCTTTTCAATCCCTCTGCGTAGTATTTGGGCAGACGGATTGATTGGAAACTGTCAAGCACAGGTTCGGCACCACGCCAGACTTCTTTCTCCACTCTAGTCTCCGTGGATTTGTAGAAAAGGATCGCATTCTCACCTCTTTGCCTGGGAGGGACGTAGAATGTTTGCAGCTCTTGCACGCTATATGTCTCAAGCGCATCAGGCTCTCTGTAGTGCTACCACGGAACTATGGCGATTTGCAAAATCTGATCATCTCCAGCGAGGGCCTGCATTGATGGACGGATCAAGAACACTGCATTGACTTCGTCTTCAGAGTCATTGCCAAAGACCAAAATAAGGGTGGATGGTCCCGGCCTGTTGCATTGGGGCGGCCCTGAGTAGACTATCTCTTCTTCTTCCTCGATATCGCTCCCAAAGACCGGAATAGTGGTGATAACTTTTTTCTTATTCTCCGGTTTGTGGCATCTTTCCGTGTCTTCAAAGTCTGGTAGGAAATACTCTGCATCTTCGTACTTTCGGACTTCATTTACAGAGAATATGTTTAATTCCCCCGTCACGGTATACTCGAGACCATCTTTGAAATACTTCATACACTGATGTTGTGTAGAAGGGATGATGCAGTACTCGTGTAACCAAGGCCTGCCGAGCAAAGCATTGTAGCAGGTCTTGGTGTCAATGACATGAAATTCGATGTCAGTGACGAGCAGCCCAAAGCGTAACGTCAGTATTACAGACCTGAGCATCCGTGATGACTGGGAGTCGAACCCGGAGATGGTGATTTTATCCCAAGCGAGGTGCTGAACGCTCATACAGATTTCTTTTAGCACCCTCACATTTAGGAGGTTGACAGAGGACCCGTTGTCAACTAAGATTTTCCCTATCTTGATGTCATGGCAATACCCGGTGACATACAGGGGACGGTTGTGCTCGCACGTTCCGAGAAGGAGATCTTCATCGCCGAAAGTGATGTCAGCTGTGTGCACTTCTTCCAGCTCGTCTTTCATCTTTTTTTCGGCAAGGAAAGCTTGAAACTACTCGGGCTCTTGTAATGCCTTGATCAGAGAATCTCGTGCCTCTTTAGACAAAAGAAGGGCATCCAAAATGCTTAGCTGTGAGGGTATCTTCCTCAGGTGTGCAAGGACATTGTAATCCACTTTTTTTTTCTTGGGCGGATCCTTGGCCGCCAGCTCTTCGATGAATCGATCATTGAGGGCGATATCCTCAGGGACTTTTTCCTTCCCCTTATCTTTTTTGTTCGATCCCTTGTGTGTAGCTCCGAGATTCTTTTCAGGCAACGTACGGTTACACAGCTGAATATTCTCACAGTTTTTTATTTCTTCCTCTTCTCCTGAGGTGGATTCTTTAAAGAGAGAGCCGATGGCTACTTCTTCATCAGAATCGCTTCCGAAGGTGAGAACTCACGATCCCCCGAAATCAACCATATGACAGTTGCCGGCAGTTCTTTTGTGCTCATCTGTCGTGCTTCTTTGCTCCCGACAAGTTTTGCGCTTCATCCGCTTGAAATGTTGTCGGTGAGCAAGTATCCCTGCCACCACTTCTTAAAGGCCATGCATTCTTCGATAGGGTATGCAATCCTTTGATGGTATAAGCAGTAGTTAGGATGTATATCCGCCTCGTCAAGGTGTATGCTACCAGGAGTATTTCCTTTAGAAGATGGCCGCTTTATTCCCATTGACAGTGCTTTAGCGAACTGTTTTCTTGTCTTAAGCCTGTTTTTTTCTGCCGCGGGCATGCTTCAATCTGGTTGGAGTGCTTTGCGACTCATCCCTACCATGACTTCTTCAACTTGATGCCGACGCCTGGCCCTTTCGAATATGGTCATTTCACGCTCTTGATCAGCTTTGCTCTTCTGACGGGCTTCGTTCAGCAGCATGTCAATCATCTCGTCTGACGGTTCCAAGGATTTTGGCACCGATTCTGCCCCCAGCTCCTCTACATTATCTTCTGATGCTGAGTGAGCTTCTTCGTCATTTATTGGTGAATGAGAGATCATGTGATAACTTGCCACATAATCCTCGGGTTCTTCTGACGAGTCTTCTCCCTCATCATTGTCATTATCTCCGCTCTCAAGGTTGAGAAACTCTTGGAGTGTGACCAGGGTTCGCACCTTCTGGTTATATTCCTCCAGTGCGTCAATATGCCTTTGCAAATCCGTGCATTTGTCATCAAACTGCGTGGGCTTTTTGGTCTTCTTCTTGTTTTTCGAAGACTTCGATGGCTGGGCCTGGGTATTTTGCCCATCGATACCAACTCCCGATGTTGGGTGCGATTTCAGCATCCCCTCAATGATTTCTGGCTCTAGCGGGCTTCTCCGCCTAATCGCCGGACATGCTTGAAGATCTTTCAGCATTCTTTTAGTTTTAGCCGAAAGAACAACTTCCCATGGAGCTTCCTCTATAAATGAGCATGATGCCCCGGGCGTGTCCATCTTTTTAGGAGCGTGCGGTTATGGCGGGTTTACCCTCCAGTTTTCAGACAGCGCGAATTTGCCTTGTTGGTACTGGTCTTCAATCCAGTTTTTGAAGATGAAGCAATCTTCGATTGGGTGGCCCAATATTCGGTGGTAGGGGCAGTAATTGGGATTGTTGACGTCACCCGGTTGTAGTGGGCGTCTCGGATCTGGTAGAGTGATGAGCCTGTTGCGCACCGCCAGTTCGAACAGTCTTCTTGTTTTATCCCGAGGTAATGAGTAAGGACGTCTCAGCTTTTATCCAAGTGATCGCTGTTTATCATTTTGGCAAGCAGCTGGTTTCGGATCACTCGGCTGTTGCTGAACGTTGGCGACAAAGGTCGCTTTCCCTTTTCCCTTTTCATTTCGGAGCTCCGTTTTCGAGGAGGGCGGTCTATGGCCTATCTGGTCCATTTGGGCCAGCTTGTCGATCAAGGCATGGAAAGTAATCGGCTTGAAGAACATCATAAATTGGGATATAGTTTCCTGCGGATCAAGGGTCCCCACGAACATGCCCACGGCAGGAGCTTCTTCTATGCATTGTTTGCATCTCGACTATAAGTTCTGCCATCGAATTGCATACTGAACCCAAGTCTCTCCTGGCTTCACCCTGGCATTGATCAATGCCGTGATCGGGGTGCGTTCGCTGGCGCTTGCGAAACACTGGGTGAATAGCAAATCCATTTCTGTGAATGTTTTGACGAAATCATTCGGAAGCTCTGAGTACCATTCAAATGCCGTCTCCGCTAAGCTGCCGACGAACTGGCGAAGCAGCAGTTTTTCGTCACCTCCAGTATTGCCGCATAGAGCCCTGAACTGAGCGATGTGCTGATGGGGATTGCCCGTCCCCTTATACACGTAAAATTTAAGGATCGTATATTCCGGTGGGTACTTAATTTGATCGTACCAGCTTGGATAGGGTCACCCAGTTCCGACGACTTGGCCATTTGCTTCACTTGCCTGATGAGCTCGTATTTATTAAGCTATGTAGTCATCAAGAGCAGCTTTCGAGATCGTCTCCTCCTTGGCCGCTGATAAAGCCGGAAGAGGGTTTGATGTCTCCCCTCTATCGCCTTCAATGATTATTGGGGGATCTTTGGCTGGAGGGTCCGGCCGGATCATCATCCGCACCATATCTTGGAATATGAGCGCCATTTATTTTATGGTAGCCACTTGTTCCGCATCTTCTTTGTCTTTCTTTTTGAGCATTCTTCGAAGGAATTCGGCGTCGGTTTCCTGCTCCTTGCGTTGATCCGACGATACTTCCAGTTTTTTCTTCTGCCCAGTGAGTGCGACCATCTTTGTCAGCATCTCCTGGAGCTTTTGTTGCTGCTCCTGAGTTTTCGTCATAGACTGTGTGAGTGGTCGATGACCCGTAGAAGTACGACTTTCCTATTTTCTGGAAGCCATGTAGACGGTGTGCACTACCATGCCCCCAAACTTGGGGCGTTTGGATTCAGCGCCTTAGAGATTTGTTGTAGACACGGGGATCTTCTCCGGCCTTCTCCTTTTATGGGCGGTCGAAGTTGAGGGGGCTTTCGCAGACAATACTTTCCTTGGTACAATGGCGGGATGGCCCTCCTCTTGCCGGGCCTTCGTTTTCTTCGATCTGCGGGAGTTTTCTCTGTCGATTACAGAGTCTTGGACTCTTTGCTAGACCCTGTTGATTTTGGAGGACAGCCGCTGAGAGGGCTGTTCCGGGTTTGCCTTTGTAATGTTTTCCACAGGTGGAGGAGACCTTTTCAACACGGCAGTTGGAGAGTTCTTGCGCACCCTCCTGAGCGGCTCAAAGCTGTTCTCAGTTGGAACAACAACATCAAATTCCACCACTGGAGCTGGTGGGGTAAGTCCACAAGGGGAATTGCCCCCAGCTTTCCTCGCTCGGCGCCAGTGACGACGTCGAGCATGTCGTGTAGCCGGGATCACCTTTATCGTCGGAGTAGTTTCTTTCTTCCCCCTGCTTTGAGGAGAGGCTGTTGTTGGCGCTAGTCTGTCAAAGACTGACATCCGCTGGGAAGGAATGGTCAACCTGTCGAAGGCCGACTTTCAAGTAGGGGAAGTAATTTGGACGACTTCACCCGTAGCAGGAGTTGGGATAGCCTTCTCCGGTATTGCGAGCTTCTTCACGGGCCCATTTGAGCTTAGGCTCATCCTGTCGAAAACTGGGGCAGTAGACTTGGACGACCCGTTGAGAGGGACCACGGTAGTTACAAGCCGATTGAAGACCGACTTCTTTGGAGCTTCCTACGATAGCATTAGAGCGTTGAAACTCATTGGCGGGAGCATGGTCCCAAAGAATAATCCAGTGGTGGCCTGTGTCACCTGTTCCACCGGCATTGCAAAGTTGGAGGCCGTTTGGGGCCCGTAAGTTAGTCCTCCAGATGGGACAGAGCGGGAGTTGTTGTTGCAGTTGGTACAGCTGGAAGCCATTGATCTTCTTTTCTCTGCACGGGAGCAAGACACCAAATCTTAGTGCCTCGAATCCACAGGCAACCATAGCAGACCGCGATTTGTTCACGAAACACGACACACGAAGTGTGGAGTAGAAAATGTCCCACTGGGCATGCCAGAATCTGTTCACCGCCGAAAGACGCGACCGGGACGTTGGGACGTCTAGCCTGAATTTTGGGGGCAGATGTTATTTGGTTTTATCCGTCCACCTCTCCGAAGATACCAAGTTGATTTATGGCACCGTGTATCGGAGGTTTGGATGGATGCGGCCGTTGTAGCAGACTTCGTCAGATTCCTCCTCTTTTGTGAGGGGTTTTTGATTGTGGGGACGCTCTTCCCTGCAGGCGCAAGCCCCTGCAGTTAATTACGTTACCGCGTAGCGATAACCACTTTCTCCTGCTCCTGATGTTCACTTCGTTTCGTGTGTATTTGTTTTGTTTCAGGTTGGCCGTGGATTGTATACGGAGACTAATTTATGTTGTCGCCCGTAGGGCAGAGATTAGTCCAAATCCGTATTTTCTTAGATTTGGGTTTGGTGGATTTAAGGATCGTTAACCTCGATTGAGATTAAGATCAACTTAAATGTTTGTTAAGGATACGTTAGTCTAATTTTAGACTAAGGTCTACTTAACAAGATTTTAGGATCATTTAGATCCAACGAAAGAGCATTTGGGCTCTATCGTTTTAGTTTAAGGACGTTGTGGTCCGTTATTAGTTTAGGGACGTTGCGGTCCATTGTTTAAGGACGTTGTGGTCCGTTATTAGTTTAGGGACGTTGCGGTCCATTGTTTAAGGACATCATAGTCCGTAGTTTAAGGATATCATGGTCCGTAGTTTAAGGATATCATGGTCCGTAGTTTAAGGACATCATAGTCCATAGTTTAAGGACATCATAGTCCGTAGTGTTTAGTTTAGGGACGTTGCAGTCCATTGGGTTTAAGTACATCATAATCCAAAGAGTTTATTTTAGGGACGTTGCGGTCCATTGGGTTTAAGGACATCATAGTCCGTGTTTAAGGACATCATAGTCCGTAGGATTTAGTTTAGGGACGTTGCTGTCCATTGGGTTTAAGGACATCATAGTCCATGTTTAAGGACATCATAGTACATAAAGTTTAAGGACATCATAGTCCATGTTTAAGGACATCATAGTCCATAGAGTTTAGTTTTAGGGACGTTGCAGTCCATTGGGTTTAAGGACATCATAGTCCATAGAGTTTAAGGACATCATAGTCTATATTTAAGGGCATCATAGTCCATAGAGTTTAGTTTTAGGGACGTTGCGTTCCATTGGGTTTAAGGACATCATAGTTCATAGAGTTTAAGGACATCATAGTCCATAGATTTTAGTTTTAGGGATGTTGCGGTCCATTGGGTTTAAGGACATCATGGTCCATAGAGTTTAAGGACATCATGGTCCATAGAGTTTAGTTTTAGGAACGTTGCGGTCCATTGGGTTGCTGGTTATCGGGACCCGCCACCTCTCTGAAGAGGTTGAAGAATTACAACGACACATATCAGAGGTGTGAAGAGATGTACCCTTGAACCAATGAATTTTCATCAGGGACTTGGTAGTCTTGTCTGGGTCTAAGGCTAATTTAGAAGGAGACATATGGGCTTGGTCAATTTAGAGTTTGGTTAACCTTGGACTCAACCCACTTGATTACTTATTTGGGCTTGATCCCCTTTCTGTGTCAGCACTGCTGAGCATTGATTTGGGTTCTGACACCCTTCTTTCGTTTTGTTTTAATCATATTCTTTTATATGGAGTGTTAAACAATTTATGGCGCCCACGTGTAGAGCACGTATGGAGCTCGACGCTGAGCGCCAAACACTTAGTGCTAAGCACTTTTTATTAAATAGCGCCCACATGAGGAGCACGTGGAGCGCTCAACGCTGAGCGCCAGACTTGGAGTGCTAAGCGCTTCTTATAAGATAGCGCCCACGTGAGGAACACGTGGAGCGCTCGGCGCTGAGCGCCAGACTTGGAGTGCTAAGCGCTTCTTATTAAATAGCGCCCTCGTGAGGAGCACATGGAGTGCTAGGCGCTAAGCGCCAGATTTTGAGTGCTAAGCACTAAATTTTCTGTTTTGCTCAATTCAATTCTCTGTGAATTAGATTCTCACTTATGAAATACTTTGTCTTATAGATCTGAGATCTGGAAAAAGGACTAAATTCTTTTGATGTGAGAGTTAAACTCTCATGCACTGAGTTTTTCTATTCTGCTCAATTCAATTCTCTGAGAATTAGATTCTCACTTATGAAAGAATTTGTCTTATAAATCTGAGATCTGGAAAGAGGACTAAGTTCTTTTGATGTTAGAGTTAAACTCTCGAGCACTGAGTTTTCTATTCTGCTCAATTCAATTCTCTGAGAATTAGATTCTCACTTATGAAAGACTTTGTCTTATAGATCTGAGATCTGGAAAAAGAACTAAGTTCTTCTGATGTGAGAGTTAAACTCTTAATTATGGAGGAGATGCTGTGATCTCACTTATTGTTATTTACCATGAGAAGAAATTGCTCTCGTCTTTGAAGTTTGAAGTTTATGGGGGGGTTCTTTTCTCTGAAGACTTGAAGTCTTGGGTCATTTATATAGGGGAGGCTGATTTGTTGATTCGGTTAAGGAAATCTCTCAATGAGAGATTTTTTAATTGATTTGGGGAATTTATCCACCGTTGGATCTTTGATCCAAGGACTTCTGTTTTACAGAAGATATTTTTCTTGTTTTTAACAAGATTGAGAAAATACTTTCCCATACAGAGCTTATTCTGTATCTTGGTGATTTTTAATCACCATTGGATCTTTGATCCAACGGTGCTCTGATTTACAGAGCACAATCTTTATTTTTTAGAAAGATTTGAGGAGTATTTCCTCAGTCAGAATTTAATTCTGTATCTTGGTGATTTTTAATCACCATTGGATTTTTGATCCAACGGTGCTCAGATTTACAGAGCACAATTTTTCTTGTTTAGAAAGATTTGAGGAGTATTTCCTCAATCAGAATTTAATTCTGTATCTTGGTGATTTTTAATCACCATTGGATCATTGATCCAACGGTGCTATGATTTACAGAGCACAATCTTTCTTGTTTAGAAAGATTTGAGGAGTATTTCTTCAATCATAATTTAATTTTGTATCTTGGTGGTTTTTAATCACCATTGGATCATTGATCCAACGGTGATCTGATTTACAGAGCACAATCTTTCTTCTTTTGAAATATTTGAGGAGTATTTCCTCAATCAGAATTTAATTCTGTGCTATGATAATTTATCATCTCCGTTGGATCTTTGATCCAAGGGTGGAGAACTTTTAGTTCTGGCGCTGGCGCTCTCGTGTTTTGCACGTGAGGCGCTGCCTCAGAGTTTTTAATTCTTGGCGCTGGCGCTTTCGTGCTTTGCACGTGAGGCGCCGCCTCAGTTCAAATTTTGAACAGAGCCTTGCTCTCTTATGGGGGGAAACAAACCCTAAACTTTCTGTACAATTTTTTCAAAAAATACAGAAAGGGGTACTTAAGCCTGAGCACAACTTATAAGTTTGATTTTCTTTTGAACAGCAAGAAGGAGCTTGTAGCTCATTGGTAAGACCTTGCACTGTTGAACCAAAGCATCAGAGTTCAAATCCCATCAGCCACACATTATTTTATTTAAAATTCTTTTAATCTTTTAGAAGCTCAAGAGTCTACACATGCACAACACGTAAAACCGAGAGTCATACATAAAACAAACGAGTCCACTGCAGCAGTCAAAGCGTCGGAGACACGTGGCGTCGAGGGGAGCCCCGACTCGGCCGACTCGGGCCGGCGGGAAGCGCGAATCGGCCGCCGTCGCCAGCCGAATCAGCTCGAAACCCTTTTTTTTTCCATTTTTCTGGCAACTCTTGAACTCCCCATAACCCCTGTATTATTTAAATTCCCTGCACATTTACAGAGCAAATTAAAACCCCATTTAATCCATTTTTTAATAAAAATTTTAATACACCCTTTCATTACCCTAAACCCTAATTTTTCATATAGATACCACATCTCAAATCACCGCCCTCACTCTCAAATCTCTGCCCAAACTCTCAAGAAAATTTCCAAGACTTTTTGTGTGCAAGTGGAGTTAGCAAAGTGCGAATCTCCGACGAACTTCCGACGACGATCCGAGAAGTTTCCGGCGACAAAGCGACGCACCGGTGCTTCCCCAATCTTCCTCATCCTCTTCTCTTGAACCTAAACCCGTAAGTCCCCCTTCTCTCTCTCTCTCTCTCTCTCTCACTATTCTCAAATTCTTAACTCTTAAAATGTGTCGGAAGCGGAGTTATCCGGCTTCCGATTATCTTTTCTTTTAAAATACAACATTTTCTTAATAACAAACCTACAACTTTTGATATATTGTTTAGTAATCATTAACAAAGATAATAGAACAAGTTTGACATTAAAATGATAACCATAGCAAGTTTTATTCCACTTTTATATTAAAATACCTCTATATTTCATATCGACATGTTTATACCTTTTAACCATGCTAGCTTTAGAAAACTCACGAGGTCATGACCTACCTACTCACAACACTCATATATAATATAGCCCGATGGAATTTGGGAACATAGTTTTGGGGAAAATACGATTTTACACATAACTACCTCCGACTTATAAAAAACCTTTTTCTACAAGATGTGTATTTTTAACAAATCTTTGCAATGTGCCGCTACAACCCATTTCGGGAAACCCGTTCGGGATGATGCAGATTATCGCACATCCTCTGGCTTAGTAGTGCGAGATGCAGACCTCCGCAAGGAGCATACGGTCTCGAAAGATTTAAAATATAATTTTCTTTAGAAAAATGTGATTTCTATTATAAATAAAACTTATATTTGTAATAAATAAATATATATATAGTTAATATCAAAATATCTATTTTTAATAGTTATAATATTTCACATTTCCAAAAATTCAAGAAAAACATTCCATTTACAAGAAAATACCAAACAATTTCAATATTACAAATAAATACTATATATTATGAAATTAGATTTTATTTACTAGAAATGTCACATTGATAAAATATACATCAATGAAAACTCTAAAGACGATAATAAAATACTTGAGGTGTATTTTGAAAACTATACAAAATTATTTTTACATAAACCCTCCTCAAGTTATACTAAATTACAGTAAGGACCCTAGTAAACATAGGTTTAAGCAGGACCGATCTCTTTAGCTTCAGGGAGCCGGAGATATGGGTGCTTGCCTATTTAAGGTAGACAACTTAACAAACAGTGTTATCAATACGGTAATTGTCTTTGAAAAAGACACAAATCCTGCCGTCCATGTGCAGCAGTTACCGATAACACCAAAACCTAATTCAGGATTCAATTTCTTTTCTAATTGTCTAACTCAGACCGAGTCTCAATATAATCAATCTGACTTGAATATGATTCAAGTATCAAAACTACAATATAACATGGATCTATGAATCCGTCTATTCAATCTATATCAACTACATTGACCGAACCGAACCATGGATATATTCCATCTACATGATCATCCATTATATCCATTCCATTACTGATATCATGGTTTCGGAAAGTCATCCATCTATATACAATATACAATTCAAACAATACAATAACACAATCAAGACATCGCGGGGTTTATAAGAGGTAGATTGGTACGGAAGGTGTTAGAAGTGGCACGAGACAGCAACCATAAAGACACCTAACCTGAATTCAATTACCGTTGAACCGTGGCTGAACGGTTCCTTGTACTCCGTATACCGTAGTATCTAGTCTAGTGAGACCCCTCTCATATACACTGGCCTCTTCTGTACCAAGCTACAAACAACATCGTTAACACTAAATATAACATTATAACAATATACTCTTTATTCTGTCTATTCCATTCTTTTCTATTTACGGGACTTATCGAGCGATTTGTTCGCTGACGACATTCTCTTTCTTCTTCTTTGGAATGTCGTCAAGTGATTCGGATCTTCAGAAGATCGAGCCCACCAGCGAGGACTTGGATCAGCTAGCTTTCGAACCGGAGCTCTAGTTACTTGTACATTTCATTTCAGTACTTTCCATTTCTATTATGCCGTTGTTTAGGCATTGCTTTTCATTCCATGTATTTACTTTTCAAATGTATTGTAAAAAGAATGTTAATAAATAAAGTTGTTGTTCAATAAATATCTATTGTCATTATCTCTTGTGTATTTTACTTATATTGCCTAGACACGCTTAGCGTATTTGCTTCAGAGTAAATACGTAGCGGCCTTATCGCGTCCTCTGCTCGTACACTGGGAAGCGGGGCGTGACAAAAACTATTTCATTTTGGAAGAGGAAGAGTGGAACTCTTGATTTAATTCAAAAAAGGAAGAAGGTTTAGAACCTTGAGCAAAGAGAAAGAGGCACAGAAATAACCTAATTTTTTGGGAGAATGAATTATTCTTTCATTTCATCATCATGTTACTTTTTATAGGCTTACAAATTTACATAAGCCATTGGGCTTTACAAAATGGCATTTTGCCCATCCCATGCCTCATGTGCTCATTTCTTTTGCACATGAGCCATGGGCTTTACAAAAATTTGGCTTTATGCCCATTTTTCTTACATTCATGTATGAAAATTACAACAAAATTATTTATTACATAATTTTCATTTTGGCATGGGGGAGGCTGTCCGCAGGGCTCGACTTGGGCATGGGCCTACTTGGCCTGGGCTTGGGCCTACCTGGCTTGGAGTTGACTTTGACTTGGTCAACCGGGTGTAATGTTTTACCCCAACAAAGTGCCCCCTCATCAATAAATGCACACCGCATATGTGGGTCGTGTGCATGAAATTGATGGATCTTATTTCACGTGTAGGCGACTTGATTTGGTTCCCGCTTTTTGGGTAGCTGGCACTGCTCTTTTTACGACATGGACGGTCGATGCTTGACGTGTCTTCGAGACGGAGTGTCGGTGGTTGACATGTCCCCAAGACAGAGTGTCTGTTTGACGTGTCCCCGACACGGAGTATCGCTGGTCGACGTTTCCCTTGCATGGAGTGTCTGGTTGACTTGATTCCAAGGCGGAGCATAATTCCGACGAGGAGGTCGTTGCTGCCTTTTTTGCGGCTTGGACGGTCGGTGCTGCCCTTTTAGCGACGTGGACGGTCGATGCTGCCCTTTTTGCGACTTGGACGGACGGTGCTTGAATTGACTTGCTCCGCTTTTTGCGGTGTCAGGGATTGGATTTGACTTACTCCGCTTTCTGCGGTGTCAGTGGTTGAAGTTGACTTGCTCCGCTTTCTGTGATGTCAGGGATTGGATTTGACTTGCTTCCGAGGCGGAGCTTGATTCCGCCAGGGAAGTTGTTGGTTTTCTTGCTGATTGTGATTTGGGTTGACATCAGCATCGTTACACTGGAATATGGTAGTAGGAGCGAATCATCATCTGCCATGAGGGGATTTCCCTCGTTCCCAGTTTAACGACTTAGGGGTCATCTGTTCATGTATCGTGATGATACATGAGTGGGTCTTCCCTAATGGAGCATAATTCCAAGGACGGAGACCGGCCGCGCGACTGGTGATTGCGGTGGGAGTATGGGTGTGATAAGAATTATTTGAGCCCGTGGATTGTATACGGTAGTCAGTTTGGGGACCAACCGTAGGGTTGGGAGAATTTTGGGAAATTGGATTTTGGTTAGCGTCTGGATCGCTACACTGGAATATGGTACCAGGAGAGACGCATCATTCGCCGTTTGGACATCCAGGGATTTGAAATTTTGGTTGGCGGCTGTATCGCTGTACTGTAATATGGTACCAGGAGCGACTCATCATTCGCCATTTGGGGATTTGGATTTTGGTTGGCGTCTGCATCGCTGCACTGGAATATGGTACCAGGAGAGACTTATCATTCGCCATTTGGAGGTTTTTTTTTGCGCGATTGCTCTATCATTTCAGCTTTTCTCATCGCGAAGGTCGTGATTGCCCTATCATTTCGGCTATTTATTCGCTGTTGCCCCATCATTTCGGCTTTATATTTCATCTTTATTTTATTCGCTGATTTTTATTACGAGCTGCCCCATCATTTTGGCTTTTCTTTTTTTTATTCTTTTGTTTACACATTTTTTTTATTTATACACATTTTTTTACAATCCCAGTTTAACGATTTAGGGGTCGTTTGCTCGCAGTTAAACGACGTGGTGGTCCACTCTTTTTAGAGAAAGACAGATGTCTGAGAGAATCAGGTTCCCGAAAGATTTCGGTCTCTGTTTATATGAAATTGGTGGTCCCAGCTTAACTATTTGTTAACACATCTTTAGACAGTACTATATCTCCTGTCTTGTATTGCTTTTCGACCAAATCTTTGAAGACGAAACAGTCCTCAATGGCATGACTTATCACTCTGTGATAGGGGCACTATTTAGGGTCGTCGGTCATATTCGCTTCTTGCGGTCTTTTTGATTCTGGTAATTGTAGACCGTTTTTTAGAGCGTCTTTGAATATTTTACGGACTTTATCCATTCTGAAGGAATAGACCTTATACAGCCTCTCTTTCAGTAGAGATTCTCCTCCCTCTCCGAACACTGGCTTCCGAGGCCGGTTGGCATTAGGCCCGTTCATCTCTCGCTTATTTCGGTTAGCCAAAGTGTTAAAAGATTCAGTATCGTCGAAACTTCTGCCTTTACGATTATCGTCCTTTCGGTTTCTCCATGACCTATTGTTATTTTGGAAATCTGAGGAGGACTGCTGTTTTGAGCGCTCCAACATCTGAACTTTCCTGGTCAGCTCTTGGAATGTTTTGAGATCCGCCGTGCATAGAAACGGGGCCATCCAATTGTTGAGATTTCAGAAGAGGAGGCTGGCAGATTGATCATGCTCTATCGGCGGTTCACATTTGATGGAGAGATTGCGCCATCGGGTTATAAAATCCGTGTCGCTTTCGTTGTTCTTTGGCTTGGTCTTTACGAGGTCGGCTATGGTGATCTTATCGCTGATACTCATGAACTTTTGTCGGAACAGAGATTCCATTTGGACGAAAGTAGTAACGGAGCCATCTAGTATGCTCGCGTACCAGTCGAAAGCGACATCGGTTAAGCTATTAACGAACCAACGGAGGAGAAGCGCATCAATTCCCCAGTATTCCCGCATGAGGCTTTAAAGTGGGCGACGTGCTGATTCGCATTTCCCGTCCTGTCACGCCCCGCTTCTCAGTGTACGGGCAGAGGACGCGACGATGCCGCTACGTATTTACTCAGAAGTAAATACGCTAAGCGTAACTAAGCAATATAAAAGAAATATACACAAGAGACAAATGTAATGAATATCAACTTTATTTATTAACATTCTTTTACAGTATATGGAAAAGTAAATACATAGAATGAAAAGCAATGTCTAAACAGTGGCATAATAGAAATGGAAAGTACTGAAATGAAATGTACAAGTATCTAGAGCTCCGGGTCGAAGGTTAGCTGATCCAAGTCCTCACTGGTGGGTTCGATCTCCTGAAGGTCCAAATCACCTGATGACATTCCAAAGAAAAGAAAGAGAATGTCGTCAGCGAACAAATCGCTCGGTAAGTCCCAAAGATAAGGGAGAAGTAGAATAGACAGAGAGAGAGTGTGTAACTTTTAAAGTTGTATTATATTGTTGCATTTAGTGTTAACGCTATTGTTTGTAGCTTGGTACAGAAGAGGCCAGTGTATACGAGAGGAGTCTCACTAGATCAGAGACTATGGTATATAAAGTATAAGGCTCCGTTAGAATACCCGGAACAACGGCGATTGAATTCAGGTTAGGTGTCTTAATGGTTGCAGTCTCGTGCCACTTCTAACACCTTCCGTACCAATCTACCTCTTAAATCCCGTGATGTCTTGATTGTATTGTTTGAATTGTAAATGTGTTGCTTGTACTGTTTCGTAAATGGAAAACTTGTACTGTAAATGGAAAACTTGTCGAAACCATGATATCAGTAAATGGATGTAACCGGAGAATCACGTAGATGGATGTATATCTATGGTTCGGTTCGGTCAAGTTGTATAGATTGATAGATTGAACAGATTGAATAAATGGATTCATATTAAATTGTTATATATACTTGAATCTCATTCAAGTCAGATTGATTATATATATTGAGACTCAGTCCGAGTCAGACAATTAGAAAAGAAATTGAATCCTGAATTAGGTTTTGGTGTTATCGGTAACCGCTGCACATGGACGACAGGATTTGTGTCTTTTTCAAATACGATTACCGTGTTGATAACACCGTTTATTAAGCTGTCTACCTAAAATAGGCAACCACCCATATCTCTGGCTCCCTGAGGCTCAAGAGACTGGTCCCACTTAAACCTATATTTACTAGAGTCCTTATTGTAATTTATAAAACTTGAGGGGGTTTATGTAAAAATAATTTTGTATAATTTTCAAAATACACCTCAATTAATTTATTATCGTATTTAAAGTTTTCATTGATGTATATTTTATCATCGTGACATTTCTAGTGAATAAAACCTATTTTCATAACATACGGTATTTAATTGTAAATTATTGAACTTGTATGGAATTGCATGGTATTTTCATGTAAAGCGATTCTTTTTTATTTAGAAAAGTTGGAATATTATACTATATCAAAAAATAGATATTTTGATGATACACACACATATATATATATTTATAAAATAATTTAATTTATTATTTTTCTAGAAATCTCATTTTCTTAAAATATTTGTATTTTAAAAATCTTTTGAGATTGTATGCTCCTTGCGGAGGTCTGCATCTCGCACTACTAAGCCCGAAGATGTGTGATAATCCGCACCATCCCGAACGGGTTCCCCAAATAGGCTGTAGCGGTTCTTTGCAAAGATTTGTTTAAAATACATAATCTTGTAGAAAAATGTTTTTATAAGTTTGAGGTAGTTTTGTGTAAAATCGTATTTTCCCAAAATTATGTTCCCGAAGATCATCGTGCTATATTACATATGAGTGTTTTGAGGAGGTAGGTCATTACCTCATGAACTATCTAAAGGTACAGCAAGGGGTAATGATGTTTTATGTCGAAACTAAACTATATGGTATTTTTCTGTAAAAGAGCTATAAAAATTGAAATATAAATTCTTTTGATATGAAACTTGTCAATATGTTTTGTTAATATTTAATGATTATGATGTGAGATTTTGGTATTATTGTGTTTAAGAAAAAATGGAGCTTTTAAAGAAAAACTGAATCGGCAGTCGGATTAACTCCGCTTCCGTCGGGTTTTAGAATTACTAGTTTTCAGAATAGAAAAGAGAAGAGAGGGTAGGGACATACTGGATTTTAGATTAAAGAAGAGAAAGAAGGAGTGGTATGAGGTGCCGGTGCATTGTTTCGTCGCCGGGAGCTCCTAGGGTCATCGTCGGAAGTTCGTCGGAGCTTCGCCTTTCGCTAATTCCACTTGCACACTATTGAATTTAGAATTTTCTTGAGAGTTTTGGACAGAGTTTTGGAAGTGAGAAGGGGTGAGTTTAGGTGTGGTATTTATAGAAAAAATTAGGGTTAGGGTAGATGAAAGGGTGTGAAAAAAATGTATTTAATTTTGCATTAAAAAGAGTTTTAATTGGATTTTAATCCTCTGTAATAATGCAGGAAATTAAACAGAATAGGGGTTAAGGGGAGGCCAAGGGTCATAGGTGAGCACAAGAAAAATCGGAGTTCGACCGAGTTCGGCCAGCGGCGCCGGCCGATTCGCGCCTCTCGCCGGCCGAGTCGGGCTCCGTCTTGTCGCTACGTGTCCACGTCGTTTCGCCTACTGCAGCGGACTCGTTTGTTTTTATTGTGACCTTTGGGTTTACAGTTTATGCACGTGTAGACTCTTGGGCTTCTAAAAATTTAAAAGAAAACTAATTAAAAATTAATGTGGCTAATTGGATTTGAACTCTGGTGCTTTGGTTTAGCAGTGCAATGTCTTGCCAATGAGCTACAAGCTCTTGCTTGCTATTAAAAAGCAAAACAAATTTATATCTTGTGCTTGGGCAAAAGTACCCCTTTCTGTATTTTTTAAAAAACTTGTACAGAAAGTTTAGGGTTGTTACATTCTACCCTCCTTATAAAAATTTCGTTCTCGAAATTTGTAAAAGGAAAATGTGGCGGATTCAAGAAAAGTTTGGTGACTGAAGTACTGATAGTATATGAAAAATAACAAAGTGTTACAAGGGTTTTAAAAAATGTGAAAGAGACTTACTAGTGTTACCTTGGTCAACTGTCTCGGCTTGTACGGCTGCTAAGGTGAAAGTCTGACACCGTGGTACATTCCTACTAACTGGGGGCACATTTCTCTGTCTTTGGGGCATATTTCTCTGCCCTCGAGGCATGTTCCTCAGTGCCCGATGGAATTGGCGAGTAGGCGGTGCAGGTGGTGGAGCTTTGAGTGCAAGACGAGGTGCAGGAGCCTGGATAGCTGGCCGTTGCAGATAGTTGGTGGGTATGTGATCTGTGCTGTGTCTATAAGGACAGTTTCCAATTCCGTGATTTGATGCGCCACAAACTAAGCATAGGCCTTTTGCGCGCCTACAGTCCTTCCACAAGTGTATTTTTCTCTTGCAGTAGTAGCTAAGGTCTGGACTCAACTGGTTATTGATTTCTTCAGTTCTCCTGGGTTCGAACGATTGCCTGGAAGAGGCTTCTCCTGCCATTTGAGTGGCAGGGCGCTTCAAACAGACAGATTGAGGTCCGCCGTTCCTCTTCACCACTACCTCGTATTTTCGGGCAGCCATCAAAGCCAAATCATGGGTTGGGAAATCCCCTGTAGCTAGAGCAGCTTGGATTTCCGGGTCCAACCGTTGCTGAAATCTTCTAGCTCTGATCTCAGCAGTCGGTATGAGATGGGTCGCAAACTTGTTTCGGTCTTGTGTTAGCTGTGTAGTATGTGATATAAAATCGAACATTGAGACACATCTTACCGACTGAGCATGGTGAACTCAGCGTCATATTCATCTACTGACTTGGTCCACATTAACCTTATTGCAGATAGATGAATTGTTATTCCATGTCGAATCTGGAAGTCTCGGGGAAATATTTTGCGTTGAACATGTCACGGAAAGTCTTCCATTCGATGGGTTGATCAACACGGCTTTCTTCCGCCTTCCACCAAACCCGTGCATTATCGGTGAGTTGCAGCTTTGCAACTCGAACCCAAGCTATCTCTGGCACTTGTGCTGCTGCCAGATCATCTTCGATGCTCTGAGCTCATTCCCCACCTCAGTGCCCGGAATTGCTTCAATCCGGGTGCTTCCTCTTCTGGACGGTTCATCAGGATAGTAGTCTGATGTTGCTGTCCTTCCAGGAGGCTGCGGTTTGCCTCAAGCAGAACCGTTTGCTCGTTGATAGGAGCAGCGACGACAGGTATAATTGGTAGTGGAGGTGGAGTGTTGTTGAAGTTGGCGCTGGTGTTGTTTGGGGAATCCATAACCTTGAAAGAAAAATTTGGGTTAGGACAGATTCAAAGTATATGAAATGATAAGATTCAAGAAAGGTGAATTGTAAAGAATGTTTTTAGTTGCTGGTTCTTGTGTTATATTGCTTAGGTTGTCCACGCAAAACTAAACTGCATGGTAGGGTTCCATACAGCTCTGACCCGCATGTGACACCAACAAAACCAGTCACGCCCCACTTCCCAGTGTACGGGTAGAGGACGCGACGATACCCCTATGTATTTACTCAGAAGTAAATACGTTATACGTAACTAAGCAATATAAAAGAAATATACACAAGAGACAAATTTAATGAACATCAACTTTATTTATTAACATTCTTTTACAGTACATGGAAAAGTAAATACATGGAATGAAAATCATTACCTAAACAGTGGCATAACAGAAATGGAAAGTACTGAAATGAAATGTACAAGTATCTAGAGCTCCGGGTCGAAGGCTAGCTGATCCAAGTCCTCACTGGTGGGTTCGATCTCCTTAAGGTCCGAATCACCTGACGACATTCCAAAGAAAAGAAAGAGAATATCGTCAGCGAAGAAATCGCTCGGTAAGTCCCAAAGATAAGGGAGAAGTAGAATAGACAGAGAGAGAGTGTGTGTGTAACTTGTAAAGTTGTATTATATTGTTGCATTTAGTGTTAATGCTGTTGTTTGTAGCTTGGTACAGAAGAGACCAGTGTATACGAGAGGAGTCTCACTAGACCAGAGACTACGGTATATAGAGTACAAGACTCTGTTAGAATACCCGGAACAATGGTGATTGAATTCAGGTTAGGTGTCTTAATGGTTGCAGTCTCGTGCCATTTCTAACACCTTCCGTACCAATCTACCCCTTAAACCCCGTGATGTCTTGATTGTATTGTTTGTATTGTTTGAATTGTAAATGTGTTGATTGTACCGTTTTGTAAATGGAAAACTTGTACTGTAAATGGAAAACTTGCCGAAACCATGTTATCAGTAAATGGATGTAACTGGAGAATCATGTAGATGGATGTATATCCATGGTTCGGTTCAGTCAAGTTGTATAGATTGATAGATTGAACAGATTGAATATATGGATTCATATTGAATTGCTAAATATACTTGAATCTCATTCAAGTCAGATTGATTATATATATTGAGACTCAGTCTAAGTCAGACAATTAGAAAGGGAATTGAATCCTGAATTAGGTTTTGGTGTTATCGGTAACCGCTGCACATGGACGACAGGATTTGTGTATTTTCCAAAGACGATTACCGTGTTGATAACACTGTTTATTAAGTTGTCTACCTTAAATAGGCAACCAACCATATCTCCGGCTCCCTGAGGCTCAAGAGACTGGTCCCGCTTAAACCTATATTTACTGGGGTCCTTATTGTAATTTATAAAACTTGAGGGGGTTTTATGTACAAATAATTTTGTATAATTTTCAAAATACACCTTAAGTATTTTATTGTCGTATTTAAAGTTTTCATTGATGTATATTTTATCGTCGTGACATTTCTAGTGAATAAAGCCTATTTTCATAACATACGGTATTTAATTGTAAAGTATTGAATTTGTATGGAATTGCATGGTATTTTCATGTAAAGTGATTCTTTTTTATTTAGAAAAGTTGGAATATTATACTATATCAAAAAATAGATATTTTGATGATACATATATATATATTTATAAAATAATTTAATTTATTATTTTTCTAGAAATCTCATTTTCTTAAGATATTTGTATTTTTTAAATCTTTCGAGACCATATGCTCCTTGCGGAGGTCTGCATCTCGCACTACCAAGCCCGAGGATGTGTGATAATCCGCACCATCCCGAATGGGTTCCCCAAATGGGTTGTAGCGGCTCTTTGCAAAGATTTTTTTAAAATACATAATCTTGTAGAAAAAGGTTTTTATAAGTTTGAGGTAGTTTTGTGTAAAACCGTATTTTCCCAAAATTATGTTCCCAAATATCATCGTGCTATGTTACATATGAGTGTTGTGAGGAGATAGGTCATTACCTCGTGAACTATCTAAAGGTATAGCAAGGGGTGATGATGTTTTATGTCGAAACTAAACTATATAGTATTTTTTTGTAAAAGTGCTATAAAAATTGAAATATAAATTCTTTTGATATGAAACTTGTCAATATGTTTTGTTAATATTTAATTATCATGATGTGAGATTTTGGTATTATTGTGTTTAAGAAAAAATAGAACTTTTATAGAAAAACCGAATTGGAAGTCGGATTAACTCCGCTTCCGTCGGGTTTTAGAATTATGAGTTTTCAGAATAGAAAAGAGAAGAGAGAGGAGGTAATTACTGGATTTTATATTAGATAAGAGGAAGAGGGAGTGGTAGGATGTGCCGGTGCGTCGTTTCGTCCCCGGGAGCTCCTAGGGTCGTCGTCGGAAGTTTGTCGGAGCTTCGCCCTTCGCTAACTCCACTTGTACACTATTGAATTTAGAATTTTCTTGAGAGTTTTGGACAGAGTTTTGAAAGTGAGGAGGGGTGAGTTTAGGTGTGTATTTATAGGAAAAACTAGGGTTAGGGTAGATGAAAGGGTATGAAAAAAAATGTATTTAATTTTGCATTAAAAACGTTTTAATTGGGTTTTTAATCCTCTGTAATAATGTAGGAAATTAAACAGAACGGGGGTTAAGGGGAGGCCAAGAGTCACAGGAGAGCACAAGAAAAATCGGAGTTCGACCGAGTTCGGCCTGCGGCGCCGGCCGATTTGCGCCTCCCGCCGGCCAAGTTAGGCCGAGTCGGGCTCCGTCTTGTCGCCACGTGTCCACGTCGCTTCGCCTACTGCATTGGACTCATTTGTTTTAAGTGTGACCTTTGAGTTTACGGTTTATGCACGTGTATACTCTTGGGCTTCTAAAAATTTAAAAGAAAACTAAATAAAAATTAATGTGGCTAATGGGTCTAAACTCTGATGCTTTGGTTTAGCAGTGCAACGTCTTACCAATGAGCTACAAGATCTTTCTTGCTATTAAAAAGCAAAACAAATTTATATCTTGTGCTCAGGCAAAAGTATCCCTTTCTGTATTTTTGAAAAAAATTGTACAGAAAGTTTAGGGTTGTTATATGTCCCATCAAACCTTCCGAATTTGGGGATGACATAGCCGCTAGGAAATTCTACCAGATCATACTGTGCAGGATATGGTCTCTCGCTAATGCTAACATCTTTTTTCGCTTCGGCTTCGGCTACCAATGTTTTGACTTTTTTGGCAACCAAATCCATGATTTGATCTTGAGTTAGCGGGCTGCTGTCATCAGCAGCAAAGACATTTCTCGAGATAGGGTGCGACTGACTTTCATGCGGTCCGCCCATCTTTGGATTTGAGGGAATAGGTGTCGGTTGTCTCAGGACACCGTTTCCCGGTTCATGAGCAGAAACCTGCGCTTGATTGGATGGCTGAGAGGCAACTTGGGCCGTGAGCTGCATCACGACATTCGTCAAGTCGTCAATTTTGGAGTAAAGTTTGGACATCTCCTTGTCTTTACTTCTGAGCTATTTTCGGAGCTCCTGGAGAAGTTGCTGCTCTGCGTTCTTGGGACGAAAGATTGACTCCTCTTCGCTTTCCGAGCCTGACTCCTCATGAACCGAGAGATCTCTCTGCTTATCAGCCTCACTAGAAGGGTTTTTATTACCTTCCAGAGAAGGCTGGTCTTGGGAAGTGGAAGCCATATATGCCCTAGACTAGATTTGAGATGTGGTGGCTCCATCCTTGCTCTTGCTGTGTGTGCCTACCATGTAGACAATGCGGACCACATATCCAGCTGTCTCTTTATCTTTGACGGAGTAATCCTGTTCTTGGAATCTCATGAAGTTCAGCCTAGCATGAGCCCTAGCCCTCTTGTTGGCTCTGTATCTGAGCCATTTCTATCTTAGCTTCTCGATTTTGAGGGCTTGGCGGGCATCCGTTATCCAGGAAGCCATTATGAGTCGATTGACGGGGAGCTTAGAGAAGATACCCGATTGAGCAGTTGTCAGGGGCACCGCTGGAGCTTGCCCAAGATGCCTTGTTGCTTTATTGGTGTTGATGGCCTTGCCCCCAGCTGGGGCCAAGGAAAGTCGTTCAAACGCCGACTTGCGTTTGGGTAGTGGTGCCTTCGAGATCACTACATTTGGCTTCCTGCCTTTTGAGGTCGGTCTGTCTATTACCGAAGCTTGAGGAGCAGGGATGGCGTTAGCTGGCACGAACAAAATAGATCCAAATGGTAGCAGCGGCTCCTCCCACTATCGCCCGAGACTGGCCGGGAGGATCTTCCTGGCATCCATCTTCATCGTGTAGGAAATGGGAGTTGTGCTGAGGGCTGAGATTGTCCTTGGAGACATTTTGTTGCGTCCGAGGATTGAAATCGGAAATTGTTAACCTGCACAAAGAAGCATGATTTCAGTATAGGCAATCAATGTATATTTTGATTGAGTTCGCATGAACGTTTAACCTGAAATATGGGAGGAGAGATTGGTCCCACCGGGCGTGCCAGAATTTGTTGGGTGTTTTTCGTCACCCCATTGAGATAGGAATACGCGTCACTTGTCAGGCGTACTACAGATTCCTCCTGCCTATGGTAGGCGGGGGTTTATTGATTGTGGGGATCCGAATCTCCGGTAGCCGCGGACTAAGCTGCCATTAATTACCTCTCGCCTTTGGAGCGAAGGAATCTCCGATTGACGAGTCAAACTGGTCATGCGAACTCAATGTGCAGTATACATGTGTTGTGTCTTGAGGGGTTTTGGATATATCGGGGGTCTCGCAGAGTTTAGGGTCCCGCTACCTGGATAGAGGGATGGGGGTCAAGGGGGCTAGCAGCCCCTTTGCTGGGTGCCGGACAGCATCCCGTTAGAAATTTTTTTCCAACGGGGGAAGTGTATGTATATAAAAAAATAGAAAATAGTATCCAAGGGACGCGTGAGCGCCAGCACCCCACGTGCTTGGCATGCGGGCGTTGGATGTCAGCAGAAAAAAGGGGCTTAGCCTCTACACAGGGAGTTGTACTCCCGATTGACTTTTGGAGTTGAACTCCTGATAAAGAGGACAAAGGGGCTTGGCCCATGCACTGGGAGTTGTACTCCAAGAAAGAAAGATTTATTATTATTATTATTATTATTATTATATATATATATATATATATATATATATATATATATATATATATATATATTGAGGAGTTAAACTCCTAAGATATTTTTGGAGCTGATAAAAGGGACCCCTTTCTTTTCACTTGAGCCCTGGAATTTTCCCAAAGTGTGGTTTTTGAAGGTGGGTCTCCTTCTTCCTCCTCTCTATTGGCTGGATCTTGGAGAAAAGAGGGTGAGATTTTAAAAATCTCCCATTTTAGAGATTTGATGGAAGATCTACATTCCCTTTTAAGGGTTTTGTGGTGAAAAACTATTTCTTTTTGGAAAAGGAAGAGTGGAACTCTTGATTTAATTCAAAAAAATAAAGAAGGTTTAGAACCTTGAGTAAAAAGAAGGAGACACAGAAAAAACCTAATTTTTGGGGAGAATGCATTATTCTTTCATTACATCATCATGCTGTCTTTTATAGGTTTACAAATTTACATATAGTTTCTTGGGCTTTACAAAATGGCATTTTGCCCATCCTATGCCTCATGTGCTCATTTCTTTTGCACATGAGCCATGAGCTTTATAAAAATTTGGCTTTATACCCGTTTTTCTTACATTTATGTATGAAAATTATATCAAAATTATTTATTATATAATTTTCATTTTAGCATGGCGGAGGCTGGCCGCGGGTTCGACTTAGGCATGGACCCACTTGGCCTGGGCTTGGACCCACATGGCTTGAGATTGACTTTGACTTTGACTTGGTCAACCGGGGTGTAATTTTTTACCCCAACAGTAATAGTTTCCCTCATGACATAGAGATATAAAACCTTGCATGCCACTAGATTTTCATTGAAATTTGGCAACAAACTAAAAGAGACATATGATGACGACTTCGTGTATTACAAATCTAACAAGATAAATTCTTGATAAATGTATGAACAAGAATAAAGAATACGATATCTATGTCGATATTAAAATAACCATTAGATACTACGAATTGCTGATAATCTAATAATAACTTCTTGATTGATATTATGCAAAGTTACTCAGTATAATATGACAATAATTAATGTTTTGCAAGTTTATTATGTAACTTAAGTATCCGCGCCTAACATAACATATCCAAATCAACAATACACAAAAAACAAAACAAGATTCATAAAAATATTGATTTTTATCTTTTTTTTATTAACCTATTTTTCCTAAACAGCAAGGCTGACGCGACAAGAGAAAATAAATGAGAAGAGGAACTTATTGTTAGGGAAGATCTTCCTTTTCGGTCGAAATTGTCTCGATTTGATCGAGACGATAGAGATGATGTGTGGAGAGGCTTATTCTTCAAAGATCATCTTTGTTCTTACTAGAATGTTTAGGGCTTGAGAGAAAAACAGAGGGAAAAAACAGAGGAAGGAGATGGAGATTCGGATTAGAAAAAAGAGACGGCTAAAAGGAAAAAGAATTTAGGGTTGTGAAGGGTTTATATAGCCTTCTGATCCCTCGATTAAAATTAGAAATATCGGGGCGAGGAAAAGCGATACTCCCGAAGAGAAAAAATCACACGATAAATCTCGTGTGATCTGGGGACTAAACCGCAACCTGGGACTGCCCTTTGGTGGCTCGTCGGGCCCAGTCTTGATCAGTGGTCCCCACTTGGTCTCATTAAGCCAAAAATAAAATATATCTATCATAAATAGTTTCAGGATTGGTGTGGCACGCACATGAAACTATCGGTCTAAAAGAAATAAAAAAAATGAAAATTAAATTAAGTAACCAATAGGTACAAGATAGGCCATCTATGTATTTAGAAAAGATATAAATTAATATTCAAGTTATTCCAAAAAAGGTGCTTTATTAATGGAAGGAAAAATATAACACTACTACAAATAAGGGTTGCCCCTACGGATTTATCCGTAGGAGCAAACCACTGCCCTTACGGATATCTCCATAGGGGCAAGAAAATACCCTGTAGGTACAAACGCCGTAGGTGCAAGTCGCAGCCTTGAACATGCCCCTACGGACTAAAAATTGCCCCTATGGAGTTATGTGTAGGTCCAGTTGTCCCTACGGATTAGACCGTAAGGACAAAAAATTTATTTAATTTATGATTTTATAAAATAAATTAGGTGTCCCTACGGACTTATCCGTAGGGCCAAGTAGTTTCCCCTACGGATAAGTGCGTAGGTATTAATCCTTAGGGACAAAATATCAGTTATCCTGATATTTTGTCCCTACGGATACCCGTGTAGGGGCATTTGTTTGCCTCTACGGATATATCCGTAGGGGCAAGCTTAACCCCTAATACTGAGATCATAGGGGTAAAATATCAGGTATCCTGATATTTTGCCCCTACGGATAAATCTGTAGGTACATAGTTGGGCCCTACGGATTAATCCGTAGGGGCAATGGTGGGCCCTACGGTTAAATCCGTAGGTACATATTATCAGGTTTTTTTTTAAAAAAAAAGGGCTACCTATTTTTTTCTCGCCCTTTTCACAATAATATATACATCATATATAAAATTAAGCATCACGCAGAACATATATCGCGGTATTCATAATCACATCACGCATGATATACAAAAGAAACCAATAAGCAGAATATGATATCAATATAAACACGCAAACACCACCAATATCAATATCGTCCAAAATGTAGTACAATATGTATCATATAAATAAATACATGTTTAAAATATAAGAATCAAAAAGCTACCCTAGCTCGGTCCAGCTCCACCTCTGATAAACGCCAGAATCTGGCGCGCCTGCTCCTCGGTCAATAAATCATGCAATGAAGAGCGTGCGGGAGTCTGAGCGGGCTATGGAGCTGGCGATGTGGTCTGCGCAGCCGCCGTCGAGTTAGTGGCTTGCGGAGCCGCGGCTGCGGGAGTCTGAGCGGGCGGTGGAGCTATAGGAGCTGTCTGCGGAACCGCAGCCGATGTAGTGGCTTGCGGAGCCGCAGCCGAAGGAGATGCATGTGGAGGCTCGGCCGATGTACCCTGTCGCGTATGGACCTACGTGTGTAATAAGCGAGTAAGAACTGTGTATTATTCGAATTCGTATCATTATCAAGTTATTTAGAAACCCCAATCTATGTATACTTAGGGACGTAGGCCTCGTTTGGATATTTAGTTTGGAAAACTGTAGTTTATTTTAATTAGATATGTATGTATGATTAATTAAAGCTAAGTCTACAACCAAATAAGCTCAGGCTACGTACTAATATTGGATATGTTGCTATCTATAATATGACATAATATTTTACTATTAAGTAGTATACGTACCAGCATCTCCTTTAACTCCTGAACGGTGGCCTTCAAGCTCTCCAGTTCCTGCTGGAAACGTCGCTCACTGGAGACGGAGGAAGTAACCGCCGGGGTAGAGTCCAACCTCATATGGGCCCTGCTAGGGCCCAGTTCCTGGCCTCTCTCCCAACCTCCGTGGTGCCCTCCGTGTGCGGCGTCCAGGACTGGGGTCAGCAGCATAGGATCGCTCTGTCCGGTAAAATCGATCCCCGATGCCTCGTCCTGCTCAACCACCCGCTCCTACACCCACATTAACCAGTAAAATATAAGTATATCATTTAAATTTGAACCTTTCAAAACTAAAATTTCAAATAGGGGTTGAATAAATATTAACACTTATGCAATAATCCTGGGTAGCGACGTCGGGGGTATTGAAGCTCGCCCGTGGCGGGATCTGTCGAGGTGCCGTGGACGGCAAGATATGTGGACAGCACGCTCAGTGTACCACCTTGCGCCAGGGTCTGAGCTCTCTGCAATATTAGAAAATAACTCTTAATATTAGATATATTAGAAAATAACTCTTAATATTACATTATATCACAAAGGCTGGTCTATTGTAATTTAACGATAACTCCGTGGCTCGAGTAATATTCCTCGAGCCACCTGTATAAGTGGGGCGACCCCTCTTCGCCGACTTCTTATTCTTTATATTTTGAGCGGCCTGTTTCTGCACAACACATTGACATTTAGTTTTCTAATTAAAGAATACAAAAAAATAAATTATATACTAAATAATGAATTACATTTAAAATACATACCTGTTTGCGTTGAGAGTCGAAATATTCGCACAATAGAGGCCATGTCTCTACGTCGACTCTCGCAAAGGCCGGAGTAGATAAGAGGGACGCTCTCTCTGCCTCGGGGGTCGCCATCCACAGGGAGTAGCAGTCGGCCTTCAGCTCATTCCTGTTGTATCGGACCTTAGTCTGCATGTTCTTCATCAGGCCATTGTACAGAGCATGAAGGTCGAGCACCCTCCCAGGATGATCAGGGTCGGGTACAGGATGAAAATCGTAATCCAACTGAAAATACAAAAAAAACATTGTTATTAGATTGCAAGTGTTAATAATAAATATATTGGATAAATCAAATGAAAAAATATATATTAATACCCGAGCCTGATCAAAGAAGATGGCGAATGAGCGCCGGTGCTGGTCGCCCCACTCAACGTGAAGTGGATAGTTCTTCACGAGCCGGCTCTCATCCCCCATATACCGGCCGAACCTCTCGGCATGATCGCCGGTATAGCGATAATCAGGGGTAAAAAAGAGGGGGAATGCTGCCTCCCCCTAGCTCTGTCAGGCATCAGCCTGTGGGACTGATTCGGGCCTCGAGTCCCTCTCTGGGGATGGGGAGGCCCTGCGTCTGCAAGAAATATCAAGACAATCAATATTAAGACAAAGTTGTATTAAGAAATCAAGGTTAAACGAAAATTGAAGTGTGATATATACCTCCGGTGACTAAAGCACGAGCCTGGGCCCGGGCAGCAGTACGAGCGGGACGATAGTTCCTCCGGTGAGGAACAGCCGGTGTACCGGATGCGGACGCATCCCCTCCAACTAGAAAATAAACATTGATGCTAAATTTCCATGAAGTTAATATTTATTCTATAGAGGATATGTAAAATTAATAAATATTTTATATTTATTCATATTAACCTACAGACGATGCGGAGGGTACGGAAGTGGCAGGAGTGGCCCCTACGTCAGATGTGGACGCACCAACTATAATTAGTCAATTAAAAATAGATTATATAAGTAATTGCAAAAAGAATGTGTAGATCAATAATATAACATTCTAAATCAATATGCATGCACTATAGGATATATAAACATACCCGCAGGTGCGGTGGTGTCACCACCTACAGCTAGACAATAAAAAAAATTACTATATAAGTAAGAGCAAAAGGAATGTGTGTGTATATATGATATAGCATTCTAAATCAATATATATGCACTATATGATATATAAACATACCTGGAGGTGCGGGAGTGGCCTCTGTCCCTGATGTGGACGCATCACCAATAACTAGACAATCAAATATTGACAATATAAGCAATTTTGACATGAAAAAGCATGAATATCTATAATATTATATTCAAAATGGATATGCGTGCAATATACCTGGAGGTGTGGCAAAGTCCACACGGAAGGAGGCATCCGAAGGGGTCTCCGATCTGGGTGCAAGACCGGCCCTTTGAAGCTCCCTACGCAGCTCTCCGGGCGGCAGAACCGCTCTGCCTCTGCCTCTGCCGGTGCCGCGGCTGGAGATCCTGCCGCCCCTCGCTGCTCCCTTCATCGTCTTCAAATCTAGATAAACGGTTCATGGACGCATTAGACAATCATTACAAGTATTGACTATATATGTATAGATCATAAAATGTGAAGTAATAATATAACATTACTGATAACCTTTCTCGTTTCATGGGCGCATTAAACATATCTACTTGGATTTCATCATCGATATCATTTCTAACCCACGTAACTTCATAATCGGCCGAAGACAACCTGTCCTTCGAAACAGACGGTCGGAGCACTCTAAGCCTTCTCTCTTCTTCATCCTCATCGCTGTCCTCGAATTCTGGGACATCGTAGACATCCCTGGGTTTCCAACGACATACGATACTCCATCCCGGATGCTTCAAACACTGTGAGTAGCATACTTGGAACGCTTGGTTCGGAAAGATAAACGGATCTTCCTGACCGTAAAATCGAAGTGTGTTCACACTGGTCAATCCATATTCATCTTTCCAAGTCCCAAGATTGCTTCTCCACTTATCCGTATCGGTTCGCGTATCGTACCAAGTACAATGGAATATATAAAAGGGTTCTGATCGTCCGGGATAGTGGATACCGAGTATACAATTTAAGTACCCATAATAAATCACACCGTTCGTGTAAGTCCACGTTGCCCACCCCGGTACTTGCGGGGAGGCGGAAACGTTATGAAAAATCTGATTTTTACAACACTAGACAACATGGACTATGTAAAGGAGAGATCTTTGCTAAACAAAAACTAACAACAAGCTAAAAGAGTTTAGCTACTCGAAAAAGGGATTATACCTAGGTCTTCAAGTCCTTCTCTTCTTGCTCCTTGGAGTGAAAGAACGGATCGTCTCGTCGCCTTCTCTTGCCGAAGAAAGATCCACCCGAGGGCCTCTACCTTTGGCTCCAACTTCAAACTAGAAGTAACTACGGTGCTTGGTGTGCTAAACCTAGGACCTTAGAAAGAGTAGAGAGTATTTTTGAAGGGATTATCTCAAGCTCAAATGGTTCTCAACTCATGAGAGGGGAGAGCTAGAGAGAGAGGAAGAGGGGGAGAGAGAATGAAAATGATCAAGTGAGAAGAATAATACAACCTTCTCACATATATGTGATTTATGAAAAATAGATAATTAGCTAAAGATAATTGTCATGGTTAATCAAGAAATGACCATTATCATTTCACATTAAATGCTTTTGCAAGGATCAAAGAGCATCTTTCATATGGAATGATGATGGTCAACTTGTCAACCTAGGTCAACAAGTTAAGTATAGTCAAATGGTCAACAACCCTAACCATGCACAATTATAATTAACTAATATTAATAAATCATAATTCACACATAAACATTAGGGTTAAGAAAATGACAATGGTCATCAACCCTAATGAAAGTCCTCTGCCTCTGTCTCAGTCAACTGTGCATACACACCCGTATCCGTGTTCCGAGGAACACGAATACAATAAGATAAAACCAATCCCAAACATATACTAGGATCCGGCTTAAACCAAAGCCCGCTAGTATAAACTGTCCGGACACCAAACGTGCACAAGTGCGCGGATGTGAACGAACCCTGTCGCAAAACCATGCGACCTCTACTCATTTTGCCTAAAGGCGAATAACCCTCTGTGTGGGACTCTAAACACTCGACACTACGCTGGCAGTGGGTTTAACCACAGACCGCAAGCGGCACTAGCTGTACGTAACGGTCCCCAGGTAGATGCCGATAAGAAGACTGACGAGGTAAACCCATCTGAACTCCTACTGAGCCTGAATGTGACAGTCTCCATACAGTCCGGTCTGTTCGTCTAAGAACATCGCATGGCGGGCCCAGGGGGGCGGTAAACGTCAGTCCCCTACTAGCGGTACAAGTCGTGTCGGAGTGTAGCCCAGAACACCTGAGATAACACTGGAAACCTACCAGTCTATCTCGCTTGCCCTGGCCAGGGACTTTGTGTAATGGCTCTCCTAGACACAGCGCGATATCAACCCCCAATACCGGGAGAGACGAATCCTGTCTAACCGTCACTGCCTCCAAGTGCTTCGGGACTGCACCCAAAAACTACCTGTTTGCACGACTCCTTTGTGCTGTGGTAGGGTAGTAATCAAAGTACAGTGGGAACACACTCGAGGCGAAGTGACAGTGTCAAGTCAACGGACTAAGCTGTACTCATGTCACCTGGGAACTGATAACCGACGATAGGTATAATACCAACCAATAGTTCCCGACGGGTCCTGTCCAGTGTACTCGTAACCTAACGAGCACCCGTATACTATCTCAAGTACGACGTACTGACGGCTGTGGGACAGACCGTCTCCCAAGCTGGGATAAGAAGCGCATGCGCTAGTCTACTCCGGAGTATCGATGCCCTGTCTCTATAGTCCTGCGACTAGGGACCTGCATAAGGATGTGCTTTTAGATTACCCAGCCCCCACGAGTGTGACTGCCATCACAACGCTGGTAATCAAGCAAAGATCCTAAGGGCTCCACTAATGTGTAAAGGCGATATGCTAAAAGAAACACATGCACACATTAAAGCAGAAACAAACCAAGTAGCATACTACTATTTTGAGCAAGATTGTCAATACAAGGTGAATATCCCAAGCTTCCATCAAGTAATATACATACTAGTATGATACAGTAATGGCCTCTAGGGCATATACACTAACGGTCCGATCATACCGTCGCAATCCCACTATTCTGAGTGGTTCTAGATGTTTCTATGTCCTTAACTTCGAATTTGTATCCAAGGACACCGAATCCTTTATAATATGCAACCTCCATACTAGGAAATTGAGCTAAATATCTTGAATCATTCAAAAATGATGCAGAAAAGTTCGGATCGTGGATCTAACAAAACAAATTTTACGACAAATACATAACGATATAAGTTTAGATTAAAACTGATAGTAATAACATGTTATTCGAATAACTTACATGATCTGTGACCCAATCACAAAAATTATCCTGATGATATTTTTCCAATCGTTCTTCGTTCCAATCAGGATGCCCCTCACGTACCTCGTTAAAATGAATTCTGTTTTCGACAAATAAGGGTGACATTAATATTTTATCATTTCATACACACAAACACAAATATAACAATTAATCCAAAAAAAACTTACTCTCTAATTTGTTCAAAACATACGCAATTAAGCAAGATAAACCGGTATATCTTGTTGATAAACATAGTGTCTACCCTCTTATAATCGGCTTTACCATATGGCTCGTCTTGAATTCTTCGAGACCGGTTAAGTCCCGTCTCAATGTTCTCGTCCAGATAGCGGGAACAAAATGTGGTTGCTTCATCAAGAAAATAACCTTGCATGATAGAACTCTCTGGTCGATTTATATTGCGTATATACTTTTTAAGAGTGTAGAGGTACCTAAAGAAAATATATTGAATAAATAAATACGGGCATACAGGACAACAATAATTTTAAAAATTGCGCGAAACGAAAAATTCCACGTACCTCTCGACGGGATACATCCATCGATATTGTACCGGTCCGGCTAACTTAGCCTCAGTTGCAAGATGAACCGTCAAGTGTATTATGATATCGAAGAATGACGGTGGGAAAATACGCTCAAACTTGCAAAGTATCAACGCAATAGAATTTTTTAGTTTATCCAGCGTCACAACCTCCAGTGTTTTTAGCACACAACTCTCTGAAAAAACAACATAGGTCATTGATTACTAGACCAACCGATTCGGGAAGAGAAGTCCTGAGGGCTAATGGAAGAAGGTGCTCCACGATAACATGGTGATCATGACTTTTCAGCCCATCGATCTTGCCTTTCATAATTTTTATTTTCTTGCTGAATGATCCTGAGAAACCTGTGGGAACTTTCAAATCATGCAACACCTGCAAGAATCTTTTTTTTTCCGGTTGTGACATATGATAAGCGGCATTGGGAAGTACAAACTTGCCTGGTTTACCCGCTACCGGTCTAGGGTGCAATTCACTTCTTATTCCCCACTCCTGTAGATCCATCCGAGCATTCAGCTTGCCTTTCGATTTCCCGTCTTTACAAAGAAGCAAGTTGAGTATGTGCTCTGATACTCCCTTCTCTATATGCATGACATCCAGACAATGACACACTAAATTTTTTGACCAATACGGAAGCTCGAAGAAAATGCTTAACTTGTTCCAAAATGGTGGTTTGACCTGTTTTGTCGGATCCATCCCGAAGGTCACATTATTGTAACCATCCCACTGAGCAGTCACGTCCTCTCCGGACAATGGGGCTGGAGGTCCAAGAAGCTCCTGATGACCATCAAAGTGAACAGTGTCTAACCTGTAGGGGTGGTCTTGAGGCAGGAAACGTCGATGGCCGTAATAACAAGCATTCCTGCTAAAATTCAAGAATTTCGATGTTTTGTGTTGATGGCAATGAGGACATGCTTTGTGACCATGTATGGACCAACCTGATAGCATTCCATACACAGGAAAGTCATTAATTGTCCACATTAAAGCCGCACGCAGTATGAAGGTTGTATTTTTGTTTGCATCGTATGTCTATACACCATCAATGAACAAAGATTTTAACTCCTCGAACAGAGGTTGGAGATAGACGTCGATATTGTTTCCCGGTGAGTTTGGTCCGTCGATAAGAAGAGGCATCATAAAATATGATTGGTCAATATCCAACCAAGGCGACAGATTATAAATTATCATTCCAACGGGCCATTGTTAGTTATGTATATGCCCTAGAGGCCATTGTTGTACATTTGATGTATATTATGATGGATGCTTGGATATATACAGAGAGGACTTTCTTGCTCGTCATGATAGTATGCTATTTGGTTTCACTTTATCTTAACATGTTGACTTGTATTGGTTTACTGTCTTTCTCTCACATGTTGATAAAGCCCTTAGGATCTGTACTCGACTACTGGGATTATGATGAGATCATACTAGTGGGGCCACGGTAGTCAATGAGTACATCGTATAAATGTTCCTAGTCGAGGGTATATCGAGACAGGACATCGATACACCAGAGTAGACTAGCGTATACGCATCTTGACCCATATGATGGGCAATGGATGATCCCATATCCATCGGTGTTTGACATCAAGGATGATGTACGGGTGCTCAGTGGAGACTGGGTACACTGGACGGACTCGTCGAGAACTCCCAGTTGGTGATATACCACACGTCAGATGGCAGTTCTCCGGTGACACTGGTACAGGGTAGTCTGTAGACCCGAGATCGTCATAGAGTCTTTTGTGATTCCCACTGTGCTTTGATTTCCACCTTACCACGTCCAAGAGGGCGTGCAAAACAGTGGCTTTTGGGTACAGTCCCGAATCACATGTAGGCAATGAGCGATAGGAGGGGATTCGTCTCTCCCGGTATAGGGAGTTGATGTTGTGCTGTGTTCGATTGGCTATAACTGGAAGTCCCTGGCCAGGGCTGATATAGAGATATACTGGTAAGTGTTACCAGTAGTTTCTCGACCTGTTATGAGCCTCACATCGACACGACTTATCGGTTACTGGGGTCTGACGTATACCACCCCTAGACCTGATATGCGACATATCAGACGAACAGACCGGACTGTACGGGAGTGTTACTGATTGGATTCACAGGAGAACAGACAGGCTAGCTTGTTGATCTTCTGATCGCTCAATACCTGGGTGGCTGTTACGTTTAGCTGACCGCTTGCAGCTTGTGGGTGTTTGATATGATCATCACCTGCTACCGGCGTATTGACGATTCTTTAGAGTCCTACACAGAGGTTTCTTGGCTCAGGCGAAACGGAGTAGAGGCACATATGTGATATGTGCAGGACCGAGGATAATGCGATATGAGATACCGTATTATATTCTCGAGATATTTTGATATGAATCGGGACATCGGATCAAGTGTTGATTCGATGAATCGGTACATGATATATTAGCCGGTTATATTCGATATAGCCGGATCGTTGGATCAAGTGTTGATTCGATGATTTAATGTATAATAATATATATGATATATTGTATTACATTATCTAATATTGGCTCACTTTATTATTTCATTTTCTCACTGGATTAATACATTGATATATATGCGATATATGTTAAATGTATTTTTTTCTTTTGTTGCAAATATATAATATATATGTGATATATATTATTGTGACATGATATGATTTATTATTAAACATGTTTAAGGATGATTAAATGCGATTAGGGTTTGATTAGGGTTAGCTTCTTCTTGCACATTCTAGAAGCTTTTCCTTTTGTCTTGGTTAAGATATTATGGTTGATACTTATCCTTAACCTAACCAAACCCTAACTCTAGTTATTCTCTACAAACTCTTAGCCACTCATCCTTGACCATGGTTGATATATCAATCATATAGATTTCTTTTCTATTCATCACAAAAGGAATTATCTTTTCATTATCATCTTCTTCTCTCTTGAGTTAAAAAGGAAAAGCTTACTAGAAATTCCATTTGTGATGATAAATTGTGAGAAAGTGAATTAAAAAGAAAGCATAAACACTACTCCCTCATCCTCATCTCATCTAGCCCATGAGATTAGGGTGTTCATCTCTATAGAGTGAGAAAGCTTGGGTTTTTGCAACTTCGACGTAGATCATCGGAGATTCGGAACACTTCAAGCTAGCATGGATCGTTCGAGTCGTGGAGCCTCTCTTGAGTCCGGGAGATCGTGGATCGCGGCAAAGGGACTTCTACTCGGAGCTTGTGAAGCGAAGGAACGGACTACAAAGGTTGTAATCCCTCACACTTAGATAAAAAGTTGTTATCTTGCATGCTAAACCCTAATAATCTAGCAAAGATCCCGTCTTTGGGTTGTTCGGCACATGTAGAATTTTATTCGGGCATGTTTGATGCTCTATGAACCTTCACTAGTGTGCCTAGGAACCCTACAGTGGTATCAGAGCCTAGCTAGAGCATTAGGCGACGTGTTTACGAATTTAAAACTCCGATCGAACCCGAATCGACAAATTTAACCCCCTCTCTGGAAAGTTTTCAAAATCTGGGATTTTTCTGAATTAAAAATACTTGAAAATTATAGCAGAGAAAAATAAGAAATACGGTGAAAAAATAATCCACTGATCCGTACAAACCGCCGCGGAACTGCGGCCGTACCTCGCTTGGGCCGCGGAACCGCGGCAGCATAAAGAGATCAGGGCCTCATTTTTGCACAGTAATTCATATTTATCTGGTATATATTCTATGGGTATTTTTATTCTGACTCAAGTGTTGAGTATTCTGGGGTTTCTTTTGTAATCATAGATTCGATCGGAAAATTTAAATTCGTTTTTATTTCCGGATATTTAGAAACTGTTAAACTGTTTGAACGGATATCATTAACCCACTTTATCCCGGCATGACAAACTTTCAAGTATTGAATTTTTATTGGGTTTAAATCTTTCGGAAAAATTGTATAAGTTAAGCGGTGGACCCTCTAGAAGACAACAAACCTTAACTCGATTATGTGGCCGTCTTGAACTGCCTTTTGAACCTTCGGGTTTGGGGCAGTACGGCGTGCCACATGTGAGGCGTTGGCTTGACCCTTCTACGGCTGGATCATTGGTACTATGACATATTCGGGGATTATTTGAACTCCGCTCAAGTGTTGAGCACTTTGGGAAATTTTGGGTGTTTGATTATCTGTTCGAAAAGTTTAATACTATCTATTTATCTCGAATGTGATACAATATGTGGAATTCATAGAGTTAGGCATGAAATGCGAAGTATGTGATATTTCGGATTTACGATGTCTAAAGTGATTGTGGATTCCAAATATTGTAGTTTTACACTTTCCTTTCTGTGACCTTAAGTGTAGTATGTAGTTGTATTGCCGGTCTTCGTTGCTATACATCGGCGACGATCGGTGTATGCATATTTACTTACGTTGATGATATGTGATATTATGTGTTGCTGAGATATGATGTGCAGGATTGTCGCGATTGAATAGCCGGGGGTTTTATGTGAGATGAGAGTTTTATATTTTCATTCATGTAAATTCAAATGTAATGTAATATTCTTTTATTTGGGGCACTTCCGGGTTGAGGTTGATGCCACCAGTGTTGTATATTATTTACTTTTCCGCATTAGGATGGACTCAAGGAGGGGAACACAGGTGACCGGGTTATGGGGTTCAGTGGGAGGCCATCTCGAGGAGTCGAGACCGGGTCTCCTAAACTCCAGAATTGGTAGGGTCGCTTTCCGCTCTCGTAGGGGTCCAGGGTGTGGGCTTGGCTATTCATCGCGACTGTGGAATCCGTATTTTCTATTATTGGCTAAGTACTAAATACGGACGTCCTAGTATATCCCACATTATATCTATGATTCTGCTGCGATATCTGTGATGTGATCATTTGATATGTTCTGATGGATACAGTATATAGTATATATGATATATTATATAGATGTTACTTATGTTTTACACCCGCACTAGCCTTGCCCTGCTCTGTCGTTAGTTATCTAACCTAACGGTGCACGAGGGGACATCGAGGCGAATGCGGATGGCATAAGTGTACGTCGTATTTATCTGTGATGCATAGGAAGCATAAGCTGATAGGATTTTATTAATGAGATTAATAAAAAGAAAAGAAACCTAAAGATGTTGTAGAATCAAAACTTTATAAAAAGGGTAGCTACAGTTTTGCTTTGCACAGTGATATATATGATATATCCTGCACCTTATTCGATGGGGAAAGAGCCGAGATCCCTTCACCGGGAGTGACCTCTTTAGCGAAACTGGCAGATGCTACAAAACGCGGTTTGTCTTTTGAATGCTTTTAGTGTTTTGCTTTGCACAGCGGTATATATGATATATCCTGCACCTTATTCGATGAGGAAAGGGCCGACGATCCCTTCACCGGGAGTGACCCCTTTAGCGAAACTAAGAAAAGCCTAAAAAACACTCCTTTTCAAAAACACTTGATTCTACGACGATATCAAGTTCATTACGCTCAGGGTTTTCTGAAAAACCTGCGTAGCCCTCCGTCATTTCAGATAGAGACTAGTTAGTATTCGTGCTGCGTTTGTTGACCTTAGCCAAGGCGTGGTGTACGGTAGCTAATTAGTATTTATCTGCTAAAACATGAGATGTGATTGAGTTAGGGTGGTCGTGCGACTTTGTTGACCTTAGCCAAGGGTCGTACGGGTAGATTTAATTCAATCAGGAAATGACGGGTTGAACTTGACTAGCGCTTATGATTTGTTGACCTTAGCCAAGGTCATAAGTTGCTAGGGGTAAAAGCATTATCGGGAATTTCAAGTGTTGAAATTTGCAATGAGATTGCATACCTCCTATGAGATAGTTGGATCCCGATACCCACTGCGAGTAAGAGTTACTCCTGGGAGAGTTTTACACAGGACAATTAGTCGATCAAGTAGGTGTCTAGAAAAGTGTTAACGGGGTTACGCCTCTGGGAAAACGAGGTTTACTTTAATTAGGTCCGTGCGAAAGCACGGGGAACCTCCCTCAAAGTACCGACACTGATCTGGCTGAAAGATTGACGAAATTGTAGGGTGTAATTAATCCCGGCTAATCTTACCTTTTAGGGTTTGAAGGTAGATTTGATAAAAACAGTGGGAGACATCCTGATTAGATAAGATAATAACCAATCTAATCTTGCAAGAGCATACGCTAAAGTGTTTTCTTCTTTCTCTCTCCAGGTAGCGACCATGTCAGGCCATAATAAAGATAATAATATGGATGTATTGACTGAACCCGCTTATTATACCGAGCAAGGGAACGTTGGACCCGTTCTTTCTTATAAGAGTTATAAGACTGAACAGGGAATAGAAGAATATCTAGATTCTCAAGCCGCCCAAAAGAACATGCATGTTGATGCATCTTCTTCAGGTGTGTTAGTTATTGAGAACTGTTTTTCAGTTCATCCTACGTCCTGGGTATTAGATACTGGATTAGGATCCCACATATGTAAATTGTTACATGGGCTATGTAAAGGTAGAGAACTGGGAAAAGGTGATCATTCCGTTCAAGTAGGGAACGGTGCAAGTATTGCAGCCAAAGCAGTTGGCGAATATCACCTTGTATTGCCAAGTCGTAATACACTGATTCTAAATGAGTGCTATTATATACCGAACATGATGTGCAACATTATATCAGTTTCTTTATTAAGTAAAGAAGGATATAATTTTGTAGTAAAGGATAATGTTATGAACATATTCCTAGATCAAAAGTTGATTGCATCAGGCTCGTTACATAATGGCATATTCATTCTAAATCAGAATACAGTCCTCAATATACAAAACACACACAAGAGGAAAAGTTCAGAAATGAACGAATCCTTCTTGTGGCATTGTAGACTTGGTCATATCAATGCGACACGACTGGCTAAGTTACATAAGGATGGTTATTTGAATCCGTTCGAATTATCATCTTATGATACTTGCCATTCATGTCTCAAAGGAAAAATGACTAAAGCTCCGTTTAGTGGACACGGAGAAAGAGTTACCGAACTCTTAGGACTGGTACATAGTGATGTATGCGGTCCCATGTCTACGCATGCCAGGAACGGTTCTTCCTACTTTATTACATTCACTGACGATCTCTCAAGATTCGGATATGTGTTCCTGATGAAACACAAGTCTGAAGCTTTTGAGAAATTCAGAGAATATAAGCACGAAGTAGAGAATCAATCGGGCAAAAGTATTAAGATTCTTCGATCTGATTTTGGAGGTGAATACTTAAGCAATGAGTTCCTAGATTATCTAAAAGAGAATGGGATTCTCTCTCAGCTTACTCCTCCTTATACACCACAGCACAACGGTGTATCGGAGCGGAGGAATCGCACCCTATTAGATATGGTGCGCTCTATGATGAGTACAGCTGAGTTATCTATTTCCTTCTGGGGGTATGCGCTGGAGACAGCCATATACCTATTGAATAAAGTTCCAACTAAATCTATGCCTACCACTCCATACGAGATATGGAATGGAAAGAGACGATCTCTTAAAAGAGTTAAGATATGGGGTTGTCCGGCTTATGTTAAAAAGCAAAATCCGGACAAACTCGAGGCACGATCAGTTCTTTGTAAGTTTGTAGGATATCCAAGCAATTCGTATGGATATCTATTCTACCACAGTGAACAACAAAAGGTGTTTGTTGCTCAAAATGCCACCTTTTTAGAAAAGGAATTTCTTACAAAAGAAATTAGTGGCGATGAGGTAGAGTTGGAAGAGGTTCCAGCAACACAAACTACAACTGAAGATTTAGTGGAACCAGAGAATTCAGTAGTACCCGACGAACCCCAGCCTCTCCGCCGATCTAGCAGGGTTTCTCATCCGCCTGAGAGATACTACGGTTTTCTCAATGATGGTGGAAGCGAGGATTGCATCATGGAAGATGATGACCCGACTAGTTTCTAGCAGGCCATCACGAGTGGTGACTCTGTGAAATGGCTGGATGCAATGCGATCTGAGATGGAATCTATGTATACCAATAAAGTATGGATTTTGGAAAATGCTCCTGAAGGGGTAAAACCCATTGGGAGCAAGTGAATTTTTAAAAAGAAATTTGGTGTAGATGGAAAAGTTGAGACTTTCAAAGCTAGACTTGTAGCAAAGGGTTTTCGTCAACGACCAGGTGTGGATTATGACGAAACCTTTTCTCCAGTGGCTATGCTTAAGTCCATCCGGATCTTACTTGCCATTGCTGCATACCATGACTACGAAATCTGGCAAATGGATGTTAAGACCGCCTTTCTAAACGGTGATTTAGAAGAGAGCGTGTACATGACTCAGCCAGAGGGCTTCGTAGATAGTGGGAGCAGCGGAAAGGTGTGCAAGCTGCTTAAATCCATTTATGGGTTAAAGCAAGCATCGCGGAGTTGGAACATCTGTTTTGATGTTGTAGTCAAAGAGTTTGACTTCATCAAAAATATAGATGAACCTTGTATCTATAAGAAGGTAGCAGAGGGTAAGGTTGTCTTCCTCGTATTGTACGTGGATGACATACTCTTGATAGGAAATGATATTCCTATGCTGCAATCTGTCAAGCTCTTCTTATCACAGAGATTCTCAATGAAAGATCTAGGTGATGCCTCCTGCATATTGGGAATCATGATCTATAGAGATAGATCTAAACGGATACTGGGATTGTCCCAATCCAGGTACATTGATACCATCCTAAAGAGGTTTAGTTTGGAAGAATCCAAGCGTGGGAACCAACCCACGATCTCTGGACTCACTCTCTCCAAAGAGATGTCCCCCAAGACTGATTTGGAGAGAGCTCGCATGCAAGGGATACCCTATGCTTCGGCAGTAGGCTCTATCATGTATGTGATGCTATGTACCAGACCCGATGTAGCATACTCACTAAGTGTAGTGAGTCGGTATCAAGCAGATCCTGGAGAGAGTCACTGGACAGCTGTGAAGAACATTCTCAAGTACTTGCGAAGGACTAGAGACATGTTCTTGGTGTATGGTAACGGAGAACTCCGGGTGGAGTCCTTTACCGATTCCAGCTTCCAAAGTGATAAGGACGACTCTAAGTCGCATTCGGGTTTTGTCTTTACCCTCAATGGAGGGGCGGTATGTTGGAAGAGTTCCAAACAGGATACTGTTGCAGACTCGACGATGGAGGCTGAATACATCGCTGCCAACGATGCTGCCAAAGAGGCTGTCTGGATGAAGAAGTTCATTAGTGAACTTGGTGTGGTTCCATCCATTGAACATCCAATACCTCTATATTGCGATAACAATGGAGCTGTGGCTTTGGCCAAGGAACCCAGATCCCATCAGAAATCCAGACATATTCTGAGACGGTATCACCTGATCAGGGAGATAGTTGATCGCCGGGAGATCGAGGTCAGGAGAGTAGATACGAAGGACAACACTGCGGATCCACTCACGAAGGCCATTCCCCAGATACAGTTTGAGAGATTATTCGGGATGCTAGGTATGAGATACTACAGCAGCTGGCCTTAGTGCAAGTGGGAGATTGTTAGTTATGTATATGCCCTAGAGGCCATTGTTGTACATTTGATGTATATTATGATGGATGCTTGGATATATAAAGAGAGGACTTTCTTGCTCGTCATGATAGTATGCTATTTGGTTTCACTTTATCTTAACATGTTGACTTGTATTGGTTTACTGTCTTTCTCTCACATGTTGATAAAGCCCTTAGGATCTGTACTCCACTACTGGGATTATGATGAGATCATACTAGTGGGGCCACGGTAGTCAATGAGTACATCCTATAAATGTTCCTAGTCGAGGGTATATCGAGACAGGGCATCAATACACCAGAGTAGACTAGCGTATATGCATCTTGACCCATATGATGGGCGATGGATGATCCCATATCCATCGGTGTTTAACATCAAGGATGATGTACGGGTGCTCAGTGGAGACTGGGTACACTGGACGGACTCGCCGAGAACTCCCAGTTGGTGATATACCACACGTCAGATGGCAATTCTCCGGTGACACTGGTACAGGGTAGTCTGTAGACCCGAGATTGTCATAGAGTCTTGTGTGATTCCCACTGTTCTTTGATTTCCACCTTACCACGTCCAAGAGGGCGTGCAAAACGGTGGCTTTTGGGTACAGTCCCGAATCACATGGAGGCAATGAGCGATAGGAGGGGATTCGTCTCTCCCGGTATAGGGAGTTGATGTTGTGCTGTGTTCGATTGGCTATAACTGGAAGTCCCTGGCCAGGGCTGATATAGAGATATACTGGTAAGTGTTACCAGTAGTTTCTCGACCTGTTATACGCCTCACATCGACACGACTTATCGGTTACTGGGGTCTGACGTATACCACCCCTAGACCTGATATGCGACATATCAGACGAACAGACCGGACTGTACGGGAGTGTTACTGATTGGATTCACAGGAGAACGCACAGGCTAGCTTATTGATCTTCTGATCGCTCAATACCTGGGTGGCTGTTACGTTTATCTGACCGCTTGCAGCTTGTGGGTGTTTGATATGATCATCACCTGCTACCGGCGTATTGACGATTCTTTAGAGTCCTACACAGAGGTTTCTTGGCTCAGGCGAAACAGAGTAGAGGCACATATGTGATATGTGCAGGACCGAGGATAATGCGATATGAGATACCGTATTATATTCTCGAGATATTTTGATATGAATCGGGATATCGGATCAAGTGTTGATTCGATGAATCGGTACATGATATATTAGCCGGTTATATTCGATATAGCCGGATCGTTGGATCAAGTGTTGATTCGATGATTTAATATATAATAATATATATGATATATTGTATTACATTATCTAATATTGGCTCACTTTATTATTTCATTTTCTCACTGGATTAATACATTGATATATATGCGATATATGTTAAATGTATTATTTTCTTTTGTTGCAAATATATAATATATATGTGATATATATTATTGTGACATGATATGATTTATTATTAAACATGTTTAAGGATGATTAAATGGGATTAGGGTTTGATTAGGGTTAGCTTCTTCTTGCACATTCTAGAAGCTTTTCCTTTTGTCTTGATTAAGATATTATGGTTGATACTTATCCTTAACCTAACCAAACCCTAACTCTAGTTTATTCTCTACAAACTCTTAGCCACTCATCCTTGACCATGGTTAATATATCAATCATATAGATTTCTTTTCTATTCATCACAAAAGGAATTATCTTTTCATTATCATCTTCTTCTCTCTTGAGTTAAAAAGGAAAAGCTTACTAGAAATTCCATTTGTGATGATAAATTGTGAGAAAGTGAATTAAAAAGAAAGCATAAATACTACTCCCTCATCCTCATCTCATTTAGCCCATGAGATTAGGGTGCTCATCTCTATAGAGTGAGAAACCTTGGGTTTTTGCAACTTCGACGTAGATCATCGGAGATTCGGAACACTTCAAGCTAGCATGGATCGTTCGAGTCGTGGAGCCTCTCTTGAGTCCGGGAGATCGTGGATCGCGGCAAAGAAACTTCTACTCGGAGCTTGTGAAGCGAAGGAGCGGACTACAAAGGTTTTAATCCCTCACACTTAGATAAAAAGTTGTTATCTTGCATGCTAAACCCTAATAATCTAGCAAAGATCCCGTCTTTGGGTTGTTCGGAACATGTAGAATTTTATTCGGGCATGTTTGATGCTCTATGAACCTTCACTAATGTGCCTAGGAACCCTACAGCCATGTGCTGTGACTTCCAGCCATATAGTTGAATGGACAGAAGCCATCACTAGCCAGTCCGAGCCGGACATTGCGAGGATCGCTACTGAATATTACGTGCCTCCTATCGAAATCCTTCCATGCCGGTGAATCTCTTGGATGACTCATTTTTCCATCTTCACTTGGAGGAGCACGGTGATGCCAAATCATTTCCTCGGCTGTATTCTTGCACCTGAATAGCCTCTGTAGCCTCTGTGTTATGGGAAAGTATCGTGCTATCTTGACAGGTACATCAGGCTTCTTATCAGAATCTTTCGGTTTATACCTGGCCTCTCCGCATGTTGGACACTCTTTCAAATCTGAATTCTATTTCAGGTACAACTCACAATTTTTAAGACATGCTTGAATCTTCTCGCACTTTAGACCCAAATCAGACATCCTCTTCTGGGCTCCGTACCAGCTGTCGGGCACGTTATTTCCCGGGGGCATAGAATATTTCAAGAACGAAAGAAGCATTGTGAATGACTTGTTGTTCCATCCATTTAGGCACTTAATCTAGAAAAGTTGGACGAACCATGAGAAGGTGGAATACTTTGCATTATCATAAATTGGTTTTCTAGCATCATTCATGAAATTTTCATATTTATTCGCACGCGGTCCTTGACCGGAAGGAATGTCATCTTCGGTACGAATAGATTCACCTAGGGCAGCCTCTACCATATCCTCCATTTCTTCTGACGGAAATAAATTACCGTCTTCTTCTTCTGCCGCATTACCGTCTTCTCCTTCTTCTCCTGCCGCATTATCGTGTTCTCCTTCTTCTTCTGCCGCATTACTTCATTCTTCTCCTTCCCCGTGATATTTCCAAGTAGTATAAAGTCTAGTAAACCCATATTTTACGATATGAAGCTCTGCCAATTCTACCTTCTGCCAGTACTTATTGCCACATCTATCGCACGGGCAGAGAATCTTCTCTATCACGATCTTATTATGTGCGCGTTCAAATTCAATAAAAGCAGCAACTCTTGCGACAAACTTAGGTTGCATACGTTGTTGCCAATCCATATACATCCAGTCCATAACTCTGACGTACTCATGGGCCATGATAGATGTATAACATATAAATTGTAGGTTATGGTGACTATATTGAGAAATCTAAGAACGGGATTGTTTACCGCCGGAAGCCGGGAAGACTGAATGTCTTGCCTGAATCTGGGGGCAGATGCTAATTGGTGATATCCGTCCACCTCTCCGAAGATGCCAAGTTGATTTATGGCACCATATATCGAATATTTAAACGGATGCGTCCGATGTAGCAGACTTCGTCAGATTCCCCCTCATTTGAGGGGTTTTTTGATTATGGGGACGCTCTTCCCTGCAGGCGCAAGCTCCTGCAGTTAATTACGCTACCGCATCGCGGTAACAACTTTCTCCTTCTCCATATGGTCACTTCGTGTCGTGGGTGTTTGTTTTGTGTTTGGTTGCCCGTGGATTGTATATGGATACTAAGTTATGTTGTCGCCCGTAGGGCGTGGACTTGTCCAAATCCGTATCTTTCTTAGATTTGGGTTTGGGGGGTTGTGTTTAAGGATACGTTAGCCTTATTTGAGTCTAAGATTAACTTAAACTTATGTTAAGGATACATTAGTCTAGTTCTAGACTAAGATCAACTTAACGGGATCGTTTGGATCCGACAAGAGAGTAATTGGGCTCTATTGCTTAGTTTAGTGACATTGCAGTCGATAATTAGTTTAAGGACATTACGTCCATTGTTAGTTTTAAGATATCGCGGTCGAGGTTAAGGACATCATAGTCCGTGAGTTTAAGGACCTCACATTCCAGTGTTAGTTTTAAGACATCACGGTCGAGGTTAAGGGCATCATAGTCCGTGAGTTTAAGGACCTCACAGTCCGTTGTTAGTTTTAAGACATCACGGTCGAGGTTAAGGACATCATAGTACATGGATTTAAGGACTCCACAGTCCGTATTAGTTTTAAGACATCACGGTCGAGGTTAAGGACATCATAGTCCATGAGTTTAAGGACCCCACAGTCCATAAAATGTGTGGTCGTTGGGACCCGTCACCTCTTTGAAGACGTTGAGGAATTACAACGACAAATATCAAAGGAGTGAAGAGATGTACCCTTGAACCGGGATGATTTGGTTGAAAGAGCAGATGTGCTCAGTTCAAAATAAGTTGAGGACTTATGGCCAGAATTGGGCTTAGTCCAATTAAAATGTTTTAACATTTTATTTCTGTGCTGACTATTAAGCCTTTATTTGGGCTCGACCCTTTGAATAATGCTAAGCATTGGGCTATGATATTTTGTCTTTATCAGAACGGAGCACGTTCTGACAGTGCGCCACGTGGCGCGTCAGGCGCTTTGCTCCAATTAAAGAGCGCATTGCGCTAACGCATGTGAAGGTGACACGTGTCGCGCTCAACGCTAAGCGCTGGTTCATTAGCGTACTTGCGCTTTCCATCTATGAGCGCTTTGCGCTAGTCTGTTGGTGCGCTAGCGAGCGACACGTGGCGCGCCTGGCGCTGAGCGCCAGTCTATGAGCGTAATGCTTTGTTTCAGGAGCGCAAAGCCCAGATTGTGTCTCTGGTTGACACGTGGCAAGTTCTGGCGCTGTGCGCCAGTCCAATGAGCGTAAGGGCGCAGTTCATGAGTGCAATGCACTTTTCAATAGCGCAAAACGCATCTGATCGATTTTAAGACCATAGAACAAATTTCACGTTCTTCTAAAGAGGCTTTTCCTCAAGATCCAAGAAACAAAGATTCTTGTTTTGATAAAAGGCTCTGCCTTTATAGATCAAAAGATCTGTTAGTGAAGTATTTTACTTCTTTTATTATTTTTTTTTATAATTAGATCTTTTGATCTTTTTTCTTATCATCAAAGACCTTGGTCTTTTTTCAGATCTATGATCTTTTTAGAAGAGGGTTCTTCTTTTTATGAGATGATTTCATCTCTGTTGTTCAAGAACATAGTTCTTTTTTGCCTTGAATATGAAGAACTCTTCTTTTCTTAAGAGCTTGCTCTTTTTTGCAGAGGGTTTTTCTCTCTCTTCTTCTCTATTCTCTCCCTTTTTCGACTTGAAGTCTAAGGACTTTTATATAGGGCCGATAGATTTGTTAAACCGGTTTTAAGAGATCTTTCTTTTGATTGATCGGGGAATATTCCCCCCCGTTGGATCTTTGATCCTAAGGCTTCTGTTTCACAGAAGATAATCTTCTTGTTTTAATAAGATTGATAAATCTTTCCATGCAGAATTTGTTATGTTTTTGGTAATTTATTATTTACCATTGGATCATTGATCCAGCGGTGCTTAAAGCACAATCTTGTTGTTTGGCAAGATTTTGAGAAATCTTTCCTTAACAGAATTTAATTCTGGTTAATTAATGATTTATCATTATTACTAGATCCTTTGATCTAACGGTGGGAATCTTTAATCCCAGCGCTGGCGCACCTACGTTCGACACGTGGCGCGCAGCGCAACTGCGCTAGCGCACTCGTGTTTGACACGTGGCGCGCAGCGCAGAGCGCAGCACAATTGCGCTAGCGCATCTTTGTTAGATACGTGGCACGCAGCGCAGAGCGCAACGCAACTGTACTAGTGCACCTGTGTTTGACACGTGGCGCAGAGCGCTGCGCAACTGCGCTAGAGCACCTGTGTTCGACACGTGGCACGCGGCGCAGAGCGCTGGATCTGAAGCGTTGCTTCAACTTTTTAAATTTTGAATTTTGAAAACAGAGCTTTGCTCTGCTTGGGGGTGCGTTGCCTAGGGCTCAGCGCTCCTGGCGCTGGCGTGTTTGTTTTTTGACACGTGACGCGCAGCGCGCAGGATTTGAAGCGTTGCTTCAATTTTTGAATTTTGAAATTCAAAACAGAGCTTTGCTCTGATTGGAGGAAACAAATGCCCCCCCAACCGTTGCGCTCATGCGACGCACATGTGAGTGCAGCGAGGCAACATCTGAGCCCTTGGATCAACTCAGAAGTTGAAGAGGCAGTTCAGTGCCTATAAATAGGACATTTGGTCGTTTAGATGATTATCATCTTCTTCTTGAGAATTTTTGCTCAGAGCCTTGCTCCTTTGTTAAGAACTTTCAAGAGTCAGAACTCTTAGGTAAAATTTAGAAATTTTAATATTAATAAATTAGGGTTTTTACACATTAACAGAGCCTTACTCTTCATAGATTTTTGATCTAAAGAAAACCCTCTTAGGGTTCCATTAATAGAGCTCTTTAAAAGGATTTTATTTATAATTTCTTAATTCATTAATGGAGCTTTGCTCATTTCAAATCGTATAGAAGAACTCTTAAGAGTTTTTCATGGATCTTGAAGATTAAAGATGGAATTTTATTTTTGATGAATTATATCATCTTTTCAGAGCAAAGCTCTCAATGTTCTCGAGGGATTTCATTAAATTCCCTTCATAATTGATTTTTTCCCAGAGTACGCTAAAATGGGCACGTGACATAGCCAACCATGCTACCTGTGGGTAGGAAGTATCCATCCACAGTCGCATTACGGCTGTAGAGATATCAAGAACAAAATAAAACTATCTAAAGCATGTCCATAAGCCAAGATAACATGAGTCAAGAATAATAAAATGCGGAAGCAAAAGATCCAATACAAAATAACTGGAATGTATGTCCCATAATGCGGGCTCACATCAGGAATAAAATGCAGGAAATAAATAACTAACTACTGCTGACACCTCACAGCTCAGCCTGCTGGCTGAAGTACTCCTGCTCGGACTGCAGCAGCGGTACAGAATTTGGGCCATGCAAAACCCAGACGTCAGTGCGTCGTGTCATCAAGTAATAAAATATAAACAGGGTAACAGGCAATGCAAATATAAACATGAATGAAAAGCAGGTGTAACAGTAATGTAAGTCAGGGCAGTGCAGGGTAGTGTGCATTGAGTAAACTAAACTGTTCTATCAGGTTTTCTGTTCTAAAGTCTTTGAAATCAAATTGATGAATCATCGATGTAACTCAATAGTATCCCGTGCATACCCGGGACCACGGTCCAGATTCCCGGGCTGAAACCGAGACATGCCGCTAGGCACTAAACAGGAATATGTACAGATGAATGATGTCAGCAGCAGCATCCCAAGGCTGGCCTAGCCTCTAAAACTGATCAGAACAAGTATCGAACTGTTGAGTTACAAGTCAGGTTTCACCATTGATTTCCCCATACCCCCAAGTTATATGTGTATGTCAAGTCAGGTATTCAGTAATCAAGAACTAATGCCAACACAGGATCGGGTAAGCAGGTTTGTCTGGATAGACAACAGGAACGGTCCGTGAGGACTATATGTCAGGTTTGATGGCATTAGACACACGATCAGGTAACGGGTCAAGTCATGGTACACCAGGTCAGGTCAAGTAGTGTACGGTACCATGTCGGGTCAATCAATATGTATGTAGCAAGTCATGTCAAGGTGTAAACGATATCATGGGTGTGCTCATAATCAGCTAGCATAATCAGGGTTAAATAATCAAGCATGGTTATCAACAACATGATCTAATCAATGAGTTAGGCAATAAAGCAGATTTTTTTATTTAGCTGCACAGTTATCAATTGTGTTAAACAGACAGTGTCAACAAAATGTGAATACAGAATGATAGATGTAACTGTTAATAAATATTGAGTGTCCCAAGGATGCGACGACATGTATAATCTGTTTAATGAATGCAATTGTAATTAGACCGGTTAAAGTTGCACATGAATGTCTGATAGGCTAAACTGGATAAAAAGGGTACCATAGCAGTAAACAAATATGATCTATCATGTACAGGTGACGGTTAGATGGAAATAATCAGATGCAAGCTTAAGTTTCACGTTCGGAATCATAAAATGTATAACGAAACGTATACGGTTAACATGAAATCCTTTTATTTCGATTCTAATTAGAGGTTTAACAGGAAATAAGTAATTTAGCATATGAATAGTTTGAAATAGCATGCAGCAAGTTTCACTTGCCTCGACGGGTCGCGAATCGGGAAAACGGAACGTTACGCGTCGGCGGGGAAAAGTCGCGACGCGCGCACGGTGCACGGAAAGAACCCAAACGACGAACAGTGGAGCCACACGGGTTAGAGCTCCTCGCTGGATCGTCGGGAAACGTCGTCGGCACGGTCAGATTCTGGCCAAACACAACAACAGTGAACACACCAAATTACAAGAATGCATGAAAGAAAGAAAAGAGAAGAATAGGAAGAGAAATGGGAATAAGATCACTCACTGGGATGCTAACTGTGGTGGCGAGACCAACGGTGATGAGATCGACGGAGGAATCTTTTCCAAGAAAACACGAAAGAATCAGTAACAGAAGAAGAATAGAAGGAAGAAGAAGAGAAGAAATGAGAGAGAGAAGGGTAGCTCACTGGGTTTGGGAGAAGTTTAGTATGTGGTTGCAAGGTGAGAAGTCAACGGCAAGGGATTGCCGGCGAGCTCAAAGGCAAGGTGACAGGGTCCACGCTGCAGGGAAGACTCCGGGCTAGGGTTGCAGGTTAAGTGCTCGGGGAAAGATCAGAGGGAAAGAACAAAGGGAGAGGGAGATGGTGACGACGAGAAGGGGAGTCGGCGGCGACGGAACGGTGGCGGTGATGGGTTCTGGGGTGCAGTGGGTGTGCAGGGTCTCGGGAGAGGGAGAAGGAGAAGAATGAAGGAGGAAGGAGAAAGAGGATGAGGAGAGGATGGGATTGAGGTGTTGCCGAGGTCGGCTCAGGTAGGAAGAGGAGCGGCTAGGGTTAGGGTTTCACTGCAATGGGTTTAAAGGAAGAAGGAGGCGCGGGGTTTTAAAAGGAAAGAAGAAGAGAACGTGTAGGGAGGTGACCGTAAGCGAGGCGCGGTGACGGGAATCGAGGAAGCTACAGTGATCGCGAGATCTGTGAGAAAGTTGCGAGAGGAGAGAGAAAGAAGAGAGAGAGAGGGAGAGAGAGAGAGAGAGAGCTGCGCTCTAGGGAGAGAGAGAGAAGGAAGGAAGAAGATTTTTGGGGAGAGAAAAGAGACGTGGGGCCCAGTGAATGGAAATGAGATTTCTGATTCGCTGGAAGAGAGAGGGGAAAAAATAATGGTGGGGCCCGGTGAAAAGAATGGAGAGCTGTGATTGGCTGGAAGTTAGGAAAAATTGTGAAAAGATTTTAGGGAAATGGAAAAATATTTTCGGGGATTTATATTATTTTCGTTGGTTAAAGAATAATATTAGAAAATAGGATTTGGCGCAAATGCAAAATATTTCCGAATTGCGTCCGGGTCGGTGATTTGAATTGATTTAGCGTGCTTGCACTTTCTAAAAGATAGATCAAAAATATTTATAACCGCAATCAAGAACGGCGTCGCTTTGCAGCTAGCCAGTGAGTACAGATCGGTCCACAGGGATGTTGTGAATTTTCTAATCGCGCTAACGAGTTAATTCCGAAGGGTGTTCGGATTGATTATTAAATCTAAAAATTGAAGTTGTATGATACTAGGATTAGAAACTTGCTAGGATTAGGTTTAGGGAAAATTTGGTAAACAAAGATCTACATCTCTTTCCATTGCCTTTAATTAAAGATATCATATTAGTGTTATGGTAAATCATAACAAAGAGGATTATGATGATTGGGAAGATTGATTCTTCCTCTAGATCCTTATCCTTCCTTTCTTAATCTTTACCCTAACCTCCATGGAAAACCTTAAAATCCGGGCCTTTAGACTACGGAATCAGCGTTACCTCGAGGGTAGAGTGTCGTAGGGAGCGGAATAAGAAGGTATGCATGGAGTTCTAATTTTCATAAAAGATTGGCAAAGAAAAGAGATGAGAGATCTTCGTCTCTCAAATCCTTCCCCATTCCTAACCCTAACAAGCGAGGAAACTACTCACTCATTAGGGAATTGAAGAACATTTATCTAGGGCAGAGAATAAAAATTACCTAGGGCAAGAATTGAAATCTAAACTAGAGCAAGGAATTAAATCTACTTACAGATGCATCTCTCCAATCATCAACGCAGGGTTGTCAGATCTGAATTCATGAATTGAAAAGAAACACCGATGCTCTCCATAAAGAATTCTCGATTTATTATTAAAAGGAGGCATAGGGAGGCATAAAGAATTACAATGAGTAGAGTTCCTATTTATAGGAAATAGAAACCCTAGGTTACATTTTGCTCCGCATGTCTACAATTACAAAAATATCCCTAGGAAGACTTATTCAGAGCCTATTTAAATTATGGTAAACATTCCACCGAGTACCGGCTTTATAAGGCCGCGGAACCGCGGCAATGGAGGGCTTGGGCCGCGGTTCCGCGGCCCTTTGAGGAGCTTAGGTTCTGAAATTTTGGGGTTTTGTTTTGGGTCTTCTTGGGCTTCTGGTTATTTGGTTCTTTCTCCAATTTGACTTCTACATTAGCTCCAGATCTTCAGTGAACCATTTGCAATGGATTTTTAACCGTCCGCTTTGTATTTTTGGATCTTGAGTTTCCTTGTTAATTGTGAACTGTCTTTCGATGTAGGCTTGACTAAGGTCCTCCCATTTGTTGGTAAAAAGTCCATATTTTCATCGTCTTTACATCGTTTTCACTGTTTCCTGTCCAAGAACCTGTAACATGTAGCAGACATGCGTCAAAAGCACCTGTTTATTTATAAAAAGAATAAGAATGGGGATTATAATAATGCAATATTATGGTGTGAACAAATACCCCCAAACTTATCTTTTGCTCGTCCTCGAGCAAACTTATTTTATTCATTAAAATCCTAACCGCACTTTCGCAGGGAAACGCGATTGCACTGAGCACGTGCAACAAGCCGTTAAACCTCTAGGTGTCCCTAGTAGGAGGAGTGTTGTCTCCTGAGGGTTTTCAGCGGATTACACCCACAAAATCCTATCAACTCGGCCCATTGATTTTTGTTCTCCAATTAGGTTTTCTAACAAGGAATTCTATTATCTTTTTGACTCGCAAATTATCCACCCATATTCTTCACACTTCCTCATTATTTAACTTAAGATTATATATGTTATGTAGACCTACTTAGCTTTCGGCATCTCTTAAGTTTTCCTTCTAGGGTTTCCATCTCCACTTAGGAATTTTTATCAACTCTACTAAAGATACAAGTTCTATTCTTCATTCCTTTCTCTCATCTAAACTCCAATCACATATCCCCACGTGTGTGTAAATATCACCCCTACACTTGGAAATTCAAATCAAGCAATCATACTCTTGTCCGTTGTCCAAAGTACTTATTAGTAGGTGAATTTTTAATTGAATTTTGCTTACACATCCTTCATGCGACCGTTAATACTTCTTGAGGTACCAACAACCGATTACTAGATGCGTTAGCACTTTAAAGCGTACTTCCTAGTTTTGCAACACCCAAGGCTTTAGCAGTGACTCCCAAACCAGTTGGTCTAAGGCACCAGGTGATGAAGCACCCTCGCTAAATATTTTTCTATTTTTGCAGCCTTAAGTAATCACAAAAACCAGTGTCCATTTTTTTATTCTTCATTCACATTTTTTTTATTTTCATCGTACTAAGGACTTTAGACAAGAGCATTTCAAGGTCTCCTCTACTATTCCAAGTTTCAAGGTGCGTGATTGTGCAAATTGTAGGGTATACGTTTTCAGAATCTAGACTTAAGCTAGGAACTATTTTTCAAACTTATACTCTAATAAGAACATCAATACTCTTCCCTCATTTTGACTTAGCCCAAGAAGTGAACCCAAAATTTGCCTATTTCTAAATAAACTACAAGGCATATACTTTCTACCGTTAAACTTTAAGGAAGGTTATTTTTAGGGTTTTTAATTCACTAAGTCTAAGATCTAGTTGTTCCTAGCCAGTTAACCTATCTGTCAAACTCAAGTCAATTAGCCAAAATTGAATACAGTAATTTTTATAATTTTTGAAATTTTTCAAATTTTTATGGGTTTTCAAATAAGTATGTAAATGCAAAAAAAATATGTACAAATGAATGCGAAGGAAGAAGACGTACCGAGCATACCCCCAAACTTGAACTTGACAATGTCCTCACTGTCATGCTAAACCAAGAGGGTTAAAATGTCGATACTCCCCTGTTTATTTATTTATAATTTTTTTTTTATTTTTTAATGTTTTGAAATTTTTATTTTATTTTTTTATAGAAAAAGAAAACAAAAAATATATACATATATACAAAGGTTCCCCCCAAACTTAAGCTTGGCCTTACACAAGCCAAAGGTTAACACCAACCATTCAAAAATCTTATCGTGGTAATGGTATAGTTGGTGCAAGAAAATGAGAAGCACGCGAGACCGTGTGGAAAGAAGAATGGTAGAATATGGTCTTGGTGGGGGAGAAGAATGGCGAAAAGAAGAAGGAAGTGGAGTACGATCTTGAGGGTGTAAATTGAGTGAATAAATTAGCGCAATATGTGATGACCGATATGTTATAAGTGATTGCGCTAACCTATCAACCCGTCGGGAAATGGGGTCAAATCCCTCGAGATTCGCAAGAAAACATGGATACGCCGAACTAGGTATAGGAGATGAAGGCGTAACGGTCACTTGCACGGTCGGAACAATAGGAAGGACGAAAGGGAGTGAATTAGGGATAGTCTCATTCTCACCGTAGTAAACTGTGTCGAACTGGAAAGATTCCATCAATGGTTCGAAACGACTGTAAGCAACCGAGTCTAATGGATTAACTAACTCATCTGAAAATGCAAAAGATGCAAACTCGGGCGGTGAGACTTCAACATCGTCCGAAAAAGTGAAACACTCGTAAGTGTCATCGGTTGTGAGAACTGTATCAGATTCAAAGGAAAAGTTTTCAAGCTCACAGTCGTCAAGCGTGAAATGAGGCTTGGTCGGAACGATGGAAAAGAGGGAGGGTGATTTAGGTAAAGGTTCAAGAGGATGAATTGGAAAATCCGACACATCAAAGAAAAATGATTCAATCTCAATATGATCCTCACCACTCTCCTCAATATTATCCTCATAATTCTCCTCAATATTCAACTCATCCATGCCATTATCATCAAAATCAAGACGCATATGAGATTCGGGAGAAACATTTAATAAGTCGGGATGATGATTTGAACATAAAATTTCAATTAAATCGACAGTTTCATCATCCGAAATATTCCCGGCGTCTATATCCTCAATCAAGTGAAAGTCAATTTCTTTAGACACCTCCTCAAAAGCATGGATGTTTATCAATGTAGGTTCTAGAGTGGAAGTGTAAAGGTCAAACGGATTGGGTGCTGTTTCACTCGAAGGGGGTTCCTCACAATTTGGCAAATCAAACACTCCAAAATCACACAACTCATTTTTATCCTTAACTGATGAATCATTTGGGACAATCGATGGAAAACCGAAGTTGTGGGATTCAATTGGGTATGGGTAGGTTTGATTTGGAAATCCTCTCCCATTCTCACTCAGTCCAACCGCCTCTTTATATATTGAAAAATTTGGGGCTAGCGGGAAACTAGCTACCGGTTCAGCAGGTTGCATAAGGGCGGCCACGGACGCTTCCACATTCCTAACCATTTTGTTTGTTGCTGTGATATACGCCTCCAACGCCTCTTCCAAACTAGACTTTGGTGGTAAAGGGGTTTCGGCAAAAGATTCGAAATTGTTTGGATATGTGAAACTCTCAAAAGGCTGTGTAGAAACAGTGTCTAGTGAGGGTAGGAAGGTCGGGTAGGACTGGTAGGAAGTGGGTGATTGGACAGGGGTAGGGTCTACATGTGGATAAAAATGTGAATAATCTTGTAGATCCCTAGAACTAGATCTGTGGAGAGGGGTGAAAGATCGGCTGCGAGATTGAGCAATGTGCTCAGCAATGGACATCGGCCTAGGAGTGTCAGAAGGACTCGAAAGAGTGGTATCAACATATGGAAGTGGTGAAGGTTGACTTGGTTGACACAAAGTGGGTTGAAAAGTCAAACTGTTTCTCCTAGACTCCTCTATGTGATCTTTCAAAGATTTTTTAGGCATGGAAGGATCGTCTTTAAATTGACCGAACACATTGACATATGACGCAAAATTAGGTTCGGGATACCAAAGTTCGGCTAATGATTTATTGTGTGGGGTACCCATGTTAGAAGAAAGGGAGAAAGAAAGAAAGTTTGTTGGTGCAAGGATTTCCGAGAGACAAAAGTTGCAAGTCTTTTTTTTAAAGAAAATTTCCTTTTTCCCTTTTCTCTTTATTTGAGACTGTTTGCAGAAAAAATTTCGATAAAGGGCTTAGACACAAATGTAATCAACCAGAAATGCACAATCAGACCTAGATCTAGGGTCACCTAGGTCAGCTAGACAGCTCCTAACTGTTCCAAAGGGCTAGAAATAGGACCTCAAACCGTCTCTTCACCGCCAATTGCGGCCAGGTAAGTGGGAAGGAACCACAATAGTGGGCCTAATTAATAACCACTAGCGTAGACACCGCAAAGTCAGTTAGGATAAACGGCCGATGCCTATACTAGTCCTCTGTCCTATTGAGCTCGCAGTCCTTAGGGCTGAGTCTAGTATTTTTTAATCAAATATGGTCAATGCAAATGCCTTAGGTGTTTTCTGGGGTCCTGGAAAGGGTGATGAAATCCCCACCCAATCTGAGTTGGTCAGAAGCCCCTTAAAATCCGATTAAAGATATGCAAAACAGTAAATCACTTGCAATCAAATCTTTTTTGTGTGAATTTCAAAGTTTGCAAGTTTTCTAATTAAAATTTTCCTTTTTCCACTTGCTTTTTATTTGGAAAGATATTTTTAGCAAAATGATTAAGGATATGCAAATCAGAAAAGATCACTTGCAATCAATTATTATTTTAAGAACGCGCAAAGAATCCTGCATAAGATTTTTTATTTGGAAGGGAAGATTTTTTAAAGCGCAAAGAATTCTGCAGGAGATTTGACAAAAGATATATTTTAGGTTGTAGAGGGGGGAAAAAGAAAACAAACAGTAAAATTTTCGCGCGATGACGTCAGCATGACGCGGCGGTTCAGCTGCGGGAGCGCGCTTGCGCGGCGGAATAGCGGCGGTTCTGCGGCTTCTGGTCTCCAAAAAAATTGTGCTGTTCTAATTTTCCAACCTCTTGCTGTTCTGATGTATCTTTTTCTGTTTTGAACTCTGGATTTTTCCAGATCCGTCTCGATTGTAGATCCTGCAAAATTCAAACCAAAAATACCCTTCACAAAATACAAAGATGATAAATTTTTATATTTTTTTGATTTTTCAGTTTTTATGATTTTTTAATTTTATATTAACCCGAAATTGCAAAAAGAAAATGACACGCCATCCCCGGCAACGGCGCCATTTTATTGATATTGATTTAGCGTGCTTGCGCTTTCTAAAAGATAGATCAAAAATATTTATAACCGCGATCAAGAACGGCGTCGCTTTGCAGCTAGCCGGTGAGTACGGGTCGGTCCACAGGGATGTTGTGAATTTTCTAATCGCGCTAACGAGTTAATTCCGAAGGGTGTTCGGATTGATTATTAAATCTAAAAATTGAAGTTGTATGATACTAGGATTAGAAACTTGCTAGGATTAGGTTTAGGGAAAATTTGGTAAACAAAGATCTACATCTCTTTCCATTGCCTTTAATTAAAGATATCATATTAGTGTTATGGTAAATCTTAACAAAGGGGATTAGGATGATTGGGAAGATTGATTCTTCCTCTAAATTCTTGTCCTTCCTTTCTTAATCTTTACCCTAACCTCCATGGAAAACCTTAAAATCCGGGCCTTTAGACTACGGAATCACCGTTGCCTCGAGGGTAGAGTGCCGTAGGGAGCGGAATAAGAAGGTATGCATGGAGTTCTAATTTTCATAAAAGATTGGCAAAGAAAAGAGATGAGAGATCTTCGTCTCTCAAATCCTTCCCCATTCCTAACCCTAACAAGCGAGGAAACTACTCACTCATTAGGGAATTGAAGAACATTTATCTAGGGCAGAGAATAAAAATTACCTAGGGCAAGAATTGAAATCTAAACTAGAGCAAGGAATTAAATCTACTTACAGATGCATCTCTCCAATCATCAACGCAGGGTTGTCAGATCTGAATTCATGAATTGAAAAGAAACACCGATGCTCTCCATAAAGAATTCTCGATTTATTATTAAAAGGAGGCATAGGGAGGCATAAAGAATTACAATGAGTAGAGTTCCTATTTATAGGAAATAGAAAGCCTAGGTTACATTTTGCTCCGCATGTCTACAATTACAAAAATATCCCTAGGAAGACTTATTCAGAGCCTATTTAAATTATGGTAAACATTCCACCGAGTACCGGCTTTATAAGGCCGCGGAACCGCGGCAATGGAGGGCTTGGGCCGCGGTTCCGCGGCCCTTTGAGGAGCTTAGGTTCTGAAATTTTGGGGTTTTGTTTTGGGTCTTCTTGGGCTTCTGGTTGTTTGGTTCTTTCTCCAATTTGACTTCTACATTAGCTCCAGATCTTCAGTGAACCATTTGCAATGGATTTTTAACCGTCCGCTTTGTATTTTTGGACCTTGAGTTGCCTTGTTAATTGTGAACTGTCTTTCGATGTAGGCTTGACTAAGGTCCTCCCATTTGTTGGTCAAAAGTCCATATTTTCATCGTCTTTACATCGTTTTCACTGTTTCCTGTCCAAGAACCTGTAACCTGTAACATGTAGCAGACATGCGTCAAAAGCACCTGTTTATTTATAAAAAGAATAAGAATGGGGAATATAATAATGCAATATTATGGTGTGAACAGTCGGGTCCAAAAATTTGAATGTGAAATAAGAAAATTATAGGCGGGATCCAAAAATTAAAATGAAGGATTTTATAGTTTAAAAGCATACCCCCAAGAACGGACGCACGTACGTGCGTGTAGCCGTCCAAACACGTCCGTTTCACTGAATGGGACGAGAACATGATGCAAGGACGCTACCACAGGGTTAGGGATGCTGAGCAGGCCATGATAAGTATTCTAATTTATTTTAAAAGACTCAAATTGTTATATGCAAGAATTTGAATTGTCGGGTAAATTACAATAAGCATAGTCAGGTAAGATCAATGAAATAAATACCACACACCATTCAAACGGTAACAGAAATTTGTAGAACTGGACTCGGTTGTTACATTATACCCAACTACAAAAAGAATTTCGTCCTCGAAATTCCAAGAACACAAAGATAGACAAAAACAAACTATAAGAAAAGGTGAGGAAATTTCTGTCGGATTTCATCTTCTCGTTCCCAGGTGAACTCCCCATGCGAGCGATTACCCCAAGAAACAAGTACAAGAAGGATAACCTTGTTCTTAAGAACCTTTTCCCTTCGATCCACAATTTCAACCGGTCGCTCCTCAAAAGTCAAGTCTTCTCGTTCCGTCAGCTCCGAATGATCCAATACATGCGTTTCATCTCGAACATACTTACGGAGTTGAGATACGTGGAACACATCGTGCACATTCGCCAAGGACTGCGGTAATGCTAAACGATACGCTACCTCACCAACCCGCTCTAAGATCTCAAAGGGTCCAAAGAATCGAGGACTGAGCTTTCCTCAACTTCCAAAACGAATCACCCCTCTAGTCGGTGATATCGTCAAGAACACCAAATCACCCACGGCGAACTTTAGAGGTCTTCTCGACGTATCTGCCCAACTCTTCTGTCGGTCTTGAGCTGCCTTTATATGATTCCGAATAGCGTTAACTTTCTCAACTGTCTGCACAACCAAATCTGGCCCCAACAATCTTCGTTCACCGACATCGTCCCAACAAACAGGTGAACGACACTTGCGACCATACAAAGCTTCGAATGGAGCCATCTGAATAGTTGCCTGGAAACTGTTGTTGTAAGAAAACTCCACCAAATGTAGATGATCCTCCCAAGAACCCTTGAAGTCCAACATGCATGCTCTCAACATATCTTCAAGAGTTTGGATCGTTCTCTCCGACTGACCATCAGTTTGAGGATGATAAGTTGTGCTAAACTTCAATCGAGTCCCCAAACTTTCCTGTAAACTCCGCCAAAAGTGTGATAAGAACCGAGTGTCCCGATCGGATACAATGCTCACCGGTACTCCATGCAATCTTACAATCTCCTGCATGTACCGCTCCGCCAAAATCTCTGTTGATTGACCAACCCGAAAAGGGATAAAATGAGCTGCCTTGGTCAATCGATCAACAATCATCCATACTGCATTGCTGCCTTTTGGACTCCGCGGTAGAGCCGTCATGAAATCCATGGTTATATGTTCCCACTTCCACTGAGGAATCGGAAGTGGTTGCAATAAACCAGCAACCCTTTAATGTTCAGCCTTAACTTGCTGACACACCAAGCACTTTGCCACAAAGCGAGTGATCTCCTGTTTCATACCTTCCCACCAGAGTTGTTGTCGTAAGTCTCGGGACATCTTCGTACCTCCTGGATGTACGGAATAAGCTGAACTGTGTGCCTCCTTCATAAGTTCTTCGCGAATATCTCCCTTCGGCACACACAAACGGCTACCATATCTCAACGAACCATCTTCATGGATCAATAAATCTGTTCGTAGTCTGGCTACAACCTGTTCTCGAAACTTTTGCAATCTAGGGTCCTGCGATTGCGCTGCCTTAATATTCTCGATCAACGACGAATGTACTTGCAGCTGCAACAACTGTCCCGAAGAATGCGGTAGCACAACCTCCAAATCAAATCTTCGAAAGTCTTCAATGAGATCCTTCTGTGCAGTCAGCATCTGAATTGCCGGTAACCGACTGAGCGCATCCGGCACTACATTAACTTTGCCTGGATGGTACTTAAGATCAAGATCGTAGTCAGCCATCAGCTCCAACCACCTGCGTTGCCTCATATTAAGCTCCTTCTGCGTGAACACATACTTCAAGCTCTTATGATCAGTAAAAACTTCGACCCTTTCGCCCAAAAGGTAGTGTCTCCAAATCTTCAAAGCGAAAATCACAGCCGCAAGCTCCAAGTCGTAAGTTGGGTAATTCTTCTCATTGGTCTTCATCTGTCTTGATGCGTATGCTACAAACTTCCCATGCTGCATCAAAACACATCCCAATCCTTTCCCAGATGCGTCGCTGTGAATCACCAATCCTCCGGAATTGTCTGGCACGGTCAGAATAGGGGCGGTTATCAATTTCTGCTTCAACATCTCAAAAGCTGACGCACATCTATCCGTCCACACAAAAGGTACCTCTTTGCGCGTAAGCTTGGTCAACTGCTCCGCCAGAAGAGCAAAGTTCTCCACAAATCTTCTGTAATATCCGGCGAGTCCAAGAAAGCTTCTTATCTCCGCAACATTCTTTGGAATCGGCCAATCATGAACTGCTGCAATCTTTTCGGGATCGATGGCGATTCTATCGCCAGACACAACATGCCCCAAAAACTTTACTTCTTCCAGCCAAAACTCGCACTTGCTCATCTTCGCATATAACTTCTCTTGTCTCAACGTCTGCAGTGCGATCTTCAAATACTCAGCACGCTCTTCAAAACTCTTCGAGTAAACCAAAATATCGTCAATGAACACTATAATAAACTGGTCCAAGAATGGTGAAAAGATTCGGTTAATCAAGTCCATGAATATTGCCGGTGCATTCGTTACTCCGAAGAGCATCACTAAGTACTCGTAATGTCCATACCGAGTTCGGAACGCCGTCTTGCAGATATCTTCTGCTTTCACTCGGACCTGATGATATCCGGATAGCAAATCCAGCTTCGAGAATACCCTCGCGCCACTAAGCTTCTCAAAAAGTTTGCCAATGCGAGGGATCGGGTACTTGTTCTTAATAGTCACCCGATTCAATTCTCGATAGTCGATGCACATCCTTCTCGTGCCATCTTTCTTCTTAACTAGAAGAACTGGAGCTCCCCAAGGCGAGTTACTGCTTCGAATCCAACCCTTCTCAAGCAGTTCAGTAACCTGTTTCTTGACTTCTTCCAACTCCACTGGTGCCATTGGATAATACGCTTTAGATACTGGCGCTGCACCAGGAATAAGATCAATTGCGCACTCCACGTCTCGCTTCGGCGGTAATCCGGATATGTCTTCAAACACGTTCACAAAATCACGAACAACAGCTGGTTCTACACTTTTATCAACCTCCATTGATGCAAGAATATTACTTGTCGGCCTAGCCCTAAACTCGACTGGCCCGACAGAACTGCTTCCTCCAGTGAAGGTAAACTCGGGATGTCTGGGAATCTGGAAAATTACTTTCTTTGCCCTACAATCAATGTGAGCGTGGAAAGTGCCAAGAAAATCCATTCCCAAGACGACTTCGTAGCTGCCCGTATCGATCACCAAGAAATCTGCAAAAAGCTCCCGTCCGCCAACAACAACTGTACAATCTTTACATTCCCTACTAGATATGATTTTCCCATTCCCAGTGTGTATGTCCCAGAAACTAGACAGGGTCGTGCAGGTAATCGAGTGTGTAGATATAAACTTGGACGACATAAAACAATGGGATGCACCAGAATCAAATAACGCTAATGCGGGAAAACCATGAACGAGTAGAGTACCTGAAACAACTTCTCCTGACGCCTTAGCTTCCTCAGCCGTCAAGGTAAAAGCTCGAGCCTGATTAGGTCCTTGAGTCAGCTGCTTCTGTCCCTGGAACGGTTGTTACAGGTGTCACTCCTGTTTGCAAATCATTGCTCTCGAGGAGTTTAACTCCATGTGCCTATTTTGAATAAGAAATTGCTTATTCAGTCCGTCTGCTAACTTTGTTGATTTTCTTTTACAGGAGTAATGGACGCTCACATGTATGATTTCGACGAGATTATCTCTTACGGAGACATCCGCTCACTCGGCCGTTCTCAGAATCGAGAATTCACAAACGCCGAGTGTGCCGAAATTATGAGTCGCTTTGACACATACAATGGTCAACTGCTTCCTCGGCGTTCCCCTCTCCTGAAGCTTATTATGGGAGCGATCTGGGAAGTGCTTCCTCTATTCTGTACCGGCGTGAAGCTTAGGGCATTGGATGCCGCTGAGGATAAGGTGTACTCGGTGTATCTGGTGAGCCTCATCTCAAAGAGAAGGCGAGACAATCTTATCGATCTCCTGCACCAGGATTTTCAACAGTCGGCCATACTTGCTGCCTATCGGAGGGTGGAGGACATCCATGGGGATCCCGACGCTTGTGATCGTGAAAGAAAGCACACTAGGATGGTTCGCCAGGCCTGGAAAATTCTGGACAAAGTCACTTTTGAGTTCCTCAATCCATGCCATGGATCTGAGGTTTTGCCATTGTAATTATTTTGATAATGTCTTTGTTTATTGTTTTTATAATTGTAAGAACCTTTTTGCAATATGAATGGCAAATTTCTTATTTTAGCGTGTTTTATTTCATGTTCTAAATATTTTGCACATGCATGAATGGGTGTGCCTCGAACGTTTAATTAAATGCAGATTAGATGTTCTCCTTATTGCCTTCTTCTCTTTGATGTGTTGTTGCTATGTGATTTTAGATAGTATATAACTGTCAATCTTGTGCTCTTTGTAAGATAGTGATGGCTTAGAAAATAGGGTTAGGATCTGTCACCTAAGACTTTTCAACTTTATGAGCCGTGAGGGTCTCATAGAGAATTTTCTCCCTACCGGTTGATCGCACGCTTTTGGCGTGTCGGATGTTCAAAGTTCTAAAGTTTACCGCGATCAGGACGGTGTCGCTATGCAGCTAGCCGGTTGAGCACGGGTCGATCCACAGGGAGATGGTTGTATGTCCGTTCTTGTCTTAGACGAGTCAATAAAGAATTTGTGTATGTTTGTTCGATCTAACCTATGTGTAATATTTGCAAGTATAAAATTGTTAAGAAAAGATACGAAAATGTAAGCTAAAGAAATCCGTACTCAAAACCTTTGAGCCGAGTCTTAACCAATTGAAGCTAGAGCAATTGGCAACAACGTGGATTAGGGGATTTAAGCGCGGTATTCGTGGAATACGGCTTATTTACCCTTGTCCTTTCGTTCTTGTCTCTTGCTTTCGCCTCCGGCCAAACCGAACGCAACCGGTCGCGGTTAGGAATCACCGTTACCTTGTCAGGGTACGGTGCCTAATGGAGCGCTTGCGTATCGTTTGGGCGGAGTTCAATGGAAAATACGGGAAAAGGAAATGGGCAAAGAAACGTTAACTTATAATACCGTATTTCTTCTTAACAATAATAATTACATTCATTCACAAAAGAGAACCAAAAAGAGAGAACAAAAAGAAAAGAACAAAGACAAGAAAAGATTACAAGTAATTAAGTGCATGAATTAAATTGCAAGAAAGTAAAGCAAGATAATAATAAGCAAGTAATAAAAAGCGATAAAAAGAACAAGAAACTAGAACTCAAGACAAGCATGTGATCAATAGCCAACCCTTAAACTTGCAAGCTCAATCAAGAGGTTGCAAGATCAAGGGAAGGGTAGAGAACGCATGTGAAATGAAGCGCTAATTCCATAAGAAAATACGACCCTTGAGATCAATAACTAACCCTTAACCATTCAAGCTCAATGAAGAGGTTGAATGATCAAGAGAAAGCAAGAATCTCAAGGGGAAGAAGAAACAAAAGAGAATGATACAAAAAGCCCTCATCTTCATTGATCTCCCACTCAAATAGCTCTCACTACAATTTTCATGGAAAAAGAATGAAGAAGAAGAAGAAAAAAGACTAAATCCTAAAAAGAAAGAAGAACAAAGAATGACCCTTGGTTGGGCTCAGTTCTGGAGTATTTATAGGAGGGGAATGGGAAACCTAGGGCAACCATCTGCACATAAACAAAAGTACCAAACTACCCCTGAAAATTGACGCAGAGAGGAGACCACATGGCCGCGGATCCACGGCCAATACCCCCTATTGGCCGCGGATCCGCGGCCGTATAGGTGAGTTGGGTCCTCGAAATTTATGTGCTTCCCTGGTTCCATTTTTCCTTGTGTCTGAAAACTTCATACTGCACAAAAGTCTTCCAGAATATCAGCAGAATTCTTAGTCCAAGATTGCTATCTTTTCTTAACTTTTGACTTCTATCTCTCTTGAGCTCCACGCACCCATTGATTCTTGTGCTGCCCCCCTCGTGTTCTGTGCTTGTCCCAGACACGAATGACCACTGTCATATGTCTTGTCTCAGGATCTGGTACTCGGCACTGGATGGATATGGATGACCGGAACCCGGCTTTTATCTGCTGTCAACAGATGTTCTGCTTTTGGCGTAACTGTGGAGATTTTGTCTTGATTTGCAATATTTGGACTGGAAACCTGTACTCTGTAAATATGTAACAAACACGGATTAAAAGCACCTACCTATAAACACTCGAGTGTAAGAATGGACGGTATAAAATGTAATATTCTGGTATGAACAAATACCCCCAAACTTAACTTTTGCTCGTCCCGAGCAAAACCAATTATTCACAAAAATAAAATCCTAACCGCACTTTCGCAGGGAACGCGATTGCACCGAGCATGTGCAACAAGCCGTTAAACCTCTAGGTGTCCCTAGTAGGAGGAGTGTTGTCTCCTGAGGGTTTTCAGCGGATACTACCCACAAAATCCTGTCAAGCTAGTGTCATAAGTTAACATTGATTCTACACCTACAGTTTAGTATTTATGTTAGAAATTCTATCATCCTAAGTTAGAAATATCCAACCCTTATTTTTCACACCTCCTATCTATTTAACCTTAGGTCCTATACGTTCCAAAAAAGTTTAGAAAGATGTTGGTTCTTCTGAGTTTTCCTTCTAAAGTGCGGTCTCAAATCAGGGATTTTTATCAACTTTACAGAAAACACAAGTCTTATTCTTTATTTCTATCTTTTATTCAAACATCGATTGTATACCCCTACGTGTGTGTATATTTGCACCCCTACACTCAAGAATTCAATTCAAGCTATAATACCCTTGCCCTAATACCTAATACTACTTCTTTTCATTAAGGATGGACGGATTTGCTCACACACCTTTCATGCGACTATTAATGCTTCTTGAGGCACTAACGGCCGATTACTGAATGTGTGAACATTAAAGCGTAAATAGCAGTTTCCAGGTCTTGACTTTATTCTATTTTTTTTCTTTTTCTTTTTTCTTTTTTTTCAAGACCGGATATATTTTTCAATATGCTCTTTTGGTGTTTAGCTTTAAATACCGTTTTTTCTTTCATACTAGGCTTTCAGGAAAGAGTATTTCTAGGTATCCTCTACTATCCCAAGTTTCAAGATGCGTTTATGTGCAGTTTGTAGGGTATATACTTTCTAAATTTGAACTCAAGAAAAGAAACTATTTTTCAGACTTATCCTTCAGTAAAGCATCAATACTTTCCCTTCATCTTGACTTTAACTAAAGAACTGAACTCAAGATTACCTATTTCTAAAAAAAACTGTAAGGACGTATACTTACCAAGTTTAAACAGAATGAGGTTTATTTTTAGGGTTTTCAATTCCTAAGCCTAGAATTTAGTTATTTCTATCATATCAACTAATCTTTCGGAATAAAGATCTAAGTTACCCTATTAGCTAACTTGACGACAAAGTTTTTATATTTTTGGAAAATTTTCGATTTTTGTGGGTTTTTAATAAGGTATGCAAATGCAAAATATACAACTGAATGCGAAGGAAGAAAGCTTACCGAGCACACCCCCAAACTTAAACTTGACAGTGCCCTCACTGTCAGGCTACACCAAGAGGGTCAAAATTGTCGGCGCTCCCCCTAAAAACAAAGTATATACAAAAAGGAAAACAAAAAATATATACAAAAAAGGTGTCCCCCCCAAACTTAAGTAAAACAGTGTTTCCACTGTTAAGCGTTTGAAGTTCAGGATTAGGGGGGAAAGAACAGTATCAAGCTATACAAGGCCTTACACCGGCCAAAAGTTAACACCAACCATTCAAAGATTTTATCATGGTAAAGCAGTGGTTGGTGAAAGAAGGTGAAGAGGTAAGAAATGGAGAATACGCGAGACCGTATGCGGAGAGAAGCGGGATACGGTCTCGGTATATGAGAGGAAGAAGAATGACGGAAGGGAAAAAGAAGTGGAATACGAACTTGAGGGTGCAAATGGAGTAAATAGATTAGCACAATTTGTGATGACCGATGTGTGAAGAGCGATTGTGCTAATATATTTACCCGTCGAGAAATGGGGTCAAATCCCTCAAGATTCGTAAGAAACCATGGGTACGCCGAACTTGGTAAACCAGACACAGGAAATGAAAATGATACAGGTTCTTGCAAGGTCGGAATGATGGAAATGATGGAGGAAAGTGGTTGAGGAAGGGTATCGGTTAAGGGTTCTGGAGGGTGTACACAGTCAGCGAAAGGAACAGGATGAATTGGAAAATCCGACTCATCAAGCAAAACTGGTTCATCCTCAAAACTATCCTCAATATTCTCCTCAAAATTTAGCACATCCATGCTCTTCTCTTCAAAGTCCAGACGCATATGGGGTTCGGAAAAAACATTTAATGACTCGGGATGATGATTTGAAGAGACAAACTCAGCAAAATCTACGGGTTCATCATCCAAAATATCCCCAGCGTCAATATCCTCAATCAAATGAAAATCAAAATTCTCTGACACCTCATCAAAAGCATGGATATTAATCGATTTTGGTTCTAAGATGGAGGTGTAGAGGTCAAAAGGATTAGGTATGGTTTCACTTGGAAGGGACCCTTCACAATCGGGCAAATCAAACACTACGAAGTCGCACAACTCATTCATCATTCTATCTTCAATTGATAAATCATGTGGGATACTCGATAGACTTTCAAAATAGGAGTTGTGGGATTCAATTTGGGACGGGTAGGTTTGATTTGGAAGGGGGTACATCTCACTCTCTCCACTCAAATTCACAGCCTGTCCTACCGTCTCATCATACATTGAAAAAGTTTGAGCTAGTTGAAAACTAGCTACCGGGTCACTAGGTTGCATGAGGGCGGCCATGGACGCATTCAAATCCATCATCTGTTGGCTTGACGCTACCCTAAAGTCTTCCAACGACTGTTCTAGACTAGACATTGGTTGTGAAGGGGTTTCAGTAAAAGATTCAAAGTTGTTTGGATACTGAAAATTCCCAAATGGTGGTTCAGAAACAATGTCTAGGGAAGGTGAAAAAGTCGGGTAGGACTGGTAGGAATTGAATGGCTGGACAGGAGCAGGATCAACATTTGGATAAGAAGGTGAATGGAATTGTTGATCCCAAGAATTTGAAGTGGTGAAAGGAGTGAAAGATCGGCTACAGGATTGTTCAATACGTTCAGCAATAGACATTGGTCTTGTGGCTACAACTGGACTTTCAAAAGGGGTATCAACGCAAGAAGGGGTGAATGTTTGAAACGGTTGATACGAAGTGGATTGCGGGGTCCAGTTGTTCATCCTAGACGCGTCTATCCGATCTTTCAAAGAAATTTTGGGCATGGAGGGGTCGTTCGAAGTTCGACCAAAACAAGAACCGTAGGAAGTTATGTCTGGTTGTGGGTACCAAAGTTCGGCAAGAGTTTTGCGAGGTGGAGTACCCATGATATGAAGAGAGAAAGAGAGAAAGGCAGAGAAAAGGAGGGGAAAAAGAATGTGATATTTTTTTTTAGTTATATATTAACAAAAGAATGAAGTATACACACAAAAAGAATATGGACAAAAACAATCACGACACAAAAAAAATACCACACACCTGATCGTTCTAGGGTTAACCTAGGTCAACTAGACCTGCTCCAGAACTTGATTGTCGAAGTAAAACTGTGTCGAGAAACAGGCTCAAGATACACTGATCACGAGGCCAGGTAAGTGCAGAGATAAGGGGAGGTTTTCCAACGCTTTCGTGAAGTTCCTTAATTAAATAACCCTTTCTCTTTTGGCGGTTTCGCCGTTAACACTTTCCTAAACACCCCGTAAACAATATACCGTTAAGCAAGGTTCTAAACACAGTTAACTTCTCCTAGTGAGCGCGAAGTCCTTAAGGCTTAAAGTCTAGTTTCTTTTAAATTTTTGTGCGGGTAAACGTTATGCTCAAGTTCGTGATTTGTGGGCCACGGAAAAGGTGATGAAATCCTTTACCGTATGTTGTGGGGTTCGCTTGCCCTTAAGTCCGTATTAATTGATGCAATGCACAATTCAATAAAAATTCCATAAAGAATCAAAAAATTGTTTTTCTTTAGTTTAAGCGCGGCACTGCAACAAATACGGGTTAGTCAATTTTTAGCGTTTGCTAGCGATCCTGCAAAGAATCCTGCAAAGAATAGTATATTGGATGCGTCGGATTTGAGAAGAAGGTGTTAGTAAAATACGTACCGTTAAGTTTTGGGTTAGGAAACCCCCGTTGAATCAAATCCGGTAACCTTGAAAGGTTCGCTTGCGCGGGTCAAACTACCCGGATCTTTGGCACTGTACTTCGTAATCACCTTTGCCTTGAATGCACACTTTGCTCCCCACAATCGCAGTTTGCAAATACGCAAAAATCTGCACACTTGCCCACAAAAATTATCAAAAAAAACAAAAAGATTTTTTTTTAAAAATATATACAAAAAAAATATTAACCCGAATAACAAGAAAGAAAATACGCTACCGTCTCCCCGGCAACGGCGCCATTTGATCGCATGCTTTTGGCGTGTCGGATGTTCAAAGTTCTAAAGTTTACCGCGATCAGGACGGTGTCGCTATGCAGCTAGCCGGTTGAGCACGGGTCGATCCACAGGGAGATGGTTGTATGTCCGTTCTTGTCTTAGACGAGTCAATAAAGAATTTGTGTATGTTTGTTCGATCTAACCTATGTGTAATATTTGCAAGTATAAAATTGTTAAGAAAAGATACGAAAATGTAAGCTAAAGAAATCCGTACTCAAAACCTTTGAGCCGAGTCTTAACCAATTGAAGCTAGAGCAATTGGCAACAATGTGGATTAGGGGATTTAAGCGCGGTATTCGTGGAATACGGCTTATTTACCCTTGTCCTTCCGTTCTTGTCTCTTGCTTTCGCCTCCGGCCAAACCGAACGCAACCGGTCGCGGTTAGGAATCACCGTTACCTTGTCAGGGTACGGTGCCTAATGGAGCGCTTGCGTATCGTTTGGGCGGAGTTCAATGGAAAATACGGGAAAAGGAAATGGGCAAAGAAACGTTAACTTATAATACCGTATTTCTTCTTAATAATAATAATTACAATCATTCACAAAAGAGAACCAAAAAGAGAGAACAAAAAGAAAAGAACAAAGACAAGAAAAGATTACAAGTAATTAAGTGCATGAATTAAATTGCAAGAAAGTAAAGCAAGATAAGAAGCAAGTAATAAAAAGCGATAAAAAGAACAAGAAACTAGAACTCAAGACAAGCATGTGATCAATAGCCAACCCTTAAACTTGCAAGCTCAATCAAGAGGTTGCAAGATCAAGGGAAGGGTAGAGAACGCATGTGAAATGAAGCGCTAATTTCATAAGAAAATACGACCCTTGAGATCAATAACTAACCCTTAACCATTCAAGCTCAATGAAGAGGTTGAATGATCAAGAGAAAGCAAGAATCTCAAGGGGAAGAAGAAACAAAAGAGAATGATACAAAAAGCCCTCATCTTCATTGATCTCCCACTCAAATAGCTCTCACTACAATTTTCATGGAAAAAGAATGAAGAAGAAGAAGAAAAAAGACTAAATCCTAAAAAGAAAGAAGAACAAAGAATGACCCTTGGTTGGGCTCAGTTCTGGAGTATTTATAGGAGGGGAATGGGAAACCTAGGGCAACCATCTGCACATAAACAAAAGTACCAAACTACCCCTGAAAATTGACGCAGAGAGGAGACCACATGGCCGCGGATCCGCGGCCAATACCCCCTATTGGTCGCGGATCCGCGGCCGTATAGGTGAGTTGGGTCCTCGAAATTTGTGTGCTTCCCTGGTTCCATTTTTCCTTGTGTCTGAAAACTTCATACTGCACAAAAGTCTTCCAGAATATCAGCAGAATTCTTAGTCCAAGGTTGCTATCTTTTCTTAACTTTTGACTTCTATCTCTCTTGAGCTCCGCGCACCTATTGATTCTTGTGCTGCCCCCCTCGTGTTCTGTGCTTGTCCCAGACACGAATGACCACTGTCATATGTCTTGTCTCAGGAACTGGTACTCGGTACTGGACGGATATGGATGACCGGAACCCGGCTTTTATCTGCTGTCAACAGATGTTCTGCTTTTGGCGTAACTGTGGAGATTTTGTCTTGATTTGCAATATTTGGACTGGAAACCTGTACTCTGTAAATATGTAACAAACACGGATTAAAAGCACCTACCTATAAACACTCGAGCGTAAGAATGGGCGGTATAAAATGTAATATTCTGGTATGAACATCGGTCGAGAGGATCCCGTAGGTGTAATTTCTCCTTAAGAATCGTGAGGATTCCCAAGGGCGTTTTCTCTTGAAAGTCGTAAGGATCTTACAAGAGAATTTACTTCCTCACGAGTCGTGAGGACCCGCAAGTGATGGGTAAAGTTGTCCTTATCAGCATTTCACGGAGTTAAGGGTTGCTCTGGATGCATCCCACGGGTTCACTGCTGTGTTTGGCGAGAACCAGGCTCCGCTCTGGACGTTTTCCAGGATACCGTAGTTTAAAGACATCGCGGTCGAGGTTAAGGACATCATAGTCCGTGGATTTAAGGACTCCACAGTCCATTGTTAGTTTTAAGACATCACGGTCGAGATTAAGGACATCATAGTTCATGAGTTTAAGGACTTCACAGTCCAATGTTAGTTTTAAGACATTACGGTCGAGGTTAAGGACATCATAGTCCATGAGTTTAAGGACCTCACAGTCCGATGTTAATTTTAAGACATCACGGTCGAGGTTAAGGACATCATAGTCCGTGGGTTTAAGGACTCTACAGTCCGATGTTAGTTTTAAGACATCATGGTCGAGGTTAAGGACATCATAGTCCGTGGATTTAAGGACTCCACAGTCCGATGTTAGTTTTAAGACATCACGGTCGAGGTTAAGGACATCATAGTCCGTGGATTTAAGGACTCCACAGTCCAATGTTATGGGTGGTTGTTGGGACCCGTCACCTCTTTGAAGACGCTGAGGAATTACAACGACAAATATCAAAGTGAAAAGATGTACCCTTGAACCAAGATAAAATTAGTTTAAGGACATTACGGCCCATTGTTAGTCTTAAGACATCACGGTCGAGGTTAAGGACATCATAGTCCGTGAGTTTAAGGACCTCACAGTCCGATGTTAGTTTTAAGACATCACGGTCGAGGTTAAGGACATTATAGTCCGTGGATTTAAAGACTCCACAGTCCGATGTTTGCTCTGGATGCTTCCCACGGGTTCACTGCCGTGTTCGGCGAGGACCAGGCTCCGTTCCGGACGTTTTCCATTGGGTCAGAAGTGACATAATCCGCGTTCCATGTAGCCAGGAATTTTGCTCTAGATGCTTCCCACGGATTCACTGCCGTGTTCGGCGAGGACTAGGCTCCGCTCTGGATTCTTCACACGGGTTCACTGCCGTTCTCTGCGAGGACCAGGACCCGCTCTGGACTTTTTCCACGGGGTCAGAAGTGACATAATCCGCGTTCCACGTAGCCAGGAATTTTGCTCTAGATGCTTCCCACGGGTTCACTGTCGTGTTCGGCGAGGACTAGGCTCTACTCTGGATGCTTCACACGGGTTCGCTGCCGTGCTCTACGAGGACCAGGATCCGCTCTGGACATTTTCCACGGGGTCAGAAGTGACATAATCCGCGTTCCACGTAGCCAGGAATTTTGCTCTAGATGCTTCCCACGGGTTCACTGCCGTGTTCGGCGAGGACTAGGCTCCGCTCTGGATGCTTCACACGGGTTCGCTGCCGTGCTCTGCGAGGACCAGGATCCGCTCTGGATGTTTTCCACGGGGTCAGAAGTGACATAATCCGCGTTCCACGTAGCCAGAAATTTTGCTCTGGATGCTTCCCACAGGTTCACTGCCGTATTCGGCGAGGACCAGGCTCCGCTCTGGATGCTTCACACGGGTTCACTGCCGTGCTCTGTGAGGACCAGGATCCGCTCTGGACATTTTCCACAGGGTCAGAAGTGACATAATTCGCGTTCCACGTAGCCAGGAATTTTTCTCTAGATGCTTCCCACGGGTTCACTGTCGTGTTCGGCGAGGACTAAGCTCCGCTCTGGATGCTTTACACGGGTTCACTGCCGTGCTCTGCGAGGACCAGGATCCGCTCTGGATGTTTTCCACGGGGTCAGAAGTGACATAATCCGCGTTCCACGTAGCCAGGAATTTTGCTCTAGATGCTTCCCACGGGTTCACTGCTGTGTTCGGCGAGGACTAGGCTCCACTCTGGATACTTCACACGGGTTCAGAGTTGACATTATCCGCGTTCCACGTGACCAGGAAGGGTTGACTTTATCCGCATTTCACGGAGTCGGGGTTTGGCTCTCGGTCATCTGTGCACCGCCGAGTCATGGAACTGGGGGTTGCCACTGTTCCGCTTTGCTTGATGTTGTGTCTGTTGTAATGAGACGAATGTTGAGATGATCTCTAGGCTATTTGTGAACCGTTGAGATTTGGCTTCTTCTTTTGATGAAACCTGGGGAGGAAGGGTGTGGTTCCTTTTTTGTTTGCGCCTCTGGATTGTATACAGGGATTGATGTGATATCACCTGTAGGGCATAAATTTCATTTTTTTATTCTTTCCGCGATGCTCTATCATTTCAGTTTTTATATCGCGAAGGTCGCGATTGCCCAATCATTTCGGCTATTTTTCGCGGTGCCCAATCATTTCGGCTATTTATTTTATTTTTACTCGCTGCTTTTTATTGAGAGTTGCCCAATCATTTTGGCTATTTTGCATGCATACAATTTTTACTTGCTGCTTCTATTGCAAGTTGCCCCATCATTTCGGCTATTTCGTATTCATGTGTGGCTTGCTAGCTTTTCGCTGCAAGCTTGGGATTAGACACCGATTTCGGCATCAGCACCGCTACAACTGGAATATTGCCAGGAGCGAATCATCACTTGCCTCTGTCGATATCGAACAAAGGTGGCTTAGCGAACAGGGTTAGGATTCTGTCGACTAAGGCTTTTGACTTCATGAGCCGTAAGGGTCTTACAAAGGTATTTCTCCCTGCGAGTCGTGAGGATCTCATAGGTGTGTTTTCTCCTTAGGAATCGTGAGGACTCCTAAGTCTATGCTCTCTTATAAATCGTAAGGATCTTACAAGAGATTTTTCCCCTTATAAGTCGAGAGGACTCACAAGGGTTGCTCACCGTGCGAACATATCTCTAGTCACGGATGGGACTTGGTTAGGGAAATGTTTATTCACGCCCGTGGATTGTATACAAGGGTCAGCATTGAGCCGCTTGTAGGACAGTATTGGATATTGTGGGTGCTGCTTAAGAACAGGTTCAGCTCCCTATAGCTTAAGACTTTTGAATTTTATGAGCCGTGAGGGTTTCATAAGAGGATTCTCCTTATAAGTCGTGAGGATCTCGCAAGTGTAATTTCTCCTTAGGAATCGTGGGGATCCCTAAGTGTGTTGCTCCCTTGTGAGTCGTAAGGATCTCACGCGGGTGATTTCTCCTTACAAGGTCGAGAGGACCTTGCAAGTGTCTTTTAACGAGGTTGGGCCCTTTCGGGTTTTCACAAACACTCGCCTGTAGCCCTGCTGTTTTTACTCACGGAGCCCTTTCGGGTTTTCATCCGTGCCCACTTTGCTTATAGGAATACCGTTTCCCCCCTTTTTTTATTCTTTCCTTTTTTTTTTCAAACGAGGTTGTGCCCTTTTGGGTTTTCACAAGACTCACCAGTAGCCCTGCTGTTTTTACTCACGGAGCCCTTTCGGGTTTTCATCCGTGCCTACTTTGCTTATGGACGTACCGTTTTCCTTTTTTTTTTCTTCTTTTTTTTGTATCAGCTTTGGGATGTTGCAATTCACAGTAGTTTCTCGACATCTCGGTCAACAGCTAGTTTTAGGACATAGTGGTCCGTCGTTAGTTTAAGGACGTTTCGGTCCGCTGCTAGTTTAAGGACGTTTCGGTCCGTTGTAAAGTAAGCCGGTTACTACTTACAGAGTTTGGGCTTAGGAAGATAGCGGGCGGACATAGTCTTCGTCATCTATCATTGACCTAGGCCGTGACTCGTCAAGTGTAGTACTTCTTCAGGAAGCGACCGTTTATTGGCCTGAAAGGTCTTTCACCATGCATGTCCATGAGTAGATAGGCTCTACCCTGGTAGACCTTGTCTATGATGTTTGGGCCTTCATAGTTCGGCTCGAATTTTCCCCGCTTGGCGCGATTGGGGATCATAGGTCTTTTGACCACTAGCACGGGTTCGCCTTGGCGGAATGTCCTCGGCCTGGTCAATTTTTCATATGAGCGCGTCATCTTTGCTTTATAAGCTTCCATATTTTTCTGCGCCAGGAGCCGGATTTCATCAAGGGCATCGAGCTCCTTGAGGCGAAGGTGAGCGTTCTCTTCGTCCGTTAGCTCATAATGAACTGCCACTCGTAGAGAGGGTAGCTCTATCTCGAGGGGGAGTACCGCTTCTGTACCGAATATCAATACGTATGGAGTTGTGTTCGTGGCCGTCTTGAACGTAGTTCGATACGCCCAGAGAGCTTCTTGCAGTCTCTCGTGCCAGTCCTTCTTATTTCGGGACACCGCCTTTTTCACTATCTTTGTCAAGGTCTTGTTGAAAGCCTCAGCTAGACCGTTAGCTCGGGGATTATAAACTGAGGAGTATCTCCAGTCTATGTTGTGCTGTTGTGCGAAGCGGCTGATCTTGTGGCTTCTGTAGGCTGGCCCGTTATTGGAGATGATCCGTCGCGGAGTTCCAAACCGATAAATAACGTGCGTCTTGATGAAGTGGAGGATATTCTCCGTCTTCACTTCGCTCAGCGGTACTGCTTCTGCCCATTTGGAGAAGTAATCAGTTGTCGCCAAAATGAAACGATGTCCTCTGGACGATGCCGGTTCGAGGGGGCCGATTATGTCAGCTCCCCACATTTCGAACGGCCAGCTAGCCATTGTCGGGTGTAGTGGGTTTGGATGCTGGTGGATGAAGTCCCCATGGATCTGGCATGACTGGCATTGCTTTGCATACTCGAGGCAGTCCTGAATCATTGTGGGCCAATAGTAACCCATCTTTTTGATCTTCAACTTCATCTTCGGCCCGGCTTGGTGAGAACCGCAGAGTCCGTCGTGAGTTTCCTGAATGACTCACTTCACCTCTTCAGGTCCCAGACATCTCAACCACAGAGAATCAAATAACCTCTTGTACAGAGTATCGTTGACGAAGGCAAAAGATAGGGCTCGCTTCATGAGCTGATGTTTTGAAGACGCATCTTCAGGTGTTCGACGGAATTTAAAGTAGTCTATAAAGACTTCTCTCCAGTCCTTGATCTTTTCTTGGTCGTTTACTTGTAGAGCCATTTGCTCGGTCGCTCCCTTTTCTTCGGACGACTCCGGAGATATTTCCGCCGGTACAAGAACCCGACGTCTTTGCACAACGATCCTCACGTCATCGAGGTTCTCATCGGCCAATTCTTTAGCAAGCTTGGCTAATGCATCCGCTTTGCTATTTTCCGCACGCGGTATGCTTTCCAAGGTGTAGGAAGGAATTTGAGTCAGCAGTTGCTGTACTCTCTCGCCGTACTTTCCCAGTTCTGGTTTGTACGTTTGATAGTCGCCGTTTACTTGACTAACGACCAGTTGGGAGTCTCCGTATATGAGGAGGTCTACAATTCCCATGTCGATGGCGATCTCGAGGCCTGCTATCAAAGCTTCATACTCGGCTTCATTGTTTGTCCTCGGCTCTGTTAAGGAGAAAGCAAAGTGCATTATTCCTCCTTGTGGGGTCACGATGATAAGGCCTACCCCTGATTTGATTATGGGCGTGTTCTGTTTGCGATTCTTCATAGAATACGCTCCATCAAAATAAAGTTCCCATCGGGTATCACCACCGTCGATCGCATCAAACGCATGTTGGTCTGGCAGTTCGCAATTCAAGGGAGAATCGGCCGGTATCGGATGTTCGACGAGGAAATCGGCGATGGCCTGGCCTTTCACTGCCTTAAGAGGCTGATAAGTTATTGCGAACTCTATTAAGAGCAAGGCCCATTTAGTGAGCCGACCTGTCAATATGGCCTTTGACATCAAATATTTGAGAGAGTCCACCTTCGATATAAGACGGACTTCATGCACCAATGCATAGTGCCGGAGTTTCGTTATCGCGAAGATCAATGCCAGGCAGTGTTTTTCAATGGGAGAATAATTGCTTTCTGCCCCCAGGATAACTCGACTCAAATAGTAGAGGGCTCTCTTCTTCCCTTGGTCGTTCTCTTGTGCCCATAATGCGCCTAAGGAACCTTCGAGGGCTGTTGTATAAAGAATGAGAGACTTCCCTTGACCGGAGCGGCCAGTACTGGCGGATTCTGCAAGTATTTCTTGATTTCGTCCAGCGCGCTTTGTCATTTGTGATCCCAGACGAACGGGGTCCCCTTTTTCATCCGGTGACTGTAAGGACGGCACTTGCCTGAAAGATTGATTATAAATCGCCGAATATACGTGGGCTTCCCTTGGAAAGACCGCAATTGCTTGAGAGTTCTTGGCGGAGGCATCTCCATAATTGCCTTGATCTTTGACGGATCTATCTCGATACCTCGGCGTCGGACGACGAATCCTAGGAATTTGCCCGAGGAAACTCCAAATGCGCATTTGAGAGGGTTCATCTTCAAGTTGTACTGCCGAAGGCGTTGAAATACGATCTTCAGATGTTCGAGATGTTCCTCGTATGATTTACTTTTAACCACGGGGTCGTCGATATAACATTCGACGATTTCATGTATGAGGTCATCGAAGATTCTCGTCATGGCCCCCTAATAGGTGGCACCGGCGTTCTTTAGACCGAAGAGCATCACCTTGTAGCAGAATATACCCAGAGGGGTCCGGAACGCGGTGTGCTTCTGGTCCTCAGGATGCATCTTTATCTGATTATATCCTGATGAGCCGTCCATGAAGGAGAAGACTTCGTAAGTGGACGTGTTGTCTATCATCAGCTCGGTGACCAGTACCGGGAAGTCGTCCTTCGTGCAAGCTTTGTTGAGATTCTAAAAGTCTACGCAGATGCGCACCATCCCATTCTTCTTCATCACTGGGACGATGTTGGAGATCCAATCAGGATACTGAACTTCTTGGATGAAGCCGGAGTTGATTAGGTTCTTGACCTCGGCGTTGATACCCATCTCAAGATCGAGCCACATTCTTCTCGACGTTTGTTTGATCGGCTTGACGTCCGGAGATATCGCCAATTTGTGGACAGCAATTTCTGGATCTAGTCCTGGCATCTCGGAATAGTTCCATGCAAAGCAATCTCTATGCTGCAGGAGCACATCTTTTAGTGTAGCCACCCTTTCTTCAGACAACAGCTCACTGACGAATGTTGGCCGCGGGTCACTCGCCGTCCCCAAATCAATTTTCTTGAGGTTATCTGCGGTAGTATGTATTCCATCCTCCAGCTCTTTCGGTGCCGATGGAAACTCTGAGATCACCTCATCATCATTGTTTTCGAAGCACCAGGGGAGGTCATCCATATTCTCAGGCTCTTCTTTTAATAGTGTTATCATATCACAGGTACGAGCTCGCTTCCAAGACCGATGTTGATCTGGTTCTATTCTCGCTGTATGCGCGGCTTTTGGTTCATGCCTCTGCGGCGGAGTTATCCTCCAACTACTGGATAGAGCGAACTTGCCGAGCTGATATTGGTCTTCAACCCAGTTCTTGAAGGTGAAGCAGTCTTCGAGAGGGTGTCCTATTGCTCGGTGATAAGAGCAATAGTCTGGATGAGAGACCTCGTTATCTTGCTCGGGGTGCTTGGACTCCGGGAGTGTAAGCATTTGATGTCTTATGGCAAGATCAAGTATCTTCTTTGTCTTGTCTTGAGGAAAAGAGTATGCTCGACTCATTTTCTTCATAAGGGACAAATCCGGACCGCTCGATTCCCGATCGCGTGACTTCTTGGTCCCGCTTTGTCGCTGTCGAACGCCTTTTCCGCTCTTTGACTTGTTTCTGCCTCTGCGTCGGGCCTTTTGAATGACGGGTTGACAGGGAGGAGCATTTTCATCTTTCGCAGCCTGTTGAAGAAGGCATTGCGTCCTGGCTTTCTCGTAGATGGCCATTTCACGATTATGGTCGTCTCGAACTTTTTGACCAGCTTCCATTATAAGCTTGTCCATTTGTTCTTCGAACGACGGACTGGGCATTTTCATGCCGGGGGCTCTTTCTGCTTCATGGTTAGCATTCTCCCATTGAGCATCTCCTTCTTCATCAAAGTCATGTACGACATAGCAGTCGCGGAGTAGCTCCCGTTTCTTGGACCGAACATATCCAAGCCCGATATCTTCCATTCTCCCGTTAGGCAACTTGCGCTGAGTTCCGGGAACGTTCCAGATCCTGTCATAGAACTTAGCTTTTCGAGCAGTCTGTTTGAGGGGTATCCCTTGGCTCTTCAATAGCCTTTTCAAGCCTTCTGTGTAATGTCTAGGTAGACGGATGGGCTGTAGCCTGTCAAGTATAGAATCTGCGCTATGCCAAACTTCTTTCTCCACTCTTGTTTCCGTGGATCGGTAGAATATGATTGCCTGTTCACCTTTTCGCCTGGGAGGGACGTAAAATGTTTGTAGCTCTTGCACGCTATAAGCTTCAAGTGCATCGAGATCTTTGTAGTGCTCCCGCGGAATCATGGTAATTTGCAAACTTTGATTATCACCAGCGAGCGATTGTATTGGTGGCCGAGCGGAGAATATAGCATCGACCTCGTCTTCCGAATCGTTGCCAAAGATCAACATAGGAGCGGACGGTCCCGGCTTGTTGTACTGGGGTGGACCTGAATAAACTATCTCTTCCTCTTCCTCAGTATCACTGCCGAAGACAGGAATGATGGTGATAGCTTTGTTCTCCGGTTTGTGACATCTTTCCGTGTCCTCGAAATCTGGAAAAAAGTATTTTGCATCTTCATACTTGCGGACTTCGTTCATGGAGAATGGGTTCAGTTCTCCTGTTACGGTATACTCGAGACCATCCTTAAAGTATTTCATACACTAATGTTGTGTAGAATGGATGATGTTGTACTCGTGTAACCAAGGCCGGCCGAGCAAAGCGTTATAGCATGTCTTGGCGTCAATGACATGAAATTTAATGTCTGTGACAAGCAGCCCGAAGCGTAGCGTCAGTATCACAGACCCGAGAGTCCGTGATGATTGGGAGTCAAAACCGGAGATGGTGATTTTATCACAAGCGAGATGCTGGATGCTCATGTAGATTTCCTTCAACACTCGCACGTTGAGGAGATTGACGGAAGACCCATTGTTGACCAGGATTTTTCCTATCTTTATATCGTGGCAGTATCCTGAGACATAGAGGGGACGGTTATGCTCGCACGTCCCAAGGAGGAGATCTTCATCACCGAAGGTGATATCGACTGTGTGTACTTCTTCCAGCTCGTCCTTCATCTTTTCTTCGGCAATGAAGTCTTGGAATTGCTCTGGCTCTTGTAGCGCCTTAATCAATGAATCTCTCACTTCTTTGGATAGTAAAAGGGCGTCGAGAATGCTGAGCTGCGAGGGTAACTTCCTCAAGTGTGCCAGAACGTTGTAGTCCGCCTTACTTTTCTTTGGCGGGTCCTTGGCAGTCAGCTCTTTCATGACTTGGTCATCCAGGGCGATATCCTCAGAGACCTTTTCTTTTCCCTTATCTTTTCTATTCGTGGGTCCGAGATTCTTTTCTGGAAGCGTATGGTTGCGCAGCTGAATATTTTCACAGGCCTTCGGTTCTTCCTCTTTCCCAAAGGTGGATTCTTTGAAAAGAGGGCTAAGAGTCATTTCCTCGTCAGAGTCGCTCCCGAAGGTGAGAATCTGCGATCCCCCGGTGTTGACCGTGCGACAGTTACCGGTAGTTCTTTTATGCTCCTCTGTCGTACTTCTCTGCTCCCGCCGAGTTTTGCGTTTCATCTGCTTGAAATGTTGTCGGTAAGCAACATATCCCTGCCACCATATTTTAAAAGCGTTGCACTCTTCGGTGGGGTGTGCGATCTTTCGATGATATAGGCAGTAGCTAGGATGCATCTCTGCTTCACTGACAGTGTTTCCTTCGGAGGGTGGTAGATTCATTCCCATTGATATGGCTTTAGCAAACATTTTCCTCGTCTTGAACTTGTTTTTATTCTCGATGAATGTCCCTTGATTTAGCGGGAGTGTCTCGACTCTTTCGTCTAGCCGCCGCCGTTTGGCTCTTTCAAATATGGCCATCTCACGCTCCCGATCGGCATTATTTTTCAGATGAATTTCATTCAGGAAGGCGTCGATCATTTCGTCTGACGACCATAGGAGTTCCGGCTTGGGACCTGCCCCCGGTCTTTCTGTGCAAGGAGCTTCTTCATCGTCTGTAGATGAGTGAGATATCACATGACAACTTGCTACGTAATCCTCAGATCCATCCGACGAGTCTTCTCCATCATCTTGGTCCTTAAGGACGTGGCCGAGGAACTCTTGAAGCGTGATTGGGGTTCGCGCCTTCTGGTTGTACTCTTCCAGCGCGTCAATCTGTTTCTGTAGGTCCGTGCGCTTGTCGCCAGACTTCACGGGCTTTTTGGATTTCTTCTTCTTTTTCAAAGATTTCGACGGCTGGGTGTGAGCACTCTGGCTATCACCACCAATATTTAGAGTTGGGCGCGGCTTCAGCATCCCTTCGATAATCTGGGGTTCCAGCGGATTCTTCCACCTAATCGCCGGGCATGTCTGGAGATCATTCAGCATTCTTTTGGTTTTGGCCGAAAGAACGACCTCCCATGGTGCTTCTTCAACAAAAGAGCACGTTGCCCCCGGTGTGTCCGTCTTCTTAGGAGTGTGTGGTTGCGGTGGGTTTACCTTCCACTTCTCAGACAGCGCAAACTTGCCTTGTAGGTACTGATCCTCGATCCATCCCTTAAAGACGAAGCAATCTTCGATCGGATGGCTTACCGTTTGGTGGTAAGGGCAATAATTAGGATTATTCACGTTGCTGGGTTACGGTGGTCGCCTTGGATTTGGCAAATTGATAAGCCTGTTGCGCACCGCTAGCTCGAACAGCCTCTTTGTTTTATCCTGCGAGAATGAGTAAGAGCGCTTCATTTTATCATTGTAATAGCACCGTCTCTCTTCCAACTGATCCGTTAGCCTTGGAGCATCGGGATGTTGTTGGGTGTTCGCAACGAAGGTCGCCTTCCCTTTACCCTTTTTGTTCCGCGGTTCCGGTTTCGGAGGAGACGGTCTGTGACCCATTTGATCCATCTGGGCTAGCTTATCGATTAAAGCCTGGAACGTGGTCGGTTTGAAGAACATCATGAACTGTGAAATAGTTGCATGAGGGTCTAGGGTGCCCATGAACATGCCAACTGCTGGTGCTTCTTCGATGCGCTGTTCGCACTTTGACCACAGATTTCGCCATCGGATTGCGTATTGAACCCAAGTTTCACCCGGCCTTACTCTCGCATTGATCAATGTTATTATCGGGGTGCGTTCACTTGCGCTCGCGAATCGCTGGGTGAGCAATAACTCCATTTCTGCAAAAGTTTTGACGGAGTCGTTTGGAAGTTCGGAGTACCATTCAAACGCCGTTTCTGATAAGCTGCCGACGAATTGGCGGAGAAAAAGCTTATCATCGCCCCCGGTGTTGCCGCACAGAGCTCTGAACTGGGCGACGTGCTGGTGGGGATTGCCCGTCCTCTTGTACACGTGGAATTTGGGGATTGTGTATCCCGGTGGGTATCTTATCTGGTCATACCAGCCCGGATATGGTCGCCCAGTTTTGACGATTTGGTCGGCCGCTTCATTTGTCTAGTGAACTCGTATTTGTTGAGCAATATAATTGTTCCCCTCCGAACGACGGCGCGACTGGACGTCTCGCCTGAAATTTGGGGCAGATGCTAATTGGTGCTATCCGTCCACCTCTCCGAAGATGCCAAGTTGATTTATGGCACCGTACATCAAAGGTTTGAACGGATGCGTCCGATGTAGCAGACTTCGTCAGATTTCCCCTCGCTTGAGGGGTTTTTTGATTGTGGGGACGCTCTTCCCTGCAGGCGCAAGCCCCTGCAGTTAATTACGCTACCGCGTCGCGGTAACCACTTTCTCCTTCTCCAGATGGTCACTTCGTGTCGTGTGTATTTATTTTATGTTTAGTTGCCCGTGGATTGTATACGGAGACTGAGTTATGTCGTCGCCCGTAGGGCGTGGACTAGTCCAAATCCGTATTATCTTAGATTTGGGTTTGGGGGTTTGGGTTTAAGGATACGTTAGCCTCATTTGAGCCTAAGATTGACTTAAACGTTTGTTAAGGATACGTTAGTCTAGTTTTTAGACTAAGATCGACTTAACGGGATCGTTTAGATCCAACAAGAGAGCAATAAAAGAGGGGGCTCTGTTGTTTAGTTTAGTGACGTTACGGTCGGTAGGTAGTTTAAAGACATTGCGGTCCATGGATAGTTTAAGGACATTGCGGTCCATGGGTAGTTTAAGGACATTGCGGTCCAATGTTAGTTTTAAGACATTGCGGTCAAGGTTAAGGACCTCATAGTCCGTGGATTTAGGGACTCCACAGTCCGTAGTTAGTTTTAAGACATCCCGGTCAAGGTTAAGGACGTCATAGTCCATGGGTTTAAGGACCCCACAGTCCATTGCTAGTTTTAAGACATCTCGGTCAAGGTTAAGGACCTCATAGTCCATGGGTTTAAGGACCCCACAGTCCATTGTTAATGTGTGGTCATCGGGACCCGTCACCTCTTTGAAGACGTTGAGGAATTACAACGCCAAGTATCAAAGGAGTGAAGAGATGTACCCTTGAGCCGGGGTGGATTAAATATTCTTTGGCCCAATTTGGGATCAAGACCAATTAATTATGTTATGAGCCCATTAGCCCAGTTAAGTCTGAATTGAGGACTTATGGCCATCTTGGGCTAAGTCCAATTATGTTTGGAATATTGGCTTCTTGTTGGTCCATTGAAGGAGAGGCTTTGCCTCTGGCCATTTAGCCAATTGGGCTAACGTTAATTCAACAGTGTTGAACACTGGGATCAAGTTAGTGTTTTAACACTAAAAGAAAGTTGGTGTTAAACACCAGCTACAGGGGGTTCAAATTAGTGTTAAACACTAGAGCAAATCAGTGTCAAACACTAGCAGCAGAGGCTTCAAATTAGTGTTAAACACTAAGAAATTCAGCGTTAAACACTGCAAATAAAGTTCTTTGATTAGTGTTGAACACTAAGGCCAAACAGTGTTTTAACACTAGATTCAGGGGTTCCAATTTAGCGTTAAACACTAAGGCAAGAGGGGTCACGTGGGAGCACATGAGGGCGCCCTCCCTTCATTTGTTCTGCTGAGAATATCACATCTTTTGGAGCATCACGTGCCATCACGTGACGGGTGTTTAAATGCTTGTATGTTAAAGCCTCTGCCAAGGGTCACGTGGGTCACGTGAGGCACTGCCTCAAAGGGGCTTTTCTGTAGATCTTTTTAGGGGTCACGTGGTGACACGTGACCCTGCCTCTATATATGTTTTTTAAAAGATCTGTTAATCCCTTTCAGGAATTAAATTCCTCGTAGGGTTGAACCCTAACAATAATTTTAGAGGAATTAAATTTCTATTTCCATTTGAAGATTTATATTCTGGGATAGAGTTGAACTCTGAATTTTCTGTAGGAATTAAATTCCTCATATATGTGAAGAACTGAATTCTATCATAGGGTTAAACCCTAATAAAAGCTTTAAGGAATTAAACTCCCACTCTCTGTTAAAGAATTATTCTGGGGAATGAGATTCTGTCATAGGGTGAAACCCTAATCTCTTCTTTCTTAAGGGAATTAAATTCCTGTTGTTTTAACAGAACTAAGTTCTTAACTAGGGTTGAACCCTGATTCTGTTCATTCTGAAGGAATTAAATTCCCATAACATAGGGTCAAACCCTAATTTTATTTTAAAGGAATTAAATTCCTATAGTTCTGTGAAAATTAAATTCTCATGCTTCCATTCCCTCTCTATGCTTTGGATCTGCATGGCAGGATCTCAACCCATTGAGAATTAAATTCTCAACTCAAGGGGAGATGTGCACTTTACAGATCCTCCACCAAAGAGAGAACAATGTTCTTCTGTTTTATATCAGAGTTAAACTCTGTTGAGAATTAAATTCTCTTTTTCTTTCAAAAAGCCTTCATTTTCTTACCTAGGGTTTTCTTTTGCAGAAGATCCAAATTCCTCCAAAGTATCAAGGCTCTCTTCTTTTTTTCTTTGTATCGATTCCTTTCTGTCTCTCTGTGTGTGTCTCTTGGCTCCTATTTATAGGAGAAGCAGCCGAATCAATTAGTTTTGGTGAATCTTTCATTGATAGATTTAATTTGTATTCACCATTCGTTTTGGACCTTTGGATTATTAGGTGAATTTTATTCACCATTGGATTTTAAATCCAGAGATTCTCCTTTGTTATTTCGGTTAGATCTTAATGGGAAATCTTTCCAAGTTCAGGCTTTTTCCATAGATAGGTGACATTTAATCACCTTTAAATCTTTAGTTCAATCGGTTCCAAATAATCATTTTCCTTTGGAAAGATTTGAAAGGTCTTTTCTCAGAATTTAATTCTGTTAACAGATAGGCTTTGAAAGCCGGTCACATGTGGCCACGTGACCCTTGGTCACGTGTGGGCACGTGACCCCCTTGGAACGAGCCCGCTTCTTTCTTTTTGCGTTCTGTCTTCTGGTCGCTGCTTAGCTGTCACGTGCCACCACGTGACCCCTGGTCACGTGCTACCACGTGACCCCTGGTCACGTGTGAGAACGTGACCCTCGTCTGGAGCCTTTTTCTTGATTTAATCAGAGAACTGTTGTGTCTTTGCCGCTGCTTTTAAATGTCACGTGGGAGCACGTGACCCTTTCTGAAGCCCTTTTCTTTAACTGGATCTGCCTTGCCGATACTTTTAGATGTCACGTGCCAACACGTGATTGCTGGTCACGTGTAAGCACGTGACCCTTTTCTCAATCCTCTTCCGTAGGCTTTCCTGATTTTAAATCAGGAAACAAATGCCCCCACAGCGTTGTTCTCGCGTGCCTGCACGTGAGTGCAACGCTGTCACTTTTGTGACCGCTGGATCTGCTTTGGGGAGTAGGGTAGACGAAACGTCCTTTCAGAAGCGCCTTCACTTTTTCATCTCCTTCCTTTCAAACCTTTCTTTTAAGAATTTGATTCTCGTTCTCAGAGCTTAGTTCTCTGTTGTGTCTGTGCAGTGCCGCCTTATTTTCCAATCAAAGGCTAGTGCTCACGTGTTGCGTATGCAGGGATCTGCTTGATGGGGACGTTTCATTTCCCTAACCTAATTCCAATGCGTCGTTGGATTTCATTTCCAACGCTCTCCCCTTCTTTCCGGGATTTGAGAATAGTCCCACCATGCACAACATTTTTTGTGCATAGCATTAAATGCTCCCCTTTATAACCTGAACCCCATGCCTTACTTCTTTTCTTCACAGAGAAACCCATTCATACCTTAAGGTGGTCATCTTTGAGAACCCGATCAATCGCCATGGCTTGCAATCGTCCCCATGCTCGTCGGCAACCATGGGAGGTGCCCCTTGAGGAGATAATCCCTCGCTTCGCTGCGCGGCTGGCCGATCCCCTTCTCACCAACGCTCAATGTGACATGGTGATGTACGAGCTACTGACTCGTCGGGGCTCTCCTCTTCCCATGGGCTCCATTTGGCTCCGGATGACCCTCCTGTCTGTGCTTGCCGATATACCCCCTCATCCGGCGGAGATGACTTCGGCGATCCTTGACGTGGCGGAGGACAAGCTTGAGTGCTTTCACGAGGCTTGTCTAATCACTCAGGCTCTGAAGGATCACTCAGTTCATATACTGAGTCAGATACGAGCCCGTCGGGCCGTCATGTCTGCTTTCGCTGATGAGCACGGCTCCAACCGATGGGGAGTGACTCCTCGCGAAAACCGTCGTTTTGACGTGCTGGAGAGGGCGGAGAGGAAGCTGGAGAATTTTGTGTTTTGCTTTGTTAACCCTTGCATTTCTGATCCCTTGTTTGGTGATCTTTTCCCGGTAGTGTAGTATGTTTGAATCAATGTACTCCTTTTATCATTGGCGGTTTGCATGCTTTCTGTTGAATTTTCATGTTTGTCAGATAGTCGTACGTGTGTCTTGCGAGCTGCACGTTTTACTCATGGGAATTTTCTTTAATTGCGAGCACCGTCGTTACGTTGCATGCGCGTCAGTGCCTCGGGTAACATTTCCTTTTAAACATTCGTATAGTTGCAAATGCGTGCCTGATAGGATACAGATCAGAAACTTGCTTCGTTATCTCCCATATCGGGTGGTTTGTGCTGGCTTTAGATCGAGTATCGTTGTCGAAGGGAGGTTTATAAGTGAAGACATATTTTTCTCCTCAATGGTGTGTCCCCTTTCTATTGAATGTGTTCTGCGGACAATTTATCTTGATCTCTTTGCAGGGCAGCGATGGCTTAGGATTCAGGGTTAAGATCTGCTTCCTAAGACTTTTGCACTTTATGAGCCACGAGGGTCTCATAAAGAGTTTTTTTTTCCCTACAGGTCGAGAGGATCCCATAGGTGTAGGTTCTTCTTAAGAATCGTGAGGATTCTTAAGCGGGTTTTCCTTTGAGAGTCGTAAGGATCTCACAAGAGAGTTTTTCTTCCTTACAGGTCGTGAGGACCGGCAAGTGCTGGATGTGGTCACCCTTATTCGTGTTTCACGGATTCAGGGGTTTCTCGAGGCATCGTAGTTTAAAGACGTCGCAGTCAAGGTTAAGGACATCATAGTCCGTGGATTTAAGGACTGCACAGTCCGATGTTAGTTTTAAGACATCACGGTCAAGGTTAAGGACCTCATAGTCCGTGGATTTAGGGACTCCACAGTCCGATGTTAGTTTTAAGACATCACGGTCAAGGTTAAGGACCTCATAGTCCGTGGATTTAGGGACTCCACAGTCCGATGTTAGTTTTAAGACATCACGGTCAAGGTTAAGGACCTCATAGTCCGTGGATTTAGGGACTCCACAGTCCGATGTTAGTTTTAAGACATCACGGTCAAGGTTAAGGACCTCATAGTCCGTGGATTTAGGGACTCCACAGTCCGATATTAGTTTTAAGACATCACGGTCAAGGTTAAGGACCTCATAGTCCGTGGATTTAGGGACTCCACAGTCCGATGTTAGTTTTAAGACATCACGGTCAAGGTTAAGGACCTCATAGTCCGTGGATTTAGGGCCTCCACAGTCCGATGTTAGTTTTAAGACATCACGGTCAAGGTTAAGGACCTCATAGTCCGTGGATTTAGGGACTCCACAGTCCGATGTTAGTTTTAAGACATCACGGTCAAGGTTAAGGACCTCATAGTCCGTGGATTTAAGGACTCCACAGTCCGATGTTAGTTTTAAGACATCACGGTCAAGGTTAAGGACCTCATAGCCCGTGGATTTAGGAACTCCACAGTCCGATGTTAGTTTTAAGACATTACGGTCAAGGTTAAGGACCTCATAGTCCGTGGATTTAAGGACTCCACAGTCCGATGTTTGGTTGCAGGGACCCGTCACCTCTTTGAAGACGTTGAGGAATTACAATGCCAGGTATCAAAGGAGTGAAGAGATGTACCCTTAAACCAAGGCAGAATCCGTAGGGAATCGAGGTGGTTGATTGTTAGTTTTAAGACATTACGGTCGAGGTTAAGGACATCCTAGTCCGTGGATTTTAGGGACTCCACAGTCCGGTGTTTGCTCTGGATGCTTTACACGGGTTCACTGCCGTGCTTGGCGAGGACCAGGCTCCGCTCTGGGCGTTTTCCGCATGGTCAAAGAGTGACGTTATCCGCGTTCTACATAACTAGGAATTTTGCACTAGATGCTTCACACGGGTTCACTGCCGTGCTTGGGAAGGACTAGGCTCCGCTCTGGATGCTTCACATGGGTTCACTGCCGTGCTCCGCGAGGACCAGGATCCGCTCTGGACGTTTTCCATGGGGTCAAAGAGTGACGTTATCCGCGTTCCACGAAACAAGGAATTTTGCACTAGATGCTTCACACGGGTTCACTGCCGTGCTTGGCAAGGACTAGGCTCCGCTTTGGATGCTTCACACGGGTTCACTGCTGTGCTCCGCGAGGACCAGGATCCGCTCTGGACGTTTTCCATGGGGTCAAAGAGTGACGTTATCCGCGTTCCACGTAACCAGGAATTTTGCACTAGATGCTTCACACGGGTTCACTGCCGTGCTCGGCGAGGACTAGGCTCCGCTCTGGATGCTTCACACGGGTTCACTGCCGTGCTCCGCGAGGACCAGGATCCGCTCTAGACGTTTTCTACGGGGTCAAAGAGTGACGTTATCCGCGTTCCATGTAACCAGGAATTTTGCACTAGATGCTTCACACGGGTTCACTGCCGTGCTCGGAGAGGACTAGGCTCCGCTCTGGATGCTTCACACGGGTTCACTGCCGTGCTCCGCGAGGACCAGGATCCGCTCTGGACGTTTTCCACGGGGTCAAAGAGTGACGTTATCCGCGTTCCACGTAACCAGGAATTTTGCACTAGATGCTTCACACGGGTTCACTGCTGTGCTTGGCAAGGACTAGGCTCCGCTCTGGATGTTTTCCACAGGGTCAAAGAGTGACGTTATCCGCGTTCCACGCAACCAGGAATTTTGCACTAGATGCTTCACACGGGTCCACTGCCGTGCTTGGCAAGGACTAGGCTCCGCTCTGGATGCTTCACACGGGTTCACTGCCGTGGTCCGCGAGGACCAGGATCCGCTCTGGACGTTTTCCACGGGGTCAAAGAGTGACGTTATTCGCGTTCCACGTAACCAGGAATTTTGCTGATTGTATCCGCATCTCACGGGATGGAGATTTGACTGTTGGCGATATGTATACCACCGAGTCATGGAACTGGGAGTTGTCGCTGTTCCGCTTAGCTTAGAGTTGTATCCGTTGTTACGAGACGAGTGTTGAAACGATCTCCAGGTCTCCTTTGGCTCGTCTAGACTTGGCTTCTTCTTCTGATGAAAACTGGGGGAGAAGTATGATCCCTTTTTGTTTACGCCCTTGGATTGTGTACAGGGTGTGATGGAACATCACCTGTAGGGCATAAATTGAAACTTTTTTTTATATTTTATTTCTTTTTCCGCGATGCTTTATCATTTCAGCTTTTATATCGCGGAGGTCGCGATTGCTCCATCCTTTCGGCTATTTTTCGCGGTGCCCAATCATTTCGGCTATTTATTTATTTATTTTTTTACTCGCTGCTTCTTATTGCGAGCTGCCCAATTATTTCGGCTATCTGTCATGCATACATTTTTACTTGCTGCTTTTTATTGCAAGTTGCCGCATCATTTCGGCTATTTCGTATGCATGTGTGGCTCGCTAGCTTTTTCGCTGCGAACTTGGATTTTAGATACCGATTTCAGCATCAACACCGCTACAGCTGGGATGTTGCCAGGAGCGAATCATCATTTGCCTCTGTCGATGTTGAACAAAGGGGTCTTAGTAAACAGGGTTAAGGGTCCTGTCGGCCAAGACTTTTGACTTCATGAGCCGTAAGGGTCTCACAAAGGTATTTCTCTCTATAAGTCGTGAGGATCTTGCAGGTGTATTTTCTCCTTAGGGATCGTGAGGATTCCTAAGTGTATGTTCCTCTGTAAGTCATAAGGATTGTACAAGAGGGTTTTCTCCTTATAAGTCGAGAGGAATTATAAGGGTTATTCACCATATGGACATGTCCCTAGTCACAGGTGCGACTTTGCTGGGGAAATGTTTATTTGCGCCCGTGGATTGTATACAAAGGTCAGTATTGAGCCACTTGTAGGGCAATATCGAAGGTTGTGGGGGATTTGCTTAAGAACAGGTTTAGGTTTCTATAACTTAAGACTTTTAAATCTCATGAGCCGTGAGGGTCCCACAAGAGAATTCTCCTTACGAGTCGTAAGGATCTCGCAAGTGTATTTTCTCCTTAGGAATCGTGGGGATCCCTAAGTGTGTTGCTCCTTTGTGAGTCGTAAGGATCCCACGCGGGTGGTTTCTCCTTACAAGGTCGAGAGGATCTTGTAAGTGTCTTTTAACGAGGTTGCGCCCTTTCAGGTTTTCACAAACACTCGCCGGTAGTCCTGCTGTTTTTACTCGTGGAGCCCTTTCGGGTTTTCATCCGTGCCCCTTTTGCTTATGGACATACCGTTTTTTATTCTTTTTCTCTCTCTTTTTTTTTACAAGGTCGCGCCCTTCCGGATTTTCACGAACACTTGCCGGTAGCCCTGCTGTTTTTACTCACGGAGCCCTTTCGGGTTTTCATCCGTGCCCATTTTGCTTATGGACATACCGTTTTTATTTTTTTATTATTTTTTTTTCTCTCTTTCTTTTTTTTTATTCATCTCGTCAGCCTAAGGACGCTACTGTAGTAGTTTAGGGACGTTTCGTTCCGTCGTTAGTTTAAAGACATTTTGGTCCGTCGTTAGTTTAAGGACATTTCGGTCCGTCGTTAGTTTAAAGACGTTTCGGTCCATCGTTAGTTTGAGGACGTTTTGGTCCATCGTTAGTTTAAGGACGTTTCGGTCCGTTATTAGTTTAAGGACATTTCAGTCCGATATTAGTTTAAGGACGTTTCGGTCCAACATTAGTTTAAGGACGTTTCGGTCCGATATTAGTTTTAAGGACGTTTCGGTCCATTATTAGTTTAAGGACATTTCGGTCCGTTATTAGTTTAAGGACATTTCGGTCCGTCGAGGAGAGGGCCAACTATTACTCATAGAGCTTTGAGCTTTAGGAAGATAGCGAGCGGACATAGTCGTCGTCATCTATCATTGACCTAGGCGGTGGCTCATTAAGCGTAGTATTTCATTAGGAAGCGGCCGTTTATTGGCCTGAAAGGCCTTTCACCATGCATGTCCATGATAGACCTTATCTATGATGTACGGGCCTTCATAGTTTGGCTCGAATTTTCCCCGCTTGGCGCGATTGGGGATCATAGGCCTTTTGACCACTAACACGAGTTCGCCTTGGCGGAATGTCCTCGGTCGGGTCAATCTTTCGTATGAGCGCGTCATCTTTGCTTTATAAGCTTCTAGATTTTGTTGCGCTATGAGCCGTGTTTCTTCAAGAGCATCAAGCTCCTCGAGCCGAAGGTTAGCATTTTCTTCGTTCGTCAGTTCGTAGTGGACTGCCATTCGTAGAGAGGGTTGCTCTATTTCGAGGGGGAGTACCGCTTCCGTACTGAATACTAGTGCGTACGACATTGTGTTCGTGGCCGTCTTGAACGTAGTTCGATAGGCCCAAAGGGCCTCTTGCAGCCTCTCATGCCAGTCTTTCTTATTTCGGGACACCGTCTTTTTCATGATTTTTGTCAAGGTCTTATTGAAGACCTCGGCTAGACCATTAGCTCGCGGATTGTAAACTGAAGAATATCTCCAGTCTATATTGTGCTGCTGCGCGAAGCGGCTAATCTTATGGCTTCTGTAGGCTGGCCCATTATCGGAGATAATCCGCCGTGGAGTTCCAAACCGATAGATGACGTGCGTCTTGAAGAAGTGGAGGATATTCTCCGTCTTCACTTCCCTCAGCGGTACTGCTTCTGCCCATTTGGAGAAGTAATCAGTTGTCGCCAGGATGAAACGATGTCCCCTGGACGATGCTGGTTCAATGGGGCCGACTATGTCAGTCCCCCACATTTCGAATGGCCAGCTAGCCACCGTTGGATGTAGTGGATTCGGATGCTGGTGGATGAAATCCCCGTGGATTTGGCATGAGTGGCATTGCTTCGCATACTCGAGGCAGTCCTGGATCATCGTGGGCCAGTAGTAACCCATCCGTTTAATTTTTAACTTCATCTTCGGGCCTGCTTGATGAGAACCACAGATTCCGTCATGAACCTCTTGAACGACTCTTTCTGCTTCGTCCGGTCCTAAACATCTTTGCCACAGAGAATCAAACGACCTCTTATACAGAGTATCATTGACGAAAGCGAAAGATAGAGCTCGTTTCATGAGCTGATGTCTTGAGGACGCTCCTTCGGGCATTCGGTGGGACTTAAACTAGTCTATGAAGACTTCCTTCCATTCCTCAGCCTTCTCACGGTCTTTTATTTGTAGGGTCGTCTGCTCAGTCGCTCCCTTTTCTTCGTATGATTCCGGAGATATTTCTGCCGGGACGAGCACTCGACGGCTTTGTACCATGATTTTGACGTCATCGAGGTTCTCGTCAGCCAGTTCTTTAGCGAGCTTAGCTAGCACGTCTGCTTTGCTATTTTCCGTACGTGGTATGCTTTCCAAAGTGTAGGAGGGAATTTGGGTCAATAGTTGTTGCACCTTTTCGCCGTACTTCACCAACTCCGGTTTGCACGTTTGGTAGTCACCATTTACTTGACTAACGACCAGTTGAGAATCCCCATATATAAGGAGGTCTTCAATTCCCATGTCAATGGCGATCTCGAGGCCCGCTATCAAAGCTTCGTATTCGGCTTCATTGTTTGTTCTCGGCTCTGTTAAGGAGAAGGCGAAGCGCATTATCCCTCCTTGTGGGGTTACGAAGATAAGGCCTACTCCCGATTTGATTATGGGGGTACATTGTTTGCGCTTCTTCATGGAAGATGCCCCATCAAAATAGAGTTCCCATCGGGTATCACTGCCGCCGATCGCATCAAATGCATGTTTTTCCGGCAAATCGCAGTTCAGAGGAGAACTGGCAGGTACTGGATGCTCAGCAAGGAAGTCGGCAATGGCCTGGCCTTTCACTGCCTTAAGAGGTCAGTACGTTATCGAGAACTCCATCAGGAGTAGAGCCCATTTAGCAAGTCGACCCGTCAATATAGCCTTTGACATCAAATATTTAAGAGGGTCCACCTTCGAGATGAGACGGACCTCGTGCGCCAATGCATAGTGCCTGAGCTTTGTTATCGTAAAGATCAACGCCAGGCTGTGTTTTTCAATGGGGGAGTAGTTGCTTTCTGCCCCCAGTAGGACTTGACTTAAGTAGTAGAGTGCTCTCTCTTTCCCTTGATCGTTCTCTTGTGCCCATAATGCGCCTAAAGAACCTTCGAGGGCGGTTGTATAAAGAATGAGAGGTTTTCCCTTGACCGGAGCAGCCAACACCGGTGAGTTCTGCAGGTATTGCTTGATCTCGTCTAGCGCGCTTTGGCATTTTTGATCCCAGACGAATGGGGTTCCCTTCTTCATCAGGTGACTGTAAGGACGGCACTTTCCTGAAAGGTTGGCTATAAATCGACGTATGTATGCGAGCTTCCCTTGGAGAGATCGCAACTGTTTGAGAGTTCTTGGCGGAGGCATTTCCATGATCGCTTTGATCTTTGACGGATCTATTTCAATACCTCGGTGTCGGATGATGAATCCCAGGAATTTACCCGAGGAGACTCCGAACGCGCATTTGAGGGGATTCATCTTCAAATTGTATTGCCGAAGGCGTTGAAATACAGTTTTCAGATGCTCTAAATGCTCTTCGTATGACATGCTCTTCACTACGAGGTCATCAATATAGCACTCGACGATGTCATGTATGAGATCATCGAAGATCTTTGTCATGGCCCTTTGATAGGTAGCGCCGGCGTTCTTTAGACCAAAGGGCATAACCCTGTAGCAGAATATACCCAAAGGGGTCCGGAAAGCGGTGTGCTTCTTGTCTTCGGGATGCATCTTTATCTGATTGTACCCTGATGAACCGTCCATAAAGGAGAAAACCTCGTGAGTGGACGTGTTATCTATCATTAGCTCGGTTACCGGTACTGTGAAATCGTCCTTCGGGCAGGCTTTATTGAGATCCCTGAAATCCACGCATATGCGTACCGTCCCATTTTTCTTCATTACCGGGACGATGTTGGCGATCCAGTCGGGATATTGGACTTCTTGGATAAATCCAGAATCGATCAGCTTCTTGACTTCAACGTTGATGCTCATCTCAAGCTCGAGCCGCATCCTTCTCGGCGCCTGCTTGACTGGCTTGATATCTGGGGATATTGCTAATTTATGCACAGCAATCTCCGGATCTAATCCTGGCATCTCGGAATAGTTCCATGCGAAGCAATCTTTATGCTGTAGAAGCACGTCCTTTAACGCAGCCACCCTTTCTTCAGATAGCAGCTCGCTGACGAATGTCGGTCGCGGATCATCTGCCGATCCCAACTCAATCTTCTTGAGGTTATCTGCAGTAGTATGTATGCCATCTTCCAGTTCTTTCGGAGCTGGCGGAAATTATGAGATCACCTCATCATTGCTGTTCTCAAAGCACCAGGGAAGGTCATCCATGTTCTCGGGCTCTTCTTTTAATATCGTAATCATGTAACAGGTGCAAATCCGCTTCCAAGACTGAGGTGGATCTGGTTCTGCTCTCGCGACTTTGGGTTCGTGCTTTTGTGGCGGCGTTACCCTCCAGCCGTTAGATAAAGCAAATCTGCCATGTTGGTACTGGTCCTCGACCCAGTTCTTGAAGGTGAAGCAGTCTTCGATAGGGTGTCCTATGGCTCGGTGATAAGAGCAATAGCTCAGGTGAGAAGCCTTGTTAGCTTGCTCAGGGTTCTTAGACTCTGGAAGCGCGATCATTTGATGTTTTATAGCGAGCTCGAGTAACCTCTCCGCCTTGTCTCGGGGGAAGGAGTACGCTCGATTCATCTTCTTCATGAGGGACAAATCCGAGCCGCGCAATACCTGATCACGTAACTCTCTAATCCTGCGTTGTTGTTGTCGGCTTTTCTTTCCGCTTCTTGATTTATTTCTGCCTCTGCTTCGGGCCTTTTGTACAACGGGTTGACAGGGAGGAGCATCTTCGTCTTTTGCAGCCTGTTGAAACAGACGTTGCGTCCTGGCCTTCTCGTAGATGGCCATCTCGCGGTTGTGGTCTTCCCGAGCTTTTTGACCTACTTTCCTGATAAGCTTGTCCACTTGTTCTTCAAATGACGGACTCGGCACTTCAATTGCGGGATCTAGTTTTGATGAAGGGTTAGCATTCCCTGACAGGGTGTCCTCCTCCTTATCGAAGTTATATATGGCGTAGCTGCCGTGGACTCGCTCTCGTTTCCCGGATCTCACATATCCAAGCCCAAGCGTTTCCATTCTCCCGTTGGGAAATTTGCGCTGAGTCCCAGGGACCTCTTAAATCCTGTTGTAGAACCGAGCTTGTCGAACAGTCTGTTTTAAGGGCACTCCTTGGCGCTTCAATAGCCTCTTTAGTCCATTTGTATAGTATCTGGGCAAACGGATGGGTTGGAGCCTGTTGAGTGTAGCATCCGCGCCATGCCATATCTCTTTCTCCACTCTCGTTTCTGTGGATTGGTAGAATAGGATCGCCTTTTCACCCTTTCGCCTGGGAGGGACGTAAAACGCCTGCAAGTCCTGCACATTGTGAGCTTGAAGTGCGTCAAGATCCTTATAGTGTTTCTGCGGCACCATGGTGATTTGCAAACTTTGATCATCGCCAGGGGATGCTTGTATTGACGGCCAACTGGAGAACACGGCATTAACCTCATCTTCCGAAGACCAACATGGGGGCGGACGGTCCCGGGTTGTTGCGCCGAGGCGGACCAGCGTAAACTATCTCTTCTTCTTCTTCGATATCGCTCCCGAAAACAGGGATGGTGGCGGCGGATTTGTTCTCCGGCTTGCGACACTTTTCTGTATCCTCGAAGTCTGGCAAAAAGCACTTCGCATCTTCATACTTGCGGACTTCGTTAACGGAGAATGGGTTTAGCTCACCTGTTACGGTATATTCGAAACCATCCTTGAAGTACTTCATACACTGATGTTGTGTCGAAGGGATGATGTTGTATTCGTGTAACCATGGGCGACCGAACAAGGCGTTGTAGCAGGTCTTGGCGTTAATGACGTGAAACTTGATGTCCGTGACGAGCAGTCCGAAGCGTAATGTCAATATTACGGATCCGAGAGTCCGTGACGATTGGGAGTCGAAACCAGATATGGTAATTTTGTCACGAGCGAGGTGTTGCACACTCATGCAGATTTCCTTTAACACCCGAACGTTAAGGAGATTGACGGAGGATCTATTATCCACTAGGATCTTGCCTATCTTGATATCATGGCAGTATCCAGAGACATATAGGGGACGGTTGTGGTCGCACGTCCCGAGAAGGAGGTCTTCATCCCCGAAAGTGATGTCGGCCGTATGCACTTCCTCCAGTTCATCCTTCATCCTTTCAGTGGCGAGGAAGGCTTGGAATTGCTCAGGTTCTTGTAACGCCTTAATTAGTGAATCTCACGCTTCTTTTGATAACAGGAGGGCATCGAGAATGCTAAGTTGAGAAGGTAGCTTCCTTAGGTGCGCCAGGATATTGTAGTCCACCTTACCCTTCCTGGGAGGGTCTTTGGTAGTCAGCTCTTTCATGACTTGGTCATCTAAAGCGATATCCTCAGTGACCTTTTCCTTTCCCTTATCTTTTCTATTTGCGGGCCCGAGATTCTTTTCTGGGAGCGTGCGATTGCGCAGCTGAATGTTCTCGCAGGCCTCCGATTCCTCCTCTTTCCCTAAAACAGATTCTTTAAAGAGAGGGCCCAGAGCCATTTCTTCATCAGAGTCGCTCCCAAAGGTGAGAACTTGTGACCCTCCGGCATTAACCATGTAACAGTTGCCAGTGGTTCTGTTGTGCCCGTCGGCAGTACTTCTTCGTTCCCGACGAGTCTTGCGTTTCATGCTCTTAAAATGTTGCCGATGAGCAACATATCCTTGCCACCATATCCTAAAGGCGTCGCACTCCTCCGTGGGGTGTGAAATTTTTCGATGATATGCGCAATAATCAGGGTGCCTCTCCGCCCCATTGAGCGTGTTTTCTTCCGAGGGTGGTAGCTTCATTCCCATTGACATGGCTTTGGCAAACCTTTTCCTCGTCTTGAATATCTTCTTGTCTGCCTCGGATGCCTTTCGATCTGGCGGGAGTACTTCAACTCTTTCGTTCAGTCGCCTGCATTTGGCTCCTTTCGATGCGGCCATCTCACGCTCCTGATCCGCTTTACTCTTTAGACGAATCTCGTCTAGAAAGGCGTCGATCATTTCATCTGTTGGCCACACACGCTCTGGTTCAGGCTCTGTCCCCAGTTTCCTAGTGCCAGGAGTTTTTTCATCGTCGGTAAACGAGTGGGAGATTACGTTACAACTCGCCACATATCCCTCAGATTCATCCGACAAACTCTCTCTATCATCTTCCTCTTGAAAGATGTGGTTGAGGAACTCTTGCAGCGTGACGGGAGTCCGTGCCTTTTGATTGTACTCTTCCATCGCGTCGATTTGTTTCTGCAAGTTCGTGCGCTTGTCTCCAGGCTTCACGGGCTTCTTGGATTTCTTCTTCTTTTTCTTCAAAGATTTTGACGGTTGGGCATGAGTGTTTAGGCCATCACCACGAGTCTTCGTAGTTGGGCACGGCTTCAACATCCCTTCGATAATTTGAGGTTCAAGCGGGTCCTTCCATTCGATCGCAGGGCACGCATGAAGGCCCCTCAGCATTCTTTTGGTTTTAGTTGACAGCACGACCTCCCATGGAGCTTCTTCAATAAAGGAACAGGTTGCCCCCAGTGTATCTGCTTTCTTAGGAGTATGCGGCTGTGGTGGGTTCACCTTCCACTTTTCGGACAGTGCAAACTTCCCCAGGAGGTATTGATCTTCAATCCATCCTTTGAAGACGAAGCAATCCTCGATCGGATGACTTACCGTTTGATGATAAGGGCAATAGTTAGGGTTATTCACCTCAGTGGGTTGTGGCGGTCGCCTTGGATTTGGTGGGTTTATAAGTCTGTTGCGTACTGCCAGCTCGAATAACCGTTTCGTCTTGTCTCGTGGGAATGAGTAGGGACGCTTCATCTTCTCATTATAATACCGACGTCTTTCTTCCAATTGATCCGCCAGCTTCGGGGCGTTGGGTTGCTGCTGGGCATTCGCGACGAAGGTTGCCCTTCCTTTACCCTTGTCGTTCCGAGGTTCCGACTTCGGGGGAAGTGGTCTATGACCCATCTGAGCCAACTTGTCGATTAAAGCCTGGAATGTGGTTGGCTTAAAGAACATCATAAACTGGGAGATAGTTGCGTGAGGGTCTAGGGTTCCCACGAACATGCCCACCGCGGGCGCTTCCTCAATGCGTTGCTCACATTTCGACCACAAATTCCGCCAGCGTATAGCATACTGGACCCAAGTTTCTCCTAGTTTTACCATGGCGTTAATCAATGCCGTTATTGGAGTGCGTTCGCTGGCGCTTGCGAATCGCTGAGTGAATAGCAACTCCATTTCAGCGAACGTCTTGATAGAATCGTTCGGGAGTTCCGAATACCATTCGAACGCTGTTTCTGATAAGCTGCCCACGAACTGGTGAAGCAACAGTTTATCATCACCGCTGGTGTTACCGCAAAGGGCCCTGAACTGGGCGACATGTTGGTGGGGATTGCCGGTCCCTTTGTAAACATGGAACTTGGGAATTGTGTAACCCAGCGGGTACCTGATTTGGTCGTACCAGCTTGGATATGGCCGCTCCGTTTTTATGACTTGACCAGCTGCCTCAGTCGCATGATGAACCCGGATTTGCTGGGCTATATAGTCGACCAAATCAGCCTTAGAGATTGTCTCCTCCTTGGCCGTTGAGAGGGCCGGTGGTGGATTTGACGTTTCTCCCCTGTCGTCTTCAAGGACGATCGGGGGATCCTCAGCAGGTGGGTCCTGTTGGATCATCATTCCTATCATATCTTGGAAGAGAAGGCCCATACGCTGTATGTTGGCTGCTTGTTCAGCAGCCTCTTTGTCCTTCTTCTCCAATATTCGGCGAAGGAATTCGGCGTCGGTTTCTTCCTCCTGGCGTTCGTCCGAAGACGTTTCTGGGTTTTCTTTTTGCCCGGTAAGTGCGGCCATTGTATTCATCATTTCCTGGAGCTTTTGCTATTGCTCCTGAGCTTTGGTCACCGACCGTGTAAGCGGTCTATGACCTGTAGACGCACGGCTGTCTTCCTTTCCTGACGGCATGTATACGGTATGGACCATCATGCCCCCAGACTTAGGGCGTCTGGGCTTAGTGCCTTTAGCTGTCGTTGCAGGCTGGGGGATCTTCTCTGGCTTCCTCTTTTTATGAGCAGTGGAAGTTGAGGGGGCCGTTGAGGTGGGCACCCAGACAGCCTTTCGTGGTTTAGCCTGGTGACTGGCTTCCTGTTGGATTTTCAGCTTCTTGTGCTGGCGGGAGAAGTTTGGATCGATCATCGAGTCTCGGGCCTGCCGCCAAACCTTATAGATTTTGGAAGACAGCCGCTGAGGGGATCGGGGCTGTTCTGGCTTTATTTCCGCAACCTTTTTTAGTGGAGGAGGAGACCTCTTTAGCACCGCAGTAGGAGAATTCCTTCGCACCTTATTTAGCATCTCGAAGCTGTTCCCAGTTGGAACGGCAGCATTAATTTCAACCGTTGGGGTTGGTGGAGTTATCCCAGAGGGGGAGTTGCCCCAGCCTTCCTTACTCGGCGCCAGTGGCGATGTCGAGCGTGTCGAGCGAACGGCGTTGGTTCATCGGTGAGGATGGCTTCGTCTTGCCCCCTGCGTAGGTGGGGGGTCGTTGCTGGTGTTAGCCTGTCAAAGACCGATGTCCTTTGGGTAGCAGGAGCGGGAGCTGGAGCCGTCAATCTTGTAAAGACCGACTTTTTGGCCGGGGAAGCCGCCTTGGCGATTTCGGGAGCAGGACCGGTCACTTTCTTAGAAGTATCCTTCTCTGGGATTGTAGGCCCCATGGTGGGTCCACAGGAGTCTTGGCCCAATCTACAGAAGACCGAGGCGCTTGTGTTGGGCGACCCGTTGAGAGGGGCCGCGGCAGGGGTAAGACGATCAAAGACCGACTTCTTGGGAGCTTCCTTTGTCAGCACCGGAGCGGTGAAGCTTGTCGGCGGGAGCATGGTCCCAAAAAACAATCCTGTGGTGGCTCGAGTGACCTGTTCCACGGGCATTGTGAATAGCGAAGCAGTCTGGGGTCCGTAGGCTATACCTCCTGGCGAGGCAGAGCATTGGTCGCAATTGCAGTCCGAGCAGTTGGAGCATTTCGCAGAAATAGAAGCCATCGATTCTTTGCTTTCTGCAATAAGCAAGACGCCAATTCTTAGTATCTTGAAACCCAAGGGCAACCATTAGCGAACCGTGATTGGTTCGCGAATCACGACACACGAAGTGTGGAGTGGAAAGAGGAAAAGGTCCCACCGGGCGTGCCAGAATCTGTTCCCCTCCGAAGGACGGCGCGACTGGACATCTCGCCTGAAATTTGGGGCAGATGCTAATTGGTGCTATCCGTCCACCTCTCCGAAGATGCCAAGTTGATTTATGGCACCGTACATCGAAGGTTTGAACGGATGCGTCCGATATAGCAGACTTCGTCAGATTCCCCCTCGCTTGAGGGGTTTTTTGATTGTGGGGACGCTCTTCCCTGCAGGCGCAAGCCCCTGCAATTAATTACGCTACCGCATCGCGGTAACCACTTTCTCCTTCTCCAGATGGTCACTTCGTGTCGTGTGTATTTATTTTATGTTTAGTTGCCCGTGGATTGTATACGGAGACTGAGTTATGTCGTCGCCCGTAGGGCGTGGACTAGTCCAAATCCGTATTATCTTAGATTTGGGTTTGGGGGTTTGGGTTTAAGGATACGTTAGCCTCATTTGAGCCTAAGATCGACTTAAACGTTTGTTAAGGATACGTTAGTCTAGTTTTTAGACTAAGATCGACTTAACGGGATCGTTTAGATCCAACAAGAGAGCAATAAAAGGGGGGGCTCTGTTGTTTAGTTTAGTGACGTTACGGTCGGTAGGTAGTTTAAGGACATTGCGGTCCATGGATAGTTTAAGGACATTGCGGTCCATGAGTAGTTTAAGGACATTGCGGTCCAAGGGTAGTTTAAGGACATTGCGGTCCATGGGTAGTTTAAGGACATTGCGGTCCAATGTTAGTTTTAAGACATTGCGGTCAAGGTTAAGGACCTCATAGTCCGTGGATTTAGGGACTCCACAGTCCGTAGTTAGTTTTAAGACATTGCGGTCAAGGTTAAGGACGTCATAGTCTATGGGTTTAAGGACCCCACAGTCCATTGTTAGTTTTAAGACATCTCGGTCAAGGTTAAGGACCTCATAGTCCATGGGTTTAAGGACCCCACAGTCCATTGTTAATGTGTGGTCATCGGGACCCGTCACCTCTTTGAAGACGTTGAGGAATTACAACGCCAAGTATCAAAGGAGTGAAGAGATGTACCCTTGAGCCGGGGTGGATTAAATAGTCTTTGGCCCAATTTGGGATCAAGGCATATTAATTATGTTATGATCCCATTAGCCCAGTTAAGTCTGAATTGAGGACTTATGGCCATCTGGGGCTAAGTCCAATCATGTTTGGAATATTGGCTTCCTGTTGGTCCATTGAAGGAGAGGCTTTGCCTCTGGCCATTTAGCCAATTGGGCTAACGTTAATTCAACAGTGTTGAACACTGGGATCAAGTTAGTGTTTTAACACTAAAAGAAAGTTGGTGTTAAACACCAGCTACAGGGGGTTCAAATTAGTGTTAAACACTAGAGCAAATCAGTGTCAAACACTAGCAGCAGAGGCTTCAAATTAGTGTTAAACACTAAGAAATTCAACGTTAAACACTGCAAATAAAGTTCTTTGATTAGTGTTGAACACTAAGGCCAAACAGTGTTTTAACACTGGATTCAGGGGTTCCAATTTAGCGTTAAACACTAAGGCAAGAGGGGTCACGTGGGAGCACGTGAAGGCGCCCTCCCTTCATTTGTTCTGCTGAGAATATCGCATCTTTTGGAGCATCACGTGCCATCACGTGACGGGTGTTTAAATGCTTGTATGTTAAAGCCTCTGCCACGGGTCACGTGGGTCACGTGAGGCACTGCCTCAAAGGGGCTTTTCTGTAGATCTTTTTGGGGGTCACGTGGTGACACGTGACCCTGCCTCTATCTATGTTTTTTAGAAGATCTGTTAATCCCTTTCAGGAATTAAATTCCTCGTAGGGTTGAACCTTAACAATAATTTTAGAGGAATTAAATTCCTATTTCCTTTTGAAGATTTATATTCTGGGATAGGGTTGAACTCTGAATTTTCTGTAGGAATTAAATTCCTCATATATGTGAAGAACTGAATTCTATCATAGGGTTAAACCCTAATAAAAGTTTTAAGGAATTAAACTCCCACTCTCTGTTAAAGAATTATTCTGGGGAATGAGATTCTGTCATAGGGTGAAACCCTAATCTCTTTTTTTTTAAGGGAATTAAATTCCTGTTGTTTTAACAGAACTAAGTTCTTAACTAGGGTTGAACCCTGATTCTGTTCATTCTGAAGGAATTAAATTCCCATAACATAGGGTCAAACCCTAATTTTATTTTAAAGGAATTAAATTCCTATAGTTCTGTGAGAATTATATTCTCATGCTTCCATTCCCTCTCTATGCTTTGGATCTGCATGGCAGGATCTCAACCCATTGAGAATTAAATTCTCAACTCAAGGGGAGATGTGCACTTTACAGATCCTCCACCAAAGAGAGAACTATGTTCTTCTGTTTTATATCAGAGTTAAACTCTGTTGAGAATTAAATTCTCTTTTTCTTTCAAAAAGCCTTCCTTTTCTTACCTAGGGTTTTCTTTTGCAGAAGATCCAAATTCCTCCAAAGTATCAAGGCTCTCTTCTTTTTTTCTTTGTGTCGATTCCTTTCTGCCTCTCTCTGTGTGTCTCTTGGCTCCTATTTATAGGAGAAGCAGCCGAATCAATTAGTTTTGGTGAATCTTTCATTGATAGATTTAAGTTGTATTCACCATTCGTTTTGGACCTTTGGATTATTAGGTGAATTTTATTCACCATTGGATTTTAAATCCAGAGATTCTCCTTTGTTATTTCGGTTAGATCTTAAGGGGAAATCTTTCCAAGTTCAGGCTTTTTCCATAGATAGGTGACATTTAATCACCTTTAAATCTTTAGTTCAATCGGTTCCAAATAATCATTTTCCTTTGGAAAGATTTGAAAGGTCTTTTCTCAGAATTTAATTCTGTTAACAGATAGGCTTTGAAAGCCGGTCATGTGTGGCCACGTGACCCTTGGTCACGTGTGGGCACGTGACCCCCATGGAACGAGCCCTCTTCTTTCTTTTTGCGTTCTGTCTTCTGGTCGCTGCTTAGCTGTCACGTGCCACCACGTGACCCCTGGTCACGTGTGAGCACGTGACCCTCGTCTGGAGCCTTTTTCTTGATTTAATCAGAGAACCGTTGTGTCTTTGCCGCCGCTTTTAAATGTCACGTGCCGACACGTGACCCTGGTCACGTGGGAGCATGTGACCCTTTCTGAAGCCCTTTTCTTTAACTGGATCTACCTTGCCGATACTTTTAGATGTCACGTGCCAACACGTGATTGCTGGTCACGTGTAAGCACGTGACCCTTTTCTGAAGCCTCTTCCGTAGGCTTTCCTGATTTTAAATCAGGAAACAATAATCATCCAGGGCGGCCATAGAAATGGTTTCCTCCTTGGCTGCTGAAAGAGCCGGCAGGGGATTCGATGTTTCTCCTCTGTCATCTTCAATAATGATCGGAGGGTCTTCGGCTGGAGGATCCGGCTGTATCATCATCCCGACCATGTCTTGGAAGAGAATTTCCATTCGCTTTATGTTAGCCGCTTGCTCCGCGGCTTCATTGTCCTTCTTTTCGAGGACTCTGCGAAGGAAGTCAGCATCGGTTTCTTATCCATAACGCTGTTCCGATGATGCCTCCGGGCTTTCTTTTGGTCCGGTGAGTGCGGCCATTGCAGTCAGCATCTCCTGAAACTTCTGCTGCTGTTGTTCTTGAGCTCTTATGATAGATCGGGTGAGTGGTCGGTGGCCCGTAGAAGCGCGGCTATCCTCCTTCCTGGATGCCATGTAAACGGTATGCACCACCATGCCCCCAGACTTAGGGCATTTGGGCTCAGTGCCTTTGACATTTGTCGCAGGCATGGGGATCTTTTCCGGCCTTCTCCTCTTATGAGCGGTCGAAGTTGAGGGGGCCGTCGCAGTGGGCTCCCAGATAGCTTTTCGTGGCTTGGCAGGATGGCTTTCTTCTTGTTGAACCTTCGCCCTTTTTTGTCGGCGAGGGTAATCTTGATCAACTACTGAGCTCCGAACCTGCCGCCAGACTTTGTAGATTTTGGAGGACAGCCGCTGAGGGGACTGTTCTGACTTTGCTTCCGCAACATTCTCCATGGATGGAGGAGATCTTTTCAGTACGGCGGTAGGAGAGTTTCTACGCACCTTGTTTAGCAGCTCAAAACTGTTTCCATTTGGAACAGCAGCATTAATTTCCACCGTTGGAGCTGGTAGAGTTAGCCCAGAGGGGGAGTTGCCCCCGGCCTTCCTTACTCGGTGCCAGTGGCGACGTCGAGCGTGTCGAGCCGTTGGTGTTGGTTTGGTGATGGATTTTTCTTGCCCCCTGTCCAGGTTAGGGGCTGCTGCTGGCGTCAGCCTGTTGAAGACTGAGGTCCATTGAGTAGCAGGAGCGGGAGTGGGAGTTAGAACAGTCAGTCTCGTAAAGACCGACCCCTTGGCAGGAGAAGCCGCCTTGACGACTTCAGGAGCAGAGATGGCTATCTTCTTTGGGACGGCCACTTCTGGGATTGCAGGCTTCATTGCGGGCCCATAGGAATTTTGGCCCAATCTGGAGAAGACCGAGGCGCCGGTGCTGGATGACCCGTTGAGAGGGGCCGCAGTGTAAGTCTACGCTAGCGCCCCGGCAGTCTACAGACGCCAAATGCGGAACAAAAACTTTTAAACTGGCGCTATCGTATACTTTAACCCGGATCTGCCATTATTGCTAAACTAACAAACTGTAAAGAGTGTAGAATGGTTATACCGAACGATCCGAGTCCTTCGTTCTTCAACCATCATCCCACGCTCCGTTGCGGCTGCTCCGATCTCGTCGATCTCCGATCTCCTCGTCGAGGTGGCACCACATGATCGGTTCTTTAAACGGGCTCCCGCCTCTGACTCGAGGCAACTCGATCGTCAAGTTTGCTAAAAGAGACGACCAAGAATGATGTAGAGAATGAGTAGATGACTTTGTCTCACTTCGTCCAAATCCGTGGACGATCGGTTAATGAAGTTGCCGTGGAAATCGGGTGATGGAATGAAATGAACTGTGTATTCCATACACCCCAAATCTATCATAATCTTTTTTCCAACCATGAAAAACTATCAAGTGAGAGAGAGTATGAGGAGAGAGAGGGGTGTGCACTAATATAGAAGAGGGAGGTGACCGTAGGAGCAAGTGGTGACCATAAGGTATGAAGCTTCTCACTCAAAATATCTTAAGCAAAACAAGAAGCTATAATAACAAAGCATGAGTCACTTAAACCCCTCATCAAGCATTAATGAACCATTAAATGCAACCAATGAAAACTTAACACCAATAATCCTAGTCACCTCATCTAGAAACTTCTAGAACACTGACTCATCATATCTGAAGAAAAGATAAATCCGTCTTTAACCGAATGTTAAAAGACGGCTGATAGAAAACTGGAAACTGGCAACTTCCAAAAGTGATCCTGAAACGACTTTCAGGATAACCCCGAAACTGTATAAATATACCCGCATTTGTATTACGACCGAATACAAATGCAACTGAGACAAAGATATTATACCTACTCATTATAATACTCGGATCCGGCTTAAACCAAAGCCGACCAGTATTATCTGCCCGAAAAATAACACGTGCGTAAACGCACGTGCATTTTCCGAACCCTGCCATAAAACCATACGGCCTCTACAACGTTTCGCCCGAACTTGGGAAACTGTCTGTGGGGGACTCTAATGACTCGTCAGCACCCTGGCAGTGGGTTTAACCACAAACCGTCAGCGGCACTAGCTATGCGTAACGGCTGCCCATGGACTGACCTCAAGGGTGGCCGAGGAGCGAACTCAAGGGAGACCGATGAGCGAACTCCTCCGAAAACCCTACTGAGCCTAACAGTGACAATGTATATACAGTCCGGTCCGTTCGTCAATGAGTATCGCATATCTGCCTAGGGGGCTAGTAACGTCAGACCCCCAATAGCAGTATAAGTCGTGTCGGAGTGAAGCCCAATAACACCCTGAGATACTACTGGAGTACCTACCAGTAAATCTCCTGCCACGGCCGTGGGCTTTGTGTAATGGCTCTCCTAGACACAGCACGATCTCGCCCCCAATACCGGGAGAGACGAATCCCCTGCCGATCCGCTCACGTGCCTCCATATGGCTCGGGACTGTACCCAAAAGCTACCTGTTTGCACGACTCCTTTGAGCCGTGGTAGGGTAGAAATCAAAGCACAGTGGGAACTCACACGAGACAAATGACGACCTCAGGTCGATGAACTAACCTGTACACATGTCACCAGGGAACTGCTATCTGACGATAGGTATAGTACTAACTAGCAGATTCCCGGCGAGTCCTGTCCGGTGTACTCATAACCCAATGAGCACCTGTATACATCTTAGGTGATCCAACTGTCACCAGTGGCTTGTGAGACCGGCCACCGCCCCTCGTCGGGGTCTTGACTGTACACACTAGTCTACTCCGGAGTATCGATGCCCTGTCTCGAAACTCCCACGACTAGGGACCACAATTAAGGATATGCATATAAACTACCCAACTCTCACGTATATGATCGCCATCATACTGTTGGTAGTAAAGCAAGATCCTAAGGGCTCTATCAAAGTGTAACATGCAATCAGTCACCTGAACATGTACACGACTGATAAAGACAAACCAGATAGCATACTATCATCTCGAGTAAGACTGTCCTACCGGGATAGGTCCTCCGCAATCATTCCAATCACGTACCTGCGATCCAATAATTGACTATGAGGGCACTATCTCCAACAATCTCCCACTTGCACTCAAGGCTAATATTGCGATGTCGACAACTCACAGCCCGTGTGAAAACGAATATCCAACTCCTCTACTAATCAGTTTCACAAAGCCCGTTTGTAAAACTATTGTGTTCGAGAAATAGCCTCGGTGAGTGGATCCGCCTAGAAGTTTCTTTCTGTATCTCTCTTAATCTCAAGTTCGCGGAGAAAACCATCTCTCGAATTGAGTAATACCTGTCTTAGAATATGTCTGGATATCTGATGGGACCTTAGTTCATAAATGAACTCCATATCCAAACTTCTTAGACCGTATGGATCACTGAACCTAATCAGTATCCGGCACCATGCCACCCACAGTATCCTCTGGAACCACCTGTCCATAATACTGTCCCTCTTCGTCAGAGGGAAAAACTATAACTCTGACAATCACTCTGTCAACCATGTCACCTTTGAAGCCTGGAATGATAATCGTCTCCCGAAGGAGGCTGACGTCATCAAATCCGTAGAACATGTACCTATGTTCTAAAACTGCTTCCTTATGTTTCTCCAGGATTGGATTATTACAAACTTATTGCATCTAGTGCAAAACCAACATTTGGTGTGGTACTTGACATCTCATGATTGACTCAATTGCCTAAGCAAGTGATCTGCCAATCATGCACATCCCTCTCCTCTTTAGTCTGTAAGACACCTTTAGAGAGGGTGACTCCATCACCTGCAGGTACACCACCATGCTAGGAGTCATCTATTCCAAAAACCATTAGAATATCTGTCAAAGTACCTACATTGGGAAACTACCCACATCCAGATCTAAAACCATAGATCTAGAAACCAGAATGTCAAATATTATATCCATATCCTGTCTGGAGAAACAACTGTGTGACGACCACAGTACAACCGATCGTAGTATAGGAATTTTACTTCCTACTCTGTGTATGTCATCCAGATACCATGATATCACACCCTACTACCTTCTTAACTGATCCATCCCCTATTCTGATTGAAGTCAAAACCATGACTGTCACATCAAAATTAGATGATCTATCTCCGCTATAACTGCTCAAGTCTATAAATAGATATAAGTATCTTGCCCACTATGCTTCCGCTGCTCCCACTGACTATGACAACCCTCCTACCGGGTCTCATATCCTGGAACAACAGTAGTGTCAAGTCTGGGTAGATAAGAACCTCCCTGTCACCGTCCTTGAGGCTACCGAAGTACCTCTCGGGTGTCTGAGGTTACCTACCAAATCTGCGGAGTGGCTATTAGAATGTCAAACTTGATTGAATGTATAGGTCCTATTAAATTTTCCGTAATCGTTCGCGGTTCTGGAATCACTTCCAGTTCTACCATACTCCCACTACTGTTTTCTGAAAAAGATCCATTTTACTAAAACTGTGGCGAGTCAAGAACAATATCACTATTGATCTTCCAAATGGTAGAATATCAACCCTCGTCATAGCCAGGGTCAACCCACAAACAGCCACTACAGAACCGTGCCCTGAGTTATCCAGAGTCTGGTTTTAAGCATAAGCTGGACAACTCCCCGTACCTTAATTTCTTTTAAGGTACGATCCATTCTATATCCAATACAGAAACTTTGGCACTTATTTAATTGGAACCAAATTCAATCCATGCAGCTGTCTCCAGTGCATATCAACTTAATGAAAAGAGGCTAATCAGCATTACTCAACTTAGGAATCCATCCAATTATGAGTAACCTGAAAGAGAAACACGTTTCTCAAAACCATCACTATCATCTGAATACCAATCACAAGAATCTACATCTTCGATCTCTTTGAAGAATCCCGATACTTGTGACACCTGGTTCTCTACTTTATTCTTATACCCACAACTTCTCAAAACTTAGACCTTGTATTTCTACGAAACACTTGTCTAAAAACTAGAGAAATTATAAGTAAACAGAACAAAGTACGAGGACCTGCCCCTTTGTCCTGAAGGACACTTGGACAACATACAATACTCTGTATAAGTCCGTTGAGTTAAACAACTCAAAACCTGTGCGTCGTAGGTAGAAAACTGTACCCTGGAGATTTTCTCAAATATCACCAATTACAACGAATTCCGATATAATGAGGATGATCACCAAATTCCCAATATCTTACTCCCACTCATCATCTGTAAAACCATACAGATATGAGAATGAAACCTGGTAAATACATACCCTTGGAGTAAGTGTCTAATCGGGAAAACAGTTTTTCCTATAACAATGCACTGAAACATGAAAATGTTTCGTAGGGGTATCCTGGTATTCATAGCAATGCCTCTTCCATAATCCAATTCATGACTTCAACCGTATATTTTATTGCCATCTCTCCAAATCCCTTTATTTGTCTTTAGTCGTTACCTTCTGTACACCATCGTTAGGCTAAATGGTTTTCTTCCTTCCCTACCGTTCGGCACCAGCCTATGGTTTGGAAGAAGACTATCCAGTAAGCATAATAGGTGTACCCTCCTAAACCAAGGAGTACTCGCAACTGAGAGAAGGTGATGATAAAAGACAACTGAATAATACCTTATTCTTTTAAAGGTGAAATAGGAGCGGCGATGAAGTACGCGGTTTTGGTCGTGAATGATATCAGTCGCAATTTACTTTGCCCTCTTTCTAATCCCTTTATTTTGTCTTTACATATTACCTTCTGCACACCCTACTTAGGCTAATTGGTTTTCTTCATTCCCTACCTTTCGGCACCAGCCTATGGTTTGGAATAAGACTATCCAATAAGCGTAATAGGTGTACTCTCCTAAACCAAGGAGCTCTCGCAACCTGAGAGAAGGTGATAATAAAAGACAACTGAATAAACCAATTCTATTTCTCCTGAACCTGGATCCATCCCCGAAGAAGTCCCTTCGAGTTCGTATATAACCATACGATGGATCTATCCAATGGAAGTGGATATCCGTAGTAATACGGGTGTTCTGAGAAATGCAAAGGGTAGAAGAAGGAGTGGCAATGACTTATGCAACATAGACAATCCAAAAGCCAGTATTTTAAGAAGGTTCGGTCAACCTGGTCACTGAGTTATAGTCTAGGGTCGGTCAAAGGTCGCTGCCAAAGAGAGAGAGAGAGAAAAGAAACACTCTGCGTGCACTCTAACCTAGATCAGAATGGTCATCACTTTATCTAATCCAGAAACCTCCCACTGTCCTGTTAAATTCTCCTCCAAACCTAAAGAAGAATCAATCGGGATCACCCGAAGAGTAAACCAACTCATCAGTGGGAATCGGGATCCAACTCTCATCGCATGTTAACGTGATGGAATGCATCCACGTTATTCATACTCCAGAAGGTATGCGCATACTTGGCAAGTTTCAGTTTCTTTAGAAACTCTCGATATCATTTTCTTGCCCCATGCTCTTATGACCTTGGCGAAAGTCAACAAATCATAAGTCACATGTCAAGTTCTGCCCGTCATTATCTTGTTAATTTGAATCCACCCGTACATACCCTTGACGAAAGCCAACAAGGTAATACGACTGTCCCAAACCAACTCATCTATCTATGCAACAAATGAATACCCAGCAGCTACCAAACACTATGCCTTGACGAAAGCCAACAAACATAGCTTGAATACTACTGACCATCCATAAGAAACGACGGAGGGCTACGACTGGTTTTTGGCGAAAAACCTTTAACGTAGTGAACTTGATATCGCTGAAGGAACCTGATAGCTTTTTTATAAAAATATAGTGGCGAAAACCTTTTGCTAAAGAGGTTATTCCCGGTGAAGGGATCTCGGCTCTTTCCTCATGGAATGAGGTGCAGGATATTCCACTGAATACCGCTATGCAAAGCAACTTGTAATCGACTATAGTGAAGTTATTACTCTGACGCAAACTTCTGTCCAAGGGGTCTTTCCCGGTGAAGGGATATCAGCCCTTGCCTCGTCGAATGAGGTGCTGGATATTCACACCGAATACCGCTATGCATAACAAAAAGAAACGTCTTTGTAATAACACCTTTTTAAAATTGTTCCAACAACTCAAACAGGTTTGTTTTACTTTGCATTGATCAGAATCAACGCAGTCCCATCATTCAATCACACCAGAAAAGAACGAAAATAAAATATACGTATATGCCATCCGCATTCGTCACTGGGTCTCGTCATCACCCGTTAGGTTACTTAACTAACGACAGAGCGGGGACTGGACTAGCGCGGGTGTAAAACATATACAACATCTAATAGTATATAAACCAATATACAATAATCGCTCCAGACGTGATAGTATGCAACATTACAGAAAAGTAATAAGTATCACAGAACAATACAGATATCTGGGATCCCCGAGTTTCACAGAGCCGCTGCTGAAACTCGACGTTCCCCTGTCGTGTGAATAGCCTGTGCAATGAAACCTAGACCCCTACGGGTGCGGCAAGTTACCCGCCAAAACCTGAAGCGAGGCAGTCCCCACAGCATAGTGAATGGAACACCCGGCACTTCACGGAATCCGGTAAATTGAGCACCCCTCCCTGGGTCAACCTGTACCCCCTACGAGTGCGGCGAATAGTCTGCCAATTCTGAAGTGGGGCCCCTCTGCCTCTCAAAGCCATGAGATGCGGACCCGTTGCTTTCCCGAACCCGGCTATCCGTGCACTCCGTCTCGGGGCAAAACCTAGTACAGTAATGAAAAATAGTACAATAGGTACATCGACCGCAACCTGGTCGTGCCCCAAAAGAATATTATACAACAGGCAGTGACGGCAGTCCACAAGTTGGACGTTCGCCCCGCAATATCAAATGTACAAACAAACACAAACTGTACTACCATTGCACACTGCTATCTACCACGACAAATCCACAACATCACAGCACAACACAGAACATCAACGCGAATGTCACGTTCGCAAACCCGTCTAAAAGAACTATAGCAATCAGACGCGGTTTACCGATCAAATGACATTCCCGGTCGGAGATATAATGTAAGCACTGTAAACTAACGTGTTTAAATTACGATCGACCAAAGACCAATTATCAAAAAGTGGGCCCCACTGCTTACTGGTGAACAGTAACAAAACCTGGGCCAAAACTATATATATCAAAAACCCAAAACTCCATCACAGAACCCACTGGAAAAATTTGGGAGCACGTGCTCCTCACATGGCCGCGGAAGCGCGGCCAAACCATGAGTTTGGCCGCCCTTCCGCGGCAACTTGGAGGAGTCACGACCCCAAATTTCTTCGTGGTTCTTAGAAAAGCCTGCACGGATTTTTAAGATATACAGAAATCAATTTTGACACCGTTTAAAATTAACAGAAACTGTCGGGTTGAAATTTTGCAATTTTGGTTTTTCGGTTCGATTGAAGTTTTGAACACGTTAGCACAAGTTAGTATAGCAAAATGGTTAGGCTCTGATACCACTGTAAGTCTACGCTAGCGCCCCGGCAGTCTACAGACGCCAAATACGGAACAAAAACTTTTAAACTGGCGCTATCGTATACTTTAACCCGGATCTGCCATTATTGCTAAACTAACAAACTGTAAAGAGTGTAGAATGGTTATACCGAACGATCCGAGTCCTTCGTTCTTCAACCATCATCCCACGCTCCGTTGCGGCTGCTCCGATCTCGTCGATCTCCGATCTCCTCGTCGAGGTGGCACCACATGATCGGTTCTTTAAACGGGCTCCCGCCTCTGACTCGAGGCAACTCGATCGTCAAGTTTGCTAAAAGAGACGACCAAGAATGATGTAGAGAATGAGTAGATGACTTTGTCTCACTTCGTCCAAATCCGTGGACGATCGGTTAATGAAGTTGCCGTGGAAATCGGGTGATGGAATGAAATGAACTGTGTATTCCATACACCCCAAATCTATCATAATCTTTTTTCCAACCATGAAAAACTATCAAGTGAGAGAGAGTATGAGGAGAGAGAGGGGTGTGCACTAATATAGAAGAGGGAGGTGACCGTAGGAGCAAGTGGTGACCATAAGGTATGAAGCTTCTCACTCAAAATATCTTAAGCAAAACAAGAAGCTATAATAACAAAGCATGAGTCACTTAAACCCCTCATCAAGCATTAATGAACCATTAAATGCAACCAATGAAAACTTAACACCAATAATCCTAGTCACCTCATCTAGAAACTTCTAGAACACTGACTCATCATATCTGAAGAAAAGATAAATCCGTCTTTAACCGAATGTTAAAAGACGGCTGATAGAAAACTGGAAACTGGCAACTTCCAAAAGTGATCCTGAAACGACTTTCAGGATAACCCCGAAACTGTATAAATATACCCGCATTTGTATTACGACCGAATACAAATGCAACTGAGACAAAGATATTATACCTACTCAATATAATACTCGAATCCGGCTTAAACCAAAGCCGACCAGTATTATCTGCCCGAAAAATAACACGTGCGTAAACGCACGTGCATTTTCCGAACCCTGCCATAAAACCATACGGCCTCTACAACGTTTCGCCCGAACTTGGGAAACTGTCTGTGGGGGACTCTAATGACTCGTCAGCACCCTGGCAGTGGGTTTAACCACAAACCGTCAGCGGCACTAGCTATGCGTAACGGCTGCCTATGGACTGACCTCAAGGGTGGCCGAGGAGCGAACTCAAGGGAGACCGATGAGCGAACTCCTCCGAAAACCCTACTGAGCCTAACAGTGACAATGTATATACAGTCCGGTCCGTTCGTCAATGAGTATCGCATATCTGCCTAGGGGGCTAGCAACGTCAGACCCCCAATAGCAGTATAAGTCGTGTCGGAGTGAAGCCCAATAACACCCTGAGATACTACTGGAGTACCTACCAGTAAATCTCCTGCCACGGCCGTGGGCTTTGTGTAATGGCTCTCCTAGACACAGCACGATCTCGCCCCCAATACCGGGAGAGACGAATCCCCTGCCGATCCGCTCACGTGCCTCCATATGGCTCGGGACTGTACCCAAAAGCTACCTGTTTGCACGACTCCTTTGAGCCGTGGTAGGGTAGAAATCAAAGCACAGTGGGAACTCACACGAGACAAATGACGACCTCAGGTCGATGAACTAACCTGTACACATGTCACCAGGGAACTGCTATCTGACGATAGGTATAGTACTAACTAGCAGATTCCCAGCGAGTCCTGTCCGGTGTACTCATAACCCAATGAGCACCTGTATACATCTTAGGTGATCCAACTGTCACCAGTGGCTTGTGAGACCGGCCACCGCCCCTCGTCGGGGTCTCGACTGTACACACTAGTCTACTCCGGAGTATCGATGCCCTGTCTCGAAACTCCCACGACTAGGGACCACAATTAAGGATATGCATATAAACTACCCAAATCTCACGTATATGATCGCCATCATACTGTTGGTAGTAAAGCAAGATCCTAAGGGCTCTATCAAAGTGTAACATGCAATCAGTCACCTGAACATGTACACGACTGATAAAGGCAAACCAGATAGCATACTATCATCTCGAGTAAGACTGTCCTACCGGGATAGGTCCTCCGCAATCATTGCAATCACGTACCTGCGATCCAATAATTGACTATGAGGGCACTATCTCCAACACGCAGTAGCTGTAAGCCGATCAAAGACCGACTTCTTGGGAGCTTCCGGTGTTGGTAGAGGAGTGCTGAAGCTTGCTGGAGGGAGCATGGTCCCGAAAAACAACCTGTGGTGGCTTGAGTGACATGTTCCACGGGCATCATGAACAGGGAAACCGCTTGGGGTCCGTAGGCTATGCCCCCAGTTGAGGCAGGACGTAGGTTGCAGTTGCATGTGGAACACTTTGAGCAGGTGAACGCCATTGATCCTTTGCTTTCTGCATCAAGCGAAACGCCAAATCTTAGTACCTCGAAACCCAAAGGCAACCATTAGCAAACCGCAAATGGTTCGCGAACATGACACACGAAGTGTGGAGTGGAAAGAGGAAAAGGTCCCACCGGGCGTGCCAGAATCTGTTTACCGCCGGAAGCCGGGAAGACTGAACGTCTTGCCTGAATTTGGGGCAGATGCTAATTGGTGCTATCCTTCCACCTCTCCGAAGATGCCAAGTTGATTTATGGCACCATATATCGAAGGTTTAAACGGATGCGGTCGATGTAGCAGATTTCGTCAGATTCCCCCTCGTTTGAGGGTTTTTTTGATTGTGGGGACGCTCTTCCCTGCAGGAGCAAGCCCCTGCAGTTAATTACGCTATCGCATCTCGACAAGAACTTTCTCCTTCTCCATATGGTCACTTTGTGTCGTGGGTATTTGTTTTGTGTTTGGTTGCCCGTGGATTGTATACGGAGACTAAGTTATTTTATTTCCCGTAGAGCGTGGACTAGTTCAAATCCGTATCTTTCTTAGATTTGGGTTTGGGGGGTTGTGTTTAAGGATACGTTAGCCTTATTTGAGGCTAAGATCAACTTAAACTTATGTTAAGGATACGTTAGTCTAGTTCTAGACTAAGATCAATTTAACGGGATCGTTTGGATCCGACAAGAGAGCAATTGGGCTCTATTGCTTAGTTTAGTGACATTGCGGTCGATAATTAGTTTAAGGACAATACGGTCCATTGTTAGTTTTAAGACATCGCGGTCGAGGTTAAGGACATCATAGTCCGTGAGTTTAAGGACCTCACGGTCCGGTGTTAGTTTTAGACATCACGGTCGAGGTTAAGGACATCATAATCCGTGAGTTTAAGGACCTCACAGTCCGATGTTAGTTTTAAGACATCACGGTCGAGGTTAAGGACATCATAGTCCATGGATTTAAGGACTCCACGGTCCGATATTAGTTTTAAGACATCACGGTCGAGGTTAAGGACATCATAGTCCATAAATTTAAGGACCCCACAGTCCGTAAAATGTATGGTCGTCGGGACCCGTCACCTCTTTGAAGACGTTGAGGAATTACAACGATAAATATCAAAGGAGTGAAGAGATGTACTCTTGAACCGGGGTGATTTGGTTGAAAGAGCAGATATGCTCAGTTCAAAATAAGTTGAGGACTTATGGCCAGAATTGGGCTAAGTCCAATTAAAATGTTTTAACATTTTATTTCTGTGCTGGCTATTAAGCCTTTATTTGGGCTCGGCCCTTTTAATAATGCTAAGCATTGGGCTCTGATATTTTGTCTTTATCTGAACGGAGCACATTCTGACAGTGCGCCACGTGGCGCGTCAGGCGCTTTGCGCCAATTAAAGAGCGCATTGCGCTAACGCATGTGAAGGTGACACGTGTCGCGCTCAGCGCTAAGCGCTGGTTCGTTAGCGCACTTGCGCTTTCCATCTATGAGCGCTTTGCGCTAGTCTGTTGGCGCGCCAGCGAGCGACACATGGCACATTTGGCGCTGAGCGCCATTCGATGAGCGCAGCGCACTGTTTCAGGAGCGCAAAGCGCAGATTGTGTCTCTGGTTGACTCGTGGCAAGTTCTGACGTTGTGCGCCGGTCCAATGAGCGCAAGGGCCCAGTTCATGAGTGCAAGAAATTTTTCAATAGCGCAAAGCACATCTGATCGATTTTAAGATCATAGAACAACTTTTACGTTCTTCTAAGGAGGCTTTGCCTCAAGATCCAAGAAACAAAGATTCTTGTTTTGATAAAAGGCTCTGCCTTTATAGATCAAAAGATCTGTTAGTGAAATATTTTACTTCTTTTATTTTTTTTACAATTAGATCTTTTGATCTTTCTTCTTATCATCAAATACCTTGGTCTTTTTTCAGATCTATGATCTTTTTAGAAGAGGGTTCTTCTTTTTATGAGATGATTTCATCTCTGTTGTTCAAGAACATAGTTCTTTTTTACCTTGAATATGAAGAAAACTCTTCTTTTCTTAAGAGCTTGCTCTTTTTTGCAGAGGGTTTTTCTCTCTCTTCTTCTCTATTCACTCCCTTTTTCAACTTGAAGTCTAGGGTCCTTTATATAGGGCCGATTGATTTGTTAAATCAGTTTTAAGAGATCTTTCTCTTGATTGATCGGGGAATATTTCCCACCGTTGGATCTTTGATCCTAAGGCTTGAAGATAATTTTCTTGTTTTAATAAGATTGAGAAATCTTTCCATGCAGAATTTGTTCTGTTTTTGGTAATTTATTATTTACCATTAGATCATTGATCCAGCGGTGCTTAAAGCACAATCTTGTTATTTGGCAAGATTTTGAGAAATCTTTCCTTAACAGAATTTAATTCTGGTTAATTAATGATTTATCATTATTACTAGATCCTTTGATCTAACGGTGGGAATCTTTAATCCCAACACCGGCGCACCTACGTTCGACACGTGGCGCGCAGCGCAATTGCGCTAGCGCACTCGTGTTTGACACATGGCGCGCAGCGCAGAGCGCAGGCGCATCTTTGTTAGATACGTGGCACGCAGCGCAGAGCGCAACGCAACTATGCTAGCGCACCTGTGTTTGACACGTGGCGCGCAGCGCAGAGCACAGCGCAACTGCGCTAGCGCACTTGTGTTCGACACGTGGTACGCAGCTCAGAGCGCTGGATCTGAAGCGTTACTTCAACTTTTTAAATTTTGAATTTTGAAAACAGAGCTTTGCTATGCTTGGGGGTGTGTTGCCTAGGGCTCAGCGCTCCTGACGCTGGCGTGTCTGTTTTTTGACACGTGGTGCGCAGCGCGCACGATCTGAAGCGTTGCTTCAATTTTTGAATTTTGAAATTCAAAACAGAGCTTTGCTCTGATTGGGGGAAACAGGGATAGTTACTGACAAAGGAGAAAATCCGTGTATATGCTTTGTGTGTGCGTTTGTCGTTGAAAAGAATAAATTATCGAACGTATGTTAACCGATAGACGGGGACTAAGTGGAGCTTTTAGTTTCATATATGAGTATCGATGAGAATATGAAAGTTTCATATTATCATCGAGTATCATATATTGGTTTTAACTTGAACATCTTGAATCACTCTCTAATGATGCGTTTGTTGTGTATTCTTGTTGTGTGTGTGTGTGTTTCGGCTGTCGGGGGTAAGGCTTCTATCCCATTAAGAATTTATAGAGCGAACACCCATTCGCTTGTGCTTTCAACCGTTTCGAGTAAATTTCGGCAGCACTTCCCCGCTGTTCTCCGAGCACACTGTAATAGAATAGATAATCATTTCAAAGCTGTGAAACAACGTTGAAATGAACATATAATCTATCTTTGTACACGGAGAACCAGCGGAAAGGTACCGACGAAATATCTCGAAACGGATGAAAACACAAGTGAATGAAGGTGTTTGCTTTATACATTCCTAACTTGTCCACACGGGACAAATCTATCGGTTATCATACGATTGAACCTTCTCGTCACATAGACTATATGACGGTTGTTAGTATCGAGCAATACCGTATGATATTTAACAACATTCGTATAGTTCTATGTCACGACGAACATCGAACGTATGTTAACCGATAGACGGGGACTAAGTGGCGCTTTTAGTTTCATATATGAGTATCGATGAGAATATGAAAGTTTCATATTATCACCGAGTATCATATATTGGTTTTAACTTGAACATCTTGAATCACTCTCTAATGATGCGTTTGTTGTGTATTCTTGTTGTGTGTGTGTGTTTCGGCTGTCGGGGGTAAGGCTTCTATCCCATTAAGAATGTATAGAGCGAACACCTATTTGCCTGTGCTTTCAACCGTTTCGAGTAAATTTCGGCAGCACCTCCCAGCTGTTCTCGGAGTATACTGTAATAGAGTAGATAATCATTTCAAAGCTGTGAAACAACGTTGAAATGAACATCTAATCTATCTTTGTACACGGAGAACCAGCGGAAAGGTACCGACGAAATATCTCGAAACGGATGAAAACACAAGTGAATGAAGGTGTTTGCTTTATACATTCCTAACTTGTCCACACGAGACAAATCTATCGGTTATCATACGATTGAATCTTCTCGTCACATAGACTATACGACGGTTGTTAGTATCGAGTTATACCGTCCGATATTTAACAACTTTCGTATAGTTCTATGTCACGACGAACATTGAACGTATGTTAACCGATAGACGAGAACTAAGTGGCGCTTTTAGTTTCATATATGAGTATCGATGAGAATATGAAAGTTTCATATAATCATCGAGTATCATAGATTGGTTTTAACTTGAACATCTTGAATCACTCTCTAATGATGCGTTTGTTGTGTATTCTTGTTGTGTGTGTGTGTGTTTCGGCTGTCGGGGGTAAGGCTTCTATCCCATTAAGAATGTATAGAGCGAACACCCATTTGCTTGTGCTTTCAACCGTTTCGAGTAAATTTCGGCAGCACCTCCCCGCTGTTCTCCGAGTACACTGTAATAGAATAGATAATCATTTCAAAGCTGTGAAATAACGTTGAAATGAACATCTAATCTATCTTTGTATACGGAGAACCAGCGGAAAGGTACCAACGAAATATCTCGAAACGGATGAAAACACAAGTGAATGAAGGTGTTTACTTTATACATTCCTAACTTGTCCACACGAGATAAATCTATCGGTTATCATACGATTGAATCTTCTCGTCACATAGACTATACGACGGTTGTTAGTATCGAGCTATACCGTCCGATATTTAACAACCTTCGTATAGTTCTATGTCACGACGAACATCAAACGTATGTTAACCGATAGACGGGGACTAAGTGGCGCTTTTAGTTTCATATATGAGTATCGATGAGAATATGAAAGTTTCATATTATCATCGAGTATCATATATTGGTTTTAACTTTAACATCTTGAATCACTCTCTAATGATGCGTTTGTTGTGTATTCTTGTTGTGTGTGTGTGTTTCGGCTGTCGGGGGTAAGGCTTCTATCGGTTATCATACGATTGAATATTCTCGTCATATAGACTATACGAAGTATTTAAATAAAATATAACTGGTATCAGAAATCCGGTCCTAACACACAGGAAGCAGCCCTTATCCTCAACTAGCCTGCATACTGAATATTATTTGTCGAGTTAACAAATTTAACCTGATCGGATATACCCGCTGGGTAAAACCTCACAAAGATAGGCACGAATTGAATGTAGATGGTGCAAAATCAAGTATAACAAATTTACCATACATCAGAGTTACATTCAAGGAAGTTCAATCCCAAGCTCTAAATTTTTAATTACTTTTGCTAAAAATGAAAGTGTATTCAGCTTTGCTGTCTCTGTTGTATATGCAGTTGCACTCAGCAGATCATAAATGAAATCTCCGTCCCCTGAGACCAGTTTTCCCCAAAAAAAAAAACAGTCCGTATCTTAACATGCACTGCACCATCAGAATCTATTCGTTCAAGAGTTACGCCTGAGCAAAATGCAAGCAACATTTTCAATTTTCAGCTCTAATTTGAACTGATCTGCAGTTCATGCTCTCACACACTTTTCCCCAGGAAAATTAGTAGCACACCTATCATACTCTAAAATTTAAGAACCCCAACCCCAACCCTAACCCCAGCCCAAGCCCCAGCCAAACCCCAACCCCAACCCTAACCCTAACCCCAGCCCCAGCCCCAGCCGAACCCCAACCCTAACCCTAACCCCAACCCCAACCCTAACCGCAACCCCTTGCGAAACCCCAGCCCCAACCACAACCCCAGCCCCAGCCCCAACCGCAACCCCAACCCTAACCCTAACGCTAACCCCAACCGATGCCTCATCGGTACCCAAACCATGAACCCTAGCCCTAAAATAATCAAAAATTTGTTTAATTGAAGATTTCCTAACCTGTGCAGTGGAGGAGACGGTCGATCAGTGGCGACGAAGAAACGGAGGCGACGACGAAAACGGCGACGAGGAAGAACCAGGCGGTGGCGACGACGAAACGGCCTGTGCTGGCGACGACGAGAACGGCGACGAGAGATTTGGCAATCGGCGGGAACGAGGATTTGGGGATTTTGGGTTCGCGCGCGAGAGTATCGAGAGATAAGATAATCAGCGTGGGGATCGATATGTGCCTTTTTAATTAAATCCCTATTTAGATGCCCCTACGAATTAGTCCGTAGGTTCTTGGTTTGCTGCACCTTAAGGGCAAACAACAATTTACGATTTAATATTTTTAAATTAATATGTAAGGACCGTAGGGGCAACCTTATGACCCTACGGATTAGTCCGTAGGGCAAAAAAAAATCTACCCCTACGGATTTTGTTATCCGTAGGGACAACCCCCTATTTTAGTAGTGTAAGTAAAGTAAATGTAATTTGCGTTTGTTACAACGATAGTGGAGTTAGTCCACTCTCGTTTAATTAAGGTTAAATTTCAACTTGCTACCAAGAACTATAAGCACTTTCCTCAAATGATACCATAAACTTTCAAAAATATCAAAATAATCATTGACGACATTAATGGAATATTACAAAATTACCAAAATACCCCTCCTTTTTTTGCAAATATAAACTTTTTTATTATATGAAAAGAATATATTTGAAAAAAAAGGAGGGGTATTTTGGTGATTTTGTAATTTTCCGTTAACACCATTAGAAGTTCATGGTACTAATCCATCATTTTGAAAGTTCATGATATCATTTGGAAAAAATATATATAGTTCATAACAGCATGTTGGAATTTAGCCTTTAATTAATTATCGGCCAAATCTATAAAGAGCGTGGCCAACAACCCAAGCTAGCTACCCATTAACAGCATCATTTAACATTAAGGCTATGCATTAAAGTGATTACTTTTCTAGTTGGCATGTCACCCACGTTGTGATTGCTCCTTTGAACTCCCAATTAATCTTATGCCATTTCCATGACACCCCCCCCCCCCGCGCGCCACCCACCCACCCCAACACGTTATATATCATGCCAAAATTTTGATCTTCATGTGGCTAGCTCATTAAATATATGTGTAGATTTTATGGAAATTATTTAAAGAAAAAATTGTATCTTATAATGAACAAAGTATGTCACAATAAATAAAATGAAAGATGATTTTCATCTGCAAGCTCCAAATTAAAAATTCATATTCAGACTAAAAAATAAGAACTAATCTACATTCAAGAGCATTCTACACCATCGATAGAGTAATTTTATACAGCTCAACAACAACCAATTAATAAGTTGAGAAGGAAAAAGAACATAACCAAAAGATTTGTTTTTCTTTCATTTGTATACTTTGTTGCTTGTCTTTTTTCTGCTATTGTTCTTTCTGAAAAGTTTTCTTAATTGCTTGTACGTGCATGGCACGCGCATAGTAATACGGGTAACGATTTTATTAACAAAGGATGTATACCCTAGCTAGCCTCTACTTCCAACATATATAATAACTATGCATCATTCCTTTGACAAGTTCCAGCTATGAGATATAATGCCATGAGATAATGCCAAGTGTCTTAATTAATTAAGGATCATCTACAGCTTACAAGTCAAATTGCATAGTTTCAAGCTATGAGATAATAATGCTAAGTGTCTTAATTAATTAATGAGCCCATGTTCATCGCTTATAGTAGTTATATGCAGGGCCCAATAACTATGTATCCAATAGTGAGGCCTTTAATTTGATAACTACCCATGCACGAACCATATGAATATAGAGTGTGTGCTTGCTTGTTGAAATATCTCTCTCTCTCTCTCTCTCTCTCTCTATATATATATATATATATATATATATTCGAGTAAGTTTAAATTCAGAATAACTCGAAATTTTCAACAGAGTCAGAAAAGTTACCTAGGGTATATATCCATGCATGCATGCAGCGGTTTTAAAATAAAATTAAGAAATTATTATCAGTACACACACATGTACACATATGTTTGAATTCAAAATATCACGATATTTGTTTTCTGTTTGACAGAGAGACAACTCATATATATATATATATATATATATATATATATATATATATAAGATTATTTTTTGATTAATTATATTCCGAATTAATATTCTTAATTTCCAACAAAAGTTGGGTACGAAATAACTTGTAGAAGTACTATAGATAGAAACTAAAGACCAAACTGTATCAAAACCTTGGGGTTTGGTTTGATGGATGCTAATACATGCGAAACACACGATATTAAAGGAGATGGAGTCCAACTAGATTTAGACCTAGACTCATTTACTAGTTTAAAAAATGGGTTGGGTATCCCTTTAAGCACTTGATATATATAAGTAATGCATCTGTAATTTTTTTAATACTGTTTTAAAGAAAATTGAGAGATATCTTAGTAGTTATATATAGATTTTAGTTCTATATGTTTTCGATTTCTCAATTCATTATAATAGTCGGAACTTTAAATTTACATTATTTTAGATATTATAAATTATAGTTTTCTAGTTATAAAAGTTGAAAATTTGAGAAATAAATTATTTATAGTCATGGTTGATTTTTATTATAAAATTTAGCTTCTCAAAGTAAGTTGTGAGATTATGAGTTCTAGTGATGCACTTTTATCACAATCACAATGTTGAACTTGATCAAAATTTGTTTTTAAAAGAAATCAAAAGATAGATAAACGGGTCCGAATAAACGGGTTTGTCCCAATTATTAGCGGGTTCAAGTCTGTATCTATTTCATACATGTCCGTAGGATAAGTGGGTGGGCATGGGCCCATAAAAATTAAACGGTTACGCGTCTGAGACATGTTATACCCACCCATTTACAGGCCTACACACACTTGCTCTACAAGATTCATTGAATTGAAAGTAAAATGCCAAAACTTAATGGACGACGAATATGAATCTTGAATAGTGTCCAACATTCAAAACACAAAGCTCAAATCAGCATATTAATATAAGTTCAAACGAGATATCATACGATTTATAAATTATTCAATTTGATGTTGTGAAATTCCATTCCATTCCAACCATAACAACTCCCAAAGGAACTAATATTATATGGGTAAAATATGAATCCATCGCATACATGCACGCTTGTAAGCTAGTGATGGATTGGAATATCAATTTCAGTTGAAATATAAGTGATGAATTCTGTAACATGCATGGTGATCTGGTACTAAATATAGAAATTGAAGATGTGTCTATATTATTAGAGCAATAATTTACCTACCCATTTTGAATTCATACCCTCCTCTACACAATAGATATAAGTATGGGCTCACATCATGATGTCATGCATGGATCGACCATGATGTTTATCCCTGATTCTCTTCGATATGAGAGGGTATGAAGAAGGTAGGTTAAGTATTAGTGGTATTATATTAAAAAAAATGCTTAACTTGTCGGGTTTGAAATCCTACCACAATATACCAAAGAGACATACACTACGAGCCCGCTTGTTTAGCACTAATGTTATGCGTTACACCATTTTGTCTTTAGGGCAGATTGCGGTAGGATTTCAACCCGGTATAGGTAAAGTATTACTTTTTTCTTTTGATGAAAAGTTGAGGCGCCATAGATCTTTTCATTAGTACTATATTAACAACAATAATGATAATTAGATCTATACAATTATTATAACTCAAACTCAAGTGTGTCAAATGTCGTCTACTCCTTGTTGAAGATAAACTCAAAAGAAAGAAATATTTCTTTAGGTCTTTTAAACCAGAAGGTATCCACATCATCATCTCTCCCTCCCCCGCCTCGCATTGCGATTCGTTTAAGCACAAACCTCAAAAAATATGCAGTAAAGTGAGAAGTTTCGTGTTTTTTCACAACTTTTTTTCCTGAATTATCTTCTCAAATTAATGCTGCGACCCACAATTTGAAAAGAAACCCAATACTAGGATAAGCAACTTTCTTGTTTTCCAGAAACTTAAACGAGCTAGAATTCCAAATGTTTGATTGGCATAAAAAGCAACTTTCTTGTCTTCCTTTAATTTTTTTTTATTTATTTTTGGGCTAGAGATTAATGGTTCTTCCAATTTTGTTTGTAACATGATGTCATAAATCAATCCAATCATGTTCCTTCAATTCTCTGAAAATAAACAGGTGGAAGTCTTATCAAAAGACAAAAGCTTGAAATTAATTTTCATTTCAAACAAACAGCCCTGTTTATATCAAGAGCCATTAATGTTGACAGCAGTATTAATCCAGTAAAGGCCTGTTTGGTTGTATGGAATTTGGATTCCAAAATAGTACCGCTGGAATTTCTGGATTTGATAATTTGTTGTTTGGTTGGTTTTGGATTCCTAATATTGAATCTGTAGATCCTTGTAATTTTTGTTTGGTTGGTGAAAAAAGGTAGGATTTGGATTTGAGGATTTTAGAGAGAGATATATAGAGAGAGGATTATTAAATAAATAAAGTACACGGGTCCCATCTAAAAGTACAATGAATAGTGTCAAATCCTTGAGAATCCTAGAAAATTTTTATGATTCAAGAATCCTTGTTTTGTGGTGCGCCCTCCATAAAAAACAAAGGAATCCTATAAATCCAAATCTATCAACCAAACACAAAATTATGGAATCCTAGGATTCCACAATCCAAACAGTAAATCCAAATCCATAATCCTGCAACCAAACAGCCCCTAAGAAGCAGCCCCTATGAAGTGTGGAAGTGATCAAGATATGATCTTTGTGTATCTAATATCCTGTATGTTTTGGAGCCAATAATATCTAATATTGGAGACTTTTCTACATAAAAGTTTTTCGAATTAATTAGTCAAGAGGTACCTTTCTCCCCTTAGCAATTGGCAATCCCCCACGATAAATTGATGCATGCATGCATGGCCCATATCCAACTGCAGCATCAATTCATGCAATCGAATAGCTTCTTCCCTAAGCATCTGATGATGCTCAGTATTGGCAATCTCCAAGATCAGGACACGTGGCAGATGACGCGTCTCAGAGCTCAGAAGAAAGGGCCGACCAGGCCACCCCTGCACCCGACCTGCAAGCACAAGCTGGCTCACCTCAGAGCCTCCTGAAAATTGGCCTCCTCGGCCTCTCAGCTCGCCCCGAGCTGCCACAGGACCAAGGTTTCTCGGCCCTCTCGCTCGTCCCCGAGCTCCCCAGCCGAGGCCATCTTCCTCGGTCTTCCGACCGACCAACTCCACCACTCACAGGCGTAACCGCCGCTCCGCAAATCTCGCCATGCGCAGATTTTCCGCCAGCAACATCCCACGTTTAACGCCATCACGATCCCCATTAATGGGCGATCTGCTCTTTACGCAGGCGTGACGTCGGGAACGTAACTGCCGGCGAGATTCTCGTGCCTGCTGCTGCGTGCTACCGCCACTATATAAACCCCCATCACAGAGAGGTCAAGGGAGCCATTTTTTATTCCACTTAGCCGTTACTCTGCTCGGATCTAATGCTAACTTGATCGACGGAGGGTCCTCGGTGGTACCAAACCAGCCCGGGACTTTTTTGCAGGTACTCGGTGCCAAACTCCTCAAATCACCAATCTCCTAAAACCCATTGAGATCCACGCGCAACAGGAGATCACTTCCAAAATCAATCAGGAGATCAACGGAAGACAACATCTGAAGAAGACCCGAAAAGGATCTCCATCAGTATCCAACTAATTTGTTCTATCCAATTTGGTTTCTTTTCTCCAAAAGGATTCTCTTTATGAGAAATTAAATTCAACATGCATGCAAGCTTAGCAAGTATATATCTAAATTTCCATCAAGCTAGCTAGCACTATTTTTAGTCCAATAGCTTCATTTGTTAGGTTAATCAGAGCCTAGCCTGAGAGATCAGTAGCTAGCCTACAAGCTCAACTATATCAAAAGCTCCTACGCAATCTCATAAAATATTACTTTTTTCTTTAATTAGGAGAGTGGTCTACATGCATCGATATCGATATGATGACGGGTGCTTATGAGAGATTAGCTTTACAGGTGCTGCGGGATCCACATAACGAGGACGAGGGAAAAAATTTATAGAAAAGAGAACATAAAAAAATAAAGCAGAAAAGTAACAAAGCCAAAAATGATTGAAGGGCGCAAATCAAATAGTAAGCAATATACAAACACCAAAACAGTTACTGTTCCAGAAAGATTAATAGCTCCATAAGTGTTAAGTGTTGTGTGCCATCCATGTGACAACCACGAGAAATTATGAAAGAAAAAGGGAACTAACATGGCATCAAAGCTTAGATCCAACGGTACTTTTGAGAGAGCAGCCTACAAGCAATGATCTGATGAGTGTCTCTAAGAAATTAGTTTTATAAGTTCTGCATGATCCAAGTGACGGCCATGGAATAGAAAAAGATAAAAAGAGAAGATCATGATTGCACATGGAGGGAGCACAAGAGGATTGAAATAGTTCCATATCGGAAATAATAGACGAATCTTTTATATATATATATATGGGCACCCCACCAAAAGCCTTTAAGTATTTTGGATAGACTCTCAAATTATATTTGCACTGATCAGAACTGCTTAATACTCCAAATATTATAATTCTAACAGATTGTATGCATGCTTATAAAACTACAACATATATCAAGTTAACTAAATACTTCTGCTTACCATGCAGGAAGGTCATTAAGGACAAAGGTTAGGTTAGAAAATTCTGACTGCGGTAAATAAACCATATTCAAACGATCTTAATACACAGGATTTCACTATATTAATACCTCTTGAAACCTAATGTTCTCTGCTACCGTAAATTAATACTTTTCACAAAATCTTAAGTTGTTTGGCTGGCGTAATCTTATATATATAATGCATGTATAATCTCAAACTAACACACATCACATCCAATTTTACTTTACTATTTAATTGAAACTTCTCTTGAACTATATATATGAATATATTATGTGCAAGATGGAATTAATGTTAGTTCACATGTCAATGTATAGCAGGACCCAATTAATCCATATTTTATTGTTAATCCTTCACCTCACCATGATGAAAGGGCCGGCTTTCTTTGTTCCTCGACTGTTGCGTGATGATGTAAATAAATTAAATTAGATTATCAGTCATTACCTACTAAATGCAACGATACCATATGGTCGAGCTTTTCAAACTCCACTAGTTGAAAAATAAACTAATGCTGACTTAAAACTTGATAAAAACACTTGATTTATATAAAAACGTAAATATAATTAAGATAAAAACTAAACCTAAAATTATAAAACATAAATTGACAGGAATACTATTTATTATATAGTCATGTAATCACTCGTACATGCAAAAAGAACAATACTCATATCACCATTATCCCCATTTTAGCAGCTGCCGAAATTCAAAGACTAACTCTCCTCAACTCTGGTTCCATTTATAAGCAAAATCGAATAAAAGTCAAGTAACATAACAATTGAAAGTACAAAAATAAAAATATATGCATCATACCATATATTTTACAAACCTAAATTCCGAACTTTTATATTACAACTATTGATATCTTGTTCTTTGTTGTCATCAATCCAACATATATATAGCTCAAACAACATCTGCAGCAATAGTAATAGAACATAGTATGTCCATTATAAAATCTAAATTTATGATTAAGAGAATTAGATTTATTAGTGATTGCCTACAAAATGCAACGGTACCATCTGGTACCATCTCGTCAAACTTCTCAAACTCCACTGCTGGTTGAAAAAAGATTTCGTTGAAATATATGTTCTTTACCTTCCATTTTCTTAACCATTGGTACATGTATCAAACACTAGCATGTAAGGGCTATTTATAACAAATGATTGGCAAGAATTAAAGGCATGTAATTATGGCAAAAAGCTAAACTAATTCATATTAACTAACTAATTGTAAAATAATTATTAAAACCAAATCAATAGCAAAAAAACCAAATATATATATATATATATATATATATAAAATTATTTATTCTTATTGTAAAAATAATTATTTATATATATATATATATATATATATATATATATATATATATATTGTAAAATTAATTATTTAAAATTATAATGGGTGTATATAGGCTAATAATAAAGGTATGACTGCATTTTATAATGGATGTCATACCAATTATTTAAAGTGTTTTTTGATATTCCCCCCTCGAAAATTGACCATTGTCAAATACCCCATCCACATATGGCTATTTGTCCTAAATCCATTCGAAAATTCTTCGTCAACTAAATACCCCACTCTCGCCCGCTGCCGTAAGCTTATGTTAGGTTAAACCTTGATTATGATTACTTTTGGGTGTGTATACCTCAGATACCTTTCACCGATCCCACGACCACTACTACAAATAGGGGTTGTCCCTACGGATTTATCAGTAGGAGCAAACCACTGCCCTACGGATATACCCGTAAGGGCAAGAAATTACCCTGTAGATACAAGCGCCGTAAGTGCAAGTCTTAGCCTTAAACATGCCCCTACGGTCGAAAACTTGTCCCTACGGAGTAATGTGTAGGTCCATATGTCCCTACGGATTAGACCGTAGGGACAAAAAAGTTATTTAATTTATCGGTTTAAAAAATAAAATAGTTGTCCCTACGGAGTTATCCGTAGGGCCAACTGTCTTGACCTACGGATACATGCGTAGGTCCAGATGTGTAGGGGCAAAATATCAGGTCTTCTGATATTTTGTCCCTACGGATAACTGTGTAGCGGCACGTTTATGTCCCTACAGAAAACTCCGTAGGGACAAATATAACCCCTCTTACTGAGATCATAGGGGCAAAATATCAGGTATCATGATATTTTGCCCCTACGGATAAATCCGTAGAGATAAATTAGGACCCTACGGATTAATCCGTAGGGGTAATGTTGGGCCCTATGGATTAATCCGTAGGGGTAATGTTGGGCCCTATGGATTAATCCGTAGGGACATATTATCAGGTTTATTTTTAAAAAAGGGCTGCCTGTTTTCTTCTTGCCCTGTGCACAATAATATATAAAATTAATCAACACGCAGAATATATACCGCAGTATTCATAATCACATCTCACACATAATATACAAAAGAAATCAACAAACAGAATACGATATCAATCTAAATCAATATAAACACGCAAACACCACCAATATCAATATCATCCAAAATATATACAATATGTATCATATAAGTAAATACATGTTTAAAATATAAGAATAAAAAAGCTACCCTAGCTCGGTCCAGCTCCACCTCTGATAAACGCCGTAATCTGGTGCGCCTGCTCCTCAGATATACCCTGAGTCAATATCTCGAGCAATGCGGAGTGTGCGGGAGTCTGAGCGGGCTATGGAGCTGTAGGAGTGGTCTGCGCAACCGCCGCCGAGGTAGTGTCTTGCGGAGCCGCAGCTGCGGGAGTCTGAGCGGGCAGTGGAGCTATAGGAGTTGTCTGCGGAGCTGCAGCCGAAGGAGATGCATGTGGAGGCTCGGCCGATATACCCTGTCGCGTCTGGACTTACGTGTGTAATAAACGAGTAAGAACCGTGTATTAGTCGAATTCGTATCATTATCAAGTTATTGCGAAACCCCAATCTATGTATACTTAGGGACTAATAAAAGGAATCCACATTGAGTACTAGCCTATGCTCATGATGATGCACATGTGAGTTGTGACCCTTAGGAGATGGCTTGAGTTGAGCCTCCGCTAGGTTGTTAATATTGTGGGCCTAAATGAAAGATCTCAATTGATTTGTTAATTGGAGTTTTGATGATTGTTGATGTGTTATTGGGATAATCCTTATGTTTTGTAAAGAATGATCAGCTCCCTTTTCTTGGACCTCATTCTTATGCTTTTATTGGTAAAATCCAATGATAAACTTGTGTATCTTCTAGAATATATATAGAACATGTTAGGTACCATGCGTTCGTGATTAAAGGGCTAGCTCTTCAATTAGTTTATTAATGCATGGAGAAGAGATTTTTGTGGGTCTAATGGATATGTGCATCTCATATAATCTAATGAATGGCCAAAATGTTCAACAAAAGTGTCAACATTTTTAAATATTTTGGTGCGATAATCTAAAGAAATCGATCCAAAGTTCAAATCACAATTGAAAGAATATAACATACTGCATATTATTTCCTAACCGAGGGTCTCAAATATGGATCTCTAATGTCATTTTCTAAGGGATACAACAAAACCACCAATCACTATGTAGCCTAGTAAAAGTTTATATATGCAATACTATATCCAGTTTGGAAAACCGTAGTTTATTTTAATTAGATATGTATGTATGATTAATCAAAGCTAATTCTACAACCAAATAAGCTCATGCTACGTACTAATATTGGATATATTGCTATCTATAATATGACATAATATTTTACTATTAAGTAGTATACATACCAAAAACTCCTTCAATTCCTGAACGGTGGCCTTCAAGCTGTCCAGTTCTTGCTGGAAACGTCGCTCACTGGAGACAGAGGAAGTAACCGCCGGAGTGGAGTCCAACCTTATATAGGCCCTGCTAGGACCCAGTCCCCGGCCTCTCTCCCAACCTCCGTGGTGCCCTCCGTGTGCGACGTCTAGGACTGGGGACAGCAGTATCAGATCGTTCTGTCCAGTAAAATCGATCCCCGATGCCTTCGCCTGCTCAACCACCCGCTCCTACACCCACATTAACCAGTAAAATATAAGTACATCATTTAAATTTGAACCTTTCAAAACAAAAATTTCAAATAGGGGTTGAATAAATATTAACACTTACGCAATACTCCTGGGTAGCGGTGTCGGGGTATCGAAGCTCGCCCGTGACGGGATCTGTCGAGGTGCCGTGGACGGCAAGATACGCGGACAGCACGCTCGGTGTACCACCCTGCGCCAGGGTCTGAGCTCTCTGCAATATTAGAAAATAACTCTTAATATTAGATATATTAGAAAATAACTCTTAATATTACATTATATCACAAAGGCCGGTTTATTGTAATTTACCAATAACTCCATGGCACGAGTAATATTCCTCGAGCCACTTGTATAAGTGGGGTGACCCCTCTTCGCTGACTTCCTATTCTCTTTATTTTGATCGGCCTGTTTCTGCACAACACATTCAGATTTAGTTTTCTAATTAAGCAACACAAAAAAATAAATCATATACTAAACAATGAATTACATTTAAAATACATACCTGTTTGCGTTGAGAGTCGAAATATTGGCACAATAGAGGCCATGTATCTACGTCGACTCTCGTAAAAGCAAGAGTAGATAGGAGGGCCGCTCTCTCTGCCTCGGGGGTCTCCATCCACAGGGAATAGCAGTCGGTCTTCAGCTTATTCCTGTTGTATCAGACCTTCGTCTGCATGTTCTTCATCAGGCCATTGTACAGAGCGTGAAGACCGAGCACCCTCCCAGGGTGATCAGGGTCGGGTATAGGCCATTGGTTTTAACTTGAACATCTTGAATCACTCTCTAATGATGCGTTTGTTGTGTATTCTTGTTGTATGTGTGTGTTTCAGCTGTCGGGGGTAAGGCTTCTATCCCATTAAGAATGTATAGAGCGAACACTCATTCGCTTGTGCTTTCAACCGTTTCGAATAAATTTCGGCAGCACCTCCCCGCTGTTCTCCGAGTACACTGTAATAGAATAGATAATCATTTCAAAGCTGTGAAACAACGTTGAAATGAACATCTAATCTATCTTTGTACACGGAGAACCAACAGAAAGGTACCGACGAAATATCTCGAAACGGATGAAAACACAAGTGAATGAAGGTATTTGCTTTATACATTCCTAATTTGTCCACACGGGACAAATCTATCGGTTATCATACGATTGAATCTTCTCGTCACATAGACTACACGACGGTTGTTAGTATCGAGCTATACCGTCCGATATTTAACAACCTTCGTATAGTTCTATGTCACGACGAATATCGAATGTATGTTAACCGATAGACGGGGACTAAGTGGCGCTTTGAGTTTCATATATGAGTATCGACGAGAATATGAAAGTTTCATATTATCATCGAGTATCATATATTGGTTTTAACTTGAATATCTTGAATCACTCTCTAATGATGCGTTTGTTGTGTATTCTTGTTGTATGTGTGTGTTTCGGCTGTCGGGGGTAAGGCTTCTATCCCATTAAGAATGTATAGAGCGAACAACCCTTCGCTTGTGCTTTCAACCGTTTCGAGTAAATTTTGGCAGCACCTCCCCTCTGTTCTCCGAGTACACTGTAATAGAATAGATAATCATTTCAAAGCTGTGAAATAACGTTGAAATGAACATCTAATCTATCTTTGTACATGGAGAACCAGCGGAAAGGTACCGACGAAATATCTCGAAACGGATGAAAACACAAGTGAATGAAGGTATTTGCTTTATACATTCCTAACTTGTCCACACGGGACAAATCTATCGGTTATCATACGATTGAATCTTCTCGTCACATAGACTACACGACGGTTGTTAGTATCGAGCTATACCGTCCGATATTTAACAACTTTCGTATAGTTCTATATCACGACGAACATCGAACGTATGTTAACCGATAGACATGGACTAAGTGGCGCTTTTAGTTTCATATATGAGTATCGATGAGAATATGAAAGTTTCATATTATCATTGAGTATCATTTATTGGTTTTAACTTGAACATCTTGAATCACTCTCTAATGATGCGTTTGTTGTGTATTCTTGTTCTATGTGTGTGTTTCGGCTGTCGGGGGTAAGGCTTCTATCCCATTAAGAATGTATAGAGCGAACACCCATTCGCTTGTGCTTCCAACCGTTTCGAGTAAATTTCGGCAGCACCTCCCCGCTATTCTCCGAGTACACCGTAATAGAATAGATAATCATTTCAAAGCTGTGAAACAACGTTGAAATGAATATCTAATCTCTTTGTACACGGAGAACCAGCGAAAAAGTACCGACGAAATATCTCGAAACGGATGAAAACACAAGTGAATGAAGGTGTTTGCTTTATACATTCCTAACTTGTCCACATGGAAAAAATCTATCGGTTATCATACGATTGAATCTTCTCGTCACAAAGACTACACTACAGTTGTTAGTATCAAGCTATATCGTCCGATATTTAACAACCTTCATATAGTTCTATGTCACGACGAACATTGAACGTATGTTAACCGATAGACGGGGACTAAGTGGCGCTTTGAGTTTCATATATGAGTATCGATGAGAATATGAAAGTTTCATATTATTATCGAATATCATATATTGGTTTTAATTTGAAAAACGTGTCGTTGAAACAAATTATTGTTCTCCACCTGGCACTCTCTTAACAATGGTACATGCATTAAACAACATGTAAGAGATATCTATAACAACTCTAAACTTTCACCTGTTGGGTTCAACAAAAATGTTTTTGATATAACAAACACAACCTTCCTCAATTTTTTTGGAGACATAAATCAAGGATAAAATAGATTTCAGATGGTGATAAAAATACCAAATTCTTTCATTGTTGGGTTAATATCAGAAGATGTCAAAACAGAATTACAAAGTTGCAAAATGTAGAAGGCATTTATTTTGAGGAGCATAAACAGATTGTTCATATAGCAGCTTCTCATTTTGAAAAAGCTTTTACTTCACAAAATATAAATGCAAAATTTGATTGCAGACATATCATTTCTAATATGATTTCAGATGTTGAAAATAAAATACTTAATGATATTCCTTTTATTGAAGAGCTACACAGTTGTATTAAGAATATGGATCCAAATAGTGCTCCTGGTCCTGATGGGTTCTCTGACAAGTTCTATTTGGCTGCATGGCAGATTATTAGTGAAGATCTTTTGGAAGCTGGGAAATATTTTTTCAAACATAAAGAGGTGCCCAAGGCTGTTAATTCTACTCTCGTTTGTCTTATTCCCAAAAAGGCAAACTGTCGCTCTATCATCGATTATAGACCTATAAACCTTTGTAATTTTCTATACAAAATTTTCATTATCCCCAACCCTAGCCCCAGTCCTACCCCAGCCGAACCCTAACCCTAACCCTAACCCTAACCCCAACCCCAGCCCCAGCCCCAGCCCCAGCCGAACCCTAACCCCAACCCCAACCCCAGCCGAACCCCAACCCCAACACCAAACCTCAACTGAACCCTAACCCTAACCCTAACCCTAACCCCAACCGATGCCTAACCCTAACCCTCATCGGTACCCAAACCCTGAACCTTAGCCCTAAAATCATCAAAATTATGTTTAATTGGAGATTTACGAACCTGTAGGCGGTGGAGGAGACGACGGAGATGCTCGATCGGTGGTCGACGACCGGCGCAATCGGCGACGAGGAAGAATGAGGGCGGTGGCGACGACGAGAACGGACGGTGGTGGCGACGAAGAGAACGACAGACGGTGGTGCGAACAAGAATTTTGGGAATTTTGGGAACGCGCGAGAGAGATCGCGGCGTAGGGCATTTCTGTGCCTTTTTTTATTAAATTTCTATTTAGATGCCACTACGGATTAGTCCGTAGGTCATTGGTTTGCGGCTCCGTAGAGCTGTAACACCCGAGTTCACTTATACCAATTCCAGATCCGCATTTACTTATCCATGGTCTTTTCTTGATTTAGCGTGTTTGGGTACGAATGGTATTTTACATATTACTTTGCATTCGACCTGACCCGCTTGCTTGAACCTGTTTGATTCTTATTCATAGACTACCTTGACTTGTTGCATGGGCACGTGCATCTCATGTTTAATACATACTGGCATTTCATCTGGCATCGCACTTTTACATATAACATTTTTTTGGTCACATAAAATATTTTAATATTACATTCTCAACCTGCCTGTTACCCTAACCCCGTGGTAGCATCCGCGCATCTTGTTCTCGTCCCATTCGGTGAAACGGACGTGTTTGGATGGCTACGCGCACGTACGTGCATCCGTTCTTGTGGGTATGCTTTTTCGTCACCTGAGCACTCATTTTGAAATTCGGAAGTCGCATATAATTTTCATATTTTAAATCTGAGTTTTTAGACCCGACCCGAGCGCATTTTGGAATATTTTTGTACTTCGCCTAAATTCAAAATTATTTGATTTGATTTACATTTTCTTTTAAATCTCTTTATCATCTTAACAAACAAATGTTTTCTAAAATCTTTTAATTTTGAGAAAATCTTTCTCAGCTAACCCTCTGCCTCTATTCTTTGGTGCCGGGCCCCACGAGCTCTCTCGCTCTTCCTTTTTCTCTTTTCTTCTCGCCTTCTCTCTCTCCCCGCTACACTCCAATCTTATCTCTCCTCACTATTCACGCTCTCTCTTTCTCTCCTCTCGATCTCTCAATCTCTCTATATCTCTCCTCCCTCTCACTCCTCTCGATCTCTCTCCCCTCTCTCTGTATCTATCCTCTCTCTCTCTCTATCTCTCTCTAATATTTAATATGTATATTCTTAACCAAAGAAAATCCCGCACGTCTCTCTCTCTCCTCCCTCGTCATCCTCTTCCCTTCCCTCTCGCTTCCACCGTTTCATCGAACCCACTCCCCCTCGCTCACCTGACGCCTCCTCTCTTCGCTCGACTCCATCGCCTCTCCGTCACCTTCTTCTTGCTCGTCGCCACCTCTTCATCTCGCAACAACCTAAACCCTAAACCATCACCACCGCAGCCTTCTCAATCCCTGACTCCACCGCCGGTTCCTCCAAACCCAATAAGACCCGAGCCACTTCGAACCTAACACCTATCCCGGCCGTTCCTTCGACTCCTCCTCCGAACCCGAACACCCCTTACACCACCATCCTCGACTTCGTAGACCCCAACTGCATCCTCACCTTCTTCAACCTTAGAACCCAACTCGCCCAGCACCTCATCGCCGTCAAGCCTTCATCTTTGTCAACGCCGACTTCCTCTTCCCTTCAACCCCAGACGAAGCAACTCAACATCTCCTTCTTCAGCCCATCACCAAACTCATCCTCACAACCCTGCCATTGTCGCCATTTCCCTCCAGCCGAGTCTTTCTCCCACGCCTCCATCAATCAAGAACCCTAGCACCGATGACTCTACAGCCGAGCTATCACATCAGGCACAGCCATCGCCTCCAGTCCACCTTCTTCTTCCTAACTCCGGCCACCCTAGTCGATAGCGCTCACTGTCGCCTTCAAAATCTGCAGCAATCTTTATCGGCTACATCTCTTCCTCGACCTGAGCCTGGAACCCCTCGTAGCAGCAACATCGCAGCCCCATAGTCGCAATAGCACCTTGGGCAAACTTGGAAACTCTAAACGAGCTTTAAAGTTTCTGTCTTGCCTTGTTCGGCGTCTCCATGTTTTGTCTCCATTCCGTGATTGATCCTGAGTTTGCCGGAAGCCGGTCGTGACGTCGACGATCCCGACGAGCCAGCGAGCGTACCTGACCCGTGTGATCACACTGTACGTGGTTTGGATCCAGTCCGTGTACCGTGCACGCATCGCGACGTTTTCCGCCGATGTGAGAAGTTCTGTATCCCGGTTCCGGATCCGTCCAGGCAAGTTAATCTTGCTACATGCTATTTAAACTAATACATATGCTATTTAAATTAATTTGTGCCTATTAGAGTGCACGGTGGATCTGTAGTTCCATTTAATACCAGAATTCCATTTTTTTCTTTAACATGTCGACGTCCCATTATATCATTTTATAATCATGGCTCAAAACATACCAGTTTGTTTTAGTTCTGTTATACATAGTATGCGCACTCATATTTAAATCTTGTAACAATTACTGGCATGACCCACAGAACCCCTCTTTATACTTTATACCTGTCGGACGACCATTCGCGTACGTCTAACCTGATTTATCGTCCATTGCATCTTAGATTATTTAATACATATTAATTTTATATCATCCATATTGTTAAACTGTAGTTGAGAAATGTTAAAACTATCCCTTAAACCCAAACTGATAACCGTGCATCCTAGTAGTTCAATCTGTACCTATTTGCATATCATGTTCCAGTTTATTGTTCTGATAATTCCATGCTTGTTTATTTATAACCATGTTTATATTAGTTGATTTGTGAGCACCCACATATTATTTGTGCTTCCTGACAATCTTGTTGCACTTCCTTTATGATATGACATGGTACCGTACACTCTTGACATGACTTGACACCTGTATACATTACCTGGCTTGACCTGATGTACCATGGTATTACCTGTTACTTGATCTTGTGTCTAATGCCAACAAACCTGACATGTAGTCCTCACGGACCGTTCCTGTTGTCTATCCAGACAAACCTGCTCTTACCTGATCTTGTGTTGGTATTAGTTCTCGATTACTGAATACCTGACTTGACACACATATACCTTGGGGGTATGGGGAAATCAATGGTGAAACCTGACTTGTAACTCAACAGTTCGATACTTGTTCTGATCAGTTTTAGAGGCTAGGCCAGCCTTGGGATGCTGCTGCTGACATCATTCATCTGTACATATTTCCTGTTTTAGTGCCTAGCGGCATGTCTCGGATTCATCCCGAGAATCTGGACTGTGGTCCCGGGTATGCACGGGATACTATTGAGTTACATCGACGATTCATTAATTTGATTTCAAAGACTTGAGAGTAGAAAACCCAATAGAACAGTTTAGTTTACTCACTGCGCAATACCCTTCACTGCCCTGATTTATATTACTGTTACATTTGCTTTTCATTCATGATTATATTTGCATTGCCTATTACCCTATTTACATTTTATTGCTTGATGACATGACGCGCTGACGTCTGGGTTTTGCATGGCTGATTGGTTCGAAAAGTGTTTGTTTGTAGTTAACCGCAATCAGAACGGTGTTGCGTGTAGCTAGACCGAGGTGAGTACGGGTCATCCTCAGGGAAACGTGGAACCATTTACTTTTACTTTAGATGTGTTGAAAGAGAGGAGGAAATAAGAATTTTATGAAAAGTTTCTAGATCTACGTTAAGCAAGAATGCAAAAATATAGATCTAGATTATTTTAGAGATTTAGATAATATAATAAGAAGGCTTGTAGGGTTCGTTAGGATTTAGTAGTCATGGACGATTCATTAAAAGTTACCATTTTTATCCATTAATAGATTTAAAACTAGAACGACGGTGATGCGTGTAGATTAGGGTTTCTGGAGGGAAAAGGAATCCCACTCTTAACCCTTATCTCGACACGGAACTCCGTTCAAATCTAGCCTTTACCAAAACAATTATTAATCTAATCTCTAATCGCGGTCGGAACTAGCAAAGAATTGCTAGCGCGCTCGATTAGGATGTTAATGATTCTTTTGATAAAGTTCATAAACTTTATAGGACTTAAAAAGGGTTTAGGGATGTTCATCATCCATTAGCCTACTCTAATCCTACGAACCCTAACAAGCGGAGAATTACTCACGCATGTTGGGTGAAGAAGATGAAAAGACAGAGAGGGGAAACATAATGTAAAATGCAAAAGAATTAAATAAAATAACTACCTTTATTAATCACTTAAACAATCTACACTTTATTCCGTAGAAAATGATTACAAACTAGTTGCTTCTCGATCTTTCCTAAGGAGGTAGACGAACAGTTGATGATCAGCCTGGATGCGTGAGCGTCTGGGGCTTCGTGATCGCGTCGGCTTGATAACTTTTCCAAGAGGCTCTCGGTGCCCTTTTATAGTGCAAAGCCAGAATCTTTAGGGTGAAAACTTGGTAAAATATAGCATAGATTCACCTCCCAAATTTTTAGCAATTGATCTCTCTAGATTGCCGCGGATCCGCGGCCAACAGGGAGGTTTGGCCGTGATTGGTAGTGTTTCTGCGTGTTCAAGTTTAGTTAATTACCGCAATCAAAACGGTTTCGCTTGTAGCTATCCGGTTGAGTACGGGTCGTCCGCAGGGAGATGGGAATCTTTTTCTATGTACTTTAACGAGTTAAGTCAAAATGTCCAGATTTGTTTTAATTAACTAAGTGTTAAAATGATATGTAAAGAGAGCTTGTTAGGGTTAGGATTATGTTAGTTTGATTTAGGAGTCGCTCACCTCTTTCGTTGCCACTCTTAATATCGGTGTTACGGTAATCGGCAACAACGGGGATCAGCACGACTAGGAAGGAACTTGCGAGTATAAGGTAGGCTTTCCAACGCATAAGTTCTTCCTTTTGGTGCTTGTCCGTCCATTCTTGGCTCTTAGCCTTAACCTTCGGTTAATTCAACCACAACCGGTCTCACTACGGAATCCCCGCTATCTTGTAGGATAGGGTGCCGTAGGGAGCGGATTGTGGTTCAATTAACGGGAGTTCGATTTAAGATGTTGGGCAAGGAAAGAGTGAGAGAGATTTCCTTCTCTCAAACTTCCCTTATCCTACCCTAATAAGTATGGAAACTACTCACCCATTACAAGAAGAATGAAAAATAAAACAAAGGAGGAAGATAGAAAGAAGGAGATTAGAAGATAACAACTAGCTATTTGCGACCTCACCTTGGCAAGGATCAAACGTAAGCATCATGGTTGTTTAAGGATAAAGGAAAAGAGAATAAGAAAGAAACAACAATAAATAACAACGACTAAGTTAACAAATGAAAATTACAAGCAATAATAGTTAACAAAATAAAAAGACAAGCATGGTAAGAACAAGAACTCCTTTATTCATTCTTCACTCACAAAAGCTCACTACAAGTTTTTTTAATGGAGAAGAGATGAGAGGAGGAAGAAGAACAACAACATATAACCTAAATTCTAAATACAAGATTATGGACCTTTGGCTTCACAAGGTTCTGGGCTATTTATAGGCAGGGAGATGGAAACCTAGCGCAAAATTCTGCTTCTACATGAAATTTCCAAAGTACCCCTGAAATACGACACCATGAAGAGACCATACGGCCGCGGTTCCGCGGCCTAGACCCCCTATTGGCTGCGGAACCACGGCCATATAGAGGAGTTAGGTCAAGGGCTTTTGAGTGCTTCCCTGGTCTGCTGTCCCCTTTTGTCTGGTACATGATTTTTCTGATAATCTTTCCACATTTCTTCCAGAATTCTAGTGGATCAAAAGGTGATTGGATGTGGATCTTTTGTCATGATTTTCTTGAGCTCCGCGTAGATTTCTTGGATCTTGTGTTGCCATTGAGCTTTATGCATGAAAATGACATTGATTTGCCATTTTGTCTCTTAAACTGGTGTGTGGCAACAGACGGATAAAGAGCGGAGACCCGTGTTTTATCTGTGGTTGGCAGGAACCCGGATTTTGTCGTGTTTTTCCATGAATTTCACCGTTTAGAGCCGAGAACATGTATCCTGCAATTGACTAGCAAACACGGCTCAAGAGTACCTACCGATAAGCAATATGATAAAAATTGGACGGTATAAAAATGCAAAAATCTGATATGAACAAATACCCCAAAACTTATCATTTGCTCGTCCCGAGCAAAGCCAATTTATTCACAAAAAATTCCTAACCTCACTTTCGCAGGGAACGCGATTGCACTGAGCATGTGCAACAAGCCGTTAAACCTCTAGGTGTTCATAGTAGGAGGAGTGTTGTCTCCTGAGGGTTTTCAGCGGATACTACCCACAAAATCCGGTCAAGCTAGTTTTGTAAAATAACTATGATTCAAACCCTAAAGTTTTGTTTCAGAAAATAACAATTCTATTATCCTACATCTAGACTATCGAACCCTTATTTTTCACACCTCGCTTCTTATTTAACTACAGATTTTATATGTCTTTACGTGCAGTGCAAATAGTGTCGTTAAGTTCCAGAAGGATCGATTAAAGTCACATGTCACACAATAAAGCCCAGATAACAATTTTAAAAGGATCACATAAGTTTTATAAAGAGTTAAGCATTTTTCAATTTTCGTTTTCCAGTAAGGTTTCAACTTCAGAATTTCTATCTTCCTTAACAGGAAACTAGGTCTTATTTTTCACTCCACCTTTTTCTTGTTTTTATTTTATACACACCTCTGTGAACGTGCAATAGTCTTTATCATAGAATAAAACCTTCATATCTCCGCTAAAATATTTTTTATAAAAGCCTGTCTTTTATCAAGATTATTCTCACACAAAGAACCGTTAGGAATTTTAACTCGGAGAGAACACTTGCTTGACTTTGTTTTAATTCGGACTTTCTAGGCTTCTTAACGAGCTTTGGGCCAATTCACCCAAACCAGTTGGCTTTAGGGCATTAGGTGTAGAAACACCCCAGCGGACTTAATTACTCAAGTTACCTAGGTCCAAAAACAAAAGACAGTTTGGCGTGAAAATCAAGATGATTCAATACGAACGGAGACATAACCGGTAGTTCAATTATTTTTTTTGGATAAAAGACGTGTTTAGTGGGTTCGGTGTGTAATCATTCCAATCAATTTCCAGATGGGTTATTTTTCAGACTTAGATCCAATTAAGGCATCAATAACATTCCTTCATATTCACTTTACTTCATAAACTATTCTTGATATTACTTATTTCAAAACAAATCTATTTGATCCTCAGAAAATCATTTATCCATTTAAAAGTTATTTAGACATAAAAGACTTGTCATCTAATTTCCAAAACTCACAACACGTGTAGTGTGATGTAAAGACGTATATCAGCTATAGTTAACTTCAAAGGAGAGTTATCTTTCAGGTTTTCAAAATCTAAAAATAAGATTTAGTTATTCTTATCTCATCAAACAAAACCGTCGAAATGTTGAATCAGAGTCCTCCCACTAGCTAACTTGACAAAAAAGTTTTTATGTGTTTAGAAAATTTTCAAATTTTTATGGATTTTATGGATTTTAATATGCAGATGCAAAATATACATATGAATGCGAAGGTTAGAAATGCGTACCGAGCGTACCCCCAAACTTAAACTGGACAGTGTCCTCACTGTCATCGCATGAAGAGAACATTTGAAGGGTCAAAAATGTCGGTTAGATATACACAATTTTTTTAATGTTTTTAAATAGTAAAGAAAAAGGAAAAGAATATCCACAAATAAATACAAAAAGGTATATACATACCCCCAAACTTATTTGGAACAGTGTCCACTGTTCTTGGCTGGATAACCGAAGTTTGGTGGTAGGCAGAGGAAGATTATGCAGGGTAAACCGGCTCCTGTAAGACCAGGAGTTCCTCTGTTGGTTCAGCGCTAAGGTACGGTTTTAGTCGGTGTCCGTTCACTTTGAAAAATGAACCGTCCTTTGGATTCTCCAAATCCACAGCGCCCTGCGGATACACATTCCGCACAAAATACGGCCCTTTCCAGCGAGATCTGAGCTTTCCTGGATGGAAGTGTAGCCGGGTGTCGTAAAGCAGTACTTGCTGACCAGGTACGAAGGTTTTGCGCAAAAGGTGTTTATCGTGAAACACCTTCATTCGATTCTTAACGACAATCGCGTTATCGTAAGCCTCATCCCTAAGCTCGCTCAGTTCGTTCAGTTGCAGCTTTCGATGGCTGCCCGCATCTTCGAGAGACAGATTCAGCTCCTTTATCGCCCAAAATGCGCGATGCTCTATTTCGACAGGTAGGTGGCAAGCCTTTCCGTACATAAGCCGATAGGGAGACATGCCAAGATCGGTCTTATAAGCGGTTCGAAATGCCCAAAGGGCATCAGTAAGTTTCAGCGACCAATCCTTACGGTTCTTGGAAACCGTCTTCTCCAGTATCTGCTTGATTTGCCGATTTGAAACTTCGGCCTGCCCGCAGGTTTGGGGGTGGTAGGGCGTAGAGAGCTTATGATTAATGGAATACTTCCGCATCAAGGCCTCGAAAGTCTTATTGCAGAAATGACTTCCATTGTCGCTAATGATCGCTCGGGGGTGCCCAAAACGGGAGAAAATGTTTTCTTTAAGAAACCTAACGACAACCTTGTTGTCGTTAGTCCGGCTGGGTACAGCCTCGACCCATTTAGAGACGTAATCAACAGCGAGAAGAATGTACAAGTTCCTGAAAGAGCTGGGAAACGGCCCCATGAAATCTATCCCCCAAACGTCGAAAATCTCCACAACCAAGATCGGTTGGAGCGGCATCTCGTTCCTCCGGGATATCCGGCCCAAGTGTTGGCACCGGGAGCAAGTCTTACAATAGTCATGAGCGTCTTTGAAGAGTTGTGGCCAGTAGAAACCACATTGCAAGATCTTCTCAGCTGTCTTTCTAGGGCCAAAGTGCCCGCCACACGCTTGATCATGGCAAAATGACAGCACACTCTTGAATTCATCGTCAGGGACACACCGACGAATAATCTGGTCTGGACAGTACTTGAACAGATAGGGTTCGTCCCAGTAAAAGTGTTTTACTTGGGATAAGAATCGAAGTCTGTCCTGACTTGACCATTCAGTCGGTAGTAGCCCTGTGGCCAAATAATTCACAATATCTGCGAACCAGGGTTCGCAAGATACTGTCAAGAGTTGTTCATCCGGGAAAACGTCGTTGATCGGAATTTGAAGCGAAGGCGAAGAAGGAAGTCGTGAGAGATGGTCGGCAACTACGTTTTCACATCCTCGTTTGTCCTTAATGACAAGGTCAAACTCTTGAAGCAAGAGGATCCAACGTATTAGCCGAGATTTTGCATCGTTCTTCGCAAAAAGATGGCGCAGAGCAGAATGGTCTGTGTAGACAATGACTGGAGAGCCAATGAGGTAGGGCCTGAACTTTTCTAAAGCAAATACAACATCCAAGAATTCCTTCTCAGTTGTTGTATAATTGAGTTGGGCGTCGTTCAGGGTTCGGCTCGCATAATAGATTACGTGCGGCATCTTGTTGATGTGTTGTCCAAGGACAACACCGATGGCAAAGTCGGATGCATCGCACATAATCTCAAATGGGTGCGTCCAGTCAGGTGAAGAAAGAACGGGAGCAGAAGTGAGTGAGCTTTTCAATGATTCGAACGCAGTCACACAGCCCGAGTTGAAGTCGAATGGCGTGTCCTTGGCCAGTAGAAGAGTCAAGGGCCTAGCAATCTTGCTAAAGTCCTTGATGAACCGTCTATAGAAACCGGCATGGCCAAGGAAGGCTCGGATGTCTCTGACGCATCTGGGAGGAGGGAGATTGGAAATGACCTCAATCTTTGCTTTGTCAACCTCTATGCCATTTTGCGAGATGATATGTCCTAAGACAATACCTTCGCGCACCATGAAGTAGCATTTCTCCCAATTCAAAGTGAGGTTCTTGTCCTTACATTGGGTAAGTACAGCGTCAAGATGCAGCAAACAATCGTTGAAGGAATCGCCGAAGATGGAGAAATCGTCCATGAAGATCTCCAGAAATTTTTCCACCATGTCTGAAAAGATTCCCATCATACACTGCTGGAAGGTAGCGGGCGCATTGCATAACCCGAAGGGCATGCGACGATATGCGAACGTGCCGAAAGGACAAGTGAATGTGGTCTTGTCCTGGTCTTTTTCGGCGATGGGAATTTGATTATAGCCGGAGTAGCCATCAAGAAAGCAGTAGTACTCGTGTCCGGCCAATCGTTCAAGCATTTGGTCAATGAAAGGTAGCGGAAAGTGGTCTTTCCGCGTTGCGGCGTTGAGTTTTCTGTAATCGATGCATACTCGCCATCCAGTTTGGGTGCGAGTAGGGATTAACTCGTTCGCCTCGTTTGTGATGACCGTTATGCCTGATTTCTTGGGGACAACGTGAATGGGGTTAACCCACTGGCTATCAGAGATAGGGTAAATGATACCACTATCCAGATATTTTACGATTTCCTTTTTCACAGCCTCCTTCATGACTGGATTTAGTCGCCTTTGAAGATCTCTGGCTGGTTTGGCATCATCCATCAGATGAATGTGATGTTCAACGATCAGGGGACTAATCCCCTTGATGTCCGCCATGGACCAGCCAAAAGCTTGCCTATTGCTGTGCAAGACCGCAAGAAGGGCTTTCTCTTGCTCTGGAGCTAGAGAAGCCGAGATGATGACAGGTAGGGTCTCGTTCTCACCCAAGTAAGCGTACTTAAGGTGAGACGACAAAGGCTTGAGTTCGAGCGTTGGAGGAGAAACGATGGAAGGCAAGATTGGTGAAGAGGTCTCGAACTCAAAGGACTCCAGCAAAGGTTCAAAACGAGTGTAAGCGACCGAGTTGGATGGTTCAGGTAACTCATCCGAAAATTCGAAGGATTCAAACTCGGGTGGAGAGTGGCTAAGATTGTTCGAGAACGTGAAACACTCGTAGTCGTTATCGGGTGCAGAAACAGCAGCAGGTTCGAGGAGGACCGCACTAGTGGCGTTAAGGTTATCGTGATCGAACATAAACTCCTCGAATTCACACTCTTCTGGGGTGATCTCCTGGATTGAGCAAACGTCCAGTATATGAGCATTAGGTTCGGAGGGCTGATTCCCCAACCTAAAAATGTTGAGTTCAATCGTCATGTTTCCAAAAGAGAGGTTCATCGAACCATTGCGACAATTGATCACAGCATTTGAGGTTGCAAGGAATGGGCGACCGAGTATCACCGGAATTTGATTCTGGGGGTTAGCTACAGGCTGTGTGTCTAATACAATGAAGTCAACGGGGAATATGAAGTCCCCGACTTTGATTAACACATCCTCTAGCTCACCCCTAGGATGGGTGATCGATCGGTCGGCCATTTGGAGAGTACAGTGTGTGGGTTTCAGCTCTCCTACGCCTAATTGCTCGTATACTGAGTACAGAAGCAGGTTAACACTGGCACCAAGATCTAATAGTGCGCGGTTGATGTTCTTATCCCCAATGGTAATAGAAATCGTAGGACAGCCAGGGTCCTTCCGTTTTTGTGGTAAAGATTGGGTAAGAGCATCGCTCACAGCACTAGCCAAGAAAACTTTCTTGGGTACCTGAGACTTCCTCTTTTTCGTGCACAAGTCCTTTAAGATTTTCGCGTAGGACGGGACTTGTTGGACAGCATCTAAAAGAGGAATGTTAATGTTAACCTGCTTAAATAACTCCAGAATCTTCTCCATTTGTGGATTTTGTTTATTAGACCTCAACCGGTTTGGAAATGGGACGTTTTTAAAAGTGGTTGAGTCTAATGCTTGTGGAGGAGATTGTGGAGTTGGAACGGATCCCAGAGCTGGTGTTTTCGCGGAGTGAGAAGTGGGTCCGTTCAAAGCAGAAGAAGAGGAAGAGCCTTTTGAAGAATGGAGAATAGGCTCAGAAGACGAAGACGAAGAAGAAGAAGAAGAAGAAGTAGAAGAAGAAGCGGCCGGGGTGTCATCGTTGATCCGTGTGCCGATGTTGTTTTGCAGCATCCTTCCCGATCTCAATGTGGTCACGGCACTCACATTATGATTATGTTGTTCAAGAGCAACATGTACATTATGTGGGTGACCGGGATTAGGGAGTGGCTGGGACGGGAGTTTCCCCTTCTCTCGCTCGCTTAAGGCCGCATTCAGCTGTGCAATCTGGGCCTCGATGGTCTTGATGCTTTGCCCGTGAGCGGCAGTGTGTTGCACTAAAGACTGAATGGAAGACTAGATATTGGCGGTGGACTGAGTTGATTGTTTAACGAACGCCTCCAGACTTCGTTCGAGCGAGGAAACCTTATCGTTGTTTTACGGAACAAAGTTGTTTGGTGGAAAAGAATTGTTGGGTGCAAAGTTGTTCGTCTGATTTTGAAAAGGTTGGGGTTGGAAGGGCTGCTGAAACTGATGTTGAGTTTGTTGTTGCGCTTGTTGTTGCGGAGGAGGGCGCCTCTGGAAATTGTTGCCTTGGAATTGATTCTGATTCTGATTCCAGGCGAAATTGGGGTGGGTCCTCCAACCGGGATTGTAGGTGGAAGAGTATGGATCATTCCTCGGTCTTTGCTGAAATGCAGCATTAACCTGATCCTGTCCTTGCGATGGTGGATTGTAAGGACACTCTTCGGTTAAGTGAGAAGGATCGGAACAACAAGCGCAAATGGTACGAAGGGGAAGAACAGGGGTAGGAGCAGGAGAAGAAAATTTGCTCTCTATTGCTTCAAGCTTTCTCGTTATTGCAGCCATTTCAGCTTTCATCTCAATAGAGATATCAAGTTGGTGAATTCCTACCCTAGACTGACTGGTAGAAGTGGAGGTAGAAGAAGAAGAAGTCGGTCTGGTGCTCTCCCATTATAGCGTTTGCTCCGCAAGGTCGTCAAAGAATTGCCACGCTTCCTCGTCAGATTTCGATAGGAAGTGGCCCTGACAGATGGTTTCCAACAACTGCTTGGTTGCTGGGTTGAGGCCCTCGTATAAGGTTTGGCAAAGTTGCCATCTCTCGATACCATGGTGAGGACACTGAACAAGAAAGTCTTTATACCGGTCGGTTCAGAAGGAAGCTGAGAGAATTGGTTGATTTCGTTACGTATCCTTGCGGTTTTATGATTCGGATAAAATTTCTTGACAAACGCTTTTACAAACTCGTCCGAACTGGTTATGGAGTGGGAAGCGGTGCTATACAGCCATTTTTCAGCAAGATCGCATAAAGTGAACGGAATGACCCGTAGCCGTATAGTATCGTCCGACAGTTGGGTAGTTTTCATCATGGCACAAACGTTTTGAAATTTATTGATGAAGATATAGGCATCTTCAGATTCAAGCCCATGAAATCGTGGAAGCATGTTGATGAAGTGGGGCTTAATTTCAAAGTTATCCCCATTGGCCGGTGGAAGAGAAAGACAGGTGGGAAGTGCAGAACGGGTGTGATAGAAACGATCCTGGAGCGCGATTCGCTGTGGCGCTACAACAGGCGGTGGTGGTGGGTTATTCGTATCCATAGGAGGTCGAATCAATCCCGGGGGAGTTGTAGGGATGTTTGGATTAAATCCTGACATCGTGGAAGAAGAGGTTGGTGATGGTGAAGGTGAAGATGTATGAACAGAATTCCGGTCAACGTCGGAGTTGGCCGACAAAGGTAAGGGTGAAAGAGACGTGGACGGAGTTTCGACGTTTGAGTCGATCGCGTAGTCGGTAGCGACTAACGTAACGCGGACTAGGCGGGCGCTAGTGTCCCGAGTCCAAGCGGACATACACTAAACGAGTTTAGTATAGTCAAAGCGGAGAAGGTGAGGGTAGGAAAACGTCAATGGAGAAATACGATGGGTGGTGGGTGAAAAAATATGGATTTTGGCGACAAAGAGCAAGTTTTTATAAAAGTTTTTGATTCCCCCCCTTTTTTTTAGAAAGAGCTTTACAGAAATATGTACGGACTTACGGCTTCAAGCAATCACAAACAAGATATGCACAATCACACCTAGATCTAGGGTCACCTAGGTCAGCTAGACAGCTCCTAACTGTTCCAAAGGGCTAGAAACGGGACTTCAAATCGCCTCTTCTCCAACAATTGCGGCCAGGTAAGTGCCAGGTAACTGGGAGGCTCCCCACTACGTAAGTAGTGGTCCTAATTAAGTAACCACTTGCCTTCGACACACTTGCCTAGACACCGCAAAAGTCAGGATAGGATAAACGGCCGATGCCTGTAACTAGTTCTCTGTCCTATTGAGCGCGAAGTCCTTAGGGCTGAGTCTAGTATTTTTTTAATTTAACAATGGTCAATGCATATGCTTTTTGTGATTTCTGGGGTCCTGGGAAGGGTGATGAAATCCCCACCCAATCTGAATTGGTTTTGAGCCCCTTAAAGTCCGTATTAATAAATGCAAAGCAGTAACAAATCAACTGCAAACAATTTTTTTATTTTTTAGCGCGGCGCAAAGAATCCTGCACAAGAACAGTTTATTGGAAGGGGGGAGAGAATTTGCGCAAAGAATGCTGCAGAAAACACAGTTTAGTGGAGTCCAGAGGAGTGGGGGAGAGAAGAGAAAGACTCACAGAGAAAATGGCACCCTGAAGGCTCCAAATGGCCGCGGTTCCGTGGCCAAACACGTGCTCAGGCCGCGGTTCCGCGGCAAGAAAGAGGGATTGGACTTTCAATTTTTTTGTGTGTGCTTCTGTGGTTGTCCTCTTCTTGTCTGGATTTGCTGAATCTTGATTTGCTCACTGTATCTGCTCCAGATTTTTACAGTAGACCGTTTGCTTCGTTTTGATCCGTCGCGGTGTAGCCGCGAAATATGGGTCTATCTTCCCACGTCTTTGGCACTGAACTCGAACTTCGTGTGATCCTGCACACTTGCACAAAAACTAATCAAAAATAACAAGTTGGTTTTTTTTTTTACAATGTATCTTATTTTTGTTTTGTTTTTCGGTTATAGTTATATTCACAAATTAACCCGAAATTACACAAAGAAATAAACTACCGTCTCCCCGACAACGGCGCCATTTGATTGGTAGTGTTTCTGCGTGTTCAAGTTTAGTTAATTACCGCAATCAAAACGGTTTCGCTTGTAGCTAGCCGGTTGAGTACGGGTCGTCCGCAGGGAGATGGGAATCTTTTTCTATGTGCTTTAACGAGTTAAGTCAAAAAGTCCAGATTTGTTTGTGATTAACTAAGTGTTAAAATGATATGTAAAGAGAGCTTGTTAGGGTTAGGATTAGGTTAGTTTGAGTTAGGAGTCGCTCACCTCTTTCGTTGCCACTCTTAATATCGGTGTTACGGTAATCGGCAACAACGGGGATTAGCACGACTAGGAAGGAACTTGCGAGTATAAGCTAGGCTTTCCAACGCATAAGTTCTTCCTTTTAGTGCTTGTCCTTCCATTCTTGGCTCTTAGCCTTAACCTCCGGTTAATTCAACCACAACCGGTCTCACTACGGAATCACCGCTATCATGTAGGATAGGGGGCCGTAGGGAGTGGATTGTGGTTCAATTAACGGGAGTTCGATTTAAGATGTTGGGCAAGGAAAGAGTGAGAGAGATTTCCTTCTCTCAAACTTCCCTTATCCTACCCTAACAAGTATGGAAACTACTCACCCATTACAAGAAGAACGAAAAATAAAACAAAGGAGGAAGATAGAAAGAAGGAGATTAGAAGATAACAACTAGCTATTTGCGACCTCACCTTGGCAAGGATCAAACGTAAGCATCATGGTTGTTTAAGGATAAAGGAAAAGAGAATAAGAAAGAAACAACAATAAATAACAACAACTAAGTTAACAAATGAAAATTACAAGCAATAATAGTTAACAAAATAAAAAGACAAGCATGGTAAGAACAAGAACTCCTTTATTCATTCTTCACTCATAAAAACTCACTTCAAGTTTTTTTTAATGGAGAAGAGATGAGAGGAGGAAGAAGAACAACAACATATAACCTAAATTCTAAATACAAGATTATGGACCCTTGGCTTCACAAGGTTCTGGGCTATTTATAGGCAGGAAGATGGAAACCTAGGGCAAAATTCTGCTTCTACATGAAATTTCCAAAGTACCCCTGAAATACAACACCATGAAGAGACCATACGGCCGCGGTTCCGCGGCCTAGACCCCCTATTAGCCGCGGAACCGTGGCCATATAGAGGAGTTAGGTCAAGGGCTTTTGAGTGCTTCCCTGGTCTGCTGTCCCCTTTTGTCTGGTACATAATTTTTCTGATAATCTTTCCACATTTCTTCCAGAATTCTAGTGGATCAAAAGGTGATTGGATGTGGATCTTTTGTCATGATTTTCTTGAGCTCCGCGTAGATTTCTTGGATCTTGTGTTGCCATTGAGCTTTGTGCATGAAAATGACATTGATTTGCCATTTTGTCTCTTAAACTGGTGTGTGGAAACAGACGGATAAAGAGCGGAGACCCGTGTTTTATCTGTGGTTGGCAGAAACCCGGATTTTGTCGTGTTTTCCCATGAATTTCACCGTTTAGAGCCGAGAACCTGTATTCTGCAATTGACTAGCAAACACGGCTCAAGAGTACCTACCGATAAGCAATATGATAAAAATTGGGCAGTATAAAAATGCAAAAATCTGATATGAACAGGCCGCGGTTCCGCGGCCAATGGTGGAAATCATTTCATCATTTTTCTTGGGCTTTGTAATTGTGACATGTGGCAATCCTAGGCACCTTCAGAATTCAGAAATCTTCTCTCGGTTGCTTCCAGACTTGGTCTCCAAGTTTTGCTTTTTAATTAGGCAAGTCTTCTTCAACAGCTTGATTTCTTTGATATATTCTGCATAACAACTTGGAAAATTCTCCACAATAATCTTAAATAATATTTAGTAGACTTAGTTCTACTAGGATTTGGTCAATGAATTTATTTGCATATATTTTTCTACCAAATACTAATTAAAATATATTAACACATGGAAAATGGTGTTTTTACACATAAACCCTCATATGTATATTATATTATAATAAAGTCTTTTTTTAATATGAAAATGGTAGGAAAAATGTACAAATGTGCAGTTTTATCAACTGAACAAATACCCCCAAACTTATCTTTGATCGTCCCGAGCAAACTAGTTTATTCAAGAGAAGAAGAAAGAAAGGAGAAAACTAAACACACTTTCGTAGGCAAACACGATTGCACTGAGCACGTGCAACAAGCCGTTAAACCTCTAGGTGTCCCTAGCAGGAGGAGTGTTGTCTCCTGAGGGTTTTCAGCGGATTACACCCACAAAATCCTATAAAAAAAGAGAGATGGTGAAATTTACATATAAAGATAAGAATCATAAAAGAAAGACTTTGAAAATAAGAGTTTCCAACTATACTAGTTTTTCAGTTGTCATGAGCCCTATCTTAATAGTCATGAAAAGATGTTAGAAATCACATTATCCCTCAATAAAACATTGTCTTTATTCTTCATTCCTACCTTTCATCCAAACATCAATCATATATCCCTACGTGTGTGAAATGGACATCCCTACACTCGGAGAATTCAATTCAAGCTATCATACTCTTGTCCATCTACCTCAGCACTTTTTAACTTGATGAATATTTAGATTTGCTCACACATTTTCATGCGACCGTTAATACTTCTTGAGGTACTAACCGACCGATTACTCATGTGCTTGCTGATTAGGTGATAATATTTTCCTCGTCTTGCACCACCTAAGGCTTAGCAGTGACTTCCAGACCAGTTGGCCTTAGGGCACTAGGTGATGAAGCACCCTCGCTATATTTTTTTATTGCTGCCTTGGCGATACAAAACCAGTGTTCATTTTTTTCTTTTCACCATTTTTTATTTTATTCATTTTTTTTATTTCCTTCATACTTTGGCTTTTAGACAAGAGCATTTCAAGGTATCCTCTACTATCCCGAGTTTCAAGACGTGTGTAAGTGCATATAGTAGGGTATCAACATTCAAATGTTTGGCTTCCAGAATAGAAACTATTTTTCAGACTTATTTTTATCCTCAGATTAGTGACTTCCTTCATCTTACTAACCCTTGGGATAACAGCTCATAACTACTTATTACTAGTTCGTTTAAGAAAACTTCTAATTTTCTTGGTTTTCTTAAACTATTCCTATCTTTTGGGTGTAATTTTTCACTTTCTACTCTTTTGTTATAAAAGAAAATTTTAATTTTTTTTTGAAAATGTTGTGCTTATGCAAAGTATGATGCAAATTGATGCGTAAATAAGCACAAACCTCCCCTAAACTTGTTTTCAACAGTGTCCTCACTGTTGCTATCTGCTGGATCACAAAAACCTGTAAGCTTGGGAGGACATTATTAATGGGGGCAAGAATATATGAAAGTGAAAATCCTCCCCCAAACTTATTTTTGGCTCACAAATTTGAGGACAAAAGTTATGTTCAAGAGCCAAAAATATACCCCCCCTCAAACATGAGTTAGACAATATGAAGCATTTTAAGAGGGGTGAGTCATTTGGTCAAAATAAGACTTTACAAAGACCAAAAGTTAACATCAACCATTCAAAGATTTTATCAGTATAGCGTATAGGTCGGTGGAAGAATGTGTTGTATCGAATCAAGAAAAAATGGGGAAGGGATAAGAGGTGGTCTGGAAAGGGTTTGAAATTAGAGAAAAGAAAGAATGAGGATGAATGTGAATGATTAGGAAGAAGGAATGGTGACGGTTCAATCTCTATAGGTGGAGATTGATCAATCACAAAATCCGTATTGTTTAAAAATTCAAGTTCGTCAGCAAAAAGTTCTTCAAAACTTTTATCACTGGTGTGATTGAACATTTTGCTGTCAAAGAGTTTTGTGCCAGAATTTATCCTACTTGATTCATCAAAAATCATTGAGGCAGAGGACTCAAAAAACTCATCTACCTCAGTTTCAAAAATATCCAAATCAAGTTGAATTTCTGGTATTATTGAACTTGAATTAACGGATTGCGATTCATCAAAACTCACTGAAACAATAGGAACAGAAGAAGAACCGGAGAAAATAGAAGGTGAAATGGGTAAACAAATTGGTGTGTCGAGTGTTGCTGTACCAAATGTGGAAGATGGAGGCTGTATTTCGGTCTGATCTTCGGGTATACCATTATCATCAACTTCAAGACATATTTGGGGTTCGGGAAGAATTAAAGGCTCAAGATGATGACCACAAGGAAGAAAAAGGATTTGATGAATTGGTGGGAAAAAATCATCCAAAATTTCGGGTTCATCAATCAATATATCCCCAACGCCAATCACCTCATTCAAGTGAAGGTTAAAATTCTCAAACACCTCATCAAAAGTATTGTTTTCAATCAGTTTTGGTTCAAGAGTGGAGGTGTAGAGATCACAAGGGTTGGGTATGGTTTCACTTGAAATGGACCCTTCACAGTTGGGTAAATCAAACACTAAAAAGTCATACAACTTATCAGAAATTGTACTTGATGAATCTATGAAACTGGAGTTGTGGATTTCAGTTTGGAATGGGGAGGTTTGATTAGGAAGGGTGTACAGTTTTGTCTTACTACCCAAATCCTTCATAATTTGGTTCGACAGTTCCATAAATTTTTCTAATGTCTGCTCCAGACTAGTCTTGGGTTGATAAGAGGTTTCAGTATAAGATTGAAGTTCCTGTGGATAATTAAAACTCCCAAATGACTGATTAGAAGAACTGTCTAGAGTAGGTGGAAAAGTCGGAATGGATTGATAGGAATAGAATAGTTGCGGAACTTGGGTAGAAGTAGGATCAGTATTATGATAAGAAGAATATTGATATGGGTTGGTTGGTTGGCTATTTTCAACAGACATCTTATATGCCACAAACCGCATATCAAACTCTTCTCCGGACAGTGGTGGTGATGGTTGATATTGGTCCGGGTTGAAACTTTGGCCTCTAGACTTAGCTATGTGCTCAGCAATGGACATTCGTCTAGGGGCTTCCTCACTCTGGGTATGAACTGAAATAGGTGTAGGATTAGGATACAGTTGATAAGACTTAGACTGAGGTGGCCAACTGTTTCTTCCTGCTTGTTCTATATGATCTCTTAAAGACATGGAAGAGCCGGACGGTATACCGAAGGGATTACAAAAACAAGAGATATCTGGTTGTGGACAGCAAAGCTCGGCAAGTGTTCTTCTGTTTAGGTCACCCATTATAAGAAGAGAAGAAGGGGGAAGGGGTAAAAATGGGAGAAAATAATTGGTTTGTTTTGAAAAATGATGGATTTAGACAAATCACACAAAAATGCACAAATAACCCTAGAACTATGGTTACCTAGGTCCAGTCTCTAGACCGCTCCTAGACTTCCAAAGGACAAGACGCATGATAAATCCTCTACCGCCTCTTTACTACCCTTGTAGCCAGGTAAGTGCCAGGTGAGTGGGAGTCTCCCCACTACAAAAGTAGTGGTCCTAATTAAGTAACCACTCGCCTTGAACACACTTGCCTAGTCACCACAAAAGTAATGCGGATAAGCGATAGATTACCCACGACCTTCCTCTGTCCTTAATGAGCGCGACAGTCCTTAGAGTCTGGTCTAGATATTTTTTAAATTAATGTAGGGTTGATGCGGATGCTCGGTTTGTGATTTGTGGGGCTTAGGAAGGGTGATGAAATCCCCACCTAATCTGGATTTGGTCTTGCCCCTTAAAAATCCGTATTAAAATATGCAAAAACAAACTGCAAAACAAAACTTTGCAAAAAGATTTTTGAGCGGCGATATTTTGCAAAGAATCCTACAGAAAATAGATTTTATTGGATTTAAGAGGAGAGAGAAGGAGTTAAGAAAGATACCAGAGAAGTGTGAAACCCTAGATCTCCTGTTTCCTCAAGTCCGTGACTCCAGATTCCCTTGCAAAATTCACACACAAATCGTTAAATATGCAATTTGCAGTTTTGTTTTAATAATGATATGAATCGTCTAAGAATTCAACACAAATAGCAAGAATAAAAAATTACGCACGTATCCCCGGTAACGACGCCATTTGATTGGTTCGAAAAGTGTTTATTTGTAGTTAACCGCAATCAGAACGGTGTCGCGTGTAGCTAGACCGAGGTGAGTACGGGCCGTCCTCAGGGAAACGTGGAACCTTTTACTCTTACTTTAGATGTGTTGAAAGAGAGGAGGAAATAAGAATTTTATGAAAAGTTTCTAGATCTACGTTAAGCAAGAATGCAAAAATATAGATCTAGATTATTTTAGAGATTTAGATAATATAATAAAAAGGCATGTAGGGTTCGTTAGGATTTAGTAGTCATGGCCGATTAATTAAAAGTTACCATTTTTATCCATTAATAGATTTAAAACTAGAACGACGGTGATGCGTGTAGATTAGGGTTTCTGGAGGGAAAAGGAATCCCACTCTTAACCCTTATCTCGACACGGAACTCTGTTCAAATCTAGCCTTTACCAAAACAATTATTAATCTAATCTCTAATCGCGGTCGGAACTAGCAAAGAATTGCTAGCGCGCCCGATTAGGATGTTAATAATTCTTTTGATAAAGTTCATAAACTTTATAGGACTTAAAAAGGGTTTAGGGATGTTCATCATCCATTAGCCTACTCTAATCCTACGAACCCTAACAAGCGGAGAATTACTCACGCATGTTGGGAGAAGAAGATGAAAAGACAGAGAGGGGAAACATAATGTAAAATGCAAAAGAATTAAATAAAATAACTACCTTTATTAATCACTTGAACAATCTACACTTTATTCCGTAGAAAATGATTACAAACTGGTTGCTTCTCGATCTTTCCTAAGGAGGTAGACGAACAGTTGATGATCAGCCTGGATGCGTGAGCGTCTGGGGCTTCGTGATCGCGTCGGCTTGATAACTTTTCCAAGAGGCTCTCGGTGCCCTTTTATAGTGTAACGTTTTGAAAATCGTTTCGGTGAAATTTCGAAAAAATCGGTAAAATAAGGGGGTTTTCTGTAAAAAGTCAAAATACAAATATCTTATTATAAAAATTAAATATACATATTCTAGCTATGTAATTGCTATTTTTTGGTGTTTATTGAGCCGCTGGTGAAATTTCAAATTTTCTGAAAAAAAATATTATTTTATTATTATTTTAAGCCGTCACTAATACATTTAATTAGGGAAAATTACAAATTGGAATGAGTTGAAACAAATTTTGTGCATCATAAAACATTAAATAAAAATTTATCATGTGGTTTTTGGAACGAAATCATTTGCCAAAACGGTTTAGAAATTATTGAAGAAAAAAGGCTTTTTTTTAGCGTAAATGGATGTTTGGGGTATTGTATTTATCATTTTTCATCACACCACACCCGTACCCACACCCACACACCCCCATTCACTTCTCCCCTTGGCTGAATTCAGCAGCCCCCATCTTTTTCCCCACTTGAATTTCAAAGGAAAAGAAAAGAAAAGAAAAGAAAAAGGAAATGTAGAAATGAGAGTGGACTTTGACTAGGTTGACTAGATATCTTTTTCCCCACCTCCCTCTCTCTCCTCTTTCCCCATACATGCAGCCGAGCCCCCCCCACTTCTTGCTGTCCAGAATTTTTCCCCAAAACCCCATCTCATTTCCCCTCAAAAAAAATGTCCAAATTCTATCAAAAATCAAGCTAAAATCCAAATCCGACTCCTACCCATTTTCCCTCGTCTTCTTTAGCATGGATCTTGGTGCAAGGATTTCAAATTGGAGGTCTAGATTTCAAATTTGATTCATGGTTGTGAGGTATAACTTTTGACCCATTGTTCAATTGTTGGTTTAATTCCTTAATGAAGCTTATTAGGTGCTAATTTTTGGCTTAATTGAAAGATGTGGGTTTGCAAGAGAAGATTTAGATTAGGGTTTGTGAAAATCTAATTAGGGTTTTGTGTTGTGAGGTTATGGTTGTGTGATGTATTTGACATATTAGTGTTATGCTAAATCAAATTAAGTTGCTAGTTTGCATTTTTGTTGATTTAAAATATGATATTTATATAAGTTGTTAACTAGGTTTTTAAAATAATTATATTTTTGTGAGATAAAATTCAAATTAAGCTTTCATGTCATTATAAATATTATATTGAGTGGTTTAGTGCCTTTAGTTCATGAAAATCCTAGCTAAATTGTTATTTGTGCATTTTTGCTATAAATTGTTAAAATTTGGGTATTTTATAAACTAGAATATTAGGGGTTTTGGAATTTAATGAGATTAAATTCCGGGAATTGTTTATACGACTTATTTAAGATATTTAATAAATATATTGGCCGCTACATTCATTTAAACATCGTGTTTTGTACAAAAACGGCGAATCGTGCTTGCTAGATTTTCGGAAAAATGACTTTTTAAGTGAAATTGGCGTTTTTGTGAGTTTTAACCTAGTTTATATTAAAATTAGTGTTCGTGAATGTGCAAATGAGTGTGATTGGATTTTCTCGATGGTTTGACGTTCGTACATCGATATCGAGGGTTGGTTTGACTATTCTTGCATGCGTAGGCGATAGGTTTGGACCTATGCGTGATACGCGTGCCGATTTGATTTTTCGTATGCCGTTTCGATTTCGAATTTAGTTTTAATGCGATATGGTACGTTATGATATGTAGGTACCCCCATGTGGACTTCGAGACGACAAGCAAGCGCGTGGCGACGTCGGCACCGGCTAGCGAGGACCAGGTGAGTAGATTTATATCTACGGGGAGAAGTCGGGTGGATGGCGTATAGCACCCCCACAGTCCGTGGTAGTGTATACGGATGCGTATACACACCAACAATTATTATATGTTATTTGGGATTAATAACGATGCTTAGGATGGATATTGGTGTGTTGGATTACTTTAGTGTTGCGAACCCTAGGGTAGTGTTACATACACATACACACATACATACTTGCATACATTCCTATTGATATGTGCTCATGGGATTCTTTATAGTTATGTGCTCACATGGGTATGGGACTATGTGTTCACATACGGATTGAGGATGATACTTGGGGTTGAGCTGAGTCGATGAGATTTGATTTGAGGCCGTGAGATCGGTGATATAGCAGGGTTCGTATCTTAGATACGACATGACGTTGTAGCGGGTCCTTGACGTAGTGTTTCACACACGTCCATGCATACGTAGGCGGTATCAGTATGGTACTAGACGTAGATCAGTACCGCGATCATGATATTTGATAAAGAGGATACCAGGTGAATAGTATGATGAATGTGATATTGACCCGTACCCAGATTTGGGTTGCCGTACGACGGATTTACGTACGAGCTATATTGATGATTGATCCGCACTCTTGACTTGGGATGTCTGATTTTAGATATGGTATCGAATATGATATTATTGAGGCGGGATCACCGACTAATATATATACAGGTATGTATATGTATCGACTCAGATGTTAGGCGGTTTCCTTACCTGTAGTTCAGCTTGTTAGCTTAGCCCTTTAGTTTAGTTTAGTTGTTAGATTAGATTCGATTCTTACCTATTTCAAAAACTAACGAATCGTGGGTATTTTAAAAGACAGCCCAAGGGATCCTACGGATATTTCAAAAGACGTATCTTTTCATAAAAACACCGTAGCCCCTATTTTCAAAACCCCATGATTCGTGTTATTTCAAAAGGCACCATTTGTAGGACTTATATTAGCTTAATACTGATTAGTTATCGTTGTGTCTAGTATTCTGCTTCCGCACATTATTGCTGTTCGCTCTGCCCCGCATACTTATTTTGCTGCATACTCCATTATTGATATCATGCTGTTAGGACACCAGCACCATTACCGATGATGCGTATGTACCACATACACTTACTTGCCGGCTCACACACATCTTCATCGGTAATTGCCATGTTACGTACACTTAGAAAATACTATTGCTTGGCTTAGCTTGTTAGTTAGTAGTTGATACGATATTAGTGTACCTGGGTTATATGCCAGTTTAGACATTGTAGTTATTACTTGTCACTTCATGCATACTGTTATTCCATTGTTCATGCCTAGTTATTAATCATACATTGCAACTTGGTTATTGATACCATATACATTCATTATCATTGACATATGCACTTGTGATGACTTCTTGAGATTTATGATATTTCTGGATTTCGGGGGAAAGCCGCAAAATTTCTAAGCTTATTAACCTTTTAAAATATGTAAATTGCGGTTTTCTAGTGATGTAAGTGTCGTCCACCATGAGTTTGCTGTGGTTTTGGAGATCCGTGTCGAGGAGTGGAGGAACCGTCACGGGTACATGGTGGGCCCGGTATGGTACCCCGGGGCAAGAGGAATGTGGTGTTGACGTTGAGCCTGGCTGGGGAGCACTACCTATCGGTCATATTACCCGACGCGTCGGATATCCGGAGGATACCGTCATGGTCTTGAGATGGATGGTAGGGGCCGGTCTGGACTGACGGCGCCCTAGATATTGAGATTGAGACATTGATATTTCGAGATAGTGAGATTTATGTTTTGTGTCGATACTAGACACTGTTGATACTGATTTCATTTATGATACCTCAGTTTAAAAATACGAAGGAAATCTCACTAATTTATGAAAACAGTTTCTTCGTTTACATGTATTCTGTTTTCATGCATTCATACCTCATTCATATGACATATTGCTACCTGAGGCACTGACACGGGCACATGAGTTTACACTCGGGTTAGATATTTACCCTAGCCATTGTTAGGCTGCATGTTTTATACATTGTTGAGGATATATTATGATCATTGACCTAGGATTGCGTTATTTATGCGATTTCTGTGCGTAGATGTTTTTCTATTCACGAGTTGGCAACTCACCCCCGTTGTGCCCCAGTTTCTTGCAGGTTTGCCGTACAGGTTTCATTACGGCGTTGCGGGCTCAGTTTCATTCGGGTAATTTGCTAGTAGGTGGGTTTTTCTTGTATCGTACCCATCATATTACCTTGTATAATATTATTCCGTTGTATCTAGTAAATTCCATCAACCAAACATGTATCTATTGAGATAGAGACCAGTGTTGTTTATTCTTTCGACCTTAGAGTCGCTCGTTATATTTCTGGTGGTTTTGAGTTCCCTTTTGAGTTTTTGATCCTCGCCGTTGGCGTTGTATATTATATTGCTTGTGTGGTTGTGACCGTCGATTGACGAAGAGCTAGCTCCCGCTTGGGGATGCATTTTTTCTTGATTTCGTATACTATTCATGTTGTATCCCGTTTGGGGGCCAGTATTTACAAAAGAGACTCTGCCGAAATTTTCAGTAAATTTTTGATGTTTTAAAAAAACCGCATAATTCGGCTTATTCTATTGAAATTACTTGTTTTAAGTTGGTTTTTCCTGCACTCTACTACTTTTCTTGGTTTGGATTTCTGGGTTTTCGGTTTACTTAGATTACGTACGCCTCGAGACGTTCGTAGTTTAAGTGCCGGTCATGTTCCGTACTTTCGGGTCGTGACATATAGTGAAAAGCCAGAATCTTTAGGGTGAAAACTTGGTAAAATATAGCATAGATTCACCTCCCAAATTTTTAGCAATTGATCTCTCTAGATTGCCGCGGATCCGCGGCCAACAGGGGGGTTTGGCCGCGGTTCCGCGGCCAATGGTGGAGATCATTTCATCATTTTTTTGGGCTTTGTAATTGTGACATGTGGCAATTCTAGGCACCTTCAGAATTCAGAAATCTTCTCTCGGTTGCTTCCAGACTTGGTCTCCAAGTTTTGCTTCTTAATTAGGCAAGTCTTCTTCAACAGCTTGATTTCTTTGATATATTTTGCATAACAACTTGGAAAATTCTGCACAATAATCTTAAATAATATTTAGTAGACTTAGTTCTACTAGGATTTGGTCAATGAATTTATTTGCATACATTTTTCTACAAAATACTAATTAAAATATATTAACACATGGAAAATGGTGTTTTTACACATAAACCCTCATATGTATAATATATTATAATAAAGTCCTTTTTTAATATGAAAATGGTAGGAAAAATGTAATACAAATGTGCAGTTTTATCAACTGAACAATGGCCCAGATTCTTCTACCTTGTTGCAGACTGATCAGGAGTATTGCCGCTGTTAGACGAGCGGTGAAGTTTCTGTCGGTATGTAGTTTCACTTCCAGGTGTTCCATTTATTGTATCTCTTGGCTTCCACATATTGTTATTTCTTGACTCTTTCACTCTGGCTTATGGACATGTACTAGATAGTTACTTTACTTTCCTGTTCTTGATATCTCTACAGCCGTAATGCGACCGTGGAAGGATATTTCCTATCCAAAGGTAGCATGGTTGGCTATGTCACGTGCCCATCGTAGCGTACTCTGGGAAGCGGGGCGTGACATGGTTCTTTTGGTATCAGAGCTAGGATATAGGTTAATCGGGTTTGATTCTTTTGTAGTTGGGTATTGGACCCAATACACGAATCAGAATACTCGTGATTAGGAACATGTCCTGCCACCTTGATTATCGTAATTGTTGACTCATATCCTTCTCTTGATCCTTTGTTTGGGCGATATGCAAACCACTCTGCATTTCGACCTGAAATCCTTTTGGTTCTCTATTGTTTCTCCCTGTTTCTTGATTCTGATACTAGGATTTGAGCGACTTGGGTGGAGTTATGTAATTGTGCCCATGAACTGCAGCATGGTTACAATGCGGTACTCTATTTAAGTAACATGGAGTCCTGGTCTTGATCCACTTCCGTATTTCATGATCGTTATATTACCTTGCTTCTCTCGGTTTCATTGCTTACCAGCTATTGTTTCATCGTCATATTGAATCATGTTTACCGTGGTTAACCCTCTTCAGTATCTTGACTTCGGATGAAATCATCTCGATATCTTACTTGTTCTTGTTTTCCCCGCATTAGGACTATTCAATCCTCGTGCGTTCCCTTGTTTGTTGTTGTCTTGGGAATGGATTCTCGCGGCACTTTCCATGATCATATTGATTGTAAGGAAGGAAAGTGAGTTTCCAGATTCCCGGACTTTCGGAAATTGTTTTGCTGGAGGAAGCAGTTCTGTCGGGCCAGTCAAGTTAGGGCTAGGCTGACAAACAGGGTTCTTTCGTCAATGGCAGTGGATAAGGATGAAGCGCCGGCTTTATTTGAGAGTTTCATGGAAGTGTTTGAGGATATATCAGGTTTACCGCCGAGGCGGGACATGGAGTTTGCAGTTGAGCTTGTTCCTGGTGCAGCGCCAATCTCAAAGGGCGTATTACCCAATGGCACCAGTGGAGTTAGAAGAAGTCAGGAAGTAGGTTGCTGAATTACTTGAGAAGGGTTGGTTTCGCCACAACAAATTAACTGGGGAAGCTCCAGTTCTTCTAGTAAAGAAGAAAGATGATACAGGGAAGGCGTGCATTGATTGCCGAGAATTAAACCGAGTGATCATTATGAACTAGTACCCGATCCCTCGCATTGGCAAAGTGTTTGAGCAGCTTAGTGGCGCGAGGGTATTCTCGAAGTTGGATTTGCGGTTCGGATATCATCAGGTCCGAGTTAAATCTGAAGATATTTGCAAGACTGCGTTCCGAACTCAGTATGGACATTACGAGTATTAGTGATGCCCTTCGTAGTAACGAATGCACCGGCGATATTTATGGACTTGATGAACCGAACCTTTTCACCATTCTTGGACCAGTCTATAGTGGTGTTCATTGATGATATTCTGGTCTACTCGAGCAGTAATGAAGAGCATGCAGAACATTTGAAGATCACACTGCAGACAGTGAGGCAAGAAAATTATATGCAAAGATGAGTAAATGCGAGTTTTGGGCTTGAAGAAGTGAAGTGTTGGGGCACGTGTGGCTAGAGATGGAATCTCCGTTGATCCTGAAAGATTACAGCAGTTCGAGATTGGCCGATTCCGAAGAATGTTGCGGAGATATGAAGTTTCTTGGACTTGCCAGGTATTATAGAAGAGTTGTGGAGAATTTTCTCAGTTGGCTGAGCCGTTGACTAATCTTACGCGCAAGGAGATACCATTTGTATGGACGGAGAAGTGTGCATCAGCTTTAGAGGTGTAGAAGCAGAGGTTAATAACCGCTTCTATTCTGACCGTACCAGACAGTTCCGAAGGATTGGTAATTCACAGCGACATATCTGGGAAGGGATTGGGATGTGTTTTGATGCAGCATGGGAAGGTTGTAGTGTACGCATCGGGACAGTTGAAGACCCATGAGAAGAATTACCCAACTCATGACTTGGAGCTAGCAGCTGTGATTTTCTCTTTAAAGATTTGGAGACACTACTTATTAGGCGATAGGGGTCGAGGTTTTCACCGATCACAAAAGCCTGAAGTATGTGTTCACGCAGAAGGAGCTTGATATGAGGTAGCGTAGATGGTTGGAGCCGATGGCCGACTACGATCTTGATCTTAAGTACCATCCGGGGGAAAGTTAGTGTTGTGCCAGATGCGCTTAGTCGGTTGCCAGCAATTCACATGTTGACTGCACAGAAGGAACTTATTGAGGACTTTCGAAGATTCGATTTGGAGGTTGTGCTACCGCATTCTTCGGGACAGTTGATGCAGCTGCAAGTACAGTCGTCGTTGATCGAGAATATTAAAGCAGCATAATTGCAGGACCCCAGATTGCAAAAGTTTCGAGAACAAGTTGAAGTTGGACTTCGAACGGACTTGTTGATTCATGAAGATGGTTCGTTGCGTTATGCTATCTGTTTGTGTGTGCCAAAGGGAGATATTCGCGAAGAACTTATGGAGGAGACGCACAGTTCAGCATATTCCGTACACCCAGGAGGCACGAAGATGTACCGAGTTATATGACAACATTTCTGGTGGGAAGGCATGAAACGGGAGATTGCTCGCTTTGTAGCAAAGTGCTTTGTGGGTCGGCAAGTTAAGGCTGAACATCAAAGGGTTGCTGGTTTATTGCTACCACTTCCGATTCCTCAATGGAAGTGGGAACATATAACCATGGATTTCGTAACAGCTTTACCGCGGAGTCCAAAGGGCAACTTGCAGTTTGGGTGATTGTTGATCGATTGACCAAGGCAGCTCATTTCATACCATTTCGAGTTAGTCAATCAATGGAAGCGTTGGCAGAATGATACATGCAGGAGATTGTGAGATTGCATGGAGTACCTGGGAGCATCGTGTCCGACCGTGACACTCGTTTCTTAGCACACTTTTGGAGGAGCTTACAGGAAAGTTTGGGAACTCGATTAAAGTTTAGTACTGCTTATCATCCTCGAACAGATGGCCAGTCGGAGAGAACGATCCAAACTCTTGAAGACACGTTGATGGTGTGTATGTTAGACTTCAAGGATTCATGGGAGGATCATCTACACTTGGTGGAGTTTTTCTTACAACAACAGTTTTCAGGCAACTATTCAGATGGCTCTATTTGAAGCTTTGTATGGGCGAAAGTGTCGTTCACCTATTTGTTGGGACGATGTCGGTGAACGAAGATTTTTGGGACCGGATTTGGTCGTGCAAACAGTTGAGAAGTGTAACACTATCCGGAATCATATGAAAGCAGCACAAGACCGACAAAAGAGTTGGGCAGATACATCGAGAAGACCTCTAGAGTTCGCCGTTGGTGATTTGATATTCTTGAAGATATCACCGACTAGAGGGGTGATTCGTTTTGGAAGTCGAGGAAAGCTTAGTCCTCGATTCGTTGGACCTTTTAAGATTTTGGGGCGTATAGGAGAAGTGGCGCATCGTTTGGTGGTACCGCAATCTTTGGAGAATGTTCATGACGAGTTTCTTGTATCTCAACTCCGTAGGTAAGCTCGAGAGGAAATACATGTATTGGATCTTTCGGAGATGACTGTACGAGAAGATTTAACCTTCGAGGAGCGACCGATGTCAATTGTGGATCGAAGAGAAAGGGTTCTTAAGAACGAGGTTATCACTCTTGTACTTGTTTCTTGGAGAAATTGCTCGTATGGAGAATCAACTTGGGAATGAGAAGATGAAATCCGGCAGAAGTTTCCACATCCGTTCTTAAAATTTCTTTTTTGTTGATCCTTTCTTGTTCTTGCAATTTCGAGGACGAAATTCTTTTGTAGTTGGGTATACTGTAAAGCCCGAGTTCACTTATACCAATTCCAGATCCACATTTACTTATCCATGGTCTTTTCTTGATTTAGCGTGTTTAGGTACGAATGGTATTTTACATATTACTTTGCATTCGACCCGACCCGCTTGCTTGAACCTGTTTGATTCTTATTCATAGACTACCTTGACTTGTTGCATGGGCACGTGCATCTCATGTTTAATACATACTGGCATTTCATCTGGCATCGCACTTTTACATATAACATTTTTTTGGTCACATAAAATATTTTAATATTACATTCTCAACCTGCCTGTTACCCTAACCCCGTGGTAGCATCCGCGCATCTTGTTCTCGTTCCGTTCGGTGAAACGGACGTGTTTGGATGGCTACGCGCACGTACGTGCATCCGTTCTTGGGGGTATGATTTTTCGTCACCTGAGCACTCGTTTTGAAATTCGGAAGTCGCATATAATTTTCATATTTTAAATCTGAGTTTTTAGACCCGACCCGAGCGCATTTTGGAATATTTTTGTACTTCGCCTAAATTCAAAATTATTTGATTTTATTTACATTTTCTTTTAAATCTCGTTATCATCTTAACAAACAAATGTTTTCTAAAATCTTTTAATTTTGAGAAAATCTTTCTCAGCTAACCCCCTGCCTCTATTCTTTGGTGCCGGGCCCCACGAGCTCAATCTCTCTCTTCCTTTTTCTCTTTTCTTCTCGCCTTCTCTCTCTTCCCGCTACACTCCAATCTTATCTCTCCTCACTATTCACGCTCTTTCTCTCTCTCCTCTCGATCTCTCAATCTCTTTATATCTCTCCTCCCTCTCTCTCCTCTCGATCTCTCTCCCCACTCTCTGTATCTCTCCTCTCTCTCTATATCTCTCTCTCTCTCTAATATTTAATATGTATATTCTTAACCAAAGAAAATCCCGCACGTCTCTCTCTCTCCTCCCTCGTCATCCTCTTCCCTTCCCTCTCGCTTCCACCGTTTCATCGAACCCACTCCCCTTCGCTCACCCGACGCCTCCTCTCTTCGCTCGACTCCATCACCTCTCCGTCACCTTCTTCTTGCTCGTCGCCACCTCCTCAACTCGCAACAACCTAAACCCTAAACCATCACCACCGCAGCCTTCTAAATCCCCGACTCCACCGCCGGTTCCTCCAAACCCAACAAGACCCGAGCCACTTCGAACCCAACACCTATCCCGGCCGTTCCTTCGACTCCTCCTCCGAACCCGAACACCCCTTACACCACCATCCTCGACTTCGTAGACCCCAACTGCATCCTCACCTTCTTCAACCTTAGAACCCAACTCGCCCAGCACCTCATCGCCGTGAAGCCTTCATCTTCGTCAACGCCGACTTCCTCTTCCCTTCAACCCCAGATGAAGCAACTCAACATCTCCTTCTTCAGCCCATCACCAAACTCATCCTCACAACCCTGCCATTGTCGCCGTTTCCCTCCAGCCGAGTCTTGCTCCCACGCCTCCATCAATCAAGAACCCTAGCACCGATGACTCTACAACCGAGCTATCACATCAGGCATAGCCGTCGCCTCCAGTCCACCTTCTTCTTCCTAACTCCGGCCACCCTAGTCGATAGCGCTCACTGTCGCCTTCAAAATCTGTAGCAATCTTTATCGGCTACATCTCTTCCTCGACCTGAGCCTGGAACCCCTCGTAGCAGCAACATCGCAGCCCCATAGTCGCAACAGCACCTTGGGCAAACTTGGAAACTCTAAACGAGCTTTAAAGTTTCTGTCTTGCCTTGTTCGGCGTCTCCATGTTTTGTCTCCATTCCGTGATTGATCCTGAGTTTGCCGGAAGCCGGTCGTGACGTCGACGATCCCGACGAGCCAGCGAGCGTACCTGACCCGTATGATCACACTGTACGTGGTTTGGATCCGTTCCGTATACCGTACACGCATCGCGACGTTTTCCGCCGATGTGAGAAGTTCTGCATCCCGGTTCCGGATCCGTCCAGGCAAGTTAATATTGCTACATGCTATTTAAACTAATACATATGCTATTTAAATTAATTTGTGCCTATTAGAGTGCACGGTGGATCTGTAGTTCCATTTAATACCAGAATTCCATTTTTTTTCTTTAACATGTCGACGTCCCATTATATTATTTTATAATCATGGCTCAAAACATACCAGTTTGTTTTAGTTCTGTTATACATAGTATGCGCACTCATATTTAAATCTTGTAACAATTACTGGCATGACCCACAGAACCCTTCTTTATACTTTATACCTGTCGGACGACCGTTCGCGTACGTCTAACCTGATTTATCGTCCATTGCATCTTAGATTATTTAATACATATTAATTTTATATCATCCATATTGTTAAACTGTAGTTGAGAAATGTTAAAACTATCCCTTAAACCCAAACTGATAACCGTGCATCGTAGTAGTTCAATCTGTACCTATTTGCATATCATGTTCCAGTTTATTGTTCTGATAATTCCATGCTTGTTTATTTATAACCATGTTTATATTAGTTGATTTGTGAGCACCCACATATTATTTGTGCTTCCTGACATGACCTGTTGCACTTCCTTTGTGATATGACATGGTACCGTACACTCTTGACATGACTTGACACCTGTATACATTACCTGGCTTGACCTGATGTACCATGGTATTACCTGTTACTTGATCTTGTGTCTAATGCCAACAAACCTGACATGTAGTCCTTACGGACCGTTCCTGTTGTCTATCCAGACAAACCTGCTCTTACCTGATCTTGTGTTGGCATTAGTTCTCGATTACTGAATACCTGACTTGACACACATATAACTTGGGGGTATGGGGAAATCAATGGTGAAACCTGACTTGTAACTCAACAGTTCGATACTTGTTCTGATCAGTTTTAGAGGCTAGGCCAGCCTTGGGATGATGCTGCTGACATCATTCATCTGTACATATTTCCTGTTTTAGTGCCTAGCGGCATGTCTCGGATTCAGCCCGAGAATCTGGACCGTGGTTCCGGGTGTACACAGGATACTATTGAGTTACATCGACGATTCATCAATTTGATTTCAAAGACTTGAGAGTAGAAAACCCAATAGAACAGTTTAGTTTACTCACTGCGCAATATCCTTCACTGCCCTGATTTATATTACTGTTACATTTGCTTTTCATTCATGATTGTATTTGTATTGCCTGTTACCATGTTTACATTTTATTGCTTGATGACATGACGCGCTGACATCTGGGTTTTGCATGGCCCAGATTCTTTTACCTTTTTGCAGACTGATCAGGAGTATTGCCGCTGTTAGGCGAGCGGTGAAGTTCCTGTCGGTATGTAGTTTCACTTCCAGGTGTTCCATTTATTATATCTCTTGGCTTCCGCATATTGTTATTTCTTGACTCTTTCACTCTGACTTTTGGACATGTACTAGATAGTTAGTTTACTTTCCTGTTCTTGATATCTCTACAGCCGTAATGTGACTGTGGAAGGATATTTCCTATCCACAGGTAGCATGGTTGGCTATGTCACGTGCCCATCGTAGCGTACTCTGGGAAGTGGGGCATGACAAGAGCCAAACAACAAATTACGATTTAATATTTTTAAATTAAAACGTCGGGCACCGTAGGGACAACCATTGGGCTCTACGGACTAATCCGTAGGGGCAACAAACATCCGCCTCTACGGATTCCATTATCCATAGGGGCAACCCCATATTGTAGTAGTGGACTCTTTCTCTCCCCTCTCTCTGAAGATCTCCTGCCACCATTGCTTCATCTTTCTCTCCTCTTTCTCTCTTCCCCCTCTCACTTCGAAGCCTTGAATCGAAGATCGCTTGAAGCCCTCCCTTGAAGCATTCGATTTCCTTTTCTTAACCATTTAAAGATAACCTACCACCATTTGTTGAGGTATGTATTCGTTTGGAAAATTTGGCTGTAATGCAGATTTATTCTGTGTATTTTAGGGGGATTTGAGTGAGGCACTGAATGCTGATTTTGGGGGAAATTAATTTGGGGCTTTCAGAGACGATTTAGGGCTTGATCAGTGTTAATTTTTCTCCTAAATTTTTCTTCTTTAATTTAGGGCTTGAGGAAGCCCTAAATCATCCCTAAAATGCACAGCATAAGAAAATTGACTTTTAAAAGGGATGATTTAAGGCTTGTTTAGTGTTATTTAGTTAAAAAATTTGGGATATTGTAGGGTTTATTCTCTTTTATCTATTTAAAGCAGATAACTTTACATTTCTGAATTGCTCTTTGAAAAACAAGCACCATATATACAGTTAAGAACTACAGAACAAAATGTTGTTCAAATGTGGTTTAATTTGATAGATAGTCTGCAAGATCAGTGTTTTTTTGTTAGCAATTTGTTCAAAATTCTGAATTTTAACGACAAAACTAGGTTAATTAGACAGTGCGAGAATGTGATAAATGATGGAACAAGCACCATATACTCACTTTAGGAACAAGCAAAGAAAGCCTATAGCTTTATATTTCTGACTTTCTCCACTCTAGAATATGCAAAAAAAGCAGATGACTTTATATACACTTTAGAACTACAGAATAAAATGCTCTTCAAATGTGTTTAATTTGATATTGATAGTATATGAAATCAGTGTTATTTTGTTAGCAATTTGTTCAAAATTCTGAATTTTAACAACAAATATTGGTTAATTAGATAGTGAGAGTCTGTGATAATTTATGGAATAAGCACCATATATTAACTTAAGAATAAGCAAAGAAAGATGATTTCTATTTCTGAATTGCTCTTCAAAGAACAAGAACCATTTATACACTTTAGAACTACACAAAAAATGTGGAGATCACTATTTATGTCTTCAAATGTGGATTAATTGGATGTGGATATGCTTCATGAGCATATCCAGATGATTGCTATATTCACTTTAGAACGACACTGTTTGATATTGAGAGTTTGTGAAATATTAGCGAGGGTTAATTTGATACGGAGTATGTAAAATTACTTGCATGCAGTATTTTTAACACACTTTAGAACTACACAGGTTTATAACAACAAATATGGGTTAATTTGATATTGATTATGTGAAAATTCCTTATATGCAGGTTAGACATGAATTTTGATTGCAGTTATTGCTAAGACATAGTGGTTACCGGAAGAATATTCTAAGAACCAAAAGGGTAAATTATAAGGATGGGTTAGAGAAACTCATTTTAGAGAAGATTGATAGAACAAATCTGAAAGATGTAATTGCTGAAATCAATAAGGGAATGCCTAGGACAGAAATATTTAAACTTAGATTTTCCCACGCTCCGCTAAATATTGATCCTCCACAGTACAAAACCGTTACGAGTGATAAAGATTTCATGGATATACTTCATGCTTATATACATTTTGGGATTTTTTATCTATTCATGTCACATGAGGTAAAAGTTTCTGAATACTCTCCATCAAAGCAATTGTCTCCACAAATTCTTTCTCCTATAAGAAGTTCAAGATTATGCAAAAGCCCTTCACAACAATCTTCTCTTCAAGTCGCAGTAAATGCCCCTCAAGACCATCAAGCTTCAGCTCAAGACCTTGATACTACAATGCTAGACACTCAAACTTCAGTGCAAGCCTCTAAAAGTTCAATTCTAAACACTCAAATTTCAATGGAAGGCCTTCAGAATGCAATGCAAGCCCCTCAAACTGTAAGGCAAGCCATTGAAGACCTCAAGCTTCAGTACAGCAGGGTACTGGTAAGAGAAGAAAAAGAAGATTAAGTACAAGAGCTGATGGTAGTCTAACTAGAGATGATAAGAAGAAACATATAGCAGTTTTGAATGAGGAATTGCATTATGTGGGTATGGAAGATGAAGAACATGAGAATGAAGAGTTAGTTGAAAATGATGCAGATAATTGCTATTCTGAGGATAACTACCATGACCTTCCTGACAGTGATGATGAAGCTGAGCATGTAGATAATTGTTAGAGTTATGAAGGGGTAATATGGGATGTTAATGATGATGATCCTATAATAAAAGTAGGGAGGAGATTTAAGAACAAGAAAGAGTTCAGAATGAGTATAAAAACATATGCAATTAAACACAGTTTTCAAGCAAAGTATGAGATAAATGATAGAATAAGATAGGTTGTGGTTTGCGTTGCAAAGAAGTGTCCATGGAGGGTAAGAGCATATCAGTAGAGATAGGGCAAAGAGACAGTAGAGATCACTAAAATGAATCATAAGCATTTATGTTCTGGTGTCAACAGGGGAGGGAATTCTCAAACAAGTGTTGATTGGATAGTTAATAAGATTTTAGGAAAAATCAAGCAAAACATGGATTTTCTATCTAAACATATTGGGGAGTTTATTAGGAAAAAATATTAGCTTGTTGGGATCCCCTATAATAGGTTGTGGAAAGCAAGAGAAAAGGCAAGGGAGATTGTTTTTGGGAATGTAGATGAGAATTACAAACATATACCAAGCCTCCAAGCAGAGCTTATCAGTAGAAATGAGGGAAGTCATGTTGTGTATAGTATTTGTGATGATGTTGCATTCTCTAGAATATTTGTCTCTTTTAGACAGTGTGTGTTGGTCTTCAAGAAAGCTTGTAGGTATTTTATTGGAATGGATGGCTGCCATATTAGGGATAAGTATCTAGGTATTTTACTTTCAGCCAATACCCTAGATGCATATAATGTACTGTATACTTTAGCTTTTGTTGTTGTTAAAGGGGAATGCAGTGAATCATGGGTATGGTTTGTTTCAAACCTAAAAGAAGTATTGGATAGAGATGTTGATAATTTAAAAATAATGAGTGACATGCAAAAAGGGTTAGAAAATAATCTACAGTCTGTCATGCCAAAGGCTGAGCATAGGATGTGCATGAGACATCTTTGGAAGTCTTTCATAAAATCATACCTTAGAGATTTCCATGAAAGAGTAGTTTGGACTGCAGCTAAGAGATTCTCAAAGACAGAACATGCACAAGCTATGATGAAATTGAGGGAGAAGTCAGATGATAGATTTGTAGAACTTAGCAGGAAAGGGAAAGATAGAAATGGGACCTCACAGTGGGAGTCGAGCAGATCAACATTTAGAAAATCAAAGAATCATTATATCACTAACAATTTGAGTGAGAGCTTTAATTCATGTGTTCTGGATGTAAGAAACCTATCAATATATTGGTAGCTAATATAAGGTCAAAAATTATGATGAAGATGGTGCTAAGAAAAGCTCAAGTAGAAAAATGGAAACATGATTTGGTTCCTAATGCAGATAGATGGATTAAAAAACAGAGCAGAACACCCACAAATCATCAAATCTACAGAGAAGGTGAGCATGAGTATGAAGTGAATGATGATAATCTGAGAAAACTTGTAAACATATAGCTTAAGGAATGCTCATGTAGAAGATGGCAAATGACTGATTTGCCATGTTTGCATGCAATGTCTGTGATATGTGAGATCATGAATATTCATTGGCCAGATTATGTGGATAAATATTATCATACATCAAGGCAATTTCTTTTGAAAAAGTAACTAATTAAACTATATTCACTTATATTATATTGTAGCATTTTATTCACTTAGTTTTGCAAGTTCTTACTCTAGCTTGTTTTCAAATTGCTTCACAGCTACATGGAGGTATACACTGACCCTGTGAAGATGCTTCCTTCTAAGGAGCAATGGATAAAAGCGGAATTGCTAAAGGAAATAGGTCCCCCCTACTAAGAGGCCTGGGGAAGATTAAAGAATCAGAGAATAAGGGATGAAGAAGAGACTGGAGTGAAGAAATCTGGAAAGCATATCAGTGCAGAAGATGTATGGGTTGAGGTCATAATAAAAGAGCTTGCAAAAACCCTATCAATACTCAAGAGCATACCAACTCTTCACAGATTCAAGCAGCAGAAAGCAATCTAATAGAATCATAAATAAGATTTTCATTTTATTATATCCATCTATTTCCACCAATTTTGAATTCTGAATTTTCATAAAAATAAATTAGTTTATCTGATACTTCTCATTCTTATTTGTTTAGGTCCACCGCAATGTTCCTGCGAAATTTTTTGGCTCAATACTTACTGTTCCCTTATAAAAATAAAGAGAAATCTCCACGTGTTAAACAAGTGCACCCACATGCAAAGCATGTAGGTACCGCCTCAAATAGAATTAAATCCTTGAGCACTTCACGTGTTTCCCACGTGAGTGCCGGCGCCAGCTTCTGTTAGGATTAAATCTTATAATGGCGCCTCACATGGAACACACGTGAGCGCCGACGTGCAAAACACGAGAGTGATTATTTATGAAGGAAATAAATTCTTAGGCGGTGCCCACGTGCATAGCACGTGAGCGCCAGTGCCCATATTAAAGAGAGTAGAATTAAATTCTACTTGGGGGATATTTCCCTAAAATCGGGGATATTCTTTATTAAACAGAACCGTTGGATCAAATATCCAATGTTGACAATAAATCATCAAATGATAGAACTAAATTCTATTAGGAGAAAATATTCTTCTGATCTTTATAATAAAGAAGATATTCTCTATTGGATCAAAGATCTAATAATAGAATTAAATTTTATGTGAGAAATATTTCCCTGATTTTCCTAAAATAAGAGAGATCTTTTCTGTTAAACAGAATTAAATTCTATGATTAAGAAAATATTTCCTTATCTTGTTAAACTAACAAGATATTCATATGATAGAAAAAAATTCTATCTTAAGAAAATATTTCCTAATCTTGATAAATAAACAAGAAAGATCTTCTCTATTAGACGGAATAAAATTCTGTTTACCCCAATCAGAGCAAAGCTCTGTTCAAATTCCAAGGCGGGAAACGAAGCAACGCTTCTGTTTCCCCCAATCAGAGCAAAGCTCTGTTTTGAAATTGAAGTGAAAATTAAAGTTAAAATAAATGAAGCAACGCTTCAGATCCCCTGTGCTGCGCGCAGAGCGCCATGTGTCAAAATCAGACACGCCAGCGCAGGGAGCGCAGCGCCCAAGACAGCGCACCCAATCAGAGCAAGGCTCTGTTTAAAATTCAAACTTTAATAAAGGAAGCAACGCTTTAGCTGACTTGCGCTCTGCGCTGCGCGATACGTGGCAGCGCAGTTGCGCTGCGCGACACATTCTAGCGCAGTTGCGCTGCGCTCTACGCTGCGCGACAAGTGTCAAGCGCAGGTGCGCTTGCGCCAGCTGTGCTAGCACTAAAACAGAATTAAAATTCTAGAAAGATCTTTCTGATCTTGTTAAAACAAGAAGATTATCTTCTGTAAAACAGAAGCCCTTGGATCAAAGATCCAACGGAGGGGAAAAATTCCTAAATCAGTCAGAGAAAGATCTCTTTAACTGATTTAACAAATCAAATGGCACTATAAAAAGGCCTCTAGACTCCAAGTCTAAAGTACATTGAGATTAACACAGAAAGAACTCAGAGAAATCTTCTGAAAACTTTGAAAGAACTCAGAGAAAGAAAAAGGTAAAACCTTTAGAAAAAGAAGAATTTTCTTCTGAAAAGATAAATGATCTAAGAACAAAATCAAAGATCTTCAATAAAAAAAATGATAATATTAATAAAAAGAAGGAATTTACTTCTTCTTTAGATCTTTCTGATCTAAATAAAGGCATTGCCTTTTGATGAACCATTGGTTCTGGAATCTTAAAAGATTCTCTTCTTTGATCCAAAATTGGATTAAGATATTGAACAGTGCACTGCACTTGAAAAAATTGCACTGTTGCGCTCTCGGGTTGGCGCAAGCCACCAGAGAGCGCCACGTGTCAGCCCCAGAACGAATTGCGCTATGCGCTACTAAAATAGAGCACTGCTATCTTAAATTGGCGCAAGTCACCAGAGCGCGCCACGTGTCAGCAGCGCAACAGCGCTGTCACAGCGCACTGCGCTAGCAGACTTGCGCTCACCAGAGTGTGACACGTATCACCCCCACATGGACTTGCGCTCCTCAATTGGCGCAAAGCGCCTGAAAAGCCACGTGGCGCTCTGTCAGACTAATTAATGCAGTGCATTATTAAAGGGCACGGCCCAATTAAAAAGGCCTAACAGGCCTGATAAAAATGCCATGCATTACTTTAAAAAGGGCAGAGCCCAAACAGAGGTCTGTTAGACCAAAACAAATGCTGTGCATTTAATTAAAAGCCCAATGTTATGCATTAATAAAGGGCAGAGCCCAAGCAAAGGCCTAATAGGCCAATGATAAATAAAATGTTGAACATTTTCAACTGGACTTAACCCAATCATGGCCATAAGTCCTCAAATTAACATTGACTGAGCACGACTTCTCTCTTAAATCAATTTACACCCGGTTCAAGGGTACATCTCCAAACTCCTCTGATATTTGTCGTTGTAATACTTCAACGTCTTCAGAGAGGTGACGGGTCCTGACAACCACTCATCGATACGTACTACGGGGTCCTTAAACTCGTGGACCGAAACGCCCTTAAACTAATACTCGTCCCAAAATGGGAATGTTGGACCGAAACGTCCTTAAACTAATATTCGTCCCAAAATGGGAATGTTGGACCGAAACGTCCTTAAACTAATATTCGTCCCAAAATGGGAATGTTGGACCGAAATGTCTTTAAACTAATGTTTGTCCCCAAATGGGAATGATGGACCACCATGTCCCTAAACTGGAAATCGACCGCAATGTCATTAAACTAAACAATAGAGCTAATTGCTCTCTTGTCGGATCCAAACGATCCCGTTAAGTTGATCTTAGTCTGGAGATTAGGCTAACGTATCCTTAAGAAAAGTTTAAGTTGATCTTAGCCTTAAATAGGGCTAACGTATCCTTAAACCAAAACCCCAAACCCAAATCTAAGAAAATACGGATTTGGACTAATCCACGTCCTACGGGCGACGACATAAATTAGTCTCCGTATACAATCCACGGGCAACCACAAACAAAATAAACACCCATGACACGAAGTGAAATTCTGGAGAAGGAGAAAGTTTCTACCGCGGTGCAGTAGCGTAGTTAACTGCAGGGGCTTGCGCCTGCAGGGAAAAGCGTCCCCACAATCAAAACCCCCTCAAGCGAGGGGGAATCTGACGAAGTCTGCTACATCGGCCGCATCCATCTAAACCTCCGATACGCGGTGCCACAAATCAACTTGGTATCTTCGGAGAGGTGGACAGATAAAACCAAATAGCATCTGCCCCGAATCTCAGGCAAGATGAACCTACGCGGTCGCGTCTCTGTGTTCGGAGGGGAACAGATTCTGGCACGCCCGGTGGGACCAGTTCCTCTTTCCACTCCACATTTTGTGTGTCGTCTTCGCGAACGAATCGCGGTTTGTTAATGGTTGCCATAGGGTTTCAAGTTACTAAGATTTGGTTTCTTGCTTGGCTCAGCAATCAAACATCAATGGCGTCTAACTGCTCAAACTGCTCCAAATGCAACTGCAACCGACGCTCCGCCTCACCTGGAGGCGTAGCCTATGGGCCTCAAGCGGCCTCCATCCTTGCTATGCCGGTAGAACAAGTGACTCAGGCTACCACCGGTCTGTTCTTTGGGACCATGCTCCCACCAGTGAACATTAACGTCCTAGTGCCTGTACCGGAAGCTTCAAAGAAGTCGGTCTTCGATCGACTTGCTACTCCCACGGCCCCTCTCAACGGGTCGTCCAATTCTTCAGTCTTCACCAGGCTGAGCTCGAGCACCAAAGGGCCTATCAAGAAGCCCATAACACTTGAAGTGGCCATCCCAAAAAAGATAGCTGCTCCTGAAGTCGTCAAGGCGGCTTCTCCTTCCAGAGGGTCGGTCTTCGCGAGACTGACTGCTCTCGTTCCCGCTCCCGCTCCCGCTCAGAAATCTTTTTTTGACCGGTTCGACGTAGCTTCTTAATGAACGTCAGTCTTCAAGAGGCTGACACCGGTAGCAGCCCATTCCCAGAACAAAGGGCAAGACGAAGCCGTCGCTGAACCAATCCCAATAGCCCGTCACGCCCGACGTCGCCACTGGCGTCGGATAAGGAAGACTGGGGGCAACTCCCCCTCTGGGCTAACGCCACCAGCTCCAACGGTGGAAGTTAATGCTGCTGTTCCAACTGGGAACAGCTTTGAGTTGCTGAACAGGGTACACAGAAACTCGCCAACTACGGTGGTCAAAAGATCTCCTCCACCGGTAGAGACCGCCGTGGAAGAAGAACCAGAAAAGCTGGAGCAGTCTCCTCAACGGCTGTCCTCCAGGATCTACAAAACTTGGCGACGAGTCCGAGAATCCGTGATTGATCCGAATTTCTCTCACCAGCATAAGAAGTCGAAAGTTCGGCAGGAAGAAAATCCCCATGTCAAGCAACGAAAGACGACGACCACCATTGTGCCCAAAGCAATGGCCCCCTCAACTTCGATGGCCCACAAGAGAAGAAGGACGGAGAAAATCCCCACGCCTGCGGCGAACGTCAAAGGCAGTGAACCCAAACGTCCTAAGTCCGGGGGCATTATGGTACACACCGTCTACATGGCGTCCGGGAAAGAGGACAGCCGTACATCCATAGGTCATAGACCGCTTACGCGGTCGGTGACTAAAGCTCAGGAGCAGCAGCAGAAGCTCCAAGAAATGATGAATGCGATGGCCGCACTCACTGGGCCAAAAGAAAGCCCTGAAGCGTCCTCGGATCAACGCCAGGAGCAAGAAACTGACGTTGAATTCCTTCGCAGGATACTGGAAAAGAAGGATAAAGAGGTTGCGGAACAAGCAGCCAATATAAAATGAATGGCCCTTCTGTTCCAGGGCATGGTGGGTATGATGATCCAGCAAGATCCTCCAGCCGAAGATCCTCCAATCATCCTTGAAGATGACAGAGGAGAAACGTCGAATCCACCACTGGCTCTGTCAGCAGCCAAGGAGGAGACAATTTCCAAAGCTGACCTGGACGAATATATAGCTCAGCAGATACGGGTTCATCAGGCAACTGAGGCAGCCGGTCAAGTCGTTAAAAGGGGGCGACCATATCCGAGCTGGTATGTTCAGATCAAGTACCCGCCGGGCTATACAATACCGAAATTCCATGTCTATAAGGGGACTGGCAATCCTCATCAACATGTTGCCCAGTTCAGGGCTCTTTGCGGTAACACCGGCGGTGATGATAAATTGTTGCTTCGCCAGTTCGTCGGTAGTTTATCGGAGACGGCATTTGAGTGGTACTCCGAACTCCCAAATGACTCCGTCAAGACCTTCGCTGAAATGGAGTTGTTGTTTACCCAGCGCTTTGCAAGTGCTAGTGAGCGTACTCTAATAACAGATTTGATTAATGTGAGAGTAAAGCCGGGAGAGACTTGGGTTCAATATGCAATCCGGTGGCAGAACTTATGGTCGAAGTGCGAACAGCGCATCGAAGAAGCGCCAGTGGTGGGCATGTTCGTGGGCACCCTAGATCCTCATGCAACTATCTCACAGTTCATGATGTTCTTTAAACCAACCACGTTCCAAGCCTTGATCGATAAGTTAGCCCAGATGGATCAGATGGGTCACAGACCATCTCCTCCAAAGCCGGACTCTCGAAATGAGAAGGGGAAAGGGAAAGCGATCGTCGTCGCCAATGCTCAACAACAGCCGAGCAACTTGAAGCCGGTTGTTCGTCAAATCAATATGAGTCCACACCTGTCCCTCGAGGAGAGGCTGGGACGTTCTTACTCGTTTCCTCAGAATAAAACGAGAAGACTATTTGAACTGGCATTGCGTAACAGACTCATTAATCTACCGGAGTCAAGACGTCCGTCGCAGCCAAACGACGTCAATGATCCCAATTACTGTCCCTATCACCGGGTATTGGGTCATCCGATTGAAGATTGCTACGTCTTCAAAAACTGGATTGAAGATCAATATCAGCAAGGCAAATTCGCGTTATCCGAAAGATGGAAGGTGAACCCGCCGCAACCTCATACTTCTAAAAAGGTGAATACGCCGGGGGCAACGTGCTCCCTTGTTGAAGAAGCTCCATGGGAGGTTGTATTATCAGCCAAAACCAAAAGAATGCTGAAAGATCTTCAAACATGTCCGGCGATCAGGTGGAAGAACCCGCTAGAACCCCAGATCATTGAAGGGATGTTGAAGCCATGCCCAACTCCAAGGACCGGTGGTGATGGCCCAAGCATTCATACCCAGCCGTCGAAATCTTCAAAGAAGAAGAAGAAGAGATCCAAAAAGCCCATGAAGCCTGGTGACAAGCGCACGGACTTACAGAAACAAATTGACGTGTTAGAGGAATACAATCAAAAGGCACGAACTCCCGTCACACTCCAGGAGTTCCTCAACCACGTATTTCAAGAGGAAGATGAGGGAGAAAGCTCGTCGGATGAATCCGAGAAATGCGTGGCGAGTTGTCATGTGATCTCTCACTCGTTTACGGACGATGGGAGAAATCCTTGCACTGAGAAGCTGGGGGCAGATCCTGAACCGAAACTTCCGGGGCCATCAGATGAAACCATTGATTCATTCCTCAATGAAGCTCTGTTGAAAAGTAAGGCTGATCGGGAACGCGAGACGCTCCTATTTGAAAAGGCCAAGCGCCGGCGATTAGACGAAAAGGTCGAGACACTCCCGTCAAATCAAAGTACATCCATTGCGGAAAAAATCAAATTCAAGACGAGGAAGAGGTTTTCTAAAGCCATGTCGATGGGGATGAAGCTGCCACCCTCTGAAGGAAACATTGTCGGCAAAGCGGAAATGCACCTTTCCTATTGCTTATATCATCGGAAGGTTTCGCACCCCACCGAAGAGTGCAAAGCTTTCAATAAATGGTGGCAGTGATATGTCGCTCACCAGCAACATTTTAAGCGGGAAAAGCGTAAAACTCGTCGGGAGCGGAAAAGTACGACCGAAGAGCTTAGAAGAACTACCGGCGACTGTCGCATGGTTAACGTCGGGGAAGCGCAAGTTCTCACATTCGGGAGCGACTCTGACGAGGAAATGGAGCTTAGCCCTCTCTTTAAAGAGTCCACCTCGGGAAAAGAGGAAGAGCCGAAGGCCTGCGAAAATATCCGGCTGCGTAATCGTACGCTACCCGGAAAGAATCTTGGACCCTCAAATAAAAAAGATAAAGGAAAAGAGAAGGTCTCTGAGGATATCGCCCTGAATGACCAAGTTGTGGAAGAGCTAATCGCCAAGGACCCGCCAAAGAGAAATAAGGTGGACTACAACGTTCTAGCACACTTGAGGAAGCTACCTTCGCAGCTCAACATTCTTGACGCCCTTCTACTATCAAAAGAAGCAAGAGATTCGTTGATCACAGCGCTACAGGAGCCAGAGCAATTCCAAGCTTTTCTCGCCGAAGAAAAGATGAAGGACGAGCTGGAAGAAGTGCACACAGCCGATGTCACTTTCGGTGATGAAGACCTTCTCCTTGGGACGTGTGAACACAATCGCCCCCTCTATGTCTCAGGATACTGCCACGATATAAAGATAGGCAAAATCCTGGTCGACAATGGGTCTTTCGTCAATCTCCTCAACGTGCGAGTGTTGAAGGAAATCTGCATGAGTGTCCAGCATCTCGCTCGTGATAAGACCACCATCTCTGGTTTTGATTCTCAATCATCATGGACTCTTGGGTCTGTGATACTGACGTTACGCTTTGGGCTACTCGTCACGGACATTAAATTCCACGTCATAGACGCCAAGACATGCTATAATGCTCTGCTCGTCCGGTCTTGGTTACACGAGTACAACATCATCCCTTCTACACAGCATCAGTGTATGAAATATTTTAAGGATGGTCTCGAGTATACCGTAACAGGAGAGTTGAACCCATTCTCCGTGAACGAAGTCCGCAAATATAAAGACGCAAAATACTTCTTACCGGATTTCGAAGACACGGAGAGGTGTCACAAGCCGGAGAACAAAGTTATCGCCACAATCCCTGTCTTCGGGAGCGATACCGAGGAGGACGAAGAGATGGTTTATTCGGGCCCACCCCAGTACAACAAGCCAGGACCGTCCGCTCCTATGTTAATCTTTGGTAGCGACTCGGAAGATGAGGTCCATGCTATATTCTCTGCTCGGCCTTCAATACGAACATTCGCTGATGAAGAGCAAAGTCTGCAAGTCGCCATGGTTCCACCCAAACATCATAAACAACTGGACGCGCTTGATACCTACAGTGTAGAAGAGCTGCAGACATTCTATGTCCCTCCCAGGCGAGAAGGCGAAAAGGCGATTCTATTCTACCGCTCCGGGGAAACTAAAGTGGAAAAAGAAATCTGGCACAGCGCGGATCCTACACTTGACAGGCTTCAGTCAATCCGTCTGCCTAGATATTATACAGAAGGCTTGAAAAAGCTATTGAAGCGCCAAGGGATACCCTTCATACAGACCGGTTGAAAAGCTAAATTCTATGATAGGATCTGGAACGTTCCTAGAACTCAGCACAAGTTGCCCAATGGGAGAATGGAAGCAATCGGGCTTGGATATGTTCGGTCCAAGAAACGGGAGTTACTCCATGACTGCTATGTTGTGCATAACTTTGATGAGGAAGGGGATGCTCAATGGGAAGATGCTAATCCTGAGTTAGAAAAAGTCCCCGAAGCAAAAATGCCCAGTCCGTCGTTCGAAGAACAAATAGACAAGCTTATAAGGGAAGCTGGTCAAAAAGTTCGAGACGACCACAACCGCGAAATGGCCATCTATGAGAAATCCAGGATGCAACGCCTCTTTCAACAGGCTGTGAAAGACGAAAATGCCGCTCCCTGTCAACCTGTTGTAAAAAAGGCACGACGCAGAGGCAGAAACAAGTCGAAAAGTGGAAAAGGCATTCAGCAACGACAAAGCGGGACCAAGAAGTCACGCGAACGGAAATCAAGTGATCCGGATCTATCCTTTGTGAAGAAGATGAGTCGATCATACACTTTTCCTCAAGACAAGACAAAGAAGATACTTGACGTAGCTATAAAGCACCAAATGCTTGCGCTTCCGGAGTCCAAGCACCCCGAACAAACAGGTGAAGTCTTACACCCGGACTATTGCTCTTATCATAGGGTAATAGGGCACCCTCTCGAAGATTGCTTCACCTTCAAGAACTGGGTCGAAGATTAGTATCAGCTCGGCAAGTTCTCTCTATCTGACAGCTGGAAGGTAACGCCGCCACAAAAGCATGAACCCAAGGCTACGAGAGTAGAACCAAATACACATCGGTCTTGGAAGCGAGCCCGTACTTGTCATATGATAACAATATCAAAAGAAGAGCCCGAGAATATGGATGACATTCCCTGGTGCTTCGAAAACAGCGATGACGAGGTGATCTCGGCATTTCCACCAGCGCCGAAAGAGCTGGAAGATGGAATACACACCACTGCGGATAACCTCAAGAAAATTGAGTTGGGGACGGCGAACGACCCGCGACCGACATTCGTTAGTGAATTGTTGTCTGAAGGAAGGGTGGCTTCATTAAAAGACGTGCTTATACAGTATAAATATTGCTTCACATGGAACTATTCCGAAATGCCAGGACTAGATCCAGAAATTTCTGTGAATAAATTGGCGATATCCTCGGACGTTAAGCCAATTAAACAAGCACCGAGAAGAATGCGGCTCGAGCTTGAAATGAGCATTAATGCCGAAGTCAAGAAGCTGATCGACTCTGGGTTTATTCAGGAAGTTCAATATCCTGATTGGATCGCCAATATCGTCCCGGTAATGAAGAAAAATGGGACTGTGCGCATATGTGTGGACTTTCGGGATCTCAATAAAGCCTGCCCGAAGGACGATTTCCCAGTGCCAGTCACCGAGCTGATGATAGATAACACGTCCACTCATGAGGTTTTCTCCTTCATGGACGGCTCATCAGGATATAATCAGATAAAGATGCATCCCGAAGATCAGAAGCACACCGCTTTCCGGACCCCGCTGGGTATATTTTGCTACAAAGTGATGCCCTTCGGTCTAAAGAACGCCGGTGTCACCTATCAAAGGGCCATGACAAAGATCTTCGATGACCTTATACATGAAATCGTCGAATGCTATATCTACGACCTCATGGTTAAAAACAAATCATACAAGGAGCACTTAGAGCATCTGAAGACCGTATTTCAATACCTTCGACAATACAACTTGAAGATGAACCCCCTCAAGTGCGCATTCGGAGTTTCCTCGGGAAAATTCTTGGGATTCATCGTCCGACACCGAGGTATTGAGATAGATCCGTCAAAGATCAAGGCGATCATGGAAATGCCTCTGCCAAGGACTCTCAAGCAATTGCGGTCTCTCTAAGGGAAGCTCGCGTACATCCGGCGATTTATAGCCAACCTTTCAGGCAAGTGCCGTCCTTACAGTTACCTGATGAAGAAGGGAACCCCGTTCGTCTGGGATCACAAATGCCAAGGTGCGCTGGACGAAATCAAGCAGTATCTGCAGAATCCGTCAGTGTTAGCTGCTCCGGTTAAGGGAAAGCCTTTTATTCTTTATACAACCGCCCTCAAGGGTTCCTTAGGTGCATTGTGGGCACAAGAGAATGACCAAGGGAAAGAAAGAGCTCTCTATTACTTAAGTCAAGTTCTACTGGGGGCAGAAAGCAACTACTCCCCCATCGAAAAACACTGCCTGGCGTTGATCTTCGCGATAGCAAAGCTCAGGCACTACGCGTTGGCGCATGAAGTCCGTCTCGTTTCGAAGGTGGACCCCCTTAAATATTTAATGTCGAAGGCCATATTGACAGGGAGACTCTCTAAATGGGCCTTGCTCTTAATGGAGTTTTCAATAACCTACCAGCCTCTTAAGGCAGTGAAAGGCCAGGCCATCGCCGACTTCCTCGCTGAGCATCCGATACCTGCCGATTCTCCTTTGAATTGCGAGCTTCCAGACGAACACGCGTTTGATACGATCGACGGTAGTGATACCCGATGGGAACTTTATTTTGATGGAGCATCTTCTATGAAGAAGCACATACAAAACACCCCTATAATCAAATCGGGGGTGGGCCTCATCTTCGTAACTCCACAAGGAGGGATAATGCGCTTTGCTTTCTCCTTAACAAAACCGAGGACAAACAATGAAGCCGAATACAAAGCTTTAATAGAAGGCCTCGAGATCGCCATCGACATGGGAATTGATTACCTCCTCATATATGGAGATTCTCAACTGGTCGTTAGTCAAGTAAACGGTGACTACCAGACGTGCAAGCCAGAACTGGTGAAGTACGGCGCAAAGGTGCAACAACTGTTGACCCAAATTCCTTCCTACACTTTGGAAAACATACCGCATGCAGAGAATAGCAAGGCGGACGCGTTAGCTAAGCTCGCTAAAGAACTGGCTGATGAGAACCTCGATGATGTCAGAATCGTGGTACAAATCCGTCGGGTGCTCGCCCCTGCGGAAATATCTCCGGAATCACCCGAAGAGAAGGGAGCGACTGAGAAAATGGCTATGCAAATAAAAGACCAGGAAAAGGCTGAGGATTGGAGAGAAGTATTTATAGACTACTTCAAATCCTGTCGAACGCCTGAAGATGCGTCCTCAAGACATCAGTTTATGAAACGAGCTCTGTCTTTCGCCTTCGTCAATGATACTATGTACAAGAGGTCATTTGATTCTCTTTGGTTGAGATGTCTGGGATCTGAGGAGGCGAAAAGAGTCGTTCAGGAAGTTCACGACGGACTCTGCGGTTCTCACCAAGCAGGCCCGAAGATGAAGTTGAAGATTAAACGGATGGGCTATTATTGGCCAACGATGATTCAGGACTGCCTCGAGTATGCGAAGAAATGCCACTCATGCCAAATTCATGGGGACTTCATCCATCAGCACCCAAATCCTCTACATCGAACAGTGGCTAGCTGGCCATTCAAAATGTGGGGGACTGATGTAATCGGCCCCATCGAACCAGTATCGTCCAGAGGACATCGATTCATCTTGGCGACGACTGACTACTTCTCCAAATGGGCAGAAGCAGTACCGCTAAGGAAAGTGAAGACGGAGAATATCCTCCATTTCTTCAAGACGCACATCATTTATCGGTTTGGAACTCCGCGACGGATCATCTCCGATAACGGGCCAGCCTAAAGAAGCCACAAGATCAGCCGCTTCGCACAAAAACACAACATAGACTGGAGATATTCCTCAATTTATAATCCCCGAGCTAACGGTCTAGCTGAGGCCTTCAACAAGACCTTGACGAAGATCATGAAGAAGACGGTGTCCCGAAATAAAAGGGACTGGCACGAGAGACTGCAAGAAGCTCTCTGGGCGTATCGAACTACGTTCAAGACGGCCACGAACACAACGCCGTATGCGTTAGTCTTCGGTACAGAAGCAGTACTCCCCCTCGAGATAGAGTTACCCTTTCTACGAGTGGCAGTCCACTACGAGCTGACGGACGAAGAAAATGCTCACCTTCGGCTTGAGGAGCTTGATGCCCTTGATAAAACCCGGCTCATAGCGCAACAAAATCTGGAGGCCTATAAAGCAAAGATGACGCGCTCATATGAAAGATTGACCAGGCTGAGGACATTCCGCCAAGGCGAACTCGTGCTAGTTGTCAAAAGACCTATGATCCCCAATCGCGCCAAGCGGGGAAAATTCGAGCCGAACTATGAAGGCCCGTACATCATAGACAAGGTCTACCAGGGTGGAGCCTAACTACTCATGGATATGCACGGTGAAAGACCTTTCAGGCCCATAAACGGTCTCTTCCTGAAGAAATACTACGCCTAATGAGTTACGGCCTAGGTCAATGATAGATGATGACGACTATGTCCGCTCTCTATCTTCCCAAGCCCAAAACTCTATAAGTAGTAGCTGGCCAACGGACCGAAACGTCCTTAAACTAATGACGGACCACTACGTCCTAAAACTAGCTGACGACCGAAACGTCTTTAAACTACTACCGCAGCATCCTCATGCTGACGAGATAAAAAAAAGGAATAAAAAAAATAATAATAAAGACGGTATGTCCATAAGCGAAATGGGAACGGATGAAAACCCGAAAGGGCTCCGTGAGTAAAAATAACAGGGTTATCGGCGAGTGTTTGTGAAAACCCGAAAGGGCGCGACCTCGTTAGAAAAAAGAATAAAAATAATAAAATAAGAAGAATAAAAAAAAAGACGGTATGTCCATAAGAAAAGTGGGCACGGATGAAAATCCGAAAGGGCTCCGTGAGTAAAAACAGCAGGGCTACCGGCGAGTGTTTGTGAAAACCCAAAAGGGCGCAACCTCGTTAAAGGACACTTACAGGGTCCTCTCGACCTTCTAAGGAGAAACCACCCGCGTGAGATCCTTACGACTCATAAGGGAGCACACACTTAGGGATCCCCATGATTCCTAAGGAGAAAATACACTTGCAAGATCCTTACGACTCGTAAGGAGAACTCTCTTATGGGACCCTCACGGCTCATAAGATTTGAAAGTCTTAAGTTACAGAAACCTTAACCTGTTCTTAAGCAACTCCCACAACCTTCGATATTGCCCTACAAGCGGCTCATACTGACCCTTGTATACAATCCACGGGCGTGAATAAACATTCCCTAACCAAGTCCCACCCGTGGCTAGGGATATGTCCATTTGATGAACAACTCTTGTAAGTCCTCTCGACTTATAAGGAGAAAACCCTTTTGTAAGATCCTTACGACTTACAGGGGAACATACACTTAGGAATCCTCACGATCCCTAAGGAGAAAACACACCTACGAGATCCTCAAGACTTGTAGGGAGAAATACCTTTGTGGGACCCTTACGGCTCATGAAGTCAAAAGCCTTAGTCGACAGCATCCTAACCCTATTCGCTAAGCCACCTTTGTTTGACATCGACAGAGGCAAATGATGATTCGCTCCTGGCAATATCCCAGTTGCAGCGATGCTGATGCCTAAACTAGTATCAAATTCCGAGTCCTTTCATGGCAAATGATGATTCGCTCCTGGCAGTATTCCAGTTGTAGCGATACTGATGCTGAGATTGGCACCAGATTCCAAGTTCCACACTCGCGATAAAAAAATCAGCGAGCCATACATGCATACAAAATAGCCGAAATGATGGGGCAATTTGCAATAAAAAGCAGCAAGTAAAAATGTATGCATGCAAAATAGCCGAAATGATTGGGCAACTCGCAATAAAAAAGCAACGAGTGAAAACAAAATAAATAGCCGAATGATTGGGCACCGCGAAAAATAGCCGAGATGATTGGGCAATCGCGACCTTCGCGATATAAAAGCTAAAATGATAGAGCATCGCGGAAATAAAATAATAATATAAAAAAAATGAGTGAAACTTTTGCCCTACAGGCGATATCACAGCAATCCCTATATACAATCCAGGGCGCAAACACAGAAGGCAACATACCTTCCCAACAGGCTCCACTAGAAAGCGAAGCCAAATCTTGACGGTAACTCATATAAAACCTGAGAGACCACCAGAGATCATCTCAACCCCAGGGAAATCAGTGTCCTTGGCAAATACTTTGACTCAGGGAAACTAGCGTCCTTGATGAGAGCTTCTTGATTCGCGTCGACCCGCAGAGAAACTAGCGTCTTTGCAGGAACACCTCGATTCGTTTCAACCCCAGGGAAATCAGTGTCCTTGGCAACCTCCTCGATTCAGGGAAATTAGCGTCCTTGTTGAGAGCTTCTTGATTCGCGTCGGCCCGCAGAGAAACCGGTGTCTTTGCAGGAATACCCCGATTCGTTTCAACTCTAAGGAAACCAGTGTCCTCGGCAAAATACTTGGACTCAGGGAAACTAGCGTCCTTGATGAGAGCTTCTTGATTCGCGTCGACCCACAGAGAAATTAGTGTCTTTGCAGTAATACCTCGACTCGTTTCAACCCCAGGGAAATCAGCGTCCTTGGCAAATACTTTGACTCAGGGAAACTAGCATCCTTGATGAGAGCTTCTTGATTCGTGTCGACCAGCAGAAAAACTAGCGTCTTTGCAGGAACACCTCGATTCGTTTCAACCCCAGGGAAATCAGTGTCCTTGGCAACCTCCTCGATTCAGGGAAACCAGTGTCCTTGATGAGAACATCTTGATTCACGTCGACCCGCAGAGAAATCAATGTTTTTGCAGGAATACCCCGATTCGTTTCAACCTCGAGGAAACCAGTGTCCTCGGCAAAATACTTCGACTCAGGGAAACCAGTGTCCTTGACGAGAACATCTTGATTCGCGTCGACCCGCAGAGAAACCAGTGTCTTTGCAGGAATACTCCGATTCGTTTCAACTCCGAGGAAATCAGTGTCCTCGGCAAAATACTTCGACTCAGGGAAACTAGCGTCCTTGATGAGAGCTTCTTGATTCGCGTTGACCCGCAGAGAAATCAGTTTCTTTGCAGGAATACCTCGACTCGTTTCAACCCCAGGGAAATCAGCGTCCTTGGCAAATACTTCGACTCAGGGAAACTAGCGTCCTTGATGAGAGCTTCTTGATTCGCGTCGACCCGCAGAGAAACTAGCGTCTTTGCAGGAACACCTTGATTCGTTTCAACCCCAGGGAAATCAGTGTCCTTGGCAACCTCCTCGATTCAGGGAAACCAGTGTCCTTGACGAGAACATCTTGATTCACGTCGACCCGCAGAGAAATCAGTGTCTTTGCAGGAATACCCCGATTCGTTTCAACCTCAAGGAAACCAGTGTCCTCGGCAAAATACTTCGACTCAGGGAAACCAGTGTCCTTGACGAGAACATCTTGATTCATGTCGACCCGCAGAGAAACCAGTGTCTTTGCAGGAATACTCCGATTCGTTTCAACCTCGAGGAAACCAGTGTCCTCGGAAAAATACTTCGACTCAGGGAAATTAGTGTCCTTGACGAGAGCTGCTCGATTCGTCTCGACTCATGAAGAAATTAGTGTCTTCGCGAGGACTTCCCGATTCGTCTCGACTTGCAAGATAAAGCCTTAGGTAGCAGGGATTAAAAACTTGTTTCCTAAGCACTGGGACCCTGCAAGTCGGTCTAAAACGGTCTCTTGCATACTATCCACGGGTCTCACTATCTGAAGTCGAATCTTGACAAAGAGGGAAACAACCGCTTACGAGTCCTCTCGACTCGTAAGAGGGAAAATTCTCTTATAAGATCCTTACGACTTATAAGAGAAAACACACTTAGGAATCCTCACGATTCCTAAGGAGAAAATACACCTACGAGATCCCCTCGATCCGTAGGGAGAAAATTCTCTATGAGACCCTCACGGCTCATAGAGTTGGAAAGTCTTAGGCATCAGATCTGAACCTGTCTCCTAAGCCATCACTACTCCCCAAGATATTCAAGACAGAATGTGCTATATCACCTACAGACTATGCTTACTTAAGGAATACGCCAATAACAAAGCAGAAAATGAAGGGAAGTTGGCAAAAGATTTGTCATTCATACTTGGAAAATTCTTACAATTATAAAGACAATAAACAAAGACATTATCCAAATGATTACAACAGTAAAACCTCAAATCCCGAACATGGATTGAGGAACTCGAAAGTGACCTTGTCCAAAACTTTCCAAACCTGGCGAACCATCCTAGTGTGCTTCCTTTCGGAAGCACGGGCGTCGGGATCTCCATTGATGTCCTCCACCCTCCGATAGGCAGCAAGAATGGCGGACTGTTGGAAGGCCTGGTGCAAGAGATTGACAAGATTGTCTCGCCGTCTCTTCGAGATTAGGTTCATCAGGTACACCGAGTGCACCTTATCCTCGGCGACTTCTAATGCCCCAAGTGGCACACCAGTACAGAACAAGGGAAGCGCTTCCCAGATTGCTCCCACGATAAGCTTCAAGAGAGAGGAACGTCGGGGAAGCAGTTGACCATTGTATGCGTCGAAGCGACTCATGATTTCAGCACACTCGACGTTGGTGAACTCTCGATTCTGAGAATGGCCAAGTCGGCGGATGTCCCCGTAAGAGATAATCTCGTTGAGATCGTACATGTGGGCGTCCATTGTTTCTGTAAAAGAGAATCAACAAAATTATCAGAAAGACTGATTAAGAAAAACGATATAATGCATCGAGAAATAAAATGTCATCTTTAAACTCCAAGATCCATGAAAAACTCCTAAGAGTTCTTTTGTATGATTTGGAAGGAGCAAAGCTCCATTGATGAATTAAGAAAATACAAGGAAAATCTTTTAAAGAGCACAGCCTTATTATGGAACCCTAATAGGGTTCTCTTTAGTTCTCTCTAGATCCTTTTAGAGCAAAGCTCTGCTAAGTGAAACCCTAAATGGGTTTTCTTTAGATCAGGGATCTATTGAGAGCAAGGCTCTGTCGATGAAAATTAATTTAATTTAAATTAAAAATTTTACCTAAAAGTTTTAAGAGTTTAACTCTTGGAGTTCTTGAAAGTAAAGAGCAGGGCTCTAAGATTTTGAAAGTAAAAATTTTGAAGATGATAATCATCTGTTGAGGGACCAAAGGTCCTATTTATAGGCATTGAGAACCCTTTCAACTTCCAAAAGGTTCCGCAACAGTTGGATTTCTGCCACCGCTGCGCTCACGTTTGGGCCACGTAAGCGCAACGGTGGGGGGGCATTTGTTTACCCCAATTAGAGCAAAGCTCTGTTCAAATTCCAAGGAGGGAAACGAAGCAACGCTTCTGTTTCCCCCAATCAGAGCAAAGCTCTGTTTTGAAATTGAAGTTAAAATAAATGAAGCAACGCTTAAGATCCCCTGCTCTGCGCGCAGAGCGCCACGTGTCAAAATCAGACACGCCAGCGCAGGGAGCGCAGCGCCCAAGGCAGCGCACCCAATCAGAGCAAGGCTCTGTTTAAAATTCAAACTTTAATAAAGGAAGCAACGCTTCAGCTTACCTACGCTCTGGGCTGTGCGACACGTGGCAGCGCAGTTGCGCTGCGCTCTGGGCTGCGTGACACGTGTCAAGCGCAGGTGCGCTTGCGCCCGCACCAAAACAGACTTAAAATTCTAGAAAGATCTTTCTGATCTTGTTAAAACAGAAGATTATCTTCTGTAAAACAGAAGCCCTTGGATCAAAGATCCAACGGTGGGGAAAAATCCCTAAATCACTCAGAGAAAGATCTCTTTAACCGATTTAACAAATCAAATGGCACAATAAAAAGGCCCCTAGACTCCAAGTCTAAAGGGCATTGAGATTAACACAGAAAGAACTCAGAGAAATCTTCTGAAAACTTTGAAAGAACTCAGAGAAAGAAAAAGGTAAAAACTTTAGAAAAAGAAGAATTTTCTTCTGAAAAGATCAATGATCTAAGAACAAGATCAAAGATCTTCAATAAAAAAATGATAATATTAATAAAAAGAAGGAATTTACTTCTTCTTTAGATCTTTCTGATCTAAATAAAGGCATTGCCTTTTGATGAACCATTGGTTCTGGAATCTTAAAAGATTCTCTTCTTTGATCCAAAATTGGATTAAGATATTGAACAGTGCCCTGCACTTGAAAAAATTTCACTGTTGCGCTCTCGGGTTGGCGCAAGCCACCAGAGAGCGCCACATGTCAGCCCCAAAACGAATTGCGCTATGCGCTACTAAAACAGAGCACTGTTCTCTTAAATTGGCGCAAGTCACCAGAGCGCGCTTCGTGTCAGCAGCGCAACAGCGCAGCGCACTGTTACAGCGCACTGCGCTAGCAGACTTGCGCTCACCAGAGCGTGACACGTGTCACCCCCACATGGACTTGCGCTCCTCAATTGGCGCAAAGTACCTGACAAGCCACGTGGCGCTCTCTCAGACTAATTAATGCAGTGCATTATTAAAGGGCACGGCCCAATTAAAAAGGCCTAACAGGCCTGATAAAAATGCCATGCATTACTTTAAAAAGGGCAGAGCCCAAACAGAGGTCTGTTAGACCAAAACAAATGCTGTGCATTTAATTAAAAGCCCAATGCTATGCATTAATAAAGGGCAGAACCCAAGCAAAGTCCTAATAGGCCAATGATAAATAAAATGTTGAACATTTTCAACTGGACTTAACCCAATCATGGCCATAAGTTCTCAAATTAACATTGACTGAGCACGACTGCTCTCTTAAATCAATTTACACCCGGTTCAAGGGTACATCTCCGAACTCCTCTGATATTTGTCGTTGTAATACTTTAACGTCTTCAGAGAGGTGACGGATCCTGACAACCACACATCGATACGGACTGCGGGGTCCTTAAACTCGTGGACCGAAACGTCCTTAAACTAATACTCGTCCCAAAATGGGAATATTGGACCGAAACGTCCTTAAACTAATATTCGTCCCAAAATAGGAATGTTGGACCGAAACGTCCTTAAAACTAATATTCGTCCCAAAATGGGAATGTTGGACCGAAATCTCTTTAAACTAATATTCGTCCCCAAATGGGAATGATGGACCACCATGTCCCTAAACTGGAAATCGACCGCAATGTCATTAAACTAAACAATAGAGCCAATTGCTCTCTTGTCGGATCCAAACGATCCCGTTAAGTTGATCTTAGTCTGGAGATTAGGCTAACGTATCCTTAACAAAAGTTTAAGTTGATCTTAGCCTTAAATAAGGCTAACGTATCCTTAAACCAAAACCCCAAACCCAAATCTAAGAAAATACGGATTTGGACTAATCTACGTCCTACGGGCGACGACATAAATTAGTTTCCGTATACAATCCACGGGCAACCACAAACAAAACAAACACCCACGACACGAAGTAAAATTCTGGAGAAGGAGAAAGTTGCTACCGCGGTGCGACAGCGTAATTAACTGCAGGGGCTTACGCCTGCAGGGAAGAGCGTCCCCACAATCAAAAACCCCTCAAGCGAGGGGGAATCTGACGAATTCTGCTACATTGGCCGCATCCGTCTAAACCTCCGATACGCGGTGCCATAAATCAACTTGGCATCTTCGGAGTGGTGGACGGATAAAACCAAATAGCATCTGCCCCGAATCTCAGGCAAGACGAACCTACGCGGTCGCGTCTCTGTGTTCGGAGGGGAACAGATTCTATATTAGAAAAATATCTTTCTAATCTTGTGATTCAATAAAATTCTATGTTAGGAAAATATATTCCTGATCTTTTTAAACTAACAAGATATTCATATGATAGAGTAAAATTCTATCTTACGAAAATATTTCCTAATCTTATTAAACAAATAAGAAATATTCTCTGTTAAACAGAGAGCCTTTGGATTAAAAATTAAACGGTGAATAAAATTTACCGATTGATCTAAATGATCATTTTGATTGATTATGAAATCAATCATGATCTCTCAATGAGAGATTTTCTCAACAAATTGATTTTTTCTCTTCTCGTATAAATAAGAGTAAGGAGATTAAATTTAAAAAGGAGGAGAGCACCCCATAAGCTTTTTAAAAAAAAATACAGAAGGCTCCCAAAAACTCCCACAAAACAACAGAGAATTCAATTCTCAAACAAGATCTTCTTCCTTAAAACCCTAGGTAAAGAAAATATCGAGATCAAAACATCTTTTTTACCTATCATATCATATATAAGGGTTTAACCATTCTCAAAGAACTTAGTTCTTTTTATGGATCCAAGATCCGCAAGACAAATCTCCCACAAGTTGAGAATTAATTCTCATCGGGAAGATTTTATTCTTGAGAATCAAAGATTCAGGAAAGAACAAAATTGAAAAGATAGAAGATGGAGTTTATAATACCCCAGGAACTTAGTTTCTTCAAATCAAGAACTTAGTTCTTTAAAAAACCCGATCCAAGATTCTCAAAATAGTGATCTTGGTGATCCTTGATGGTCAAAACACCATTAAAAGAGGTTTAACCTCTCTGAAAACATGAACATGGAAAACATGGAATTCATAATACTCCAGGAACTTAGTTCTTTCAAATCAAGAATTTAGTTATTAAAGAACATGATCCCAGATCTTCAAAATAATGATCTTGGTGATCGTTGATGGTCAAAATGCCATTAAGAGAAATTTAAGTTCTCTAAAAATATCAACATAAATTAAATTTCCAAAAGAACTCGGTACCTCACGTGAAAAGCATGTGAGCGCTCAAGGCCAAGTTATATAGAGCCTCACGTGAAACGCACGTGAGCGCCTGAAAAATTTAGTGCTTAGCACTAGTGCAGTGCCTCATGTGAAACACACGTGTGCGGTACAAAAAGCTAGTGCTTAGCACTAGTGCAGCGCATCACGTGAAACACACGTGAGCGCCACAAAAAGCTAGTGCTTAGCACTATTTCGGCGCCTCACGTGAAACACACGTGAGTGTTATATAACTGAGTGCTTAGCACTACTGGGTAGTATAGAAACCCAGTCTTAGCCTAAATCGGCTAAATTTCCTGAGGATAAACCTCTTTGATTCTTCAAGAGAGCCCATATACTCGTGATTTCCAAACTGATCCTTGTCTCAAACATGACTAATGATCTCTCATTGATGATATCCAAAATGATATTCATCCCATATCTTCTAAGGTAATTTTAGTCTCAAATAAGGCTAATGATTCTTAGATTATCCACCACGATCTTTTCCCTCAAATACGGGATTTGGTTTAAAGATACATCTCTCCACACCTCTGATATATGTCATTGTAATTCCTCAATGTTTTCAGAGAGGTGGCGGGTCCCGACAACCAACAACTTCTTCCATCCTATATTAATGCACTTCCAAATTGACGTGCACACTTCAAATCAGACCGCATCCAAAATTGGGTGCATTCCATATCACCATTGTTCACTCCGTCATGTAACAAATATACGTGCACGTAAGATGATTAATGGACCGAAATGTCCTTAAACTAACATTCATCCCAAACAGGGAATATTAGACCGCGACGTCCTTAAACTAATATGTTTTGCTCTACGGACTGTCTCCATAATGACTATCGTATACTATCCATGGGCTATTCATATATGACCTAATGATCAGTTGAGCCCATATGCTCACCGCTCATAATTCGATCTTAGTCTCAAATATAGCTAATGATCGTTAGATCAAACCTAAATATCTCATGAACCGATAGACCTCACAAACGTGAGATCTGCGTCTTAAGTTCATTCCCGTTGGCAAACCAAGCTACCAACGTGGGCCCCGCCAAGCAAAATTCTTGACCTAAACCCAAATCTCAAATATACGGATTTGGACTAATCCGCGCCCTACGGGAGACGACATAAATTAGTCTCCGTATGCAATTCACGGGTAACCTAAAATAAACAAATACAACATGACACGAAGTGAACTTCCGGAACAGGAGAAAGTGGTTATCGCAACGCGATAACGTAATTAACTGCAGGGGCTTGCGTCTGTATGGAAGAGTGTCCCCACAATCAAAACCCTTCACAAACGAGGGGGAATCTGATAAAGTCTGCTACAACGGCCGCGTCTATCCAAATCTCCGATATACGGTGCCATAAATCAACTTGGCATCTTCGGAGAGGTGGGTAGATAAGTCCAAATAGCATTTGCCCCGAAATTCAGGCCAGACGTTCCCAGCGACTCGGTCTGGTCTTTCGGCGGAGAACAGATTCTGGCACGCCCAGTGGGACCTCTTCCTCTTTCCACTCCACACTTCGTGTGTCGTATTCTTCCGCGATCAAATAATTGCGGTATAGATGTTTGTAGTTGCCCTTTGGTGATGGGATACTGAAGCCGGCGTTTCATCTCTTTGCAGAATGGCGTTTGCTTCCACTCACCGCAACTCAGGCTCTGTCACATTTGGTGGAGTCAAGTATGAGCTACTTGCAGCCTCAAATCTCTGCAATCCAGTATTTTTGGGTTTATGCTTCCATCTTCTACCCTCGGTGTCTCAACGCCGAAGGAGGAAGCCTAGAAGAAGTCAGTTTTCCACAAGCTGACTCCTCAAGCTTCAGCTTTGCTGAAGGAATCGGTCTCCAAACAACTGTACCTTCCAAAGACCAAGGTTGATGCAGAGGGTAGAATATTCATGCTCTTAAGAAAAAAAGGGGGCAAAATCAGCAAACAAGAAAAGCCGGGGGCAGCTGTCCGTCCGTGTTGACTCCAACTGCTCCAATTCTGACGGCGAATGCTGCTGTTCCAACAGGGAACAACTTTGAACTAATGCGAAGGGTCAGGCAAATTCCCCCATTGTGGTATTGAAAAATTCTTCGCAAACCACGGAGATCCAAGAAATGCAGAAGCCAGTTCGCTCCCTAAAAGAACTTTCCTCATCCATATACAAGGCGTGGAAACAGCTGAAGGACTCAGTCGTCATCAGCGGCCTTTGGCCTAAGCGTCAGGTAAATTCTGACAACTCCTCTTCCAAATACAAGAGGACTTATCCCAAGACGGTTCCTGATACAACGGTTCCTCCCAAAGCCAAAGCGGCTTCTCATAAAAAAGAGACGCCTAATAAAATCCAAATGCCAAACTCCAATGGTCAAGATTCCAGTTGCCCCAAGCTTGGGGGAATGGTAGTTCACACGGTCTATGTGGTGAACTCCAAAGACGAAGTTCGAGCTTTTACTAGTCACCGATCTCAAACTCGGCCCCTGACAAAAGTTCAACTGCAACGTGAAAAGCTGCAGGAGATGCTCACTCAGGCAGCAGCACTCGTTAATCCATCGCTTAAGGAAAATCCCAAGGATGCACCAGGAGAAAGAGTAGGGAAGGAGTCGGATATTAAATTCCTAAAGCGCGCTCTCAAAAAGAGAGATGAAAAATCGGCGGAAATGTCCGTTAAAATGAACCAGATTGCCCTTCTGATCCAGAATATGGATGGAATGATGGTTCAATCGAAACCACTAACAGATGAACCGCCGGTAGTCGCTCTTAGAGACAAGGGTGAAATTTCAAATTCTCTGCAAATCTCATCAACAGCCGAAGAGGAAATGATTTCAAAAGCAAAGCTGGACGAATACATCGCTCACCAAATCAAAGCTCACTATGTCAGTGAAGCTGCAAATAGGTCAATAAAGACTGGTTGACCATATCCAGCCTGGTACGATTAAACACAGTACCTGTCAGGGTATACACTTCCAACGTTCCACATGTACAAAGGAACTGGGAATCCTCGCTAGCACATTGTGCGATTTAAATCCATGTACGACAATACTGGAGGAAATGATATACCGCTCCTCCGACAGTTCGTCAGTAGTCCAGCGGGCATCACCTTCGAATGGTATGCGGAACTCCCAAATGATTCCGTGAAGCCTTCGACGAAATGGATATGCTCTTCTGTTAGAAATTCGCTAGTGAGAATGAACACACTACCGTGGCGGCGTTGGTCAACGAAAGAGTTAGACTGAATGAAACCTGGGTTCAATATGTTACCCGATGGTGAAATCTTTGGCAAAATGCGAGCAACGCATCGACGAAGCTGCATCCATGGGAATGTTCATAGCCACTCTTGACCCAAATTCAAAGGTGTTCCCATTTATGGCCCTCTTCAAGCCAACGACCTTCCAAGAGCTCATGGATAAAATGGCTCGATTGGATCAGATGGGTCAAGAACCTTCATCATCTGATAAAGATGAATGAAAAGCGGCGTTTGTCGCCAATGCTTAACAAAAAATGAGCGGCTCTGAAGCAACCTGTCGCCAAAATAATGACGGCGTGGGTACTCGCTCCCCCCAAGATATACACATGGAGCATATTTCTCACTGGCGGAAGTATATCTACGTGGGTCCTTTCTTCTCAAAGAACAGAAAGGATATCAAAGGACCTACAAGCGGATCCTGTAATCAAGTGGAATATCCTACTTGAACCAAAAACCATGGGAGGGATGTGAAATCCATGTCACACTCCGAATCAGACGATGAAGGGAAAAACCCCTAAGTCAAGTCCATTCTTCCAAGGAAGAGGAAGACTCAGCAGAAGGAATGACGTGATATCTCGTTCCTTTATATATGAAGAAGATGCTCCATCGGTATCGGAAAGTGACATTGATGAGCAGGGGGCAGATGCCGTTTAAAATACCCGGTATTTCCCGTAAAACAACCCGATTGCTACAATGGTAAAATAAGCAGTCCAAGAGGGTGAAGACAGCCTAAGGCGTGAAGTGTCCATGCATACAAAAGACATACAGCAGCGCCTCGGCAAGCAAGCGTTGATAGGAATGAGTTATGTAACTCCCTGACCAAACAACGATAATGGACCGAGAAGTCCCTAAACCAGTGCGTCGCCCCAAACACGGCGATATTGGACCGAGATGTCCCTAAACTAGCATTTCATTCCGAACATGAGAATGATGGACCTGAATGTCCCTAAACTAACGCGTCGCCTCAAAAATGGCAATAATGGACCGAAACGTCCCTAAACTAGTGCGCCGCCTCAAACATGGCGCATCGCCCTAAATATGGCGATATCCTCCCTTGAGATCTATATTGCAATCGAAGTCTCAACGGCGAGAATTGCAACTCAAGTCCTACCTGCTACACAGCTACTCCAGCGATGAAACCACTTCCAAGTCCTACCGGCAAATAGATGGGTCACCTGCGGCGAACCTATTTTCGAGAGTTCCATCATTAAAAAATGGTATGTCTACGAGCGAATTGGGCATGGATGGAAACCCGAAAGGGTGCCGTGAGTAAAAATAGCAGACTGCCGGTGAGTTTGTGAAAACCCGAAAGGGCGCAATCTCGTTTAAAAAAAGAGAGAAAAAGAGAAAATCGGTATGTCCACAAGCAAAATGGGCACGGATGAAAACCCGAGAGGGCGCCGTGAGTAAAAACAGCAGGACTGTCGGCGAGTTTGTGAAAACCCGAAAATGGCGCAAACTCGTAAAATAAAAAAATTCGTGTACACTTGCAAGGTCCTTTTGACCTTGTTAGGTGAAAAAACCCGCGTGAGATCCTTACGACTCACAAAAGAGCAACACACTTAGGAATCCCCATGATTCCTAAGGAGAAAATACACCAACGTGGTCCTCACGACTCGTAGGGAGAAATTCCTTTACGTGACCTTTACGGCTCATAAAATCAAAAAGCCTTAGTCGACAGAATGCTAACGCTGTTTTCTAAGACACCTTTGTTCAAATATACAAAGTCAAATGATGAGTTGCTCCTAGCAATATTCCAGTTGTAGAGATACTGTTGCCCAAATTGGTATCAGGACCCAAGTCCCCGACTCGCAACAAAATCAGCGAGCAAAAAAAAATGCATATGAAATAGCTGAAATGATGGGGCAACTCGCAATAAAAATCAGCGAGGAAAAAATATATGCATATGAAACAGTCGAAATGTTTGGGCAACTCGCAATAAAATACAACGAGTAATAAAAAAACGATATAGCCGAAATGATTGGGCACCGCGATAAATAGCAGAAATGATTGGGCAATCGCGACTTTTGCGACATAAAATCTGAAAAGATAGAGCATTGTGGAAAGATAAAAAATGAAAATGAAACTTTTCTGCCCTGCAGGTAGGTCCACAATGCCTCCTGTATACAATCCATGGGCACAAATGAAAGAAAGGGAACCATATTTTCTCATCAGATTCCGTCAAAGGGAGAGCTAGATCTTGATGGCAATATCTACAGCCTAAAGATTGAATCGACGTGCTTCTCATGCCAGCAGGATGTAGACGCAACATCATTAAAGACCCAAGGGTCAAACAAAAAAAGGTGTAATGGCAAAATCCCAGGTCTAGCTCGACGTTCCTTCTCGATGCAGATGCGACGTCAACAAATGCTCCAAGGAGAAAAATCAAAAAAGGAGTGATGGCAAAATCCTAACTCCAGCTCGACTTGCTTCTCATGTCAGCAGGATGCAGACACAACGTCAACAAGGACCCAAAGGTCAAATCAAAGTGGAGCGATGCCATATTCCTAGCTCCAGATCTTGATGGAGACATCTACAGTCTAGAGATCGACTCGACGTGCTTCTTATGCCAGCAGGGTGCAGACACGACGTCAACAAAGACCCAAGGGTCGAACAAAAGAGGAGTAACGACATATCCCAAGCTCCAGATCTCGATGGCAAAACATACAGTATAGAGGTCATATAGATGTCTACCCTATTTCAGCAAAGAATCGGCGCGACATCGTCAAATCAAAAATGAAGTGACGACATATTCCTATCTTCGGGTCTTGACGGCAACTCATATAAAGCCTAAAAGACCATTGGAGATCATCCCACCCCCGAAGGGTGCGGTTATGACTAATCGGGGCTCCCAATTGAGCCTAATCTCAAGTAAAAAGCGTCATGGAAAATTCCTAACACTTGCTCTTCCGACGGTAATATGACCTAAGAAGATTACTTGAAGACGTTTGTTCGGCCTCAGAAGGGATCAAAAACACGACAGTCGCGGGGCGACTTGAACAGCGGATTAAAGACTGCATATTGAGGAATACATTAGCCAACGCGACGGTACCATGGACTAAAACCCTAGTACTACAAACCTAACGGAGCCCTATAAAAAAGGGGGTTATCTATATTTCACATTTGGATACACCTGCTATTAGTTGTATGTATGCCCTAGAGGCCATTATTGTACATTATTGTATATTATACTGGATGCTTAGACATATATAGGGAGGACTTTCTTGCTCGACATGATAGAATGCTATCTAGTTGTAACAACCATAAATTTTCTGTACGAAATTTTTTCAAAATACAGAAAAGGTCACCTAAGCCTGAGCACGAGTTATAAGTTTGTTTTTCTTTTGAACAGCAAGAAAGCACTTGTAGCTCAATGGTAAGGTCTTGCACTGCTGTGACAAAGCCCTTGTGTTCAAATCCCATCAGCCACATATTCTTTTTATTTAATTTTCTTTTAATCTTTTAGAAGCCCAAGAGTTTGCATGTGCACTGCACGTAAAATGAAGATTCATATAGAAAACAAACAGGTGAAAAATGGTATTCAGACCGACCGAGACACGTGGCGAGAATTCGAGCCCCCACCCCAAAGATTGGACCGGCGAGATTTAAGCTGGGGCCAGCGCCGCCGGTTCTATTGAGGCCAAACCCAAATTTTTTTTGGAATCCTAGACCCTTGGACTTCCCCTTAACTCCAGTATTGTTTATTTTCTCTGCACATTTACAGAGAATAATAAAACTCCTTTAAATCCCATTTTAATGCAAATTTTTAATGCATTTATTTCACCCCCTAAACCTTAATTTCCCCTATAAATACCATACCATATTTCATCCCTCCTCACTCAGAAATTCCTGTCAAGACTATACAAAATTCTCAAGTCTCTTTTAGTGTACATGTGGAGTTAGCGAAGGGCGAAGCTCCGACGAAATTCCGAGGAGATTCCGGCAACGAAACGATGCCCCGAAGCCTTCTTTAGGACCCCTCTCTCCTCTAGTCCAACAAACCAGTAAGTCCCCTCTCCTCTCTCTTCTTCTTCTATATAAACATTCATTTCTATAACCCGACGGAAGATGAGTTAATCCGACTTCCGATTCGTTTTTTCTTCAAAACTCAACTTTTCTTAATACAGAACATACCATACTCTCACATATTGTTTATAGAACATTAATAAATCTATTAAAACAATCTTCACATTAAAATATTCATTTTTTTAACTTTTATCGCATTTTTTCATAAAAATACCACATACTTATAATTCGACATAAATCATCATAATTCCTTGCTATAGCTTTAGACAGTTCACGAGGTAATGACCTACCTCATCACAACACACATCTCCAATATAGCACGATGAAGTTTGGGACAATAGAATACGGGAAAATACGACTTTACAAATAAATACCCTAAACTTACAAAACCGTTTTCTATAAAAAGATGTATTAAACATTTCCATGCAATTACGTCTCTACAACCCATTTTGGGGACCCTGTTCGGGATGGTGCGAGTTATCGCATATCCTCGGACTTAGTAGAGCGAGATGCAGACCTCCACAAGGAGCATTCGATCTCGATGGAATTTTTATATATTTTTCTTTAGAAAATGAGATTTCTACAAGAAAATAAATAAATTATTTTCATTAAATATATATATATATATATATTATCAAAATATCTATTTTAACTATATAAATATTCCAAGTTTTATAAATCAAAGGAATCACTATTACATGAAAATACCATCCAACACTACTACAAATAAGGGTTGCCCCTACGGATTTATCCGTAGGGGAAAACCACTGCCCCTACGGATGTCTGCGTAGGGGCGAAAAAATAATCTGTAGGTGCAAACACCGTAGATGCAAGTTGAAGCCCTGAACTTGCCCCTACGGGCAAAATCTTGCCCCTACGGAGTTCTGTGTAGGGCCAGTTTCACCTACGGAGTAGGCCGTAGGGTAAAAAAAGTTGTTTTATCTACGTTTTTTTTAAATATCTTAACTGTACCTACGGATATACCTGTAGAGCCAAGTACTATCCCCTACGGATATCTACGTAGGTACTTATCCGTAGGGGCAAAATATCAGGATTTCTGATATTTTGCCCCTACGGATAACTCCGTTGGGGCCTTTGTTTGCCCCTACGGATATGTCCGTAGGGGCACTCCCAACCCCCCGGTACTGAGATCAGGGGGGGGGGAATATCAGTTACTGCTGATATTTTGCGCCTACGGTTTAATCCGTAGGGGCAACATGTGTACCTACGGATTAATCCGTAGGTACACATTATCTGTATTTTTTTTAAAAAAAGGGCTACCTGATTTTTTCCCGCCCTGTGCACAATAATATATATATCAATAAAATATAAAATTAATCATCACACAACATATATCGCAGTGTTCATAATCACATCTCACACATATAATATACAAAAGAAACCCAAAAACTGAATATGATATAAATATAAACCAATATCAATATCCATATCATTTCAAAATGTAGTACAATATTTATGATATAAATAAATACATGTTTCAAAAAATATGAATCAAAAAGCTACCCTAGCTCGGTCCAGCTCCACCTCTGATAAACGATAGAATCAAGCGCGCCTGCTCCTCGGTCAATAAACCATGCAATTCGGCGCGTGCGGGAGTCTGAGCGGCCTGTGGAGCTGGCGATGTGGTCTGCGCAGCCGCCATCGAGGTAGTAGCTTGCGGAGCCGCGGCTGCGGGAGTCTGAGTGGGAGGTGGAGCTATAGGAGCTGTCTGTGGAACCGCAGCCGATGTAGTGGCTTGCATAGCCGCAGCCGAAGGAGATGCATGTGGAGGCTCGGCCGATGTACCCTGTCGCGTCTGGACCTAACGTGTGTAAGAAGCGTGTAAGAACTGTGTATTATTCGAATTCGTATCATTATCAAGTTATTTCGAAACCCCATTTGGATATCTAGTTTGGAAAACCGTTGTTTATTTTAATTACATATGTATGTATGATTAATCAAACCTAAGTCTAAAACCAAATAAGCTCAAGCTACGTACTAATTATGGATATATTGATATCTATATTATGACATGATATTTTATTATAAAGTAGTATACATACCAGCATCTCCTTCAACTCCTGAACGGTGGCCCTCAAGCTTTCCAGTTCCTGCTGGACACGTCGCTCACTGGAGACGGAGGAAGTAACCGCCGGGGTGGAGTCCAACCTCATATGGGCCCTGCTAGGGCCCAGTCCCCGGCCTCTCTCCCAACCTCCGTGGTGCCCTCCGTTTGCGGCGTCCAGAACTGGGGTCAGTGGCCTCGGATCGCTCTGTCCGGTAAAATCGATCCCCGAGGCCTCGGCCTGCTCAACCACCCGCTCCTACACCCACATTAAGCAGTAAAGTATAAGTATAAAATTTAAACTTGAACCTTCCAAAACTAAAATTTCAAATATGGGTAGAATAAATATTAACACTTACGCAATACTCCTGGATAGCGATGCCGGGATATCGAAGCTCGCCCGTGGCGGGATCTGTCGAGGTGCCGTGGACGGCAAGATATGCGGACAACACGCTCGGTGTACCACCTGACGCCACGGTCCGAGCTGTCTGCAATATTAGAAAATAACTCTTAATATTAGAAATATTAGAAAATAACTCTTAATATTGCAGAATATCACAAAGGTCGGTCTATTGTAATTTACCGATAACTCCATGGCTCGAGTAATATTCCTCGAGCCACCTGTGTAAGTAGGGCGACCCCTCTTCGCCGACTTCCAGTTCTCTGTATTCTGAGCGGCCTGTTTCTGCACAACGCATTAACATTTAGTTTTCTAATTAAGGAACACAAAAAAATAAATTATATCCTAAACAATGAATTACATTTAAAATACATACCTGTTTGAGTTGGGAGTCAAAATATTCACACAATAGGGGCCATGTCTCTACGTCGACTCTCGCAAACGCCGGAGTAGATAGGAGAGCCTCTCTCTCTGCCTCGGGGGTCGCCATCCACAGGGAGTAGCAGTCGGCCTTCAGCTCATTCCTGTTGTATCGGACCTTGGCCTGCATGTTCTTCATCAGGCCATTGTACAGAGCATGATGGTCGAGCACCCTCCCCGGGTGATCAGGCTCGGCTACAGGCTGAAAATCGTAATCCAACTGAAAATACCAAAAAAAAACATTGTTATTAGATTGCAAGTGTTAATAATAAATATATTGGATAGATCAAATGAAAATATATATTAATACGTACCCGAGCCTGATCAAAGAAGAGGGCGAATGAGCGCTGGTGCTGCTCGCCCCACTCAACGTGAAGTGGATAGTTCTTCACGAGCCGGCTCTCGTCCCCCATATACCGGCCGAACCTCTCGTCATGAGGACCGGTGTAGTGATAGTCAAGGATAAAAAAGAGGGGGAATGCTGCCTCCCCCTAGCTCTGTCAGGCCTCAGCCTATGGGACTGATTCGGGCCTCGAGTCCCTCTCTGGGGATGGGGAGGCCCTGCGTCTGCACGAAATATCAAAACAATCAATATTAAGACAAAGTTGTATTAAGAAATCAAGGTTAAACAAAAATTGAAGTGTGATATATACCTCCGGTGACTATCGCACGAGCCTGGGCCCGGGCAGCAGCACGAGCGGGACGATAGTTCCTCCGGTGAGGAACAACCGGGGTCCCGGATGCGGACGCATCCCCTCCAACTAGAAAATAAATATTGACGCTAAATTTTCATGAAGTTCATATTTATTCTATAGAGCATATGTAAAATGAATAAATATTTTATATTTATTCATACTAACCTGCAGACGATGCGGAGGGTATGGAAGCAGCAGGAGTGGCCCTTGCAGAAGATGTGGACGCACCACCTATAATTAGAAAATTAAAAATAGATTACATAAGTAATTGCAAAAAGAATGTGTAGATCAATAAGATAACGTTCTAAATCAATATGCATGCACTATAGGATATATAAACATACCCGCAGGTGCGGTGGTGTCACCACCTACAGCTAGACAATAATAAAAATTGCTAAGTAAGAGCAAAAGGAATGTATGTATTTATGATATAGCATTCTAAATCAATATACATGCACTATATGATATATAAACATACCTGGAGGAGCGGGAATGGCCTCTGTCCCAGATGTGGACGCATCACCAACAACTAAACAATCAAACATTGACAATATAAGTAATTTTGACATAAACATGCATGAATATCTGTAATATTATATTCAAAATGGATATACGTGCAGTATACCTGGATGTGTGGCAAAATCCATACGGAAGGAGGCATCCGAAGGGGTCTCCGATCTGGGTGCAAGACCGGCCCTCTGAAGCTCCCTGCGGAGCTCTCCGGGCGGCAGAACCGCTCTGCCTCTGCCTCTGCCGCGGCTGGAGCTCCTGCCGCCCCTTGCTGCTCCCGACATCGTCATCAAATCTAGATAAACGGTTCGTGGACGCATTAGACAATCATTAAAAGTATTGACTATATATGTATAGAGCGTAAAATGTGAATTAATAATATAACATTACTGATAACCTTTTTCGTTTCGTGGGCGCATTATACATATCTACTTGGATTTCATCGTCGATGTCATTTCTAACCCACGTAACTTCATGATCGGTCGAAGACAACCCGTCCTTCGAAACAGACGGTCAGAGTACTTTAAGCCTTCTCTCTTCTTCGTCCTCATCGCTGTCCTCGAATTCTGGGACATCGTAGACATCTCTGGGTTTCCATCGGCATACAACACTCCATCCCGGATGCTTCAAACACTGTGAGTAGTATACTTGGAACGCTTGGTTCGGAAAGATAAACGGATCTTCCTGACCGTAAAATCGAAGTGTGTTCACACTGGTCAATCCATATTCATCTTTCCAAGTCCCAAGATTGCTTCTCCACCTGTCCGTATCGGTTCGCGTATCGTACCAAGTACACTGGAATATATAAAAGGGTTGTGATCGTCCGGGATAGTGGATGCCGAGTATACAATTTAAGTACCCATAATAAATCACACCGTCCGATCCTACCGTCGCAATCCCACTATTCTGAGTGGTTCTAGATGTTTCTATGTCCTTAACTTCGAATTTGTATCCAAGGACACTAAATCCTTTGTAATATGCAACCTCCATACTAGGAAATTGAGCTAAACATCTTGAATCACTCTCAAATGATGCAGACAAGTTCGGATCGTAGATCTAACAAAACAAATTTTACGACAAATACATAATGATACAAGTTTAGATTAAAACTGATAGCAATAAAATGTTATTCGAATAACTTACATGATCTGTGACCCAATCACAAAAATTATCCTGATGATATTTTTCCAAACGTTCTTCGTTCCAATCAGGATGCCCCTCACGTACCTCGTTAAAATGAATTCTGTTTTCAACAAATAATTATGACATTAATATTATATCATTTCATACACATACAAACAAAGATATAACAATTAATCCAAAAAAACTTACTCTCTAATTTGTTCAAAACATGCGCAATTAAGCAAGATAAACCGGTATATCTTGTTGATAAACATAGTGTCTACCCTCTTATACTCGGCTTTACCATATGGCCCGTTTTGAATTCTTCGTGGTCGGTTAAGCCTTATCTCAATGTTCTCGTCCAGATAGCGGGAACAAAATGTGGTTGCTTCATCAGGAAGATAACCTTGCATGATAGAACCCTCTGGTCGATTTTTATTGCGTATACACTTCTTAAGAGTGTAGAGGTACCTAATGAAAACATGTTGAATAAATAAATACGAGCATATAGGACAACAATAAATTTATAAATTGCGCGAAACGAAAAATTACACGTACCTCTCGACGGGATAAATCCATCGATATTGTACCGGTCCGGCTAACTTCGCCTCGATTGCAAGATGAACCGTCAAGTGTATTATGATATCGAAGAATGACAGTGGGAAAATACGCTCAAACTTGCAAAGTATCAACGCAATAGAATTTTCTAGTTTATCCAGCGTCACAACCTCCAGTGTTTTAGCACACAACTCCCTGAAAAAACAACATAGGTCGTTGATTACTAGACCAACCGAGTCGGGGAGAGAAGTCCTGAGGGCTAATGGAAGAAGGTGCTCCACGATAACATGGTGATCATGACTTTTCAGCCCATCGATCTTGCCCTTCACAATTTTTATTTTCTTGCTGAATGATCCTGAGAAACCTGTGGGGACTTTCAAATTATGCAACACCTGCAGGAATCTTTTCTTCTCCGGTTGTGACATATGATAAGCGGCATTGGGAAGTACAAACTTGCCCGGTTTACCCGCTACCGGTCTAGGGTGCAATTCACTTCTTATTCCCCACTCTTGTAGATCCATCCGAGCATTCATGTTGTCTTTCGATTTCCCGTCTTTACAAAGAAGCAAGTTATGTATGTGCACTGATACTCCCTTCTCTATATGCATGATGTCCAGACAATGACGCACTGAATTTGTAGACCAGTATGGAAGCTCGAAGAAAATGCTTAACATGTTCCAATATGGTGGTTTGACCTGTTTCGTCGGATCCATCCCGAAGGTCTCATTATTGTAACCATCCCATTTAGCAGTCACGTCCTCTCCGGACATTGGGGATGGAGGTCCAAGAAGCTCCTGATGACCATCAAAGTGAACCGTGTCTAACCTATAGGGGTGGTCTGGAGGCAGGAAACGTCGATGGCCGCAATAACAAACCTTCCTGCTAAAATTCAAGAATTTCGATGTTGTGTGTTCATGGCAATGAGGACATGCTTTGTGACCATGTACGGACCAACCTGATAGCATTCCATACGCAGGAAAGTCATTAATTGTCCACATTAAAGCCGCACGCAATATGAAGGTTGTATTTGTGTTTGCATCATATGTCTCTACATCATCAATGAACAAAGATTTCAACTCCTCGATCAGAGGTCGGAGATAGACGTCGATATTGTTCCCTGGTGAGTTTGGTCCGTCGATAAGAAGAGGCATCATAAAATATGATTGGTCCATAGCCAACCAAGGCGAAAAATTATAAATTATCATTACAATGGGCCATGTGCTGTGACTTCCAGCCATATAGTTGAATGGGCAGAAGCCATCAGTAGCCAGTCCGAGCCGGACATTGCGAGGATCGCTACTGAATAGTGCGTGCCTCCTATCGAAATCCTTCCATGCCGTTGAATCTCTTGGATGGCTCATTTTTCCATCTTCACTTGGAGGAGAACGACGATGCCAAATCATTACCTCGGCTATTTTCTTGCACCTGAATAGCCTCTGTAGCCTCTGTGTTATGAGAAAGTATCGTGCTATCTTCACAGGTATATCAGGCTTCTTATCAGAATCTTTCGGCTTATACCTGGTCTCTCTGCATGTTTGACACTCTTTCAAATCTGAATTCTCTTTCCGGTACAACACGCAATTTTTAGGACATGCTTGAATCTTCTCGCACTTTAGACCCAAATCGGACATCATCTTCTGGGCTCCGTACCAGCTGTCGGACACGTTATTTCCCTGGGGCATAAAATCTTTCAAGAACGAAAGAGGCATTGTGAATGACTTGTTGCTCCATCCATTTAGGCACTTAATCTGGAAAAGTTGGACGGACCATGAGAGCGTGGAATACTTCGCATTCTCATAAATTGGTTTTCTAGCATCATTCATGAAATTTTCATATTTATCCGCACGCGGTCCTTGACCGGAAGGAATGCCATCTTCGGTACGAATAGATTCACCTAGGGCAGCCTCTACCATATCCTCCATTTCTTCTGATGGAAATAAATTACCGTCTTCTCCTTCTGCCGCATTACCGAATTCTTCTTCTTCTCCTGCTGCATTATCGTGTTCTTCTTCTTCTTCTGCCGCAGTACTGCATTCTTCTTCTTCCCCATGATATTTCCAAGTTGTATAAAGTCTAGTAAACCCATGTTTTACAATATGAAGCTCTGCCAATTCTACCTTTTGCCAGTACTTATTGCCACATCTATCGCACAGACAGAGAATCTTCTCTATTATGATCTTATTATATGCGCGTACAAATTCAATGAAAGCAGCAACTCCTGCGATAAACTTAGGTTGCATACGTTGTTGCCAATCCACATACAACCAGTCCTTAACTCTGACGTACTCATGGGCCATATTAGACTATATAACATATAAATTGTAGGTTATGGTGACTATATTGAGAAATATAAGAACGAGATAGTTACTGACAAAGGAGAAAATACGTGTATATGCTTTGTGTATGCGTTTGTCGTTGAAAAGAATAAATTATCGAACGTATGTTAACCGATAGACGGGGACTAAGTCGCGCTTTTAGTTTCATATATGAGTATCGATGAGAATATGAAGGTTTCATATTATCATATATTGGTTTTAACTTGAACATCTCGAATCACTCTCTAATTATGCGTTTGTTATGTATTCTTGATGTATGTGTGTGTTCCGGCTGTCGGGGGTAGGCTTCTATCACATTAAGAATGTATAGAGCGAACACCCATCACTTGTGCTTTCAACCGTTTCGAGTAAATTTCGGCAGCATCTCCCCGCTGTTCTCTGAGTATACTGTAATAGAATAGATAATCATTTCAAAGCTGTGAAACAACGTTGAAATAAACATCTAATCTATCTTTGTACACGGAGAACCAGCGGAAAGGTACCGACGAAATATCTCGAAACTGATGAAAACACAAGTGAATGAAGGCGTTTGCTTTATACATTCTTAACTTGTCCACACGGGATAAATCTATGGGTTACCATACGATTGAATTTTCTCGTCGCGTAGACTATACGACGGTTGTTAGTATCGAGCTATACTGTCCGATATTTCATAACCTTCGTATAGTTCTATGTCACGACGAGCATCACACGTATGTTAACCGATAGACAGGGAATAAGTGGCGCTTTTAGTTTCATATATGAGTATCGATGAGAATATGAAGGTTTCATATTATCATATATTGGTTTTAACTTGAACATCTCGAATCACTATCTAATTATGCGTTTGTTGTGTATTCTTGTTGTATGTGTGTGTTCCGGCTGTCGGGGGCAGGCTTCTATCCCATTAAGAATGTATAGAGCGAACACCCATCACTTGTGCTTTCAACCGTTTCGAGTAAATTTCGGCAGCACCTCCCCGCTGTTCTCCGAGTACACTGTAATAGAATAGATAATCATTTCAAAGCTGTGAAACGACGTTGAAATGAACATCTAATCTATCTTTGTACACGGAGAACCAGCGGAAAGGTACCGACGAAATATCTCGAAACGAATGAAAACACAAGTGAATGAAGGCGTTTGCTTTATACATTCTTAACTTGTCCACACGGGACAAATCTATGGGTTACCATACGATTGAATTTTCTCGTCGCGTAGACTATACGACGGTTGTTAGTATCGAGCTATACTGTCCGATATTTAACAACCTTCGTATAGTTCTATGTCACGACGAGCATCACACGTATGTTAACCGATAGACGGGGAATAAGTGGCGCTTTTAGTTTCATATATGAGTATCGATGAGAATATGAAGGTTTCATATTATCATATATTGGTTTTAACTTGAACATCTCGAATCACTCTCTAATTATGCGTTTTTTTGTGTATTCTTGTTGTATGTGTGTGTTCCGGCTGTCGGGGGTAGGCTTCTATCCCATTAAGAATGTATAAAGCGAACACCCATCACTTGTGCTTTCAACCGTTTCGAGTAAATTTCGGCAACACCTCCCCGCTGTTCTCCGAGTACACTGTAATAGAATAGATAATCATTTCAAAGCTGTGAAACAACGTTGAAATGAACATCTAATCTATCTTTGTACACGGAGAACAAGCGGAAAGGTACCGACGAAATATCTCGAAACGGATGAAAACACAAGTGAATGAAGGTGTTTTCTTTATACATTCTTAACTTGTCCACACGGGACAAATCTATCGGTTACCATACGATTGAATTTTCTCGTCGTGTAGACTATACGACGGTTGTTAGTATCGAGCTATATCGTCCGATATTTAACAACTTTCGTGTAGTTCTATGTCACGACGAGCATCGCACGTATGTTAACCGATAGACGGGGACTAAGTGGCGCTTTTAGTTTCATATATGACTATCGATGAGAATATAAAGGTTTCATATTATCATCGAGTATCATATATTGGTTTTAACTTGAACATCTCGAATCACTCTCTAATGATGCGTTTGTTGTGCATTCGTGTTGTATGTGTAACATAATTTTAAACCATTGAGATCAAGATTTATAGAACTGATCATCATACATTGCAATGGCATTCATCTACCAAAAACTATTATTGCAATGTCATTCATCTATAACAATCAACAATTAAAACTACAAATGTAGGATACTGATATCATAAAGAGTTATACGCAACATATGAATTCACATGACTGAAACATGCATAAAAAAACATGTTCATCCAAAAGAAAGGCCACTGTCAACAAATATAGACAAATGATTATTATATTAACTATGAAACATATTAGAAAAATGATAGAAGTTCAAGATGTTAATAACACGATGATAATCAAAGCAGTTGCGTACAGATGCTAAAACCGAATATGTGACACGATATTCTTGTAAAGATAGACATGTATTAAAAGAGGAGACGCCCAAGTAAAATCCATAACTAAATCCTTATTTTGCCCTTCCTTTTCTTCAAATCAGAAATGTATCTTTTTTTTTGCAATTATATATAGCTAAAACAAAGAAGGTCCTACAATTCTAAGCATTTCCAATTACAACGGCCCATCCTCAAAATCCCGAATCTTATGAGCATCTTATGCAATTAGCAAACATATTCAACCGAAAACACCCTCAAAATTTCCACCAGACTACAAATCCTTTGCATACTCAAACCCCAACCAGATCAAATTAAGAGACTACTCAGACCTACAATTTAAATCTATCAAAAATATCCAAAATCAGACACGGGGTCTTTGGATACCTACCAAATGCCAGGTCCCATGACTCCAAAAACAAAACCCCAACATGCTCAACGGCTAAAAGTTCCACAAAACAGTCTCTGTTTCCAAGAAAATTTGAGAATGACAAATAAAATTATTAATTAAACTGGGCTTTACCCACATTATTAGTCCAGTTTCCAACACCTTCTCAAACTAGACACATTTTCCTCTTATGATCATCATCAACATTTCAATTAACGAGCTTAATGCTAATTAGAATGGAAATTAACTTAGACCCTGAAATCCAAAACCCCAACCCCAACCCTAACCCCAACCCCAACCCCAACCCCAACAGCAACCCCCTGCAGAACCCTAACCCCAATCGCAGCCCCAGCCCCAGCCCCAACCCTAACGCTAACCGCAGCCCGAGCCCGAGCCCCAACCCCAACCACAGCCCTAGCCCCAGCCCGAGCCCCAGCCCCAACCCTAGCCCCAGCCCCAGCCCGCAGCCCCAGCCCCAATAAAAAATTTGAGTAATTGAAGATTTCGTTACCTGTGCAGAGGCGACGACGAGAACGGAGATGAGACGGCGCTGGAGACGACGAAAGCAGGCGGTGGCTACGACGAATCGGCGGCGCTGGCGACGACGAGAACGACGATCGATCGGCGGGAACGAGGGTTTGGGAATTTTTTCTTCGCGCGAGAATTAGGAATAATGAGCGTAGGGATCGATCTGAGCTTTTAACTTAAATCCCTATTTAGATACCCCTACGGATAAGTTCATAGGTTCTTGGTTTGCGGCTCCGTAGGGGCAAACAACAATTTAAGATTTAATAATTTTTATATAAATATGTAAGGACCGTAGGGGCAACCGTATGGCCCTACGGACTAATCCGTAGGGCCTAAATAAAGCTGCCGCCTAAATAAATCTGCCCCTACGGATTTCAATATCCGTAGGGGCAACCCCCTATTTTAGTAGTGCAAATACAACACAAGTACAATATTTCAAGAAAATACCATATACTATGAAACTAGGTTTTATTCATTAGAAATTTCACATTTATAAAATATACATCTATGAAAACCCTAAAAACGATAATTAAATGCTTGAGGTGTACTTTGAAAATTATATCAAACTATTTTTACATAAAACCCCCTCAAGTTATACTAAATTACAATAAGGACCCTAGTAAACATAGATTTCAGCGGGACCAGTCTCTTGAGCCTCAGGGAGCCGGAGATATGGGTGCTTGCCTATTTAAGGTAGACAATCTAACAAACGGTGTTATCAATACGGTAATTTTCTTGGAAAAAGACACAAATCCTGCCATCCATGTGCAGCAGTTATCGATAACATCAAAACTAATTCAGGATTTCAAGTTCTTTTTAAAGTGTCTGGCTCAAACTGAGTACCAATCTAATCAATCTGACTTGAATATGATTCAAGTATAAACTTATAATCCAACAATTCAATATGAATCCGTCTGTTCAATTTACATCAATCTATATTGACTGAACCGAATCATGGATATACCTCCATTTACATGATTATCCAGTTACATTCCATTTACCGTTATCATGGTTTCGGCAAGTTATCCATATACAATTTACAATACAAGACAATACAATACAATCAATATAATAAAGACATCGCGGGGTTTATAAGGGATAGACTGGTACAGAATATGTTAAAGGTGGCACGAGGTGGTCACTTAAGACGTAATTAGATCCATGCCGTTGTTCCGTGGTATTTTCGACGGAGCCTTTTATTACGGGTTACCAAAGTCCACGATGTAAGTTGGACTCCTCTCGTATACACTGGCATCTTCTATACCAAGCTACAAACAACTGCGTTAACATAAACAGTAAAAAATTATACAATTATATTCTCTCACCTGTCTATTCTATTTTCTTCTTTCTTTGGGACTTACCGAGCGACGAAGACATTCCTATTTCTCTTCTTCTTTGGAATTTTTTTAGGTGGTTCGGACCTTCTGGAGACAGAGCCCAGCAGCAAGGACTTGGATCAGACAGCTTTCGAACCAGAGCTCTAGATTACTTGTACATATTTTCATTTCTGTCATGCCATTGTTTAGGCATTGCTTTCATTCCATGTATTTACATTTCCATTTGTACCTGTAAAAGAATGTTTAATAAATAAAGTTGCTGTTCATTTACATCTTGTCTCTTGTGTACTTTACTTTATATTGCTTAGATACGCTTAGCGTGTTTACTTCTGAGTAAATGGGAAAAGGACCCATCGCGTCCTCTGCCCGTACACTGGGAAGCGGGGCGTGACACCGGTTACTCTTTATCCTGTTGTCCACGAGCGCTCCGATGGGAACGAACCGAGTTATGATCATCCTGGAATGACACGGCCAACTGAGATCCAAACATACGTGAGAAAAAGGAAGAAGATGCATGCATACTTGCACTGTCTCTCTGTTATATGCTGATAAAGCCCTTAAGATGTGTACTTGACTACTAGGACTATGATGCAGATCATACTAGTGGGGCCAGGATAGTCTATAAGTACATCCTTTAATTGTTCCTAGTCGATGGTTTATCGAGACGGGGAATCGATATTCCAGAGTAGACTAGCGTATACGCTTCTTGATCCATTTGATGGGCGATGGATGATCCCATATCCATCGGTGTTTGAAATCAAAGATGGTATATGGGTGCTCAGTGGAGACTGGGTACACTGAAAATGACTCGTAGAGAACTCCTAGATGGTATTATACTTATCGTCAGATAGCAATTCTCTGGTGACACTGGTACAAGTTAGTCTGTAGAACCGAGATCGTCATAGAGTCTTGTGTGATTCCCACTGTGCTTTGATTTTCACCTTACCACATTCAAGAGAGCGTGCAAAACGGTGGTTTTTGGGTACAGTCCCGAGTCACATGGAGGCAATGAGCGATAGGAGGGGTTTCGTCTCTCCCGGTATTGGTGGTTGATGTTGCGCTGTGCTCGATTGGCTATAACAGGAAGTCCCTGGACAGGGCTGATACCAAGATTTATTGGTAAGTGTTATCAGTAGTTTCTCGATCCGTTATGAGCCTCACATCGGCACGACTTATCAAGTTATATGGGTCTGACGTTTACCACCCACAGACTAGATATGCGACATATCGGACGAAGTGACCGGACTGTACGGTAGTGTTACTTATTGGATTCACGGGAGTATGAAAAATCTTGCTTGTTGATCTTCTGATAGCTCAATACCCGGGTAGCCGTTACGTCCAGCTAGTACCGCTGACGGCTTATGGGTAACTGATATGATCATTACCTACTGCCGGCGTATTGACGAGTCTTTAGAGTCATACACAGAGGTTTTGTAGCTCATGCGAAACAAAGTAGGGCACATATGTGATATGTACGGGACCGAGATTAATACGTTATGTGATACCGTATTCTAATCTCGCGATATAGGTTATATGTGATATAACCGGATTATTGGATCAAGTGTTGATTCAATAATTTATTATATGATATTAGTCGGTTGTATGTGATATAGCCGGATTATTAAATCAAGTGTTGATTTAATAATTTAATGTATGATTATATATTTGATATATTAATAAACATTAACTAATATTAGCCCACTTAAGAAAATGTTCTCTCCAAATACATAGAAATATATATGTGATATATATTAATGTATTTATTTATGTGTCATGCTAAATGATACATTGGACTTGGGTGTGCGAGACTCATACCATACTTAAGATAATGTGGGGATTTAATTATTAAGGGAAAATCAAAATTGGGTGGAAATTAGCAAGACTTGAGATACTTGTGGAGGCATGGAAAAGTTTTGACTTAAGTCCATTAATTTTGTTTTACTCTAGATATTTATTAACCTAACCATTATCTTTAGCCATAGTTTAGTCTCTACATGAGTTATATGAGATATTTTCTTACCCATGGTTCATTACACTTGATCACTTGAGTTTCTTCTTCATCTCCTTCTTGCTATCTAGCTTTAAGTAAGGTGAAAAAGAAAAGAGAGAAAAATTATTCTAAACTGAGCAAAATTCCTACTTCATCAATCTATACCAAACTAGCCATTTAGTATAGCTTGTTTGCTTCACTAATTATCAATTAGTGAAGATGTAGCTTGAGTTAGAGATTCTTCGACGTAGATCATCTTCGGCCTCGAAAATCCTTGAGCAAACTTGTTCCTTTCGCCTAGTGGAGCCTAACGAGAGTCCGGGAGACCACTACTTGGAGCTAAAAGACTATTACATGGAGTTTTAGAAGTGAAGGACCGGTCTGCAAAGATTGTATTCCTTGTTCACTTAGAGTAAAGTTGTTTACTTGCTTAGTTAAACCCTAATTCTCTAGTTAGATCCTTGGTTCGGGCTCGCTCGGCACCCTAAAATTTTAAAATAACATACTTGATGCTTATAAAACCTAGTGAGTGTGCTAAGCGAACCCAACAGTGGTATCAGAGCCAAGCTAGAGCATTAGGAGTGGCCTAGATGACGTTAAAGTGTTCGATCGAACTCCGAAAACCCGATTTTCCATGCTCTCTGGAAATTTTTCCAAATGTTGGATTTTTCCAAGTTAAAAATATTAAAAAAATCATGCAGGGTTTTCTATGGATCCCCAAGAAGAACGAACTCCTATCTCGACTATACGATCGCGGAACCGCGTCCAAACCCTAGGGTTTGCGGCGGTTCCACGGCGCCGTTGGTGAGGCCAGGAACGACCCTTGTTGTGTTGGTCCGTAGGTGCTTGTGGCATGTTCTGGGTATTTTTTCTGATGCTCAAGTGTTGAGCTCTCTGGGAAATATGGGTGTTTATTGATTTGATCGAAATGTGTAACATCGTCTAGATATATGTGATTTGTGATGCAATATTTGGAATCGAAAATAATTAGTTTTTTGAAAACTAATTAGTAATTTATAAATATAGCAATTTAGGCTCATTTGATCGGTTGTCACGGGGTTTTTGATATGGATCAAAACTCCATCGCAATCACGTAGTGTACGCGGATACTCGCCGGGTAACATTACTAGATAGCCACGCCCCATAGCCCCGACCAAGTGATTGTAAGAGAACCCCGTTGCTAAAAGCATCCTCTCGGGTGCTCGCGGCCGCAGTGTTCCGCCTAAGTGCACTTTGTCGACGGTATCGGGGGGCGTGGCCGTCTACTAAAGTTTCCGACAAGCATTCGATCATGTTGTCGGGAATCTTGTTGAATTACCCGACTGGTTATTGAAAAGTGTTTTCAATATTGAGACTAAAATGCGGGGTTTATAAGGTTAGGCATGAAATTCGGAATATGAGATATTCCGGATTTATAATGTCTAAGGAATTCATTTGGTTAGTCATGAAATCCGAAGTATGTGATATTTCGGATTTATGATGTCTAAGGTGGTTGCGGATTCCAATTATTGTAATTTTCACTTTCTTTTCTGCGACCATAAGTGTAATATGTGGTGTATCGCCGGTTTCGTTGCTATACGTCAATGACAATTGGGATACATATATTTACTTACGTTGATGACATGTGATGTTATGTGTTGCTGTGATATGTTATATTGGATCGTCGTGTTTGAATAGCTGGGGTTTTTTGCGCGAGATGGGAGTTTTTCATTTTCATTCATGTAAAAACTTGTATGTAATATTTTTTTATTGGGACACTTCCGGGTTGAGGATGATGTCACCATTGATGTATATTATTTACTTTTCCGCATTAGGATAGAATCAAGGCATGGAGCATAAGTAACCAGGTTCTAGAGTCCAGTGGGAGACAATCTCGAGGAGTCGAGACCGGATCTCCTAACTCTAGAATTGGTAGGATTGCTTGCCGCTCTCGTAGGGGTCTAAAGATGAGGGTTTGGCTATTCATCATGACCGTGGAATCCGTGTTTTTTACTGGCTTAATTAAAACACGGACCTTATAGTATATCTAATATTTCATATGTTGACATCTTCTGCAATGTTCTGCGATGAGATCATATAACTGTGTGAGATGAATGCTTTATATTATATATATGATATATAATAAACGTTGTTTATGTTTTGCATCCGCGCTAGTCCTGCCCCCACTCTGCTGTTAGTTATCTAACCTAACGGTGCCTGACGGGACTTTGTGGCGAATGCGGATGGCATAAGCGTACAATGTATTTTCGTTTCTTTATCTGTGATGCTTAGGAAGCATAAATGATGGGACTTCATTAATGAGATTAATGAAAAGGAAAGAAAGCTAAAGATATTATAGAATCAAAATTTCAAAAATGGTAGCTCTAGTTTTTGCTTTGCATAGTGGTATTCCTTGATGAATATCTAGCACCTCATTCGATGAAGAAAAAGATGAGATCCCTTCACAGGGAGTGACCACTTTAGCAGAAGCTAGCAGATGCTACAACACACTCGGTTTTTTCTTTTGATTGCTTCTCTAGTTCTTTCTTTTGCATAGTGGTATTCCTTAATGAATATCCAGTATCTCATTCGATGAGGAAAGAGCCGAGATCCCTTCATCGGGAGTGGCCTCTTTAGCAAAACTAGTAAAATCCTCAAAAACACTCCTTTTCAAATCACTCAATTCTACAACGATATCAAGTTCATTATGCAAAAGGTTTTCTTAAAAACCTGTCGTAGCCTTCCGATATTTCAGATAAGTACTACTTAGTATTCGTGCTACGTTTATTGGCCTCCGTCAAGGCGTAGTATGCGGTAGCTACCTAGTACTTATCTGCAGCATAACATGAGATTGGATTAGGGTAGTCGTGCGAATTTGTTGGCCCCCGTCAAGAGTCGTGGGGGTTGGTTTAATTCAATCATGAAATGTACGGGTTGAACTTGACTAGCAGCCTATGGTTTGTTGGCCTCCGTCAAGGTCATAGGACGCTAGGTGCAAAACGTTATCGGGAATTTCAAGTGTTGAAATTTACAATGAGAGTGCATACCTTCTATGAGATAGTTGGGTCCCGATACCCACTGTGAGTAAGAGTTATTCCTGGGAGAGTTTTTCACTTTACAATTAGCCGATCAAGTAGGTGACTAGAAATGTATCAACGGGGTTATGCCTATAAGAAAATGAGATTTATTTTAATTAGGTCCGTGCGAAAGCACGGGGAACCTCCCTCAAAATACCGACACTGGCCTGGCTGAAAGATTGGCGAACTTGTATGGTGTAATTAATCCCGGCTAGTCTTACCTTTTAGGGTTTGAAGGAAGATTTGATAAAAACAGTGGGAGCCATCCTGATTAGATAAAATAATAACCAATCTAATTTTGCAAGAGCATACGCAGAGTGTTTTCTTCTCTCTCTCTCTCCAGGTAGCGACCGTGACATGCCTTAATTAAGATAATAATATGGATGTATTGACCGAACCCGCTTGTTATACTGAGCTGGGGAACGTTGGTTCCGCCTACCTTATAATTGTTATAAGTCCAAGCAGGAAATAGGGGAATATACGGATTCCTATGCCACCCAAACGAGAAATGAGCATATTGATGCATCTTCTTCGGGTGTGTTTGTCACCGAGAACTGTTTCTCAGTACACTCTACGTCCTGGTATTAGATACCGGATCAGGAGCCTACATATGTAATATGTTACATGGGCTAAAGAAAGGTAGACAATTGAGAAAGGGTGATTATTCTCTAGAAGTAGGGAATGGTGCAAATGTTGCATCCAATATAGTTGGCGAATATCACCTTGTATTACCAACTGGTAATACATTGATTCTGAACGAATGTTATTACATACCGAACCTGATATGCAATATTATATCAGTTTCTTTATTAAGTAAAGAAGGATATAATCTTGTATTGCAGGATAATGTTATGAACATTTTCCTGAATCAAAAGTTGATTGGATCAGGCACGTTATGTAATGGCATATACGTTCTAAATCAAAATATAGTTCTTCACGTACAGAACACACACAAGAGGAAAAGTTCAGCAATGAACGAATCCTTCTTGTGTTATTGTAGACTAGGTCATATCAATGCGACATGACTAGCTAAGTTGCATAAGGATGGATATTTGAATCCGTTCGAATTTACATCTTATGAAACTTGCCAGACATGTCTCAAAGGTAAGCTGACCAAAACTCCGTTTATTGGACACGGAGAAAGAGCTACTGAACTCTTGGGACTGATACATAGTGATGTATGCGGTCCCATGTCTACACATGCGAGGAATGGTTCCTCGTACTTCATTACATTCACCGATGATCTCTCAAGATTCGGGCATGTGTTCCTGTTGAAACACAAGTCTGAAGCTTTTGAGAAATTCAAGGAATATAAATGTGAAGTAGAGAACCGAACGAGTAGAAGTATTAAATCCTGCGATCTGATCGAGGATGAGAATACTTGAGCACGGAATTCCTAGACTATCTAAAAGGGAATGAGATTCTCTCTTAGCTTACTCCTCCGTATAAACCACAGCACAACGGTGTATCGGAGCGGAGAAACCGCACCCTATTAAATATGGTGCGCTCTATGATGAGTAACGCTGAGTTACTTGTTTCCTTTTGGGGTTATGCGCTTGAGAAGCCGCATACCTATTGAATATGGTTCCAACCAAATCAGTACTTACCACTCTATATGAGATGTGGAATGGGAAGATACCATCTCTTAAACGAGTTAAGATATGGGGTTGTCCGGCCTATGTTGAAAAGCAAAATCCGGAAAAGTTTGAGGCAATGTCAGTTCTGTGTAAATTTGTTGGATATCCCAAACATTTGCGAGGGTATATCTTCTACCACACTGAGGAGCAAAATGTGTTTTTTTGCTCAGCATGCCACCTTTTTAGAGAAGGAATTTCTTGTGGAAGAAGTTAGTGGTTATGAGGTAGAACTGGAAGAAGTTCCAGCTAGACAAACTACCATCTGATGATTTGGTAGAAACGGAGGATTCAATAGTTCCCGACGAACCTCAGCCTCTCCGCAGATCTAGTAAGGTTTCTCATCCGCCTGAGAGATACTACGGTTTTCTCAATGACAGTGGGAGCAAGGATTGCATCATGGAAGATGATGACCCAACTAGTTTCAAGCAGACCATCATGAGTGGGGACTCTGTGAAATGGCTAGGTGCTATGCGATCTGAGATGGAATCCATATACACCAGCAAAGTATGGACTTTGGTAGTTGCACCTGAAAAGGTAAAACCCATCAGGAGCAAGCGGATCTTGAGAAGATTCTTGGTGTAGATGGAAAAGTTGAGACTTTCAAAGCTAGACTTGTAGCAAAAGGTTTTCGTCAATGACCATGTATGGACTTTGATGAAACCTTTTCTCCAGTGGCTATGCTTAAGTCCATCCGGACCTACTTGCCATCGCTACATATCATGACTACGAAATCTGGCAGATGAACGTCAAGACCGCTTTTTTAAATGGTGATTTAGAAGAGAGCATGTACATGACACTGCCAGAGGGCTTCATAGACAGTGGGAGAAACGGAAAGCTGTGCAAGCTGCTTAAATCAATTTACGGATTAAAACATGCATCGCGGAGTTGGAACATCTGTTTTGATATGGCATTCAAAGAGTTTGACTTCATCAAAATTGTAGATGAACCTTGTATATACAAGAAGGTTGTAGAGAGTAAGGTTATCTTCCTCGTTTTGTACGAAGGTGACATACTCTTGATAGGAAATGGTGTTCCTATACTACACTCGATCAAGCTCTACTTATCATTATGTTTCTCCATGAAGGATTTGGGTGATTCCTCTTACATCCTGGGGAGAAACAATGGACAACAGTGAAGAAAATTCTTAAGTACTTGATAAGCACTAAAGAAATGTTCTTGGTGTATGGTAACAGTGAACTCCAAGTGGAGTCCTTTACTGATTCAAGCTTCCAGAGTGATAAGGTCGACTGTAAGACAGTCTCGGGTTTTGTCTTTATCCTCAGTGGAGGGACGGTATGTTGGAAGAGTTCCAAGCTAGATACCGTGGCAGACTCAACGTTAAAGGATGAACACATCGCTGCCAACGATGCTACCAAAGAGACTGTCTGGGTATAGATGTTCATAAGATGAAATTGGTTCCTACCATTGTGGTGAAAATCGAGCTGTGGCTTTGGCCTAGGAACCCCGGTCCCATCAGTGATCCAGACATATTCTTAGGCAGTATCACCTGATCATGGAGATAATTGATCTCCGGGCGATCGAGGTTAGGAGAGTTGAGACAAAGAATAACACGGCGGATCCACTCATGAAAGCCTTTCCCTAGAGAGACTTTAAGGGATGTTGGGTATGAGATCCTACAACAACTGGCCTTAGTGGAAGTGGGAGATTGTTAGTTGTATGTATGCCGTAGAGGCCATTATTGTACATGATTGTATATTATAGTGGATGCTTAAACATATATAGGGAGGACTTTCTTGCTCGACATGATAGTATGCTATCTGGTTACTCTTTATCTTAACATGTATACTTGTACTGTCTCTCTGTTACATGTTGATAAAGCCCTTAGGATGTATACTTGACTATCAGGACTACGATGTAGATCATACTAGTGGGACCAGGGTTGTCCACAAGTACATCATTTAATTGTTCCTAGTCAAGGGTGTATCGAGACGGGGCATCGATATTCCAGAGAAAACTAGCGTATACGCTTCTTGACCCATTTGATGGGCGATGGATGATCCCATATCCATTGGTGTTTGACATCAATGATGGTATACGGGTGCTCAGTGGAGACTGGGTACACTGAACAGGACAAGCCGAGAACTCTTAGATGGTATTATACTTATCGTCAGATAGAAGTTCTCTGGTGACACTGGTACAGGTTAGTCTGTAGACCCGAGATCGTCATAGAGTCTTGTGTGATTCCCACTGTGCTTTGATTTCCACCTTACTACGTTCAAGATAGCGTGCAAAACGGTGGTTTTTGGGTACAGTCCTGAGCGATAGGAGGGGTTTCGTCTCTCCCGGTATTGGGGGTTGATGTTGCGCTGTGCTCGATTGGCTATAACAGGAAGTCCCTGGCCAGGGCTGATACTGATATTTACTGGTAAGTGTTATCAGTAGTTTCTCAACCCGTTATGAGCCTTAAATCGGCATGACTTATTAAGTTATTGGGGTCTGACGTTTACCACCCACAGACTAGATATGCGATATATCAGACGAAGAGACCGGACTGTACGGTAGTGTTACTTATTGGATTCACGTGAGTATGAAAAAGATTGCTTGTTGATCTTCTGATCGCTCAATACCCGGGTAGCCATTACTTCCAGCTAGCACCGCTGATGGCTTGTGGGTAACTGATATGATCATTACCTACTGCCGGCGTATTGACGAGTCTTTAGATTCCTACACAGAGATTTTCTAGCTCATGCGAAACGAAGTAGGTCACATATGTGATATGTGCGAGACTGAGATTAATGCGTATATGTGATACCGTATTCTAATCTCACGATATAGGTTATATGCGATATAAACGGATTATTGGATCAAGTGTTGATTCAATAATTTATTATATGATATTAGTCTGTTGTATGTGATATAGTCGGATTATTAAATCAAATGTTGATTTAATAATTTAATGTATGATTAAATATTTGATATATTAATATACATTAACTAATATTATCTCACTTAAGAAAATGTTTTCTTCAAATACATACAAATATATATATATATATATGTGATATATATTAATGTATTTATTTATGTGTCATGATAGATGATACATTAGACTTGGGTGTGTGAGAATCATACCATACTTAAGATAATGTGGGGATTTAATTATTAAGGGAAAATCAAAATTAGGTGGAAATTAGCAAGGCTTGAGATACTTGTGAAAGCATGGAGAAGGTTTGACTTAAGTCCACTAATTTTGTTTAACTCTAGATATTTATTAACCTAACCATTATCTTTAGCCATGGTTTAGTCTCTACATGAGTTATATGAGATATTTTCTCACCTATGGTTCATTACACTTGATCACTTGAGTTTCTTCTTCATCTCCTTCTTGCTCTTTAGCTTTGAGTGAGGTGAAAAAAAAGAGAAAAATTATTCTAAAGTGAGCAAAATTCCTACTTTATCAATCTATACCAAACTAACCATTTAGTATAGGTTGTTTGCTTCACTAATTCTCAATTAGTGAAGAGGTAACTTGAGTTAGAGATTTTTCGACGTAGATCATTTTCGGTCTCGAAGATCCTTGAGAAAGCTTGTTCGTTTTGCCTAGTGGAGCCTAATGAGAGTTTGGGAGACCACTACTTGGAGCCAAGGGACAACTACACAGAGTTTTACAAGTGAAGGACCGGTCTACAAAGGTTGTATTCCTTGTTCACTTAAAGTAAAGTTGTTTACTTGCTTAGTTAAACCCTAATTCTCTAGTTAGATCCTTGGTTCGGGCTCGCTCGACACCATAAAATTTTAAAATAGCATACTTGATGCTTATAAAACCTAGTGAGGGTGCTAAGAGAATCCAACACTTGCGAGATCCTCTCAACTCATAGGGAAAAACATCTTTATGAGACCATCATGGCTCATGAGGGTGAAAAGCCTTAGGAGACGGGGATATCGACTTGTTTCCTAAGCACTGTAGCTCTACAAGTAGGTTCGAACTGACTCTTGTATACTATCTACGGACCACATTCTCCAAAGTCGTATATCGACAAAGAGGGGAAACCACTTACGAGTCCTCTCGATTCGTAAGGGAAAAATTCTCTTGTGAGATCCTTACGACTCTCAAGAGAAAACGCATTTAGGAATCCTCACGACTTCTAAAGAGAAAATACTCCTATGAGATCCTCTCGACTCGTAGGGAGAAATATCTTTATGAGACCCTCATGGTTCATAAAGTTGAAAAGTCTTAGGCGGCAGATCTAAACCTATTTCCTAACCCATCGCTGCCCTACAAGTAGGTCCAAACTGACTCTTGTATACTATCCACGGGCCACATTCTCCAAAGTTGCATACCGATGAGGAGGAGAAACCACATACAAGTCCTCTCGACTCGTAAGGGGAAAATTCTCTTGTGAGATCCTTACAACTCTCAAAAGAAAACATACTTGGGGTCCTCACGACTTCTAAGGAGAAAATACACCTACGAGATCCTCTCGAATCGTAGGGAGAAAAATCTTTATGAGACCCTCACGGCTCATAAAGTTGAAAAGCCTTAGGCGACATATCCAAACCTATTTTCTCAGCCATCACTGCCCTACAAGTAGGTCCAAACTGACTCTTGTATACTATCCACGGCCACATTCGCCAAAGTTACATGCCACTGAAATGAAGAAGCTACTAACGGGTCCTTACGACTCGTAAGGAGAAAATACCCGAGTGAGATACTTACGAATCACAGAGGTGATGAACATTTAGGAATCCTCACGATTTTTAAGGAGAATATACACCTATGAGTTCCTCATGACTCATAAGGAGAAAAACCTTCTTGAGACCCTTACGGCTCATGAAGATGAAAAAAGCCTTAGGCTACAAGAATCCTAAACTTGTCTCCTATACCATCAATTCTATGATCGCGCATAATATTTCACTACTTCACCCACGTACATACTTACGTGGGCAAAGTAGTGGGGGGCATTTGTTCTCGCCAAAAATTTTGGCTCAAAACTTGCTGTTCCCTTATAAAAATAAAGGGGAAGCTCCACGTGTTAAACACGTGCACCCACATGCAAAGCATGTATGTACCGCCTCAGATAGGATTAAATCCTTGAGCGCCTCAAGTGTTTTCCACATGAGCGCCAGCGCGAGCTTCTGTTAGGATTAAATCCTATAGTGGCGTCTCACGTGGAACACACGTGAGCGACAGCATGCAAAGCACGAGAGTGACTATTTATGAAAGAATTAAATTCTTAGGCGGAGTCCACGTGCATAGCACGTGAGTGTCAGTGCCCAAATGAAAGAGGGTAGAATTAAATTCTACACGGGGGATACTTCTCTAAAATCTGGGATATTTTTTGTTAAACAGAGCCGTTGGATCAAATATCCAATGGTGACAATAAATCATCAAATGATAGAATTAAATTCTATTAAGAGAAAACATTCCTCTGATCTTTATAATAAAAATATATTCTCTATTGGATCAAAGATCCAATAATAAAATTAAATTTTATGTGCGAAATATTTTTCTGATCTTCCTAAAATAAGAGAGATCTTCTCTGTTAAACAGAATTAAATTCTATGGTTAGGAAAATATTTCCTAATCTTGTTAAACTAACAAGATATTCATATGATAGAATAAAATTCTATTTTAGGAAAATATTTCTTAATCTTGATAAACAAACAAGAATGATCTTCTCTATCAGACAGAATAAAATTCTATATTAGGAAAATATCTTCCTAATTTTGTGATAGAATAAAATTCTATGTTAGAAATATATCTTTCTGATCTTGTTAAAATAATAAGATATTCATATGATAGAGTAAAATTCTATCTTAGAAAAATATTTTCTAATCTTGTTAAATAAACGAGAAATCTTCTCTGTTAAACAGAGAGCTTTTGGATTAAAAATCCAACGGTGAATAAAATTCACCGATTAATGTAAAAGACCATTTTGATTTATTATAAAATCAATCATAAACTCTCAATGAGAAATTTTCTCAACAAATTGATTTTTTTTCTTCTCCTATAAATAGGAGCAAAGAGATTAAATCTAAAAAGGAGGAGAGCACCCCCTGTAAAAAAAATACAGAAGGCCCCCAAAAACTCCTACAAAACAACAGAGAATTTAATTCTCAAACAAAATCTTCTTCTTCAATACCCTAGGTAAAGAAAATATCGAGATCAAAACATCTTCTTTACATATCATATAATATATAAGGGTTTAACCCTTCTCAAAAAATTTAGTTCTTTCTATGGATCTGAGATCCGCAAGACAAATCTTCCACAAGTTGAGAATTTAATTTTTATCGGGAAGATCTTGTTCTTGAGAATCAAAAATTCAGGGAAGAAGAAAATTGAAAAAAAAGAAGATGGAGTTCATAATACTCCAGAAACTTAGTTTCTTCAAATCAAGAACTTAGTTCTTTAAAAAACCCGATCCAAGATCCTCAAAATAGTGATCTTGGTGATTCTTAATGGTCAAAATACCATTAAGACAGGTTTAACCTCTCTTAAAATATAAACATGGAAAATATGGAGTTCATAATACTCCAGAAACTTAGTTCCTTCAAATAAAGAACTTAGTTCTTAAAGAACATGATCCCAGATCTTCAAAATAATGATCTAGGTGATCGTTGATGGTCAAAATACCATTAACAGAGATTTAAGTTCTCTAAAAATATCAACAGAAATTAAATCTCCAAAAGAACTCAGCGCTTCACGTGAAAAGCAGTTGAGCGCTCAAGGCCAAGTTACATAGCGCCTCACGTGAAACGCACGTGGGTGCCATAAAAAGATAGTGCTTAGCACTAGTGCAGCGCCTCACGTGTAACACACATGGGCGCCACAAAATGCTAGTGCTTAGCACTAGTGCAGTATCTCACATGAAACACACGTGGGCGCCACAAAAATCTAGTGCTTAGCACTATTTTAACGCCTCATGTGAAACACATGTGAGTGCTGTATAACTGAGTTTTTAGCACTGCTGGGTAGTACAGAAACCCAGTCTTAGCCCAAATTGGCTAAGTTTCCTGAGGATAAACCTCTTTGATTCTTCAAGCGAGCCCATATGCTCCTGATTTCCAAACCGATCCTAATCTCAAACATGACTAATGATCTCTTATTGATGATATCCAAAATGATATTCATCCCATATTTCCTCAGGTAATCTTAGTCTCAAATAAGGCTAATGTTCCTTAGATAATCCACCATGATCATTTCCCTCAAATACGGGATTTGGTTTATGGGTACATCTCTCCACACCTCTGATTTATGTCGTAATTTCTCAACATCTTCAGAGAGGTGGCAGGTCCCGACAACCGACAACTCCTTTCGTCATACATGGATGCACTTCTAAATTGACGTGCACACCTCAAATCGGATCGCACCCCAAATTGGGCGCATTTCATGTCACCATCGTTCACTCCGCCACGTAACAAACATACGTGCGCACAAGATAGATAATGAACTGAAATCTCCTTAAACTAACATTCGTCCCCAAAATGGGAATGTTGAACCGAAATGTCCTTCAACTTACATTCGTCCCCAAAACGGGAATGTTGGACCGAAATGTCCCTAAACTAATATCTGCCCCAAATATAGCGATAATGGACCGTGACGTCATTAAACTAAAATAATTCTGCCCAAATGCTCATATGTTTTAAGTCGATCTTAATCTCAAATCAGATTAACGGTTCTTAAATAAACCAAACCCAAATCCAAAATATACGTATTTGGACTAATCTGCGCCCTACGGGTGACGACATAAACTAGTCTCCGTATACAATCCACGGGCAACCAAAATAAAACAAAAAAACATATGACACAAAGTGAACTACTGGAGCAGGAGAAAGTGCTTATCGCAACGCTGTAACGTAATTAACTGCAGGGGCTTATACCTACAGGGAAGAGCATCCCCACAATAAAAAAAACCTCTCACAAATGAGGGGGAATCTGATAAAATCTGCTACAATGGCGCATCTGTCCAAACCTCCGATGTATGGTGCCATAAATCAACTAGATATCTTCGGTGATGTGGATGGAGAAGTCCAAATAGTATATGTCCCTAAATTCAGGCTAGACGTCTCAACATCTCAGTCCAGCTTTCAGCGGTGAACAGGAAATGGATAAAAGTGGAATTGCTAAAGGAAGTAGGTCCTCCCCCTACTAAGAGGCCAAGGGGAAGACTAAAGAATCAGAGAATAAGGGATGACGATGAGACTGGAGTGAAGAAATCTGGAAAAGCATATCAGTGCAGAATATGTATGGGTTGGGGTCATAACAAAAGAGCTTGCAAAAACCCTATCAATACTCAAGAGCATACCGACTCTTCATAGATTCAAGCAGCAGAAAGCAATCCAATAAAGTCATAAATAATGTTGTCATTTTATTATATCCATCTACTTCCACCAATTTTGAATTCTGAATTTTCATAAAAATAAATTGGTTTATCTGATACTTATCATTCTTATTTGTTTAGGTCCACTGCATCAAACAGAGATAGGAAAAAAGGAAAGAGGGGACCCTGTGAAGATGTTTCCTTCTAAGGAGCAATGGATAAAAGTGGAATTGTTAAAGGAAGTAGGTCCTCCCCCTACTAAGAGGCCTGGGGGAAGACTAAAGAATCAGAGAATAAGGGATGAAGGTACGACTGGAGTGAAGAAGTCTGGAAAAGCATATCAGAGTAGAAGATGTATGGATTGGGGTCATAACAAAAGAGCTTGCAAAAACCCTATCAATACTCAAGAGCATACCAACTCTTCAAAGATTCAAGCAGCAGAAAGCAATCCAGTAGAGTCATAAATAAGGTTTTCATTTTATTATATCCATCTACTTCCACCAATTTTGAATTCTGAATTTTCATAAAAATAAATTGGTTTATCTGATACTTCTCATTCTTATTTGTTTAGGTCTACTGCATCAAACAGAGGTAGAAAAAAAAGGAAAGAGGGGACCATCATAAACTGCAAGGTAAGCTCACATGTACCACGACTTATTTATTAATGCAGAGCCTATTTATTAATGTTGTAAAGGACTAGCATGTATAGCATGCCTTGAATATTTTAATCAAGGGTTCATATATACATATTGTGTTGAGAAATAAATTAAGTACATCCTCTTACATAATCCAATACAACAAAGTTTACAATTTGCAATTGTCATATTAGCAATGGATTGAAGTGAGCTCTTGGGTGTTGCGTTTCTACTTTGATGGGCTGTGAAAACGCACACACAGCCCACGCTTCAGTGCATATCTCCTAGAAGATGAAGAGCTTTCAGAAGCTTTGGGGTCTCGAGTTGGTCTAGAATTAGGGACCACGTTAGTAGTCCCCTATATTGTTTACCTGCAATTTCCAACGAGTTGGTCTATACTTTTCCTTGGTCCTTATTTAGTAGTCCCCTATATCCCTTTTAATATTCACACATAGAATTTATCCATGAAATAATTAGAAGGAACTTAACTGAAGTTGCCACACTCATCCTTCACTTATGGAAAACAACTTGGAAGATAGGACTTGGACTGAAACACTTTAGATGGAGGGCCAAAAACAAGGTTGCTGGCATGATGCTCTTGCTCATCTTGGTTCAGTATTTATAGGGAATTTATTTAATAATCTAAGTTTAGCACTAGAAACAAAACACCAAAAATGTCCATGGAGGGCTCACATGCACATGTAGGGTTCACATGCATATAGTTCAAAGTGACATAGGGTTCACATGCATATGTAGGTTTCATAAGGAATATCAAACAAGAAAGTCTTCATTGATAGGGTTCACATTCACACAGAGGCTTCAATGTGATATTTGGTTCACATGTACATATCACTATTATCTGACATGCACAAGATGTCAAAATTTTCATTGATAGTGTGCACATGGAAATATAATGTTCAATGTGATATTTGATTCGCAAACACATATCAGTATTATATGCAGTATTATCAATACTCAGTTTCTTATTAAATATCAAAACTCAGTGTTATCTGCTATTCATAATCAACATTCAGTGTTATTCATAAACAACACTCAGAATTACTCAGTGTTTAATAAGATTCATAATCAAATTAACTCTATATTTTATATTTCTTTTGTTATAGGACAACCAAGTCATCAGGAAGAGGTAGAAAGAAAAATTATACTCAAGTAGATAGAGTGCACTCACAACAACTGCTTCATGGACAAGGATCAAATGCAAGTGCTGGGAACTCACAGCACCAAGTTCATCAGGGAGGAACTAGTGCACATGAAATGAATTCAGAGCAGCTTATGCATCAGGGTGTAGGAGAAACTTCAAATGCAGAGTACTCACAACAGTTTGAGAATTTGGGATGGTTAGATCAAAATGAAGACATAGGAAATCAACAATACATGTCACAACCAAAAGAAATTTACTTCCAAGAATCTATTGTTGCTTCGGGACCTTCTAATGATCAACCTATTGATGGTTGGAAAATAGAAAACTTTCAAATCAACTTAAGTCCAAAAAACACTATTTCAACAGCAAGAGCTAAGGGTAAAATCCCTTCATGAGAACTTGAGTTCTCGATAAGGAGAAGATTTGACTCAAGAATCTTCGATCCAGAGAAAACACTTTAAGTTCTTGTTGAAGGTTAACATTCTTTTTAATGGAGATTAATCTTCTTGTCTAAAGTTTTGAAGAAGTAGAAGAACTTGCAGAGGTTTAACTCTATTTTCTTCTCCTTTTTAGATTAATATCCCCCTCTCCTATAAATAGGAGAAAAGATTGTTAATCGGATTGAGAGAATCTCTCATTGAAAGATCTCCAATCGATCTTAAGATCAACAGGTGATGCTTAAGCACCGTTGGATCATTGATCCAAAGAGATTTCTTATTAACAAAAAAATATCTTTCTGTTTAAGAAAGATAGAGAAAATATTTTCCCAAATAGAGTTTAAGCTCTGATTGAAACATGTGTTTCAACTAAATATGCGGCTTGCGCCATATGCTTTGCACGTGGTTCTTATGCGCATGGGCTTGGCGGCTTGCACTACGTGCTTTGCACATGGTGCGCATGCGCATGGGCTTGGCAGCTTGAATAACGTGCTTTGCACGTGGTGCTTATGCGCATGGGCTTGGCGGCTTGCACTACGTGCTTTGCACATGCATCTGGCTTGACGCTTTCACCTCAGCATTTTTCTTTTTTCCTTGGTGAAGGTTAAACTTCGAGTATCAAATTTTGGCACGAACACCGATCTAAAGCACTAAGTTGAGCAGTAAGGAGAGCCGAACTCGAGGTCGAGTTTTTTCCAACCTGGGTAGTCCGATGCAGGAGCATATGCCGAGATCAATTAAGATCTTACGGGAGATAATGTTGAGATCTAGAAAGATTTGGAAAGGGATTATTTACAATTTAAATTGCAACAAATCTTAATTAAATTTCAATTTAAATTGTAAATAATCCCTTATCGAATCTTTCTCGTACTCGATCATATTTCCCATAAGATCTTAATTGATCTTGGCATATTCTCCTGCATCAAACTCCCTAGGTTGGAAAGAACTTGACCTCGAGTTCGATTCTCCATTCTCCTCAACGCGGTGCTTTAGATCGGAAATATTGAAACTCACCGAAACTTTATAACTTCCTGGTAGCTCAATCTTATATGCGTTCTTACCAATTCTTCCCAAGAATCAGAATGGTCCATCGGCTCGGTCCTTCATCTCCCCAAATTTATCTCGAGGAAATCGCTCGAGCCGAAAATTAATCCACACCAAATCTCCTATTTCAAATTCGGGCCTTCGATATTTGTTCGTAGCCTTATACTTATCGTTCGACTTTTCTATCTTGGCACGAACTTTTTGATGAAGTTTCTTAATATGTTTGGCCATATCATTGGCATCTCCACTGAAATTTATAGTGATGGGAATTGGTACAAGATTAAGAGTACTAGTCGGATTTCTACCATAAACTATCTCAAAAGGACTCTTTCCCGTTGACCTTGAAGTCGATCATTTGTCGGCGAACTCGGCTTGTGGTAACACAGACTCCCAACTTTTCTTGTTATCGCCTACATAACTCCTCATTAGATTTTCCAATGTTCGGTTCACCGCTTTAAACTTCCCATCAGTCTGCGGATGATGCGAGGTACAGAACTGCAACTGCGTCCCCATCTTTCGCCATATGGTTCTCCAAAAATGCCCAACGAATTTTGTATCTCGGTCCAATATCACCAATTTTGGAATTCCATGTAACTTAACAATCTTTTTAAAATATAACTCAACAATCTTTTTAAAATATAACTCGGCCACTCGAGAGGCATCGAACGTTCAGTTGCAAGGAAGAAAATGAGCCATTTTTGAAAATCTGTCGACAATAAATAAAATTGAATCAATACCCCTTTATGTTCTCGGAAAACCCAAGACAAAGTCTAGGCTAATGTCATCCCACAGAGCTTCAGGCACTGGTAATGTTGTATAATGACCCATGTTCTGCAATCGGTTTTTAGCTAAGGTACAAATTCGATATCTTTCCACGTGCTTCGCCACGTCTCTTACTAATTTCAGCCACACAAAATACTACTCCACCAAAACAATTGTCTTATCTTGGCCGAAATTCCATGCCAAATCTTCGTTATAGCTCTCCAAAATAATTGCATTTCGAAATGAGGAATTCGGAACACATAATCGGCTTCATTTGAAAAGAAAGTCATTAACGAGCATATAATCTTCGAACTTTCCTAATATAAATTTTGCCTAAATTTCGCCGAAATCTTCATCTTCCTTATACAATTCTTTTAATTGCTCAAAGGGGATAACTTTGTCCTGTAAAATCGATAATAGTGAAACTGTCATGACCCCAAATATTAGCTCGTGACCAGCACTTAAATCACGCAACGTCTAAATGCGTAACATAATTCAAGTAAGCTGAAACCCAGAAATCTAAAACTTTTTAAGAAAACAAAGGAGGTAAAGTTTTGAAATAAAGGTATAATGAGTTTTCTTAAATGTATAGAAAATGAACATGAATAACGCAAGTGAAATTTACTAGTTGGAAAACAGGTTTCGTCTTTTGAAAATTTGGGCAGCACCTTCTTTGTATATTTTGATCCAAAACCACATATACAAGATAATGATAAAGGCATCCCCAAGCGGGAGCTAGCTCTTCGCCAAATGGCGGATCACAACCACGCAAGATAGTAAATATAAGTATACGACGCCCAACGGCGAAGTTCACCACAAAAGATAAAGAAAAGCAAGACATAAAAGCCACAAGTAGCGAAAAACCCCTCGCTCTAAGTCTCGCAACCACAATCCTACTAAGTCTCATTAGTTATACAATTTACAAATTTTGATTGATGGAGTTGACTAGATACAATGTGAAATATAAATATAAGAGTTGGTACGATACAAATGCCCCACCTACCAATGCAAAACATCCAAATGAAGCTATGTGCAAGCGATGCCGCTACTGATCCGTGCGTTCAACCTGCAAGAACTGTGGCACAACGGGGGTGAGTTGCCAACTCGTGAGTAGAAAAAACATCAACAAATAGAAATCGAATAAACAAAGACTCCTAGGTCGACTATATCTTGAAGGTAATACTATGATATCTAGGGTGACCGGGTCGTATATGTGCCAACAATGTAATCAACACCTATATGTATGCGGATGTCATCCAACCATCTACTCAATGTATGTATGCATGTGGATCTCTTCCAACCATATAAACAATGTCTGTATGCACGTAAATATCATCAAAGAGTGTGCATGAAAGTATGAGGATATAAATCAACGGTGTCCCTCACGACACATCAAAAACATGGAACCTGGGTGTCCAACATCGATACCCGAAAACTTCATGAAACTCGTGTCCAGCATCGACACGTAAATCCTCATATCTCGGACTCCGTTAGTCCGGATCGGCCCACGGGCTCCGTCAGTCCGGATCGGCCCATATCATCTCTCGACTCCGGTCGGTATCTTCCGGATGTTCCCCGAGCCCAAATACTATCACCGGTAGGTAGTAGTCCCTCTGCCAGGCTCACCGTCTACTGCACAGCATCCCTTTCTTTCCCTGGGGTACCATACCGGGTCCACCATGTACCCGCAATCGGCCTCATCCAGCTCCTCGACCGGGTATCACTGTCACACGTTTCAGAACCGAGAAAACGCATGGTGGACGCACTGAAATATCATATCAAGAGAAACCGGGTTTTTAAAACAGTACATGCTTTCTTTTAAAATAACCACGGTTCTCATATCCAGAAATCTCATGAAAACAACATATCGCAATGCGTAAAAGTGAAAGCATGATGTATGCGACATATAACAGAAATGTAAGCATATCCGTATATCATGCAACATGGAACAATGATGTATCATTTTAAGGGAAAACCGCTCGTTTAAATGATTCCAGTTTTGAAAATATGTCCTGCGGTTCCCAATATCTCCATAATCGAATGCAATATCGTATAAATGTGCATATATGTATATACGCAAGTATGGACGTACAAATGTGTATGTCCGCAAGTATGGGTGTACAATATGTATATCATGATGCAGTAACCCTACTGTGTAGTGACATGGAAATTATCGATAATGAAGTGTGTGAGCCGGAAAATCTGTGTACGTGTAACATACACATCATCGATAATAGTGCAGGTGTACTAGCAAAGGTATAAGAAATGTAATGAGAATAATATAAATACAGCATAAGGTAAATCATAAGCAAATGCTGACGGGTATACGTATCTAACATGATCGAGTCGGTGAATCAATCAATCGGCATCCAGCTTCACAACATCCCGTACGGTATACTCTATCGTACGCCATCCTCTAGTCAAGGGTATGGATCAAACCTCAAGTCAAACACATCACGTATGGAAAATCATCGTACGACGGCATTAAGCTATCAGGGATCCTATCATCCTATAAGACAAGGAGGGTACGGACCTAACGTCTCGTACGGCTATCACTCATGATTCACAACATATATAAATATCTCTATATACCTATGTCGCAGGTCACATCCGCGATAATCTCATATCAGGGGACCGGCTGGGTATAATTCATCTCAATCGACTCGCATCCCTATACCGACATATCACCAAGTCATCATATCTCATCGTACATTCTGTTCATCACATTTATCTCTCACATCGAATAAATTCTACATAAACATTCTATCTCACTATAAGCATACGTATCTAATCTAATACACACACCCGAACCATACAAACAGTTTTTGAAAGATACGAATCGTAGTTTTGAAAGTAGGGGCTACGGTGTTTTTAAACAAAGATATCATTTGAAAATCCGTAACGTCCCTTAGGGTATCTGTTTAAATGATGCATACGATTCTTCGGTTTGGAAATAGGTATGGTTCGGATGACACATCTACGTTGACTATCTAGTCCTACAGTACCCTAAACGGCAATGTCATCAAATATTATCCTCAAATCCCGTCATCATATATTAGCCGTATCACATCACTTCTAACTATCATTTAGTTTCTAATATAGTTTCTCTAACTATCATTTAAGTCTATCTATAGTTTTCTATTAAAGGTTTCCTTAACCATTTACTATGAATCGGTTTCCATCAAAAACTTGCGGGGGTGCTATACGCCATCCACCCGACTTTCCCTATGAATATAGATCCACTCACCTTGATCCTTGCTTACCGAAGTCGATGACGCCATGCTCTGTCGCCTCAAAATCCACGCGAAGGTACCTACAATAAAAACACATATCACAACGCTATTAAAATCAAGTTCTGAAAACCGAAACGGCACACGGATCGCCTATAGGTTAGAACCTATAGCCCACGCATGCAAAACCAATCAATTATCCCTAGTTATTGATGTACAAACACCCAACAACCAACACAATATCAAATACTAAAATCCAAATTTCAGAATACGGAAAACCCGAAAACAACAACATAGGATAACCCTTCCCAGATTTTGACTCAGGTCAAACTAGCCAATTTTGCATATGGGGTTGCTCTAGATATAGGATAAAAATGCCACAGACCAAAATCCACACCATTCTACCCCGACATGGCCGCAATTTGCGGCCAAAACGATTTAATCTGCGGCCAGATTATCATATTAGGGGCTCAGGTTTCTAGGGCCTGCACGTCTCTCTGTCATGGGAACTTATTTTCTAGTGGTCTCGGGTCATCCCAGATTCCCATATACCCTCACAGACTGTCAATTTAACCGATGTCGGAAAGTTTCAAGTTCGTGTTTGGGTTCTATTCTCTGTTCTAGGTCAGTAAAAACACCACTAAGGTCTAAGTAAACACCCACTACTAGTTATAGGTCCACATAAACACCCAACCCTTCTCTTGAATTTCCAAACATCACAATACCACACTAAAACAACTCCTAAACTAAACAAAAATGCTAGGAATTTAAACTAAACTAAATGGAAGGGATTATACCTCATGGGTGCAGCTCAAGAAAAACCCTAGCTCTCCAAAGTCATCAAAATCCCATATTGATGGGTCCAAAGTGTAGAGAGTGAAGAGTGGATCAACTTTTGTGAAGAGAGTTTAGGTTTTGGTGAATATTTGGAGATGGATCTTGGGGTAGAGGTGGAGGGAAGTGAGTTGAGGAAGATGAAGAAGGAAAAATGATGGGGGAAATGAAGTAACATGGCTGCCCTTTCTCTCTCCTCCTCTTATTCTCACCCACTCTCTCATCTATTTACCCTTTTACCCTTTTCTCTTTTCCTTTCTCTTTTATTGTAAAACCAAACCATAAAATACCCAAAACAACACAATAAAACAACATGTAACTAAAATGCAACATGACATGGTGCACTAGCCATGGAAAACTGTAGAAACACGGATTTGGCTTAATTGCGATCAGGAGTGCACTAATCGGGTAAAATTTTAAAATGCATATAATAAATCTTAAAAATGCCAAATCCTTTAAATATATTTTTAAATGAATAAATTATTTTAATTTCCATTTATTTCACAAATATTGGTATATATTTAAACCCATTTTCGAAACCCCCAATTTCGCAAATCGGGCAGTTTTCGGGAAAAATATTATTTTAATATTAAATTCCAAAAATAATATTTTATATTTTCTGAAATGTTACAATCTTCCCCCCTTAAATAAATTCGGTCCCCGAATTTAAATTTAAACCCCCAAAATCTAAAACATTTCCATAATTAGCTCAAATCAACGGGGCTTCGAAATTATGGAAAACGCAGAAATAACACAGCGCGTCCCGTGCGCTTGAAAACGAATACGAAACTCAAAATCGAAATCCGTCAAGCGTCACGCAAATCATATGATTTTCACGCATATCCTCGGAGTTACCATTGAGATACAGATCTCGAAACCCACTACTGAAGTCCAATATATACTAGTCAAATACTATAATACGTGTATAGTACGCATCCTTGAAAACTCCAAAATCTGAATAAAATACATGCAAAAATTTTTCGGAATCGCCGCGTGATGCGTAACTCACGGTATAAGTGATGTACGCTCATTTGTAAGATAATAATATATGTTCATATATTTTTTCTAAATATACGTTCCGTCGTTTCAAAATATCCCAAAAGGTTTCTTTTAAAAACGTTGGCGTCGCTCATGGACACGTAGGAAATAGCGTGACTATAGATTCTTTGAAAACCTCTTGGTAAGCTTTTAATGCATGCAAAGTACTCAGGTACTGTCCTCAGATCAGACCTGTTCGGCTACTATATAATATATAGTACCTATCATGAAAACAAAGTGCTCAAAAGCAAAATCAGCCTCAAAAGGCGTATCCAATAATCACACGCGTCTGGTGCGCACGAAAATCAAGTCCAAACACAGGTGCCACTATACGCACAAAGAAAAACTAAGTGCAACGGGTGTTCACAAAAGCATCTGTCCACTGCAACGGGTGTGCACGACAACAATATCTGGTGCATCTATTGTGCACGAAAAAAACATCTGGTGCATCAAATGAACGAAATACAATCAATAACTCAAACGCATAAAAAAGCAACACCGAGTGTACCAGGCTGTATAAAATCGTAAACGCGTGCAACTGCGTGCATAAAATACGTATCAATACACTGCAAGCACATGTAAGCTATACCCAGTGCAAAAATCAAATTGAGTGCGTACCACATGCACAAAATCAAATCAACTGTATGAAATCCACGAAATCATAAACATGTGCAGCCAAGGCACAAAATCGACATCAAATGCAATGGATATGCACAAATCGCAAATCGACACAACGGTGTATAACTTATATATCAAGTGCAATAACTATGCGCAAAAAATGTAAGTACCCAGTAGGTGCAGCCATGGTGCACGAAAACGATATCATGAAACTCAATCATCAAAACTCAAATCCAAGCGATATAAGCGTGATACTCGGATCACAAACGCAAATCGCAACAAATGACATTGAGGTACACCTCCTACAATGTCGAAAAATAAATCGGTAGGCCTAAAACCGGCAGAACAAGAACATCCGCTTACCTCCTGCTCACGGTCTGGCGTCCTCAGTCTCTGGGTCCTTATCTTCTCTGCAGATTCATCAATCTCGCAATCTATCGGCTCATCAGCCCGGTCAGATATGCTAACGGGAACGATTCCTCTCTAGCACTTCACTGGTCATCTTTCGGCCAAACATCACGACCACTCGTAAAGCAGCACGTTACTGGAGTCGGCCTCTGGCCCTCTGATCATACGTCACACATCTAATTCTCGGTGCAAATCTTATTGCAGCAGTGTCCTGGAAGGAACCTGCTCCGGGTCTCTTCCGATCTCGCCCATGCCGAACTATACGGAGGCTGGTACTCTTGCATAATCTTTTCTCGTTTTCTGAACATATGCGTGTTCCGCATACATTTTCTCAGAAATTGGCCGCATCCCTACGCCTCTGTAAGCATATCAGATCTCTGATCTCGACGGGGAGTAGCAACCGCTCTTCAACATTTCGCATGACCTCTGGCTCCCACTTGTCTTTATCATCGTCTACTTCGACGCCACGTCATGCTATCTGTGTACTGCAAATGTTCTCGGCTACAGTCAATCCGGAGTCTCTTACACGGACTCGAAATCACAAACTCGGTATCTTCGTCACTCTGTAGAAGATCTCTAGCCGAACACGTCCTCGGGAACTCATCCCAACCATCGGAGGAATACTCAATACTCGTCCGTTCTCTATCAACTCACAACGCATCTGGATGAGGTCCTTTATCCGAAACTGGTCATCTTGCTGATCTCTTATCATATGACATCCGGACGGCGCTAAACTTTTCGATCGAGTCATCAAGGTCCCAAAATTTTCCGAAGGCTCAACACCTGAGCACTGTCTAAAAATATCTGGTACATACCACAGTACCTCTGGACCAGCCGTAGAAGGGAAAACCCAAGCCTCACTGATGGCACCGCTAAACTGCCATAAACCCTAAGGTTCAAAAGCGGTTCCATGGTCATCATGTCGAGTCAGGGTTTCATTCTTCTAGAGGGTCCACAGAATCACTTGCATGTTCCTCCGAACACTTTAAACTTGGGGAAAATGGTTTTCTGATACTCGTTCGAACCTTTTAGCTTCGCCTATACAACATGTGAATACTCTTCGTCCGCATACTAAACAATGCCTCAATCCTCCAGGAAAGGCGATACATCGACTCATCTCTGGATCGGTCTGCTCTAAATCTGAGTAAGACACTCCATATTGAAAATCTACAACTCAATAGGGCCTGCGTCGGCGCATCAACTTGACGAATCACCTTCGTCTCTCAACTCGGGGTAGACTAGCTATCATCTGTCGCATTTCTGCCTGGAAGCTCTGGCGATCTCAGCTCATAAGCTCTGGAAGCGACATCCTATCAATCTCAGCAATAACTGGGTCATCTGTCTGCACGGTAGGCGACATCACAATCTCTAAGGTATGCTGTACATCAACAGTACTCTCGCAACAGGCAGCTCTATCAATGGCCCGATCATCCAGTGCAAAACCAACCACTCGCCTCAACAAGAGGTCACAACATAAATACTAACTCGAGACATTTCCCGTGTCACCAGAAAACACTATGGTCGGTCCTCGTCCATGAAGAGCTCGCCCTGACCGCATCATTAGCAGTAGCTCAATCTGCGCTCAAACCATAGTGACAAGAACCTCAATCGAGTATAGAAGAGTGCAGATCAACGACAAGAAAGGAAACGACAGATCCAGAATGGATACATGATCATAAGAAGGAACAACATCAATGAGAGTATGATCATGGAAACGAATAGAATCAAGGATCTCAAATGGATGTATAATCATGGGTATGAAGAGAATCATAAGTCTCAAAAATATGTACATCCTAAGGTTTCTTAAGTGGAGTATCATATCGTAAATATGCCGCGGAACATATATATGGTACATCACTCTACTCAAGCTACCTACTCCATCAATCAGGGTCTGCCTATGAAACGAAAGTTCGGGTTTAATACCCCCCGTTCAAGTCTAAGTTCTGTAAGGTCAAGTCTAGGTTCCAAAATACATACTCGCCCTAGAATCCACATAGTCAAACATAAACTCGAACCAAGGTTAAACCTAGCGCTCTGATACCAACTTTGTCACGACCCGAAATATTAGCTCGTGACCAGCACTTAAATCACGCAACGTATAAATGCGTAACGTAATTCAAGTAAGCTGAAACCCAGAAATCTAAACTTTTTTAAGAAAACAAAGGAGGTGAAGTTTTGAAATAAAGGTAATGAAATCAAGTTTTCTTAAATGCATAGAAAAGGAAAATGAATAACGCAAGTGAAATTTACTAGTTGGAAAACATGTTTCGTCTTTTAAAAATTTGGGCAGCACCTTCTTTGTATATTTTGATCCAAAACCACATATACAAGATAATGATAAAGGCATCCCCAAGCGGGAGCTAGCTCTTCGCCAAACGGCGGATCACAACCATGCAAGACAGTAAATATAAGTATACGACGCCCAACGGCGAAGTTCACCACAAAAGATAAAGAAAAGAAAGACATAAAAGCCACAAGTAGCGGAAAACCCCTCGCTCTAAGTCTCGCAACCACAATCCCACTAAGTCTCATTACTTATACAATTTACAAATTTTGATTGATGGTGTTGACTAGATACAATGTGAAATATAAATACAAGAGTGGATACGGTACAAATGCCCCACCTACCAATGCAAAATACCTAAATGAAGCTATGTACCAGCGATGCCGCTACTGATCCGTGCGGTCAACCTGCAAGAACCGTGGCACAACGGGGGTGAGTTGATAACTCGTGAGTAGAAAAAACATCAACAAGTAGAAATCGAATAAACAACGACTCCTAGGTCGACTATATTATGAAGGTAATACTATGATATCTAAGTGACCGGGTCGTATATGTGCCAACAATGTAATCAACACCTATATGTATGCGGATGTCATCCAACCATATACTCAATGTATGTATGCATGTGGATCTCGTCCAACCATATAACCAATGTCTGTATGCACGTAAATATCATCAAAGAGTGTGCATGAAAGTATGAGGATATAAATCAACGGTGTCCCTCGCGACACATCAAAACATGGAACCTGGGTGTCCAACATCGACACCCGAAAACATCATGAAACCCGTGTCCAGCATTGACACGTAAATCCTCATATCTCAGGCTCCGTCAGTCCGGATCGGCCCACGGGCTCCGTCAGTCCGGATCGGCCCATATCATCTTTCGACTCTGGTCGGTATCCTCCGGATATCCGCCGAGCCCAAATGCTATCACCGGTAGGTAGTGGTCCCTCTGCCAGGCTCACCGTCTACTGCACAGCATCCCTTTCTTGCCTCGGGGTACCATATCGGGTCCACCATGTATCCGCAATCGGACTCATCCAACTCCTCAACCGGGTATCACTGTCACACGTCTCAGAACCGAGAAAACGCATGGTGGACGCACTGAAATATCATATCAAGAGAAACCGGGTTTTTAAAACATTACATGCTTTCTTTTAAAATAACCACGGTTCTTAAATCCAGAAATCTCATGAAAACAGCATATCTCAATGCGTAAAAGCGTAAATCATGATGTATGCGACATATAACAGAAATGTAAGCATATCCGTATATCATGCAACATGGAACAGTGATGTATCATTTTAAGGGAAAACCACTCTTTTAAATGATTCCAGTTTTGAAAATATGTCCTGCGGTGCCCAATATCTCCATAATCGAATGCAATATCGTATAAAGGTGCCTATGTGTATATACGCAAGTATGGACGTACAAATGTGTATGTCCGCAAGTATGGGTGTACAATATGTATATCATGATGCAGCAACCCTACTGTGTAGTGACATGGCAATTATCGATGATGAAGTGTGTGAGCCGGCAAATCTGTGTACGTGTAACATACACATCATCGATAATGGTGCAGGTGTACTAGCACAGGTATAAGCAATGCAATGAGAATAATATGAATGCAGCATAAGGTAAATCATATGCAAATGCTGACGGTATACGTATCTAACATGATCGGGTCGGTGAATCAATCAATCGGAATCCAGTCTCACAACATCCCGTACGGTATACTCTATCGTACTCCATCCTCTAGTCAAGGGTATGGATCAAACCTCAAGTCAAACTCATCACGTACGGAAAATCATCGTACGAAGGCATTAAGGTATCAGGGATCCTATCACCCTATAAGACGAGGAGGGTACGGACCTAACGTATCGTACGGCTATCACACACGATTCATAACATATATAAATATCTCTATATACCTATGTCTCAGGTCACATCCGCAATAATCTCATATCAGGGGACCAGCATGGTATAATTCATCTCAATCGAATCGCATCCGTATACTGACATATCACCAAGTCATCATATCGCATCGTACATTCTGTTCATCACATTTATCTCTCACATCGAATCAATTCTACATAAACATTCTATCTCACTATAAGCATACGTATCTAATCTAATATACACACCCGAACCATACAAACAGTTTTTGAAAGATGCGAATCATAGTTTTGAAAGTAGGGGCTACGGTGTTTTTAAAGAAAGATAACATTTGAAAATCCGTAACGTCCCTCAGGGTATCTATTTAAAAGATGCATACGATTCTTCGGTTTGGAAATAGGTATGGTTCGGATGACACATCTACGTCGACTATCTAGTCCTATAGTACCCTAAACGGCAATGTCATCAAATATAACCCCTAAATCCCGTCATCACATATTAGCCGTATCACATCACTTCTAACTATGATTTAGTCTCTAATATAGTTTCTCTAACTATCATTTAAGTATATATATAGTTTTCTAATAAAGGTTTCCTTAAACATTTACTATGAATCGGTTTCCATCGAAAACTTGCGGGGGTGCTATACGCCATCCACCCGACTTCCCCCGTGGATATAGATCCACTAACCTTGATCCTTGCTTTCCGAAGTCGAGGACACCATGCTCCGTCGCCTCGGAATCCACGCGAAGGTACCTAAAATAATAACACATATCGCAACGCTATTAAAATCAAGTTCTGAAAACCGAAACGGCACACGGATCGCCTATAGGTTAGAACCTATAGCCCACGCATGCAAAACCAACAAATTATCCCTAGTTGTTGATGTACAAACACCCAACAACCAACACAATATCAAATACTAAAATCCAAATTTCAGAATATGGAAAACCCGAAAACAGCAATATAGGAAAACCCTTCCCAGATTTTGACTCAGGTCAAACTAGCTAATTTTGCATATGGGGTTGCTCTAGATATAGGATAACAATGCCACAGACCAAAATCCACACCATTCTACCCTGACATGGCCGCAATTTGCGGCTAAAACGATTTAATCTGCGGGGGCTCAGATTTCTAGGGGTTCTTCATGGTTGCCTGCACGTCTCTCTGTCATGGGAACTTATTTTCTAGTAGTCTCGGGTCATCCCAGATTCCCATATACCCTCACAGACTGTCAATTTAACCGATGTCAGAAAGTTCCAAGTTCGTGTTTGGGTTCCATTCTCTATTCTAGGTCAGTAAAAACACCACTAAGGTCTAAGTAAACACCCACTACTAGTTATAGGCCTACATAAACACCCAACCCTTCTCTTGAATTTCCAAACACCACAATACCACACTAAAACAACTTCTAAACTAAACAAAAATGCTAGTAATTCAAACTAAACTAAATGGAAGGGATTATATCTCATGGATGCAGCTCAAGAAAACCCTAGCTCTCCAAAGTCATCAAAATCTCACATTGATGGGTCTAAAGTGTAGAGGGTAAAAAGGGGATCAACTTTTGTGAAGAGGGTTTAGGGTTTTGGTGAATATTTAGAGATGGATCTTGGGGTAGAGGTGGAGGGAAGTGAGTTGAGGAAGATGAAGAAGGAAAAATGATGGGGGAAATGAAGTAACATGGCTGCCCTCTCTCTCTCTTCCTCTTATTCTCACCCACTCTCTCATCTATTTACCCTTTTACCCTTTTCTCTTTTATTTTAAAACCAAATCCTAAAATACCCAAAACAACACAAAAAAACAACATGTAACCAAAATGCAACTTGACATGGTGCACTAGCCATGGAAAACTGTAAAAACACGGATTTGGCTTAATTGCGATCAGGAGTGCACTAATCGGGTAAAATTTTAAACTGCATATAATAAATCTTAAAAATGCCAAATCCTTTAAATATATTTTTAAATGAATAAATTATTTTAATTTCCATTTATTTCACAAATATTGGTATATATTTATACCCATTTTCGAAAACCCCAATTTCGCAAATCGGGCAGTTTTCGGGAAAAATATTATTTTAATATTAAATTCCAAAAATAATATTTTATATTTTCTGAAATGTTACAGAAACTCGTCGGCTCAATGCATCGGCTACTTTTTTTTATCGTCTTTCTTTATACCGAATGACAAATGACACAAACCTCTATGTATAAGAAACCCACTTTCTTTGCCGACTATTCAACTTATGATCACCATTGATATACTTCAACGCCTCATGATCTGAATTTAACACAAACTCTTGATGAAGTGATAATGCTCTCAATGTCGAAGAGATTGAACAATCGTATATAATTTGACATCATAATTTGAGTAACTATTAGTTGAGGCGCTCAACTTTTCACTAAAGAACGCAATAGGCTGACATTCCTGACTCAATACTTCTCCAATTCCCAATTTAGATGCATCACAATCAATTTCAAACACTTTACCAAAGTCAGGAAGTGTAAGCACTGGAGCTTTGGTGATTTTCTTCTTAATCAACTCAAAACTCTCGTTGGCTGCTTTCTTCCACTCGAATGTTTTTCCATTTAAGCTTTCGGTCATTAACACCATCAACGTACTGAAATTATTTATGAATCACCGATAAAATGGAGCCAAACCATAAAAACCATGCACTTCATAAATAGATGTCGGCGTCGGCCATCAAGTGATAGCTTCTAGTTTCGCCAGGTCGACTTTTACCCCTTCAAATGAAACTATTTTACTCAAGAAGATCAAATTGTTGGTAACAAACTTGCATTTCTTGAGATGCACGAAAAATCTCTGCTCTCTCAGAATATATAAAATCTGCCGAAGATGTTCAACATTATGACGCCACGCTTCCCAAAATACATAAAATGCGAAACACGACTCGGCCAGCCATGCTACCCATGGTAAGGAATCATCTTTCCATAGTCACATTAAGACTGTCATGAAATAATCAAGCACAAAAAATATATAACTAATGCTAAACATGTTCAATTCCACAATAAAAAGAATTAAACTGGAATAGCGGAAACGTCAAGTCACACTGATTCAATAATGAAATAGAAAGGGTACACAAGACTTTTTCCTTTATGAGCTCACAAAATAAAACTAAGGAACAGAGTTCAGTACAAGAATAAATTAAACAGACTAATAACTGGAATAATAGATACACCTCACTGCTCAACTATCCCCTCGAAGCACTCCGGATCCTGCGGTTCTAAAGTCAACGATCTGGGCCATGCAAAACCTAGATGTCAGAGCGTCAAATATAATGTCATAAAGATAATAACCGAAATGAGATGCAATATGTCAATATAACATGACACAAGAACGATGTCAATTGATCATACAATAAAATCATCAATAACCGATGACATAAAAAGCAGGATATGGAAAAGAAATCATGTCATGTGGAACCTATGTGTCCATGTCACTAGTAGTTATTTATCCTACAGGTATTTGAAACCAATGATTGAAACATGGTAACATATCATATTCAATACAGGCGAATGATGTCATGTGTCAGATACATACATGTCAATATACAGATGAATGATATCATGAGTCAGATACATTCATCCCATAACACGGATGCCCCTTTGACTATGATACAAATGTCTCTATTTTGACCATAATTTAGATGTTCACTATTGACCATAATACAGATGTCCATGTAAGTCAAGTCAAGTAGTAATAGGCAATATCATAAACTTGTTGGCAATGGATAATAATTTTATTGCGGGACTCATGACATGATAATCAATAAACATGTTCGAGTATAAGTGCAGGTAAACAATCGATGTGATAGCATGATTAATAATAGCATATTCGTACCGGATAACATGAGACAATATCAGACATCTTAACATTAGCAATATAAGAGTTGGTAACAAGTAATAAATTCAAGCATGCATACATGTAAGTAAACAATATATATATAATATGGTTATGATAGCCTAATCATATTAGACAATGCATCAGAATCATATCCAGTAGCATAACACGTATGGGTAAAGCTATTTAACATATCAGGTAACTAACCGGGTTAAAATATCAGTTTAGACGGCTCATCAATGGATGAGACGACTCGTACGTATGTGAGATGGCTCACAATGAGATAAGACAACTCATAAGTCGTCCAAAATTATTATTTGTTCTCTAGTTGTGTAAGACGACTCATGTTTGTTTTGAGCCAGCTCGATCCTAACTTGAGACGGCTCAATATGTTTTGAGATGGCTCGTTCTATATTTAGAACGTCATATTTTCTCTCTGGGTATATAAGACAGCTCGATTAATGTTGAGACGGCTCGAGGTCCTTTTCTGAGATGATCAGATTTCTTTTATTATGGTTTCAATTTAAATTCGATGCATGAAAGAACAACAAGGATCACATCGATTCATCTAGGTTCCAATACATCAATTTAACAATAGAAAAATAGAATCTTTATAATTCAACCATGTGTTATAACTAGATCAGATTCGATGGCACATCGTGATTCAGATCTCGATGCATCGTCAGGTTGGCTTAACAACAATATATCAGTGAATAATAATCATACTACAACAACCAGAATCAAGTTAAAGGATCATATTTAGATTATGATAACAAGAAAACGTATTTAAGGGTTCATGAGTTATTATATCATAATATGCATATTAATGAGATCTGATCTCGCTATAGCAAGTACCAAGTACTTGCCTTGATCAATGATGAACATGATGTTTACGATGTACAAGATATTGAAACCTACGCAAGACCTCGACTTGGATGAGTTCGGTTGGATGCGGCCACGATAAGGAAAATTTCACCGCAACAGGGAAGAAAAAGACAATCACGTGACGATGATGATGGTGCACACCCGCGAGAGATGGAAGGGTCGGCCGCTAGGGTTAGGGCTTCGATTTTAGAGGAGAAGCAATATCAAAGTTAGGGTTTGCATGAGAAACATAAAGGACTACATAGTATGGGTTTAAACTGAAGGGTTTCATACAGCACCACTAGAAGGGTTTGGAGGCAACACACATGCCATATTTATAATTTTTATGGTGCTAAAGAAACTATCTTAAGGATCATGGTAGAAAATTTAGGGTAACATGACTTTAACATAAACACAAGTAGTAAAAGCTAGGGTTTTGAGAGTACAACCTTTGTAGCTCCCTACGCTAGACTCCTTGGCTACTTGAGAGTTGGAAAAAGGTTCGCTTGAGATCCTCTAGGTCCACGACGATCCATCCGGAGTCCTCTTTGTCCAAGCTTGAAGCTCCACTAGATCAAGAGAAGAAATGGAAGCTAACACTCTACACTAATGGGCAAGACTAGTGTAGAATGGTGATGCGGTTTGTTTTCTCACTTCAAAATCCTAACTTGGTGACTCTTTTGCTCACAAGAGAAAACTAGAGAGCAAGAGAGAAAGGAGGAAGAAGATGATGGCTTGTAAAGAGCTCAAGATAATGATAAACTTGAGAAAAAAATAAGAAATGAAAATATATATTTTTTCTCTTTCTCATTCTTAACCATAGTTATAAAATATCTAGATATTTAGTGTGAGTCTTATATTGCCACCATCCACTATATTAACAACCATGATAGAATTATGTATGCATGTATGTGTGCATGCACATCCTATGTGCATGAATGAGAATAAATGCATACATGCATGCATACAACAAAAAAACAAGAAAGGGTTTAAAGTGAGAAACTAATGGTCAATGATAAATCAACACTTGATTTAGCAAACCGGTCATATCGCATACGACCCGACCAAAAGCAAACTGCCCGACTAATATACGGTATCTCATACGCGCATTTTAATCGAGTCCACATGCATATCTCATATGCGCACCACATCGTTTCTCCTGGACTAGGCAACTGCATTGTGGGACTCTAAGACTCATCAATACGCCGGCAGTGGGTGATGATCATATCAAGCACCCCCAAACCGGAAGCGGTCAGCTAAATGTAACGGCCACCCGGGTATTGAGCGATCAGAAGAAAACAAGCGAACCTGTCACAACTCCCGTCGAGCCAACCGGCAACACTACCGTACAGTCCGGTCTCTTCGTCAGATATGCTGCATATCGAGTCTAGGGATGGTAACGTCGACCCCAATAACTCAATAAGTCGTGTCGATGAATGGTCTATAACAGATCGAGAAACTACTGATAACACTTATCAGTAAATCTCAACAGCCCAGGCCAGGGACTTACTGATATAGCCAATCGAGCACAGTACAACATCCACTCCCAATACCGGGAGAGACGAAACCCCTCCTATCGCTCATCTCCTTCGTGTGTCTCGGGACTGTACCCAACAGCCACCTGTTTGCACGACTCAGTAGAGCTGTGGTAGGGTGGTAATCAAAGTACAGTGGGAGAACACACGAGACTCTATGACGATCTCGGGTCTACAGACTAACCTGCACCAGTGTCACCTAAGAACTGCTATCCGATGATAGATATAATTCCATATAGGAGTTCTCGGTGAGTCCGTCCAGTGTACCCAGTCACCACTGAGCACCCGTATACGATCTCGATGTCAAACATCGATGAATGTGGGAACATCCATCGCCCATCATATGGGTCTAGTATCATATACGCTAGTCCACTCTGGTATATCGATGCCCCGTCTCGATACACCTCCGACTAGGGACATTTCTGGATATTCTTATAAACTACAGATGTCCCACTAGTATGATCTCTATCATAATCACAGTAGTCAAGCATATATCCTCAGGGCTTTATCAACATGTGTTAATGAATAAAAGCATGATCAAATCAACATGTCAGATAAAGAAGAACTAGATAGCATACTATCATGTCGAGCAAGAATGTACACTGCACATATATATATATACATGTATAAATACATCCACTATCATATAATGGCCACTAGGGCATACATATATCCAACAATCTCCCACTTGCACTAAGGCCAGTTATTGGCGTATCTCATACCCAACATCTCAAAAAGTCGCTCATGCTGCGGCTGAGGGAGGGCCTTGGTGAGTGGATCCGCGGTGTTATTCTTTGTGTCTACTCTCCTAATCTCGATCTCGCGGTGATCTACAATCTCCCGGATCAAATGAAAGTGCCTCAGGATGTTTCTGGATCGCTGATAGGACCTGGGCTCCTTGGCTAACGCCATAGCCCCATTATTATCACAATACAGTGGTATTGGATCAATAATGGTTGGAACTACTCCTAGCTCCGAGACGAACTTTCTCATCCAGACGGCTTCCTTGGCGGCATCATTTGCAGCAATGTACTCAGCCTCCATCGTAGAGTCTGCAAGGATATCCTGTTTGGAACTCTTCCAACTTACCGCCCCTCCATTGAAGGTAAATACAAACCCGGAGATAGATTTGCTGTCGTCCTTATCGCTCTAGAAGCTCGAATCGGTAAAGGCCTCCATTTGGAGATCTCCATTACCATACACCAAGAACAATTCTTTAGTCCTTCGCTAGTACTTAAGAATGTTCTTCACAGCTTTCCAATGATTCTCCGCTGGGTTGGATTGATACCTGCTTACAACACTAAGTGTATAAGCTACATCTGGGCATGTACATAACATCGCATACATTATAGATCCTACTGCCGAAGCATAGGGTATAATGATCATGCGAGCTCTCTCTTCATCGGTCTTTGGGCAAGGGTCCTTGGAGAGAGTGACCCCATGGTAAGCGGGTAAGACACCCCGCTTGGATTCTTCCATACTAAACCTTTTTAGGATGGTGTTAATGTACCTCGTTTGGGACAATCCCAATAACCTCTTGGATCTATCCCTATAGATCCTAATGCCCAGAATGTATGTGGCATCACCCACGTCCTTCATGGAGAACCTTAGTGATAAGAAAGATTTGACCGACTGTAGCATTGGAATATCATTTCCTATCAGAAGAATGTCATCCACGTACAATACGAGGAATGTGACAGCTCTCCCTACAGCCTTCTTAGAAACACAAGGTTCATCTGGATTTTTGATGAAATCAAACTCTTTGATAACATCATCGAAACAGATGTTCCAACTCCGTGATGCCTGCTTTAACCCATAAATGGATTTAAGAAATCTACATGCTTTCCCGCTGCTCCCACTGTCAATGAAGCCCTCTGGCTGATTCATATAAACGCATTCTTCTAAATCTCCATTTAGAAATGCCGTTTTAACGTCCATCTGCCAGATTTCATAGTCGTAGTGAGCAGCAATAGCAAGTAGGATACGAATGGATTTAAGCATGGCTACGGGAGAAGAAGTCTCGTCATAGTCCAAACCTGGTCTTTGACGAAAACCCTTCGCCACAAGTCTTTCCTTATAGGTCTCTACCTGCCCATCTACACCAATCTTTCTTTTAAAGATCCATTTTCACCCCACAGGTTTTACTTCAGGGGGTAGAACGTCCAAAGTCCATACTTTGTTGGTGTACATAGACTCCATTTCGGATCTCATGGCATCCAGCCACTTCACAGAGTCTCCACTCGTGATAGCTTGCTGAAAACTGGTAGGATCATCATCCTCCATGATTCAGTCTTCTCTGTCACCATCAATAAGGAAACTGTAGTACCTCTCCGGTGGGCGAGAAGTCCTACCAGACCTACGGAGTGGACGAGGTTCCTCGGTTTCTATTGCAACAGCCGGTTCAACCAAGTCGTCATTTGTAGTTTGTGTCTCTAGAACCTCTTCTAGATCCACCACATTGCCATCAGTTTCATTTATGAAAAACTCTTTTTCCAAGAATGTGGCATGCTGAGAAACAAACACCTTTTGTTCCTCCTTGTGGTAGAAAAGATATCCATAAGAATTCCTTGGATATCCCACAAAGTTACACATGACCGACCGTGTCTCGAGTTTGTCCGGTTCTGCTTTTTAACATAGGCCGGGCAACCCCAAATCTTAATTCTTTTAAGAGATGGTTTCTTCCCATGCCATATCTCATATGGCGTGGTAGATACGGTTTTGGTTGGAACCCTGTTCAGTAGAAACGTTGTAGTCTCTAATGCATGCCCCCAAAATGAGACGGGTAACTCAGCATTACTCATCATGGAACGGACCATATCCAATAGGGCCCGATTCCGTCATTCTGACACACCGTTGTGCTGTAATGTGTAAGAAGGAGTGAGCTGAGAGAGAATCCCATTCTCTTTTAGGAAGTTTGCAAATTCTGTACTGAGATACTCTCCACCTCGATCTGATCGAAGCATTTTGATGCTCAAGCCGGTTTGTTTTTCTACTTCGAGTTTATATTCAGTGAATTTCTCAAAAGCTTCGAATTTGTGCTTTAATAAAAATACATGACCGAATCATGAGAAATCGTCAATGAAAGTAATGAAGTATGAAAAACCGCCTCTAGCCTGTGTAGACATTGGCCCACATACATCACTATGTATGAGGCCTAGGAGCTCAGTAGCTCTTTCTCCGTGTCCGGTAAATGGAGTTTTGGTCATTTTACCTTTGATACAAGACTGGCAAGTCGCATAAGATTTATATTCAAAAGGGTTTAAATATCCATCTTTGTGTAACTTGTTTAGTCTTGTTTCGTTAATATGACCAAGTCTACAGTGCCAAAGAAAAGCTTCATTTATTTCTGAAAGTTTTCTTTTATTAGTGTGTTGTATGCTGAAAACTGTGTGTTGATTTAGGACGTATATCCCGTTATTAAGCGTACCATACCCAACCAATATTTGATTCAGGTGAATGTTCATAACATTGTTCTGCAATACAAAATTATATCCTTCATCGTCTGACAAAGAAACAGATATTATATTACAAAGCATACTAGGTACAAAATAACATGGGTTCAAAACTAATATACACCCAGACGGCAACCCCAAATGATACTCTTCCACTGCAACTGTATGTACGTTGGAACCATTTCCAACGCGGAGAGGATGATCACCTGTCTTCAAAACTTTGCTATTTCTCAGCCCCTGCATAGAATTGAAAATGCGAGAACCTGAACCGGTATCTAATACCCAGGAAGCAGAGTTTATTGAAAAACAGTTTTATGTCACAAACACACCTGAAGCGGAAGCATCCCCATGCTTCTTCTTGAGATTTAAGTACTCCGTGCAGTTGCGCTTCCAATGTCCTGTTTTGTCGCAGTGATAACATTCCCCGATTCTCTAGCTTTGGACTTGTTCTTCCCCTTAACCTTTTTAACTCCACCCCTAGGATTGGTGGGCTTCTTCTTCATCTTTCCCTTGGCCTTATCCTTTGGGCGAGGAGAGGAAGATTGCCCAACACTCAAAACGGGAGTTTTCACTGATTTCAGTGTGCTCTCTGCACTTCTTAACATATTAAGGAGTTCAGGTAGTTCCTTCTCCATGTTGTGCATGTTGAAGTTAACTATAAATTGAGCAAAGGTGGAGGGGAGGGACTGTAGAATAATATCCGTATATTGTTCATTATCCATCGTCCATCCAAGGTCCTCAAGCTCTTCAATGAGAGCTATCATCTTTAGAACATGGTCTCCTACTGGTGTGACAGGGGCCATTCGCATCTGAAACAGTTTCCTTGATGCTTCGTATCGTAATACGCGGGATTGCTTTCCATACAACTCCTTTGTATGGAGGAATATGGCGTGAACGTCCATATTCTCGTGCTGCTTTTGATGTGTGTTATCCATCGATGCAAGCACGAGGCATTTGGCCGTGGCACAGTCAGCGTCCCATTTCTTGCGGACTTCAATATCCGCAACTGAGGATTTTAGACTTGGGATGGGCGGGGCTGGAGCCGTGAGGACATATGATACCTTATCATAAGTCAAGACAATGTTAAGATTCCTCATCCAGTCTTTATAATTGGTCCCATTCAGTTTATTTTTATCTAGTAGAAGCTTGAGTCCTGTCATTGGTATCTGCCATTAAAAGAGAGAAAAGAATACACTTAGCGAAAGCTCTTGCAAAGATCAGATTGGTTGTTATCTTATCTAATCGATATTTCCCACTGCTTTAATCAAGTTTTTCTTTTAAACCTTAAAAAGAAAACTAGCCAGGATTAATTACAGTCTACAACTTCGCCAACCGTTCAGCCAGGCCAGTGTCGGTACTTGAGGGAGGTTCCCCGTGCTTTTGCACGGACCTAATTAAAGTAAACCTCGTCTTCCCATAGGCGTAGCCCCATTAACACCTTTCTAGACACCTAATGGGTTAGCTAATTGTAAACTGCAAAACTCTCCTGGGAGCAACTATTGCCCACAGTGGGATCGGGATCCAACCATCATATGGAAGGTATGCAATCTCATTGCAAATTTCAACTATTGAAATTCCCAATGTGGTTTTTACCCCTAGTACTCATGACCTTGGTTATGGTCAACAAATCACAAGCACTAGTCAAGTTCAACCCGTCATTTCTTGATTAATTAGACCCGTTCACATGACCCTTGGCTAAGGTCAACAAAGTCACATGCCCGTCCCAATTAATCTGCATCATTTGCATTGTAGGAAGATATCACTTAGCTACCGTACACTACGCCTTGGCTAAGGTCAACAAACGTAGCACGAATACTAAGTACTCTACTTCCTAAAATGACGGAGGGTTGCAGCTGATTTTTAAGAAAATCTTTAACGCTTTGAACTTGATATCGTCGTAGAATCAAATGGTTTTCAAAAGGAGTGGCTTGAGCTCCGCAGTTTTGAAATGTAGCTTTTTCATAAAGAGCCGAGTGGTTTTTAAATCCGATTCTACAACATCTTTTTAGGTTTATTTTCTTTACATTAATCATATTAATGTAGCCCCATCATTTAAGTCCTTAAGGCAATCACAGAAAAGAAACGAAAATACAACGTACGCTTATGTCATCCTCATTCGCCGCAATGTTCCGTTATGCACCGTTAGGTTACTTAACTAACGACATACCGGGACGGGACTAGTGCGGGTGTAAAACATAAGCAACGTCTACTATATATCTCATATATAATATATCATTCGTCTCAGATATCACAGCATAGTATACAGGCAGCAGAAACAAAGATATGATAATATAGGATATACAAGGACGTCCGTATTTAGTATTTAGCCAATAATAGAAAATACGGATTCCACAGTCGCGATGAATAGCCAAGCCCACACTCCTAGACCCCTACGAGAGCGGCAAGCGACCCTACCAATTCTGGAGTTTAGGAGACCCGGTCTCGACTTCTCGAGATGGCCTCCCACTGAACCCCAGAACCCGGTCACTTGTGCTCCCCTCCTTGGGTCTATCATAATGCGGAAAAGTAAATAATATACAACACTGGTGGCATCAGCCTCAACCCGGAAGTTCCCCAAATAAAAGAATATTACATTACATTTGAATTTTACATGAATGAAAAGAAAACTCTCATCTCATATAAAAAAAACCCCGGCTATTCGATCACGACAATCCTACATGTCAAATCTCAGTAACACATAATATCACATATCATCAACGTAAGTAAGTATGCGTACCCCGATTGTCGTTGATGTATAGAAACGAAACCGGCGATATGCGACATACTACACTTACGGTCACAGAAAAGAAAGTATAAAACTACAATATTTGGAATCCACAATAACTTTAGACATTGTAAATCCGAAATATCGCATACGTCGCATTTCATGCCTAACTATATGAATTCCATATATTGTATCACATTACAGATAAATAGACAGTATTAAACTTTCCGATCGAATAATCAAATACCCAAGATTTCCTAAATAGCTCAACACTTGAGCGGAGTTCAAAAATCCCAGAATGTATCACAGTACCAGTGGTCCAGCCGTAGAAGGGTCAAGCCAACGCCTCACATGTGGCACGCCGTACTGCCCCAAACCCTAAGATTTAGAGGCAGTTCAGACGGTCACATAATCGAGTTAAGGTTTGTGTTCTTCTAGAGGGTCCACCACATTACTTGCACGTATTTCCGAAAGATTCAAACTCGAGAAAAATTCAACACTTGAAAGTTTTTCGTGCCGGGAAAAAGTGAGTTAATGATATCCGTTTGAACATTTTAATACTTTCTAAATTACCCAAAAACAGCACGAAATTAAATTTTGCGATCGAATCAACGAATCCAAAATAATCCCCAGAACACTCAACACTTGAGTCAGATTAAAAATACCCAAAAATATGTACAAGCAGCTACTGACATTACTGTACAAAATCGATTCCATAAAGCTTCTGTATGGCCGCGGATCCGCGGCCCAAGCAAGGTTTGGCAGCGGTTCCGCGGCGATATGTACGGATCATGGTGTCGTTTTTTACAGTTATGCTTATATTTCCCTGCTGAATTTTTTAATTATTTTTAATTCAGGAAAAAACAAAGTTTTAAAAAATGTCCAGAGAAGGGTCTAATTCCGTATTTCGTGGTTCGATCGGAGTTTTAACTTCGCCTAAACGTCGCCTAAAGTTCTATCTTGGCTCTGATACCATAAAGGGTTTCCTACAGCACCACTACAAGGGTTTGGAGGCAACACACATGCAATATTTATAATTTTTATGGTGCTAAAGAAACTATCTTAAGGATCATGCTAGAAAATTTAGGGTAACATGACTTTAACATAAACACAAATAGTAAAAGCTAGGGTTTTGAAAGTAAAACCTTTGTATCTCCCTACGCTAGACACCTTGGCTACTTGAGCGTTGAAAAAAGGTTCGCTTGAGATCCTCTAGGTCCACGACGATCCACCCGGAGTCCTCTTTGTCCAAGCTTGAAGCTCCACTAGATCAAGAGAAGAAATGGAAGCTAACACTCTACACTAATGGGCAAGACTAGTGTAGAATGGTGATGTGGTTTGTTTTCTCACTTCAAAATCCTAACTTGGTGACTCTTTTGCTCACAAGAGAAAATTAGCGAGCAAGAGAGAAAGGAGGAAGAAGATGATGGCTTGTAAAGAGCTCAAGATAATGATAAACTTGAGAAAAAAATGAGAAATGAATATATATATATATTTTCACTTTCTCATTCTTAACCATAGTTATAAAATATCTAGATATTTAGTTTGGAACAAAAATGGCCATAGAAAATGAATCATGATTAAACCAAGGGGTTAGTGCAAGAATAAAATATTAAACCATGATAACAATTTCCATTTCATTTTTCTTTTTCCAAAAATAATATCCATATATTTTATAAATGGTGTGAGTCTTATATTGCCACCATCCACTATATTAACAACCATGATAGAATTATATATGCATGTATGTGTGCATGCACATCCTATGTGCATGAATGAGAATAAATGCATACATGCATGCATACAACAAAAAAACAAGAAAGGGTTTAAAGTGAGAAACTAATGGTCAATGATAAATCAACACTTGATTTAGCAAACCGGTCATATCGCATACGACCCGACCAAAAGCAAACTGCCCGACTAATATACGGTATCTCATACGCGCATTTTAATCGAGTCCACACGCATATCTCATATGCGCACCACATCGTTTCTCCTGGACTAGGCAACTGCATTGTGGGACTCTAAGACTCATCAATACGCCGGCAGTGGGTGATGATCATATCAAGCATCCCCAAACCGGAAGCGGTCAGCTAAATGTAACGGCCACCCGGGTATTGAGCGATCAGAAGAAAACAAGCGAACCTGTCACAACTCCCGTCGAGCCAACCGGCAACACTACCGTACAGTCCGGTCTCTTCGTCAGATATGCTGCATATCGAGTTTAGAGATGGTAACGTCGACCCCAATAACTCAATAAGTCATGCCGATGAATGGTTTATAACAGATCGAGAAACTACTGATAACACTTATCAGTAAATCTCAACAGCCCTGGCCAGGGACTTACTGATATAGCCAATCGAGCACAGCACAACATCCACTCCCAATACCGGGAGAGACGAAACCCCTCCTATTGCTCATCTCCTTCGTGTGTCTCGGGACTGTACCCAACGGCCACCTGTTTGCATGACTCAGTAGAGCCGTGGTAGGGTGGTAATCAAAGTACAGTGGGAGAACACACAAGGCTCTATGACGATCTCGGGTCTACAGACTAACCTGCACCAGTGTCACCTGGGAACTGCTATCCGACGATAGATATAATTCCATATAGGAGTTCTCGGTGAGTCCGTCCAGTGTACCCAGTCACCACTGAGCACCCGTATACGATCTCGATGTCAAACATCGATGAATGTGGGAACATCCATCGCCCATCATATGGGTCTAGTATCATATATACTAGTCCACTCTGGTATATCGATGCCCCGTCTCGATACACCTACGACTAGGGACATTTCAGGATATGCTTATAAACTACAGATGTCCCATTAGTATGATCTCTATCATAATCACAGTAGTCAAGCCTATATCCTCAGGGCTTTATCAACATGTGTGAATGAATAAAAGCATGATCAAATCAACATGTCAGATAAAGAAGAACCAGATAGCATACTATCATGTCGAGCAAGAATGTACACTGAATATATATATACATGTATAAATACATCCACTATCATATAATAGCCACTAGGGCATACATATATCCAACATAAACCATAGGCCGAATAGTTCAAGGATTCCTTTGTAAAATAGGACTAAGGGTTAACTTAGGCAAAACAATATTATCAAGCATATAGTAAATCATGTATATCCTTTATAATAACCCAATAATAACCAATAACCCAATGTAATAACAAGTCAGAATCTCGTCGAGTATCAAATTATGTTTGAGACGGCTCATATACACTTGAGCCGACTCGCAGGTCTTTCCCAACAATCATTTCCTCTCTGTCTTCATGAGAAGGCTCAGGACATGTCTGAGCCGGCTCGACCTTTCTCCTAAGAAAACAGAATGAAATAAAATACCTATCAAGTATATTTGAGCAAATACCGTACACACGTTCTAGGGTGTTACAAACATGCTGCTCCAAATTTTGACTATTAACCAAGATGTCATCAAAGTAGACTACCACAAACTTCCCAACAAAAGGTCAAAACTTGGTTCATGAGTTGCATAAAGGTACTTGGCGCATTAGACAACCCAAACGGTATAACAAGCCACTCATACAATCCATCTTTCATCCTAAAGGATTTCTTCCCCTCATCTCCTCGCCGAATCCTAATTTGGTGATACCTACTTATCAAGTCGATCCTTGAGATTACACTTGAACATGAAAGATTATCTAGCATATCATCGAGCCGAGGTATAGGGAATCAATATTTTACTGTGATTTTGTTGATAGCTCGGAAATCAATACACATTGCCAAGATCCATCTTTCTTTGGAACAAGCAATGCCGGCACCGCACAAGGACTCATGCTTTCCTTCAAGTATCTCTTTTGCATCAAATCCTCGACTTGTCATCGCAATTCTTCATGCTCCTTTGGTGTCATGCGATAAGCCGGTTTATTCGGTTAGACTGCTCCCGAAACAAGATCGATATGATGCTAAATATCCAGGCAAAGTGGCAACCCATCAGGTAAGTCTTCTGGCATGACATCTGAAAATTCTTTCAAAAAACCCTTTAAGATCGGTAGATAGCTTGGATGTTCTTTATTAGCCTCCAACACCATTAAAGTATACATCGCACCATTTTCTTCAGCCGCCTCCATAAACTCGGTATGACTAAAGAAATTATTAACTGATTTTTTGTTACGTACTCCTTCAATTTTCGACGTCCCCAAAGTAATCTTTACTCCATCCTTAATGAAAGAGTAAGTATTCGTATACCCAGCATGTACCACTCTTCGATCGAATTGCCATGGTCGACCAAATAGCAAGTGACACGCATCCATCGACACTATATCACACTATAAAGAATCCTGATAATTCTAGCCGATAGAAAAGAATACCAAACACTTCTCGGTGACCGATACTGTAATGACCCGGTTCTTTCTCACGGAAAAAAGTGCCACATGGAACAAAGTGCCACGCCAAGTGTCATGCCAAGGGGGCGGGGGCCACCTCTTGAATCTATGGGGGACACCACTTGAATCCGTGAGACCCACTATAGAACAATGGGGAATAATACATTCTGAAAAAGGATAGATCCAGAACTATAAATGAAATGATACCACTCTTCAATACAGAGGCGCCTTTTAAGTGAACCGGCACTACAGGAGATTGAGAACTCCGTAGTTAAGCGTGCTCGAGCCAGGGAAGTCTTGGGATAGGTGAACTCTTGGGAAGTAGCCCCTTCGGCCAGAGCGGACAATACTCTCTATATTGGGGGTGGGGCGTGACAGAATGGTATCAAAGCCGGTCCCTCAATAGTTATAGGTCTGTCGTTCGAGGACGAACCATTGCTCAAAGGTAGGGAGAATGTCAGGACCCGGTTCTTGCTCACGGAACAAAGTGTCATGCCAAGGGGACGGGGGCCACCTCTTGAATCCATGGGGGCCACCTCTTGAATCCGTGAGACCCACTATAGAACAAAGGGAATAATACATTCCGAAAGAGTCGCCTTTTAAGTGAACCGACACTATAGGAGATTGAAAACTCCGTAGTTAAGCGTGCTCGAGCCAGGGAAGTTCTGGGATGAGTGAGCTCCTGGAAAGTGGCCCCTGGTCGGGTCCAGTTAGCCCCGAAGGACAAAACCATTCGGTTTCGGCCAAAGCAGACAATACTCTCTGTATTAGGGGTGGGGCATGACAGAATAAAAGCGGAACATGAAAGAGCCAACCATGCTCCCTGTGGATAGGAATCATCCCTTCACAGTCACATTAGGACTATCTATAAGATATCAAGATCGGAAAATATAAAATCTATCTAGTACATGTCCATTTGCCAAAATAAAAGAGTCAAGAAAATATATAAGCGGAAGCGATAGTAATATCCAATAAACAACATCTGGAAATACGTCCCAATATGAGCTCACATCAAGAAATAAAAGTGCGGAAAAATAAGCTAAGAGTATAAAATCTAAACATCTCTAAACCATACATAATCAATTCCTCACTGCTCGGCTTGACGGCTAAAGTACTCCTGTTCAGCATGCGATAGAAATAGAGAAACCGGGACATGAAAAACCCATACGCCAGTGCGTCATAATAGCAAAACAATATTAATAACCAGGATGTAACAACATATGTAAACATGAATATAAAGAATAGCACAGATATGAACAGTGAGGTATGTATGTGTATGTGAAGTGCGATGAGTAACCTAAAACTGTGCTACTAGGTTATCTACTCTAAATTCTTTGAAATTAATTTAATGGAATCATCGATATAACTCAATAATATCCCGTGCATGCCCGGGACCATGGTCAAGACTCTCGGGCTGATTCCGAGACGTGCCGCTAAGCAGTAAACATGTAACATGTACAGACCAATGATGTCAGCAGCAGCATCCCGGGGCTGGCCTAGCCCGTAAAGACTGATCCGTATAAGTATCGAACTGTTGAGTTACAAGTCAGGTTTCATCATTGATTTCCTCTTACCCCCAAGGTTATGTGTTCAAGTCAGGTATTTATGATATGAATCTAATACCAACACAGGATCAAGCAGGTACAGTTTTTGTCTATGTAGACAAAAGGTTACGTCCGCCAGGACAACAAGTCAGGATTATCGGCATTAGTAACAAGATCAAAGTATCAAGTCAAGTAGTGTGTCAGGACATGTCATGTGGTGCATATATATCAAAAAGATACCCAAATGTGAAACTCTAACGAATATCTGACACGGTAAGCACTACGTATACCAGGATGTATATGTGTCTATCTGTAATAACCTATTATACTCTTGTCCATCTACCTCAGTACTTTTTAACTTGATGAATATTTAGATTTGCTCACATATTTTCATGCGACCGTTAATACTTCTTGAGGTACTAACCGACCGATTACTCATGTGCTTGGTGATTAGGTGATAATATTTTCTCGTCTTGCACCACCTAAGGCTTAGCAGTGACTCCCAGACCAGTTGGCCTTAGGGCACTAGGTGATGAAGCACCCTCGCTATATTTTTTTATTGCTGCCTTGGCGATAACAAAACCAGTGTTCATTTTTCTTTTCACCATTTTTATATTTTTCTTCATTTATTATTTCCTTCATACTTTGGCTTTTAGACAAGAGCATTTCAAGGTATCCTCTACTATCCCGAGTTTCAAGACGTGTGTAAGTGCATATAGTAGGGTATCAACATTCAAATGTTTGGCTTCCAGAATAAAAATTATTTTTCAGACTTATTTTTATCCTCAGATTAGTGACTTCCTTCATCTTACTGACCCTTGGGACAACAACTCATAACTAATTTTCTTGGTTTTCTTAAACTATTCATATCTTTTGGATGTAATTTTTCACACTCTACTCTTTTGTTATAAAAAAAAAATTTAATGCCTAGTGTCAAAGATAATTCAGTGAATACAAACCTCCTCCCCAAACCTGTTTTCAGCAGTGTCCTCACTGATGTAGCCTTTTGAGAACAAGGACCTGTATACTAGGGGAGAGATACAAGGGGTAAAATAATAGTTAAATGAAAACTACCCCCAAACTTGTTCTTTGGCACGCACAGATATTAAATCCATTTTCACTCATCTCCATTCTTAAAATGAGAAAATGTTACAAAAACATGGAGGTGAGGCGGAGGAAATTTAGTTTTGATAAAGCGGCTCCTGTAAAAACAGGAGCTCCTCCGCGGGGTCAGCAGAAAAATACGGTTTTTATCTATGCCCATTTACTTTAAAAATTGAACCGTTTTTCAAGTTTTCAACTTCAACTGCCCCGTGCGGGTGTACATACCGCACCACAAAAGGTCCTTTCCAACGAGATTTAAGCTTACCCGGATGAAGATGGAGACGGGAATCGTAAAGAAGGACTTGTTGCCCCGATGTGAAGGTTTTTCTAAAAATATTTTTATCGTGGAACACTTTAGTCCTGTTCTTTACTATCACCGCATTATCGTAAGCTTCATCGCGGAGTTCGCTTAGCTCATTCAATTGCAGCTTCCGATAGTTGCCTGCATGACCAAGATCAAAATTAAGCTCTTTAATAGCCCACATTGCTTTATGTTCGATCTCGACAGGAAGGTGGCATGCCTTCCCAAACACAAGGCGGTATGGAGACATACCAAGATCGGTCTTATAAGCGGTGTGGAATTCCCAAAGAGCATCCGTCAATTTGGTTGACCAATCTTTACGGTTTTTCGAAACCGTCTTCTCCAATATCTGTTTGGTCTGCCTACTTGAGATCTCAGCCTGCCCGCTTGTTTGGGGTTGATAGGGCATAGAAAGCTTGTGAGTGATTGAATATTTCCGCATCAAGGCCTCGAAAGACCGATTGCAGAAATGTGTCCCGTTGTCGCTAATTATAGCGCGAGGGTGTCCGAATCGCGAAAAGATATTTTCTTTAAGGAACTTAATGACAACTTTGTTGTCATTAGTGCGACATGGTATAGCTTCCACCCATTTCGAGACATAATCAACCGCTAACAAGATATATAGATTCCCAAAGGAGTTGGGAAAAGGGCCCATAAAATCAATACCCCACACATCGAATATTTCCACAACCAATATAGGTTGGAGCGGCATCTCGTTCCTTCGTGAAATCCGACCCAAATGCTGACATCGCGGACAAGTTTTGCAATGTTCATATGCATCTTTAAAAAATGTTGGCCAATAAATGCCACATTGCAAAACTTTCTCCGCCGTTTTTTGAGGACCAAAATGACCGCCGCATGCCTGATCATGACAAAATGATAAAACGCTCTTGAATTCATCGTTAAGGACACACCTGCGAATGATTTGATCGGAACAATACTTGAATAGGTAAGGTTCATCCCAGTAAAAATATTTTACTTGGGATAGAAATCGAAGTTTGTCTTGTTTCGACCAATCGCTAGGAATAAGTCCCGTTGCAAGATAGTTCACGATATCCACGAACCAAGGTTCGTAGGATACAGTCAAGAGCTGTTCGTCAGGAAATGAGTCATTTATCGGCACGGTCAAAGTTGGTGAAGAAGTGATGCGTGAAAGATGGTCTGCTACAACGTTTTCACATCCACTCTTGTCTCGGATGACAAGATCAAATTCTTGTAACAATAGGATCCAACGTATTAGCCTGGCATTTGCATCCTTCTTCGATAAAAGATGTCGTAGGGCGGAGTGATCTGTGTAAACCACAATAGGCGAGCCAATCAAGTAGGGCCTAAATTTCTCTAATGCAAATACAACTGCCAAGAGTTCTTTCTCGGTAGTTGTGTAATTTATTTGTGCATCATTCAAGGTCCTACTTGCATAGTAAATTATATGTGGCATCTTATCAATATGCCGTCCTAAGACAGCACCAATAGCAAAATCTGATGCGTCACACATAAGCTCGAACGGGTGGTTCCAATCCAGAGATGATAGAACGGGGGCTGTAGTGAGCGATCTTTTTAGCGATTCAAAAGCAGTCTCACAATCCGAATCGAAGTGAAAAGTAGTGTCCTTGGCCAATGAAGGGTTAAGGGTCTAGCAATTTTGCTAAAGTGCTTAATAAATCTCCTATAAAATCCTGCATGGCCAAGGAAAGATCGTATATCTTTGACGCAGTTGGGACGAGGGAGGTTTTGAATGACATCTATTTCAGCTTTGTCAACCTCAATGCCTTTTCGTGAAATTATATGTCCAAATACAATACCTTCTTGGACCATAAAATGACATTTTTCCCAATTCAAAGTCAAGTTCTTATCCTTACAGCGTGTAAGAACCGCGTCAAGATTACGAAGGCAGTCCTCAAAGGAGTCCCAAAAAATGGAGAAATCGTCCATAAAAATTTCCAGAAAATTCTCCACCATATCTGAAAATACCCCCATCATGCACCGCTGAAATGTAGCGAGAGCGTTGCATAACCCAAAGGGCGTGCGTCTATAAGTAAAAGTTCCGAAAGGACAAGTAAAAGTGGTTTTATCTTGATCCTTTTCGGCGATGGGGACCTGATTAGAGCCAGAGTATCCGTCCAAGAAACAGTAGTATTCGTGTCCTGCTAATCGTTCTAACATCTGGTCAATGAAAGGTAGAGGGAAGTGATCTTTCCTCGTCGCAGCATTGAGTTTCCTGTAATCAATACATACGCGCCACCCAGTTTGGGTGCGTGTTTGGATTAACTCATTAGGCTCATTAGTGATGACCGTGATGCCAGACTTTTTAGGGACCACATGAATTGGACTTACCCATTGGCTATCAGATATGGGGTAAATTATTCCACTATCAAGACACTTGACGATTTCTTTCTTTACCGTCTCCTTCATAACGGGATTTAACCATCTTGGTGGGTCTCGGGTTGGTTTGTCTTCATCCATCAGATGTATGTTATGTTCAACAATTAAGGGACTAATCCCTTTGATGTCGGCCATTGTCCAACCAAATGCTTGCCGATTCGATCTCAACACTGCCAAAAGTGCATTCTCTTGCTCTAAGGCTAGAGAAGCGGATATAATCACTGGCAAAGTTTCATTCTCTCCTAAATATGCATATTTAAGATGAGAAGGTAGTGGTTTGAGATCAAGAATCGGCGGAGAGACAATAGAAGGTGGGGTAAGGGAATGATATTCGGACTCCCCAAGAGCTTCAAAACTTGCATAAGATATTGACTCGGAAAGTGCTGCTGACTTTTGCAACGAGTCAACGGGTTTAATCTCAAGGTCAGACTCATTGAACATATCCTCACTATGAAGTGGTGCAAGATCAAACGATGTCTCATTAGTGTTGTTGAGAACATCAAAGCAAAATTCCTCATCCATGCAGCTTTCGGAAGCTATCTTGTGGATGGAACAAACATCCAGCAAATGAGCAGAAGGTTCTGATGGCTGAATTCCTAGCTTGTAAATATTAAGCTCAATTGTCATTTTCCCGAAGGATAAGTTCGTAGAATCGTTACGACAATTAATTACAGCGTTAGAAGTTGCTAGGAAGGGTCGACCAAGTATCACCGGGATTTGATTGCGTGGGTTTTCCACAGGTTGTGTATCTAAAAAAATAAAGTCCACGGGAAATATGAATTCCCCGAATTTAATTAACACATCCTCTAGTTCACCCCGAGGTTTGGTGATCGATCGGTCTGCCATCTGGAGAGTACAATGGGCAGGTTTCAACTCTCCAATTCCTAACTGCTCGTATACTGAATAAGGAAGCAAGTTAACGCTAGCGCCTAGATCGAGTAAAGCACGATTAATAGTTTTAGCCCCAATAGAAATAGAGATTGGAGGACAGCCGGGGTCCTTACGTTTCTTTGGTATTTGTTGGGTAAAAGCGGTGCTAACATTACTCGTCATGAAAACCTTCTTAGGCACTTGAGTTTTTCTCTTCCTAGTGCACAAGTCTTTAAGGATTCTTGCATAAGATGGGACTTGTTGAATAGCATCTAGGAGAGGAATATTCACGCTAACTTGCTTAAACATTTCCATAATTTTCTCCATTTGCGGGTTAGGTATGTTGGCCCTTAATCTGTTTGGAAATGGAGCACGATCAATAAGTTTTGGGTCCAACGTTTGTGGAGAAGACTGTGGGGACGGATTCGATCCCAAAATTGGAGTGGGAATCGACTTAGATAGATTTGGTGAAATGTTCGAGCCTTAGGGAAAACGGAGAATAGGCTCGGATGAAGGTGGGAGACTAGACGAATTAGGAGAAGAAGAAGAAGAAGAAGCTGGGGTATCAATGGTGTCACTAACATCAAATTGCTCACCCACTCGGTTATTCAGCACTCTCCCCGATCTCAACGTAGTAACGGCATTCACATTATGATTTTGTAAATGGCCAGGATTCGGTAGGGGTTGAGATGGGAGTTTCCCTTTTTCTCTCGCACTCATTGCGGCGTTCAACTATGCAATTTGGTTTTCTATTGGGAGGCAGAGTTTTTCTGTATGGTATCAATAGAAGACTTCATCTCAGCCGACAATTGCATGGAATGTTTCATGAAAAAATCGAAAGTTTGCGCTAGTGAAGAATTGTCAGTACCGGCCACTTGTGGTGTAGAAATGTTGGCCGGATTTTGGAAATTTTGTGACTGAAAGGGGAGCTGACTTTGTGGTTGTGGTTGTTGTGGAGGAGGTCTTTGATAATTGCTTTGTTGGTTTTGGTTCCAAGCAAAGTTAGGATGATTCCTCCATCCTTGATTGTACGTGGAAGAATAAGGATCGTTTCTAGGTCGCTGCTGAAAAGCAGCATTAGTTTGCTCGTGGCCTTGAAACGGTGCATTCATAGGACATTCTTCCGTTAAGTGTGAAGGATCTGAACAGCAACCACAGACGGTTTTGGGAAGCGTAACCTGATTTAGGGAGACTGATGAGAATCTGTTCTCAATAGCGTCGAGTTTCTTCTGCATCGCTGCCATTTCGGCTTTCACTGCGATGGAAACATCGAGCTGGTGAACACCTCCCCTAGATGAAGGTGGTCTTACGCTTTCCCACTGCAAAATGTTTTCAGCGAGGTCTTCCAGATACTTCCAAGCTTCACCGTCATCTTTAGACATAAAATTGCATTGACACATTGTTTCAAGCATCTGCTTTGTCGCTGTATTAATGTCCTCATATATAATTCGACATAAATCTCATCTATTGATTCCATGATGAGTACATTGGACAAGCAGATCCTTGAAACGTTCAAAGCACTTCCAAAAGGGTTCATTGGGAAGCTGGGTGAACTGGTTGATCTCGCTCCTAACACGGGCAGTCTTATGGTTTGGGTAAAACTTCTTAAGAAATGCTATGACGAATTCATACCAATTAGTGATAGAGTGTGCGGCAGTATTGTAAAGCCATTTTTCTGCCAAGTCGCATAGTGTGAATGGGAGAAGACGCAAACGTATAGCATCGACAGTCAACTGTGAAGTACCCATCATTGCGCATACGTTCTCGAATTTGGTGATGAAAACATACGCGTCTTCCGACTCAAGCCCGTGAAATTTGGGCAGCAGATTGATGTAGTGGGGTTTAATTTTGAAATTATCCCCGTTAGCTGGTGGAAGAGATAGACAAGTGGGAAGAGGACCACGGATAGGATAGCATCTCTCTTGGAGAGAGATGCGAGGTGGATTCTGCACACCTACGGGCGGTGGCAGCGTGGCGTTATAATCTGATGGAGTGTCGTACATCTCGGTCGTGGTGTGTGGTGGGGGAAAAGAAGATGAAGAAGTACCGACTTCGGCGTCGATAGTAGGAACGCGGAAAAGATGGGCACTAGAATCCCGTAACCAGCCAAGCATGCACTAAGCGGGTTTAGTGCAAGTGGCAGTGTGTGTGTGATTTAAAATTGGTTTGTTTTGAAAAAGTGGACTCAAATCACTCTACAATGCACAAGCAACCCTAGAACTAAGGTCACCTAAGTCCAGTCTCTAGACCGCTCCTAGACTTCCAAAGGACAAGCCGTAGGATCAATCCTCTACCACCTCTTTACTACTCTTGTGGCCAGGTAAGTGCCAGGTAAGTGGGAGGTATCCGCTATAAGAATCACCGAAAATAGCGGGCCTAATTAAGTAAACCACTTGCCTTAGAAACACTTGCCTAGGCACCACAAAAGTAATGCGGATAAGCGATAGATTACCCACGATCTTCCTCTGTCCTTAATGAGCGCGGCAGTCCTTAGAGTCTGGTCTAGATATTTTTTAAATTATTGTAGGGTTGATGCAGATACTCGGTTTGTGATTTGTGGGGCTTAAGAAGGGTGATGAAATCCCCACCTAATCTGGATATGGTCTTTGCCCCTTAAAGTCCGTATTAAAATATGCAAAACAAAACCAATCACAAAACTTTTGCAAAAAGATTTTTGAGCGGCGCTATTTTGCAAAGAATCCTGCAGAAAATAGATTTTATTGGATTTGAGAGGAGAGAGAAGGAGTTGATAAAGATACCAGAGAAGTGTGAACCCTAGATCCCCCAATTGCACCATGCTTCCGCCGCAGATGCTGTCCTTTGTCGCGGTTCCGCCGCAGGAGAGAAAGATCTATTGCTGAAATTTTAGGATAGATCCCCCAATGGTAACTTTTAATTCACAGAAGGGCACAGAATCTACTTTGCCGCGGTTCCGCCGCAGGAGAGAAGGATCTATTGCTGAAATTTTTTCTGTGCCCTTCTGTGAATTAAAAGTTACCATTGGGGGATCTATCCAAAAAGTTCCGCCGCAGGAGAGAAGGATCCAGTAGTTAGAAATAATAAGGGGGCTTGTAGGGTTCGTTAGGATTTAGTAGTTATGGACGATTAATTAAAAGTTACCATTTTTATCCTTTAATAGATTTAAAACTAGAATGACGGTGATGCGTGTAGATTAGGGTTTCTGGAGGGAAAAGAAATCCCACTCTTAACCCTTATCTCGACACGGAACTCCGTTCATATCTAGCCTTTACCAAAACAATCATTAATCTAATCTCTAATCGCGGTTGGAACTAACAAAGAATTGTTAGCGCGCCCAATTAGGATGCTAATGATTGTTTTGATAAAGTTCATAAACTTTATAGGACTTAAAAAGGGTTTAGAGATGTTCACATCCATTAGCCTACCCTAATCCTACGAACCCTAACAAGCGGAGAATTACTCGCGCGTGTTGGGAGAAAAAGAGATGGAGAGAAAATGCATAATTAAACTACGAAGAAATAGAATAAGAAAAAGAAAGCTACCTTTATTAATCAACAATATTCATTACACTTTGATTCCTTAGAAAATGATTACAAAGACTAGTTTGCTTCTCGATCTCTTCCAAGGAGGTAGACGAACAGTTGATGATCAGCCTGGATGCATGAGCTGTCTTGGACTTCGTGATCTCGTCGGCTTGATGCTTTTTCCAAGAGGCTCTCGGTCTTTATTTATAATCCCAAAGCCATAAAATTAGCTTCAAAATTAGGAAGATAACAGTATAGATTCACCCCCAAAAAGCGCAGCCTCTATCTCTTCTATCATACCGCGGATCGGCGGCCCAAGGCGGGGTATGGCCGCGGATCCGCGGCCATATGATCTCGGTCGTTCATCATTTTCTTGGGGCTCTGTCTTCGTGAGATTTGGCGATCCTTAGAACCTTTGTAACATGAAAATCTTCTCATTGTTGCTGCCAGACTTGGTCTCCAAGTTTTGCTTTCTTCATTAGGCAAGTTTCCTTTAACAACTTGATTTTTTAGAAAATTCTGCACAACAACTTGGAAAAATTCTGCACAACAATTTAAATAATATTTAGTAGACTTTGTTCTACTAGGATTTGGTCAATGATATTATTTGCATACATTTTCCTACCAAATGCTAATTATAATATATCAACACATGGAAAATAGTATTTTTACACATAAACCCTCATATGTATGATATATTATAATAAAGACTTTTTTTAATATGAAAATGGTAGGAAAAATGTAATAACAAATGTGCAGTTTTATCAACTGAACAACTATCTATAAGATATCAAGATCGGTAAATATAAAATCTATCTAGTACATGTCCATTTGCCAAAATAAAAGAGTCAAGAAAATATATAAGCGGAAACGATAGTAATATCTAATAAACAACATATTAAAATACGTCCCAATATGAGCTCACATCAAGAAATAAAAGTGCGGAAAAATAAGCTAAGAGTATAAAATCTAAACATCTCTAAACCATACATAATCAATTCCTCACTGCCCGGCTTGACGGCTAAAGTACTCCTGTTCAGCATGCGATAGAAATAGAGAAACCGGGACATGCAAAATCCATACGCCAGTGCGTCATAATATTAAAACAATATTAATAACCAGGATGTAACAATATATGTAAACATGAATATAAAGAATAACACAGATATGAACGGTGAGGTATGTATGTGTATGTAAAGTGCGATGAGTAACCTAAAACTGTGTTACTAGGTTATCTACTCTAAATTCCTTGAAATTAATTTATTGGAACCGTCGATATAACTCAATAATATCCCGTGCATGCCCGGGACCATGGTCAAGACTCTCGGGCTGATTCCGAGACGTGCCGCTAAGCAGTAAACATGTAACATGTACAGACCAATGATGTCAGCAGCAGCATCCCGGGGCTGGCCTAGCCCGTAAAGACTGATCCGTATAAGTATCGAACTGTTGAGTTACAAGTCAGGTTTCATCATTGATTTCCTCTTACCCCCAAGGTTATGTGTTCAAGTCAGGTATTTATGATATGAATCTAATACCAACACAGGATCAAGCAGGTATAGTTTTTGTCTATGTAGACAAAAGGTTACGTCCGCCAGGACAACAAGTCAGGATTGTCGGCATTAGTAACAAGATCAAAGTATCAAGTCAAGTAGTGTGTCAGGACATGTCATGTGGTGCATATATATCAAAAAGATACCCAAATGTGAAACTGTAACAAATATCAGACACGGTAAGCACTACGGATACCAGGATTTATATGTGTCTATCTGTAATAACCTATTATATATATCCATGACTATGTATGATGCAAGCTCGATAACATGGTGCACTAATATAGAAGTAACATGATATAATGAAGTTCCGGCATACAACTAGATATGCAATTGACAGTACGGATACGAACGGATATCGAAAAACGGTAAAACTATAACATTTGATGCACAATACCACACATGTATTATTTTTATTCATATATAAATAGATATACTATAACATAGCATGTTGCAAGATAAACTTTCCTGATCGGATCTCACGTCAGGATACGTATGTCACGTTTGGCGTTGGGTAAACGTTGCGATGCACATACACACGTACAGGCCTGGACCTGGCTAATCCAAGACGTGACCACACTGGATAATAACGACGACTGGGTCGTTCGGATCGTCGGCGACGTGCGCGACTCCGGCGATAGCCGGAAAACAGAAAAGAAAAGAGAAAGAAAGAAGAAGAGAAAAGAGAAGGGGTTTTGTGGATGCTCTGGGTTGTGGGGACAAAGAGGGAAGTGATGATGATGATAGGTAGTCGACGGCGAGGGCTACGTCGGCAGTGGGTTTATTGGGTTGGTTGGGTGCTCGGGTTCTTGGTTGCAGGGCTTGTAGTGTCGGGGTCTGCAGGGAGATGAGGAGAAGGATGGGTGACGACGACGAAGTCGGAGGTCTTCGGCGATGAGAGGTGCCAGCGTCGGGGTTCTTAGGCTCGTGGGTATGGGTTCTCGGGTGAAGTTGTTGGGGTCATGGTGGTGGCATTGTGGTGTCGGGGGTTTGCAGGGAGGTGAGGAGAAGGAGGAAGTGGTGGTGAGGTCGTGGTGAGGTCGACGAGGCGGTGAGGTGATCGGTGGTGGAGGCAAGGGAGTTTCTGACGTTAGGTTCTTGGGTTGTTGAGGGTTGCTGGGTGCTCGGGAGTTGTGGGAAGGGAGAGGAGGTGGAATGGTGGTCGAGGGTAAGGAGATGGTGAGGTTGGGATGGTCGTGGGGAGGTCAGCGACGAGGTCTAGGACTCGGGCATGGGTTTCTCGCAGCGAGGACGAGGGAAAGAAGAAAGACAAGGAGAGAGAGGTAAAGTGTATTAGGTTATATTATATATATATATATATATATATATATATATATATATATATATATATATAAGAAAGAGAAAGAGAGAGGTAGGTGAGAGAGATAGGGTGAGTAGAGAGAGAGACGGTGAGAATATATTATTTAGTTAAATATATATATTAAATATATATATATATGAACTTTTTATATATAAAATATTATAATATATTTTTCTAGGATTTATAGCTAATATCAAATATACTCCGAAAAATACCCCGATTCTGTCTAAAAATCTAGTTTTAAAATATGAATAATAAACGTGTCAGTTAAAATTATAATGCGACATCCAGTTAGGTAAAATGCATACCCCAATGAACGGATACACGTAAAAATACGTAGCGATCCAAATGAGTCTGTTTCATCAAACTGGACATTAGCACGATATATGGATGCACTCATAAGATATGGGGTATGATAACAGGCCATGCTAGACATTAAAAATATTATACTTTGTTATAATTTGTATTATCTGAAAGAAATGCATATGCAACATATCATATAAGTGTAATATCAAATCTAAATGAGCATGGATTTTTCGTACTTGTAAGGATATGTCGTAATCTAAAACCAAGACGGGTTCCAAGCATGCGGTTCGGGTTGGATGCTAACCATAGACACCAAAGCACTATCTGCACCCAAAACAAATAACAATCAAGAAATAGTCATAAGATTAGAAAACACTCAAATCGAATATGGTATAAATGAACCAGGGTGTTACATTATACCCAACTACAAAAAAATTTCATCCTCGAAATTTCCAGAACAAGAAAAGACAAGAAAACATGAATCTAAGAAAATAGGTGTGGAAAATTCTGTCGAATCCCGTCTTCACTTTCCCAAGTTGATTCTCCGTGCGAACAATTCCCTTATGAAACAAGTACTAGAGGGATAACCTTGTTTTTGAGGACCTTTACTCTTCGATCTATAATCGCCATCGGTCTTCTTCGTATGTCAAGTCCCCTCTTACTGTTAGGTCCGAGTGATCTAGGACGTGCGTCTCATCTCGAACATACTTACGGAGTTGAGATACATGAAACACGTCGTGAACACTCACCAAGGATGGTGGTAAAGTCAATCGATAAACTACTTCTCCAACGCGTTCAATAATACTGAAAGGCCCCACGAATCGAGGACTAAGCTTACCTCGACTACCAAATCGATTCACTCCTCTGGTCGGTGATATTGTTTCCCCAGTCAGAGCAAAACTCTGTTTGAATTTCAAAAATTCAAAAATTGAAGCAACGCTTCAGATTCCTTGCGCTGCGCGCAACGCGCCACGTGTCAAAAGCTGACACGCCAGCGCAGCGCCCAAGGCAGCGCATCCAATCAGAGCAAGGCTCAATTTAAAATGAAAATAAAGGAAGCAACGCTTCAGCTGAGCTGCGCTCTGCGCTGCGCGACACGTGGCAGCGCAGTGGCGCTGCGCTCTGCGCTGCGCGACACGTGGCAGCGCAGTGGTGCAGCGCTCTGTGCTGCGCGATACGTGGCAGCGCAGTTGTGCTGCGCTCTGCGCCAGCGCAGTTGCTCTGCGCCTGCGCAGTTACGCTGCGCGACACATGTCAAGCGCAGGTGCGCTTGCGCCAACTGTGCCAGCACTAAAACAAAATTAAAATTCTAGAAAGATCTTTCTGATCTTGTTAAAACAAGAAGATTATCTTCTGTAAAACAGAAGCCCTTGGATCAAAGATCCAACAGTGGGGAAAAATCCTTAAATCACTCAGAGAAAGATCTCTTTAACTGATTTAAAAAATCAAATGGTACTATAAAAAGCCCCCTAGACTCCAAGTCTAGGGCACAATTTTGAGCACACAGAGAATTCACAGAGCTCTTCTAAGAACTTTGAGAAGAATTCAGAAAAAAAAAAGGTAAAACCTTTAGAAAAAGAAGAATTTTCTTCTGAAAAGATCAATGATCTAAGAACAAGATCTCTTCAATAAAAAAGGATAATATTAAAAAAAAGAAGTAATTTACTTCTTCATTAGATCTTTCTGATCTACATAAAGGCATTGCCTTTTGATGAACCATTAGTTCTGGAATCTTAAAAGATTCTCTTCTTTGATCCAAAATTGGATTAAGATATTGAACAGTGCCCTGCACTTGAAAGAATTGCACTGTTGCGCTCTTGGGTTGGCGTAAGCCATCAGAGAGCGCCACGTGTCAGCAGCGCAACAGCGCAGTGCACTGCGCTAGCAGACTTGCGCTCACCAGAGCGCGCCACGTGTCAGCAGCACAACAGCGCAGCGCACTGCGCTAGCAGACTTACGCTCACCAGAGCGTGACACGTGTCAGCTCCATATGGACTTGCGCCTTGCGCTCCTCAATTAGCACAAAGCGCCTGACAAGCCATGTGGCGCTCTGTCAGACTAATTAATGCAGCGCATTATTAAAGGGCAGGGCCCAATTAAAAGGTCCAATGGACCAAAACAAATACTCTGCATTATAAAAAAAAAGGAACAGAGCCCCATTTAAAAGGCCTAACATGCCAGAATAAAATGCAATGCAGAGCCCAAACAAAGGTCTGTAAGACCAAAACAGATGTTGTGCATCATTTAAAAAGGGCAAAACCCAAATAAAGGTCTAATAGACCAAACAAAATGCCATGCATTATTAAACAAGGGCAGAGCCCAATCAAAGGCCTAACAGGCCAGACAAATAAAAATTGTTGAATATTCTCAACTGGACTTAGCCCAATACTGGCCGTAAGTCTTCAAATTAAATTGAGCTGATCACAACTGCTCTCCCAAATCAATTTACACCCGGTTCAAGGGTACATCTCTGAACTCCTCTGATATTTGTCGTTATAATTTTTCAACGTCGTCAGAGAGGTGACGGGTCCCGACAACCATACATTGCTACGGACTGTGGGGTCCTTAAAATCATGGACCGAAATGTCCTTAAACTAATATTCGTCCCCAAAAATGGGAATGTTGGACCGAAATGTCCTTAAACTAATATTCGTCCTCGAAATGGGAATGTTGGACCGAAATGTCCTTAAACTAATATTCGTCCTCTAAATGGGAATGTTGGACCGAAATGTCCTTAAACTAATATTCGTCCTCAAAATGGGAATGTTGGACCACCATGTCCCTAAACTGGCAATCGACCGTAATGTCTCTAAACTAAACAATGGAGTCCAAATGCTCTCTTGTTGGATCTAAACGATCCCGTTAAGTCGATCTTAGTCTCAAATTAGACTAACGAGTCCTTAACAAAAGCCTCAAATATGGCTAACGTATCCTTAAACCAAAACCCCAAATCCAAATCTAAGAATATACGGATTTGGACTAATCCACGTCCTACGGGCGACAACAAAAATTAGTCTCCGTATACAATCCACGAGCAACCACAAACAAAACAAACACCCACGACACGAAGTGAAATTCTGGAGAATGAGAAAGTTGCTACCGCGGTGCGGTAGCGTAATTAACTGTAGGGGCTTGCGCCTGCAGTGAAGAGCGTCCCCACAATCAAAAACTCCTCCAGCGAGGGGGAATCTGACGAAGTCTGCTACATCGGCCTCATCCGTCTAAACCTCCGATACACGGTGCCATAAATCAACTTGGCATCTTTGGAGTGGTGGACGGATAATACCAAATAGCATCTGCCCCGAATCTCACGCTAGACGCCCATGTCTTGGCCACCATTCGGAGGGGAATAGATTCTGGCACGCCCGGTGGGACCTTTTCCTCTTTCCACTCCACACTTCGTATGTTGTCTTCACGAACGAATCGCGGTTTGTTAATGGTTGCCCTCGGGTTTCAAGTTACTAAGATTTGGTCTCTTGCTTGGCACAGAAATCAAATAGCAATGGCGTCCAACTGCTCAAACTGCTCCAAATGAAAATGCAACCGACGCTCCGCCTCACCTGGAGGTGTAGCCTTTGGACCGCAGGCTGCTTCCTTGTTCACTATGCCTGTGGAGCAAGTGACTCAGGCTACCACCGGTCTGTTCTTTGGGACCATGCTCCCACCAGTGAATATTAACGTCCCAATGCCCGTACCGGAAGCTTCAAAGAAGTCGGTCTTCGATCGACTTGCTACTCCTACGGCCCCTCTCAACGGGTCGTCCAATTCTTCAGTCTTCACCAGGCTGAGCTCGAGCACCAAAGGGCCTATCAAGAAGCCCATAACACCAGAAGTGGCCATCCCAAAAAAGATAGCTGCTCCTGAAGTCGTCAAGGCGGCTTCTCCTCCCAGAGGGTCGGTCTTCGCGAGACTGACTGCTCTCGTTCCCACTCCCGCTCAGAAATCTGTTTTTGACCGGTTGGACGTAGCTTCTCAAAGAACGTCAGTCTTCAAGAGGCTGACACCGGCAATAGCCCCTCACCTGAACATGGGGCAACATAAAGCCGTCGCTGAACCAATCCCAACAACCCGTCACGCCCGACGTCGCCACTGGCGCCGGATAAGGAAGGCTGGGGGCAACTCCCCCTCTGGGATAACTCCACCAGCTCCAACGGTGGAAGTTAATGCTGTTGTTCCAACCGGGAACAGCTTTGAGCTACTGAACAAGGTGCGCGGGAACTCTCCTACCGTCGTGCTCAAAAGATCTCCTCCACCGGTAGAGACCGCCGTGGAAGCAAAACCAGAAAAGCCGGAGCAGTCTCCTCAACGACTGTCCTCAAGGATCTACAAGACTTGGCGACGAGTGCGAGAATCGGTGATTGATCCGAATTTCTCTCACCAGCATAAGAAGTCGAAAGGTCGGCAGGAAGAAAATCCCTCTGTCAAGCAACAAAAGACAACGACCACCTGGGTGCCCAAAGCAAAGGCCCCCTCAACTTCATCAGCTCAAAAGAAAAGAAGACCGGAGACAGTTCCCACACCTGCGGCGAACGTCGTAGGCAGTGAACCCAAATGCCCTAAGTCCAGGGCATTGTGGTACACACCGTCTACATGGCGTCCGGGAAAGAGGACAGCCGTACATCCACATGTCATAGACCGCTTACGCGGTCGGTGACTAAAGCTCAGGAGTAGCAGCAGAAGCTCCAAGAAATGATGAATGCGATGGCCGCACTCACTGGGCCAAAAGAAAGCCCTGAAGCGTCCTCGGATCAACGCCAGGAGCAAGAAACTGACGCCGAGTTCCTTCGCAGGATACTGGAAAAGAAGGACAAAGAGGCTGCAGAACAAGCAGCCAATATAAAACGAATGGCCCTTCTGTTCCTGGACATGGTGGGTATGATGATCCAGCAAGATCCTCCTGCTGAAGACCCTCCGATCGTCCTTGAAGATGACAGAGGAGAGACGTCAAATTCTCCACCGGTGCTGTCAACAGCCAAGGAGGAGACAATTTCTAAAGCTGACCTGGATGAATATATAGCTCAGCAGATACGGGTTCACCAGGCAATTGAGGCAGCCGGTAAAGTTGTCAGAACGGGGCGACCGTATCCGAGCTGGTATGATCAGATCAAGACCCGCCGGGCTATACAATACCGAAATTCCATGTCTATAAGGGGACTGGAAATCCCTATCAACATGTTGCCCAGTTTAGGGCTCTTTGCGGTAACACCGGCGGTGATGATAAATTGTTGCTTCGCCAGTTCGTCGGTAGCTTATCGGAGACGGCATTTGAGTGGTACTCCGAACTCCCAAATGACTCCGTCAAGACCTTCGCTGAAATGGAGTTGTTGTTTACCCAGCGCTTCGCAAGTGCCAGTGAGCGTACTCCAATAACAGCTTTGATTAATGCGAGAGTAAAGTCGGGTGAGACTTGGGTTCAATATGCAATCCGATGGCGGAACTTGTGGTCAAAGTGCGAACAACGTATTGAAGAAGCGCCGGCGGTGGGCATGTTCGTGGGCACCCTAGATCCTCATGCAACTATCTCACAGTTCATGATGTTCTTTAAACAAACCACGTTCCAAGCCTTGATCGATAAGTTAGTCCAGATGGATCAGATGGGTCACAGACCGTCCCCTCCAAAGCCGGACTCTCGAAATGAGAAGGGGAAAGGGAAAGCGTTCATCGTCGCCAATGCTCAACAACAGTTGAGCAACTTGAAGCCGGTTGTTCGTCAAAACAATATGCGTCCACACATGTCCCTCGAGGAGAGGATGAGACGTCCTTACTCGTTTCCTCAGAATAAAACGAGAAGATTGTTTGAACTAGCATTGCGTAACAGACTCATTAATCTACCGGATTCAAGACGTCCGTCGCAGCCAAACGACGTCAATGATCCCAATTATTGTCCCTATCACCGAGTATTGGGTCATCCGATTGAAGATTGCTACGTCTTCAAAAACTGGATTGAAGATCAATATCAGCAAGGCAAGTTCGCGTTATCCGAAAGATGGAAGGTAAACCCGCCGCAACCTCATACTTCTAAAAAGGTGAATACGCCGGGGGCAACGTGCTCCCTTGTTGAAGAAGCTCCATGTGAGGTTGTGTTATCAGCCAAAACCAAAAGGATGCTGATAGATCTCAAGACATGCCCGGCGGTCAGGTGGAAGAACCCGCTAGAACCCCAGATCATTGAAGGGATGTTGAAGCCGTGCCCAACTCCAAGGACCGGTGGTGATGGCCCAAGCATTCATACCCAGCCGTCGAAATCTTCAAAGAAGAAGAAGAAGAGATCCAAAAAGCCCGTGAAGCCTGGCGACAATCGCACGGACTTACAGAAACAGATCGACGCGCTGGAGGAGTATAATCAGAAGGCACAGACTCCCATCATGCTCCAAGAGTTCCTCAGCCACGTCTTTCAGGAGGAAGATGATGGAGAAAGCTCGTCGGATGAATCTGAGAGTTACGTGGCGAGTTGTCATATGGTCTCTCACTCGTTTATAGACGATGAGAAAACTCCTTGCACAGAGAAGCTGGGGGCAGATCCTGAACCGAAACTTCTGGGGCCATCAGATGAAACCATTGATGCATTCCTCAATGAAGCTCTGTTGAAAAGTAAGGCTGATCGGGAACGCGAGACGCTCCTATTTGAAAAGGCCAAGCGCCGGCGATTAGACGAAAAGGTCGAGACACTCTCATCAAATCAAAGTACATCCATTGTGGAAAAAATCAAATTCAAGAAGAGGAAGAGGTTTGCTAAAGCCCTGTCGATGGTGATGAAGCCGCCACCCTCTAAAGGAAACATTGCCGGCAAAACAGAGATGCACCCTTCCTATTGCTTGTATCATCGGAAGGTTTCGCACCCCACCGAAGAGTGCAAGGCTTTCAATAAATGGTGGCAAGGATATGCTGTTCACCGGCAGCATTTCAAGGGGGAGAAGCGCAAAACCCGTCGGGAGCAAAAAAGTATGACCGAGGAGCTTATAAGAACTACCGGCGATTGTCGCATGGTTAACGCCGGGGAAGCGCAAATTCTCACATTCGGGAGCGAATCTGACGAGGAAATGGCTTTTAGCCCTCTCTTTAAAGAGTCCACCCCGGGAAAAGAGGAAGAGCCGAAGGCCTGCGAAAATATCCGGCTGCTTAATCATACGCTACTCGAAAAGAATCTTGGACCCTCAAATAAAAAAGATAAGGGAAAAGAAAAGGTCTCTGAATATCGCCCTAGATGACCAAGTCGTGGAAGAGCTTACCGCCAAGGACCCGCCAAAGAAAAATAAGGTGGACTACAACGTTCTGGCACACTTGAGGAAGTTACCCTCGCAGCTCAGTATTCTCGATGCCCTTTTACTATCAAAAGAGGCAAGAGATTCATTGATCAAAGCGCTATAGGAGCCAGAGCAATTCCAAGCTTTTCTCGCCGAAGAAAAGATGAAGGACGAGCTGGGAGAAGTGCACACAGCCGATATCACTTTCGGTGATGAAGACCTTCTCCTTGGGACGTGTGAGCACAACCGCCCTCTCTATGTCTTAGGAAACTGCCACGATATAAAAATAGGAAAAATCCTGGTCGACAGTGGATCTTCCGTCAATCTCCTCAACGTGCGAGTGTTGAAGGAAATCTACATGAGTGTCCAGCATCTCGCTCGTGATAAGATCACCATCTCTGGTTTTGACTCTCAATCATCACAGACTCTTGGGTCTGTGATACTGACGTTACACTTTGGGCTACTCGTCACGGACATTAAATTCCATGCCATAGACGCCAAGACATGCTATAATGCTCTGCTCGGCCGGCCTTGGTTACACGAGTAAAACATCATCCCTTCTACACAGCATCAGTATATGAAATATTTTAAGGATGGTCTCGAGTATACCGTAACAGGAGAATTGAACCCATTCTCCGTGAACGAAGTCCGCAAATATGAAGACACAAAATACTTCTTACCGGATTTCGAAGACACGGAGAGGTGTCACAAGCCGGGGAATAAATCTATCGCCACAATCCCTGTCTTCGGGAGCGATACCGAGGAGGACGAAGAGATGGTTTATTCGGGCCCACCCCAGTACAACAAGCCAGGACCATCCGCTCCTCTGTTGATCTTTGGCAGCGATTCGGAAGATGAAGTCCATGCTGTATTCTCCGCTCGGCCTTCAATACAAACTTTCGCTAATGAGGAGCAAAGTTTACAAGTCGCCATGGTTCCACTTAAACATCATAAAGAACTTGACGCGCTTGATACCTACAGTGTAGAAGAGCTGCAGACGTTCTATGTCCCTCCCAGGCGAGAGGCGAAAAGGCGATTCTATTCTACCGTTCCGGGGAAACCAAGGTGGAAAAAGAAATCTGGCATGGTGCGGATTCTACGCTTGACAGGCTTCAGCCCATTCGTCTGCCTAGATACTATACAGAAGGCTTGAAAAGGCTATTAAAGCGCCAAGGGATACCCTTCAAACAGACCGCTCGAAAAGCTAAATTCTATGATAGGATCTGGAACGTTCTTGGAACTCAGCACAAGTTGCCCAATGGGAGAATGGAAGCAATCGGGCTTGGATATGTTCGGTCCAAGAAACGGGAGCTACTCCGCGACTACTATGTTGTGGATAACTTTGATGAAGAAGGGGATGCTCAATGGGAAGATGTTAACCCTGAACCAGAAAAAGTCCCCGAAGCAAAAATGCCCAGTCCGTCGTTCGAACAACAAATGGATAAGCTTATAAGGGAAGCTGGTCAAAAAGTTTGAGACGACCACAACCGCGAAATAGCCATCTACGAGAAAGCTAAGACGCAACGCCTCCTTCAACAAACTGTGAAAGACGAAAATGTCGCTCCCTGTCAACCTGTTATAAAAAAGGCGCGACACAGAGGCAGAAAAAAGTCAAAAGGCGGAAAAGACATTCAGCAACGACAAAGCGGGACCAAGAAGCCACGCAGTCGGGAATCGAGCGGTCCGGATTTGTCCCTTATGAAGAAAATGAGTCGAGCATACTCTTTTCCTCAAGACAAGACAAAGAAGATACTTGACCTAGCTATAAAGCACCAAATACTTACGCTTCCGGAGTCCAAGCACCCCGAACAAGCAGGCGAAGCCTCACACCCGAACTATTGCTCTTATCACAGGATAATAGGGCACCCTCTCGAAGATTGGTTCACCTTCAAAAACTGGGTCGAAGATCAGTATCAGCTCGGCAAGTTCGCTCTAGCTGACAGCTGGAGGGTAACGCCGCCACAGAAGCATGAACCCAAGGCTACGAGAGTAGAACCAAATACACATCGGTCTTTGAAGCGAGCTCGTACTTGTCATATAATAAAAATATCAAAAGAAAAGCCCGAGAATATGGATGACCTTCCCTGGTGCTTTGAAAATAGCAATGACGAGGTGATATCAGAATTCCCACCAGCACCGAAAGAGCTAGAAGATGGAATACACACCACTGCGGATAACCTTAAGAAAATTGAGTTGGGGACGGCGAATGACCTGCGACCGACATTCATTAGTCAGCTGCTGTCTGAAGAGAGGGTGGCTTCAATAAAAGACCTGCTTATGCAGCATAAAGATTGTTTCGCATGGAACAATTCCGAAATGCCAGGACTAGATCCAGAAATTGCTGTGCATAAATTGGCGATATCCCCGGATGTTAAACCAATCAAACAAGCACCGAGAAGAATGCGGCTCAAGCTTGAGATGAGCATCAACGCCGAGATCAAGAAGCTGATCGACTCCGGCTTCATCCAGGAAGTTCAATATCCTGACCGGATCGCCAATATCGTCCCGGTAATGAAGAAAAATGGGACGGTGCGCATATGTGTAGACTTTCGGGATCTCAATAAAGCCTGCCCGAAGGACGATTTCCCAGTGCCAGTCACCGAGCTGATGATAGATAACACGTCCACTCATGAAGTTTTCTCCTTCATGGAGGGCTCATCAGGATATAATCAGATAAAGATGCACCCTGAAGACCATAAGCACACCGCTTTCCGGACCCGCTAGGTATATTTTGCTACAAAGTGATGCCCTTCGGTCTAAAGAACGCCGGTGCCACCTATCAGAGGGCCATGACGAAGATCTTCGATGACCTTATACATGAAATCGTTGAATGCTATATCGACGACCTCGTGGTTAAAAGCAAATCATACGAGGAGCATTTAGATCATCTGAAGACCGTATTTCAACGCCTTCGGCAATACAACTTGAAGATGAACCCTCTCAAGTGCGCATTCGGAGTCTCCTCGGGCAAATTCCTAGGGTTCATCATCCGACACCGAGGTATCAAGATAGATCCGTCAAAGATCAAGGCGATCATGGAAATGCCTCCGCCAAGGAATCTTAAGCAATTGCGGTCTCTCCAAGGGAAGCTCGCGTACATCCGGCGATTTATAGCCAACCTGTCACGCAAGTGTCGCCCTTACAGTCACCTGATGAAGAAGGGCCCCTTTCGTTTGGGATCACAAATGTCTGAGCGCGCTGGACGAAATCAAGCAGTACCTGCAGAATCCGCCGGTGTTGGCTGCTCTGGTCAAGGGAAAGCCTCTCATTCTATATACAACCACCCTCGAAGGTTCCTTAGGTGCATTATGGGCACAAGAGAACGACCAAGGGAAAGAAAGAGCTCTTTATTACTTAAGTCGAGTTCTCTTGGGAGCAGAAAACAACTACTCCCCCATCGAAAAACACTGCCTGGCGTTGATCTTCGCGATAACAAAGCTCAGGCACTACGCGTTGGCGCATGAAGTCCGTCTCATTTCAAAGGTGGACCCCCTTAAATATTTAATGTCGAAGGCCATATTGACTGGGAGACTGGCTAAATGGGCCTTGCTCTTAATGGAGTTTTCAATAACCCACCAGCCTCTCAAGGCAGTGAAAGGCCAGGCCATCACCGACTTCCTCGCTGAGCACCCGATACCTGCCGATTCTCCTTTGAATTGCGAGCTTCCAGACGAACATGCGTTTGATGCGATCGACGGTAGTGATACCCGATGGGAACTCTATTTCAACGGAGCATCTTCCATGAAGAAGCGCAAACAAAGCATCACTATAATCAAATCGGGGGTGGGCCTCATCTTCATAACTCCACAAGGAGGGATAATGTGCTTTGCTTTCTCCTTAACAGAGCCGAGGACAAACAATGAAGCCAAATACGAAGCTTTAATAGCAGGCCTCGAGATCGCCATCGACATGGGAATTGAAAACCTCCTCATATATGGAGATTCTCAACTGGTCGTTAGTCAAGTAAACGACGACTACCAGACGTGCAAGCCAGAACTGGTGAAGTACGGCGAAAAGGTGAAACAACTGTTGACCCAAATTTCTTTCTACACTTTGGAAAACATACCGCGTGCAGAAAATAGCAAGGCGGACGCGTTAGCCAAGCTCGCTAAAGAACTGGCTGATGAGAACCTCGATGACGTCAGAATCGTGGTACAAAGCCATCGGGTGCTTTCCCTAGTGGAAATATCTCCGGAATCATCAGAAGAAAAGGGAGCGACTGTGCAATTGGCTATGCAAATAAAAGACCAGGGAAAGGCTGAGGATTGGAGAGAAGTCTTTGTAGACTACTTCAAATCCAATCGAACGTCTGAAGATCCGTCCTCAAGACATCAGCTCATGAAACGAGCTTTGTCTTTCGCCTTCGTCAATGATACTCTGTATAAGAGGTCGTTTGATTCTCTGTGGTTGAGATGTCTGGGTCCTGAGGAGGCGAAAAGAGTCGTTCAGGAAGTTCACGACGGACTCTGCGGTTCTCACCAAGCAGGCCCGAAGATGAAGTAGAAGATTAAACGGATGGGCTATTATTGGACAACGATGATTCAGGACTGCCTCGAGTATGCGAAGCAATGCCACTCATGCCAAATTCATGGGGACTTCATCCATCAGCACCCAAATCCTCTACATCCAACAGTGGCTAGCTGGCCATTCGAAATGTGGGGGACTGACGTAATCGGCCCCATTGAACCAGCATCGTCCAGGGGACATCGATTCATCTTGGCGACGACTGACTACTTCTCCAAATGGGCAGAAGCAGTGCCGCTGAGAGAAGTGAAAACGGAGAATATACTCTATTTCTTCAAGACGCACGTCATCTATCGGTTTGGGACTCCGCGACGGATCATCTCCGATAACGGGCTAGCCTATAGAAGCCACAAGGTCAGCCGCTTCGCGCAACAACACAACATAGACTGGAGATATTCCTCGGTTTATAATCCCCGAGCTAATGGTCTAGCCGAGGCTTTCAATAAGACCTTGACGAAGATCGTAAAGAAGACGGTGTCCCAAAATAAAACGGACTGGCACGAGAGACTGAAAGAAGCTCTCTGGGCGTATTGAACTACGTTCAAGACGGACACAAACACAACGCCGTACGCGTTAGTCTTCGGTACAGAAGCAGTACTCCCCCTCGAAATAGAATTACCTTCTCTATGAGTGGCAGTCCACTACGAGCTGACGGACGAAGAAAATGCTCACCTTCGGCTTGAGGAGCTTGATGCCCTTGATGAAACCCGGCTCATAGCGCAACAAAATCTGGTGGCTTATAAAGCAAAGATGACGCGCTCATATGAAAGATTGACCAGGCCGAGGACATTCCGCCAAGGCGAACTCGTGCTAGTGGTCAAAAGACCTATGATCCCCAATCACGCTAAGCGGGGAAAATTCGAGCCGAATTATGAATTCCCGTACATCATAGACAGGGTCTACCAGGGTGGAGCCTATCTACTCATGGATATGCACGGTGAAAGACCTTTCAGGCCCATAAACGATCGCTTCCTGAAGAAATACTGCGCCTAATGAGTTACGGCCTAGGTCAATGATAGATGAAGACGACTATGTCCGCTCTCTATCTTCTTAAGCCCAAAACTCTATAAGTAGTAGCTGGCCAACGGATCAAAACGTCCTTAAACTAACGACGGACCACTACGTCCTAAAACTAGCTGACGACCGAAACGTCTTTAAACTACTACCGCAGCATCCTCAGGCTGACGAGATAAAAAAAAAGGAATAAAAAATAATAATAATAAAATAAAAAAAAAGATAATAAAGACGGTTTTTCCATAAGAGAAATGGGCACGGATGAAAACCCGAAAGGGCTCCGTGAGTAAAAACAGCAGGGCTACCGGCGAGTGTTCGTGGAAACCTGAAAGGGCGCGACCTCGTTAGAAAAAAGAATAAAAAGGATAAAAAAAAGAGACGGTATGTCCATAAGCAAAATGGGCACGGATGAAAACCCGAAAGGGCTCCATGAGGAAAAACAGCAGGGCTACCGGCGAGTGTTTGTGAAAACCCAAAATGGCGCAACCTCGTTAAAGGACACTTACAGGATCCTCTCGACCTTGTAAGGAGAAACCACCCGCGTGAGATCCTTACGACTCACAAGGGAGCAACACACTTAGGGATCCCCACGATTCCTAAGGAGAAAATACACTTGCGAGATCCTCACGACTCGTAAGGAGAACTCTCTTATGGGACCATCACGGCTCATAAGATTCGAAAGTCTTAAGTTACAGAAAGCTTAACCTGTTCTTAAGCAACCCCCACAACCTTCGATATAGCCCTACAAGTGGCTCAATATTGACCCTTGTATACAATCCATGGGCGCGAATAAACATTTCCCCGACCAAGTCCCACCCGTGGCTAGGGATATGTCCATATGGTGATCAACCCTTATAAGTCCTCTCGACTTGTAAGAAGAAAACCCTTTTGTAAGGTCCTTACGACCTACGGAGGAACATACACTTAGGAATCCTCACAATCCCTGAGGAGAAAACACACCTATGAGATCCTCACGACTTGTAGGGAGAAATACCTTTATGAGACCCTTACGGTTCATAAAGTCAAAAGCCTTAGTCGACAGCATCCCAACCCTGTTCGCTAAGCCACCTTTGTTCGACATCGACAGAGGCAAATGATGATTCGCTCCTGGAAATATCCCAGTTGTAGCGATGCTGATGCCTAAATCAGTATCAAATTCCAAGTCCTTTCATGGCAAATGATTATTTGCTCCTGGCAATATTCCAGTCGTAGCGATGCTGATGCTAAGATTGGCGTCAGATTCCAAGTTCCACACTCACAATAAAAAGCAGCGAGTGAAGATAAAAGAAATAGCCGAAATGATTGGGCAGCTCGCAATAAAAAGCAGCGAGTGAAGATAAAAGAAATAGCCGAAATGATTGGGCAGCTCGCAATAAAAAGCAGCGAGTGAAAATAAAAGAAATAATCGAAATGATTGGGCACCACGAAAGATAGCCGAAATGATTGGGCAATCGCGACCTTCGCGATATAAAAGCTGAAATGATAAAGCATCGCGGAAATAAAATAATAATAATATAAAAAAAATGAATGAAACTTTAGCCCAACAGGCGATATCATAGCAATCCCTGTATACAATCCAGGGGCAGAAACAAAGAAGGAAATATATCTTCCCTCCCCGTGCTCCATCGGAAAATGGAGCCAAGTCTTGACGGCAACTCATATAAATCCCGAAAGAAAATCGGAGATCATCTCACCCCAGCGTGGAGTGATCACCACTTCGGCGTTCGTCTCTACACAACAGACGAAATGTCACCACAGCGTCCCTCCTCCAACAGGATTCGGACACACCACAGCAAGTGAAGCGAAGGCCAAATTCCTAGCTTCACGGTCTTGACGGTAACTCATATAAAACCTGAAAGACCACCAGAGATCTTCTCAACTCCGAGGAAATCTGTGTCCTTGGCAAATACCTCGATTCAGGGAAATCAACGTCCTTGACGAGAACATCTTGATTCGCGTCGACCCGCAGTTAAATCAGTGTCTTTGCAGGAATACTTCGATTCGTTTCAAATCCAGGGAAATTAGTGTCCTTGGAAGCCTCCTCAACGCAGGGAAATCAGCATCCCTGATGAGAGCTTCTTGATTCGCGTCGGCCCGCAGAGAAACTAGTGTCTTTGCAGGAATACCCCGATTCGTTTCAACTCCGAGGAAACCAGTGTCCCCGGAAAAATACTTCGATTCAGGGAAATCAGCGTCCTTGATGAGAGCTTCTTGATTTGTGTCAGCCCGCAGTGAAACCAGTGTCTTTGCAGGAATACCCCGATTCGTTTCTACTCCGAGGAAACCAGTGTCCCCGGCAAAATACTTCGATTCAGGGAAATCAGCGTCCTTGATGAGAGCTTCTTGATTCGCGTCTGCCCGCAGAGAAACCAGTGTCTTTGCAGGAATACCACGATTCGTTTCAACTCCGAGGAAACTAGTGTCCCCGGCAAAATACTTCGATTCAGGGAAATCAGCGTCCTTGATGAGAGCTTCTTGATTCGCGTCGGCCCGTAGAGAAACCAGTGTCTTTGCAGGAATACCCCGATTCGTTTCAACTCCGAGGAAACCAGTGTCCTCGGCAAAATACTTTGACTCAGGGAAACTAGCGTCCTTGATGAGAGCTTCTTGATTCGCGTCGACCCGCAGAGAAACTAGCGTCTTTGCAGAAATACTTCGATCCGTTTCAACTTCGAGGAAACCAGTGTCCTCGGCAAAATACCCCGACTCAGGGAAATTAGTGTCCTTGACGAGGACTTCCCGATTCGTCTCGACTTGCAAGATAAAGCCTTAGGCAGCAGGGATTAAAAAAAACTTGTTTCCTAAGCACTGGGACCCTGCAAGTCGGTCTAAAAACGGTCTCTTGCATACTATCCACGGGTCTCACTCTCTGAAGTCGAATCTCGACAAGGAGGGAAACAACCGCTTACGAGTCCTCTCGACTCGTAAGAGGGAAAATTCACTTATAAGATCCTTATGACTTATAAGAGAAAACACACTTAGGAATCCTCACGATTCCTAAGGAGAAAATACACCTACGATATCATCTCGATCCGTAGGGAGAAAATTCTTTATGAGACCCTCACGGCTCATAAATTTGAAAAGTCTTAGGCAGCAGATCTGAACTTGCGTCCTAAGCCATCATTACCTCTTGAAGAAGCCAGGACAAGATGCTCGCGCTAGCATCTGTCAACTATGTTTACTAAGGTAGCGTGCTGATAATAAAAGAAAGAAAAAGGCGGAGAAATGACACAAGACATTACAAAAAACGTATATCTTTTATTCATAAACTTGATTGAGTACAAGATACATTGTGTTAAAGAATAAAAAAATAAAATAATACATTTTTATTTACAAGTACAAATGATACAAAAAGTAGCTACTGAGAAGGAAGTGTCTTTAACAAATCCGCGAGCTGCTCTCGTACTTCCCTCAGCGTCTCCTCCTGAGTGGCTGCCGCGGCCACTTCCGCTTCCACCTGGGCCCGCTGCTGCAGGTAGGATGAAAGTTGCTCCTCAGCCGCCTGCTGGGCTGCCTCCTGATTAGGTGCATCCTGCTCGACGACGTCAAGCTGCTGCCACAGTGTTAACCCTTCGGAGAGGCATCGCAGAAGGCCTTCAAAGATAACCTTCAGCTGTGCAGCGTTTGCCTCCACCTGAGCATGCAGTCGGGCAGATTTGCTCGAAGTCTCGCCACGCTCCTTACGCCTTGAAGCAACTTCTTATTCGAGATGGCGGAAATAAAGAGCGCTCTGCTCGATCCATGCCGCCCGTTGAGTGCTCGCGGCTAAGATCTCAGGGGCAGGACGCATCGACTCCAGCTGATGCAGGCGGGCCTCGATCTCCCTGCAGTGATTAACCCAAGACTCGACGACGCCTTCATTATGAAAATTTACAAGTGCCGCCAACATCAGGTTAACCTCCGCAGCGAAATCTGCGGCAGATGGGGGAGCGTCTGCGTCAAGCTCTTCGACGTATCCGCTCAGCATGCCCAAGCTCATCGCGGCACCCTTTGAAGATGGACGTCTCAAGAAGGGGCCTGCCGGCATCATGATGCGAGGCTCAAAGAGGGTCGGAACCGGAACAACAGCTGAAAAGACAAAACAAAATCAGATGGAGATTCAAGAAATATAAGAAAGTCATCAATGAGGGAGTTTACTATACCAACTGCAGCAGGCGGCAAAGCTGGGAGGACCGGTGGCGCAACCGATCCCTTGTCTCCTTCTTCGATTTGTAACACTGCAATCAGGGCAGGGAAGAATCAGAAATAATTCCATTACTGAAAAAGGAAGGGCATTAATTGAAAATCATACAAACCAGCGCCGCTAGAGGAAGCAAGCTCCAATGGGAAGGAGAAGTGTGGGTGCAGCACCTAGTAGAGGTGATAAAAAAGCACTCCTGCAAGGACGCAATAGTATAACGTCAATACATGAATTATATGGCCGAGAGATGAAACTGATGGGTCGCGAATCCATACCTTCCAGCATCTGCGATGGTACGAGAGAAGCCTGATAGGTGGCCACCGCCAAGGCAGTAGCCGACGGCGCTCCCTCGAGCAATGGAGCATCAGCAAAGATAAACCTGTCAGGAAGGATTACAAGATAAAAAAAAAGGACGGTAACCCGAAATTTACCTGATGAGCCGCCAGTCCAAACGGAGGCGTCTCCCTCCTCCATCGACATGAGTCCACCTCCCGTGGCCTCATCACCAGACTCTACGGGGGCCGTCGTCGTGCTCGCGAGGCCAGGAGACGGCGGAGGACCGTAGGCGGGGAGAGCAATGATCGGAGCATTGAAAGACTCTTGAGGGAGAGCGGCCGGCTCGTCCTCAAGAATCATGCCCGTCTCACCCGCTACTCCCTCGGGCTCAGCAGTCACGGCCGTCTCGTCCACCGTTGCCACAGGGTCATCGGTCTCAGGCGCTCCATCCGCTGCTGCCTCGGACCCGGCTGTAGCAGCTGTCTCATCCGCCGCTACCTCGGGCTCGACATCAGCCACCTTCTCAGGCATAGTGGACGTGACCATTTCGTCAGCCACCTTCTCAGGCTCGCCACCGTTAGCTCGGGTTCAGCCAGTACCTCCTCCACTGTCCCCTTAGGCTCGACGGTTTCTGCCTCCCCTTCGGTTGGGCTTGGCCCTGCAGGAAAAGATGTATGAGAACCGATAGTTGTACAATTCTTACAACAAAGTCTCGAGAGACACATTACCTGAGGAGGATCGATCGTTGGTCTCCCGAACTGCACGTGCCGCCTGTCTGTGAGTAGTAGACAAGGCGACCGGAGACTCTTCTGAAGGGGTAGCAGCACGAGGAACGGTGCTTGGGCCCGCTCCCACGGCCAAAGCAGCTCTGCGCTCCTTCTCCTCATGCCTCAACCGCTTCCTCTCCTCCCAAGCCGTCACGACGGACCTCTTCGAAGCTTCCTTCATTAAGGTATCGTCATCCTCGTTTAAAGTTGCCTCCAGAGCCTTCAAGACATCTCTCATCGGCTCCTCAAGTCGGGTCTCTCGCGGTAGCCCCGAAGAGGTCGGGACTTCAGTAGCTGGCTCGGGAAGAGCCCCCGCATCGGCATGCGCAGAAGATCCCGCGGTCCCTGCAATAAGACAAAGAAAAGGTTAGATTGACCGTCACAAAGGAGAATAAAGACTTAATGAATCGAAATGTACCGAAGCCTAAGGATGCTCTGAGTCGTTCCTCCTCTTGAAAAGTTTTGAGAGAAGCAGCGATAGCTTCTTCAGTGGTGATGCATGTTTAAAGAGAGGAGGGGAAAAGCATTAGTCAAAGACAGTAATAAAAGTACGATGCAGTAAAAAAAATGCAACTAGTGATTACCCGATTGCGCAAGCTTAGCTAGCCATGCGTCGCGCCTCGCCAATCGCTCTGAAGCTGCGATGGAGGCCGACAGATCAGTGTCATCTGGCGGCATAACTAATCCTTTGTTGGTCCCGTACTCGCCCAAGCCCTCGCTATAGGGAGCATGAGGTTCCCGACCGAACGCAACGTCAGCTGAGAGGATCGACTTTTTCTTCCTCTTCTGTGCGCGGACCCTAGTCGCACCCAAAATTAACTTGCGCTTTGTGGGCACCTTAGGGCGGCGGGTCCCGATATCCGTGCCCACACTGGACTCCGGCGAAACCACATTTACCATCTCCACTGGAGCACGGGGCGCTGGTGGCACGTCTGCGGTAGCACGAGGTAATCCGCGTGGAGGGCTCAACACGCGTGGTGGTCCAGCTCCAGCATCTTTCAACGGAGCAACGACCGGGGTCCTTGGCTTCAGGGGAGCCTTGCGGTCGCCGCTGGGAGGTGCACCTTTACGGTCAACCAACATGCGCTTCTTCTCACGGATGACTGAACCCATTGCGTGCGCATACCAAGCCACGTACGCGTGGAGGACCCGGGGGACGCAGCTCGGCTCGCTGATGAAAAAGTGGGAGCCCGTATTCAGCCGCATAAAATGGTGCATCGCGCTCTGTATCCCCTCCATGCTGGCCGCGGGCTCTTCCAAAAATGCCTCCAGCGGGACCCCCTGGTTATAGCTTGATTGCTGGGCAAACCGGTGGGGGTTGTACCTCATGAAAAGCGCTATCTCGTTCTGCCTGAACACCAGGTAGCCCGGCCGAATGGAGTAGATGTGAAGAATCTCCTGGGATTTCAGTACGGAGGCCCCGTCCTTGAAGCCATCACGCAGCGCCACCACCGCCTTGGAGTTTTCTGAGCCGATAGTTATGACTTTATCCATGAAGGAAATCTTCGCTCCGACCAAGTGTGGACGAAGGAGCAATCCCCTAGCCTCCCGCGGAGACGGATTCACGATCGAGGCGCCGATCAGCCGCATGACTCTTGGAAGTCTGCACCTCTCAAAAAACGAAGGGCTCTTATGGATGCCGAACACCCCGTGCACATGCATTTCCATCTACGAGGTGAAGTAGTGCATCGAGAAATTGGCAGGCTGTACCCCAGGTTCATTAGCGTCCGCCGCCACACTAAGTCCATTATATAGGTGATCCAACCCGGCGATTCCTATTGACAACTGCAGGCCAGCCACCATCCGATGCGCTGGGTAGAAAACGGGCAGCTGCATGTAGCGCGGGTGCATGGGGAGCGCGAAGCTGCACATCCACAATCCCAGGAACCCTAAAAGAATGTCTCCTCATCAATGCCCGGGGCGGCGATTTCTGATAAGGGCATCATGGCGGCGTCAGGGAGATAGAAATCCTTTTGATCGTCTTCCGATATTGGTCGACAATCTAAGCCGAAGCCGAAGGGGTCATCGAGCTTGGCGAACTTTTCACTCCACTCCGATAGAATCTCCGGTCGAAGGATGCGGGTGATAAAATCTGCGAAACTGACTCCCCGGACTCCTGATTCCAGATAGAGACCTTCGTATATGTTCAGCACCTTCACCAAGCCCGGAAACTGGTGCTGAATAGCATTCTCCGGCGTCAAATTAAATACCAGCGGATTGGTGGTGAAGACGTTCTCTTCAGGAGGAAGCAGCTCCTCGTAATGCTCCCCCCTCACCGGCAAGCCCGAGATCTCGACGAACTCTTCCAAGGAGATGGAGACTTCCCTGTCCTTCATAAGGAAGGTGTGGGTGGGGATGTTCCATTGTTCGATGAAAGCCTTGACCCACCACGTTGGAGGAGCGGGATACTCAAACAGCGAGATGTAGATTGCGGAGTACAGACCGTTCTTCATCAGATGCGTCCTCTTCGCTGATAAGATATATCTGGCCCGCTGCAGATATCCGGCCGGTTGTTGCAGGGTCAATCCAATATTGTAAGCCTTTCCCCAAGGGCGTGCTTCACCCTGACATATGCGCCGGCCCAAGATTTCCACGGCCGGTGGCGGCTGCACGAGAATGGCAGCGATCGAAGGCTGGAGAACATCCTCCGAATTTCAGTTCTTGACCTCCACGGCATACTTCACCGGGGGTTCATCTGCATAGGGGTTCGACAAGATGGGCTCAGACGGCGTTGCGGAACTGAAGCTTCGGCGACCCTTGATGATGTCGTTATACCACCTACCCCACAGGTGAAGGTTCTTATGCTCGGGGTCATGAGCCTTAATGAGAGCGAGCACCTCCCGGTCCACCGGCGCCTCGGGAAATCCTTCCTCCGAGCGAACAAATGGGAAAGACAAATCAGCAGACATGTTGCCTGCAAAAAGAAGGAGGACAAAAGTCAAATGTCAGTGCTATAATCTTAATTTCTGACACTTGGAACTTTAAAATTTATACCACACTGCAATACAGTGGATAAGGGACCAAAGGGGGACCCAGAAAATCTAGATGACAATTCATCAGTTAATAAGACAGCCCCATCATTGGATGGGACTGTCAATTAATGAGGAGATCCCCAAAAGAATATTCACATTAGTGAGAAATCCCTAGAGACAAGGAGGAAATCTTCTCTTTCAGAGCAAAGCTCTGTCACAGAGTGACACTTGTCAAACTCTGGTCTCAAGAGAATAAAATTCCTTAAAAGAGCCAAGCTCTGTAATAGTGATGAGAAAATCCCTTAAAAAGAATTTAACTCCTAAAAATTAAAAAAAAATTGGGATCTTAAAGATCCATGAAAACTCTTAAGAGTTCATCAATTTTAGATAAAAAAAGATTTATACTTTGTCCATGAGCAAAGCTCTGTTCATGGGTTAAAAAAAACCCTGAAACAAGATCTCTTTAGATCTATGGATTCTTGAGAGCAAGGCTCTGTTGGTGAAACCCCAAAAGGGTTTTCTTTAGATCAAAGATATATGAGAGCAAAGCTCTGTTAATTAAAATTAATTTAAGTTAAATTTTACCTAAGATTTTTCTAGAGTTTGAACTCTGAAGTTCTTGAAAAACGAGAGCAAGGCTCTGAAGTTCTTAAAAGCAAGAGCAAGGCTCTGAAAATTAAAATTCTTGAAGATGGTGAACACCTGTTGAGGACCAAGGGTCCTATTTATAGGCGCTTGCGCCCCTTCAACTCCTCAGTTGATCCAACGGTCAGGATCTTGCCACCGCTGCACTCACGTGTGCGCCACGTGAGCGCAACGGTGGGGGGCATTTGTTTCCCCAGTCAGAGCAAAGCTCTGTTTGAATTTCAAAAATTCAAAAATTGAAGCAACGCTTCAGATTCCTTGCGCTGCGCGCAACGCTCCACGTGTCAAAAGCTGACACGCCAGCGCAGCGCCCAAGGCAGCGCACCCAATCAGAGCAAGGCTCTATTTAAAATGAAAATAAAGGAAGCAACGCTCCAGCTGAGCTGCGCTCTGCGCTGCGCGACATGTGGCAGCGCAATTGCGCTGCGCTCTGCGCTGCGCGACACGTGGCAGCGCGGTGGCGCTGCGCGACACGTGGCAGCGCGGTGGCGCTGCGCGACACGTGGCAGCGCAGTTGCGCAGCGCTCTGCGTTGTGCGACACGTGGCAGCGCAGTTGCGCTGCGCTCTGCGCTGCGCGACACGTGTCAAGCGTAGGTGTGCTTGCGCCAACTGTGCCAGCACTAAAACAGAATTAAAATTCTAGAAAGATCTTTTAAAACAAGAAGATTATCTTCTGTAAAACAGAAGCCCTTGGATCAAAGATCGAACGGTGGGGAAAAAATCCCTAAATCACTCAGAGAAAGATCTCTTTAACTGATTTAACAAATCAAATGGTACTATAAAAATCCCCCTAGACTCCAAGTCTAGGGGACAATTTTGAGCACCCAGAGAATTCACAGAGCTCTTCTAAGAACTTTGAGAAGAATTCAGAAAGAAAGAAAGAAAAAGGTAAAACCTTTAGAAAAAGAAGAATTTTCTTCTGAAAAGATCAATGATCTAAGAACAAGATCAAAGATCTTCAATAAAAAAGGATAATATTAATAAAAAGAAGTAATTTACTTCTTCATTAGATCTTTCTGATCTACATAAAGGCATTGCCTTTTGATGAACCATTGGTTCTGGAATCTTAAAAGATTCTCTTCTTTGATCCAAAATTGGATTAAGATATTGAACAGTGCCCTGCACTTGAAAAAATTGCACTGTTGCGCTCTTGGGTTAGCGCAAGCCACTAGAGAGCGCCACGTGTCAGCAGCGCAACAGCGCAGCGCACTGCGCTAGCAGACTTGCACTCACCAGAGCGCGCTATGTGTGAGCAGCGCAACAGCGCAGCGCACTGTCGCAGCGCACTGCGCTAGCAGACTTACGCTCACCAGAGCGCGCTATGTGTGAGCAGCGCAACAGCGCAGCGCACTGTCGCAGCGCACTGTGCTAGCAGACTTGCGCTCACCAGAGCGCGCTATGTGTCAGCAGCGCAACAGCGCAGCGCACTGTCGCAGCACACTGCACTAGCAGACTTGCGCTCACCAAAGCGTGACACGTGTCAGCTCCACATGGACCTGCGCCTTGCGCTCCTCAATTGGCGCAAAGCGCCTGACAAGCCATATGACGCTCTGTCAGACTAATTAATGCAGCGCATTATTAAAGGGCAGGGCCCAATTAAGAGGCCCAATGGACCAAAACAAATGCTCTGCATTATAAAAAAAAGGGAACAGAGCCCCATTTAAAAGGCCTAACAGGCCAGAATAAAATGCAATGCAGAGCCCAAACAAAGGTCTGTCAGACCAAAACAGATGATGCTCATGATTTAAAAAGGGCAGAGCCCAAGTAAAGGTCTAATAGACCAAACAAAATGCCACGCATTATTAAACAAGGGCAGAGCCCAATCAAAGGCCTAACAGGCCAGACAAATAAAAATTGTTGAATATTCTCAACTGGACTTAGCCCAATACTGGCCGTAAGTCCTCAAATTAAATTGAGCTGAGCACAACTGCTCTCCCAAATCAATTTACACCCGGTTCAAGGGTACATCTCTGAACTCATCTGATATTTGTCGTTGTAATCCTTCAACTTCGTCAGAGAGGTGACGGGTTCCGACAACCATACATTGCTACGGACTGTGGGGTCCTTAAAATTATGGACCGAAATTTCCTTAAACTAATATTCGTCCCCAAAATGGGAATGTTGGACCGAAATGTCCTTAAACTAATATTCGTCCCCAAAATGGGAATGTTGGACCGAAATGTCCTTAAACTAATATTCGTCCTCAAAATGGGAATGTCGGACCACCATGTCCCTAAACTGGCAATCGACCGCAATGTCTCTAAACTAAACAATGGAGTCCAAATGCTCTTTTGTTGGATCTAAACGATCCCGTTAAGTCGATCTTAGTCTCAAATTAGACTAACGTGTCCTTAACAAACGTTTAATTTGATCTTAGCCTCAAATATGGCTAACGTATCCTTAAACCAAAACCCCAAACCCAAATCTAAGAATATACGGATTTAGACTAATCCACGTCCTACGGGCGACAATAAAAATTAGTCTCCGTATACAATCCACGGGCAACCACAAACAAAACAAACACCCACGACACGAAGTGAAATTCTGGAGAAGGAGAAAGTTGCTACCGCGGTGCGGTAGCGTAATTAACTGCAGGGGCTTGCGCCTGCAGGGAAGAGCATCCCCACAATCAAAAACCCCTCCAGCGAGGGGGAATCTGACGAAGTCTGCTACATCGGCCGCATCCGTCTAAACCTCCGATACACGGTGCCATAAATCAACTTGGCATCTTCGGAGAGGTGGACGGATAAAACCAAATAGCATCTGACCCGAATCTCAGGCTAGATGCCCATGTCGTGGCCGCCATTCGGAGGGGAACAGATATCTTTAGGAATACAAGATCACCAACTGCGAACTCCAGAGGTCTTCGTCCTGTATGGGCCTAACTTTTCTTTCGATCTTGAGCCGCCTTCATATGATTTCGGATCATATTAACATTCTCTACTGTTTGCACAATAAGATACGATCCCAATAATCTTCTTTCTCCAACATCATCCCAACAGACGGGCAAGCGACACTTACGACCGTACAATGTTTCGAATGGAGCCATTTGTATTATCTCCTGAAAACTGTTATTATACGAAAACTCCAATAAATGCAAATGATCCTCCTATGAACCCTTGAAGTCCAACATGCATGCTCTCAATATATCTTCAAGAGTTTGGATCGTTCTTTCGGACTAGCCATCAGTCTGAGGATGATAGGTGGTGCTAAATTTCAATCGAGTCCCCAAACTTTCCTATAGACTCCTCCAAAAGTACGATAAGAATCGGGTATTACGATCGGAAACGATGCCCACAGGTACTCCATGCAATCTCACAATCTCCTACATGTAACGCTCTGCTAAAGCCTTCGTCGATCGACCAATTCGAAACGGTATAAAATGAGCTGCCTTGGTCAATCGATCAACAATAACCCAAACTGCATTGTTTCCCTTTGGACTCCACGGTAATGCTGTCACAAAATCCATGGTTATATGGTCCCACTTCCACTGAGGAATCGGAAGTGGTTGCAATAAACCGGCTACCATTTGATGTTCAGCCTTGACTTGCTGACACACCAAACACTTAGATACATAGCGAGCAATCTCCCTTTTCATGCCTTCCCACCAGAAATGTTGTCGTAGATCTCGATACATCTTCGTGCCTCTCGGATGTACGGAATATGCGGAACTATGAGCCTTTTTCATAAATTCTTCACGAATATCTCTTTTTGGCACACATAAAAGGCTCATATATTGTAACGAACCATTTTCATGAATCAACAAGTCCGTTCGAAGTCCCGCTTCAATTTGTCCTCGAAACTTCTGCAATCTTAGATCGTACGACTGCGCTGCTTTAATATTATCGATCAAGAATGACTGTACTTGCAATTGCATCAACCGTCCCAAAGAATGCGGTAATACGATCTTCAACTCGAATCTCTGAAACTCAGCGTTAATCACCTTCTGTGCAGTAAATATTCGTATTGCTGGCAACCGACTTAGCGCATCCGGCACTACATTTACTATCCTCAAATGGTATTTTAGATCAAGATCATAGTCAGCCATCAACTCTAACCATCTACGCTTCCTTATGTTGAGCTCTTTCTGTGTGAACACATACTTTAGGCTCTTATAATCGGTAAATACTTCTACCCTTTCGCCCAATAAGTAGTGTCTCCAAATCTTCAAAGTGAAAATCACTGCTGCTAGCTCCAAATCATGAGTCGAGTAATTCTTCTCATGGGTCTTCAATTGTCTCGACGCATAGGCTATAACCTTCTCATGCTGCATCAGAACACATCTCAAGCCTTTCCCAGATGCGTCGCTGTGAATAACCATACCTCCAGAACTGTCTGGCACTGTCAAGATAGGAGTGGTGGTCAATCTTTGCTTCAACGCTTCGAAAAATGACGCAGATTTCTCTGTCCATACGAACGGTATATCTTTTCGCATTAGCTTGGTCAATGGTTCATCTATTCGAGAGAAATTCTCTACGAACCTTCTATAATATCCAGCGAGCCCACGAAAACTTCTAATCTCTACTACGTTCCTTGGAATCAGCCAATCATGAACTGCTGCAATATTTTCAGGATCCACAGTAATTCCATCTCCGGATACGAAATGACCCAAGAACTTTACTTCTTCGAGCCAAAACTCGCACTTGCTCATCTTAGCATATAACCTTTCTTGCCTCAATGTTTGCAGTGTGATCTTCAAGTGTTCTGCAAGCTCTTCTTGGCTCCTCGAATAGACCAGAATGTCATCAATAAAAACCACTACGAACTGGTCCAAATACGGTGAAAAAATTCGGTTCATCAAGTCCATAAATATCGCCGATGTGTTTGTGACTCCGAATGGCATCACTAAGTACTCGAACTTGATGATATCTGGATCGAAAATCCAGCTTCGAGAATACCCTCGCGCCACTGAGTTGATCGAATAATTCGCCGATGCGAGGGATCGAGTACTTGTTCTTAATAGTCACCCGATTTAATTCTCGATAGTCGATGCACATTCTCAGCGTGCCATCTTTCTTCTTGACTAGAAGAACTGGAGCTCCCCGGGGTGAATTGCTGCTGTGAATCCAACCCTTCTCTTATAATTCGGCTGTAGGGTGTTTTTCGTCACCCCATTGAGATGGGAATACGCGCGCGCTTGTCAGGCATACTACAGATTCCCCCTGCCTAGGATAGGCCGGGGTTTAATGATAGTGGGGATCCGAATCTCCGGCAGCCGCGAACTAAGCTGCCGTTAATTACCCCCCACCTTTGGGGCGAGGGAACCTCCGATTGACGGGTCAAACTGGTCATGCGAACTAAATGTGCAGTGTACGTGTGTTGATGTTTAGGAGGGGGGTTTGAATATATCGGGAGCCACGCAAAGTTTTTTCTAACAGGGACAGTGTCGTGGAGTATGTGTATGTGTACATTTGTATACATATGTATATATATACATGCATATATAAATAAAGGGGAAAAAGACATCCAAAGGATGCGTGGGGCCAGTGCCTAGGCGCTTGAGCGCAAGCGCGCCACGTGTCTGCACGTGGGCGCTTTGCGCTCGAGCGCAGAGTGCTGGAGCGCAACGCGCCACGTGTCGGTACGTGGGCGCTTTGCGCTCAGACGCTGAGCGCTTGGGCGCAAGAGCGCCACGTGTCGGCACGGGGGCGACTTGCGCTCGAGCGCTTGCGCTGGAGCGCAAGAGCGCCATGTGTCGGCACGGGGGCGACTTGCGCTCGAGCGCTTGCACTTGAGCGCGAGCGCGCCACGTGTCGGCACGCGGGCGCTCTGTGCTTGAGCGATATGCGCTTGAGCGCAAGCGCACCACGTGTCGGCACGCGGGCGCTCTGCGCTTGAGCGCCGGCGAGAAAAAGAGGCTTTTAGCCTGAAAAAATTTCTCAGAAGAGAAATCAGAGAGGAGTTGGACTCCTGAGTGTGTTTTTCTTCTTTTTTGGGGGTTTAGTGAAAGATGTTCTTCTTCTTCCTCCTCTGTTTGCTGGATCTTGAAGATCAAGAGATGTGGGATTTTTTTAAAAAAATCTCTTCTTTTTGAGATCTGATGGAAGATCTGAGTTCCCCTTTATGGGTTTTATGGTGAAAAACTATTTTGTTTTATAAAAAGAAGAGTAAAACTCTTGATTTAATTCAAGAGAAAGAAGAAGGTTTTGGAACCTTGAAGAAGGAGAAAGATCCCAGATCTGGAAAATTTTTTAGAGAGAGAAAAAGTTGTTGGGATATTTCATTATCCTTGCCTTTATAGGCTATACACTTTACACATAGCCCCTTGGGCTTCACAAAATGGCATTTTGCCTATCCCATGGCTCATATGCCATTTCTTTTTGCACATAAGCCATGGGCTTTACAAAAATTTGGCGTTATGCCTATTTTTCTTACATTTATCCATAAAATAAAATAAAGGAAATGCAACAAAATTATTTATTACAAAATTTTTATCTTGGCATGGGGGGAGGCCGGCCGCTTCATGTTCTTGCTCGACCCGGGCATGGGCCCACTGGATCTGGGCTTGGGCCCACTTGGCTTGGGGTTGACTTTGATTTTGACTTGGTCAACCGGGGTGTAAATTTTTACCCCAACAAATTGCCCCCCATCAATAAATGCACACCACATATGTGGGTCGTGTGCATGAAATTGATGGATCTTCTTTTACTTGGAGGCGACCTAATTTGGTTCCCGCTTTTTGGGAAGCTGGCACTGCCCTTTTTACGACATGGATGGTCGTTGCTTGACATGACTCCGAGATGGAGTGTCCGTGATAGACGTTTTCTCTGGCCCGGAGTGATCTGGTTCCCGCTTTGTAGGAATCCTGCGCTGCCCTTTTTGCGACGTGGACGGTCGGTGCTGCCATTTTAGCGACTTGGACGGTCGGTACTGCCCTTTTTGCGACTTGGACGGTCGATGCTGCCCTTTTTTCGACGTGGACGGTCGATGCTGCCCTTTTTGCGACTTGGACGGTCGATGCTGCCATTTTAGCGACTTGGACGGTCGGTACTGCCCTTTTAGCGACGTGGACGGTCGGTTCTGCCCTTTTTGCGACTTGGACGGTCGGTACTGCCCTTTTAGCGACGTGGACGGTCGGTTCTGCCCTTTTTGCGACTTGGACGGTCGATGCTGCCCTTTTAGCGACGTGGACGGTCGGTTCTGCCATTTTAGCGACGTGGACGGTCGATGCTGCCATTTTAGCGACGTGGACGGTCGATGCTACCCTTTTAGCGACGTGGACGGTCGGTTCTGCCATTTTAGCAACGTGGAAGGTCGATGCAGCCATTTTTGCGACTTGGACGGTCGATGCTGCCCTTTTAGCGATGTGGACGGTCGGTGCTGCCCTTTTTGCGACTTGGACGGTCGATGCTGCCCTTTTTGCGACTTGGACGGTCGATTCTGCCCTTTTTGCGATTTGGACGGTCGGTGCTTGATTTGACTTGCTCTGCTTCTTGCAGTGTCAGGGGTAGACTTGACTTGCTCCGCTTCTTGCGGTGTCGAGATTGGATTCTGACTTGCTCCGCTTTCTGTGGCGTCGGTGTGGAAGTTGACTTGTTGATTTTGATTTGGGTTGACATCAGCATCGCTATACTGGAATATGGTACCAGGAGCGAATCATCATCTGTCATGGAGAGGATTTTGGGATTTTGGTTTTTGTTTGGCATCTGCATTGCTGCACTGGAATAATGCCAGGAGCAACTCATCATTTGCCCCGAGAGGATTTGGGGATTGGTGGTTTTTTTTTGGTTTTTTTTGTTTGGCATCTGCATTGCTGCACTGGAATAATGCCAGGAGCAACTCATCATTTGCCCCGAGAGGATTTGGGAGAGATTGGGATTGTTTTACGCCCGTGGATTGTATACGGTTTTGCAGGATGTATGATCCAGACCGTAGGGCCGGAAAAATTTCGGGACTTTGTCGGCGTCTGCATCGCTGCACTGGAACATGGTACCAGGAGTGACTCATCATTCGCCGTTGGGGTATGGGATTTGGAATTTGGTTGGCGTCTGCGTCGCTGCACTGGAATATGGTACCAGGAGCGACTCATCATTCGCCATTTGGGGATTGGGGAGCGATGGCTTAGGAGACAGGTTTAGATCCCTATCGCCTAAGGCTTTTCAATTTTATAGGTTGTGAGGGTCCCATAAAAGCATTTTCTCCCTACGAGTCGTAAGGATCCCGCAGGTGTATTTTCTCCTTAAGAGTCGTGAGGACTCCTAAGTGTGTTTTTCCTTTATGAGTCGTAAGGATCCCACAAAGGTTTGTTCTCCTTATGTATCGTGAGGACACATGAGTGGGTCTTCTCAATGGAGCATAATTCCAAAGGCGGAGACCAGCCGCGTAACTGGTAATTGTGGTGGGGCATGGGTATGACGAGAATTATTTGAGCCTGTGGATTGTATGCGGTAGTTAATTTGGGGACTAATCGTAGAGCTGGGAGAATTTTGAGAAATTGGATTTTGGTTGGCATCTGCATCGCTGCACTGGAATGTGGTACCAGGAGCGACTCATCATTCGCCGTTTGGGGACTTGGAATTTGAATCTTGTTTGGCATCAGCATTGCTGCACTGGAATAATGCCAGGAGCAACTCATCATTTTCCTTGGGAGGACTTGGGATTTGGGTTTTTGGTCGGCATCAGCACCGCTAACACTGAAGCGAAATGCCAGGAGCGACTCATCATTTGCCGTTGCCCGTTGGCGAACGATGGCTTAGGAGACAGGTTTGGGTCCCTATCACCTAAGGCTTTTCAATTTTATGGGCCGTGAGGGTCCCATAAAAGCATTTTCTCCCTACGAGTCGTGAGGATCCCGCAGGTGTATTTTCTCCTTAGGAATCGTGAGGATTCCTAAGTGTGTTGATCCTTTGTGAATCGTAAGGATCTCACGCAGGGGGTTTCTCCTCACAAGGTCGAGAGGAATTTGCGAGTGTATTTCATCTCTTTTCATGAGTTTGCGCCCTTTCGGGTTTTCACAGACTCGCCGGTAGTCCTGCTGTTTTTACTCACGGAGCCCTTTCGGGTTTTCATCCGTGCCCATTTTGCTTGTGGACATACCGTTTATTTCTTATTTTTTTTTCTTTTTCTTTTTTTTTCTTTTTTTTGCCGCTGGTGGGACTTTAAAGTAGTCTCACCGGCAGGATTTGGGAGAAATATGGGTCATTTACGCCCGTGGATTGTATACGGTTTTGCAGGATGTCTGATCCAGACCGTAGGGCTGATGTGCTCAATTCGCCTGCGACTTGGAGCATTCATGTGTAGTATTTCTTGAGATATCGGCCATTGATGGGTGGCATGGGCCTTTCTCCCTCGGCACTTATTAGTTGGTAGGATCCTCCGTCGAACACTTTCTCAATGACGTATGGTCCTTCCCAGTTCGGCTCGAATTTTCCCTTGGCATGTCGATTGGGGATGATCGGTCTTTTGAGGACCAGCACCAATTCACCTTTCTTGAAAGTGCGGAGATGGGTTATCTTGTCATAGGCCCGTGACATTTGGGCTCGGTATAGCTCCAGATTTTGCTGCACCGCGAGCCTCTTTTCTTCGAGGGCATCGAGTTCTTCAGGTCGAAGGAGCACGTTTTCTTCTTCTGTCAACTCATGCTGAACGGCCATTCTTAAGCTTGGAACTTCGACTTCGAGGGGGAGGACCGCCTCCACTCCGAAGAGCAATGAGTATGGAGTGGACTGAGTTGGAGTACGGTGCGTGGTACGATATGCCCACAATGCCTCGTGAAGCTTGAGATTCCAGTCTCTCTTGTTGGCTGAAGCATTTTTCCTCAGGAGCTTGCATAGAGTCTTATTGAAGGCTTCGGCTAGCCCATTGGCTCTTGGATTATAGATGGAGGAATATCTCCAGTCTATCTTGTGCTGAGTAGCGAACCTTGAGACATTGAAGCTCTTGAAAGAAGGCCCGTTGTCAGAAATGATTCTTCTTGGTGTACCGAAGCGGTATAGAATATTATGCTGGAAGAATGTCAGAATATTCTTTTTCTTGACTTCTTTTAGCGGGACAGCTTCATCCCACCTTGAGAAGTAGTCTGTCGCGGCCAGTATGAACCGGTGGCCTTTAGATGACGGAGGATCAATTGGGCCAACAATGTCGGTGCCCCAAACTTCGAAGGGCCACGACGCCACTGTAGGATGCAATGGGTTGGGATGCTTGTGAATAAAATCACCGTGAATTTGGCAGATATAATATTTCTTTGCATGCTCTCCGCAATCCCGTATCATGGTGGGCCAATAATACCCAAGCCGTTTGTTTTGAAGTCGCATCTTGGGGCCAGATTGGTGAGCACCGCAAACGCCCGAGTGTACATCTTTCATGACCTTTTGGGCTTCGGCCAATGACAGACACCTGAGCCAGAGTTGGTCATATGACCTGCGGTATAACGTGTCATTTACAAACACGTATCGGAGAGCTCTTTTCTTCAGCTGAATCCTCGCAGATTTTTCTTCGGGCAGCTTGTCGTATCGGAGGTACTCTATGAAGGGTTCTCTCCAATCGGGCTCGTCTTGGATGATCGAAGCTTCTTCCGCAGGACTGCTCTTCTGTTCCGCGCTTTCCTCTTCTCGTAGAGAGGCTGGGTGTAGAATTTGCCGGCTCCTGACTGTGATCAGAATTTCGTCCATGTCAGGATCAGCCAGCTCCTTGTCCAAGCGAGCGAGTACATCAGCCTTTCCGTTCAACGCTCTAGGGACTCTCGTTAGTTCAATATGAGTGAACCGTTTCATGAGTTCCACCACTCGACCTCTGTACCGAGCTAACTCGGGTTTGTATATCTTATAGTCGCCGCTTACTTGGTTGACGACGAGCTGGGAGTCACCGTAGACTCGTAGCCGAGGGATTTCCATTTCTACGGCAAGCTCCAAACCAGCTATCAGATCTTCATACTCAGCTTCATTGTTTGTCCGAGGCTCGGTGAGAGAAAAAGAACGCCGTAGGGTTCCCATTGATGGTGTGATGAACACCAATCCTATCCCTGCTTTTATCTCCGGGACGCTTGATTTACTGGAGGTCCTTATTGACGAGGCTCCATCGAAGTAGAGCTCCCAACATGGCTCATCTTCCTCGAGGTGCAGCACTTGTTCATCGGGTAACTCACAATTTAGCTGCGACCCTTCTGGTATGGGATGAGCGGCGAGAAAGTCTTCAATAGCTTGCCCTTTTACTGCTTTCTGAGGGGTATAAACTATGTCAAACTCAAGTAGCATGACAGCCCATCTTGCCATTCTGCCGGCTAGGCTTGCTTTGGTCATCAAGTGTTTGAGCGGGTCGACCTTGGAGATCAGCATAACCCGATGAGCGAGCAAATAGTGCCTCAGCTTCTTCATAGCAAATATTAGAGCCAGGCATTGCTTTTCGATTGGGGAGTAGTTGTGTTCCGCCCCGACTAGAGTTCGACTGAGGTAGTAGAGGGCATTTTCTTTTCCTTCCTCGTTATTCTGGGCAAGGAGCGCACCGAGTGACTCGTCCAGCGCGGAGTAGAGAATCAGCGGTTTATTTGGAATGGGAGCGGCCAGCACTGGAGGGTGCAACAAGTATTGTTTGATTCTTTCGAACGCTGCTTGACATTCGGCATCCCAGATAAAAGGAGCTCCTTTCTTCATGAGCTTTGAGAAGGGCCTACATCTCCCTAATAAATTTGAGATAAACCTCCGTATATAAGCAAGCTTGCCTTGAAAAGATCTTAGCTGCGTCAGACTCTTCGGAGGGGGCATCTCCATGATGGCCTTTATCTTTGATGGGTCAACTTCGATCCCTCGATGTCGGACTATGAAGCCCAGGAATTTTCCCGATGACACGCCAAAAGCGCACTTCAGAGGATTCATCTTCAGATCGTATTCCCTCAGTCTGGTGAGAACGGTCCTGAGATCTTGGATATGATCGGCCTTGGCTTTAGTCTTGACGACCAGATCATCAACATAACATTCGACGACTTTATGGATTAGGTCATCAAAGATATTAGTCATTGCCCTTTGATATGTAGCACCTGCGTTCTTCAGTCCGAATGGCATTACCTTGTAGCAATATATTCCGATCGGGGTTCGAAATGCTGTGTGCTTCTCATCCTCAGGAGACATCTTGATCTGATTATATCCAGACGAGCCGTCCATAAAGGTGAACTGTTCGTAATTTGAGGTGTCATCGACCATCATTTCCATGACCGGTAGCGGAAAGTCGTCTTTAGGACATGCCTTGTTGAGGTCCCTGAAATCGACACAAACTCGGATCTGCCCATTTTTCTTCTTCACTGGGACTATGCATGCGATCCAGTCTGCATATTTCTCTTCCCTGATGAAGCCGGCCTCGATGAGTTTCTTGGTTTCCTCGATGACCTTTTCTTCCAACTCCCTTCTCATTCTTCGAGGAGCTTGTTTGACTGGCTTAGCATCAGGAGATATAGACAGCTTATGCACGGCTACCTCAGGGGAAAGGCCATGCATTTCTTTGTACGTCCACACGAAGCAGTCGACGAACTCACGCAGCAGGGCAATTATCTGCTCTTTCATTTCCTCCGACAAGAGTGAGCTGATGTAGGTCGGCCTTGGATTATCGGGCGTTCCTAAGTCAATCTCGGTTAGCTCATCAAAGGTTGCTTGTCCGCCATCTTCGAGCTCTTGAGGAGCTTCTTCTGGCTCGGCTATCTCGTCATCATCATTTGATCTTTCGCTGGCCTCACCAACATGGATCATGTAGCACGCTTTGGAATTAGGTTGAATGTAGCCTATGCCCCGTCTATCAGGAATTCGTCCATCGATGAGTGCTCGGACCTGGGGCGGATACCATAGACCTTCGTAAAACTTTGCTTCGGACTCCGTTTGATATAACCGGCATCATCACTTCTTAAAGTATTCCCGCATCTCGGGCGCATAGTATCTGGGATTGAGGATGGCTCTTATGCCTCTCTCATAGGGAAGGCACACGTCAGAAAGGTCTTCCGGGTGCACAACGGGGTTTGACCTGTAAAATAGGATGCCCTTCTGTCCATTTTTCCTCCCGGGCACGTAGAAAGTTTTCAGCTGGTCCACGGTAAAGACTGACAATGTGTCGAGCTCTTTGCACATCCGTTCCGGCACCCTTGTGACGGCCAGGGACCCTTCAGCGACTTCGAAGGTCTCTCGTAGTTTCGCTTGCAGCATGGGGGACCAATCTGCACAGCTGTTGCACGGCAGGTCCTCTTCTTCTGACTCTTCAGTGTCACTGCTAAGATGAGGGCGGACTTTGCTGCTAGATGGGCCTTCAGTAAAAGATTCGTCCGTATCGCTGCCGAAATGAGGGCGAGTTTTGCGGAAGGACGGGCTTCCAGCGTCGGACTCATCAGTGTCGCTGCCGAAATGCGGGCGCACTTGGGTATTTTTGCTTTTGAAAGTGATAGCCGGCGTAGATTTGCTTTTGAGTCTTGGGGCCGGTCTATCCTCAGTCAGTTGTGGCTTAACATTTTGGTAGTTCATAAAGTACCGAGAATCTTCATATCGGACTTCATGCACACCGAACGGCTGGATGTCTCCGTCAATGCGTCTTTCTTCGCCATTTTTAGTATACTTCATGCATTGATGGAGAGTTGACGGAATGATGCCGTAATCGTGGAGCCACGGCCGCCCTAAGAGAATTTATAAGACGTGTCGGCGTCGATCACGTATATCTTAGCTTCAGTTTGCAGATCCCCGAATTTGATTGGTAAAGCTATAGACCCCAGAACTTGCTGGCAATTTTGGTTGAAGCCTTGAATGACAATCCTTTCCCTTGACAGGTGTCGGACGTCCATTGACAAACTCTTCAGAGTTCGCAAGTTCATGATGTTCACTGAGGACCCCAGATCAATCAATATGCGATTAATTCGATCTCCGTCACTGTACCCGGTCACGTAAAATGGCCAATTATGCTCAGCCGTTCCCAGTAGCAAGTCTTCATCCTTAAATGTGACTGCGGCGGCATGCAAAGCGTGCTGGGCTTCTTTCATATTAATTTCCGCAAAGTGAGCCTGATACCGCTCGGGGTTTTGTAGAGCGTGAATGAGATTGTCTCTAAGCTCCTTAGATAGGACCAAGGCGTCGTAGATGCTCAGGAGAGATGGAAGCTTCCGGAGATGTGCCAAGACATTATAGTCCACCGAGGAAGGACTTATATTTTCATCGGCCGGTTCTCTGCCATCTTCTTCATTAGCGACTTGTCTTTCCTTCCCTTTTGGGGCGTTGTCCTGATTTTGCGGTAGAGCCCTGCCGCTTCTGAGCTGGATTTGATTGGCCTTTGTGGTGAGCTCCTCGTCCTCTTCCGGAAAACAGAGATCCTCCTCGGAGTCGCTGCCAAGATGGATGGCGTAGTAGGTCACTACTGGGATCTCTTCATTGGAGTCTTCTTCTAACTCCTCCTGAATTTCAGCCGCTTGTACAGGGAAGAACTCCTTCAATTGAATCAATGTTCTTTCCTTTTGTTCATATTCTTCGAGGGAATCGATATATTTTTGAATGGTCGATCTCCCTGCAGACTCTTTTTCGCGCCGAGCTGCACTTTTCTTTTTCTTGAGCTTCTTGGATTTTGAGCCTGATGGAGCCGCATTGGCAGCTGGACTGGTAGGCCTCTTCTGCCCTTCCCATTCCGTCCTGGGTTCTTTCTGAAGTAGCTTTAGCATCTTCTTCGTCTTATTAGATATGTACGTACTCCACGGAGGCCGCGATGAGTCAATTTCGTTTTTCAGGGCAGCAGATTCAGCTGTCTGCTCCCAGAAGGCTTCAACTTCTGTCTGTATAAAGTTAGCAGTTGCAACTTGATTGTTCACCAATACGCTTTTGGACAGCTCGATCTCTCCAGCCTTGTACTGCTTCTCGACCCAGTCTTTGAAGATATAACAATCCTCGATCGCATGGCTCACTACTCGGTGGTACGAGCAATACAGAGGATTGTCGGTCATCTTTGCTTCTTGGGGTCTTTTCGACTCCGGAAATTGTAGGCCGTTGTTCAAGGCATCTTTAAATATCTTGCGGACCTTGTCCCTTCTGAAAGAGTAAACCTTGTTCTTTTTCTCCTCTAAGGAAGGCCCATCTCCTCCCAGCAATGGCTTTCGAGACCGGTTGGTTTTGGATTCGCCCGCCCTTCGCTTTTCTTCATTGTCGGAGGCATTGAAGATGTTGGTACTGCTGGAACTCCCGCTTCTACGGTTGTCGTCCCGCTTGCTTTTCCAAGTTTTGTCTCTCTGAGAATCTGGCGGGGACTCTTGCTTTGAGCGTTCCAGCATTTGGACTTTCTTGGTTAGCTCCTGAAATGTCTTGAGGCCCGCTGTACACAAGAATGGGACCATCCAATTGCTGAGGTTCCCAATGAGAAGGCTAACGGACTGGTCCTGCTCCAGCGGCGGTTCACACTTGACTATGAGATTACGCCATCGGGCGATAAAGTCGGTGTTGCTTTCATTCTTCCCCGGCTTGGTCCTCACAAGGTCGGCAATGGAGATTTTATCACTGATGCTCATGAACCTTTGCCGGAACAGAGACTCCATTTGGGCAAAGGTAATGACGGGCCCGTCTGGTATACTCGCGTACCAGTCGAAGGCGACACCGGTCAGGCTGTTGACAAACTGACGAAGAAGGAGCGCGTCATTGCCCCCTGTATTACCGCAAGATGCTTTGAAGTGGGCGACGTGCTGATTTGCATTCCCCGTTCCATCAAATCTTCCGAACTTAGGGATGACGTAGCCGCTTGGGAACTCAATCAGATCGTACTGCGCGGGGTATGGCCGCCCACTACTGCCGATTTCTTTCTGAGCTTCAGCTTCGGCCACCAATGTTTTAACCTTGCTGGTGACCAAATCCATTATCCGATCCTGTGTTAGCGGGATAGTGCTATCTAGGGCCAAGGCGTCCCCAGAAGCGGAATGTGGTCGGCTTTCATTCGGCTCAACCAGTCTTGGTCCCAAAGGAACAGGCATTGGCTGCCTCGGATTGTCATCACCCGGCTGATTAGTAGCGGCTTGTGTCTGATTGGGAGGCGCTCGAGCAATTTGAGCCGTAAGCTGCATCACCACGTTTGTTAATTCGTCAATCTTCGAATAGAGCTTGGCCATCTCTTTATCTTTGCTCCTGAGCTGTTTTCGAAGCTCTTGAAGCAGCTCCTGCTCCGCAGTCCTGGGGCGGAAAGTCGGCTCTTCCTCGCTGTCTGAGCTTGACTCTACATGGACCGAGGGGTCTATTTGCCTATCATCCTCATCGAGAAGGTTTTCTTCATCCAGCGGGGGCGGCTGTTCTTAGGCGGCGGCAACCACATTCAGGCTAGATTGGGCTTGGGATGTGGTGGCCCCGTCCTTGCTTTTGCTGCGAAGGTTGTCGCTGGGGCGCCCGCCCGCCATATAGACCGTATGGATGATATATCCGGCCGTTTTTCTATCATTGGCAGCTGATTTCACGGATCGCTGTCTTGACCCCCTTGTTTCGGTAGCTGGTAGTCGATTGAAGGCGGCTGGCCTAACCAGGTTCTTGAATGGTGCTGGCGCTTCTTTTCTGGGTTTGCCCCGCTGCTTTCGTGCGGCACAGAGTGCTTGATAGACTCTTAAAGAGACAGTGTCATACTTTTTCTGTTGGGGCCGGGACACGTCTCTTTGTGGCACTGTTCGGACCGCTGTCTTCTTGATTCTGGCGGTCATGGCGTTTTTCTGAACCCACTTCAGAGGCTCGAAGGAATTGCTAATTCTTACGTCCGACTCAGCCGTCGTCGCGGGGCAACCGCGCTCTTGGAACTTCACACGATTCCATTTGGCCGAAGCCTTGGCCCTTTTGTTAGCACAATACCTGAGCCGCTTCTGTCTTAACTTTTCCATTCTAAGCACCTGGCAGACTTCGGCTCTTTGGGAAGACGCCGCAGACCGGTCGATGGAGGGCCTTAGAGATACGCTCGACTGTGCATTTGTTGGAGTCATCGCCTGAGCTCGTCCGCAACATTTGGTGTTGCCCTTCGCATCGGAAGTCTTGCCCCCAGCTAGAGCGCCAGGGACTCGTTCAGACACCGTCTTAAGTTTCAGTTGTGGTGTCTTGGCGATCACGACATTTGGCCTCTTACCCCTTGAGACCGGCTTGGCCACCTGTTCTGCCGGGATCTCCGCCAGATGAGCGCTTCCGGCAGGGTAGATGATGACGGAGCCAAACTGGCGGGGCGGTTCCTCCCACTGTCGACTGAGGCTTGCGGGGAGAACCACACGAGCGTTGATCTTGACCACGTACGGAATCGGGGTCACGTTGGAAGCTGACTTCGTCTGGGGAGACATTGTCGTCGAAGGTTGATTGCTGCACGAAAAAAAAACATTTCAGTATAGGCAATCGATATGTGTATTGATTGAGTTCGCATGAACGTTTAACCCGAAATATGGGAGGAGAGATTGGTCCCATCGGGCGTGCCAGAATCTGTAGGGTGTTTTTCATCACCCCATTGAGATGGGAATACGCGCCCGCTTGTCAGGCGTACTACAGATTCCCCCTGCCTAGGGTAGGCCGGGGTTTAATGATAGTCGGGATCCGAATCTCCGGCAGCCGCGAACTAAGCTGCCGTTAATTACCCCCCTTTGGGGCGAGGGAACCTCCGATTGACGGGTCAAACTGGTCATGCGAACTCAATGTGCAGTGTACGTGTGTTGTTGTTTAGGAGGGGGTTTTGAATATATCGGGAGCCACGCAGAGTTTTTACGGGGGCTAGCAGCCCCCTTGCGGGGTGCGGGGCAGCGCCCTTGCGGGCTAGGGGTCAAGGGGGCTAGCAGCCCCCTTGCGGGGTGCGGGGCAGCGCCCCGTAAGAAATTTTTTCTAACAGGGACAGTGTCGTGGAGTATGTGTATGTGTACATTTGTATACATATGTATATATATACATGCATATATAAATAAAGGGGAAAAAGACATCCAAAGGATGCGTGGGGCCAGCGCCTAGGCGCTTGAGCGCAAGCGCGTCACGTGTCGGCACGTGGGCGCTTTGCGCTCGAGCGCAGAGTGCTGGAGCGCAACGCGCCACGTGTCGGCACGTGGGCGCTTTGCGTTCAGACGCTGAGCGCTTGGGCGTAAGCGCGCCACGTGTCGGCACGTGGGCGACTTGCGCTCGAGCGCTCTCTGAGCGCAAAAGCGCCACGCGTCGGCACGGGGGCGACTTGCGCTCGAGCGCTTGCGCTGGAGCGCAAGAGCGCCACGTGTCGGCACGGGGGAGACTTGCGTTCGAGCGCTTGCGCTGGAGCACAAGAGCGACACGCGTCGGCACGGGGGCGACTTGCGCTCGAGCGCTTGAGCTTGAGCGCAAGCGCGCCACGTGTTGGCACGCGGGCACTCTGCGCTTGAGCGCTGTGCGCTTGAGCGCAAGCGCACCACGTGTCTGCACGCGGGCGCTCTGCGCTTGAGCGCTGGCGAGAAAAAGAGGCTTTTAGCCTGAAAAAAATTCTCAGAAGAGAAATCAGAGAGGAGTTGGACTCCTGAGTGTGTTTTTCTTCTTTTTTGGGGGTTTAGTGAAAGATGTTCTTCTTCTTCCTCCTCTGTTTGCTGGATCTTGAAGATCAAGAGATGTGGGATTTTTTTTTAAAAATCTCTTCTTTTTGAGATCTGATGGAAGATCTGAGTTCCCCTTTATGGGTTTTGTGGTGAAAAACTATTTTGTTTTATAAAAAGAAGAGTAAAACTCTTGATTTAATTCAAGAGAAAGAAGAAGGTTTTGGAATCTTGAAGAAGGAGAAAGATCCCAGATCTGGAAAATTTTTTAGAGAGGAAAATGTTGTTGGGATATTTCATTATCCTTGCCTTTATAGGCTATACACTTTACACATAGCCCCTTGGGCTTCACAAAATGGCATTTTGCCTATCCCATGGCTCATGTGCCATTTCTTTATGCACATAAGCCATGGGCTTTACAAAGATTTGGCTTTATGCCTATTTTTCTTACATTTATCCATAAAATAAAATAAAGGAAATGCAACAAAATTATTTATTACAAAATTTTTATCTTGGCATGGGGGGAGGCCGGCCGCTTCATGTTCTGGCTCGACCCGGGCATGGGCCCACTGGATCTGGGCTTGGGCCCACTTGGCTTGGGGTTGACTTTGATTTTGACTTGGTCAACCGGGGTGTAAATTTTTACCCCAACATCGGCGACCTGTTTCTTGACTTCTTCTATCTCCACCGGTGCCATCGGGTAGTAAGCCTTTGAAATCGGCGCTGCTCATGGAACAAGATCAATAGCAAACTCCGTATCTCGTTTTGGCGATAAACTCGAGATGTCTTTGAACACATCCATAAACTTTCGAACTACTGCTGGCGCTTCCTCCTTATCTACTTCTATTGACAAAATAACGACACTTATCGGCCTATCCCTAAATTCGAATGGCCCGACAGATCTGTTACCTCCTAAAAATATAAACTCCGGATGTCCGGGAATCTGGAAGATCACTTTCTTTGCCCTACAATCGATGTGAGCATGGAAAGTGCCGAGAAAATCCATTCCCAAGACGGCATCATAGCTGCCAGTATCGATCGCCAAGAAATCCGTGAATAGCTCTCGTTCGCATATAACAATTGGACAATCCTTGCACTCACTACTAGATATAAATTTTCTATTCCCAATGTGTATGTCCCAGCAACTAGACAGGGCCGCGTGTGGAATCGAGTGTGTAGTAATAAACTTGGACGACATAAAACAATGGGATGTACCTGAATAGAATAATGCTAATGCAGAAAAATTATGAACGAGTAGGATACCTTAAACAACTTCATCTGAAGCCTTGGCCTTCTCGGCCGTCAAAGTGAAATCTCGTGCTTGAATAGGCCCCTGAGTAATCTGCTTCTTCCCCTGAATCTGCTTCTGCGGTAGCTTCTGAGTATCGTTCCTCAATCGTCACTTTGAAGGAAAAGCATTGATGGTATAGTCAGCCGATCCGCAAACAAGACATAGTACAAGCCTCCTTCAAAATTCCTTCTGTAAGTGTCCGGGTTGATGGCAAAAGTCACAAATCACGCCCTTTTTCTGATCGGATACAACGAGCTTCTTCATAGATACAATGCCTTGCCTGTTCACCGGGATGCCTCTGCGTACAGGAGCTCTGTTCGGCGTAAATTCTGGCTCCCGCACTACGACGGCTTTCGGTTGAGTACCCTTCGCTTTCGCCGATAAGCTCTGCTGCTCCCTGGCTGTCTTGAGAACTTAGGAGAAAGTAGTCAATCCCAAAGATATAATATGTCTCTGAATCCCCGCATCCAAGCTACGCATGAACCTTCGTGCCCTATCTGCATTGTCAGCAACCAAAGGTCCTGCAAATCGACTGAGCCGAGTCCACTCAGTTGCATGTGCATCAACGGATCCGCCATTCTGCTTCAGGCTAATAAACCATTCTTCCATTTCTTCTCGAGAAGTTTGTGGAAAGAACTTCTCCATGAAATTTCGCAAAAACGCTGCCCAAATGATCGGCTTGGGCAGACGGGTCTTCTCTACGAGCCACCACTCGCGAGCATAATCCACCAGTTGGATGCGTACTACGTCCACCCTCTTGTCATCTGGAGTCTGCACGGCGACGAGTAGATTCTCCATGTCAACTAGCTACTGCTCCGCTGGCAGTGGCTCCTCCAATCTAGTAAATATGGACGGACCAAGCCTCCTGAAATCCGCCACGGTGCCCTCACTCCATGTTGGCCCGGGTGTTGCAGCCACTACGGACTACTGGACTGTCCGAAGACCCTCCTGAAAAGCCTCGGCTTGCCGATGATTCAGATCGGTTTGCAGCTTATGGTTTTCTAGCATCCCACGTATAACTTCAAGAAATGCGGCGTTATCAACACGCCTCTGGTATGATCAAAAATATCTATCCGCCATTCTGAAGCCAAGACACTGAAGAGAATTAGCAACGGTAAACAGGATTCAATAAACAAGATAGTTATAAATTCAAGAATGGCAAGATAGTAATGTGGCAGGACATGTTCCTAATTACGGGTTTTCTGATTAGTGTATCCGGTTTAATACCCAACTACAAAAGAATCAAACCTGGATAATCCTAAATCCTATGGCTCTGATGCCAACCACATCCTGTCATGCCCCGCTTTCCAGAGTGTGCTAACTACGGCATGTAACAGAGCAAACCATGCTACCTGTGGATCGGAATCATCCCTCCACAGTCACATTACGGCTGTCTATAGAATATCAAGAACAATAAAATATAAAATCTATCTAGTACATGTTTATTTGCCAAAATAAAAGAGTCAAGAAAATGTATAAGCGAAAATGATAGTAATATCCAATAAATAACATCTAGAAATACGTCCCAATATAAGCTCACATCAAGAAATAAAAGTGCTGAAAAATAAGCTAAGTGTCTAAAAGTTAAACATCTCTAAATCACACATAATCAATTCCTCACTGCTCGGCTTGACGTCTAAAGTACTCCTTTTCAGCATGCGATAGAGATAGAGAAACCGGGCCATGCAAAACCTAGACGTCAGTGTGTCGTAATAGTAAAACAATATTAATAACCAGAATGTAACGATATAGGTAATCATGAATATAAAGAATAAAACGGATATGAACGGTGAGGTATGTATGTGTATGTGAAGTGCGATGAGTAACCTAAAACTGTGCTACTAGCTTATCTACTCTAAAGTCTTTGAAATCAATTTAATGGAATCGTCGATATAACTCAATAGTATCCCATGCGTGCCCGGGACTACGGTCAAGATTCTCGGGCTGAATCCAAGACGTACCGCTAAGCAGTAAACAAGTAACATATACAGACGAATGATGTCAGCAGCATCATCCCGGGGTTGGCCTAGCCCGTAAAGACTGATCAGTATAAGTATCAAACTGTTGAGTTACAATTCAGGTTTCATCATTGATTTCCACTTACCCCCAAGGTTATGTGTTCAAGTCAAGTATTTATGATATGAATCTAATGCCAACACAAGATCAAGAAAGTACAGGTTTTTTCTATGTAGACAAAAGGTTACGTCCATCAGGTCAACAAGTCAGGATTGTCTGTATTAGTAACAAGATCAAAGTATCAAGTTAAGTAGTGTGTCAGGACATATCATGTGGTACATATATATCAAAAGGATACCTAAATGTGAAAACGAATATCTGACACGGTACGCTACGGATACCAGGATGTATATGTGTCTATCTGTAATAACCTGTTATATATATCCATGACTATGTATGATGCAAGCTCGATAACATGTCGCACTAATATAGAAGTAACATGATATAATGAAGTTCCGGCATACAACTAGATATGCAATTGACAGTACGAATACGAACGGATATCGAAAAACGGTAAAACTATAACATTGGATGCACAATATCACACATGTATTATTTTTATTCATATATAAATAGATATACTATAACATAGCATGTTGCAAGATAAACTTGCCTAATCGGATCTCACGTCGGGGTATGTACGTCACGTTCGACGTCGGGTAAACGTTGCGATGCACACACGCACGTACAGGACTGGACCTGGCTAATCCAAGACATGACCATGCTGGATGATGACGACGACTGGTCGCCCGGATCATCGGCGACGTGCGCGAATCCGGTAACGGCCGAAAAACAGAAAAGAAAAGAGAAAAAAGAAAAGAAAGAAAGAAGAAGAGAAAAGAGAAGGGGTTTTATGGATGCTCTGGGTTGTGGGGACAGAGAGGGAAGTGACGACGATAATGGGCAGTTGACGGCGAGGGCTACGTCGACAGTGGGTTTCTTGGGTTGGTTGGATGCTCGGGTTCTTAGTTGCAGGGGTTTGTGGTGTTGAGGTCTGCAGGGAGATGAGGAGAAGGATGGGTGACGACGACGAAGTCGGAGGTCTCCGGCGATGAGAGGTGCCGGCGTCGAGGTTCTTAGGCTCGTGGGTATGAGTTATCGGGTGAAGTTGTTGGGATCGTGGTGGCGGCGTTGTGGTGTCGGGGGTTTGCATGGAAGTGAGGAGAAGGAGGAAGCGGGGTTGAGGTCGTGGTGAGGTCGACGAGGCGGTGAGGTGATCGGCGGTGGAGGTGAGGGATTTTCTGGCGTTGGGTTCTTGGGTTTTCGAGGGTTGCTGGGTGCTCGGGAGTTGTGGGAAGGGAGAGGAGGTGGAAAGGTGGGCGAGGGCAAGGAGATGGTGAGGTTGGGATGGTCGTGGGGAGGTCGGCGATGAGGGCTCGGGCGTGGGTTTCTCGCGGCAAGGGAAAGAAGAAAGAGAGGGGAAGAGAGAGGTATGGTGTATTAGGTTATATATATTTATTTATTTATTTATTTATATATATATATATTTATATATAGATAAAAAAAAGAAATGGAGAGACAGGAGAGAGAGATAGGGTGAGAATATATTATTTAGTTAAAAATATATTTAATATATAAGATATATATATATATATATTAACTGTTTATATATAAAATATTATAATATATTTTTCTAGGATTTATAGCTAATATCAAATATACTCCGAAAAATATCCGTATTCTGTCTAAAAATCTAGTTTTAAAATAAGAATAATACACGTGTCAGTTAAAATTATAATGCGACATCCGGTTAGATAAAATGTATACCCGCAAGAACGGATACACGTAAAAACACGTAGCAATCCAAACGAGTCCGTTTCATCAAACTGGACATAAGCACGATATATGGATGCACTCACAAGATATGGGATATGATAACAGGCCATGCTAGACATTAAAAATATTATACTTGGTTATAATTTGTATTATCTGAAAGAAATGCAGATGCAACATATCATATAAATATAATATCAAATCTAAATGTGCACGGATCCTTCATACTAGTAAGGATATGTCGTAATTTAGAACCAAGACGGGTTTCAAGCATACGGGTCGGATCGGATACTAACCATAGACACCAAAGCACTATCTGCACCCAAAACAAATAACAATCAAGAAATAGTCACAAGATTAGAAAACACTCAAATCGAATATAGTATAAATGAACTAGGGTGTTACATTTTCTGTCATGCCCCACCTTTGAACAATAGAGACCTACTATTGAGGGACTAGCTCTGATACCATTCTGTCATGCCCCACCCCCAATACTCTCTGTATTGGGGGTGGGACGTGACAGATACGGTGTTTCCCTTTCGAAGCCAAGTGAGCCGATAGGGTTTTTCTCGCTTTTCGGTCTATAATTGCAACTTGCCAACCATCACTCGGACAACAATTTTTTCATAACCACCACCATCAATGATTATGTCACATACCCTTTAGTTCTACATCGAGTATAAAAGATGTTATGTCGCAGCCAATCATCCTCGTCCTTGCCCGCTTGGCCATTCAAATTGCGCTGAATCATAAGGGATTCTACATGATCATAATAAGTAATCTCTTAGACGTCTTCATCATCATACTTATCATAGATGGTTGGTTTCACTTCTACTTTTTTAACAACTTCCCCTTCTATTATGGTTACGGATCTTCGGGTGGGACACTCGGCTTTCTAATGCCCATATCCTTAGCATTTATGATATTGGTCCATCTTGCCTCCTCCAAATCCACTTCGTTTATTTCAGCTCGTTGGTGTTTCTTTGGCCGAACTTGTATTATCGGCCTTTTTTTAGAATTCGGTCATTTTTGGTGTCCCAGCTTTTTTTGCTCGGTAGTTACCTACCGATGAGGAACTTCCTCGGTTGGTTTCGTTATTCGATCTCGGCCGTTTTTTGGTTCAGTTGTTTCTCTACTCTGACTGTCAATTTATATAGGTCATTGTATGAAATATATTTTTGGAGCTCGACGATATCTTTGATTTCAGCGCGAAACCTGTCTAAGTATTGAGCAATTTTTTTGTTGCTCGGCTCCGTTGACTCCGCATCTCATCATCAATAAGATGAATTTCTCGGTCTACTCTTCGATGGATCGGGCTCCTTGCCTAAGAGTATGCAACTGGATAAAGGTTTGTTGCACATAATTCTCCGGTAGAAATTATTCACGAAGCTTCTTTTCCATCTTTACCTAAGTTGAGATCTTTGGTTTTTCGGGTTCGACGCGTTTGATTTTAAGATTCTTCCACCAAATTGAAGTGTGACCCTTCAACTTGAGTGGGGCCACCTTCACCATTCTCTCCTTGGAAATCTCCTTGTAGTCGAAGAATCGCTCGATGGTAGGCAACCGGTCGATGATAGCCTCCGGATTGATTCTATCCCAAAACTCCAGTAACTCCGCCTTTATGTCAGATCATCTATAGCGGTCGGTTGGATACCGATCTCTGCGTCCAATACTCTCTTCATCGTTGAATCTCAAACGCTGAAAATGGTTTTCATTTCCGGATTGAAATTTTTTTTAAGGTATCTTAGTTAAAGCCAACATTAGTTGAGGGTATTTTATGTAATATACCTTTTTTATATTTGAAGGAAAAAACTTACATGGTACTCGGTAGAGAATAATTGAACATACTTTCCAGCCCATGAAAGTAGACTTCATAGAAAGTCTTCAAATTAAAACAAGGAGAACATCCAGATTAAGTGTTGCTTCTTTTTTTCCTTAAAGATGGAGACAACACATGAACGCTGGTGAGTTGAAGCTAGCTTTGCACAAAATATTATTCTTATAATTAAGCATCTTTAATCTGTTCTTCATATTTATGGGTCCTTATGTAAAGAATAATTCTCAGTTCATCAAGTGTGAGCTCATGCTTCATCCCAAAAGAAAAAAGGGAAAAAATCAGAAAAGAAAAGTGTGAGCTCATGCTGATCGAGGTCAGAATGGTCTTCGTCTCGATAATATAAGAGACTTTAATCTAATAACTTAGATCGGTAATATATATATATATATATATATATATATATATATATATATATATATATATTCACTACTTCAATGAAGGGTTGGCTCCACGGATAGAGAAATTAATAAGGGCAGGTTTTTATTACCCCTACGGTTTACTCCATAGAAGCATTGTTTATCCCTACGGTACCCACCATAGAGACACAAATAAATTAAAAAATATTAAAATGCAATGTCTTCATTTGGCCCTACGGTGCCACAAAAAAGAGACTTACGGATTAATCCGTAGGGGCAAAAAAGGGTTATTTAAAAAATAATAATGCTAAGAATTTTCCCACCGTCCTCCAAAATATCCCACCAACCCGCGCCAGGTCAAAATTCCTCGCCCATCGTCGCCGTCTCACTCTTGTTGCCGAGATCATCCTTCGTCGCCGCCGATTGAGCTCGTCATGGAGCTCCTCGTCTCCGCCAATCGTCCTCGTCGCCGCCTCCACCACTTCGAGCTCCATCTTCCCGATCTCCTCCACCTCATCGAAGCCTTGTTCTTCACCTCCTTGAGGAACTTTACTCGTCGGCTGGTCTTTGGCAGAGGTGAGTTAGTTTTGATTTTAATTTATAATTTTGTTGATTTTAATTGGTGTTATTGTTGTTGATTTTAGGGTTAAGGTTAGGGATAGGGTTATAGGGCCAGGATAATTGGGGGTTAATTTGGGTTAGGGTTAGGTTTTGGGTGATGATTAGGGTTAGGATTAGGGTTAATTAGGTAAAATAGGGTTAGGATTAAGGTTAGAGTTATAAGGCCGGGTTAATTGTGGGTTGATTTGGGTTAAGGTTAGGCTTTGGGTGATGATTTGGGTTAGGATTAGGGTTAATTAGGTAAAATAGGGTTAGGGTTAGGGTTAATTTGGGTTAATTAGGAAAAATAGGGTTGGTGATGGTTAGGGTTAGGGTTAATTAGATTAATTAGGGTTAATTTTGGTTTGAGCCAAGGTTAATTTGGGTTAGGGTTTGGGTGATGGTTAGGGTTAGGGTTAATTTGGGTTAATTTGGTAAAATAGGGTTAATTTGGGTTTGGGTGATGATTAAGGTTAGGCTTATGGTTAATTTGGTAAAATATGGTTAATTTGGGTTAGGGTGTTAATTAGGATTAATTTAGTTTAATTAGTTTAATTTTGGGTTAATTAGGGATAATTTAAGTTAGGGTGATGATTATGGTTAATTTGGGTTAATTAGGATAAGGGTTTAGGGTGCACTAGTTCCTTCAGTAGAATACTCGATGGTAACGTAAACATAAAATTTTACCGTAAACGTAAGAAAAGCTTACCCTAAACTAAAAATTTCAAACCCTTAAAAACGAAACGTAAACGTAAAACCTATTCAAGTTAAATATTCAAGTTAAAACAAATATATGATACTCGATAATAATATGAAACTTTCATATTCTCATCGATATTCATATGTGAAAATTAAAGCACGACTTAGTTCCCGTCTATCGGTTAACATACGTTCGATATTCGTCGTGACATACGAAGGTTGTTAAATATCGGACGGTATAGTTCGGTGCTAACAACCATCGTGTAGTCTATGTGATTCAATCGTATGATAACCGATAGATTTGTCCAGTGTGGACAAGTTAGGAATGTATAAAGCAAACACCTGCATTCACTTGTATTTTCATTCGTTTCGAGTTATTTCGTCGGTACTTTTTCGATAGTTCTCCATATACAAAGATAGATTAGATGTTCATTTCAACGTTATTTCACAGCATTGAAATAATTATCTATTCTATTACAGTGTACTTGGAGAACAACAGGGAGGTGCTGCCGAAATTTACTCGAAACGGATGAAAGCACAAGCGAATGAGTGTATACTCTATATATTTTTAATGCGATAGAAACCTTACCCCCGGACAGCCGAACACTCACATATACAACACGAATACACAACAAACGCACACACAAAGCACATACACACTAACAACCCTACACTTAAGCGAAATCATAAATTGAAACAAACATACACAGAATACAACACATACTTGGGTATTTTCAAATCTAACCTTGTTAATCGATAATTTATTCTTTTCAACGACAAACTTGTCTCTACGGATTTTCTTCTTTGTCAGTAACCATCTTGTTCTTAGATTTCTCAATATAGTCACCATAACCTATAATTTATATGTTATACAGTCTAACATGGCCCATGAGTACATCAGAGTTAAGGACTAGATATATGTGGATTGGCAACAACACATGCAATTTAAGTTTGTCGCAGGAGTTGCTACTTTCATTTAATTTACACGCGAACATAAAAAGATCGTGTTAGAGAAGATTCTCTGTCCGTGCGATAAATGTGGGAATAAGTTCTGGCAGAAGATAGAAATCGTAGAGTTTCACATCGTTAAACATGGTTTTACTAGATTTTATACAACTTGGTGTTGGATATGTATGCCTTAGAGGCCATTATTGTATATGTATACATGTGGATGCTGGGGATATGTCTGTACAGGACAACCTTGCTCAGTATATAATATATTATTTGAGTTGATTTTATCTTGATATGTGTATTTGTTTCTATTGATACTTTATCCTGCTTGCACATATTGATAAAGACATGATGTAGTTGTATACTATTATGATTTGTGTAGGGTGTTTTTCGTCACCTCATTGAGATGGGAATACACACGCGCTTGTCAGGCGTACTATAGATTCCCCCTGCCTAGGGTAGGCGGGGGTTTATTGATTGTGGGGATCCGAATCTTTGGCAGCCGTGGACTAAGCTATCGTTAATTACCCATCGCTTTTGGAGCGAGAGAACCTCCGATTGACGGGTCAAACCGATCATGCGAACTCAATATGTCGTGTGCGTGTGTTGTGTTTTGAAAGGGTTTTGGCTATATCGGGGGCCTCGCAGAGTCTAGGGGGATAGCAGCCCCCTTACGAGGTGCGGGGCAGCGTTCCGTTAAAAAAAATTTTCCAATGGGGGACATGTTTTGGGTGTGGAGTGCATGGGAAATGAGGGGTGAGGAGCGTCTTAAAGACGTGTGCATGGCACGTGGGCGGTAGACGCCCGCGGGTCGCGTGCCTTGCACGCGGCCGCTGAGCGCTGGGCGCCCGCGGGTCGCGTGCCCTGCACGCGGCCGCTGAGCGCTGGCCCGTGGATCCCATGAGGCGCACGTGGGCTCCCGCAGGTCACGTGCGCGGCATGTGACCGCTGGAAACACCGACAGAAAAGGGGCTTAGCTCCTGGACTGAGAGTTAAACTCCCAAGGGCCTTTGGAGTTGAACTCCTAACAGGGATTATATTTAGATTTGGAGTTGAACTCCTAACAGGGATTATGTAAAGATTTGGAGTTAAACTCCTAATAGGGTTTTGTTTATGGAGTTAAATTCCAACAGATCTTGAATGGAGTTAAACTCCAAGAAATCTTTGAAGATGATCAGAGGGGACCCCTTTCTTCTCCCCTTTAACCCTAGATCTTCTTTTGAGCCTTAGATCTTTCCGAAATGAGATTTTTGGAAAATGGTCTCCTTCCTCCCCCTCTCCATCGGCTGGATCTTGAAGAAGAACAGGGGTGAAACTCAAAAATCTCCTTTTTGGGGATTTGATGAAAGATCTGAATTCCCCTTTAATGGTTTTATGGTGAAAACAGTTTCTTTTTGGAAAAAGAGGGATTGAACTCTTGATTTAATTCAAAAGAAATAAGGTTTGGAACCTTGAGGAAGGAGGCACAAACCCTAGAATTTGAGGGAATGAAAAGTTGTTTTCATTTTTTCATCATCTTTGCTTTTATAGGCTACACACTTTACATATAGTCCCTTCAGTTTTGCCAAATGGCACTTGTGCCACCCCATGCCTTATGTGCTTATCTCTTTTTGCACAATAGACATAGGGTTTAAATTTTTTTGGCTTTTTGCCTATTTTACATACATTTATATATATATATATATATATATATATATATATATATATATATATAAGATAATTACATTAAACCAATTTATGGCTTCATTCCTTTTGTTACGGGCCGGTCCCTATGACCTGGGCTTGGACCCACTTGGCTTGGGGTTGACTTTGATTTTGACTTGGTCAACAGGGGTGTAATTTTTGACCCTAACAAAGTTCCCCCGATTAATACATGCACACCACATATATGGGTCGTATGTATAAAATTGATAGATCTTCTTTCACGTGGAGGTTGACTTGATTTGGCTCCCGTTTTGACGATGTGGAGATCGATGCTGCCCTTTTCGCGACATGGACGGTCGGTGCTGCTATTTTTGCGACTTGGACGGTCGGTGCTGCCATTTTTGCGACTTGAACGGTCGGTGCTGCCCTTTTAGCGACTTGGACGGTCGGTGATGCCCTTTTTGCGACTTGGACGGTCGGTGCTGCCCTTTTTGCGACTTGGATGGTTGGTGCTGCCTTTTTGCGACTTGGACGGTCGATGCTTGCTCCGCTTCTTGCGGTGTTGGGATTTGATTTGACTTGCTCCGCTTTCTACGGTGTCGGGGTTGATTTTTTTGATTTCTGCCTATTTGGCGGGACATTTGAATTTGAGATGAACTTGGAATTTGGATTTTGTTTGGCATCAGTATTGCTGCACTGGAATAATGCCAGGAGCAACTCATCATTTTACCCAGGACTGGAATCAAGGAAATCCGAGATATCGAGATCAAATCTGCCAAAATATTGAAGTAAATCGAAGAAATCAATTCTGACAGAGACTTAGAGAAGATTTCCAAAATCCAGATATTCAAAAGATCACCACGCGTCACAAGGAAGAAGTCCCAGAGTTTTGAAGCCAAGATGCCACCAACACACGGCGCTTCCATGGCCAAAACGTGATAAATGCGGCGGATCTGCAGCCTAAAGGAGGAGTTGGGATGTGGGATTTTTTTTGTAGGATCGTCTCAACAAACCCTAATTTATAGAATCTATGGTTTTCATCTTCTGTGACTATAAATAGAACCCAGAGCCTCTCTTAGAAGTTCATCAAACCGAAGAGATCACGAAGTTCAAGTTGACTCACGCATCCAGGTTGATCAATCGGCTGTTCATTTACCTTCTTCAAGATAGACCGAGAAGCAAACTAGGATTTTGTATTCCGCTTTCTAAAGGAACAAAAAGTACAATTGATCAAGTTGATTAATAAAGATAGTTGTTTTATTCTTATTGCATTTATTTTCTTTATTTACATCATGATCTCTATCCGTTCTTCTATCTCCATCATGCGCGAATAATTCACCGCTTGATAGGGTTCGTAGGATTAGGGTAGATCAATGGAAGATGAAGAATTTATTAACTTCATTTAAGTCTTATGAAGTTTATAAAGTTTAGCAAAATAAATGTTAACATCCTAATCGGGCATGCTATCTATTTATTGATAGTCTTGACCGCGATTTGAGATTAAATTAACAATTGTTTTGTTAAGGGCTAGACATGAATAGAGATCAATGAAAGGATAAGGGTCAATAGTGTGGAAACACTAGTTTCTTCAAAGAACCCTAATTCTCATTCATCACTATCAATCTATTTTTAAATCTATCAATAGATAAAAGGAGTCATATTTATTAGTCATCCATTACTACTAAATTCGAAAGAACCCTACAAGCCATCTTCTGATATAAAATCTACATCTGTCTTTAAACTAGATCTATTTTCTTCATCCATATTTTGATGTAGATTTAGAAACTATTCTCCACTATTCTTTATTCTTCTATTCTTTTTCAACACGTCTAAAGTAGGATTGAAAGATTCAACGTTTCCTTGAGGACGACCCGTACTCATCTCGGTTTAGCTACACGAGACACCGTTATTGATTGCGGTTATTTTACAAACACTTCTTTAAAATACAAATCAATGAAATGGATAATACGTTGGATCCTGTTATTACAAGAATTTGATCTTGTCAGACGAGACAAGAGTGGATATGAAAACGTTGTAGCCGACCATCTTTCACGCATAAATTTTTCACCAACGTTGATCGTGCTAATAAATGACTCCTTCCCAGACTAACAAATCTTGACCGTATCCTACGAAACTTAGTTCGTGGATATTGTGAATTATCTAGCGACGGGACTTATTCCTAACGATTGGTCGAAACAAGACAATCTTCGATTTCTATCCTAAGTAAAAAACTTTTACTGGGATGAACCTTATTTGTTTAAGTATTGTTCCGATCAAATCATTCGCAGATATGTCCCTAACGATGAATTCAAGAGTGTATTTTCTTTTTGTCATGATCGGGAATGTGGCGGTCAATTTGGTCCACATAAAACGGCGGAGAAAGTTTTTCAATGTGTCTTTTATTGGCCAACATTATTTAAAGATGCATATGATCATTGCAAAACTTGTCCATGGTGTCAACACATGGGTAGGATTTCACGAAGAAATGAGAAGTCGTTCCAACCTATCTTGGTTGTGAAAATATTCAATGTTTGGGGTATTGATCTTATGGGTCCTTTTCACAACTCATTTGGGAATTTATATATCTTGTTAGCGGTTGATTATGTCTCAAAATGGGTGGAAGAAATACCGTGTCGCAATAATGACAAAAAGGTTGTTATTAAGTTCCTTAAAGAAAATATCTTTTCGCGATTCGGGCACCCTCGCGCTATAATTAGCGACAACGGGACGCATTTCTGTAATTGGTCTTTCGAGAATTTGATGCGGAAATAATCAGTCAACCACAAAATTTCTATGCCCAATCATCCCCAAACGAGCGGGCAAGCTGAGATTTCCAATAGGCAGATTAAACAAATTTTGGAGAAGACGATTTCTAAAAACCGTAAAGATTGGTCAAACAAATTGACGGATGCTCTTTGGATATTTCGTACCGCTTATAAGACCGATCTTGGTATGTCTCCATACCGCCTAATGTTTGGAAAGGTATACCACCTTCCTGTCGAGATCGAACATAAAGCAACATGGGCTATTAAAGAGCTTAACTTCGATTTTGATCAAGCCTGCAGCTATCGGAAGCTGCAATTAAATGAGCTAAGCGAACTCCAAGATGAAGCTTACGATAATGAGGTTATAGTAAAGAATCGGACTAAAGTGTTCTACGATAAAAACCGTTTTAGAAAAACCTTCACACCGGGACAACAAGTCCTTCTTTATGATTCCCGTCTTCATCTTCATCCGTGTAAGCTAAAATCTCGTTGGAATGGACCTTTTGTGGTGTGGTATGTATACCCGCACGGGGAAGTAAAAGTTGAAAATATTAAAAACGGTTCAATTTTTCAAGTAAATGGGCATAGATTGAAATCGTATTTTTCTGCTGACCCAGCAGAGGAGCTCCTGTTTTTACAGGAGCCGCTTTATTATAACTAAATTTCCTCCGCCCCACCTCTATGTCTCGGTAACATTGTCTCATTTTAAGAATGGAGGTGAGTGAAAAATGGCTTAACTAAATATCTGTGCGTGCCAAACCATACGGCCTCTACATCGTTTCGCCTGAAGCAGAGACTCTATGTGTGGGACTCTAAAGACTCGTCAATACGCTGGCAGTGGGTTTAACCACAAGCACGTCAACGGCACTAGCTGTACGTAACGGCTACCCAGGTATTGAGCGAAAGGGAGGCCGACGTGCAAACTCATCCTGAAACCTTTACTGAGCCTGATAGTAATAATATCCATACAGTCCTGTTCGTTCGTCTATGAGTATCGCATATCGAGTCTAGGGGGTGGATAAAGTCAGACCCCTAATAACGCGACATTTAGTGTCGGTATGAAACCTATCACCTCCTGAGAAACTACCGAACCTAGATCGGTAATTCTAGACTAGCTTGGCCAAGGATTTCTGGTGATGGCCACCCGTGCACAACGCGACATCAACCCTCAATACCGGGGGAGACGAAACCCCTGAAGATCCTCTCACTGCCTCCATATGACTCGGGACTGTACCCAACTAAAACCTGTTTGCACGACTCCTCTGAGCCGTAGTAGGGTAGTAATCAAAGCACAGTGTGAACTCACACGAAGCAATTGACGATCTTTGGTCGATAGACTAACCTGTACACATGTTACCTGGGAACTGCCATCTGACAATAGGTATAATACTAACTAGCATGTTCCCGACGAGTCCGTCCGGTATACTCATAGACCACCCAGCTCTCACGTATATGATCGCCATCATACTGCAGGTAGTCAAGCAAGAATCCTATGGGCTCTATCAACATGTAATAGTGATCTGTAATACTACCTGAAGCATGTACATGATGATAAAGACAAACCAGATAGCATACTATCATCTCGAGTAAGACTGTTCTATCCGTATAGGTCCTCCCTCAATCATCGCAATCACGTTCCTATGATCCAATAATTGACTTGAGGGCACTATAGCCAACAATCTCCCACTTACACTTAAGGCTAATTATTAAGATGTCGAATACTCACGGCCCGTGTGATACAGAACACCCAACTTCTTTACTAATTAGTCTCACAAATCTCGTTTGTGAAACTAATTGCATTCGAGAAATAGCCTCAGTGAGTGGATCCGCTCCTGTGTTTCTTTTTGTATCTCTTTTTATATCAACTTCGCGGAGAAAGCTATCTCCCGAAATGAGCAATACCAGTCTTAGAATATGTCTGGATATCTGATGGGACCCAGTTCACAAATGAACTCCATATCTAGCAAACTTCTTAGACTGTATCGTCCACTGAATTTAATCAGTATCCTGCACCATACCTTCCTCAGTATCAGCTTGGACCATCTGCCCAAACTACCGCTCCTCAAAAGAGGGAAAGATATTAGTCTGACAGTCGCTTTGTCATCCAGGTCACCTTGGAAGTCTGAAATGATAACCGTCTCCCGAAGGAGACTGCCGTCACCATATCCGTAGAACATCCACTTATGCTAATAAAATGCTTCCCAATATTTCTCCAGAATTGGATTAATATAAAAACTTATTGCAGCTAGTGCAAAAACAGCATCTGGTGTGGCACTTGAGATTTCATGATTGACTCAATTGCCTAAACAAGTGATATGCCAATCATGCAAATCCCTCTCCCCTTTAGTCTGTAATACATCCTTTAGAGAGGGTGACTCCATCACCTGCAGGTACACCACCATACCAGGTGTCGTCCATTCTAAAACATCTTTAGAATAGCGTCAAAGTATCCAAATTGGGAAACTTGCCAAATCTAGATCTAAAACCATAGATCTAGTAACTAGAATGCCTGATATTCTTTAGTTAAAAATATATTTAATATATACGATATATATATATATATATATATATATATATATATATATTAACTGTTTATATATAAAATATTATAATATATTTTGCTAGGATTTATGGCTGATATCAAATATACTCCGAAAAATATCCGGATTCTGTCTAAAAATCTAGTTTTAAAATACGAATAATACACGTGTCAGTTAAAATTATAATGCGACATCCGATTAGATAAAATGCATACCCCCAAGAACGGATACACGTAAAAACACGTAGTAATCCAAACGAGTCTGTTTCATCAAACTGGATATAAGCACGATATATGGATCCACTCACAAGATATGGGGTATGATAATAGTGTTGGGGTCGAAAGTTGCACCCCGGTTGAGCAAGTCAAAGTCAAGGTCAACCTTAAGCCCAGACCAAGCGGGTCTATGCCCAGGTCGAGTCCGAACATGAAGCTGCCGGCCCCCTCCATACCAAGATGAAATCATGTAATAAATAATTTTTATGTAACTTTTTTTATGCATGAATAGGCATAAAGCCCAATTTTTGTAAAGCACATGGCTTATGTGCAAAAAGAAATGACACATGAGTCATGGGATAGGCAAAATGCCATTTTGTGAAGCCCAAGCGGCTATATGTAAAGTGTATAGCCTATAAAGGAAAAGATAATGAAAATATCTCAACAAATTTTTCTCTCTCCAAAAGAATCAAGATCTGTGATCTTCTCCTTACTCAAGGTTCTAAAAACCTTCTTCTCTTTTTGAATTAAATCAAGAGTTTTACTCTTCTTTTTCCAAAACTAAATAGGTTTTTACCACAAAACCCCAAAGGGGAACTCAGATCTCCCATCAGATCTTAAAAATAAGAGATTTTTAAAATCTCACACTTCTTGTTCTTCAAGATCCAGCCAAAAGAGGAAGAAGAAGGAGACCCATCTCCTAAAAATCCCACTTTGGGAAGATCCAGAGCTCAAGGGAAAAGCCCGTTTCAGCATCTCCAAAAACATCTTAGGAGTTTAACTCCCCTCTAATTTCTCTTTCGGGAGTTTAAATCCATTTTCTGGGGCTAAAAGCCTATTTTCCTCGCCGGCGCCCGAGCGCCTAGCGCCCCAAGCGCTCAAGCGCCCAGCGCCCACGTGCTGGGCACGTGGTGCGCTAGCACTCGAGCGCCTTGCGCTTAAGCGCCCAGCGCCCACGTGCCGGGTACGTGGTGCGCTAGCGGTCGAGCGCACAGCGCTCGCGTGCTAGGCACGTGAGGCGCTATCCCCACGCGTCCTTTGGGCGCTTTTTCCCTTTTTTTTATATATGTATACATGTATATATATATATACACACACACACTCCACAACACCGTACCTATTAGAAAAAATATCTAACGGGGCGCTGCCTCGCACTCCGCAAGGGGGCTGCTAGCCCCCTTGACCCCCAGCCTGCTATCCGGGTAGCGGGACCCCTGTAAAAACTCTGCGGGGCCCCCGATTTATCCCAAACCCCTTCAAAACACAACACTGCACATTGAGTTCGCATGAACAGTTTAACCCGTCAATCGGAGGTTCTCTTGTTCCAAAGGCGAGGGGTAATTAACGGCAGCTTAGTCCGTGGCTGCCGGAGATTCGGATCCCCACAATCAATAAACCCCGGCCTACCCTAGGCAGGAGGAATCTATAGTACGCCTGACAAGCGTAAGCGTATTCCCATCTCAATGGGGTGACGAAAAACACCCTACAGATTCTGGCACGCCCGGTGGGACCTATCTCTCCTCCCATATTTCGGGTTAAACGTTCATGCGAACTCAATCAATATGCATATCTATATTTATACTAAAATAATGCTCTTTCATGCAGGTTTTCAAGAAATCACTTTTCAACAATGTCTCCAAAGATGAACCCAGCTCTCAGCACGGCTCTTATCTCCTACACGATGAAGATGGACGCCAGGACGGTCCTTCCGGCCAGTCTCGGGCGACAGTTGGAGGAGTCGCCGCTACCATTTGGCTTTATTCTGTTCGTGTCAGCTAACGCCATCCCAGCTCCTCAAGCCCTGGTGACAGATAAACCGGTCTCGAAGGGCAGGAGTCCAAATGTAGTGGTCTCGAGAGCGCCCCAACCCTAACGCAAATCCGTTTTCGAACGTCTCTCCGTCGCTCCAGCTGGGGGCAAGGCCATTAACGTCAACAAGGAAACGAGGCATCTCGGGCAAGCTCGAACGGCTCCCCTGACAACTGCTAGGTTGGGTATTTTCTCTATGCTCCCCATCACTCGGCCTATGGCGGCTTCCCGAAGAGCAGAAGCCGGCCAGGCGCTCAAGGAAGAGAAGCTGAGGCAGAAGCGGCTCAGATACAGAGCCAACAAAAGGGATGGGGCTCCGGCTATGTTAAAATTTATGAATTTCCAAAGCCCGGACCGCTCCGCGAAACCAGCTGCCAGTGATGAAAGGACAGCTGAATGTGTTATCCACACAGTCTACGTGGTAGGCGCGCATCCCAAAGACAACCTTCGCAGCAAGGATGGGGCCACCACATCTCAAATCCAATCTAGTTTGAATGTGGCTGTCACTTCCCGAGGCCAGCATCCTCCTGAAGGTAATGAAAATGCTCCAAGTGAAGCTGATAAGCAGAGAGATCCCTCGAGGAGTCAGGGTCGGAAAGCGAAGGTGAGCCAACTTTCGATCTTAAGACCGCAGAGCAGCAACTTCTCCAGGAGCACCGAAAGCGGCTCAGAAACAAAGACAAGGAGATGGCCAAGCTCTACTACAAAATTGACGACTTGACAAACGTCGTCTTACAGCTCACGGCCCAACTTGTCTCTCAGCCGCCCAATCAAACGCATGGTTCTACTCGTGGACCGGGAAACGGTGTCCCGAGACAGCCGACGCCTATTCTCTCAAATCCAAAGGTGGGCGGACCGCATGAAGGCCAGTCACATCCTATCTCGGGAAATGTCTTGGCACCCGATGACAGCAACCCGCCAACTCAAGATCAAATCATGGATTTGGTTGCCAACAAAATCAAAACATTGGTAGCCGAAGCCGGAGAGCAAAAAGATGCCAGCATTAGCGGGAGACCATATCCTGCTCGGTACGATCTTGTGGAGTTTCCCACTGGCTATGTCGTCCCCAAATTTGAAAGGTTCGATGGGATGGGAAATGCGAACCGGAACATTGCCCAATTTAAAGCATCATGTGCAAATACAGGGGGAAATGATGCGCTCCTTCTCCGTCAGTTTGTTAATAGCTTGACGGATGTTGATTTTGATTGGTATGCAAGCATACTAGATGACTCGATCACGACGTTCGCTCAAATAGAATCCATGTTCAAGCAAAGGTTCATGAGTGTCAGCGATAAAATCACCATTGCCGACCTCGTAAGGACGGAGCCAAAGAACAACGAAAGCAACATGTATTTTATAGTCTGATGGCGTAATCTCTCTGTCAAATGTGAACCGCCGTTAGAGCAAGACCAATCCGTCAGTCTTCTTATTGAAAATATGAAGGACTGGATGAAACCTTTCCTGTGTACCGCAGGCCTTAAAACATTCCAAGAGCTGACCAAAAAGGTCCAAACATTGGAACGCTCAAAGCCCGAGTCCGCTCAGGATCTTCCGTTCACAAACAGACCGAAACCTTGGAGGGACGACAACCGAAAAGGCGGAAGTTCTAACAACACCGATTCTCTAAATAAGCAGAGAGCGGGCGGAGCAAAAACTAACAAATCTCGAGAGCCAACTTTGGAGGAAAGAAGAAATAAGGTCTACCATTCCGAACGGACAAGGTCCACAAAATTTTTAAAGATGCTCTGAAGAATGGCCTACGGCTACCAGAACCAAAAAGGTTAAGTGAAGCGAACAGGACTGATCATCCCAACTTTTGCCCATACCACCGAGTGCTGGGATACACTATTGAAGACTGTTGCATCTTCAAGGATTGGAGCGAGAAACAATACAAGGCGGGAGAAATATCATTGTCCCCTGGCGTGTTAATAAACAATCAAGCTGCGACCGCCAATTTCATACAAACGAAGAACGAAGTCCTTCAGGGACCTCATTCTCTCAGACATCTACATTTCTCTAAAAAGAGCGGACCAAGGCAACAAGCTAAGAGCCAAGCGAGCAACATTGTCAATGAAGAAGCAATAGACGGGTACACAACCCATACGGTCTATATGATGGAGCTCAGAAGAACAAGTCCTCCTACGTCTTATAACCATGACAATGATGCGGTTTTTGCCATCCAACATCGGCCCGATCCAAATGATGAAGAGCTCGCTCAGGCCATTGAGCCAAAGGAACCCGTGGTTCATGCTGAATCAAGTTCAGGCGGTAGGGATAACCCCGTTGTCATACCCGGAACTGTAGAACAAGTATTATTTCAATGGCTTCAAAGGCAACTTCAGGACAGGGATGAGAAGATGGCCAAGGTCCATTCTAAAGTCGACGAGCTGGCAAATGTCGTGGCGGATCTCACGACCCAAGTCGCCCGATTGCAATTACAGCAAAATCAAATTTTGGTTCGTGAGCTGGGGATTGATATCCGGAAGCAGCCGACCGATGCTCCCTCCAGCCCGAGAGTGGAACACCTTTGTGAAAAACGGACGCGATCAGCCTCCAGTCCCTCCGATACGTACACTGAACGTGGTAAGCAGACAGTAGGCGAACCAAAGACTTATCGTCCTCAGGGTCCAGTATCAGTAAGGGCACCTACTCCAACGGAGAGAAAGAAGAAAGTATACTCCTTCAGGAGGGATAAAGTCCGCGAAATATTCATGGATGCCTTGAACAAATGTCTTCAACTGCCTATTCCAAAGAGGCCACATGAGATGAACATGACCGGAAATCCCATATACTGCCCATATCATAGAATGGTGAGTCATACCATTGAAGACAGCTATGTTTTTAAAGATTGGGTGGAGAACCAATACAAACTTGGGAAAGCCTCACAGTCGTCAGATGAACCGACAAGCCATAGAGCTACGATCATCAACACAGCCCCGCCGAGATCAAAGTTCGAGGAGCTGGGATAGGAAAACCTAGACCACCAAGTCTTTAAACTGGGAACAATCGACCACCATGTCATTAAACTTGGAACAATCGACCTCTAAGTCGTTAAACTGGGATGTAAAAAAATGTGTAAATAAAAAAATGTGTAAATTAAAAGAAAAAAAGAAAAGCCGAAATGATGGGGTAACTTGCAATAAAAATCAGCAAGTAAACTAAAGATGAAAAATAAAGACGAAATGATAGGGCAGCCGCGAATAAATAGCCGAAATGATAGGGCGGTCGCGACCTTCGCGATAAGAAAAGCTGAAATGATAGAGCAATCGCGGTAAAACAAAAAAAATATATACAAAAGCAACAAAAAAAACAAAAACAAAACAACGGCGAATGATGAGTCACTCCTGGTACCATATTCCAGTGCAGCGATGCAGACGCCAACCAAAATCCGATTTTCCAAAATTCCCCCCAGCACTACGGCCAGTCCCCAAATTGACTACCGTATACAATCCACGGGCTCAAATAATTCTCATCATACCCATGCCCTACTGCAATCACCAGTTCAGCGGTCGGTCTCCGCCCTTAGAATTATGCTCCATTTGGGAAGACCCACTCATGTGTCCTCACGATACGTGAGGAGAAAATCCCCGCGTGAGATCCTTACGACTCATAAAGGAAAAACACACTTAGGGGTCCTCACGACTCCTAAGGAGAAAATGCACCTACGGGATCCTTACGACTCGTAGGGAGAAAATGCTTTTATGGGACCCTCACGGCCCATAAAATTGAAAAGCCTTAGGTGATAGGGATCTAAACCTGTCTCCTAAGCCATCGTTCCCCAACAGGCAATGGCGAATGATGAGTCGCTCCTGGTACCATATTCTAGTGCATCGATGCAGACGCCAACCAAATTCCAAACCCCATACCCCAAGTGGTGAATGATGAGTCACTCCTGGTACCATATTCCAGTGCAGCGATGCAAACGCCAACCAAATTCCAAATCCCATACCCCAACGGCGAATGATGAGTCGCTCCTGGTACCATATTCTAGTGCAGCGATGCAGACGCCAACAAAGTCCCGAAATTTTTCCGGCCCTACGGTCTGGATCATACATCCTGCAAAACCGTATACAATCCACGGGCGTAAAACGATCCCAATCCCTCCCAAGTCCTGCCGGTGAGACCACATTCAAAGTCCCACCGGCGGTGAAGATTCAAAAAAAGGAAATAAAAAAAAGAGGTATGTCCACAAGCAAAGTGGGTAGGGATGAAAACCCGAAAGGGCTCCGTGAGTAAAAACAACAGGACTGTCGGCGAGTTTGTGAAAACCCGAAAGGGCGCAAACTCATGAAAAAGAGATGAAATGCACTCACAAAGTCCTCTCGACTTTGTGAGGAGAAAATTCCCACGTGAGATCCTTACGACTCACAAAGGAGCAACCCACTTAGGAGTCCCCACGACTCCTAAGAAGAAAATACATCCACGGGATCCTTACGACCCGTAGGGAGAAAATGCTTTGTGAGACCCTTACGGCTCACAAAATTGAAAAGTCTTAGGTGATAGGGACCTAAAACCTGTCTTCTAAGCCATCGCTTCCTAATGAGCAAGCGCAAATGATGATTCTCTCCTGCTACCATATTCCAGTGTAGAGATACTGATGCCAAGCAAAAACCAAAATCCCCAAATCCTCCCGGGGCAAATGATGAGTTGCTCCTGGCATTATTCCAGTGCAGCAATGCAAATGCCGACAAAAAACCAATCCCAAAATCCTCTCAAAGACAGATGATGATTCGCTCCTGGTACCATATTCCAGTGTAGCGATGCTGATGTCAACTCAAATCAAAAAAATCAAACCAACCAATTCCAACATCGACCTCTGCGTCAAACAACGACACTCCGTAACGGGGAAACATCAAGCGCCACTCCGTGCCAGGGAAACGTCGACCAGCGACACTCTGCATCGGGGAAACGTCCAACAACGACACTCCGCCTCGGGGAAACGTCAAGTAGACACTCCGTGCCGGGGGTACGTCGACAAGCGACACTCCGTGCCGGGGACACGTCAACCAGCGACACTCCATGCCGGGGTTACGTCGACAACAGACACTCCATGCCGGGGACACGTCAACCAGCGACACTCCGTGTCGGGGAAACGTCCAACACAGACACTCCATCTCGGGGAAACGTCCACCAACGACACTCCGCCTCGAGGAAACGTCAAGTAGACACTCCGTGCCGGGGGCACGTCGACAACAGACACTCCGTGCCGGGGAAACGTCAACCAGCGACACTCCGTGCCGGGGAAACGTCCAACACAGACACTCCATGCCGGGGAAACGTCGAACAGCGACACTCCGTCTCGGGGAAACGTCCAACACAGACACTCCATGCCGGAGAAACGTCGACCAGCGATACTCCGTCTCGGAGAAACGTCCAACAACGAAACTCCATCTCGGGAAAACGTCAAGCAGACACTCCGTGCTGGGGGCACGTCGACAACAGACACTCCGTGCCGGGGACACGTCAACCAGCGACACTCCGTCTCGGGGAAACGTCAGACACAGACACTCCGCCTCGGGGAAACGTCACATACAGGCACTCCATGCCGGGGAAACGTCGACCAGAGACACTCCGCATCGGGGAAACGTCCAACAACCGACACTCCATACCGGGGAAACGTCAAGCAGACACTCCGTGTCGGGGCCACGTCGACTACAGACACTCCGCCTCGGGAAAACGTTGACCAATGACACTCCGTGCTGGGGGCATGTCTATCAAATCACTCCGGACCAGGGAAACGTCTACTACGGACACTCCACCTCGGAGAACGCATCATGCGTCGACCGTCCATGTCGTTAAAAGGGAAGTGCATCCCAAAAGTGGGAACCAAAGTAAGTTGCCTCCACGCGAAAGAAGATCCATCAATTTCATGCACACGACCCATATATGTGGTGTGCATCTATTGATGGGGGGCACTTTGTTGGGGTCGAAAATTGCACCCCGGTTGACCAAGTCAAAGTCAAGGTCAACCCCAAGCCAAGTGGGCCCAAGCCCAGATCAAGCGGGTCCATGCCCAGGTCGAGTCCGAACATGAAGCGGCCAGCCCCCTCCATGCCAAGATGAAATCATGTAATAAATAATTTTTATGTAATTTTTTTTATGCATGAATGGGCATAAAGCCAAATTTTTGTAAAGCCCATGGCTTATGTGCAAAAAGAAATGACAAATGAGCCATGTGATAAGCAAAATACCATTTTGTGAAGCCCAAAGGGCTATATGTAAAGTGTATAGCCTATAAAGGCAAAGATAATGAAAATATCTCAACAATTTTTTCTCTCCCCAAAAGAATCAAGATCTGTGATCTTCTCCTTCCTCAAGGTTCTAAAAACCTTCTTCTCTTTTTGAAATAAATCAAGAGTTTTACTCTTCCTTTTCCAAAACTAAATAGTTTTTTACCACGAAACCCATAAAGGGAACTCAGATCTGCCATCAGATCTTAAAAATAAGAGATTTTTAAAATCTCACACTTCTTGTTCTTCAAGATCCAGCCAAAAGAGGAGGAAGAAGGAGACCCATCTTCTAAGAATCCCACTTTGGGAAGATCCAGAGCTCAAGAGAGAAGCCTGTTTCAGCATCTCCAAAAATATCTTAGGAGTTTAACTCCCCTCTAATTTTTCTTTCGGGAGTTTAAATCCTATATCTGGGGCTAAAAGCCCATTTTCCTCACCGGCGCCCGAGTGCCTAGCGCCCCAAGCGCTCAAGCGCCCAGCGTCCACGTGCCGGGCACGTGGTGCGCTAGCGCTCGAGCGCACAGCGCTCAAGCGCACAACGGCCACGTGTCGGACACGTGTGCGCTAGCACTTAAGCGCACAGCGCCTAAGCGCACAACACTCAAGCGCCCACCGCTCGCGTGCTAGGTATGTGAGGCGCTGGCTCCACTCGTCCTTTGGGCGCTTTTCCCCTTTTTTATATATATGTATACATGTATATATATATATAGATACACACACTCCACAACACCGTCCCTGTTAGAAAAAAATTTCTAATGGGGCGCTGCCCCGCACCCCGCAAGGGGGCTGCTAGCCCCCTTGACCCCCACCCCGCTATCCGGGTAGCGGGACCCCCGTAAAAACTCTGCGGGGCCCCCGATATATCCTAAACCCCTTCAAAACACAATACTTCACATTGAGTTCGCATGAACAGTTTAACCCGTCAATCGGGGGTTCTCTCGTTCCAAAGGCGAGGGGTAATTAACGACAGCTTAGTCCGCGGCTACCAGAGATTCGGATCCCCACAATCAATAAACCCTGGCCTACCCTAGGCAGGGGGAATCTGTAGTACGCCTGACAAGCGCGCGCGTATTCTCATCTCAATGGGGTGACGAAAAACACCCTGCAAACAGGCCATGCTAGACATTAAAAATATTATACTGGGTTATAATTTGTATTATCTGAAAGAAATGCAGATGCAACATATCATATAAATATAATATCAAATCTAAATGTGCACGGATCCTTCGTACTAGTAAGGATATGTCGTAATTTAGAACCAAGACGGGTTTCAAGCATACGGGTCAGATCGGATACTAACTATAGACACGAAAGCACTGTCCGCACCCAAAATAAATAACAATCAAGAAATAGTCACAAGATAGAAAACACTCAAATCGAATATGGTATAAATGAACTAGGGTGTTACATATTTCTGTCACGCCCCACCTTTGAACAATACAGACCTACTATTGAGGGACCAGCTCTGATACCATTCTGTCATGTCCTACTCCCAATACCCTCTGTATTATGGGTGGGACGTGACAGATACGACGTTTCCCTTTCGAAGCCAAGTGAGCCGATAGGGTTTTTCTCGCTTCTCGGTCTTTAATTGCAACTTGTCAACCATCAATCGGACGACAATGTTTTCATAACCACCACCATCAATGATTACGTCACATACCCTTTAGTCCTACATCGAGCATAAAAGATGTTATGTCGCAGCAAATTATCCTCGTCCTTGCTCGCTTGGCCATTCAAATTGCGCCGAATCATAAGGGATTCTCCATGATCATAATAAGTAATCTCTTAGACGTCTTCATCATCATACTTATCATAGATGGGTGGTTTCACTTCTACTTTTTTTAACAACTTCTCCTTCTATTATGGTTACGGCTCTTCGGTTGGGACACTCGGCATTTTAATGCCCATATCCTTAGCATTTATGATATTGATCCATCTTGCCTCCTCCAAATCCACTTCGTTTATTTTAGCTCGTTGGTGTCTCTTTGGTCGAACTTTTATTATCGGCCTTTTTTTTAGAATTCGGTCATTTTTGGTGTCTCGGCATTTTTTGCTAGGTAGTTACCTACCGATGAGGAACTTCCTCGGTTGGTGTCGTTATTCGATCCCGGCCGCTTTTTGGCCTTCAGTTGTTTCTCTACTTTGAACGTCAATTTATATATTTGTATGAAATATATTATTGGAGCTCGACGGTATCTTTGATTTCAGCGCGAAACCTGCATAAGTATCGAGAAATTGTTTTGTTGTTCGGCTCCGTTGACTCCGCATCTCATCATCAATAAGATGAATTTCTCGGTCTACTCTTCGATGGATCGGGCTCCTTGCCTAGGAGTATGCAACTGGATATAGGTTTGTTGCACATAATTCTCCGGTAGAAATTATTCACGAAGCTTCTTTTCCATCTTTACCTAAGTTGAGATCTTTGGTTTTTCGGGTTGGACGCGTTTGATTTTAAGATTCTTCCACCAAATTGAAGTGTGACCCTTCAACTTGAGTGGGGCCGCCTTCACCATTCTCTCCTTGGAAATCTCCTTGTAGTCGAAGAATCGCTCAATGGTATGCAACTGGTCGATGATAGCCTCCGGATTGATTCTACCCCAAAACTCCAGTAACTCCACCTTTATGTCAGATCACCTATAGCGGTCGGTTGGATACTGATCTCTGCGTCCAATACTCTCTTCATCATCGAATCTCAAACGCTGAAAATAATTTTCATTTTCGGACCCCAAACTGTCATCATCTAGTCCCCCGAAGGTTGGCGGACTCGATAGTCGCCGTTAATCGTTGAACTTGACTCCGAAATTCTTCGATCTTGATATCTCGCAGTCCCTGCTCGTGTTGTCGTGCACTACGCCCATGCCCACGCTGTGCTATCGGTTCTTCGCTTTTCACCAAGAATGTGATGACTCCTACGCTTTGATACAAACTGATGAGAATAGGCCTATAAAGGCTCGATACTCAGCATGATCTACTCCTTCTAAAGAAATAATACAATAACAAAACCCTAAAAGAACCAAGGACGAGATATGATGGCCTATCTTTTAACAAAAGTCACAACTTTTCCTTTGCTAACAAGCAACTTTTATTCAATAATCAAAATCCACTCATTCATACAATAGTTCTCGTTTTTTTTTAAATAGAAGAATAAAAACTTAATTCTAAAGAAATAAAACTTAACTAAAAAGGAAAGACGATAAAATAAATCTAATCTAAACAATTTAAATTACAATAAATCTCAATTTAAATTGTAAATAATCACTTGCTGAATCTTTCTCGTTCCATACCTCAATTAAGATCTTAATTGATCTCGGCACATGCTCCTGCATCATAATTTTAGTGAAAAATTCTATAACAGTTTAATGGTATTTCGCCGTGATTAAATTTTTTTAAGGTATCTTAGTTGAAGACAACATTAGTTGAGGGTATTTTATGTAATATACCTTTTTTATATTTGAAGGAAAAAACTTACATGGTACTCGGTAGAGAATAATTGAACATCCTTTCCAGCCCATGAAAGTAGACTTCATAGAAAGTCTTCAAATTAAAACAAAGAGAACATCCAGATTAAGTGTTGCTTCTTTTTTTCCTTAAAGATGGAGACAACACATGAACGCTGGTGAGTTGAAGCTAGCTTTGCACAAAATATTATTCTTATAATTAAGCATCTTTAATCTGTTCTTCATATTTATGGGTCCTTATGTAAAGAATAATTCTCAGTTCATCAAGTGTGAGCTCATGCTGATCGAGGTCAGAATGGTCTTCGTCTCGATAATATAAGAGACTTTAATCTAATAACTCAGATCGGTAATATATATATATATATATATATATATATATATATATATATATATATATATATATATATATATATTCACTACTATAATTAACGGTTGGCTTTACGGATAGAGAAATTCATAAGGACGGGTTTTTATTACCCCTACAGTTTACTCCGTAGAAGCATTGTTTATCCATACGGTGCCCACCGTAGAGACATAAATAAATTAAAATATATTAAAACGCAATGTCTTCATTTAGCCCTACGGATTAATCCGTAGGGGTAAAAAAGGATTATTTAAAAAATAATAATGCAAAGAATTTTCCCACCGTCCTCCAAAATATCTTACCAACCCGCACCAGGTCAAAATTCCTCGCCCATCATCGCCGCCTCACTCTCGTTGCCGAGTTCATCCTCCGCCGCCGCAGATTGAGCTCGTCGTGGAGTTCCTGGTCTCCACCAATCGTCCTCGTCGCCGCCTCCACCACTTCGAACTCCATCTTCCCGATCTCCTCTACCTTGTCGAATCCTTGTTCTTCACCTCCTTGAAGAACTTTACTCGTCGGCTGTTCTTTGGCAGAGGTGAATTAGTTTTGATTTTAATTTATAATTTTGTTGTTTTTAATTGGTGTTATTGTTGTTGATTTTAGGGTTAAGATTAGGGATAAGGTTATAGGGCCGGGATAATTTGTGGTTAATTTGGGTTAAGGTTAGGCTTTGGGTGATGATTAGGGTTAGGGTTAGGGTTAATTAGGTAAAATAGGGTTAGGATTAGGGTTAGGGTTATAAGGCGGGGTTAATTGTGGGTTAATTTGGGTTAAGGTTAGGCTTTGGGTGATGATTTAGGTTAGGATTAGGGTTAATTTGTAGGGTTCCTAGACACTCATACAAGCGTTCATAAGACATCAATCATGCCCGAATAAAAATTTAGACCTGCCGAACAACCCAAAACCGGGATCTTTGCTAGATTATTAGGGTTTAACATGCAAGTAAATATCTTTACAACTATGTGTGAGTGATTACAACCTTTATAGTCCACTCCTTCGCTTCATAAGCTCCGAGTAGAAGTCCCTTCGCCGCGATCCACGATCTCCCGGACTCAAGAGAGGCTCCACAACTCGACCGATCCATGCTAGCTTATGGTCTTCCTATTCTCCGATGATCTACCTCGAAATTTCTATAACTCAAGCTCTCTCTCTCTAATGAGGTGAACACCCTAATCTAATTGGGTAGATTAGATGAGGATGATGGAGTAGTATTTATGCTTTCTTTTTATATCAAATTCTCACATGAAAACATCACAAAAGGAAAACCTAGTAAGCTTTCTCAAAGTTCAACGTTGAAGATGAAGATGAAAAAAATGAGTTAAACCTTTTATGATGAATAATAAAATGAATATATGATTAATAATGGAACCATGGTTAAGGATGACAAGGATAACCCTTGTAGAGAATTAACTAGGGCTAGGGTTTGGTTGGGTAAAAGAATGAGTCATAAGAAAATATCAACATACTATATTTCACATGACAAAAGAAAAACCTTTTAGAAGGTGCAAGAAGAAACTAACCAAAATTAAACCCTAACCTTGTTTAATCTCCACTAAATATGTTTCATCATTAATCATATCATGTTACAATAATATATATCACACATATATTATATATTTGTAACAAAAGAAAATAATACAATTAACATATATCGCATATACATCAATGTATTACCCTGTGAGAATGAAATAATAAAGCGAGCCAATATTAGATAATATAATACAATATATCATATATATTATTATACATTAAATCATCGAATCAACACTTGATCCGACAATCCGGCTATATCGAATATAACCGACTAATATATCATGTACCGATTCATCGAATCAACACTTGATCCGATGACCCGGTTCATATCTAAATATCGCGAGAATATAATACGGTATCTCATATCGCATTATCCTCGGTCGTGCACATATCATATATGTGCCCCTACTCCGTTTTTCCTGAGTCAAGAAACCTCTGTGTAGGACTCTAAAGAATCATCAATACGCCGGTAGTAGGTGATGATTATATCAAACACCCACAAGCTGCAAGCGGTCAGCTAAACGTAACAGCCACCCAGGTATTGAGCGATCAGAAGATCAACAAGCTAGCCTGTACATTCTCCTGTGAATCCATTCAGTAACACTCCCGTACAGTCCGGTCTCTTCGTCTGATATGTTGCATATCTAGTCTAGGGGTGGTATACGTTAGACCCCAGTAACCGATAAGTCGTGTCGATGTGAGACTCATAACAGGTCGAGAAACTACTGGTAACATTTACCAGTAAATCTCTATATCAGCCCTGGCCAGGGACTTCCAGTTATAGCCAATCGAATACAGCACAACATCAACTACCTATACCGGGAGAGACGAATCCCCTTTTATCGCTCATTGCCTCCATGTGATTCGGGACTGCACCAAAAAGCCACCGTTTTCCCCGCCCTCTTGGACGTGGTAAGGTGGAAATCAAAGCACAGTGGGAATCACACAAGACACTATGACGATCTCGGGTCTACAGATTACCCTGTACCAGTGTCACCGGAGAACTGTCATCTGACGTGTGGTATATCACCATCTGGGAGTTCTCGGCGAGTCCGTCCAGTGTACCCAGTCTCCACTGAGCACCCGTACACCATCCTTGATGTCAAAACACCGATGGATATGGGATCATCCATCGCCCATCATATGGGTCAAGATGCGTATACGCTAGTCTACTCTGGTGTTTCGATGCCCTGTCTCGACACACCCTCGACTAGGAACTGTTATAGGATGTACTCATCGACTACCCTGGCCCTACTAGTATGATCTCCTCATAGTCCCAGTAGTCGAGTACAGATCCTGAGGGCTTTATCAACATGTGAGAGTAAGACAGTAAACAAATATAAGTCAACATGTTAAGATAAAGGAATACCAAATAGCATACTATCATGACGAACAAGAATGTCCTCTCTATATATATCCAAGCATCCATTATAATATACATCGTATGTACAACAATGGCCTCTAGGGCATATACATAACTAACAATCTCCCACTTGCACTAAGGCCAGCTGCTGTAGTATCTCATACCTAGCATCCCGAATAATCTCTCAAACTGTATCTGGGGAATGGCCTTCGTGAGTGGATCCGCAGTGTTGTCATTCGTATCTACTCTCCTGACCTCGATCTCCCGGCGATCAACTATCTCCCTGATCAGGTGATACCGCCTCAGAATATGTCTGGACTTTTGATGGGACCTTGGTTCCTTGGCTAAAGCCACAGCTCCATTGTTATCGCAATACAGAGGTATTGGATGTTCAATGGATGGAACCACACCAAGTTCACTAATGAACTTCTTTATCCAGACAGCCTCTTTGGCAGCATCGTTGGCAGCGATGTATTCAGCCTCCATCGTCGAGTGTGCAACGGTATCCTGTTTGGAACTCTTCCAACATACCGCCCCTCCATTGTGGGTAAAGACAAATCCCGAGTGCGACTTAGAGTCGTCCTTATCACTCTGGAAGCTGGAATCGGTAAAGGACTCCACCTGGAGTTCTCCGTTACCATACACCAAGAACATCTCCTTAGTCCTTCGCAAGTACTTGAGAATGTTCTTCACAGCTATCCAGTGACTCTCTCCAGGATCTGCTTGATACTGACTCACTACACTTAGTGAGTATGCTACATCGGGTCTGGTACATAGCATCGCATACATGATAGATCCTACTCCTGAAGCATAGGGTATCCCTTGCATGCGAGCTCTTTCCAAATCAGTCTTGGGAGACATCTCTTTGGAGAGAGTGGGTCCAGAGATCGTGGGTTGGTTCCCATGCTTGGATTCTTCCATACTAAACCTTTTTAGTATGGTGTCAATGTACCTGGATTGGGACAATCCAAGTATCCGTTTAGATCTATCTCTATAGATCATGATTCCCAATATGCAGGAGGCATCACCTAGATTTTTCATTGAGAATCTTTGTGATAAGAAGAGCTTGACTGACTGCAGCATAGGAACATCATTTCCTATCAAGAGTATATCATCGACGTACAATACGAGGAAGACAACCTTACTCTCTGCAACCTTCTTATAGATACAAGGTTCATCTATATTTTTGATGAAGTCAAACTCTTTGACTAAAACATCAAAACAGATGTTCCAACTCCGCGATTCTTGTTTTAACCCATAAATGGATTTAAGCAGCTTGCACACATTTCCGCTGCTCCCACTATCTACGAAGCCCTATGTCTGAGTCATGTACACGCACTCTTCTAAATCACCGTTTAGAAAGGCGGTCTTAACATCCATTTGCCAGATTTCGTAGTCATGGTATGCAGCAATGGCAAGTAAGATCCGGATGGACTTAAGCATAGCCACTGGAGAAAAGGTTTCGTCATAATCCACACCTGGTCGTTGACGAAAACTCTTTGCAAAAAGTCTAGCTTTGAAAGTCTCAACTTTTCCATCTACACCAATATTCCTTTTAAAGATCCACTTGCTCCCAATGGGTTTTACCCCTTCAGGAGCATTTTCCAAAGTCCATACTTTGTTGGTGTACATGGATTCCATCTCAGATCACATTGCATCCAGCCATCTTACAGAGTCACCACTCGTCATGGCCTGCTTGAAACTAGTCGGGTCATCATCTTCCATGATGCAATCCTCGCTTACACCATCAATGAGAAAACCGTAGTATCTCTCAGGTGGATGAGAAACCCTACTAGATCGGCGGAGAGGCTGGGATTCGTCGGGTACTACTGAATCCTCTGGTTCCAATAAATCAGCAGTTGTAGTTTGTGGTGCTGGAACCTCTTCCAGCTCTACCTCTTTGCCACTAATTTCTTTTGTAAGAAATTCCTTTTCCAAAAAGGTGGCATGTTGAGCAACAAACACTTTTTGTTCCTCAGCGTGGTAGAAAAAATATCCTTGAGAATTCTTTGGATATCCCATAAACTTGCAAAGAACTGATCGTGCCTCGAGTTTGTCCGGATTTTTCCTTTTGACATAGGCCGGACAACCCCATATCTTAACTCGTTTAAAATATGGTCTCTTCCCACTCCATATCTCATATGGTGTGGTAGGTACAGATTTAGATGGAACTAGATTCAATAGGTATATGGTTGTCTCAAGCGCATACCCCCAGAAAGAAATAGGTAACTCAGCATCGCTCATCATAGAGCGCACCATATCTAATAGGGTGCGATTCCTTCGCTCCGATACACCGTTGTGCTGTGGTGTATAAGGAGGAGTAAGCTGAGAGAGAATCCTATTCTCTTTTAGATAATCTAGAAAATCATAGCTCAAGTATTCTCCTCCTCGATCAGATCGAAGGATTTTAATACTTTTGCCCGTTTGGTTCTCTACTTCATGCTTATATTCTCTGAATTTCTCAAAAGCTTCAGACTTGTGTTTCATCAGGAACACATGTCCGTATCTAGAGAGATCGTCAGTGAATGTAATGAAGTAGGAAGAACCATTCCTGGTATGCGTAGACATAGGACCGCATACATCACTATGTACCAGTCCTAAGAGTTCCGTAACTCTTTCTCCGTGTCCACTAAACGAAGTTTTGGTCATTTTTCCTTTGAGACATGAATGGAAAGTATCATAAGATGATAATTCGAACGTATTTAAATATCCATCCTTATGTAACTTAGCGAGCCGTCGCATTGATATGACCAAGTCTACAATGCCACAAGAAGGATTCGTTCATTTCTGAACTTTTCCTCTTGTGTGTGCTTTGTATATTAAGGACTGTATTTTGATTGAGAATGAATATGCCATTATGTAACGAGCCTGATCCAATCAACTTTTGATTTAGGAAGATGTTCATAACATTATCCTGTATTACAAAATTATATCCTTCTTTACTTAATAAAGAAACTGATATAATGTTGTACATCATGTTCGGTATATAATAGCACTCATTCAGAATCAGTGTATTACTTCTTGGTAATATAAGGTGATATTCGCCAACTGCTTTGGCTGCAATATGTGTACCATTCTCTACTGTTACGGAATGATCACCATTTTCCCAGTTCTCTACCTTTACGTAGCCCATGTAACAAATTACATATGTGGGATCCTGATCCGGTATCTAATACCCAGGACGTAGGGTGAACTGAGAAACAGTTCTCAATAACTAACACATCCGAAGAAGGTGCATCAACATGCTTTTTCTTCATTTTGGCGGCGTGAGAATCCAGATGTTCTTCTGTTTCCTGCTCAGTCTTATAATAATTATAAGATAGAACGGGTCCAACGTTCCCCTGCTCAGTATAATAAGCGGGTTCAGTCAATACATCCATATTATTATCTTGATTATGGCCTGACATGGTCGCTACCTGGAGAGAGAGAGAAGAAAACACTTTAGCGTATGCTCTTGCAAGATTTAGATTGGTTACTATCTTATCTAATCAGGATGTCTCCCACTGTTTTTATCAAATCTTCCTTCAAACCCTAAAAGGTAAGATTAGCCGGGATTAATTACACCCTACAATTTCGTCAATCTTTCAGCCAGATCTGTGTCGGTACATGAGGGAGGTTCCCCGTGCTCTCGCACGGACCTAATTAAAATAAACCTCGTTTTCCCATAGGCATAACCCCGTTAACACCTTTCTAGACACCTACTTGATCGGCTAATTGTCCTGTGTAAAACTCTCGCAGGAGTAATTCTTACTCGCAGTGGGTATCGGGATCCAACTATCTCATAGGAGGTATGCAATCTCATTGCAAATTTCAACACTTGAAATTCCCAATAATATTTTGCCCCTAGCGATCTATGACCTTGACTAAGTCCACAAAACATAAATCGCAAGTTAAGTTCAACCCGTACATTTCCCGATTGAACTAAACCCACCCGTACGACCCTTGACTGAGTCAACAAGGCCGTACGACTACCCTAATCCAATCACATCTCATGCTTTAGCAGATAAACACTATTTAGCTACCGTACACTACGCCTTGACTAAGTCAACAAACATAGCACGAATACTAAGTAATTCTATCTGAAATGACGGAGGGCTACGCAGGTTTTTCAGAAAACCATGAGCGTAATGAACTTGATATCGTTGTAGAAACAAGTGATTTTGAAAAGGAGTGTTTTTTAGGCTTCTAGTTTTGCTAAAGAGGTCACTCTCGGTGAAGGGATCTCGGCTCTTTCCCCATCGAATAAGATGCAGGGTATATCATATATACCGCTGTGCAAAGAAAGAACTATATAAGCTGTCAAAAACTAAACCGCGAGTTTGTAGCATCTGCCAGTTTCGCTAAAGAGGTCACTCCCGGTGAAGGGATCTCGGCTCTTTTCTCATCGAATAAGGTGCAGGATATATCATATATACCGCTATGCAAAGCAAAACTGTAGCTACCCATTTTATAAAGTTTTGATTCTACAACATCTTTTAGGTTTCTTTTCATTTTATTAATCTCGTTAATAAATCCCATCAGCTTATGCTTCCTAAGCATCACAGAAGAAACGAAAGCAGTAATATTTATATATCAGCATATATATATATAGTATAAGCATTCGTCTCAGGCAGTAATATGATCTCATTACAGAACAATGCAGAACATATATGAAATATTGGATATACTAGGATGTCTGTGTTTTTAATACGAGCCGGTATAAAACACGGATTCCACGGTCGCGATGAATAGCCAAACCCACATCCCTAGACCCCTACGAGAGCGGCAAGTAACACTGCCAATTCTAGGGTTAGGAAACCCGGTCTCGACACCTCGAGATGGCCTCCCACTGGACCCTAGAACCCGGTTACTTGTGCTCCCCTCCTTGGGTCTACCTAATGCGGAAAAATAAATAATATACACCGGTGACATCAACCTCATCCCGGAAGTGCCCCAATAAAAGAATATTACATACAAATGAATTTTACATGAATGAAAATAAAAACCCTCATCTCACATAAAACCCCTGGCTATTCAGAACACGACGATCCAATATAACATATGACAGCAACACATAATATCTCATATTATCAACGTAAGTAAGTATGCATACACCGATCGTCGTTGATGTATAGCAACAAAAACCAGCAATACAACTACATACTACACTTACGGTCACAGAAAAGAAATTGTAAAACTACAACATTTGGAATCCACAATCACTTTAGACATCATAAATCCGAAATATCACATACTTCGCATTTCATGCCTAACTATATGAATTCCACATATTGTATCACATTCCAGATAAATAGACAGTATTAAACTTTCCGATCGAATAATCAAATACCCAAGATTTCCTAAATAGCTCAACACTTGAGCGGAGTTCAAATAATCCCAGAATATGTCACAATACCAATGAACCAGCCGTAGAAGGGTCAAGCCAACGCCTCACATGTGGCACGCCGTACTGCCCCAAACCCTAAGGTTTAGAGGCAATTCAGACGGTCACATAATCGAGTTAAGATTTGTTTTCTTCTAGAGGGACCACCGTGTTACTTGCACGTTTTTCCGAAAGATTTAAATTCTAGAAAAATTCAACACCTGAAAGTTTTTCGTGCCGGGAAAAAATGAGTTAATGATATCCGTTCGAACATTTTAACAGTTTCTAAAATATCCGGAAAACAAAACGAAATTAAATTTTCCGATCGAATCAACGAATACAAAATAATCCCCAGAACACTCAACACTTGAGTAAGATTAAAATTACCCAGAATCATGTACAAGCATCTATGAATATACCCTGAAGACACGTGTCCTCAAATCCAAAGTTCGGCCGCAGAACCGCCGCCGGAAGCAGGTTCCCGCCGCGGTTCCACGGCGACTTCATGGAATTGTGCGCCCGTATTTCATGGTAATTCTTAGAATTCCCTGCTGATTTTTTTGAGTATTTTTAATGCAGAAAAAATCACATTTTTACAAAATTTCCAGAAAGGGGTTAATTTCGTTGTTCCGGGGTTCGATCGGAGTTTTAACTTCGTATACACGTCGCCTAATACACTAGCTAGGCTCTGATACCACTGTAGGGTTCCTAGACACTCATACAAGGGTTCATAAGACATAAACCATGACCGAATAAAAATTTAGACGTGCCGAACAACCCAAAGCCGGGATCTTTGCTAGATTATTAGGGTTTAACATGCAAGTAAACATCTTTACAACTAAGTGTGAGAGATTACAACCTTTGTAGTCCGCTCCTTCGCTTCATAATCTCCGAGTAGAAGTCCCTTCACCGCGATCCACGATCTCCCGGACTCAAGAGAGGCTCCACAACTCGAACGATCCATGCTAGCTTGTAGTCTTCCTGTTCTCCGATGATCTACCTCGAAATTTCTATAACTCAAGCTCTCTCTCTCTAATGAGGTGAACACCCTAATCTAATTGGCTAGATTAGATGAGGATGATGGAGTAGTATTTATGCTTTCTTTTTATATCAAATTCTCACATGAAAACATCACAAAAGGAAAACCTAGTAAGCTTTCTCAAAGCTCAAGGTTGAAGATGAAGATGAAAAAAATGAGTTAAACCTTTTCTGATGAATAATGAAATGAATATATGATTAATAATGGAACCATGGTTAAGGATGACAAGGATAACCCTTGTAGAGAATTAACTAGGGCTAGGTTTTGGTTGGGTTAAAGAATGAGTCATAAGAAAATATCAACATAATATCTTTCTCATGACAAAAGAAAAACTTTCTAGAAGGTGCAAGAAGAAACTAACCCAAATGAAACCCTAACCTTATTTAATCTCCACTAAACATGTTTCATCATTAATCATATCATGTTACAATAATATATATCACATATATATTATATATTTGTAAGAAAAGAAAATAATACAATTAACATATATCGCATATACATCAATGTATTACCCGGTGAGAAAATGAAATAATAAAGCGAACCAATATTAGATAATATAATAAAATATATCATATATATTATTATACATTAAATTATCGAATCAACACTTGATCCGACAATCCGGCTATATCGAATATAACCGACTAATATATCATGTACCGATTCATCGAATCAACACTTGATCCGATGACCCGGTTGATATCTAAATATCGCGAGAATATAATACGGTATCTCATATCGCATTATCCTCGGTCGTGTACATATCACATATGTGCCCCTACTCCATTTTGCCTGAGTCAAGAAACCTCTGTGTAGGACTCTAAAGAATCGTCAATACGCCGGTAGAAGGTGATGATCATATCAAACACCCACAAGCTGCAAGCGGTCAGCTAAACGTAACAGCCACCCAGGTATTGAGCGATCAGAAGATCAACAAGCTAGCCTGTACATTCTCCGGTGCATCCAATCAGTAACACGCACGTACAGTCCGGTCTCTTCGTCTGATATGTTGCATATCTAGTCTAGGGGTGGTATACGTCAGACCCCAGTAAACGATAATTCGTGTGGATATGAGGCTCATATCGGGTCGAGAAACTACTGGTAACACTTACCAGTAAATCTCTATATCAGTCTTGGCCAGGGACTTCCACTTATAGCCAATCGAACATAGCACAATATCAACTCCCTATACCGGGAGAGACGAATCCCCTCCTATCGCTTATTGCCTCCATGTGATTCGGGACTGCACCCAAAAGCCACCGTTTTGCACGCCCTCTTGGACGTGGTAAGGTGGAAATCAAAGCACAGTGGGAATCACACAAGACTCTATGACGATCTCGGGTCTACAGACTACCCTGTACCAGTGTCACCGGAGAACTGCCATCTGACATGTGGTATATCACCATCTGGTAGTTCTCGGCGAGTCCGTCCAGTGTACCCAGTCTCCACTGAGCACCCGTACACCATCCTTGATGTCAAAACACTGATGGATATGGGATCATCCATCGCCCATCATATGGGTCAAGATGCGTATACGCTAGTCTACTCTGGTGTTTCGATGCCCTGTCTCGACACACCCTCGACTAGGAACTGTTATAGGATGTACTCATCGACTACCGTAGCCCCACTAGTATGATCTCATCATAGTCCCAGTAGTCGAGTACAGATCTTAAGGGCTTTATCAACATGTGAGAGTAAGACAGTAAACAAATATAAGTCAACGTGTTAAGATAAAGGAATACCAAATAGCATACTATCATAACGAGCAAGAATGTCCTCTCTATATATATCCAAGCATCCATTATAATATACATCATATGTACAACAATGGCCTCTAGGGCATATACATAACTAACAATCTCCCACTTGCACTAAGGCCAGCTGCTGTAGTATCTCATACCTAGCATCCCGAATAATCTCTCAAACTGTATCTAGGGAATGGCCTTTGTGAGTGGATCCGCAGTGTTGTCCTTCATATCTACTCTCCTGACCTCGATCTCCCGGCGATCAACTATCTCTCTGATCAGGTGATACCGCCTCAGAATATGTCTGGACTTTTGATGGGACCTGGGTTCCTTGGCTAAAGCCACAGCTCCATTGTTATCGCAATACAGAGGTATTGGATGTTCAATGGATGGAAACACACCAAGTTCACTAATGAACTTCTTTGTCCAGACAGATTCTTTGGCAGCATCGTTGGCAGCGATGTATTCAGCCTCCATCGTCGAGTCTGCAACGGTATCATGTTTGGAACTCTTCCAACATACCGCCCCTCCATTGAGGGTAAAGACAAATCCCGAGTGCGACTTAGAGTCGTCCTTATCACTCTGGAAGCTGGAATCGGTAAAGGACTCCACCTGGAGTTCTCCGTTACCATACACCAAGAACATCTCCTTAGTCCTTCGCAAGTACTTGAAAATGTTCTTCACAGCTATCCAGTGACTCTTTCCAGGATCTGCTTGATACCGACTCACTACACTTAGTGAGTATGCTACATCGGGTCTGGTACATAGCATCGCATACATGATAGAGCCAACTTCCGAAGCATAGGGTATCCCTTGCATGCGAGCTCTCTCCAAATCAGTCTTGGGAGACATCGCTTTAGAGAGAGTGAGTCCAGAGATCGTGGGTTGGTTCCCACGCTTGGATTCTTCCATACTAAACCATTTTAGTATGGTGTCAATATACCTGGATTGGGACAATCCTAGTATCCGTTTAGATCTATCTCTATAGATCATGATTCCCAATATGTAGGAGGCATCACCTAGATCTTTCATTGAGAATCTTTGTGATAAGAAGAGCTTGACTGACTGCAGTATAGGAACATAATGCCAGGATCAACCATTCATTTTCCCCAGGAGGATTTGGGATTTTGTTTTTGGGTCGGCATCAGCATTGTTGCACTGGAATAATGCCAGGAGCAACTCATCATTTTCCCAGGAGGACTTGGGATTTAGTTTTTGGGTCAGCATCAGCACCGCTAACACTAAAGCAATGCCAGGAGCGAATCATCATTTTCCGTTGGGAAAACTTGCGATTTAGGTTTTGGGTCGGTATCAGCACCGCTAACACTGAAGCAATGCCAGGAGCGATCCATCATTTGCCGTTGGGAAAACATGGGATTTAGGTTTTGGGTCGGCATCAGCACCGCTAACACTGAAGCAATGCCGGGAATGACTCATTATTTGTCGTTTCCCGTTAGGGGGCGATGGCTTAGGAGACAGGTTTAGATCTCTATCACCTAAGGCTTTTCAATTTTATGAGTCGTAAGGGTCTTATAAAAGCATTTTCTCCCTACGAGTTGAGAGGATCTCGCAGGTGTATTTCTTCCGAGGAATCGTGGGGATTCCTAAGTGTGTTGCTCTTTTGTGAGTCGTAAGGATCTCACGCGGGGATTTTCTCCTCACAAGGTCGAGAGGACTTTGCGAGTGTATTTCAATTCTTTTTTACGAGCTTGCGCCTTTTCGGATTTTCACAAACTCGCCGGCAGTCCTGCTGTTCTTACTCACGGAGTCCTTTCGAGTTTTCATCCGTGCCCGTTTTGCTTGTGGACATACCTTTTTTTTCTTTCTTTTTTTTATATTGGTGAATCTTCATTACTGGTGGGACTTTAAATGTAGTCTTGTCGGTAGGACTTGGGAGAGATAGGAGTCGTTTATATCCGTGGACTGTATACGGTTTTACAGGATGTATGATCCAGACCGTAGGGCCATTGTGCTCAATTCTCCTGCGACTTGGAGCATTCACGCATATTATTTCTTGAGGTATCGGCTATTGATGGGTGGCATGGGACTTTCTTTCTCGGCATTTATCAGCTGGTAGGATCCTCCATCAAACACATTCTCGATGACGTATGGTCCTTACCAGTTTGGCTCGAATTTTCCCTTGGCATGTCGATTGGGGATGATCGGTCTTTTGAGGACCAACACCAATTTGCCTTTCTTGAAAGCGCGGAGACAGGTCATCTTGTCATAGGCCCGTGACATTTGGGCTCGGCACAGCTCTAGATTTTGCTATACCGTGAGCCTCTTTTCTTCGAGGGCGTCGATCTCTTCGAGCCGAAGGAGCACGTTTTCCTCCTTCGTCAACTCGTGCTGAACGGCCATTCTTAAGCTTGGAACTTCGACTTCGAAGGGGTGGATCGCCTACACTCCGAAGAGTAATGAGTATGGAGTGGACTGAATTGGAGTGCGGTGTGTGGTATGATATGCCTACAACGCTTCATGAAGTTTGAGATTCCAGTCTCTCTTGTTGGCTGAAGAATTTTTCCTCAGGAGCTTGCACAGAGTTTTATTGAAGGCTTCGGCTAGCCCATTGGCCCTTGGATTATAGATGGAGGAATATCTCCAGTCTATCTTGTGTTAAGTAGCGAACCTTGAGACTTTGAAGCTCTTGAAAGAAGGCCCGTTTTCCGATATGATTCTTCTTGGTGTACCGAAGCGGTATAGGATATTAGCCGGAAGAATGACAGAATATCTTCTGTCTTGACTTCTTTTAGTAGGACAGTTTCAGCCCATCTGGAGAAGTAGTCAGTTGCAACCAATATAAACCAGTGGTCTTTGGATGACGGAGGATCAATTGGACCAATTATGTCGGTGCCCCAAACTTCGAAGGGTCATGACGCCACCGTAGGATGCAGTGAATTAGGATGCTTATGAATGAAGTCACTGTGAATTTGGCAGAGATGACAACTCTTCGCATGCTCTTCGCAATCTCTTATCATGGTAGGCTAGTAATACCCAAACCATTTAATTTGAAGCCGCGTTTTGGGGCCAGATTGGTGAGCTCAGCAGACGCCTGAGTGAACTTCTTTCATAACTTTTTGGGCTTCGGCCGATGATAGACATCTGAGCCAGAGTTGGTCATATGATCTGCGGTATAGAGTATTATTTATAAACATGTATCGAAGAGCTCTCTTCTTCAGCTGAATACTCGCAGATTTTCTTTCGGGCAGCTTGTCATACCGTAGGTACTCTATGAAGGTTTCTCTCCAATCGGGCTCATCTTGGATGATTAGAGCTTCTTCGGTAGGATTGTTCTCTTATTCTACGCTTCCCTCTTCATGCAAAGAGACCGAAGGTAGAATTTTCCACCTTCTGACTGTTATCAGAATTTCATCCACATCGGGATCAGCCAGCTCCTTGGCTAAGCGAGCGAGTACGTCAGCTTTTCCATTCAACGCCTTAGGAACACTCATCAGTTCAATATGGGTGAACTGTTTCATAAGCTCCACCACCTAGCTTATGTACCGAGCTAACTCGGGTTTGTATATCTTATAATCGCCGTTTACTTGGTTGACAACAAGCTGGGAATCACCGTAAACTCGTAGCCGAAGGATTTCCATTTCTATGAAGAGCTCCAGACCAGCTATCAGAGCCTCATACTCTGCCTCATTGTTTGTGCGAGGCTCAGTGAGAGCAAAATAACGCCGTAGAGTTCCCATCGATGGCGTGATGAACACCAATCTTATCCCTGCTTTTATCTGTGGTATGCTTGATTTGCTGGAGGTCCTAATTGATGAGGCTCCGTCGAAGTAGAGCTCCCAACATGGCTCGCCATTCTTGAGGTGCAGCACTTGTTCGTTGGGTAACTCGCAATTGAGCGGTGGCCCTTCTGGTATGGGATGAGCAGCGAGAAATTAGGCGAAGGCTTGCCCTTTTATTGCTTTCTGAGGAGTATAAATTATATCAAATTCAAGCAGCATGACAACCCATCTCATCATTCTACCGGCTAGGCTTGCTTTGTTCATTAAGTGTTTAAGCGGGTCGACCTTGGAGATCAGCATAACCCGATAAGCAAGCAGATAATGCCTCAGCTTCTTCACAGCAAATATCAGAGTTAGGCACTGCTTTTCAATCGGGGAATAGTTGTGTTCCGCCCAACCTAAAGTTCGACTGAGCTAGTAGAGGGCATTCTCTTTTCCCTCCTCATTGTTCTGGGCAAGGAGTGCACCGAGTGACTCATTTATCACGGCAGTATAGAGAATCAACGGTTTATTTAGAATAGGGGCAGCAAGCACTGGAGGGTGCAACAGGTATTGTTTGATGCTTTCAAACGCTTCTTGACATTCGGCATCCCATACAAAAGGAGCTCCTTTCTTCATGAGCTTTGAGAAGGGCCTATATCTCCCCAATAAAGTTGAGATAAACCTTCGTATATAAGTAAGTTTGCCTTGAAAATATCTTAGCTGCATCAGGTTCTTCGAAGGGGGCATCTCCGTGATGACCTTTATCTTGGATGGGTCAATTTCGATCCCTCGATGTCGGACTATGAAGCCCAGGAATTTTCCCAATGACACGCCAAAAGCGCATTTCATAGGATTCATCTTCAGATCGTATTCCCTCAGTCTAGTGAGAACGGTCCTAAGATCTTGGATGTGATCGGCTTTGGCTTTAGTCTTGACGACCAGATCATTAACATAATATTCGATGACTTTATGGATTAGGCCATCAAATATATTGGTCATTGCCCTTTGATATGTAGCACCTGCGTTCTTCAGTCCGAATGGCATCACCTTGTAGCAGTATATTCCTATCGGGGTTTGAAATGTTGTGTGTTTTTTAACTAAATATCTGTGCGTACCAGAGCATAAGTTTGGGGGTAGTTTTCATTTAATTATTATTATACCCCTATTACTTTCTCTCCCAAAGTCTACAGGTCTATGCGCTCAAAGAACAATATCAATGAGGACACTGCTGAAAACAGATTTGGGGGGAAGGTTTGTATTCACTGAATTATCTTTTGGCACTAGGCACTATACAAAATTTTTTTTATAATGAAAGATTAGAAAGTGAAAAATTACATATGAAACATAGGAATAGTTTGAGAAAAGCAAGAAAGTTAAATATTTTCTTAAACGAAGCTAGTAATAATTAGTTATGAGCCGTTGTCCCAAGGGTTAGTAAGATAAAGGAAATTACTAATCTGAGGATAAAATTATGTCTGAAAAATAGTCCATATTCTTGAGGCTAAACATTTGAACATTGATACTGTTGGGTTACGCAAGCACCCAAGCCATCGATCCGTGGCCAAATGCGGAACAAAAATTTTCAAAAACCGACGCTAACGGAACCCTAGTCTACGGATCGACCCATAAGCCCTAGATAACAAAAAAACATGCATAGGCTTAGAGTGATTATACCGAATTGATCCGTATCCTTCGGTCTTCGACCTTCTTCCCTAGCTCCTTGCGGCTTCCTTGATCAAGTTTGATCTCCGGTCTCCCCCATGGAAGATGATCCACCCGAGAGTCTATGAATCAAGCTCCAACCTCAAATCCGAGGCAACTCGAGTATCTAGTTTGCCACACTAGATAGCCACGGTGAAGTAGAGAGTGTGTAGGATTAGTTTGTCTCAATACACCCTAGGTTTCTCAACACATGAGACAATTAGGGTGGAGGTAGAAGAAAATGCCATGATAGGAGAGTGTGAGGCAAAGAAAATCCAAGTGAAGAAAGTTTGAGTGTTGTGAGCTTTTTATCAAGCATGCTAGCAACTAAAGAAAACAAATAAAGAATAAATATCTCATGGCTCACCAGAAATATCTCACAATACAAACAAGAAACTCATCATGCCACCATGAGTCACTACATGACTCATCACCATGAGTCAACAAGTGAACATGCATGAATAAATGCCAAAACAATGACTCACACTCTCCACTTTAATAAACATTTAACCTAAATGTTTAATACAATAAGAAATGGAAACTTCTAAAACATAATCTTGTAAAGAATTACAAGAATACCCTTCATCCGTATATACATACCGGCATCCGTATTCCGACACAAATATAACGAGATAAAAATAATCCAACAATATAATACTAGGATCCGGCTTAAACCAAAGCCCACTAGTATTATCCGTCCGAATCATGATCCGTGCACTAGTGCACGTATATGATCGAACCCTGCCGTAAAACTATACGGCCTCTATATCGTTTCGCCTGAAGCAAGGAAACCCTATGTGTGGGACTCTAAAGACAAGTCAATACGCTGGCAGTAGGTTTAACCACAAGCAAGTCAGCGGCACTAGTTGTACGTAACGGCTACCCAGGTATTGAGCGAAAGGAAGGCCAACGTGCAAACTCATCCTGAAACCTCTACTGAGCCTGATAATGACAATATCCGTACTGTCCATTCCGTTCGTCTATGAGTATCGCATATCGAGTCTAGGGGGTGGTTAAAGTCAGACCCCTAATAACACGACATTTAGTGTCGGTATGAAACCTATCACCACCTGAGAAACTACCAATCCTAGATCAGTAATTCTCGACTACCTTGGCCAAGGATTTCTGGTGATGGTCACCCGTGCACAATGCGACATCTGTACGGTTACTAGGCACTGTCACAAGGGTCTATAAGGCATCAACTATGCCCGATTTAAAATTTAGACGTGCCGAACAACCTAAAGCGAGGATCTTTGCTAGATAATTAGGGTTAAACATGCAAGTAAACATATTTACAACTAAGAGAGAGGGATTACAACCTTTGTAGTCCGCTCCTTCCCTTCATAAGCTCCGAGTAGTAGTTCCTTCACCGCGGTCCATGATCTTCCGGACTCAAGAGAAGCTCCACAACCCGAATGATCCATGCTTGCTTGAAGTCTTCCTTTTCAAAGATGAACTACCTTGAAGTTTCTTTAACTCAAGATCTCACTCACTAATCAAGTATTAATGAAGTAAACACCCTAATCTAATTAGCTAGATTAGATGAGGATGATGAAGTAGGATTTATGCTCTCTTTTATTATCAAATTCTCACACTAATCCATCACAAAAGAAAAACCTAGAAAGCTTTTCAAGAGCTCAAGGAAGAAGAAGAAGAAGAATCATATTTGTGATGAATAATGAATTGTTCTTATCATTACAATTGCAACCATGTTTAAGTCAATAAAGACTTAACCATTGTAGATATTCAACTAGGGTTAAGGGTGTGGGTTGGGTTAGGAAAATATCTCCAAAATATCAACACATAATATCTTTGCAAGAAACAAAAGAAAAGCTTCTAGAAGCTTCATGAATAAGCTAACCCAAATCAAACCCTAACCATGTTTAATCTCCACTAATCATGTTGCATTTGTAATCATAACTTGTTAAAATATTATATATCACATATATAATATATTTTTTGTAACAAAAGAAAATAATACAATTAATATATATCGCATATATATCAATGTATTATCCGGTGAGAAAATGAATCAATAAAGCGAGCCAATATTAGATAATGTAATGTAATATATCACATATATATTTATACATTAAATTATCGAATCAACACTTGATCCGACAATCCGGTTATATCGCATATAACCGACTAATATATCATGTACCGATACATCGAATCAACACTTGATCCGATGACCCGGCTGATATCAAATATCGCGAGAATAGAATACGGTATCTCATATCGTATTATTTTTGCTCCCGTACATATTACATATGTGCTCCTACTCCGTTTTGCCTGAGTCAAGAAACCTCTGTGTAGAACTCTAAAGAATTGTCAATACGCCGGCAGTAGGTGATGATCATATCAAACACCCACAAGCTGCAAGTGGTAAGCTAAACGTAACTGCCACCCAGGTATTGAGCGATCAGAAGATCAACAAGAAAGCATGTACATTCTCCTGTGAATCCAATCAGTAACACTACCGTACAGTCCGGTCTCTTCGTCTGATATGTCGCATATCTGGTCTAGGGGTGGTAAACGTCAGACCCCAATAACCGATAAGTCGTGTCGATGTGAGGCTCATAACAGGTCGAGAACCTACTGATAACACTTACCATTAGTACTCAATATCCGCCCTGGCCAGGGACTTCCAGTTATAGCCAATCGAACACAGCACAACATCAACTCCATATACGGGGAGAGACGAATCCCCTCCTATCGCTCCTCCATGTGATTCGGGACTGTACCCAAAAGACACCGCTTTGCACGCCCTCTTGGACGTAGTAAGGTGGAAATCAAAGCACAGTGGGAATCACACAAGACTCTATGACGATCTCGGGTCTACAGACTAACCTGTACCAGTGTCACCAGAGAACTGCCATCTGACGTGAGGTATAATACCATCTGGGAGTTCTCGGCGAGTCCGTCCAGTGTACCCAGTCTCCACTGAGCACCCGTACACCATCCTTGATGTCAAACACCGATGGATATGGGATCATCCATCGCCCATCATATGGGTCAAGATGCGTATACGCTAGTCTACTCCGGTGTATCGATGCCCTGTCTCGATACACCCTCGACTAGGAATAGTTATAGGTTGTACTCGTCGACTACTCTGGCCCCACTAGTTTGATCTCATCATAGTCCCAGCAGTCGAGTACATATCCTTAGGGCTTTATCAACATGTGAGAGCAAGACGGTAAACTAATATAAGTCAACATGTTAAGATAAAGTGAAACCAAATAGCATACTATCATGACGAGCAAGAAAGTCCTCTCTATATATATCCAAGCATCCATTATAATATACATTATATGTAAAACAATGGCCTCTAGGGCATATATATAACTAACAATCTCCCACTTGCACTAAGGCCAGCTGTTGTAGTATCTCATACCTAACATCTCGAATAATCTCTCAAACTGTATCTGGTGAATGGCCTTCGTGAGTGGATCCGCAGTGTTGTCCTTCGTATCAACTCTCCTGACCTCGATCTCTCGGTGATCAACTATCTCCCTGATCAGGTGATACTGCCTCAGAATATGTCTGGACTTCTGATGGGACCTGGGTTCCTTGGCCAAAGCCACAGCTCCATTGTTATCGCAATACAAAGGTATTAGATGCTCAATGGACGGAACCACACTAAGTTCAGTAATGAACTTCTTCATCCAGACAGCGTCTTTGGCAGCATCTTTGGCAGCGATGTATTCAGCCTCCATCGTCGAGTCTGCAACGGTATCCTGTTTGGAACTCTTCCAACACACCACCCCTCTATTGAGGGTAAAGATAAATCCCGAGTGCGACTTAGAGTCGTCCTTATCACTTTGGAAGCTCGAATCGTTAAAGGACTCCACCTGGAGTTCTCCGTTACCATACACCAAGAACATTTCCTTAGTTCTTCTCAAGTACTTGAGAATGTTCTTCAAAGCTATCCAGTGACTCTCTCCAGGATCTGCTTGATACCTACACTACACTTAGTGAGTATGCTACATCGGGTCTGGTACATAGCATCGCGTACATGATAGAGCCAACTGCCGAAGCATAGGGTATCCCTTGCATGCGAGCTCTTTCCAAATCAGTCTTGGGAGACATCTCTTTGGAAAGAGTGAGTCCAGAGATCGTAGGTAGGTTCCCACGCTTAGATTCTTCCATACTAAACCTCTTTAGTATGGTGTCAATGTACCTGGATTGGGACAATCCCAGTATCTGTTTAGATATATCTCTATAGATCATAATTCCCAGTATGCAGGAGGCATCACCTAGATCTTTCATTGAGAATCTTTGTGACAAGAAGAGCTTGACCGATTGCAGCATCGGAACATCATTTCCTATCAAGAGTATGTCATCTACGTACAATACGAGGAAGACGACCTTACTCTCTGCAACCTTCTTGTAAATACAAGGTTCATCTACATTTTTGATGAAGTCAAACTCTTTGACTACAACATCAAAGTAGATGTTCCAACTCCGCGATGCTTGCTTTAACCCATAAATGGATTTAAGAAGCTTGCACACCTTTCCGCTGCTCCCACTATCTACGAAGCCCTCTGTCTGAGTCATGTACACGCACTCTTCTAAATCACCATTTAGAAAGGCGGTCTTAACATCCATCTGCCAGATTTCGTAGTCATGGTATGCAGCAATGGCAAGTAAGATCTGGATGGACTTAAGCATAGCCATTGGAGAAAAGGTTTCGTCATAATCCACACCTGGTCGTTGACGAAAACCCTTTGCAACAAGTGTAGCTTTGAAAGTCTCAACTTTTCCATCTACACCAAGTTTATTCTTAAAGATCCACTTGCAACCAATGGGTTTTACCCCTTCAGGAGCAACTTCCAAAGTCCATACTTTGTTGGTGTACATGGATTCCATCTCAGATCGCATTGCATCCAACCATTTCACAAAGTCGCCACTCATGATGGACTGCTCGAAACTAGTCGGGTCATCATCTTCCATGATGCAATCCTCACTCCCACCATTAATGAGAAAACCGTAGTATCTCTCAGGTGGATGAGAAACCCTACTAGATCGGCGGAGAGGCTGGGGTTCGTCGGGAACTACTGAATCCTCTGGTTCCACTAAATCTTCAGTTGCAGTTTGTGTCGCTGGAACCTCTTCCAGCTCTACCGCTTCGCCACTAATTTCTTTTACAAGAAATTCCTTTTCTAAAAAGGTGGCATGTTGAGCAACAAACACCTTTTGTTGTTCACCGTGGGAGAATAGATATCCATTTGAATGTTTAGGATATCCTACAAACTTACAAAGAACTGATCGTGTCTCGAGTTTGTCTGGATTTTGCCTTTTGACATAGGCCGGACAACCCCATATCTTAACTCGTTTAAGACATGGTCTCTTCCCACTCCATATCTCATATGGTGTGGTAGGTACAGATTTTGATGGAACCTGATTCAATAGGTATGCAGCTGCTTCAAGCGCATAACCCCAAAAGGAAATAGGTAACTCAGCAGTGCTCATCATAGAGCGCACCATATCTAATAGGGTGTGATTCCTCCGCTCCGATATACCGTTGTGCTGTGGTGTATAGGGAGGTGTAAGATGAGAGAGAATCCCATTCACTTTTAGATAATCTAGGAACTCATTGCTTAAGTATTCACCTCATCGATCAGATCGAAGGATCTTAATACTTTTGCCCATTTGCTTCTCTACTTCGTGCTTATATTCTCTGAATTTCTCAAAAGCTTCAGACTTGTGTTTCATCAGGAACACATGTCCGTATCTTGAGAGATCGTCAGTGAATGTAATGAAGTAGGAAGAACCGTTCCTGGCGTGTGTAGACATGGGACCACATACATCACTATGTACCAGTCCTAAGAGTTCCGTAACTCTTTCTCCGTGTCCACTAAACGAAGTTTTGGTCATTTTTCCTTTGAGACATGAATGGCGAGTATCATAAGATGATAATTCGAACGGATTCAACTATCCATCCTTATGTAACTTAGCTAGCCGTGTCGCATTGATATGACCAAGTCTACAATGCCACAAGAAGGATTCGTTCATTTCTGAACTTTTCCTCTTGTTTGTGTTTTGTATATTAATGATTGTATTTTGATTGAGAACGTATATGCCATTATGTAAGGAGCCTGATCCAATCAACTTTTGATTTAGGAAGATGTTCATAACATTATCCTGTATTACAAAATTATATCCTTCTTTACTTAATAAAGAAACTGATATAATGTTGCACATCATGTTCGGTATATAATAGCACTCGTTCAAAATCAATGTATTACTACTTGGTAATACTAGGTGATATTCGCCAACTGTTTTGGCTGCAATACTTGCACCATTCCCTACTTGTCCGGAATGATCACCATTTCCCAGTTCTCTACCTTTATGTAGCCTACGTAACAATTTACATATGTGGGATCCCGATCCGGTATCTAATACACATGACGTAGGGTGAACTGAGAAACAGTTCTCAATAACTAACACACCCGAAGAAGATGTATCAACATACTTGTTCTTCGTTTGGGCGGCGTGAGAATCCAGATATTTTTCTATTTCCTGCTCAGTCTTATAACACTTATAAGAAAGAACGGACCAACGTTCCCTTGCTCAGTATAATAAGCGGGTTCAGTCAATACATCCATATTATTATCTTGATTATGGCCTGACACGGTCGCTACCTTGTGAGAGAGAGAAGAAAACACTTTAGCGTATGCTCTTGCAAGATTAGATTGGTTATTATCTTATCTAATCAGGATGTCTCCCACTATTTTTATCAAATCTCCCTTCAAACCCTAAAAAGTAAGATTAGCCGGGATTAATTACACCCTACAATTTCGTCAATCTTTCAGCCAGATCAGTGTTAGTACTTGAGGGAGGTTCCCCGTGCTTTCGCACGGACCTAATTAAAATAAATCTCGTTTTCCCAGAGGCTTAACCCCGTTAACACCTTTCTAGACACCTACTTGATCGGCTAATTGTCCTATGTAAAATTCTCCCAGGAGTAACTCTTACTCGCAGTGGGTATCGGGATCCAACTATCTCATAGGAGGTATGCAATCTCATTGCAAATTTCAACACTTGAAATTCTCGATAATGCTTTTGCCCCTAGTATGCGATGACCTTGACAGAGGTCAACAAACCATAGTGCACTAGTCAAGTTCAACCCGTCATTTCTTGATTGAATCAAACCTACTCGCATGACCCTTGACAGAGGTCAACAAGGTCGTATGACCATCCTAATCCAATCACATCACATGCTTTACAGATAATTACTAATCAGCTACCGCACACTACGCCTTGACAGAAGTCAACAAACGCAGCACGAATACTAAATAGTCTTTATCTGAAATGACGGAAGGATACGCAGGTTTTTCAGAAAAACCATAAGCGTAATGAACATGATATCGTTGTAGAAACAAGTGATTTTGAAAAGAAGTGTCTTTGAGGCTTTTCTAGATTCGCTAAAGAGGTCACTCCCGATGAAGCGATCTCGGCTCTTTCCTCATCGAATAAGGTGCATGGTATATCATATATACCGCTGTGCAAAGCAAAACTATAGAAGCAATCAAAAACTAATCCGTGAGTTTGTAGCATCTGCCAGTTTTTCTAAAGAGGTCACTCCCGGTGAAGGGATCTCGGCTCTTTCCTCATCGAATAAGGTGCAGGGTATATCATATATACCGCTATGCAAAGCAAAACTGTAGCTACCTTTTTATAAAGTTTTGATTCTACAACATCTTTTAGGTTTCTTTTCTTTTATTAATCTCATTAATAAATCACATCAGTTATGCTTCCTAAGCATCATAGAAAAAACGAAAGCAATAATATTTATATATCAACATATATATATAGTATAAGCATTGGTCTCAGGCAGTAGTATGATCTCATCACAGAACATTGCAACAGAAGATAACATATGAAATATTGGATATTCTATGACGTCCGTGTTTTATTTCGAGCCTGTATAAAACACGGATTCCACGGTCGCGATGAATAGCCAAACCCACATCCCTAGACCCCTACGAGAGCGGCAAGCAACACTGCCAATTCTAGGGTTAGGAGACCCGGTCTCGACTCCTCGAGATGGCCTCCCACTGTACCTTAGAACCCGGTTACTTGTGCTCCCCTCCTTGGGTCTACCTAATGCGGAAAAATAAATAATATACAATGGTGACATCAACCTCATCCCGGAAGTGCCCCAATAAAAGAATATTACATACAAATGAATTTTACATGAATGAAAATAAAAACCCTCATCTCACATAAAAACCCCGGCTATTCAGAACACGACGATCTAATATAACATATCACAGCAACACATAATATCTCATATCATCAACGTAAGCAAGTATGTGTATCCCGATTGTCGTTGATGTATAGCAACGAAGCCGGCGATACCCCACATACTACGTTTACGGTCACAGAAAAGAAATTGTAAAACTACAACATTTGGAATCCACAATCTCTTTAGACATCATAAACCCAAAATATCACATACTTCGCATTTCATGTCTAATTATATGAATTCCACATATTGTATCACATTCCAGATAAATAGACAATATTAAACTTTCCGATCGAATAATCAAACACCCAAGAATTCCCAAATAGCTCAACACTTGAGCGGAGTTCCAAAAATCCCAGAACATGTCACCTCCCCAATGAACCAGCCGTAGAAGGGTCAAACCAACGCCTCACATGTGGCAACGCTAAACTACCACAAACCCAAGGGTTCAGTGGAAGTTTTGACGGTCACATAATCGAGTTAAGCTTACGTTCTTTTAGAGGGTCCACAAATATGCTTGCATGTTTTTCCGAAAGTTTTAAACTCAAGAAATATTCAATACTTGAAAAATTTTCGTGTCGGGAAAAAGCGAGTTATTGATATCCGTTCGGACATTTTAACACGTTCTAAATTATCCGGAAAACTAAACGAAATTAAACTTTCCGATCGAATCAACGAATACAAAGGATCTCCAGAACACTCAACACTTGAGGAATATTAAAAATTCCCAGAAGTATGTACTAATACCTACGGATTAACCCTTCAAATACGAGCCCCTAACACCCAAGTTCGGCCGCGGAACCGCCGCGCGAAGCATGCTCCTCCCGTAGTTCCGCGGTAACTTTAGGGTATTATGGGTTCGTATTTTACAGTTATCCTTAGAATTTCCTGCTGAATTTTCTGAGTATTTTTAATACGGAAAAAATCATATTTTTAAAAATTTTCCAGAGAGGGGTCAAATTTTGACGTTTCGGGGTTCGATCGGACTTTTAACTTCGTATACACGTCGCCTAATGCTTTAGCTTGTCTCTGATACCACTATAGGGTTACTAGGCACTGTCACAAGGGTCTATAAGACATCAACCATGCCCGATTTAAAATTTAGACGTGCCGAACAACCTAAAGCGAGGATCTTTGCTAGATAATTAGGGTTAAACATGCAAGTAAACATCTTTACAACTAAGAGAGAGGGATTACAACCTTTGTAGTCCGCTCCTTCGCTTCATAAGCTCCGAGTAGTAGTCCCTTCGCCGCGATCCATGATCCCCCGGACTCAAGAGAAGCTCCACAACCCGATTGATCCATGCTTGCTTGAAGTCTTCCTTTTCGAAGATGATCTACCATGAAGTTTCTTTAACTCAAGCTCTCACTCACTAATCAAGTATTAATGAAGTGAACACTCTAATCTAATTGGCTAGATTAGATGAGGATGATGAAGTAGGATTTATGCTCTCTTTTATTATCAAATTCTCACACTAATCCATCACAAAAGAAAAACCTAGAAAGCTTTTCAAGAGCTCAAAGAAGAAGAAGAAGAAGAATCATATTTGTGATGAATAATGAATTGTTCTTATCATTACAATTGCAATCATGGTTAAGTCAAGAAAGACTTAACCATTGTAGAGATTCAACTAGGGTTAAGGGTGTTGGTTGGGTTAGGAAAATATCAATACATAATATCTTTGCAAGAAACAAAAGAAAAGCTTCTAGAAGCTTCATGAATAAGCTAACCCAAATCAAACCCTAACCATGTTTAATCTCCACTAATCATGTTGCATTTGTAATCATAACTTGTTACAATATTATATATCACATATATAATATATTTTTTGTATCAAAAGAAAATAATACAATTAATATATATCGCATATATATCAATGTATTATCCGGTGAGAAAATGAATCAATAAAGCGAGCCAATATTAGATAATGTAATGTAATATATCACATATATATTTATACATTAAATTATCGAATCAACACTTGATCCGACAATCCGGTTATATCGCATATAACCGACTAATATATCATGTACCGATACATCGAATCAACACTTGATCCGATGACCTGGCTGATATCAAATATCGTGAGAATAGAATACGGTATCTCATATCGTATTATTCTCTCTCCCGCACATATTACATATGTGCTCCTACTCCGTTTTGCCTGAGTCAAGAAACCTCTGTGTAGGACTCTAAAGAATCGTCAATACGCCGGCAGTAGCTGATGATCATATCAAACACCCACAAGCTGCAAGCGGTCAGCTAAACGTAACAGCCACCCAGGTATTGAGCGATCAGAAGATCAACAAGCAAGCCTGTATATTCTCCTGTGAATCCAATCAGTAACACTACCGTACAGTCCGGTCTCTTCGTCTGATATGTCGCATATCTGGTCTAGGGGTGGTAAACGTCAGACCCCAGTAACCGATAAGTTGTGTCGATGTGAGGCTCATAACAGGTCGAGAATCTACTGATAACACTTACCATTAGTATTCAATATCCGCCCTGGCCAGGGACTTCCAGTTATAGCCAATCGAACACAGCACAACATCAATTCCATATACCGGGAGAGACGAATCCCCTCCTATCGCTCATTGCCTCCATGTGATTCGGAACTGTACCCAAAAGCCACCGTTTTGCACGCCCTCTTGGACATGGTAAGGTGGAAATCAAAGCACAGTGCGAATCACACAAGACTCTATGACGATCTCGGGTCTACAGACTAACCTGTACCAGTGTCACCAGAGAACTGCCATCTGACGTGAGGTATAATACCATCTGGGAGTTCTCGGCGAGTCCTTCAAGTATACCCAGTCTCCACTGAGCACCCGTACACCATCCTTGATGTCAAACACCGATGTATATGGGATCATCCATCGCCCATCATATGGGTCAAGATGCGTATACGCTAGACTACTCCGGTGTATCGATGCCATGTCTCGATCCACCCACGACTAGGAACAGTTATAGGATGTACTCGTCGACTACTCTAGCCCCACTAGTATGATCTCATCATAGTCCCAGCTGTCGAGTACATATCCTTAGGGCTTTATCAACATATGAGAGCAAGACAGTAAACTAATATAAGTCAACATATTAAGATAAAGTGAAACCAAATAGCATACTATCATGAAGAGCAAGAAAGTCTTCTCCATATATATCCAAGCATCCATTATAATATACATCATATTTACAACAGTGGCCTCTAGGGCATATATATAACTAACAACATCAACCCCCAATACCGGGGGAGACGAAACCCCCGACGATCCTCTCACTGCCTCCATATGGCTCGGGACTGTACCCAACTAAAACCTGATTGCACGACTCCTTTGAGCCGTGGTAGGGTAGTAATCAAAGCACAGTGTGAACTCACACGAGACAAATGACGATCTTTGGTCGATGGACTAACCTGTACACATGTTACCTGGGAACTGCTATCTGAAAATAGGTATAATACCAACTAGCATATTCCCGAAGAGTCCGTCTGGTGTACTCATAACTCAATTAGCACATGTATACATCTTAGGTGAACAAACTGACACCAATGGCTTGTGAGACCGTCCACCATCCCTCGTCGGGGTCTCAATCAGAATACACTAGTCTACTCTGGAGTATCGATGCCCTGTCTCGAAACTCCCATGACTAGGGACATTTAAGGATGTGCTTATAGACCACCCAGCTCTCACGTATATGATTGCCATCATACTACAGGTAGTCAAGCAAGAATCCTATGGGATCTATCAACATGTAATAGTGATCTGTAATGCCACCTGAAGCATGTACATGATGATAAAGACAAACTAGATAGCATACTATCATCTCGAGTAAGACTGTTCTATTCGTATAGGTCCTCCCTCAATCATCGCAATCACGTGCCTGTGATCCAATAATTGACTTGAAGGAACTATAGCCAACAATCTCCCACTTACACTTAAGGCAAATTATTACGATGTCGCATACTCACAGCCCGTGTGATACCGAACACCCAACTTCTTTACTAATCAGTCTCACAAATCTCGTTTGTGAAACTATTGTGTTCGAGAAATAGCCTCAGTGGGTGGATCCGCTCCAGTGTTTCTTTCTGTATCTCTCTTTATCTCAACTTCGCGGAGAAAGTTATCTCCCGAAATGAGCAATACCTGTCTTAGAATATGTCAGGATATCTGATGGGACCCAGTTCACAAATGAACTCCAAATCCAGCAAACTTCTGAGAATGTATCGTCCACTGAATTTAATCGGTATCATGCGCTATACCTTCCTCAGTATCCGCTTGGACCACCTGCCCAAACTACTGCCCCTCAAAAGAGGGAAAACTATAACTCTGACAGTCGCTTTGTCATCCAGGTCACCTTGGAAGTCTGGAATGATAACCTTCTCCCAAAGGAGACTGTCGTTAGCATATCCTTATAATATCCGCTTATGCTAATAAAATACTTCCCAATGTTTCTCCAGGATTGGATTAATATAAAAACTTATTGCAGCTAGTGCAAATACAACATCTGGTGTGGTACTTGAGATCTCATGATTGACTCAATTGCCTAAGCAAGTGATATGCCAATCATGCAAATCTCTCTCCCCTTTAGTCTGTAAGACATCCTTTAGAGAGCGTGACTCCATCACCTGCAGGTACACCACTATGCCAGGAGTCGTCCATTCTAAAACATCTTTAGAATAGTGTCAAAGTATCCAAATTAGGAAACTTGCCAAATCTAGATCTAAAACCATAGATCTAGTAACCGGAATGCCTGATATTATATCCATATCCAAGTGGAGAAATAACTGTGTGACAACCACAGTATAACCGATCGTAGTATAGGAATTTCACTTCCTATAAAGTGCATGTCATCCAAATACCAGGACATCACGCCCTACTACCTTCTTACCAGATCTATCCCCTATTCTGATGAAGTCAAAGCCTATGACTGTCACATCAAAAATAGATGATCTATCTCCGCTATACCTGCTTTAGTCTATAAATAGACACAAGCTACTTGTCCACTATGCTTCCGCTGCTCCCACTGACTACAACAACCCTCTGGCAGAGTCATATACACGTGCACTTCTAAAGCTAGTTTAGAACGACGCTATACTCACCCTCCTGCCGGGTCTCATAATCTAGAACAGCAGTAATAGCAAGTCTGGGTAAACAAGAACTTCCATGTCACCGTCTTTGAGGATACCGAAGTATCTCTCGGGTGCCTGAGGTTACCTTCCATATCTGTGGAGTGGCTAATAAAATGCCAAATCCGATTGAATTTTTAAGTTCTATTAAATTTTTAGTAATCGTTTGTGGTTCTGAAATTACTTCCAGTTCTACCATACTCCCACTGGTGTTTTATGAAAAAAAATCCATTTTACTAAAACAGGTGGCGAGTCAAGAACAATATCACTATTGATCTTCTAGATGGTAGAAAGTTAACCATCATCATAGCCCGGGATAACCCACAAACAGTCATTACTGAAACGTGCTTTGAGTTTATCCGAAGTCTGGTTTCAAGCATAAGCCGGACAACTCCATATACCTCAACATCGTCAATATACGAACCATTCTATATACAATACAAAAACATAGGCACTGATTTAATTAGAACCAGATTCAAATCATGCACCTGTCTCCAGTGCATGTCAACTAAGTGGAATGAGGCCAAGCAGCATTACTTATCAAGGAATGCATCCAAGTATGAGTAACCTGAAAGAGAAGCAAGTTCTCAAAACCATTACTATCAACGGAATACCATACACAAGTATCTAAATCTTCGATCACCTTGAAGAATCCTGATACTTGCAACAAACGGTTCTCCACTTTATTCTTATACCTATAATTTCTCAAAATTGGGACCTTGTATTTCATCGAAATACTTGTCTAAAATTTAAGAAGTCACAAGTAAACAGAATATAGTACGAGCACCAACCCCTTTATCCTAATGGACACTAGACAATATACAATACTTTGTATAAGTCTTCCGAGTTTAATAACTCAAACCAAGTGCGTTGTAGGTTGAAAAACTGTACTATGGTTAAGAAGAACTAAACCGCTGTTGAATACTCCTTACCCAATCACCGACTGATATAGGTAAATTTCATAAACATAATTTCAAAAAGTTATATCTCACTTTATAAAATAAATGTACAGATATATCAGTTTGAAATTGGTGCATAACTACGGATATTCAAAGCCAAATATTTGCCGTCAGGCAAAAACCCAGGTGATTTCCTCAAATATCACCAATTACAAAGAATTCCGATATAATGAGAATATAATCACCTAATTCCCAATATCTTACTCCCACTCGTCATCTGTAATACTACACAGATGTGAGAAACAAATCTGGTAAATACATACCCTGGAATAAGGATCAAATTGGAAAATCAGTTTTCAATTATCAACGCACAGTGAATACTGAAACATGAAAATGTTTCGAAGGGGTATCCGGGTATTCCTAGTAATACCTCTTCCACTATCCATATTCATGAATGTAACCGTATATTTTCTTGTCATCTCTCCAATTCCCTTTATTTGTCTTTACTCGTTACCTTCTGTACACCACACTTAGGCTAATTGATTTTCTTCATTCCCTCCCTTTCGGCATCAGCCTATGGTTTGGAAGAAGACTATCCAATAATCGTAATAGGTGTACTCTCCTAAATACCAGGAGCTCTCGCAACATGAGAGAAGGTAATGATAAAAGACAACCTGAATAATCCTATTCAATTTCTCCTGAACCGGAGAAATGCAAAGGTGAAGTACGAGTGGCGATGATATACGCGGACTCGTCTTGAATGATAGAAGTCGAAATTTACTCTGCCCTCTTTCTAATCCCTTTATTTTTCTTCACTTATTACCTTCTCTACACCACACTTAGGCTAATTGGTTTTTGTCGCGCCCCGCTTCCCAGTGTACGGCGAAGTGGACGCGACGAGGCCCGTTACGTATATACTCAGAAGTACATACGCTAAGCGTAACTAAGCAATATAAAGTAAATCACAAGAGACGGATGATATAGAAATAACAGCAACTTTTATTAATAACATTCTTTGTACAATGCATGAAAAGAAAATACAACTGAAATGAAAAGCGATGCCTAAACAGTGGCATAACAGTAAATGAAAATACTGGAAAGAACAAGGTACAATATCTAGAGCTCGGGATCTTCGTGGAACTGCTCCAAATCTTCACCGGTGGGCTTGATCTCAACTTGGTCCAACGCACCTGACGACATTCAAAGAAGAAAGAAATAGAATATCGTCAGCGAACAGGTCGCTCGGTAAGTCCCAAAAATAAGGAAGAAATAGACAGAGAGTAAGAGAGAGAGAGTAGCTTTTAATGTCGTATTGTATTGTCATATTATAGTAGTATGATGTTAACGCTGTTGTTGTAGCTTGGTAAAGAAGGATGCCAGTATATACGAGAGGGGTCTCAGTATGCTAGAGACCAGGGAAAATGGAAGTACAAGGCTCCGTTATACAACCCGGAACAACGGCAATTGGATTCAGGTTAGGTGTCTTAATCTTACCACCTCGTGCCACCTTTAACACCTTCCGTACCAATCTACCCCTTAAACCCCGCGATGTCTGGTTTGTATTGTTATCTTGTAAAATTGAATTGATTGCATGATAGACTAACCGACTGACCGAAACCATGATATCACGAAACGGTTATAACCGTAGAGTCATGTAAATGGAATACTGGGAAACATGTAAAAGGAATATCCATGGTTCGGTTCAGTCGAGTAGTTTGTTAACTGGATTCTGGGATTCATGTATTCATCTTGAGTTGAAATATAAAAGAATATAGATTGACTTGAATCATATTCAAGTCAGAAATAGTCAGACTCTAACCCGAGTCAGACTAAAAGAAAGGTAATTGGAAGTTCAATAATTGTTAGGGGCCTTTTTGTAATTTATAAAACTTGAGGGGGGTTTATGTAAAAAGTACTGTAGTTTTCAAAATACACCTCAAGATTTATTATTCGTCTTTATAGTTATAATGAGTGTGGATTTTATTTGTGTTACTCTAGTGAATATATCCTAATAAAAGTATTGATTGTTTTATTTGAAATTCATGGTATTTTAATGTAACTTTTAAATCTTGGAATTTTAGGAAAAAGTGGAAACTTTATATTATGATAAAATAGGTGTCTAAATGGTATTTGCATATATATTAACACAAGAATAATTTTAAATAATTATTTTATTTTCCAAAATCTCATTTTTCTTAAATGTCGTATTTTAAACCTTTCGAGACCGAATGCTCCTTGCGGAGGTCTGAATCTCGCACTACTAGTCCACGGGTGCACGATGAACCGTACTATCCCTAACGGGTTCCCCAAAAGTGGGTTGTAGCGGCGCTTTGCTTAGGTTTAACAAATACTATTCATTCAGAAAAACGGTTTTATAAATATAAGGTATTTATTTGTAAAAGGGTATAGATTTCCGTATTTTATTTTCTAGAGTTTCCTAAGCCAACTAGCCTATTTTTAAGGTCTAAACGATAAGTCATTAGAAGTCCCAAATCGGCTCTTCACCGTCAATTGCGGCCAAGTAAGTGCTAGGTAAGTGGGAAGGAACCACAGTCGTGGGCCTAATTAAAAACCACTAGCCTAGACACACTTGCCTAGACACCACAAGACAGTTTAGATAAACGATCGATGTCCATGACCTATCGTGCTTTCATTTTATTTAAAATTTTATACAACTTAAAGCTTTCAAGTAAAGGTTATAAAGAATATGGTATTTTGGTGAAAAGTCCTGTAATGTCGTATTCTATGTTTTGACATTTATCAGTTAGGCTTATATTTGTGTGTGTGTAGAGGTAGGTCATTACCTCGTGCCTTGTTTTAAGTTTTGATGACGTTTAGAGGTAAAACATGACATGTTAAAGTTGAAGGTATTAAAGCGCAAGAATACGGTATTTGAAAACGTTATCATTTCATGTGTGAAAATTCATTCAATTTGATTTCTACAAGTTTAGTGATCAAGATAAACTTATTTAGGAGTGAGGGAATTGATTAAACGAAGAAAAATGAACTTCATGGTATTTTTATGAAAAGAATACGATATTGTAAAGAAGCTATCATTTCATGTGAGAAAGTTTGTTTAAATTGGTTTATGGGTGATTAATAGTCAACATGAATATAGGTAGGTATTATGTATTAGGTGAAAAGTGGAAATTTGCAGAAAAACCGGATCGGAAATTGTTTTGTTCCGATTTCCGTCGGGTTCCAAAAAGTCGTATTTATATTAAAGAGAAGAGAGATAGAAGAGATGGGACTTACGGTTTTAGACAAGCTAAGGAGGGTAAGGAATGTGGTGGTTGTCGATGCGTCGAAAACGTCGCGAAGGTTCTAGTCCGGTCGCCGGAATCCGTCGTTGGTTTCGGCAGCGCTTCGCTTCTCGCTCTTCGTACCGAGTTCTCGAGAATTTGGGAGAATGGACTTAGAGTTGTGAGGTGAAAAGGTAGAGGGTAGGGGTCTTTATATAGGGCTAGGCTAGGGTTAGGGTTAGGGTTAGGATTAAAAAATATTTAAAAAAATATAAAATTCATTAAATTTAGACTTAAAAGAGGTTTAATGAAAAATCAGTAATAGTACAGGGAAAATGAACTATGCAGGGGGGTTGACCAAGTCATCGTGTTGACGACTCGGCCGACCGGCGGCGCCGGCCGATTCGGCCGAGTCTAGGCCGAGTCGGGTGTCGTTGGGTAGGGTTTGGTCTGGGGGAGATTTTGGTATAGTTTATTTTTTATAAATTGCAATAAATTGTGAGTTATGGCTGATTGACCGTTTGACTTCCCAAAAAAAATTAAAACAAAATGATATAAAAATTATGTGGGGCATGGGATTCGAACTCTGGTGGCTTGGTTCAGCAGTGCAAGGTGTTACCAATGAGCTACAAGCTCCTTCTTGTAATTATTGTAGAAAAGTAGATACTTAAAATGATATCAGCAGTAATAAATATTCCAAGTACACTTTAATTTTAAAACAATTTTATGTACACTAAAAATGAAATTATTTAAAAACAAAATAATTAATTATATATATTTTGTACTCAAATTAAAATACTTCTTTATGGATTTTTTAAAAAAATTTAAAAAAATTTGTACAGAAAAATATATATGAAAATTAGGATTGTTACAGTTTTCTTCCTTCCCTACCGTTCGGCACCTGCCTATGGTTTGGAAGAAGACTATCCAATAAGCATAATAGGTGTACTCTCCTAATACCAGGAGCCCTCGCAACCTGAGAGAAGGTAAAAGGGCAAAGTCAACTGAATAATCCTATTCAATTTCTCCAGAACCGGAAACCATCCTCGAATCTGAAACAAGTTTCTTCGAGTTCGTATGTAACTATACAATGGTCATATCCAATAAAAGGGGATCTTTGTAGTAATACGGAATGTTCCGGAGAAATGCAAAGGGTAATATAGGAGCGGCAATGATTTATGCGACTATGATAATCCAATAGCCAAAGTGTTTTAAGAAGGTTCAGTTAACTTGGTTCATGAGTTATAGTCTAGGGTCGGGCCATGGTCGCAGCCAGAGAGAGAAAGAAAAGAAACACTCAGCATGCACTCTAATCTAGATCAGAATGGTTAATCACTTTATCTAATCAGGATGTCTCCCACTGTTTCCTCGAATTCTCCTCCAAACCCAGAAGAAGAATTAGTCGGGATCATCTAAAATCACCTGAGGAGTAAACCAACTCATCAGTAGGAATCAGGATCCAACTATCATCGCATGATAACTTGATGGAATCCACTCAAGTCACCACACTCCAGAAGTTATGCGCATGCCTGGCAAGTTTTCTGTATGTTTGAAACTCCCGATGTGATTTTTACCCATAAGACCCAAGCGACCTTGACAAATAATCAACAAATCAAAAGGTCCTAGTCAAGTTCAACCCGTCATTATCTTGATTCCGTTAAACCCAACCGCACGACCCTTGACGAATAATCAACAAAGTCGTACGACCGTCCTAACCAATCCACATGTCCATGCGACAGAAAAGCATTACAGAGCTACTGCACACTACGCCTCGGCGAATATCAACAACAAACGTAGCGTGAATACTAAGCAATACTAATATGAAATGACGGAGGGCTACGGATGGTTTTTGGCGAAAAACCTTTAACGTAATGAACTTGATATCGTTGAAGAAACCGAGTAGTTTTACAAATGTATAGTGGCGAAAACTTTTGCTAAAGAGGTCACTCCCAGTGAAGGGATCTCGGCTCTTTCCCTGTCGAATGAGGTGCAGGATATTCCAAACTGAATACCACGATGCAAAGAAAAAATAATCGACTACAGTAAAGTTATTACGTTGACGCAAACTTCTGCTCAAGGGGTCAACTCCCGATGAGGGGATCTCGGCCCTTGCCTCATGGAATGAGGTGCTGGATATTCATAACCGAATACCACTGTGTAAAACAAAAGCAAACGTCCGTAATGTCTGTTTTTAAAAAACATGGTTCCAACAACATCAAATAGGTTTGTTTTATCTTTGCATTGATCAGAATTAACGCAGTCCTATCAATTAATCATACCAGAAAAGAACGAAAAATATGATGTACGTATATGCCACCCGCATTCGCCACTGGGCCCCGTCGTCACCCGTTAGGTTACTTAACTAACGACAGAGTGGGGGCTGGACTAGCGCGGGTGTAAAACATATACAACATCTACTAGTGTATATATAAATATATATATATATAACAATCGTCCTAGGAATGATATATGCAACATCACAGAATAGCGATAAGCATCACAGAACAAACGGATAATCTGGGAGCCCCGGGTTTCCTTTGAGCCGCAAGTGAAAACCTAGACCCCTACGAGCACGGAAAGTTACCCGCTAATTCTAGAAGTGATGCAACCCTAATCAACAAAGTGAGTGGGCTACCCAGCACTTCACGGAATCCGGTAACTTGAGCACCCCTCCGTAGGTCAACCTGTACCCCTACGAGTGCGACGAATAACCCACCAATTCTATAGTAAGGCCCCCTCCGTCTCAACGCCATAAGATGTGGGCCCGTTGCCCTATAGAACCCGGCTAACCGTGCACTCTACCGCGGGGTAATTCTAGTATAGAAAAGAAAAGAATATGTACAACGGTGACATCGACCTCAACCCGGTCGTGCCCCAAACAAATAATATACAAACAGGCAGTGACGGAAATCCACATGTCGGACGCTCGCCCTGCAATATCAAATGTACAAATGAAACTAAACTGTACTACCATTGCACCACTGGCTATCCACCATGACGATCCAATCACAACCACAGCACAACACAGAACATCAACGTGAATGTCACGTTCGCAAACTCGTCTAAAAGAACATATAGCAATTAGACGAGTTGTACCGCTCTAATGACATTCATGGTCACAGATAGTAATGTATGTACAGAAAACTACGATATTAGAATTCCGCACGCAATTAGCAACTAAACCAATTTCCAAAACCATGAAAAAAACAGTGAGCTAAAGTTCCAAAAACCGACCGTTTAAAGCCAATTCGGAAGTTCGAATCAAAATGAAACCCTCCCGAACCATCACGGGGAGTTAGAGTACAAAATTAACTTCGAGTCAAGGGGTCTAAAGGGGGTACCACACCCTCGAGGCCACCACAAGATGGACGGGGGGTGAGGCAGACCCGAAACTGCCCAAGGTGGGACAGTTTCGGGTCCCCACCGTCAAGACCACGTTGTGGTGGTCTTGGGGAGTGGGACCAGCAATTCGGTCCCCCCGAGGGTTCCCCAGGGTTCCCATGAACCACCCCGCGGCTTCTCAGTTCAAACCGTAAGCCCGCGGGGTGTGAAAACTTCTCAAACTTTCAGTTTTTGGAACTGTTTTTGTCGGCAGTTTTTGCATGACAAAAACGGCGGATTTCTAATGTCGCAATGAGTTAACTACGGCTTATAGAGTGGCTCTAATACCTTGTTGGGTTACGCAAGCACCCCGGCCATCAATTCGTGGCCAAATGCGGAACAAAAATTTTCAAAAACCGACGCTAAAGGAACCCTAGTCTACGGATCGACCCATAAGCCCTAGATAACAAAAAACATGCATAGGATTAGAGTGATTATACCGAATTGATCCGTGTCCTTCGGTCTTCAACCTTCTTCCCTAGCTCCTTGTGGCTTCCTTGATCATGTTTGATCTCTGGTCTCCCCCCATCGAAGATGATCCATCCGAGAGTCTATGAATCAAGCTCCAACCTTAAATCCGAGGCAACTCGAGTATCTAGTTTGCCACACTAGATATCCAAGGTGAAGTAGAGAGTGTGTAGGATTAGTTTGTCTCAATACACCCTAGGCTTCTCAACACATGAGACAATTAGGGTGGAGGTAGAAAAAGATTCCATGAGAGGAGAGTGTGAGGCAAAGAAAATACAAGTGAAGAAAGCAGAGTGTTGTGAGCTATTTGTTGTGAGCTTTTTATCAAGCATGCTAGCAACTAAAGAAAACAACTAAAGAATAAATATCTTATGGCTCACTAGAAATATCTCACAATACAAACAAGAAACTCATCATGCCACCATGAGTCACTACATGATTCATCGCCATGAGTCACCAAGTGAACATGCATGAATAAATGCCAAAACAATGACTCACACTCTCCACTTTAATAAACATTTAACCTAAATGTTTAATACAATAAGAAATGGAAACTTCTAAAAAATAATCTTGTAAAGAATTACAAGAATACCCCTCATCCGTATATACATACCCCCTTCCGTATTCCGACAGAATAAGAATACAACGAGACGAAAATAATCTAACAATATAATACTAGGATCCGGCTTAAACCAAAGCCCACTAGTATTATCCGTCCGAATCATGAACCGTGCACAAGTGCACGTATATGATCGAACCCTGCCGTAAAACCATACGGCCTCTATATCGTTTCACCCAAAGCAGGGAAACCCTATGTGTGGGACTCTAAAGACTCGTCAATATGCTGGCAGTGGGTTTAAAAACAAGCACGTCAGCGGCACTAGCTGTACGTAACGTCTACCCAGGTATTGAACGAAAGGGAGGACGATGAGCAAACTCATCCTAAAACCCCCACTAAGCCTAATAGTGAAAATATTCGTACAGTCCGGTCCGTTCGTCTATGAGTATCGCATACCGAGTCTAGGGGGGTGGATAAAGTCAGACCCCTAATAACGCGACATTTAGTGTCGGTATGAAAACTATCATCACCTGAGAAACTACCGATCCTAGATCGGTAATTCTCGACTACCTTGGCCAAGGATTTCTGGTGATGGCCACCCGTGCACAACTCGACATCAACCCCCAATACCGGGGGAGACGAAACCCCTGACGATCTGCTCACTGCCTCCATGTGGTTCGGGATTGTGCCCAACTAAAACCTATTTGCACGACTCCTTTGAGCCATGGTAGGATAGTAATCAAAGCACAGTGGGAACTCATACGAGAAAAATGACGATCTCAGGTCAATAGACTAACTTGTACACATGTCACCAAGGAACTGCTATCTGACAATAGGTATAATACCAACTAGCATATTCCCGGCGATTCCGTCCGGTGTACCCATAACCCAATAAGCACCTGTATATATCTTAGGTGAACAAACTGACACAAATTGATTGTGAGACCGGCCACCGCCCCTCGTTGGGGTCTCGATCAGTATACACTATTCTACTCTGGAGTATCGATGCCCAGTCTCGAAACTCCCACGACTAGGGACATTTAAGGATGTGCCTATAGACCATCCATCTCTCACGTATATAATCACCATCATACTGCAGGTAGTCAAGCAAGAATCATATGGGATCTATCAACATGTAATAGTGATCTGTAATGCCACATGAAGCATGTACATGATGATAAAGACAAACCAGATAGCATACTATCATCTCGATTAAGACTGTTCTATCCATATAGGATCTCCCTCAATCATCGCAATCGCGTGCCTGTGATCCAATAATTGACTTGAGGGCACTATAGCTAACAGATACCCTACTATACGCACTGTCACACATCTTGAAACTTGGGATAGTAGATGATACCTTGAAATGCTCTTGTCTAAAAGCCCTGGTATGTAGTAAAATAAAAAAATAGCGAATAAAAAAAAATGAACACTGGTTTGGTAATTACCAAGGCAGCATAAAAAAATATAGCGAGGGTGCTTTATCACCTAGTGTCTTAGACCAACTGGTTTGGGAGCCACTGCTAAGTTTTAGGTGTTGCAAAACGAGAAATTACGCCTTAATAACGCGAGCACATTTTGTAATCGGTCGTTTAGTAGCTCAAGAAGAATGGACAAGGGTATGATAGCTTGAAGAATGTGTGAGCAATTCCATCTAAATATTCACCGACTATAAAGTACTAAGGAAGATGGACAAGAGTATGATAGCTTGAATTGAAATCTGCTAAGTGTAGGGATGTCCTTTACACACACGTAGGGGTATATGATCATTGGTTGGAAGAAAGATAGGGAGGAAGACTAAAGGCGATGTTTTATTGAAGTATGATATGAATTCTAACATTTTTTCACGACCATTAAGATAGGGCTCATAGCAACTGAAAAACTAGTATAGTTGGAAACTCTTCTTTTCAAGTTCTTTCTTTATAGTTCCAATTTTTATATGTAACTTTCACCATCTTTATTTTGGTATAGGATTTTGTGGGTGTAATCCGCTGAAAACCCTCAGGAGACAATACTCCTCCTAGTAGGAAAACCTAGAGATTTAACGGCTTGTTGCACATGCTTAGTGTAATCGTGTTGCCTACGAAAGTGTGCTACTTATGTTTTTTTTTCTTTTTCTCCTTCTCTTGAATAACTAGTTTGCTCGGGACGATCAAAATTAAGTGGGGGTATTTGTTTAGTCGATAAAACTACACTTTTGATATGACATTTTTCTTACTATTTTTAAATAATAAAAGGTGTTTATTATAAATATAAAACATATTTGGGGTTTATCTGCAAAATACTATTTACCATATGTTTATATATTATAATTAACATTATGAAGGAAAATATATGCATATAATATTTATATAATATTTTGATAATTTAAATATGCATATCATATCAAATATCCTTAATCAATATTCTTAAAATATAATATCATATAAAATAATTAGAATAATATCTCAAAAATACCAAATATTACTAACATTATTTGTTGAGATATTGTGCAGAAATTACATCAGGACTGGAATCAAGAAAATCCGAGATATCGAGATCAAATCTGCCAAAATATTGAAGTAAATCGAAGAAATTAATTATGGCAGAGACTTAGAGAAGATTTCCAAAATCCAGATATTCAAAAGATCACCACGTGTCACAAGGAAGAATCCCCAGAGTTTTGAATCCAAGATGCCACCAACACGCGGTGCTTCCGCGGCTAAAACGTGATAAATGTGGCGGATCCGCGGCCTAAAGGAGGAGTTGGGATGTGGGATTTTTTGTGTAGGATCGTCTCAACAAACCATAATTTATGAAATCTAGGGTTTTCATCTTCTGTGACTATAAATAGAACCCAGAGCCCCTCTTGGAAGTTCATCAAACCGAAAAGATCACAAAGTTCAAGTTGACTCACGCATCCAGGTTGATCAATCGGCTGTTCATTTACCTCCTTCAAGATAGATCGAGAAGCAAACTAGGATTTTGTATTCGGCTTTCTAAAGGAACAAAAAGTGTAATTGATCAAGTTGATTAATAAACATAGTTGTTTTATTCTTATTGCATTCATTTTCTTTATTTACATCATGATCTCTATCCGTTCTTCTATCTCCATCATGCGCGAATAATTCACTGCTTGATAGGGTTCGTAGGATTAGGGTAGATCAATGGAATATGAAGAATTCTTAACTTCTTTTAAGTCTTATGAAGTTTATAAACTTTAGCAAAATAAATGTTAACATCCTAATCGGGCGTGCTATCAATTTATTGATAGTCTTGACCGCGATTTGAGATTAGATTAACAATTATTTTGTTAAGGTCTAGACATGAATAGAGATCAATGAAAGGACAAGGGTAAATAGTGTGGAAACACTAGTTTCTTCAAAGAACCCTGATCCTCATTCATCGCTATCAATCTAGTTTTAAATCTATAATTAGATAAAAGGGGTCATCTTTATTAGTCATCAATTACTACTAAATCCGAACGAACCCTACAAGCACTCTTCTGATATAAAATCTACATCCGTTTTTAAACTACATTTATTTTCTACATCTGTATTTTGAAGTAGATCTAGAAACTATTCTCCACTATTCTTTATTCTTCTATTCTTTCTCTTTTTCAACACGTCTAAAATAAGATTGAAAGATTCAACGTTTTCCTGGGAACGACTCGTACTCATCTCGGTCTAGCTACACGCAACACCGTTATTGATTGCGGTTATTATACAAACACTTCTTTAAAATACAGATCAATCAATGCTCATATTTATTTATTTAACATATTTTTCTTTAGATATCTCTACACTTTAAAAAATTATATATGCAATAGAAATCGATCAGAGTGTTCTATCAGGCAAGGTTATCTTCTAGATGAAGTAATCACATTTTGTTCCCGCTATCTGGACGACAACATTGAGACGAAGCTTAACCGGCCTCGGAGAATTTAGGACGGGCCAAATGGTAAAGCTGATTATAAGAGAGTAGACACTATATTTATCAACAAGATATATCGGTTTATCCTTCTCAATAGCGTATGTCTTGATGAAATTAGAGAGTAAGTTTTTTTGGATTAATTGTTATATTTGTGTTTGTGTGTGTATGAAATGATATAATATTAATATCATAATTTATTGTTGAGAACAGAATTCATATTAATGAGGTACGTGAGGGGCATCCTGATTGGAATGATGAACGATTGGAAAAATATCATCAGGATAAATTTTGCGATTGGGTTGCAGATCATGTAAATTGTTCGAATAACATGTTATTGCTACCAGTCTTAATCTAAACTTATATCATTATGTATTTACCGTAAAATTTGTTTTGTCAGATCCACGATCCGAACTTATTTGCATCATTAGAGAGAGATTCAAGATGTTTAGCTCGATTTTCTAGTATGGAGGTTGCATATTATAAAGGATTCGGTATCCTTAAATACAAATTTTAAATTAAGGACATAGAAACATCTCGAACCACTCAGAATAGTGGGATTGTGACGGTAGGATCGGATGGTGTGATTTATTATGGATACTTAAATTGCATACTTGGCATCCAATATCCCGGACGATCAGAACCATTTTATATATTTTAGTGTATTTGGTATGATACACGAACCGATACGGATAAATGTAGAAATAATCTCGGGACTTAGAAAGATGAATATGGATTAACTAGTGTGAACACACTTTGTAACAATCCTAAACTTCCTGTACAACTTTCTGTACAAATTTTTCAAAAAATACAGAAAAGGGTATTTTTGCCTGAGCACAAGTTATAAATTTGTTTTGCTTTTTAATAGCAAGAAGGAGCTTGTAGCTCATTGGTAATATCTTGCATTGCTGAACCAAAACAACAGAGTTCAAATCACATCCCCCACATTATTTTTAATATTGTTTTATTTTGAATTTTTAGAAATCCAAGGGTCTACACGTGCATAACTAGTAAAACCCTACTACACATGTAAAACAAACTGGACCAGGGGGAAGACCAAGCGACGATGGATCGACGGCGACCGACCCCGGCCTGACTCGGCCAGGATCGGCCGGCGACTCGCCCGCCGCCGCAGGCCGGACTCGGCCGGACCGTCGAGTCGTCAACACAAAATTTTTGCCTTTTCACCTCCCCATCACTCCTGCATATTTAAATTCCTTGGATCGGTTCCAGGGCTCTTTAAAATCCCATTAAACCCTATTTTTATTACAAATTAATACAATTTTCAATACACCCCTTCACCTAACCCTAACCCTAGCTTTACCCTATAAATACCATCCCTAGACACACATCCCTCACTCATAATTCTGTCCAAACTCTCAAGAAATTCCTCTAGAAAATTTTAGAGTGCAATTGAAGTTAGCAAAGGGCGAAACTCCAGCGATATTCCGACGATGACTCTAGGAGCTTCTGGAGACAAAACGATGCACTGGCAAATCCTACGTCTTCCTCTCCCTCTTCTCTTGACTCTAAACCCATAAGTCTTACCTTCCTCTTCTCTATTCTTTTCTAAAAACACGTATTACTAAAACCCGACGGAATCGGAGTTAATCCGATGTCTGATTCGGTTCTTCCTAAAAATCTCACTTTTTCTTAAATACAATCATACTAAACCCTTACATGTTGACTATTAAATATTAACAAGTCATATTTAACAAGTTCTATATCAAAAGGATTTCTATTTCAATTTTTATCGTACTTTTTTACTAAAATACCATGTAGTTTACTTTCTACATTAAAACGTCATTAATCTTACTATACCTTTAATTAGAGCACGAGGTAATAACCTAGCTCCTCACAACACTCGTATGCAATATAGCACAATAACTTTCGGGAACATAGAATACGGGAAAACGAAACTTTACAAATAAATACCACTAACTATTAAAACCATTTTCTATAAGATTACATATTTGTTATAAATCTTTGCAAAGCGCCGCTACAACCCATTTTGGGGAACCCGACTGGGATGGTGCGGATTATCGCACATCCCTGAACTTAGTAGTGCGAGATGCAGACCTCCGCAAGGAGCATTCGGTCTCGAGAGATTTAAAATACAAATATCTTAAGAAAATGAGATTTCTAGAAATATAATATATTAGAAATTATTTTTATAAATATATATATAATCAAAATATCTATTTTTGTTATAATATCAATATTCCAATTTTTCCAAGTCAAAAGAATCACTTTACATGAAAATACCATGAATTTCCATACAAGTCCAATATTACAATTAAATACCCTATATTATGAAATTAGGTTATTTTCACTAGAAATATCACAAATATAAAATCTACATCTATGACAACTCTAAAGGCGATAATAAATACTTGGGGTGTATTTTGAAAAGTATAAAAAAATTATTTTTACATATAACCCCCTCAAGTTCTATAAATTACCCTAAGGACCCTAGTAAATATAGGTTTAAGCGGGATCAATATCTTGAGCCTCAGGAAGCCGGAGAAGTGGGTGCTTGCCTATTTAAGATAGACAACTTAACAACGGTGTTATCAACACGGTAATCGTCTTTGAAAAAGACACAAATCCTGCCGCTCATGTGCAGCGGTTACCGATAACATCAAAACAATCAGGACTTCAATTTCTTTTCTAATTGTTCTGATTCAGACCGAGTCTCTTTATAAATAATCTGACTTGAATATGATTCAAGTACAAACTACAATATTACAATTCAACATGAATCCATGAATACATATATTCAATCTATTTAATCTGTATTGACTGAACCGAACCATGGATATATTTCCATTTACATGATTCTCCAGTTACATCCATAATTCTCCAGTTACATCCACTTACTGATATCATGGTTTTGGTAAGTTATCCAATTATACAATATCTATATTACAATTCCATTACAAGTGCAATACAATTTACAATACAAACAATATAATCAAGACACTACGGGGTTTAAGGGGTAGATTGGTACGGAAGGTGTTAGAAGTGGCACGAGACTGCAGGATTTAAGACACCTAACCTGAATACCACGCCGTTGTTCCAGGCTTTCTAAAGGAGCCTTGTACTTCCATTTTCCTCTAGTCTTTGGCATATAGAGACTCCTCTCGTATGCACTGGCATTCTTCTGTACCAAACTACAGACAACAGCGTTAATTATAAATACAACTTTAAAAAAAGTTATACTCTCTCTCTTATTCGCTGTCTATTCTATTTCTTCCCTATCTTTGGGACTTACCGAGCGATTTGTTTGCTGACGATATTCTCTTTCTTTCTTCTTGAATGTCTTCAGGTGATTCGGACCTTCTAGAGATCGAGCCCAGCACTGAAGACTTGGACCATTTTATTGAAGATCTCGAACTGTAGTTACACGTGTACACATTTCATTTCAGTACTTTCCATTTCTGTTATGCCATTGTTTAGGCATTGTTTTCATTCAGATGTATTTACTTTTCCATGCATTGTACAAAAAGAATGTTAATAAATAAAGTTGTTGTTCAGTTATACCTACTGTCTTTGTCTCTTGTGCATTTTCATTTATATTGCTTAGATATGCTTAGCGTATTTACTTCAGAGTAGATACGCTTAGCGTATTTACTTCAGTTATACGTAGAGGTATCGTCGTGTCCTCTGCCCGTATACTGGGAAGCGGGGCGTGACACACTTCGATTTTACGGTCAGGACGATCCATTTATCTATCCGAACCAAGCGTTCCAAGTATACTACTCACAGTGCTTGAAGCATCCGGGTTGGAGTGTCGTATGCCGTTAGAAACCCAGGGATGTTTACGATGTCCTAGAATTCGAGGATCGTATGGTGGACAGCGATACGTATGAAGAAGAGAGAAGACCTAGAGTACTCTGACCGTCTGTTTCAAAAGACTGGTTGTTTTCGGCTGATCGTGAAATTACGTGGGTTAGAAATGATATCGATGATGAAATCCAAATAGATATGACTAATGCGTCTACGAAACAAAAAAGGTTATCAATAATGTTATATTATTACTTCACATTTCTACGATCTATACATATATTGCATGCATATGTAATGATTGAACTCTTATCTAGGTCTGATGACGACGCCCGGAGCAGCGAGGAGCAGCAGGAGCAACAGCCGCGGCAGAGGCAAAGCGGTTCTGCCATCCGGGGAGCTGCATGGGGAGCTCCAGAGGGATGGTCTTGCACCCCGTTCGGTATCCCCTTCAGATGACTCCTTCCGTGTGGATTTTGCCACACCTCCAGGTATATTGCACGCATATTTATTTCAAATTTACTTATATAGTCAATGTTTAATTGTCTAGTTGTTGGTGGTACGTCCATATCAGAGGCACAGGCCACTACAGCACCTACAAGTATGTTTATATATCCTATAGTTCATGCATATCGATTTAGAATGTTATATCTTAAATATATACACATTCTTTTTGCTCTTATATAGATAATCATTTTTTGATTGTCTAGCTGTAGGTGGTGCCTCCACATCTCGGGTAGACGCCACCCCACACCTGCAGGTATGTTTATATATCTTATATTGCATGCATATTGATTTAGAATGTTATATTATATATATATACTCATTCTTTTTGCAATTACTTATATAATCTATTTTTAATTGTCTAATTATAGGTGGTGCATCCACATCTGGTGCAGAGGCCACTCCCACTACTTCCGTACCCTCCGCTCAGTCTGTAGGTTAGTATGAATAAATATAAAATATTTAGTCATTTTACATATTCTTTAAGAATAAATATGAACTTCATGTAATTTTATCGTCAATATTTATTTTCTAGTTGGAGAGGATGCGTCCACGTCCGGGTCACCGGCTGTTCCTCACTGAAGGAACTATCGTCCCGCTCGTGCTGCTGCCCGAGCCCTGGCTCGTGCTGCTATCGCCGGAGGTATATATCGCAGCTCAATTTTCTTTAATCCTTAATTTCTTAATACCGTTTTGTCTTAATATTGCTTGTCTTGATATTTCTTGTAGATGCAGGGCTGCCCCATCCCGAGAAGGGGGCTCGAGAGCCGAATCAGTCCCACAGGATGAGGCCCGATAGAGCTAGGGGAGGCACCATTCCCCCTCTTCTTTAACCCCGATTATCTCTATACGGGCAATTATGCCGAGTGGTTCGTCCGGTATATGGGGAATGAGAGCCGCATCCAAAAGAGGTATTAACTTCACGTTGAGTGGGGCGATCAGCACCAGCGCTCATTTGCCCTCTTCTGGGATCAGGCTCGGGTATTAATATATATATCTTATATTGCATGCATATTGATTTAGAATGTTATATTATATATATACTCATTATTTTTGCAATTACTTATATAATCTATTTTTAATTGTCTAATTATAGGTGGTGCATCCACATCTGGTGCAGAGGCCACTCCCACTACTTCCGTACCCTCCGCTCAGTCTGTAGGTTAGTATGAATAAATATAAAATATTTAGTCATTTTACATATTCTTTAAGAATAAATATGAACTTCATGTAATTTTATCGTCAATATTTATTTTCTAGTTGGAGAGGATGCGTCCACGTCCGGGTCACCGGCTGTTCCTCACTGAAGTAACTATCGTCCCGCTCGTGCTGCTGCCCGAGCCCTGGCTCGTGCTGCTATCGCCGGAGGTATATATCGCAGCTCAATTTTCTTTAATCCTTAATTTCTTAATACCGTTTTGTCTTAATACTGCTTGTCTTGATATTTCTTGTAGATGCAGGGCTGCCCCATCCCGAGAAGGGGGCTCGAGGGCCGAATCAGTCCCACAGGATGAGGCCCGATAGAGCTAGGGGGAGGCACCATTCCCCCTCTTCTTAAACCCCGATTATCTCTATACGGGCAATTATGCCGAGTGGTTCGTCCGGTATATGGGGGATGAGAGCCGCATCCAAAAGAGGTATTAACTTCACGTTGAGTGGGACGATCAGCACCAGCGCTCATTTGCCCTCTTCTGGGATCAGGCTCGGGTATTAATATATATATTTTCATTTGAATTATCCAATAAATTTATTATTATTTAACACTTGTAATTTAAATACATTATTTTTTTGTATTTGCAGTTGAATTACGACTTTCAGTATGTACCCGACCCTGATCACCCTGAAAGAATGCTCGATCTTTACGCTCTATACTTGGGCCTGATGAAGAACATGCAATCTGAAGTCCGATACAATAGGAACGAGCTGAAAATCGACTGCTATTTGGTATGGATGGTGACCCCCGAGGCAGAGACAACGTCTCTCCTACATACTCTGGCCTTTGCTAGAATCAACGTAAATACATGGCTTTTCTTATGCTAATATTACGACTCTCGGCGCAAACAGATTTGTAATTTAAATGTAATTCATTGTTTATTATATAATTTATATTTTTTTGTTACTTAATTAGAAAACTAAATCTGAATATGTTGTGCAGAAACAGGCCGATCAAAATAAGGAGAATAGGAAGTCGGCAAAGAGGGGTCGCCCCACTTATACAAGTGGCTCGAGGAACATTACTCGTGCCATGGAGGTATCGGTAAATTACAATAGATCTATTTTGATATAACATAATATTAAGAGTTATATTATAATATATGTAAATTTTTGGCGAATTGTAGAGAGCTCAGACCCTGGCGCAGGATGGTACACTGAGCGTGCTGACCACGTATCATACCGTCCACGGCACCTCGACAAATCCCGCCACGGCGAGCTTCGATTCCCCGACGCCGCTATCCAGGAGTATTGCGTAAGTATTAATATTTATTCTAATTCGAATGAAATTTTTGTTTTGATAAGTTCAGATTGAAATGATATATTTATATTTTAATAGTTAATGTGGATGGTGGAGCGGGTGGTGGATCAGGCGGAGACATCGGGGATCGATTTTAGTGGACGGACTGATCTGATGGTACTGACCTCAGTCCTAGACGCCGTACACGGAAGGCACCATGGAAGTTGGGAGAAAGGCCGGGGACTGGGTCCTAGTAGGGCCTATATGAGGTTGGTCTCCACTTCGGCGGTTACTTTCCCTACCCACCATGAGCGACGTCTGGAGTATGATGTTGCCGCCTTGAAGACCACCGTAGAGGAGTTGAAGGAGATGTTGGTATGTATATTACTTAATAGTAACATATAATATCACATTATAGATAGTAACATATACACTATTAGTAGCCTGAGCTTATTTAGTTGTAAAATTAGTTTTGATTAATCATACTTATATAAAACTATCTAATTAAAATAAACTACGGTTTTCCAAACTAAATACCCAAACTAGGCCGAAGTCCCTAAGTATTCTTAGATTGTGGTTTCTCAATAACCTGATAATGATACGAATTCGAATGAAATCTAATACACCTTTCTTACTCGTTTATTACACACAAAATTTAACAGGTTCGGTAGGCTATTTCGATTGCGGCTCCACATGCATCTCCTTCGGTTGCGGCTCCGCAAGCCACTATCTCGACTGCGGTTACGCAAACCACTTCTACAGCTCCACAGCCTGCTCAGACTCCCGCACAATCCGCTCCTTCATTAGTCGAGTTTTTGACGACTCAGGGTTGCACTGAGGAGCAGATACGCCAGATTACGGCGATTATCAGAGGTGGAGGAGCTGGACCGAGCTAGGATAGCTTTATTTATATTTTTGAGGATGTATGTACTTATATGATACATATTGTATATATTTTGGACGATATTGGTGGTTGTTTGCTTATTCACGATGATTTAGATTGATATCTTATTCTGTTTGTTTATTTTTTTTTTATATATTATGCATGAGATGTTGATTATGAACATTTCTGTAATTGGTTATATGATATATATATCATTGTGCACAGGACGGGGAAAAAATAAAAAGCCCTTTTTAAATAAAAACCCTGATATTTTTTCCCTACGGATTAATCCGTAGGGACAACTGTTGCACCTACGGATTAATCCGTAGGTGCAAGGTTTTCCCCTACACATTTTGCCGTAGGGACAAAATATCTGATATATTGTCCCTATGGACTCAGTAACGGATAAAACTTGTCCCTACGGATTAATCCGTAAAGGCATTTATCAGGCCCTACGGATAAATCCGTAGGGGCAAGCACTTTATTTTATAAACCAATAAATTAAATAAAGATTATGTCCCTACAGAGTAATCCGTTAAGGATAAATTTCCCTACGGAGTAAGACGTAAGGGCAATTATTACTCCGTAGGAGTATGTTCTGGACGAAGACTTGCATCTACGGCGTTTGGATCTACAGTGGAGTTTTATGTCTCTACGGATATATCCATAGGGGCAGTGGTTTGCCCCTACGGCTAAATCCGTAGGGGCAACCCATTATTGTAGTAGTGATTGCATGTAGCAGATTTAAAAGGATCCATGTACAATAGATGATTATTGGCCATCAGTTGAGAGTTTCTTCAGCAATTAATGTTTTATTTAGCTTAGTGTCATCAACAATTAATATTCGGTTTAGCTTTCTTCTGATGAGTTGCAACAAAATTTGATGAGGAGAAGACTATTTGTAATCTCTTATTATTCATCAAGAACACTGCATGCATGTACCTTTTTTTCTTTCTTTTTTTATCTTTTCTTATTTTAAGAAGGTTGATCCCTCATATATATTCTTCTAACACACGACCTGCATATCATAATTCTCCTATCTGTCGGCTCTTTCGTCCTTTCGATGTGGTTGCTATACTCTTTGAACCTTGAGAAAACAAAATTGTTAATTAGTTGATTGTTGGATAGTATGCTTGAAGGCAAATGCATGCGTGGAGAAGAAACCATGTCCGGATCATACAATGACCTTCCACCAAACTCTAGCCCTGATCTACTCTGGAGTGTTGTTGCTATAAGAAGATTCTTGGAAAATATATTTTAATTATATTGAGAGATTATTATAATTAATGGCTATTTAAATGCAAGATCATTATGTATTCAATTAAGTAGTTTTATTTTTAAAAAAATTAGTAAATGATCGATGTCGACGGAATAGTTTCTACCATGTGAATTAATTTAGAAAAACGATTAGCCCTGCGAATACTAATTATAGTTATCAAGCTAGATTGCTTAGGCCTTAGCCAGAAAAACTAATTGTAAGCTGCATGTTACATTTGTTTCAAATTTAGCATTCTATCTTTCAAGCTTGTTGGCAATGTCCTGTATACTGTTAATGTGTAAATGGACACTTGTAGATTATAATGATGTTTTTTTTATTAAAAATTAAAATCTCACCGTCGCTCCACCAAAAATCTAAAAAATATGATGAGAGTTAAAAGACTTGGTCAATATTCAAACACATCTCTATAAGTTGAGGCTCCTTTGGACAAGATCTAAACTCTTTGCGTAGCGACGTTCTTTTATCCACAATTTAAATGCTATGTATGTTTTGAAATCAAATCTAGAATCTAAGTTATAAAGAAAGTAGAAACCGGAGAATAAAGAAAATGTGAACTCTCTCTTAATTTTGAGTCACTAATGTCCACTATATATATAGGTTGTACAATGATTTGATTCACGATAATATAAGTAGAAACAAATTATTCATATAATTACAATCATAAGATTTTATGGATCAATTGATATAACTCTATGGATATCAAATCAATTAATACCATAAATAATAAGTCAACCGTGTAATTGATATGAATACCATGAATAGGATTTTAATATCAATTACTACCAAGAATAGAAACACCATTTGTAGTAATTGATATGAATAGTATGAAAAGGGATTTCATATCAATTACTACCAAGAATAGCAACATCTATTACGTTATCACATAATTCTATCAGCCTCGCTGGATCGAAACCGGTCAAGTAGATACGGTGGGCTTGAGACTAAGTAAACGATGCCGCTGTCAAGGTAAGCCTTTAGTGAAGATGTCAGCTAACTATTCCGTAGTGTTCACATAGCAAACTGCCAAGGTTTTTCTGACAACTCGTTCTCGAAGGAAGTGATAATCTATTTCCACATGTTTAGTGTGACCATGAAATACAGGATTTGCAGCCATATAAGTGGCACTTATATTATCACACCAAATAGTAGGAGTGTGCCTAAGTAGAAGACCAAGATCTTGAAGCGGTTGTTGTATCCATACCAGCTCGGCAGCAATATGGGAAAGCGAACGATACTCTGATTCAGCACTGTAACGAGCCACAGTAGATTGCTTCCTGGCACACCAAGATACAAGATTGTGCCTAATGAAAACGCAATAGCCTGTCTATGAGCGACGATCATCGGGACAGGCAGCCCAATCAGCATCTGAGTAAGCGAAAAGAGAGAGAGGGAGAGGAAGGACATTTTCGTCGAAGAAAAATGTCGGACGTGATTGTGCCTTTAAGATAACGTAAGATCCGCTTGATTGCAATCCAATGGGCAGTAGTTGGCATGTAAAGAAATTGGCATGCTTGATTAACTGCAAAGGTAATGTGTGGTCATGTCATGGAGACATATTGCAATGCACCGCAATGCTAACATTTTTTTATTGGATGGAGGAGGGGTTAAGAGAGGTTTTACACCATCTAATGCATATCGCCTGAGAATATCAACAATATATTTGGATTGAGAGAGATGAAGACCATCATGCGTAAACCGAGCTTCAATTCCGAGAAAATAATGTAGCACGCCAAGATCTTTAACAGCGAAGTGTTGCCCCATAGCGGATATCACGTCATGTAAAGGTGTGTCGGAGTTCCTGGTGATGATTATGCCATCGACATAGATAAGCATGTAAAGGATGGTATTCTCATCATGATAGATAAAGAGTGATGGATCGGCTATAGAACCACGGAAGCCAAGGTGCCCACGTAGTTAACTAAGTCATTGGTGTTAGTTGTATGTATGCACTAGAGGCCATTGTTGTACATGATTGTATATTATAATGGATGTTTGGACATATATAGAGAGGACTTTCTTTCTCGACATGATAGTATGCTATCTGCTTGCTCTTTATCTTAACATGTAGACTTGTATTATGATACTTTCTTGCTCTCACATATTGGTAAAGCCCTTAGGATGTACTTGACTACCAGGACTATGATGCAGATCATACTAGTGGGGCCAGGGTAGTCCACAAGTTCATCCTTTAAATGTTCTTAGTCGTGGGTGTATCGAGACGGGGCATCTATATTCCGGAGTAGACTAGCCTATACGTTTCTTAACCCATTTGATGGGCGATGGATGATACCACATCAATTGGTTTTTGACATCAAAGATTGTATATGGATGCTCAGTGGAGACTGGGTACACTGAACAGAACTCGCCGAGAACACCTAGATGGTATTATACATATCGTCAGATAGCGGTTCTCTGGTGACACTGGTACAGGTTAGTCTGTAGACCCGAGATCGTCATAGAGTCTTGTGTGATTTCCACTGTGCTTTGATTTCCACCTTACCACGTTCAAGAGAGCGTGCAAAACGGTGGTTTTTGGGTACAGTCCTGAGTCACATGAAGGCAATGAGCGATAGGAGGGGTTTCGTCTCTCCCGGTATTGGAGGTTGATATTGCGCTGTGCTCGATTGACCATAACAGGAAGTCCCTGGCCAGGGATGATGATGAGATTTACTGGTAAGTGTTATCAGTAGTTTCTCGACCTGTTATAAGCCTCACATCGGCATAACTTATCAGGTTATTGGGGTCTGACGTTTACCATCCCTAGACTCGATATGCGACATATCAGACGAAGAGACCGGACTGTACGGTAGTGTTACTTATTGGATTCACGGGAGTATGGACAAGCTTGCTTCCTAATCTTCTGATCGCTCAATATCCGGATAGCCGTTACGTCCAGCTAGTACCGCTGACGGCTTGTGGGTGACTGATATGATCATCACCTACTGCCGGCGTATTGACGAGTCTTTAGAGTCCTACACAAAGGTTTTCTAGCTCATGCGAAACGAAGTAAGGTACATATGTGATATGTGCGGGACCGAGATTGATACTTGTATATGATACCGTATTCTAATCTCGCGATATAGGTTATATGTGATATAACCGGATTATTGAATCAAGTATTGATTCAATAATTTATTAAATGATATTAGTCGGTTGTATGCGATACAGCCGGGTTATTAAATCAAGTGTTGATTTAATAATTTAATGTATAATATATATATATATATATATGATATATTAATATACATTAACTAATATTAGCTCACTTAAGAAAATGTTTTCTCAAAATACATACAAATATATATGTGATATATATTAATGTATTTATTTTGTGTCATGCTAGATGATACATTGGACTTGGGCGTATGAAACTCATACCTAACTTGAAGATAATTTAGGTGTTTAAATATTAAGGGAAAATCAAAATTAGGTGGAAATTAGCATGGCTAAGATGCTTGTGGAAGTATGTAGAAGCCTTGACTTTAGTCCACTAATTTTGTTTTACTCTAGATATTTATTAACCTAACCATTATCTTTAGCCATGGTTTAGTCTTTACATGAGTTATATGAGATATTTTCTCACCCGTGGTTCATCACTTGAGATGACTAGATCACTTCTTCATCTCCTTCTTGCTCTCAAGTTTTGAGTGAGGTGAAAAATAAAAGAGAGAAAAAAATTTCTAAAGTGAGCAAATTCCTACTTCACCATTCTATACCAAACTAGCCATTTAGTATAGCTTGTTTGCTTCACTAATTCTCAGTTAGTGAAGAGGTAGCTTGAGTTAGAGATTTTTCGACGTAGATCATCTTCGGCCTCGAAGATTCTTGAGCAAGCTTGTTCGTTTCGCCTAGTGGAGCCTAACAAGAGTCCGGGAGACCACCACTTGGAGCTAAGGGACTACTACACGGAGGTTTAGAAGTGAAGGACCGGTCTACAAAGGTTGTATTTGTTGTTCACTTAGACTAAAGTTGTTTACTTGCTTAGTTAAACCCTAATTCTCTAGTTAGATCCTTGGTTTGGGTTGCTTTGCTCTCTAAATTTTTTAAAATTGCATACCCGATACCTTGAAAACCTAGTAAGAGTGCTAAGGAACCCAATAGTGGTAACAGAGCCAAGGCTAGAGAATTATACAATATTAGTTGAATTACCTAAACGAAATAACTCCGAAACATAGAATCCGAAATCTTAGTTTCTGTCGAATTTTTTAAGTCCTCTAAAATTTTTTTAAACAAGTGCAGAAAGCTAGTTATGATGTATTCAGAACACCAGAAAAATTTAAGATGAAACCACAAAAATTTGGCCGGCCACATTGCCTTTAAAACCAGCCTCACCTTTATTTTTTTGTGGAAAAAAATCTTGAAATTTTTGTGGTGTTCTGATCTCTTGGTTTTAGGGTTTCAGGTTATGTTTGTTTTTGCCAAGATTGCATATGATATCATCTTTCTGTAGTGTCAATTGTTTCGTAGTCGTATTTTAACTTCGTTTCGGGTTTGATATTGAAATATTATATAATATTTAGAATGCACGATAATTAGTTTTGTAAAAACTAGTTATTATTCTGTAAATCTAGCAATTTAGTCTCTTCTGATAGATTGCTACGGAGTTTCGATTCGGATCAAAACTCCGTCGCAATCTCGTATAGTACGCGAACATTCGCCGGGGAACACTACTAGATAGCCATACCCCATAGCCCCGACCAAGTGACTTTAGGAGAACCCCGTTGCCAAAAGCATCCCCTCGGGTGCTCACGTATTGGGTTCACATCGACGGCAGCAAGGTTTCGGGAGGCATCGTCCATTCCATTTTTAAAAAATTGATGTTTCAAGGAACTCTAAACAAGAATCGATAAGTAGAAATTAATACGGAAACACATGTAAACTATTTTATATCTAAGTGAAATCGAAATACAACCTTTGTAGATCGGTCCTTCACTTCATAAGCTCCTTGTAGTAGTCCCTTCGCAGTGATCATCGTGCTCCCGGAATCTCGGATGGCTCCATGAGAAGATAGCAACGGTATTGCTTGAAGTCTTCGAGGCCGAAGATGATCTACGTCGAGGGATTACGAACTCAAGCTACTACTTCACCAAAGTGAAGCAAACACCCTATACTAAAGTGATAATCTAGTAGAGGATGGAGAAATAGGAAGTGGGCTCACTTTAGAATTTCTTTTCTCACATTATTTCCCTCTCTTTATCAAACCCTAGCAAGCTTTTGAAAGAGGAAGAAGATGAGCTCAAGAAACATGAGAATGAAAACTAATCAAGAGAGTGAGCTAACCATGGGTGAGTGGGTATCATATACTAACTCATGTAGAGACATAACCATAGCTAATTATAGTGGTTAGGTTAATAAAAATCTTAAGTTAAACAAAACTAATGGACTAAGCCAATGCAAACATAAGCTTCATGAAGCTTCATGCATGTGAGCTCATCATCCACTAATTTTAGAATTACTTTAAATATAAAAACCTAACACTATAATTAGTATGGTATAAGTCTTATACACCCATGTAAGTTGTATCAACAACCATGATACAAAATGAACACAAATAAATATATATCACATATATATTAAGTTGTGCACAAGTGAGAAAAACAAATGCTTAAGTGAACCAATGTTAGTTAATGTAAATTAGTATATCACATATACAATTATACACTAAATTATTAAATCAATCACTTGACTTAATAATCCGGTTATATCATAACCGACTAACATCCAATGTATCGACTTATCGAATCAACTCTCGATTCGATAACCTGGTTATATCGCATATAACCGATCGATACAAACATCGCGAAAATAGAATACGGTATCACATACACGCATTATTCTCGGTCCCGCACACATCACATATATGCTCCTATTTCGTTTTTCCTGAGCCAGTAAACCTCTATGTAGGACTCTAAAGACTCGTCAATACGCCGGCAGTAGATAATGATCACATCAAACACCCACAAGCCGTCAGCGGTACTAGCTGGACGTAACGGCTACCCGAGTATTGAGCGATCAGAAGATCAGCAAGCAAGCCCGCTCCAACTCCTGCAAAAGCCTGACAGTGACACTACCGTACAGTCCGGTCTCCTCGTCTGATATGTCGCATATCAAGTCTAGGGGTGGTAAACGTCAGACCCCAATAACCGATAAGTCATGCCGATATGAGGCTCATAACGGGTCGAGAAACTACTGGTAACTCTTACCAGTAAATTTCTAAACCATCCCTGGCCAGGGACTTCCCTGTTATGGCCAATCGAGCACAGCGCAATATCAACCCCCAATACCGGGAGAGATGAAACCCCTCCTATCGCTCATTGCCTCCATGTGACTCGGGATTGTACCCAAAAACCACCGTTTTGCACGCCCTCTTGGACGTGGTAAGGTGGAAATCAAATCACAGTGGGAATCACACAAGACTCTATGACGATCTCGGGTCTACAGACTAACCTGTACCAGTGTCACCAAAGAACTGCCATCTGACGTGAGCTATAATACCATCTGGTAGTTCTCGGCGAGTCCGTCCAGTGTACCCAGTCTCCACTGAGCACCCGTATATCATCTCTGATGTCAAACACCAATGGATATGGGATCATCCATCGCCCATCTATATGGGTCGAGAAGCTATACGCTAGTCTACTCTGGTTTATCGATGCCCGTCTCGATACACCCACGACTAGAGACCTTAAAGGATGTACTTATAGACTACCATGGCCCCACTAGTATGATCCGCATCATAGTCCAGGTATTCAAGTACACATCCTAAGGGCTTTACCAACATGTAATAGAGAGATAATCAGTGTATACGTTAAGGTAAAGAGTAACCAGATAGCATACTAGCATGTCGAGCAAGAAAGTCCCCCTATATATGTCCAAGCATCCACTACAATATACATCTCATGTATAGCAATGGCCTCTAGGGCATACATATAACTAACAATCTCCCACTTGCACTAGGGCCATCTGATAACAGTGGTTGTAGTATCTCATACTCAACCATCCCATAAATGTCTCTCTCTGGGAAAAGGCTTTTGTGAGTGGATCCGCCGTGTTGTCCTCTGAGTCTACTCTCCTAACCTCGATCCCTTGGAGATCAACCATCTCCATGATCAGGTGATAATACCTTAGAATATGTCTGGATCACTGATGGGACGGGCGTTCCTTGGCATAAGCCACAACCCCATTGTCACACAATGGTAGGAACGAAGTTCATCTCATGAACTAATATACACCCAGACTGCCTTTTTGGTAGAATCTTTGGTAGCGATGTATCCAGCCTTTATCGTCTAGTATGCCACGGTATCTAGCTTGGAACTCTTCCAACATACCGTCCCTCCACTGAGGGTAAAGACAATGCCTGTGACTGACTTTCAGTCGACCTTATCACCCTGGAAGCTATCCAGTGATTCTCCCCAGGATCGATTGATACCATCTCACTACACCTAGTGAGAATCCTAACATCCACTTAGAACTATCTCATAGATCCAAAACCCTGGATCAAGGAGGCATCACCTTGATCCTATATGGAGAATCCTTATGATAAGAGGATATTGATCGAGCGTAGCATAGGAAACTCCTTTCCTATTAAGAGTATGTCATTTACGTACAATACGAAGAAGGCCACTTTACTCTCTACTACCTTTTTTGTATATACAAGGTTCATCTACCATTTTGATGAAGTCAAATATTTTGACTACCACATCAAAACAGATGTTCCAACTCCGCGATGCCTGCTTTAACCTGTAAAGCAACTTGCACACGTTTCCACTGTACCCACTGTCTACGAAGCCCTCTGGCTGTGTACTTATAGACGCTCTCTTCTAAATCACTATTTAGAACAGCAGTCATGATACCCAACCGCCAGATATCGTAGTTATAGTATGTAGCAGTGGCAAGTAGGGTCTGGATGGACTTAAGCATAGGCACTTAGAAAAGGTTTCATCATAAGCCACACCTAGTCGATGATGCAAACCTTTAACAATTCTAGCTTTGAAAGTCTCAACTTTTCTATGTACACCAAGTAATCTTCTCAAGATATACTTGCTCCTTATGGGGATATAACCCTTTAGATATAGCAACTAAAGTCCATACTTCGTTGGTGTACATAGATTCCATCTCAGATCGTTTAGTATCAAGCCATTCTCACAGAGTCCCCACTCTTGATGGCCTGCTCGAAACTTAGTTGGGTCATCATCTCATGATGCAGTCCTCGCTCCCACTGTCATAGAGAAACCAAAGTATCTCTCAGGTGGGTGAGGAACCCTACCAGATCGACGGAGAGGCTGAGGTTCGTTGGTAGCTATTGAATCCTCCGGTTCTACCAAATCATCAGCTACAGTTTGTATAGCTGGAACTCCTTCCAGTTCTACCTCATGCCCACAAATTTCTTTCTAAAATAAATTCATTTTCTAAAAAAGGTGGCATGCCGAGAAACAAAACACCTTTTGTTCCTCGGTGTGGTAGAAGATATTCCCTTGCAAATGCTTGGGATATCCAATAAACTTCCACAGAACTGACCTTGCCTTGAGCTTGTCCGGATTTTGCTTTTAGACATAAGCCGGACAACCCCAAATCTTAACTTGCTTAAGAGATAGGCTCTTCCCATACCATATCGCATATGGAGTGGTAGGCATCTGATTTGGTTGGAATGCCATTCAATAGATATGCAACTTCTCAAGTGCATAACTCCCTAAAAGGAAATAGGCTACTCAGTAGTACTCACTATAGAGCGCACCATATCACATAGGGTGAAATTGCTCCGCCCCGATACACCATTGTGCTGTGGTGTATACAAAGGAGTAATGCTGAAATAGAATCTCATTCTCCTTTAGAATAGTCCAGGAACTCCGTGCTCAAGTATTCTCCTCCCTGATCTCATCAAAGGACATAATACTTATACCTGTTTTGGTTCTCTACTTCTAACTTATATTCATTGAATATCTCAAAAGGTTCAGACTTATGTTTCAACAGGAACATATGTCCGAATCTTGAGAGATCATTAGTGAATGTAATGAAGTACAAAGAACCGGTCCTGGCATGTGTAGACAGGGGACCTACATACATCATCATGTATCAATCCCAAGAGTTCACTAACTCTTTCTCTGTTTCTAATAAACGGAGCTATGGTCATATTATCTTTATGACATGACTGGCAAGTTTCACAAGATGTAAATTCAAACTGATTTAAATATGCATCTTTATGTAACTTCAGCTAGTTATGCCGCATTGATATGACCTAGTCTACAATGCCTCAAGAAGGATTCGTTCATTTCTGAACTCTTCCTCTTGTGTGTGTTCTGTACGTTAAGAACTGTGATTTGATTTAGAACGTATATGATTTAGATAACTTGCCTGAACCAATCAACACTTGATATAGGAAATGTTCAAAACATTATCCAACAATACAAAATTATATCCTTCTTTACTAAATAAAGAAACTGATATGATGTTGTATATCAGGTTCGGTATCTAAAAACATTCGTTCAGAATCAATGTATTTGGTAATACAGGGTGATAACTTCCAATACCCTGGCTGCAATAATTGCATCGTTTCCAACTCTTGAAATTTTATCACCCGTTCTCAGTTCTCTACCTATCGTAGCCCATGTAACATATTACATATGTGGGATCTTGATCCGGTATCTCATACCCAGGACGTAGAGGATACTGAGAAACAGTTCTCGGTAATAAATACACCCGAAGAAGATACATCAGTATGCACTTCCTTCGTTTGGGCGGCACGGGAATCCTGGTAATCCCCTATTTCCTGCTCGGTCTTATAACAATTATAAGTTGGAGCGGGACCAACGTTCCCCAACACAGTATAACAAGTGGGTTCGGTCAATACATTCATATTATTATTTTGATTAAGGCGTGACATGGTCGCTACCTAGAGAGAGAGAGAAGAAAATACTCTGCGTGTGCTCTTGCAAGATTAGATTGGTTATTATTTTATCTAATCAGGATGGCTCCCACTGTTTTTATCAAATCTTCCTTCAAACCCTAAAAGGAAAGACTAGCCGGGATTAATTACACCCTACAAGTTCGCCAATCTTTCAGCCAGGCCAGTGCTGGTACTTTGAGGGAGGTTCCCCGTGCTTTCGCACTGAGCTAATTAAAATAAACCCTGTTTTCCCAGGGGCGTAACCCCGTTGACACATTTCTAGACACCTACTTGATCGGCTAATTGTAATGTGTAAAACTCTCCCAGGAGTAACAATTACTCGCAGTGGGTATCGGGATCCAACTATCTCATAGAAGGTATGCAATCTCATTGCAAATTTCAACACTTGAAATTCCCGATAATTTTACCCCTAGTAACTCATGACGTTAACATAGTCAACAAATCATAAGCGCTAGCCAAGTTCAACCCGTCATTTCTTGATTGAATTAAACCCACCCGCACGACCCTTAACATAGTTAACAAAGTCGTACGACTACCCTAATACAATCTGCGTCATATGCATAAGCAGATAAACACTAATTAGCTATCGCACACTACGCCTTAACATAGTCAACAAACGTAGCACGAATACTAAGTAGTATCTATCTGAAATGACGGAGGGCTACGATAGGTTTTTCAGAAAACCCATTGCGTAATGAACTTGATATCGTTGTAGAATCAAATGATTTGAAATGGAGTGTTTTTGAGGCTTTTGCTAGTTTCGCTAAAGAGGTCACTCCCGGTAAAGGGATCTCGGCTCTTTTCTCATCGAATAAGGTGAGGGATATATCATATATATCACTGTGCAAAGCAAGAACTAGAAAAGCAATCAAAAGACAAAACCGAGGGTTATAGCATCTGCCAGTTATTGCTAAAAGGGTCACTCCCGGTGAAGGGATCTCGGCCCTTTACTTATCGAATAAGGTGCAGGATGTTCTACAAGGAACACTGCTATGCAAAGAAAGAACTGTAGCTACCTGTTTTTGAAAAATTGATTCCACAACATATTTTAGGTTTCTTTTCTTTCATTAATCATATTAATGAAGTCCCATCATTTAAGTCACCTAAACATCACAGATAAATACGACGTACACTTATGCCATCCGCATTCGCCTCGATGTCCCGTCATGCACCGTTAGGTTAGGTAACTAACGGCAGAGTGGGGCAGGGCTAGCGTGGGTGTAAAATATAAGTAGCGTCTATATAATATATCATATATACTATATACAGTATCTATCATAACATATCAAATGATCACATCACAGATATCGCAGCAGAAGAAACATATGAAATAATGGATATACTAGGAGGTCCGTGTTTTATTTTGAGCCTCTATAAAACACGGATTCCACGGTCGTGATGAATAGCCAAACCCACACCCCTAGACCCCTACGAGAGCGGCAAGCAACCCTACCAATTCTAGAGTTAGGAGACCCGGACTCGACTCCTCGAGTTGGTCTCCCACTGAACTCTAGAACCCGGTTATTTGTGCTCTCCTCCTTGGGTCTATCCTAATGCGGAAAAGTAAATAATATACATCAATGGTGACATAAACCTCAACCCGGAAGTGTCCCAATAAAAGAATATTACATACATTTAATTTTACATGAATGAGAAATAAAAAAACTCTCATCTCACATAAAACCCCCGGCTATTCAAAACGCGGCGATCCAATATAACATATCCAACAGCAACACATAACATCACATGTCATCAACGTAAGTAAATATGCGCATCCCAATTTTCGTTGACATATAGCAACGAAACCGGCGATATAACATATTACACTTACGGTCGCAGAAAAACTAGACGATGTTAAACATTCCGATCGAATCAACAAACATCCACAATTACCCAGAAAACTCAACACTTGAGTGTAGTTTTAAAGTTATTCAGCACACGCCACAGTACCAACGAACCAGCCGTAAAAGGGCCAAACCAACGCCTCACATATGGCACCGCTGAACCACCACAAACCCGAGGGTTCAGTGGCGGTTTTGACGGTCATATAATCGAGTTAAGGTTTTGTTCTTCTAGAGGGTCCATCGCATAACTTTCATGATCTTTGAAAGCTTTTTAACTACGGGAAAAAAATCCAACACTTGGAAAATTTTCCGGCAAGGGAAAAAGTCGGTATTTGACATCCGATTGAACTTTTTAATATCGTCTAAAGTAACCCGAAAAACAGTTAAAATACGACTACGAAACACTCCGAGTTGTTATTATAGTAAATTAACATCACGTGACAATTTAGCAAAAATAAACAACACCTGAAGCACCAAAACCCATGTAACAGAATACTGGAAAAAATTGGAGGGGGGAGCTCGGAAATGGCCGGTATGGGGGGTTCTCGCCGGCCCAAACATGGCCAATTGCCTCCAAATTTCTTCAGTGTTCATCTTATCATACATACATCATTCTGTACATGTTTAAAAAAAATTTATGGCTCGTTTGAAAATCGACAGAAAGTGGGTTTTAGGGTTTCAAGTTTCGGAGCTCGTTTCGTATTCGTATTATAACAATATCCGTATAATTTCCTAGTTAGGCTCTGATACCACTGTTGGGTTTCCATCGACGGCAGCAAAGTTTCGGGAGGCATCGTCGTCCATGCCATTTTTAAAAAAAATTCGTTTCAAGGAACTCTAAACAAGAATCGATAAGTAGAAATTAATATGGAAACACATATAAACTATTTTACATCTAAGTGAAATCGAAATACAACCTTTGTATATCGGTCCTTCACTTCATAAGCTCCTTGTAGTAGTCCCTTCGCTGCTATCATCATGCTCCCGGACTCTCGGACGGCTCCATGAGAAGATAGCAACGGTATTGCTTGAAGTCTTCGAGGCCGAAGATGATCTACGTCGAGGGATTACGAACTCAAAATACTACTTCACCAAAGTGAAGCAAACATCCTATACTAAAGTGCTAATCTAGTAGAGGATGGAGAAATAGGAAGTGGGCTCACTTTAGAATTTCTTTTCTCACATTATTTCTCTCTCTTTATCAAACCCTAGCAAGCTTTTGAAAGAGGAAGAAGATGAGCTCAAGAAACATGAGAATGAAAACTAATCAAGAGAGTGAGCTAACCATGGGTGAGTGGGTATCATATACTAACTCATGTAGAGACATAACCATAGCTAATTATAGTGGTTAGGTTAATAAAAATCTTAAGTAAAACAAAACTAGTGGACTAAGTCAATGCAACCATAAGCTTCATGAAGCTTCATGCATGTGAGCTCATCATCCACTAATTTTAGAATTACTTTAAATATAAAAACCTAACACTATAGTTAGTATGGTATAAGTCTTATACACCCATGTAAGTTGTATCAACAACCATGATACAAAATGAACACAAATAAATATATATCACATATATATTAAGTTGTGCACAAGTGAGAAAAACAAATGCTTAAGTGAACCAATGTTAGTTAATGTAAATTAGTATATCACATATACAATTATACACTAAATTATTAAATCAATCACTTGACTTAATAATCCGGTTATATCACATATAACCGACTAACATCCAATGTATCGACTTATCGAATCAACCTTTGATTCGATAACATGGTTATATCGCATATAACCGATCGATACAAACATCGCGAGAATAGAATATGGTATCACATACACGCATTATTCTCGGTCCCGCACACATCACATATATGCTCCTATTTCGTTTTGCCTGAGACAGTAAAACCTCTATGTAGGACTCTAAAGACTCGTCAATACGCCGGCAGTAGGTGAAGATCACATCAAACACCCACAAGCCGTCAGCGGTACTAGCTGGACGTAACGGCTACCCGGGTATTGAGCGATCAGAAGATCAGCAAGCAAGCCCGCTCCAACTCCTGCAAAAGCCTGACAGTGACACTACCGTACAGTCCGGTCTCCTCGTCTGATATGTCGCATATCAAGTCTAGGCGTGGTAAACGTCAGACCCCAATAACCGATAATTCATGCGATATGAGGCTCATAACGGGTCGAGAAACTACTGGTAACTCTTACCAGTAAATCTCTAAACTAGCCCTAACCAGGGACTTCCCTGTTATGGACAATCGAGCACAGCGCAACATCAACCCCCAATACCGGGAGAGACGAAACCCCTCCTATCGCTCATTACCTCCATGTGACTCGGGACTGTACCCAAAAACCACCATTTTGCACGCCCTCTTGGACATGGTAAGGTGGAAATCAAAGCACAGTGGGAATCACACAAGACTCTATAACGATCTCGGGTCTACAGACTAACCTGTACCAATGTCACCAGAGAACTGCCATCTGACGTGAGGTATAATACCATCTGGGAGTTCTCGGCGAGTCCGTCCAGTGTACCCGGTCTCCACTGAGCACCCTTATATCATCTCTGATGTCAAACACCAATGGATATGGGATCATCCATCGCCCATCTATATGGGTCGAGAAGCTATACGCTAGTCTACTCTGGTATATCGATGCCCCGTCTCGATACACCCACGACTAGGGACCTTAAAGGATGTACTTATGGACTACCATGACCCTACTAGTATGATCCGCATCATAGTCCAGGTAGTCAAGTACACATCCTAAGGGCTTTACTAACATGTAACAGAGAAACAATCAGTGTACACGTTAAGGTAAAGAGTAACCAGATTGCATACTATCATGTCGAGCAAGAAAGTCCTCCCTATATATGTCCAAGCATCCACTATAATATACATCTCATGTATAGTAATAGCCTCTAGGGCATACATATAACTAACATCGCGGCTACGGTGTTCCGCCTAAGTTCACTTCATCGACGGCATCGGGGGTACGACCGTCTACTAATGTTTTCGACGAGTATTCGATCAAGTTGCCGGGAATCTTTTTGAAGTACCCGACTAGGTTATTGAAAAGGTGTTTTCAATATGTGACTAAAATGCAAGGTTTATATGTTAGGCATGAAATTCGGAGTATGAGATATTCCGGGTTTATGATGTCTAAGTATATTGCGAATTCTAATTATTGTATTTTTCGTTTTCTTTTCTGCGACCGTAAGTGTAATATGTGGTGTATCGCCTGTTTCGTTGCTATACGTCATCGCTAATTGGGATACGCATATTTACTTACGTTGATGACATGTGATGTTATGTGTTGCTGTGATGTGTTATATTGGATCGTCGTGTTTGAATAGCCGGGGGTTTTGCGTGTGATGGGAGTTTTTCATTTTCATTCATGTAAAAATGTATATAATATTCTTTTATTGGGACACTTCCGGGTTGAGAATGATGTCACCATTGATGTATATTATTTACTTTTCCGCATTAGGATAAACCAAAGGCGGGGAGCACAAGTAACCGGGTTCTAGAGTCCAGTGAGAGACCATCTCGAGGAGTCGAGTCCGGGTCTCCTAACTCTAGAATTGGTAGGGTTGCTTGCCGCTCTCGTAGGGGTCTAAGGATATGGGTTTGGCTATTCATCACGACTGTGGAATCCGTATTTCTTTTACTGGCTTAATTTAAAACACGGACCTCCTAATATATCCAATATTTCATATGTTGACTTCTGCTATAATGTTCTGTGATGAGATCATATGACTGCCTGAGACGAATGCTTTATATTATATATATGATATAATAAACATTGCTTATGTTTTGCATCTGCGCTAGTCTTGCCCCCGCTCTGCCGTTAGTTATCTAACCTAATGGTGCATGTCGGGACCCCGTGACGAATGCAGATGGTATAAGCGTACTTTATATAAGTATTTTCGTTTCTTTATCTATGATGCTTAGGAAGCATAAAAGATGGGACTTCATTAATGAGATTAATGAAAAGGAAAGAAACCCAATGATTTTGTGGAATCAAATTTTCAAAACCGGTAGCTCTAGTTCTTGCTTTGCATAATGGTGTTCCTTGATGAACATCCTGCACCTCATTCGATGAGGAAAGAGCCTAGATCCCTTCACCGGGAGTGACCTCTTTAGCAAAAACTAGCAGATGCTACACCCACTCGGTTTATTTTGAAAAATTCGATTTTAAAAAGCGGAGCTTAAACCACTCCTTTTCAAAATCACTCGATTCTACAACGATATCAAGTTCATTACGCAAAAGGTTTTCTTAAAATCTGTCGTAGCCCTCCGTCATTTCAGATAAATATTATTTAGTATTCGTGCTACGTTTGTTGACCTTCGTCAAGGCGTAGTGTGCGGTAGCTGATTAGTGTTTATCTGATGCATATGATGCGATTGGATTAGGGTAGTCGTACGACTTTGTTATCATTCGTCAAGGGTCGTGCGGGTGGGTTTAATTCAATCATTAAATGTACGGGTTGAAATTGACTAGCGGCCTATGATTTGTTGGCCTTCGTCAAGGTCATAGGACGTTAGGGGCAAAACATTATCGGGAATTTCAAATGTTGAATTTTGCAATGAGATTGCATACCTTCTATGAGATAGTTGGATTCCGATACCCACTGCGAGTAAAAGTTACTCCTGAGAGAGTTTTGCACTTTACATTTAGCCGATCAAGTAGGTGACTAGAAAGGTGTTAACGGGGTTACATCCCTGGGAAAACGAGGTTTATTTTAATTAGGTCCGTCCGAAACCATGGGGAACCTCCCTCAAAGTACCGACACTGGCCTGGCCGAAAAATTGGCAAACTTGTAGGGTGTAATTAATCCCGACTAGTCTTATCTTTTAGGGTTTGAAGGAAGATTTGATAAAAACGGTGGGAGCCATCCTGATTAGATAAGATAATAACCAATCTAATCTTGCAAGAGCATACGCCAAGTGTTTTCTTCTCTCTCTCTACAGATAGCGACCATATCACGCCTTAATCAAGATAATAATATGGATGTATTGACCAAACCCGTTTGTTATACTGGGCTGGGGAACGTTGGTTTCGCTCTATCTTATAATTGTTATAAGTCCGAGCAGGAAATAGGGGAATATCCGGATTCCCGGCCACCCAAACGAGGAATGAGCATGTTGATGTATCTTCTTCGGGTGTGTTAGTTACCGAGAACTGTTTCTCAGTACACTCTACGTCCTGGGTATTAGATACCGGATCGGGATCCCACATATGTTATATGTTACATGGGGTAAAGAAAGGTAGAGAACTGGGAATAGGTGATCATTCTGTATGAGTAGGGAATGGTGCAAATGTTACAGTCAAAACAGTTGGCGAATATCACCTTATATTACCAAATAGTAATACATTGATTCTGAACGAATGTTATTACATACCGAACCTGATATGCAATATTATATTAGTTTCTTTATTAAGTAAAGAAGGATATAATTTTGTATTGCAGGATAATGTTATGAACATTTTCCTGAATCAAAAGTTGATTGGATCAAGCTCGTTAATAATGGCATATACGTTCTAAATCAAACCACAGTTCTCAACGTACAGAACACACATAAGAGGAAAAGTTCGGAAATGAACGAATCTTTCTTGTGGTATTGTAGACTGGGTCATATCAATGCGACACGACTAGCTAAGTTACATAAGGATGAATATTTGAATTCGTCCGAATTTTCATCTTATGAAACTCGTCAGTCGTGTCTCAAAGGCAAGATGAACAAAACTCTGTTTACTGGACACGGAGAAAAAACTACAGAACTCTTGGGACTGATACATAGTGATGTATGCGATCCCATGTCTACACATGCCAGGAATGGTTTCTCGTACTTCATTACATTCACTGATGATCTCTCTAGATATGGAAAAGTGTTCCTGTTGAAACACAAGTCTGAACCTTTTGAGAAATTCAAAGAATATAAGTGTGAAGTCAAGAACCAAACGGGTAAAAGTATTAAAATCCTACGATCTAATCGGGGAGGAGAATACTTGAGCACGGAATTCCGTGACTATCTAAAAGAGAATGGGATTCTCTCTCAGATTACTCCTCTGTATACACCACAGCACAACGGTGTATCGCTGGGGAGGAATCGCACCCTATTAGATATGGTGCACTCTATGATGAGTACTGCTGAGTTGCCTGTTTCCTTTTGGGGTTATGCGCTTGAGAAAGACATACACCTATTGAATATGGTCCCCACCAAATCTGTGCCTACCGCTCCACATGAGATATGGAAGGGGAAGAGACCATGTCTTAATTATATTAAAATATGGGGTTGTCCGGCTTATGATAAACCCAAAATCCGGACAAACTCAAGGCAAGGTCAGTTCTGAGCAAGTTTATAGGATATCCCAAAAACTCACGTGGGTATATCTTCTACCACACCGAGGAACAAAAGGTGTTTGTTTCTCGCAATGCCACCTTTTTAGAAAAGGAATTTCTTGAAAAAGAAATTAGTGGTAAAGAGGTAGAACTGGAAGAAGTTCCAGCTACACAAACTACAACTGAAGATTGAGTGGAACCAGAGGATTCGATAGTCCCTGGCAAACCTCGGCCTCTCCGCCGATCTAGTAGGGTTCCTCATCCACCTGAGAGATACTACGGTTTTCTCATTGACGGTGGGAGCGAGGATTGCATCATGGAAGATGATGACCCAACTAGTTTCGAGCAGGCCATCACGAGTGGGGACTCTGTGAAATGGCTAGATGCAATGTGATCTGAGATGGAATCCATATACACCAACAAAGTATGGACTTTGGAAGTTGCTCCTGAAGGGGTAAAACCCCTTGGGAGCAAGTGGATTTTTAAGAAGAAACTTGGTGTAGATGAAAAAGTTGGGACTTTCAAAGCTATACTTATAGCAAAAGGTTTTCGTCAACAACTATGATGAAACCTTTTCTCTAGTGGCTATGCTTATGTCCATCCGGATCCTACTTTCCAACGCTGCATACCAAGACTACGAAATATGGCAGATGGACGTCAAGACAGCTTTTCTAAATGGTGATTTAGAAGAGAGCGTGCACATGATACAGCCAGAGGGCTTCGTGGACAGTGGGAGCAGCGAAAAGGTGTGCAAGCTGCTTAAATCAATCTATGGGTTAAAGCAGGCATCGTGGAGTTGGAACATCTATTTTGATGTGGCAGTCAAAGAGTTTGACTTCATCAAAAATGTAGATGAACCTTGTATATACAAGAAGGTTGCAGAGAGTAAGGTTGTCTTCCTCGTATTGTACGTGGATGGCATACTCTTGATAGGAAATGATGTTCGTATGCTGCACTCGGTCAAGCTCTTCTTATCACAAAGATTCTCCATGAAGGATCTAAGTGATGCCTCCTACATCCTGGGGATTAAGATCTATAGAGATAGATCTAAGCGGATATTGGGATTGTCCCAATCCAGATATATTGACACCATACTAAAGAGGTTTAGTATGGAAGATTCCAAGCGTCGGAATTTACCCACGATCTCAGAAATCACTCTCTCCAAAGAGATGTCCCCCAAGACTGATTTGGAGAGGGCTCGCATGCAAGGGATACCTATGCTTCGGCAGTCGAGTCTATCATGTATGCAATGTTATGTACCCGACAGGATGTAGCGTACGTACTTAGTGTTGTAAGCAGGTATCAATCGAATCTTAGGAAGAATCACTGGACAGCTGTGAAGAACATTCTTAAGTACTTGAGAAGGACTAAAGAAATGTTCTTGGTGTATAGTAATAGTGAACTCCAAGGGGAGTCCTTTACCGATTCGAGCTTCCAGAGTGATAAAGAAGACTCTAGGTCGGTCTCGGGTTTTTTCTTCACCCTCAATGGAGGGGCGGTATGTTGGAAGAGTTCCAAGCAAGATACTGTGGCAGACTCGACGATGGAGACTGAATACATCGCTGCCAACGATGCTGCCAAAGAGGCCATCTGGATGAAGAAGTTCATAACTGAACTTGGTGTGGTTCCATCCATTGAGCATCCAATACCTTTGTATTGCGATAACAATGGAGCTGTGGCTTTAGCTAAGGAACCCGGATCCCATCAGTGATCCAGGCATATTCTAAGACGGTATCACCTGATCCGGGAGATAGTTGTCGCAGGGAGATCGAGGTCAGGAGAGTTGACACGAAGAATAACACGGCGGATCCACTCACGAAGGCCATTCCCCAGATACAATTTGAGAGACTCTTCGGGATGTTGGGTATGAGATACTACAACAACTGGCCTTAGTGCAAGTGGGAGATTGTTAGCTGTATGTATGACCTAGAGGCCATTGTTGTACATGATTGTATATTATAATAGATGCTTGGATATATATAAAGATGACTTTCTTGCTCGACATGATTGTATGCTATCTGGTTGTTTTTTATCTTAACATGTAGACTTGTATTGTGATACTGTCTTCCTCTCACATGTTGGTAAAGCCCTTAGGATGTACTTGACTACCAGGATTATGATGCAGATTATACTAGTGGGGCCAGGGTAGACCACAAGTTCATCATTTAAATGTTCCTAGTCGTGGGTGTATCGAGACGGTGCATTGATATTTCGAAGTAAACTAGCGTATACGTTTCTTAACCCATTTGATGGGCGATGGATGATCCCACATCCATTGGTGTTTGACATCAAAGATTGTATACGGGTGCTCAGTGGAGATTGGGTACACTGAACATGACTCGCCGAGAACTCCTAGATGGTATTATACCTATTGTCAGATAGCGGTTCTCGGGTGACACTGGTACAGGTTAGTCTATAGACCCGAGATCGTCAGAGAGTCTTGTGTGATTCCCATTGTGCTTTGATTTCCACCTTACCACGTTCAAGAAAGCGTGCAAAACGATGGTTTTTTGGTACAGTCCAGAGTCACATGGAGGCAATGAGCGATAGGAGGGGTTTCGTCTCTCCCGGTATTGGGGGTTGATGTTGCGCTGTGCTCGATTGGCTATAACAGGAAGTCCCTGGCCAGGGCTGATGATGAGATTTACTGGTAAGTGTTATCAGTAGTTTCTCGACCCGTTATGATCCTCACATCGGCATAACTTATCAGGTTATTAGGGTCTGACGTTTACCATCCCTAGACTCGATATGCGACATATCAGACGAAGAGACCGGACTGTACGGTAATGTTACTTATTGGATTTACGGGAGTATCGACAAGCTTGCTTACTAATCTTCTGATCGCTCAATATCCGGATAGCCGTTACGTCCAGCTAGTACCGCTGACGGCTTGTGGGTGACTGATATGATCATCACCTACTGCCGGCATATTGACGAGTCTTTAGAGTCCTACACAAAGGTTTCCTAGCTCATGCGAAACGAAGTAAGGTACATATGTGATATGTGCGGGACCGAGATTGATACTTGTATATGATACCGTATTCTAATCTCGCGATATAGGTTATATGTGATATAACCGGATTATTGAATCAAGTATTGATTCAATAATTTATTAAATGATATTAGTCGGTTGTATGCGATACAGCCGGGTTATTAAATCAAGTGTTGATTTAATAATTTAATGTATAATATATATATATATACACACACACACATTAACTAATATTAGCTCACTTAAGAAAATGTTTTCTCAAAATACATACAAATATATATGTGATATATATTAATGTATTTATTTTGTGTCATGCTAGATGATACATTGGACTTGGGTGTATGAGACTCATACCTAAGTTAAGATAATTTAGGTGTTTAAATATTAAGGGAAAAATCAAAATTAGGTGGGAATTAGCATGGCTAAGATGCTTATGGAAGCATGTAGAAGCTTTGACTTTAGTCCACTAATTTTGTTTTACTTTAGATATTTATTAACCTAAACATTATTTTTAGCCATGGTTTAGTCTTTACATGAGTTATATGAGATATTTTCTCACCCATGGTTCATCACTTGAGATGACTAGATCACTTCTTCATCTCCTTCCTGCTCTCTAGATTTGAGTGAGGTGAAAAATAAAAGAGAGAAAAACATTTCTAAAGTGAGCAAAATTCATACTTCACCAATCTATATCAAACTAGCCATTTAGTATAGCTTGTTTGCTTCACTAATTCTCAGTTAGTGAAGAGGTAGCTTGAGTTAGAGATTTTTCGACGTAGATCATTTTCGGCCTCGAAGATCCTTGAGCAAGCTTGTTCCTTTCGCCTAGTGGAGCTTAACAAGAGTCCGGGAGACCACCACTTGGAGCTAAGTGACTACTACACGAAGGTTTAGAAGTGAAGGACCGGTCTACAAAGGTTGTATTTCTTGTTCACTTAGAGTAAAGTTGTTTACTTGTTTAGTTAAACCCTAATTTTCTAGTTAGATCATTGGTTTGGGTTGTTTTGCTCTCTAGATTTTTTAAAATTGCATACCCGATGCCTTATAAATCCTAATGAGAGTGCTAAGGAACCCAACAGTTGGAACCAACCCCGAGGTGCTTGCTTAAGCCCATATAATAATTTGTGTAGGCAGCAAACATGATTAGGAAACCGCTTATCAACAAATCCGGGTGGCTGAGACATGTAGACTTCCTCTTGAAGAAATCCATGGAAAAAAGTATTTTACACATCGAGTTGTCGAATCTCCTAGCCTTGCGAAACTGAAATAGTAAGAACAGAACAAGTTGTGACTGGTTTGATAACCGGACTAAAAGTCTTGTTATAGTCAACACCGTCTTGTTGACGAAAACCTTTCGCAACAAGACGCCCTTTGTAGCGCTCAATGGAGCCATCTTGTCACGACCCGAAAATGGCATGTGATGGCCCTTAAACTACGCAACGTCTACAGGCGTAATGCAATTTAAGTAAGCCAAAAACCCAGCAATCTAAACCATCAAAAGTAGTAAGAAAGTGATAATAGCATTTTCAAAACCTTTGAAATCTAAACCCAAATTCTTTAAAAGTCCAACTTTTCTTCCTTTAAAATTTGACAGCACCTCCTTTGTAAAAAAAGCCCCCAAAAATGGGTGCAACATAAATATAAGTAAAGTATCCCCAAACGGGAGCAAAAACACGCCCAAAAACGGAAAACAACCACCACAACAGATATACGACACCGTAGCGAAGAAAGAGACGATATAAATAAAACTGCATAAAAACCTCCAAGTCATAAAATAATATACAATATCATACTCACATCAATTCTCTAAGTCATACAATATAATGGTAGATGGAGAGTACAGGATACAACGAATATACAACAACTAACATCGGATAACCGTAAAACCTACCTAAGCAAAACTGCACACTGTCAGGCGAAGCGGTATCCGCAGCAAAAGATGATACGACGGATAAAAATAGCCCTGCCTCTGACTATCCTGAGGAACACCTGCAAAACACTGTGGCACAACAGGAGTGAGTTGCCAACTCGTGAATAGTAAAATAACATATGCAGGTAATCGCGAGTACGCAAGTACAGTGCGAATCTAACATAAGCATCTAAAAGCAATGAATGATCATATGTAATGCATCAGTCATGAAAGGTACGCTAGTAGGTACTACTAATACATGAAGCAATAATATGACAATCGGTATGCAATAATCATGTAAGGTACTCTATCAGGTACAAATAATACATGAAACAATGCATATAATAGTATGTAAATGCAATAGTTATGGAAAGTACTCTATCAGGTACAACTAATACATGAAGCAGTGCATAAACAATAAATGTGGAGTATGGAATAAAACATGTCATTCCCACGGAAATCCTAACCTCGTGGTAGAACCAAAATCCAACAAGACAATCAAATTCCCAATTTCCACAAATCAGCCCCCAAATTGGCTCTCATATCATGTAAGTCTCATATATCCTTAATGTACAACATCAAGTAAATCTCATATATCCTGAATGTCCAACATCAAGTATATCTCGCATATCCTTAATGTACAACATCAAGTAAAGCTCATATATTCCGAATGTACAACATCAAGTATATCCCATATATCCTGTGTGTACAATATCAGTATATCCCACATATCCTGTGTGTACAATATCAGTATCAAGTAAGTTTCATATAAGGTGAGTGTCTAACATCGACACCCAAAACATCATGAAACAAGTGTCAAGCATCGACACCGAAATACTGATCTATCAGGAGTTGTCACCACGACTGGCCCCCTGATAGGTACGTATCATACGCTATACCGAAAAGCCCAAGTGCCTAGATCTGACCCTCGTCTCTCGACATATCCATACGTACATGACTCCTGTCGGTATCCCCACGATAACCGCCGAGTCATTGGTACTGTCACCGGTAGGTACTTGCCCACCTTCTAGGCTCAATCAGCATGGACCGTCGATCATCTTGCCGAGGGGAACCGTACCGGGGCCCCCCATGTACCCTTACATGGCCCATGACGCTCCTCGCATGGGTTATATATATCAGAACCGATAAAACTCATGGTGGCTGCAGAAATATCATATCAAGAGAAACTGGGTTTTTCAAATAATGCATAATTTCATGAAATAACCACGGTCCTCAAATCCAGAAAACATCAAGTAATGAATAAGTATAACTGCATGAATCAATAAATATATATTAGAGTCTCACTCCACTAATATATATATATATATATATATATATATATATATATATATATAACAGCGTCCCACTCCACTGTTATATATACTTAGGAGTAACAATATCAAAGAACATCATATGAAATCCAAGAATGTAACATATGCAGCATGAAACAGTAATATGAGCATATAAAGGAAAACCGCTATTTAACTGCTACAAGTTATTAAATATATATCATGTGGTTCCTGATTTCTCCGAAATCAGATGCAACATCATATACAGGTGAACATGTAGCTATAACAAGATATGCGTAACCATGTCGGTATAGCAAGATATGTGTGTCCATATGTAAGTATGTGTGAAGTAAAAGTATCTGTAGCAAGGTATGTCTCTATGCTTATCCATAATACCCTCCAGGTATATGTATGTATGTATGCCAGATGTACATGTAGCTATGTCTCATATGTGTATATACCTATCACTAATGGTACACTCCCTATAGGTATATGGGTAACTGGCATGTAAGCATGTCAGGGCATATGTGTAAGTATATAGGTATACAGGTATGCTATAAGTCATATGCACAAAGAAATATGAATCAATGTCTCAATGTCCCTAACCAAACAATATCATATCTATAAGGGTATTGTGCGTGTCATGGCAATTATTGACGGTGTGTGTGGCATACAATCAGTGCTCGTGCAACATAAGCGTCAATAATAGTGCAGTGTCCTAAGGATACTAGTCCAAGCACAATAATAACCAAGCAGTAATATGTATGCGCAACTCTATATATGCAATAGAATATGCGACAAAACATAACATCTCTAGCCCAGACGCATAACGCCATGCGGGCGATTCCCCTGCAGATGTTAAATCTACTCACCAACCGTCCTGGCTAAGTAAGGTCAACCACCTGTTACCCCTTCTTCGCAGCGTCCGAAGCCCCCGCCTGCGAACCTAAAACAACACAACGATAACACAAGAATATATTAGTAAACGACCAAAAACACGTACAAACAACGTTTTATCGACACACCAACTCCAAACCTACTTCCAAGTGTTCGTATTGTGGCTAACGTACGTAGCGACACGACGAAACCAACCCAAGAGCAAAACCAGCACGAAGAGCACGGACCGTATCGGGTAACGTATCGCGCATAGTCGTATCACAAGAAACTACCTATGTGATCCCAAATTTTTCATACAGAGAAAACTCAACAACTAAACAAGACCAAACACACCTAACCCACTGCAGACACCTATCCATAAAAACCCAAACCCCAACTCCAACCCACGACGGAGGTCGCCGGATCCCCTTCGTGTCGTCGCCGGCCGAGTCCGAGCTCCTTGAGTTCGTGCTCCAGGTGAGGTCCTATGGTCACTGGTATAACACAACTACATTTTTTGGTTTTCTCGTACACATCCCGGGTCACAGCAGAATACAGATATCACAAATCGACACTAAAATACGATATTATGCACAAAACCTAACTTTACACTATCTAAACTGAAACTATAAGGCTACAAAACACTAAAACAACTTAACTAACAGAAAGAGATCAATACCTAACCAAAAGAACTCCAAGATCCATGCTATCCAAGCTCGTAGGCATCCAAGAGGCAAATCCAAGCAAAAGGTGTGATTTTGGTGAGGTTTTGTGAAGTTGTGATGGATTTTTGTGTGATGGAAGCTCAAGTGTTCGGTTTGAGTGTTGAGGAAATGAAAAAGAATGAGAAAGCAATAAGTGAGAGAGAATAAGAGAGTATGAGGAAATGAGAGAGAGAGGTGAGTGTAGGGTGAGAGGGAGAGGTGAGTGTATCATTTGCATTAATTCCCCCATTAATGCATTCATACCAAGTCACCATGCCACCTTTCTCACAGACAAAACCATAACAAATATCTCTCCTTCTCACTCAACAAATATCAAGGATTAATCAAGACAAAGGATTAAAGCAAAGGGTGGATTAGGATTAGGGTTAAGTATCATGGTCACTAATACTAGATTAGCACAGACAACCCTCACATTTACGTGCACACGTGCGTGCATGCCCACAAAAAATAATATTAAAATAATAATTAAATGTTATAAAATGTGAGGAACCCGAATTGGTAAACTTTTTACAGTAAACTCGCATTAACGTCTAAATTAACACTAACCGAAATCTAAGGCGTTACACATCTTCCTGGTGCTTGGGTTTAAACATCCACCTGCAACCAATGATGTTCTTATTAGAAGGTGCAGGAACTAGACTCCAAGTACGATTCTTTTGCAGAGCGTCAAATTCCGCATCCATAGCGGTGCGCCACTCTGGCACTCGAACAGCCTTGGTGTAGCATGTAGGTTCAGCAATATCAAAAGAAGAATTGTGACATAAAGGGTAACGAGTAGCAGAAAGTGCTCCAGGTTTTAAATTTTCAGTCATAGATCGTGTGACCATTGGATGAGTAGCAAGTAGAGCAGCAAGGCATGGGTTAGGTTCTTGAATAGAGGTAGCAGGAACATGTGGCGTTGGTGGCTCTGGTGCAGAGCTATTTGCATTTGGACCGGGCTCAGGTGAACTAGGCCCAACAGGAACACTTGAGATGGGTGAAGGTGTGGAAGATGGTGAGATGGACAACAATGGAGTAAGTGAAGGAAGAGATGTCATGGGTAATAACGCGGGCGTTGTAGAAAATTCGGATCTTATTTGCTTTCGTCAATGATTTGCATAAGGAAAGTAAGTTTCGTCAAATATTACATGACGAGAGAGAAAAAACCGTCCGTGTGGAACATGATAGCATTTATAACCTCTGTAATCAGACAAATACCCAAGAAAAATACATTGAGCTGACCGATACTCTAGTTTATTAGAGTTATGTTGCCGCAAGTAAGGGTAGTATGCACATCCAAAATGTGAAGAGAGTCATAATCTGGCGGTTTACCATAAAGTCTTTCTAATGGACTTATACAGCCAATTGGACAAAGTGGTAAATAATTAATAATGTAGACGGCTGTATGAAACGCGGAATCCCAAAAATGTCAAGGAAGATATGCATGTGCCATGAGAGCAAGACCTGTCTCCACGATATGGAGATACTTGCGTTCCACAACCCCATTTTGCTGAGGGGTGTGGGGACAAGATAGCCTATGGCGGATACCATGTTGCGCAAAGAATTCTTTGAAGTGTGTGTTAACGAACTCTCCACCACCATCGGTTTGGAAAGATTTGATCTTTTTGTCGAGTGAATTTTCAATTTGCGCTTTGAACTTAACAAATATATTAAATACATATGTCTTGGAAGAAAGTGGGAAAACCCATGTATAACAAGTATATGCATCCATGATAGATAAATAATATTTAAAGCCATTAATATAAATGTCAGGGGTTAGATCCCAAACATCCGTAAACAACAAATCAAGATGTTGAGTAACAGAAATAGACAAATTAGAAAATGGTAGTATATATGATTTTCTAAGTTGACATGAATGACTAAAAAATCTGAAACAGAACATATAATTAGCAAATTGCTTTTATTTATTAGGTGGCGCATAATATTAGTTGAAGCATGTCCTAGTCAGCGATGCCGAACTGAAGAAGACGCACGGAGACCAAGAAATCCCGTCATGTGAGAGTCCTTATTGTGCGGAGATCGTGAAAGTGGTAAGACATAGAGTCCGCTTCTATTTGGTCCCTACATGAGTATTATTTCCGTTCTCCGATCCTTAATAAGAAAATATAAAGAGTGAAATTCCATAACACAATCATTATCACGAGTAAGTTGTAAGATAAATAATAAGTTCTTCATAAGTTTCAGCACATGCAATACATTTTGTGTCACGCCCCGTTTCCCAGTGTACGGGCAGAGGACGCGACGAGGCCGCTACGTATTTAGTCTGAAGTAAATACGCTAAGTGTATCTAAGCAATATAAATAAAAATGAACAAGAGACAAAAGATATAATTGAACAGCAACTTTATTTATTAACATTCTTTTGTACAATGCATGGAAAAGTAAATACATCTGAATGAAAGAAATGCCTAAACAGTGGCATAAAAGAAATGAAAAGTACTGAAATAAAATGTGTACAATGAAGCTAAAGCTCTGGGTCGTAAGCAAGCTGATCCAAGTCCTCGCTGGTAGGCTCGATCTCCTGAGTGTCCAGATCACCTGACAACATTCCAAAGAAGAAAGAGAAGGAATGTCGTCAACGAACAATCGCTCGGTAAGTCCCAAAGATAAAGGAGAAATAGAATAGACAGGGAGAGAAAGTAGCTTTTAAATTTTTATTATATGGTTAACGCTGTTGTTTGTAGGTTGGTACAGAAGGATGCCAGTGTATACGAGAGGAATCTCTATATGCCAGAGACTAAGGGCAACAGGAGTATAAGGAACCGTTTATGCCACGGTACAACAGCAACGGAAATACAGATTAGGTGTCTTAAGTCTTATAGTCCCGTGCCACTTTTAACACCTTTCGTACCAATCTACCCCTTAAACCCCGCGATATCTTAATTGTATTGTTTGTATTGTATTGCAACTTGTAATTGAATTGTAATATAGATTGTATAATTGGATGACTTGCCGAAACCATGATATCAGTAAATGGATGTAACTGGAGAATCATGGATATAACCGGAGAATCATGCAAATGGAAGTATATCCATGGTTCGATTCAGTCAATATAGATTGAATATATTGATTCATGGATTCATATTGAATTGCAATATTGTAGATTATACTTGAATCATATTCAAGTCAGATTATTTATAATGAGACTCGGTCTGAGTCAGACAATTAGAAAAGAAAATTGAAATCCTGAATTAGGTTTTGGTGTTATCGGTAACCGCTGCACATGGACGGCAGGATTTGTGTCTTTTTCAAAGAAGATTACGGTGTTGATAACACCGTTTGTTAAGTTGTCTACCTTAAATAGACAATCACCCATATCTCCGGCTTCCTGAGGCTCAAAAGATTGGTCCCGCTTAAACCTATATTTACTAAGGTCCTTAGGGTAATTTATAGAACTTGAGGGGGCTATATGTAAAAATACTTTTGTATAATTTTCAAAATACACCCCAAGTATTTAATTATCGTCTTTAGAGTTTTCATAGATGTAGATTTTATATATGTGACATTTCTATTGAAAATAACCTAATTTCATAATATAGGGTATTTAATTGTAATATTGAACTTGTATGGAAATTTCATGGTATTTTCATGTAAAGTGATTCTTTTGACTTAGAAAAGTTGGAATATTGATATTATAATAAAAATAGATATTTTGGTAATACATATATATTTATATATTTATAAAAATAATTTTAATTTATTATTTTCTAGAAATCTCATTTTCTTAAGATATTTGTATTTTAAATCTCTCGAGACCGAATGCTCCTTGCGGAGGTCTGCATCTCGCACTACTAAACCCGAGGATGTGGGATAATACGCACCATCCCAATCGGGTTCCCCAAATGGGTTGTAGCGGTGCTTTGTAAAGATTTGTGTAAAATACAGAATCTTGTAGAAAAACGGTTTTAATAGTAAATGGTATTTATATGTAAAATTTCGTTATCTAGTATTTTATGTTCCCGAAAGGTATTGTGCTATATTGCATATGAGTGTTATGAGGAGGTAGGTCATTACCTCGTGATCTAATTAAAGGTATAACAAGATTAATGATGTGTTAAGGTAGAAAGTAACTACATGGTATTTTAGTGAAAAAAAGCGGTAAAAGTTACAAAATAAAATGTTTTGCTATGAAACTTGTTCAACAGTTTTGTTAATGATTAATAGTCAAGATGTAAGAGTTTAATATGTTTGTGTTAAGGAGAATTGAACTTTATAAAGAAATCTGAATCGGAAGTCGGATTTAACTCCGCTTCCGTCGGGTTTTAGAAAAAGAACTTTTTAGAATAGCAAAGGAAAGAGGGAGGTGGGAATTATGGGTTTAAAGGTTATAGAAGAGGGAGAGGAAGCGGTAGGTGGCGCTGGAGCGTCGTTTCATCGCCGGGAGCTCCTAGGGTTGTCGTCAGAAAATTTGTCAGAGCTTCGCCCTTCGCTAACTCCAATTGCACACTAAAATTTTATAGAGTTTTCTTGAGAGTTTGGACAGAATTGTGAGTGAGTGGGGTGTGTTTAGGGGTGGTATTTGTAGGGTAAAGCTAGGGTTAGAGTAGGTGAAAGGGTGAAAAGAAAATGTATTAAATTTTTGTATTAAAAAGGTTTTAATTGGATTTTAAATCTCACTGTTAATGTGAAAAGGAAATAAAGTGTACAGGGGTTTCAGGAATTCCAAAAGACATAGGTTCACAGAAGGACTCACTCGGATTCAGCCGAGTTCGGCCGGCGGTGGCGGCCGAGTCGGGACGGGGTCGGTCGTCGTGGGTCCGTCGTCGTTTGGTCTACTCGCTGGGACAATTTGTTTTTAGCGTGACGTAGGGTTTTTACGAGTTATGCACGTGTAGACCCTTGGACTTCTAAAAATTTAAAAGAAAACAATATTAAAAATAATGTGGGGGATGGGATTTGAACTCTGGTGCTTTGGTTCAGCAGTGCAAGATCTTACCAATGAGCTACAAGATCTTTCTTGCTATTAAAAAGCAAAAAAATTATTTATAGTACTCACAGGAATTGAAAATACCCCAAGTATACATTAACTTTTAAAAAAAATTTGTACACTAAGATTGGAGTTGTTACAGTCTACCCTCCTTACAAAAATTTCGTCCTCGAAATTTACAAATTTTATTTTAAGGACTAGTTTACAAAGAGGTGAGGATATCTTGCACGCATCTCATCTTCCCTTTCCCATGTCGATTCTCCTAGAGTATCTTTTCTCCACATCACCTGAACCAAAATGACTTCCTTGTTCCGGAGTGACTTCACTTTTCTATCCAGGATCTCCACAGGTTGTTGCTCACAAGATAAGTCGGGCTGTACAGTGAGCTCGGAATGATCAAGAATGTGGCTGGGGTCACTCACATACCTTCTGAGTTGGGATATGTGGAACACATTATGCACTCCTTTCAATGAAGGTGGAAGTACCAAGCGATATGCCACTTCAACGACTCGTTCGAGTATGTCGAACGGTCCAATATATCTCGGACTTAGCTTACCCCGTCTTCCAAATCGGATCACTCCACGGTTCGGAGATATCTTTAAGAATACGTGATCTCCTGGCTGGAACTCCAAGTGACGTCGCTTTGCATCTGCCCGGTGCTTCTATAGATCTTGGGCTATGCGCATCTTTTCTCTGATAGTACGAACCACATCAACAGTTGCTACTATCATCTCAGGTCCAAGAAGTTCCCTATCTCCGATGTCATCCTAAATTAATGGCGATCGACACTTCCTTTCATAAAGTGCTGCAAAATGTGTCATTCCGATGCTTGCTTGGTAGCTGTTGTTGTATGAAAACTCCACAAGATGTAGGTGATCTTCCCACGATCCTCTGAAGTCTAACATACATGCTCTGAGCATATCCTCCAAGATCTGAATAATTCGCTCAGACTGACCATCTGTTTGTGGATGATAAGCCGTGCTAAAGTTCATACTTGTTCCCAAGCTTGCTTGCAGACTCTGCCAAAATTGTGATCGAAACCTGGTGTCACGATCGGACACAATGCAGATCGGTACTCCATGAAGTATCACAATTTCCTGTATGAGTTCATGGGTATCAGAGATAGTACATATTTAAAGAGTTCAAATCTTAAGTAGATTCTTATCTCCATGTACTTCTTTGCTAATGTCTCAGTTGATTGGCCAACTCGAAATGGGATGAAGTGAACCGACTTTGTGAGTCGATCCACAATGACCCATACCGCATCGTTACCCTTTGTGCTGCAAGGAAGTGCAGTCACAAAATCCATTGTGATGTGTTGCCACTTCCATTCTGGGATAGGTAACAGTTGAAGTAATCCAGCTGTCCTGTGATGTTCAGTCTTTACTTGCTGACACACCAAGTATTTTGCGACGCTTCTGGCTACTTCACGCTTCATTCTATGCCACCGGTAATTCTGACATAGATCTTTATACATCTTTGTACCTCCAGGGTATACTGAGTAGGGAGAGCTGTGAGTTTCTTTCATTAACTCTTCCTGAACAGAACCTTTTGGTACACATAATCTGCTGCCGTATCTCAATGATCTGTCTTCATGGATGATGAAGTCTGTTATGAGTCCATTCTCCACTTGTTCTCTGATCTTTTGTAACTTAGCATCACTTGCTTGAGCTGCTTTGATCTGATTGACAATGGTAGATTGAAATTGTAAATTCATCAAATTTGAAGCGTTACCTGGCATGACTACTTCTATCTCCATCTGATGCAATTCCTGCTGTAGCTTCCACTGAGCGGTGAGATGCATTGCTAATGGTTGGCGACTAAGGGCATCAGGTACCACATTCACCTTCCGTGGATGATATTGTAGGTTGATGTCAAAGTCTGCCAAGAGTTCTAACCATCGTCTCTGCCGCATATTAAGTTCCTTCTGAGTAAACACATATTTCAGACTCTTGTGATCTGTGTATATGTTCACTCGTTCACCAAGAAGATAATGACGCCAAATCTTAAGAGCAAAAATAACGGCTGCCAATTCCAAATCATACGTCGGATAATTGCGCTCATAAGTCTTCAGCTGTCTTGAAGCATAAGCCACAACTTTACCGTGCTGATGTAGAACACATCCTAATCCCTTACCGGATGCATCGCAATGCACTTCGAATCCTCCAGATTGATCCGGTATAACGAGAATAGGCGCTGATGTCAACCTTGACTTGAGTTCTACGAAATCTTGTTCGCATGCTTCTGACCACACAAATTCTTCATCTTTACGTGTGAGCTTGGTCAGGGGTGTTGCTATCTTAGAAAAGCCTTCAATGAACTTTCTTTAATATCCAGCTAGACCCAAGAAACTTCGAATGTCCTTCACTGACATTGGTGTCGGCCATTCGCTTACTACTGAAACTTTCGCTGGATCCACAGAGATTCCTTCACCTGATACGATATGTCCAAGAAATCCAACTTGATTTAGCCAAAACTCGCATTTGCTGTACTTGGCATATAATTGATGTTGTCGTAGAGTTTCCAGGATAATTCGTAGGTGTTCGGCATGCTCTTTCCGACTCTTTGAATACACCAGGATGTCGTCGATGAAGATGACAACAAACATGTCTAAGTACTCCCGGAAAACTTGATTCATCAGGTTCATGAATATTGCTGGTGCATTGGTCACTCCAAATGGCATCACTAGAAATTCGTAATGACCATAACGAGTTCTGAAAGCCGTTTTATGAAATCAGCTTCCTTGACCTTCACCTGATGATAACGTGAACGAAGATATAATTTAGAAAAAAACACAAGATCCACTTAGCTGATCGAATAAATCGTCGATGCGCGGGAGTGGATACTTGTTCTTTATAGTGACTTCGTTCAAAGCTCTATAATCGATGCACATTCTATATGATCCTTCCTTCTTCTTCACAAGTAATACTGGTGATCCCCAACTTGAAGTGCTGGGACGAATCTATCCTTTCGCCAATAATTCATCCAACTAAGTTCGGACTTCCTTCAAACCTTCCAGACTTAATCGATAAGGTGTTTTGATCACCGGTTATGCTCCTGGTACTAAATCAATGCAGAATTCAAGAGCTCAATCGAGAGGCAAACCTGATATATCGTCAGGAAACACATCATCGAACTCTCGAACCACTTCTGGCCTTGATTCTTCCTCTACTTAAGTTGCTGCAATCACTGCTTCCCTTGGCTTCGCTTTGTATGTACTTGGCTCCAAGGTACGGTCTCCACTTTTGAAATAGAAGACCGGATGATCTGAATCTCAAATACTACCCTCCTTTGACTACAGTCGATGGTGGCATAAAAGGTTCCGAGCCAATCCATACCTAGAACCACATCGAAGTTCGGTATGTCCAGCACCTTGAAGTCAGCATAGAATTCTCTGCTGCAGACGACTACTGGACACAAGCTGTATCTCATTATTGCCTTTAGAACGCCATTTTCTGAGCTGACATTCCAGCTGGATACAAGCGGTGTGACTGGAATCGCGTGAGTTCTGACGAACCGTTGCGATATAAAGCAGTGAGATGCTCCAATATCGAAGAGTGCTAGTGCAGGGAGTGAGGCTACTAAGATTGTACGTAAGGTATGTGGGATATGATTTAGGTATAGGTAAAAGTATGTAGATAGGTAGCAAGACTGAAAGAAAAGTTTGAGAAGGAAAGGGTTACCAGTGATAATTTGGCCAGTGGCCTCAGCTTCTTCTACGGTCATCGTGAAAGCCTGTCGCCGTGGTACATTCTTCCTGGCCTGAGGAGCATCCCTCGGAACATTCCATTGAGCTTGATGGAACTGACGAGGAGGTGGTGCAGTCGGTGGCCCTCTAGGTGGTGGAGCAGGGAGAGCGAGTCTTAGAGCAGGTGCCTGAAAGGCTGGTCTCTGCTGGTAAGTGATTGCTGGCCTAGGTGCAACATATGGATTTTGTCTTTGGGGACAAGACTCAATACCATGAGTAGCTGAGCCGCAGACTAAGCAAAGACGGTTGGCTTGCCTGCAGTCTTTCATCATATGCCCATCTCTCTTGCAGTGGTTACAAAAGGCTGGGCTAGGACGGTTGTTCGGTACTCCCGGTCTCCTTGGCACAAAAGGTGGTCTTGACGTGGCTCCTCCTATCATCTGGTTGACAGGTCGTTTGACTCCTGCATATTGAGGTCTGCCCCTTGCCTTTACCACTGCCTCATAACGGATGGCAGCTTTCAGAGCCGATTCATGAGTCAGAAAATTTCCGGTGGCTAGTGCAGCCTGGATCTCCAAATCCAAACCTTGTTGAAATCGACGGGCTCTGATCTCATTCATCGGTATCAGGTGTGTCGCAAATCTGTTAAAGGATTATGTTGGCTGTGTAGTATGTGATATATTGAAAAAAATCGAATTATTGAGACATATCTTACCGACTGAGCATGGTGAACTCAACGTCATACTCATCTACTAACTTGGTCCACATCGAATCTTGTTGCAGATGGATGAACTGTTGTTCCATGTCGAACCTGGCGGTCTCAGAGAAGTACTTTGCGTCGAACATGTCTCGGAAAGTATTCCATTCGATGGGTTGATCAAGACGGCTTTCTTCCGCCTTCCACCAATTCCGTGCATTGTCCGTGAGTTGCAGTTTCGCAACACGGACCCAAGCTCCCTCTGGCACTTGTGCTGCTGCCAGATCATCTTCGATACTCTGAGCCCATTCCTCAGCTTCCAGTGGGCTCTCCTTTCCTGAGAACTGTTCGGGGTGCAAAGCCCTGAATTGCTTCACCCCAGGTGCTTCTTCCTCGGGACGGTTCATTAGAATAGAAGTCTGCTGCTGCTGTCCTTCTAGGAGGCTGCGGATTGCCTCAAGTAGAACCGTCTGCTCATTGAGCGGAGTAGGGACGGCAGGTGTGATTGGTAGTGGAGGTGGAGTGTTGTTGAAATTGGTGCTGGTATTGTTTAGGGAATCCATAACCTTGAATGAAAAATTTTGGGTTAGGACAGATTCAAAGTATATGAAATGATAAGATTCAAGGAATATGAATTGTAAAGAATGTATTAGTTGCTGGTTCTTATGTTATATTGCTTAGGTTGTTCACACAGAACAGAACTGCATGGTAGTGTTCCATATAGCTCTGACCTGCATGGGTCACCAACAAAACCCGTCACGCCCCGCTTCCCAGTGTACGGGCAAAGGACGCGATGAGGCCGTTACGTATTTACTCTGAAGTAAATACGCTAAGCGTATCTAAGCAATATAAATAAAAATGCATAAGAGACAAAAGATATAATTAAACAGCAACTTTATTTATTAACATTCTTTTGTACAATGCATGGAAAAGTAAATACATCTGAATGAAAGCAATGCCTAAACAGTGGCATAACAGAAATGAAAAGTACTGAAATAAAATGTGTACAATGAAGCTAGAGCTTTGGGTCATAAGCAAGCTGATCCAAGTCCTCGCTGGTAGGCTCGATCTCCTGAGTGTCCAGATCACCTGACAACATTCCAAAGAAGAAAGAGAAGGAATGTCGTCAGCGAACAATCGCTCGGTAAGTCCCAAAGATAAGGGAGAAATAGAATAGACAGGGAGAGAATGTAGCTTTTAAATTTGTATTATATGGTTAACGCTGTTGTTTGTAGCTTGGTACAGAAGAATACCAGTGTATACGAGAGGAGTCTCTATATACCAGAGACTAACGGCAACAGGAGTACAAGGAACCGTTTATGCCAAGGTACAACAGCAAGGAAATACAGGTTAGATGTCTTAAGTCTTGCAGTCTCGTGCCACTTCTAACACCTTCCGTACCAATCTACCCCTTAAACCCCGTGATGTCTTGATTGTATTGTTTGTATTGTATTGCAACTTGTAATTGAATTGTAATATAGATTGTATAATTGGATGACTTGCTGAAACCATGATATCAATAAATGGATATAACTGGAGAATCATGCAAATGGAAGTATAACCATGGTTCGGTTCGGTCAATATAGATTGAATATATTGAATATATGAATTCATGTTGAATTGTAGTATTGTAAATTGTACTTGAATCATATTCAAGTCAGATTATTTATAATGAGACTCAGTCAGAGTCAGACGATTAGAAAAGAAAATTGAAATCCTTAATTAGATTTTGGTGTTATCGGTAACCGATGCACATGGACGGCAGGATTTGTGTCTTTCTCAAAGACGATTACAGTGTTAATAACACCGTTTGTTAAGTTGTCTACCTTAAATAGGCAAGCACCCATATCTCCGGCTCCCTGAGGCTCAAGAGACTGGTCCCGCTTAAACCTATATTTACTAAGGTTCTTAGGGTAATTTATAGAACTTGAGGGGGTTATATGTAAAAATACTTTTGTATAATTTTCAAAATACACCCCAAGTATTTAATTATTGTCTTTAGAGTTTTCATAGATATAGATTTTATATATGTGACATTTCTAGTGAAAATAACCTAATTTCATAATATAGGGTATTTAATTGTAATATTGAACTTGTATGGAAATTTCATAGTATTTTCATGTAAAGTGATTCTTTTGACTTAGAAAAGTTGGAATATTGATATTATAACAAAAATAGATATTTTGGTAATACATATATATTTATATATTTATAAAAATAATTTTAATTTATTATTTTCTAGAAATCTCATTTTCTTAAGATATTTGTATTTTAAATCTCTCGAGACCGAATGCTCCTTGCGGAGGTCTGCATCTCGCACTACTAAGCCCGAGGATGTGCTATAATCCGCACCATCCCGATCGGGTTCCCCAAATGGGTTGTAGCGGCGCTTTACAAAGATTTGTGTAAAATACATAATCTTGTAGAAAACGGTTTTAATAGTAAATGGTATTTATATGTAAAGTTTCGTTATCCCGTATTCTATGTTCCCGAAAGATATTGTGCTATATTGAATATGAGTGTTGTGAGGAGGTAGGTCATTACCTCGTGATCTAATTAAAAATATAACAAGATTAATGATGCGTTAAGGTAGAAAGTAAACTACATGGTATTTTAGTGAAAAAGAGCGGTAAAAGTTACAAAATGAAATATTTTGCTATGAAACTTGTTCAACATATTTTGTTAATGATTAATAGTCAAGATGTAAGAGTTTAATATGGTTGTGTTAAGGAAAATTGAACTTTATAAAGAAATCCGAATCGGAAGTCGGATTTAACTCCGCTTCCGTCGGGTTTTAGAAAAAGAACTTTTTAGAATAGCAAAGGAAAGAGGGAGATGGGACTTATGAGTTTAGAGGTTATAGAAGAGGGAGAGGAAGCGGTAGGAGGCGCCGGTGCGTCGTTTCTTAACCGGGAGCTCCTAGGGTCATCGTTGGAAAATTTGCCGGAGCTTCTCCCTTCGCTAACTCCAATTGCACACTAAAATTCTATAAAGTTTTCTTGAGAGTTTGGACATAATTGTGAGTGAGGGGTGTGTGTTTAGGGATGGTATTTATAGGGTAAAGCTAGGGTTAGGGTAGGTAAAAGGGTGAAAAGAAAATGTATTAAATTTTTGTATTAAAAAGGTTTTAATTGGATTTTAAATTTCACTGTTAATGTGCAGAGGAAATAAAGTGTACAGGGGTTTCAGTAATTCCAAAAGACACAGGTTTACAGAAGGACTCACTCGAATTCTGCCGAGTTCGACCGGCGGCGGCGGCCGATTCGACAGATCCACCGGCCGAGTCGGGCCGGTTTCGGTCGTCATGGGTCCGTCGTCGTTTGGTCTACTCCCTGAGACAGTTTGTTTTTAGTGTGACGTGGGGTTTTTACGAGTTATGCACGTGTAAACCCTTGGACTTCTAAAAATTTAAAAGAAAACAATATTAAAAATAATGTGGGGGATGGGATTTGAACTCTGGTGCTTTGGTTCAGCAGTGCAAGGGCTTGCCAATGAGCTACAAGCTCTTTCTTGCTATTAAAAAGCAAAACAATTATTTATAGTACTCACAGGAATTGAAAATACCCCAAGTATACATTAACTTTTAAACAAATTTTTGTACACTAAAATTGGAGTTGTTACATTTTGCAAATGTAGATAAGAGGAAAGATTGGTTGTACCGAGATTACGAATAGACAAACCCGATCCATTGCCCATCAGAACTTGGTCGGTCCCATTATAAGGAACATAGTCGATCGGCGTGTTCAAATCAGATGTCATATGATTGGTGGCACCTGAATCGGGATACCAAAGGATATCAAAAGTACCTAGCAAAGAGTCGGCTACAAGTTTAGAATGATAAGCTTGGTCATAGCGTAAAGAACACCCTGATGCAATGTGACCTTTTCCATTGCGAATCTGATATATTGGTGTAGAGCTACGACCTTTATTTTGAAAGTTACCACGATCAGCGTTAAAGGGACGGTTTTGAAAGTTACCATGAACATTATTGAGGGGTTGGTTTTGAGTACTGTGACCGTGATAATGAATGCGACTACCATTAAAGGAATCACGAGCAGCACTGGAATTTGATAGTCCATGTAAAGGGCGCCGATTTTTGTTGTTCATGGCGGTATTAGCTGATGTAGAAGTCAGATCCAAGATGACAAGTTGACTTGTGAATAAGATTCAATCTTCTTGTGTAAGGAGCATATTGTGCAATTCCTCATGCTCCAAAGGCTCCGGTCAAGATGTTATAGACATCACAAAAGGCTTTTAATCCTATCCAAGACCACCAAGGATATAAAATACCAAATCTTTAGGGTTGACCAAATGAGCCGCTGCAACAAGGTTTTCGGCGAGTTCCTTAACCTTCTCTAAATAATCGGTCATGCTGAGAGAGCCACATTTCATTGTTTGTAATTGAAAATGAAGTTTCATGATGCGAGATGGAGAGGTTGAAGCATATAGACGTTCAAGCGTCGTCCACATGTCATATGACATGGATAAGTTAAAAAGTTGTGCACGCTTTGATAAAGTGGCAAGAATCCATCTTTACACGATCTGATCAACCCGATGCCATAGCTGAAAATCGAGGGTAACAGATCCATCAAAAAGGAACTCCATGGGACAAGGAAGGGTCCCATCGACGAAACCGAACACCTCTTTACTACGAAGAACTGGGAGAAATTGAGAACGCCGTAAGAGGTATGTATCACGATCAAGTTTGATGGAGACATGATGTAAGATGTTAGTCATGGTGATTGAGTATGGAGAGGTGATTGTAGGAAATTGAGATGGGGAGCCATGGTGAGAGATGGGGATGCTTGCTCCATAAAAAAAATTTGAAAGAAATTAGGTAGGAAACTTGATACTCTGATACCATAAAAAAAGTAGAAACTAGAGAATAAAGAAACTATGAACTCTCTCTGAATTTTGAGAGTAACTAATGTCCACTGTATATATAGGTTGTACAATTATTTGATTTACAATAATATAAGTAAAAAAAAATTATTCATATAATTACAATCATAAGATTTTATGGATTAATCGATATGATTCTATGAATATCAAATAAATTAATACCATAAATAATAAATCAATGGCGTAATTGATATGAATACAATGAATAGGAATAGGGATTTCATATCAATTACTACCAAGAATAGCAACATCAATTACACTATCACATTATTCTATCAGTGATGATGCTCGATATCGGTGGTCTCCCAGATCAGGACACGTGGCAGATGATGTGTCCCAGGGCTCACAAGGAAGGACCTACAGCGGCCGACCAGACCACTTTTGTGCCCGTCCTACAAGCAAACGCGGGCTCACCTCCGAGCCCCGGCACAATTGGCCTCCTCGGCCCCATAGCTCGTCTCCGAGCTATCACTGGCCGGAGCCTCCTCGGCCCTCTCAGCTCGCCTCCGGGCTCGAGCAAAACCAAGATACCTCGGCTCTCCCGCTCCTCCGCTAGCTCTCTCACCGAGGTCATCTTCCTCGGTCTCATCGATCGACCAACAGCACCGCCTGCAGGCGTAACCGCCATCCCGCAAATCTCGACATGCGCGAAATCTCTGCCGGCCACATCCCACGTTCCACGCCACCACGACCCCCCATTAATGAGCCTGTCTTGCCATTAATGGGAGGTCCCGCTCATTATGCGGGCATGGCATCGGGAGCATAACGGCCGGCATGATTCTTACGCCCGCCTCGCCTGCTGCCACCGCTATATAAACCCCTTCTTCAGACGGTTGAGGTAGGCCATTTTTACTCCACTAAGCCGTTACTCCGCTCGGATCTCTAGTCTAACTTGATCGTCGAAGGGTCCTCGGTGGTACAACCACCCCGAGACTTCCCTGCAGGTAACTCGGCAACCACAACCTCAACCCATTGAGATCTACACGCTTCAGGAGCGACAGCCTCCAGATCAAACCTCAGCCACCTATCACCGCCATCAGCAGATCAACGGAAGGCAACATCTGAAGGAGATCTCAGCCTCCATCATCTGGCGCTGTCTGTGGGAACACTTGATTCCACTAAAATAAAATTTCGCCTTCAGATCTCAACCTAATGGCGAGCGACCATCGCGATGATCCAAGCTCCAGCCGCCGCCTCTCCCTCAACGGAGGCGCGGACGAACCTCCTCCGCCGAATGCCATCAACGCCCTTGCTGGCTGGATAGACCGACTCATGTCCATCGTGGAAGCGCTCGTCCGCGTCCAGACGGCAGGGCAAGATCACCAAGTTGCCGCTCCCCCACCTCGGGACCAAGACCCCTACAGGGGAAGAGAAGACTCCGTCCGTAGTTCAACGCCGAGGTCCGCCGCCAGAACACCACGTCCCAAGATCCTCCGTGCACCTGTTCCTCCTGAGGAGATGTCTATCAACTCGCCTGTTACCAGGCCTGACCGACACCCCCTCCCTCGACGGGGTCGCGCGGACGAGACTCACCATGGCGGCTCGAGGACTACCTCGCTGGGGGATCTAAGGAACCTCATTGAGAGGAACCGGAGCTGCGGCCAGACGCAGGCCTCCAAAAGCAGAGGCCTGGGATCAGAATGCGCCGAGTCGTCGGGGTACCATGGCCGACTCGACGCCCTCGAGAAGAAGATCGAGAGTCTGCACCGGGAAGGTCACCGTTCGAGCGACGGGACTAAGTATGCTGCCGACTCGCTCACAAACCCGTTCACCGAGGAGCTGCTCGTCGTCCATGTCTCCTCCCACAACAAGCCCCCAAAGGTCTCCCTCTTCGACGGCAAGCCGTACATAAAAAAAGAAGAAAAGAAAACTACAATAGCGGGGGAACAGGGTGCAGAGAACACTGCTCGTGGTATTCTGACGATATTTCCGCCAGCCGAGACCTTGCAGTATCCAGCCTCTGCCTTCGATCCCCCCCCACGAGCGTCAGCATCGAGCCTCAATTGATAGCACTCAAGGACGGGCGCTTCCGAGCGATTTAGCCGGCTCGCAGAGATCAGGCCAAAGCGCCTCAGAGACCTCAGCTTGCCAATGGCCTCATCCCTCAGCTGCTCGGATAAGGGGTTGTAAAGCCCCGGTGATGCCCTCCAGATGGAGTACATCAGCAGCTGAAGGAGGGAGGAACGCCGGGGGAGTAGTCGGCCGAAGTGGTCCTCGATCCTGCCTATAACAAACTGCACCGTGTCCTCGGTGCAATACGGGTCATAGAGGTAGACATCCTCAAAGTTTATAATGTCTTCGATGGTGAAGGGGAAGTCCTGTATCTTTTCGTTTTGGGTGTGAGGAAAGGAGCATCAACAATCTCTCCGTTTTATAGCCCACAATGCCCCCGGAGTTCAACGGTCGCCCGCGACTGTGCCGCCAGGCGGAAGACATCGCGCCGCTGGATGCGAGATCGAAATGACGCGACTTTGGTGCTTCGCCTTCTCCACGCGTTCATGGCACGTGTCATGTTCAGTCGATAAAACTGCACATTTGTAGTACATTTTTCCTACCATTTTTATATTAAAAAAGGACTTTAATATGATATATTATACATATGAGGGTTTATGTGTAAAAACATTATTTTCCATGTGTTAATATATTTTTATTATCATTTGGTACGAAAATGTATGCAAATAAAATTATTGATCTAATCCTAGTAGAACAAAGTCTACTAAAATCTTATTTGAGTTGTTGTGCAGAATATTTCCAAGTTGTGCAGAATTTTCCAAGGCTAGAATCAAGCAAATCAAGTTGTTGAAGAAATCTTGCCAAATTAAGAAGCAAACTTGGAGACCAAGTCTGGAAGCAACCGACAGAAGATTTCTGAAATATGAAGGTGCCTAGGATTGCCAAATGTCACCAGATGAAAGCACAAGAAAAATCATCAAATGATCCCCACCCTTCAGCGCGGATCCGCGGCCAAACCCACCCTTGGGCCGCGGATCCGCCGCAATTTAGGGGAGAGAGAATGCAAGATTTTGGGAGATTGATAACTGATGAATTTTACCAACTTTTCAACAATAATATTCTGGGTTTGCACTATATAAAGGCACCGAGAGCCTCTTGGAAAAAAGCATCAAGCCGAAGAGATCACGAAGTCCAAGACGGCTCACGCATCCAGGCTGATCATCAACTGTTCGTCTACCTCCTTAGGAAAGATCGAGAAGCAACTAGTTTGCAATCATTTTCTAAGGAATAAAGTGTAGATTGTTCAAGTTGATTAATAAAGGTAGTTGTTTTATTTAATTCTTTTGCATTTTACATTATGTTGTCCCTCTCTATCTTTTCATCTTTTTTTCCCAACATGCGCGAGTAATTCTCCGCTTATTAGGGTTCGTAGGATTAGGGTAGGCTAATGGACGATGAAAATAATTAAACATTTTTTAAGTACTATAAAGTTTAGGAACTTTATCAAAAGAATCATTAACATCCTAATCAGGCGCGCTAGCAATTCTTTGCTAGTTCCGACCGCGATTAGAGATTAGATTAATGATTGTTTTGGTAAAGCCTAGATATGAACGGAGTTCCGTGTCGAGATAAGGGTTAAGAGTGGGATTCCTTTTCCCTCCAGAAACCCTAATCTACACGCATCACCGTCGTTCTAGTTCTAAATCTATTAATGGATAAAAAGGGTAACTTTTAATTAATCTTCTATAACTACTAAATCCTAACGAACCCTACAAGCCCTCTTATTATCTTAACTACATCTTTAAAATAATCTAGATCTATATTTTACATTCTTGTTTAACGTAGATCTAGAAACTATTCTATAAAATTCTTTATCCCTCCTCTCTTTCTCAACACATCTAAAGTAAGAATAGAATATTCAACGTTTCCCAGAGGACGACCCGTACTCATCTCGGTCTAGCTACACGCGACACCGTTATTGATTGCGGTTAACTACAAACACTTTTTCGTATCAATCAAATGGCGCCGTTGCCGGGGATACGTGCGTAATTTTTTTATTTTTACTATTTGTGTTGAATTCTTAGACGAGCCATATCATTATTAAAACAAAACTGCAAATTGCATATTTAACGATTTGTGCGTAGATTTTTGCAAGGAGATCTGGAGTCACAGAATTGAGGAAAACAGGAAACAGAGACATTTTTAGAGATCCAGAGGAGCAAAGGAGATCACAGAAAAATTTTCAGCAAGCGATCCATCCACCTTGCGGCGGAACCGCGGCACAAAGGTGCTTCCTGCGGCGGAAACGCGGCTGTTTGGAGGGATTAGGGCTACAGAACTCTCTGGTAAGATTCTCAACTCCTTCTCTCTCTCCTCAAATCCAATAAAATCTATTTTCTGCAGGATTCTTTGCAAAATTGCGCCGCTCAAAAATCTTTTTGCAAAAGTTTTGTGGTTGGTTTTGTTTTGCATATTTAATACGGATTCTAAGGGGCAAAGACCAAATCAAGATTAGGTGGGGATTTCATCACCCTTCCTAAGCCCCACAAATCACAAACCGAGCATATAGATCTACCCTTCATTAATTTAAAAAATATCTAGACCAGACTCTAAGGACTGTCGCGCTCAATAAGGACAGAGGAAGGTCGTGGGTAATCTATCGTTTATCCGCATTACTTTTGTAGTGCCTAGGCAAGTGTGACAAAGGCTAGTGGTTTTTAATTAGGCCCACGACGTGGTTCCTTCCCACTTACCTGGCACTTATCTGGCTACAAGGGTAGTACGGAGGCGGTAGAGGATTTATCCTGCGGCTTGTCCTTTGAAAGTCTAGGAGCGGTCTAGAGACTGACCTAGGTAACCTTAGTTCTAGGGTTGCTTGTGCATCTTAGGGAGATTTGTCTTGAGTCCCACTTTTTCAAAACAAGCCAATTTTAAAATCACACACACGCTGCCACTTGCACTAAACCCGCTTAGTGCATGCTCGGCTGGACACGGGATCCTAGTGCTCGTCTTGTCCGCGTTCCTGCTATCGACACCGAAGTCGATACTTCTTCATCTTCTTTTCCCCCACCACACACCACATCGACCGTGATGGACGGCACTCCATCTAATTATAACACCACGCTGCCACCGCCCGCAGGTGAGCAGAATCCACCGCGCATCTCTCTCCAAGAGAGATGCTATCCTATTCGTGGTCCTCTTCCTACTTGTCTATCTCTTCCACCAACTAACGGGGATAATTTCGAAATCAAACCCCACTACATCAATTTGCTGCCCAAATTTCACGGGCTTGAGTCGGAAGACGCGTACGTTTTCATCACCAAATTCGAAAACGTATGCGCAATGATGGGTACTTCACAATTGACTTTAGATGCTATGCGCTTACGTCTTCTTCCATTCACACTGTGCGACTTGGCAGAAAAATGGCTTTATAATACTGCCGCACACTCTATCACTAATTGGGATGAATTCGTCGTAGCATTTCTTAAGAAGTTTTACCCAAATCATAAGACTGCACATGTTAGGAGCGAGATCAACCAGTTCACCCAGCTTCCCAATGAACCATTTTGGAAGTGCTTTGAACGTTTCAAAGATCTGCTTTTCCAATGCCCCCATCACGGAATACAAAGATGGGATTTATGTCGGATTATATATGAGGGCATTAATCCAGCGACAAAGCAGATGCTTGAAACAATGTGTCAATGCAATTTCATGTCTAAAGATGACGGTGAAGCATGGAAATATCTAGAAGATCTCGCTGAACACACGTTGCAGTGGGAAAGCGTAAGACCACCTACAACTAAGGGAGGTATTCACCAGCTCGACGTTTCCATCGCAGTAAAAGCCGAAATGGCAGCGATGCAAAAGAAACTCGATTCTATTGAGAACAAACTTTCATCAGTCTCCCTAAATCAAGTCACGCTTCCCAAGACTGTCTGTGGTTGCTGTTCGGATCCTTCACACCTAACGGAAGAATGTCCTATGAATGCATCGTTTCAAGTTAATGCTACTTTTCAGCAGCGACCTAGAAATGATCCTTATTCTTCCACATATAATCAAGGATGGAGAAATCATCCTAACTTTGCTTGGAATCAAAACCAACAAAGTAATTATCAAAGACCTCCTCCACAGCAACCACAACCACAGAATCAGCCCCCCTTTCAGTCACAGAATTTCCAAAATCCGGCCAACATTTCTACACCACAAGTGGCCGGTACTGAAAACTCACTCGCACAAACTTTGGATATGTTCATTAAACAATCCATGCAAAATTTGGCTGAGATAAGGTCTTCTATTGATACCCTAACGAAAAACTCCTCCTCCCATGGTGAGAGTATTAAATCAATAGAAAACCAAATCGCACAGTTAAACGCCGCAATGAGTGCGAGAGAGAAAGGGAAACTCCCATCTCAACCCCTACCGAATCCTGGCCATTCACAAAGTCATAATGTGAATGCCGTCACTACGTTGAGATCGGGGAGAGTGCTGAATAACCAAGTGGGTGAGCAAATTGATGATAGTGACACATTTGATACCCCTTCTTCTTCTTCTTATTCCCCTAATTCGTCTAGTCTCCCACCTTCTTCCGAGCCTATTCTCCGTTTTCCCCAAGGCTCAAACATTTCGCCAAATCTATCTAAGTCGATGCCCACTCCAATTTTGGGATCGAATCCGTCGCCACAGTCTTCTCCACAAACGTTGGACCCAAAACTTATTGATCGAGCTCCATTTCCAAACCGATTAAGGGCCAACCGACCTAACCCGCAAATGGAGAAGATTGTGGAAATGTTTAAGCAAGTTAGCGTGAATATTCCTCTCCTAGATGCTATTCAACAAGTCCCATCTTATGCAAGAATCCTTAAAGACTTGTGCACTAGGAAGAGAAAAACTCAAGTGCCTAAAAAGGTTTTCATGACGAGTAATGTTAGCACAGCTTTTACCCAACAAATACCAAAGAAACGTAAGGACCCCGGCTGTCCTACAATCTCTATTTCTATTGGGGGTAAAAATATAAATCGTGCTTTACTCGATCTAGGCGCTAGCGTCAACTTGCTTCCTTATTCAGTATACGAGCAGTTAGGAATTGGAGAGTTAAAACCCGCCCATTGTACTCTCCAAATGGCTGATCGATCTATCACCAAACCTCGGGGCGAACTAGAGGATGTGTTAATTAAAGTCGGGGAATTCATATTTCCCGTGGACTTTATTGTTTTAGATACACAACCTGTGGCAAACCCACGCAATCAAATCCCGGTGATACTTGGTCGACCCTTCCTAGCAACTTCTAACGCTGTAATTAATTGTCGTAACGGTTCTATGAACTTATCCTTCGGGAAAATGACAATTGAGCTTAATATTTACAAGCTAGGAAGTCAGCCATCAGAACCTTCTGCTCAATTGCTGGATGTTTGTTCCATCCACGAGATAGCTTCCGAAAGCTGCATGGATGAGGAGATTTGCTTTGATGTTCTCGACAACACTAATGAGACATCGTTTGATCTTGCACCACTTTACAGTGAGGATATGTTCAATGAGTCAGACCTTGAGATTGAACCCGTTGACTCATTGCAAAAGTCAGCAGCACTTTCCGAGTCAATATCTTATGCAAGTTTTGAACCTCTTCGGGAGTTCAAATATCATTCGCTTACCCCACCTTCTATAGTCTCTCCGCCAATTCTTGATCTCAAACCGCTACCTTCTCATCTTAAATATGCATATTTAGGAAAGAATGAGACTTTGCCAGTGATTATTTCCGCTTCTCTAGCCTTAGAGCAAGAGAATGCACTTTTGGCAGTGTTGAGATCGAATCGGGAAGCATTTGGTTGGACTATGGCTGACATCAAAGGGATTAGTCCCTTAATTGTTGAACATTACATACATCTGATGGATGAAGCCAAACCAACCCGAGACCCACAAAGACGGTTAAATCCCGTTATGAAGGAGGCGGTAAAGAAAGAAATCGTCAAGTGCCTTGATAGTGGAATAATTTACCCCATATCTGATAGTCAATGGGTAAGTCCAATTCATGTGGTCCCTAAAAAGTCTGGCATCACGGTCATCACTAACGAGGCTAATGAGTTAATCCAAACACGCACCCAAACTGGGTGGCGCGTATGTATCGATTACAGGAAACTCAATGCCGCGACGAGGAAAGATCACTTCCCTCTACCTTTCATTGACCAGATGTTGGAACGATTAGCGGGACACGAATACTACTGTTTCTTGGACGGATACTCTGGTTACAACCAGGTCCCCATCGCCGAAAAGGATCAAGATAAAACCACTTTTACTTGTCCTTTCGGAACTTTTGCTTATAGACGCATGCCCTTTGGGTTATACAACGCTCCCGCTACATTTCAGCGGTGCATGATGGAGATATTTTCAGATATGCCATAAAATTTTCTAGAAATTTTTATGGACGATTTCTCCATTTTTGGGGACTTCTTTGAGGACTGCCTTCGTAATCTTGACGCTGTTCTTACCCGCTGTAAGGATAAGAACTTGACTTTGAATTGGGAAAAATGTCATTTTATGGTCCAAGAAGGTATTGTACTTGGACATATAATTTCACATAAAGGCATTGAGGTTGATAGAGCTAAAATAGATGTCATTCAAAACCTCCCTCGTCCCAATTGCATCAAAGATATACGATCCTTCCTTGGTCATGCAGGATTTTATAGGAGATTTATTAAGGACTTTAGCAAAATTGCTAGACCCTTAACCCTTCTATTGGCCAAGGACACTACTTTTCACTTCGATTCGGATTGTGAGGCTGCTTTTGAATTGCTTAAAGAATCACTCACTACAGCCCCCGTTCTATCATCTCCGGATTGGAACCACCTGTTCGAGCTTATGTGTGACGCATCAGATTTTGCTATTGGTGCTGTCTTAGGACAGCATATTGATAAGATGCCACATGTAATTTACTATGCAAGTAGGACCTTGAATGATGCACAGATAAATTACACAACTACCGAGAAAGAACTCTTGGCAGTTGTATTTGCATTAGAGAAGTTCAGGCCCTACTTGATTGGCTCGCCTATTGTGGTTTACACAGATCACTCCGCCCTACGACATCTTTTAACGAAGAAGGATGCAAAGGCCAGGCTAATACGTTGGATCCTATTGTTACAAGAATTTGATCTTGTTATCAAAGACAAGAGTGGATGTGAAAACGTAGTAGCCGACCATCTTTCACGCATCAATTCTTCGCCAACTGTGACCGTGCCGATAAATGACTTATTTCTCGACGAACAGCTCTTGAATGTATCCTACGAACCTTGGTTCGTGGATATCGTGAACTATCTTGCGACGGGACTTATACCTAGCGATTGGTCGAAACAAGACAAACTTCTGTTTTTATCCCAAGTAAAATATTTTTACTGGGATGAACCGAATCTATTCAAGTATTGTTCCGATCAAATCATTCGCAGGTGTGTCCCTAACGATGAATTCAAGAGCGTGTTATCATTTTGTCATGATCAGGCATGCGGCGGTCATTTTGGACCTCGAAAAACGGCGGAGAAAGTTTTGCAATGTGGCTTTTATTGGCCAACATTATTTAAAGATGCATTTGGACATTGCAAAACTTGTCCGCGATGTCAGCATTTGGGTCGGATTTCACGAAGGAACGAGATGCCGCTCCAACCTATATTGGTTGTGGAAATATTTGATGTTTGGGGTATTGATTTTATGAGCCTTTTTCCCAACTCCTTTGGGAATCTATATATCTTGTTAGCGGTTGATTATGTCTCGAAGTGGGTGGAAGCTATACCGTGTCGCACTAATGACAACAAGGTTGTCATTAAGTTCCTTAAAGAAAATATCTTTTCGCGATTCGGACACCCTCGCGCTATCATTAGCGACAACGGGACACATTTCTGCAATAGGTCTTTCGAGGCCTTGATGCGAAAATATTCAATCACTCATAAGCTTTCTACGCCCTATCACCCCCAAACAAGCAGGCAGGCTGAGATCTCAAATAGGCAGATCAAACAGATATTGGAGAAGACGGTTTCCAAAAACCGTAAGGATTGGTCAACCAAATTGACGGATGCTCTTTGGGCATTCCGCACCGCTTATAAGACCGATCTTGGTATGTCTCCATACCGCCTTGTGTTTGGGAAGGCATGTCACCTCCCTGTCGAGATTGAACATAAGGCAATATGGGCTATTAAAGAGCTTAATTTTGATCTTGATCATGCAAGCAGCTATCGGAAGCTGCAATTGAATGAGCTAAGCGAATTCCGCGATGAAGCTTACGATAATGCGGTGATAGTAAAGAATAGGACTAAAGTGTTCCACGATAAAAATCTTTCTAGAAAAACCTTCACATTGGGGCAACAAGTCCTTCTTTACGATTCCCGTCTCCATCTTCATCCGGGTAAGCTTAAATCTCGTTGGAAAGGACCTTTTGTGGTGCGGTATGTACACCCGCACGGGGCAGTTGAAGTCGAAAATTTGAAAAACGGTTCGATTTTTAAAGTAAATGGGCATAGATTAAAACCGTATTTTTCTGATGACCCCGCGGAGGAGCTCCTGTTTTTACAGGAGCCGCTTTATCAAAACTAAATTTCCTCCGCCTCACCTCCATGTTTTGGTAACTTTTTCACATTTTAAGAATGGAGGTGAGTAAAAAAATGATTTGATTGAATATCTGTGCGTGTCAAAGAATAAGTTTGGGGGAATTTTTCATTTAACTATTATTTTACCCCTTGTATCTCTCCCTTAGTATACAGGTCCATATTCTCAAAAGGCTACATCAGTGAGGACACTGCTGAAAACAGGTTTTGGGGGGAGGTTTGTATTCACTGAATTATCTTTGACACCGGGCATTAAAAATTTTTTTTATATAACAACAGAATAGAAAGTGAAACATTACATCCAAAAGATAGGAATAGTTTAAGAAAATTAGAAGTTTTCTTATACGAACTAGTAATAAGTAGTTATGAGCTGTTGTCCCAAGGGTTAGTAAAATGAAGGAAGTCACTAATCTGAGGATAAAAATAAGTCTGAAAAATAGTTTCTATTCTGGAAGCCAAACATTTGAATGTTGATACCCTACTATATGCACTTACACACGTCTTGAAACTTGGGATAGTAGAGGATACCTTGAAATGCTCTTGTCTAAAAGCCAAAGTATGAAGGAAATGAAAAAAAAATGAAGAAAATATAAAAATGGTGAAAAGAAAAAAATGAACACTGGTTTTGTATCGCCAAGGCAGCAATAAAAAAAATATAGCAAGGGTGCCTCTTCACCTAGTGCCCTAAGGCCAACTGGTCTGGGAGTCACTGCTAAGCCTTAGGTGGTGCAAGACGAAGAAAATACTATCACCAAATCAGCAAGCACTTGAGTAATCGGTCAGTTAGCACCTCAAGAAGTATTAACGGTCGCATGAAAAGGTGTGAGCAAACCTAAGTATTCATAAAATTAAAAAGTACTGAGGTAGATGGACAAGAGTATGATAGCTTGAATTGAATTCTCCGAATGTAGGGATGTTATTTACACACACGTGGGGTTATATGATCAATGTTTGGATGAAAGGTAGGAATAAAGAATAAAGACGATGTTTTATTGAGGGATGATCTGATTTCTAACATTTTTTCATGACTATTAAGATAGGGCTCATGACAACTGAAAAGCTAGTATAGTTGGAAACTCTTCTTTTCAAGGCCTTTCTTTTATGGTTCTTATCTTTATATGTAAATTTCACCATCTCTCTTTTGTTATAGGATTTTGTGGGTATAATCCGCTGAAAACCCTCAGGAGACAACACTCCTCCTACTAGGGACACCTAGAGGTTTAACGGCTTGTTGCACGTGCTCAGTGCAATCGTGTCTGCCTACGAAAGTGTGCTTAGTTTTCTCCTTTCTTTTTCTCCTCTTAAATAAACTAGTTTGCTCGGGACGATCAAAGATAAGTTTGGGGGTATTTGTTCAGTCGATAAAACTGCACATCTGTAGTACATTTTTCCTACCATTTTTATATTAAAAAAAGGACTTTAATATGATATATTATACATATGAGGGTTTATGTGTAAAAACATTATTTTCCATGTGTTAATATATTTTTATTATCATTTGGCAGGAAAATGTATGCAAATAAAATTATTGATATAATTCTAGTAGAACAAAGTCTACTAAAATCTTATTTGAGTTGTTATGCAGAATATTTCCAAGTTGTGCAGAATTTTCCAAGGCTAGAATCAAGCAAATCAAGTTGTTGAAGAAATCTTGCCAAATTAAGAAGCAAACTTGGAGACCAAGTCTGGAAGCAACCGAGAGAAGATTTCTGAAATATGAAGGTGCCTAGGATTGCCAAATGTCACCAGATGAAAGCACAAGAAAAATCATCAAATGATCCCCACCCTTGAGCGCGGATCCGCGGCCAAACCCACCCTTGAGCGCGGTTCGGCGGCCAAACCCACCCTTGGGCCGCGGATCCGCCGCAATTTAGGGGGGAGAGAATGCAAGATTTTGGGAGATTGATAACTGATGAATTTTACCAACTTTTCAACAATAATATTCTGGGTTTGCACTATATAAAGGCACCGAAAGCCTCTTGGAAAAAAGCATCAAGCCGAAGAGATCATGAAGTCCAAGACGGCTCACGCATCCAGGCTGATCATCAACTGTTCGTCTACCTCCTTAGGAAAGATCGAGAAGCAACTAGTTTGTAATCATTTTCTACGGAATAAAGTGTAGATTATTCAAGTTGATTAATAAAGGTAGTTGTTTTATTTAATTCTTTTGCATTTTACATTATGTTTTCCCTCTCTATCTTTTCATCTTTTTTTCCCAACATGCGCGAGTAATTCTCCGCTTGTTTGGGTTCGTAGGATTAAGGTAGGCTAATGGACGATGAAAATAATTAAACCTTTTTTAAGTCCTATAAAGTTTAGGAACTTTATCAAAAGAATCATTAACATCCTAATCGGGCGCGCTAGCAATTCTTTGCTAGTTCCGACCGCGATTAGAGATTAGATTAATGATTGTTTTGGTAAAGGCTAGATATGAACGGAGTTCCGTGTCGAGATAAGGGTTAAGAGTGGGATTCCGTTTCCCTCCAGAAACCCTAATCTACACGCATCACCGTCGTTCTAGTTCTAAATCTATTAATGGATAAAAAAGGTAACTTTTAATTAATCGTCCATAACTACTAAATCCTAACGAACCCTACAAAACCTCTTATTATCTTAACTACATCTTTAAAATAATCTAGATCTATATTTTACATTCTTGTTTAACGTAGATCTAGAAACCATTCTATAAAATTCTTTATCCCTCCTCTCTTTCTCAACACATCTAAAGTAAGAATAGAATATTCAACGTTTCCCAGAGGACGACCCGTACTCATCTCGGTCTAGCTACACGCGACACCATTATTGATTGCGGTTAACTACAAACACTTTTTCGTATCAATCATGTCACTCGCGATAGTCCATCCTCCCAAAGCCCTCACCAAGAGACGGCCGAGCGGCTACCCTTCTCGGCTATCCCTGGCCGGTAGCTTCCCTAGCTCAACGAACCAGGGATCAAAGCCCTCGCCAAGAGGCAGCCGAGCGGTTACCCTGCTCGGCTATCCCTGGCTGGTAGCTTACCTACCTCAACGAACCAGGGATCAAAGCCCTCGCCAAGAGGCAGCCGAGAAGCTACCCTGCTCGGCTATCCCTGGCCGGTAGCTTCCCTACCCCACAACGCCAGGGATCAAGCCCTCACCAAGAGGCAGCCGAGCGGATACCCTGCTCGGCTATCCCTGGCCGGTAGCTCCCCTACCTCACAACGCCAGGGATCAAAGCCCTCACCAAGAGGCAGCCGAGCGGCTACCCTGCTCGGCTATCCCCGGCCGGTAGCTCCCCTACATCACAATGCCAGGGATCAAAGCCCTCACCAAGAGGAAGCCGAGCAGCTACCCTGCTCGGCTATCCCTATCTGGTAGCTCCGCTACCTCACAACGCCAGGGATCAAAGCCCTCACCAAGAGGCAGCCGAGCGGCTACCCTGCTCGGCTATCCCTGGCTGGTAGCATCATACCACAACGCCAATGATCAAAGTTCTCACAGAGGCAACCGGACCCGTCCTTGTTCAGTTATCCCTGGCTGGTTGGTCCCTACCAAGCCACGGATCAAAGCCCTCACCAAGAGACAGCCGAGCGGCTACCCTGCTTGGCTATCCCCGGCCGGTAGCTCCCTTACCTCACAACGCCAGGGATCAAAGCCCTCACCAAGAGGCAGCCGAGCGGCTACCCTGCTCGGCTATCCCTGGCCGGTAGCTTCCTACCCCGCAACGCCAGGGATCAAAGCCCTCGCCAAGAGGCACCGGGAAGCAACCCTACTCGGCCATCCTTAAGGACAAAAAGCCCTCGCCAAGAGGCACTGGGCAGTAACCCTGCTCGGCCATCCTTAGTAGGCCAATCACGGCCCCTCCCGTGCTAAGGATGAAAAGCCCTCGCAAGAGGCAACCGAACCCGCCCTTGTTCGGTTATCCCTGGCTGGTAGCTCCCTACCCTAACAAACCAGGGATCAAAGTCCTCACAGAGGCAACCAGACTCGCCCTTGTTCGGTTATCCCTTGCTGGTAGCTCCCTACCAAACCACGGATCAAAGCCTTCGCCAAGAGGCACCGGGCAGCACCCCTGCCCGGCCCGTCCTTAAGGATCAAAGCCCTCGCAAGAGGCAACCAAGCCCGCCCTTGCTCGGTTATCCCTGGCTGGTAACTCCCAACCCCAACAAAACAGGGATCAAAGCCCTCACCAAGAGGCAGCTGAGCAGCTACCCTGCTCGGCTATCCTCGGCCGGTAGCTCCCCTACCTCACAACGCCAGGGATCAAAGCCCTCACCAAGAGGCAGCCGAGCGGCTACCCTGCTCGGCTATCCCTGTCAGGTAGCTCCCCTACCTCACAACGCCAGGAATCAAAGCCCTCACCAAGAGGCAGCCGAGTGGCTACCCTGCTCGGCTATCCCTGGCTGGTAGCTCCCTACCCTAACGCCAGGGATCAAAGTCCTCACAGAAGCAACCAGAGCCGTCCTTGTTCGATTATCCCTGGTTGGTAGCTCCCTACCAAGCCACGGATCAAAGCCCTCGCCAAGAGGCACCGGACAACAACCTTGCCCGGCCCATCCTTAAGAATCAAAGCCCTCGCAAAAGGCAACCAGGCCCGCCCTTGCTCGGTTATCCCTGGCTGGTAGCTCCCTACCCCTAACAAACCAGTGATCAACGCCCTCACCAAAAGGCACCGAGCAGCTACCCTGCTCGGCATCGTCCTTAGTAGGCCAACCACGGCCCCTCTCACGCTAAGGATCCAAGCCCTCGCAAGAGGCAACCGGGCCCGCCCTTACTCGGTTATCCCTGCCTGGTAGCTTCCCTACCCTACAATTCCAGGGATCCAATCCCTCACCAAGAGGTAGCCCTGCAGCTACTCAGCTCGGCCTCATCCTTAAAAGGCCCCCTACGGCCCTTCCCGCGCTAAGGATCAAAGCCCTCGCCAGGAGGCACCGAGCAGCTACCCTGCTCGGCACAATCCTTAATAGGCCACTTACGGCCCTTCCAACAACTAAGGAACATGAACTTAAGAAGAGTCATCCGGTCTATCAACGTCTTAGCGATCTCCACGTCGACTTCGGGGCCATGGAGATACCGTCTTCCCGCCGATCCTCGCACACTCGGAAAATGATCAGAATCAAGTCGACGAGTAATCGCCAGACGAGGAGCATGCCGACCATAAAAGCGGTACTGTGCAGATACAGGTGTCTACCAACAAAAGGAAGTACAAGCACAAACACTACTGCAAAAACAAAAAGTCTTTATTCAAAATGCCAAAAGTCTTTACAAGGGTACTGTGGGCTCCCCAACCTTACAAAAATGCTCGAAGGCTTACAAAATACCCGATGCAACAAAAGAAAAGACAAAGAGAAGACGAGGGGCTTCAGGCCCCAGGGCCGGGCACGATACCGATGAGCTCGACATCCACCACGACTGGGGATGCGTCCGTCGCAGGAGCCTCGGTGTCGCCCTCGCCAAGAGTCCCTTCCCCAGTAGGGCTCCCGGGAGCATCCCCCTGCTCATCATCCCTGCGAGGATATTCTGCTCGGAGCTCTTCATCAGCAAACTCCGGCACCCAGGCATTGACGGCGTCGAGAGCCTTATGCCAGATGAGGGTGGTGGCCGAGGCTAGGACGATGCAGAACTGCTCCGACTTCTGGAAGTTCTCCACCGCCTACGCCGCCCTGAGGTCGGCTCTCTTCGCCGCCTCCACCGCAGCCCCCAGCTCCTTTCGGAGGCTGCTCACGGACTTCTTCATAGTGCCGACGAGCACCTCGGAGCCCTGCAGCTTAGCCTCGGCAGCTTGAGCAACCTCGCGGAACTTGGCCCCCTCTTGCTTCGAGACCGCTGTTCATATCATAATTTTGCATTATTATATTTCCCATTCTTAGTCATTTTACAAATAAACAGGTGCTTTTGATCCATGTCTGCTACATAGTTGCAGGTTACAGGTTCTCGGAATAAAAACAGTGAAATGATGAAAAGACGATACAAAAGTGAGACTACGACCGACAAATGGAAGAATCTTGATCATGCCTACAGTTTGAGGGACAATGAAGAATCAATGAATAAGTTCACAAAGTACAAAGGCAGTGCATGGTTCAAGACTTCGACACGAAGCAAACGGTAAAGTCCACGACATTACTCACTATGGAAATCTGAAAGAAAACTAGAAGACAACCTGAGAAACCAAGTAAAGAAACAACAAGCCAAAGGCCACCAGAAAATTCCCTGAAATTCTCAGCTCAAGATCACTCTACTTGGCCGCGGAACCGCGGCCAAACATGGGTTTTGGCCGCGGTTCCGCGGCCGTGGTGCGCCCGTGTCGGTGCAAAAATTCTGTGACGTGAGGCGGCGCGTTGACTAGTCTTCTTTAGGGGTAAAATTGTAAATGCAGATGTGAATCAATTGTAACCCTAGGGTTTCTATGATCTATAAATAGAAGCCCTAAACCTCTCTTTGAAGTATGCCTCTTTTTATTTCATCTATTCAGAATTTCAATTCGGTGTAAATGTTTGGAGAGAGCCATCAAATAAAGTAAGACTTTTATTTCATTGCCCTAGTTCTTAATTTTATTTCTGCCTTAGTATAATTTTTATTATCTGCCATAGTTAATTAGTTTAGAACATGTTAATCAATTCCCTAATGAGTGAGTAGTTCCTCACTTGTTAGGGTTAGGAATAGGGAAGGTTTGAGCGATGAAAATCTCTCACCACTTTCTTGCTCATCACATAATATTAATTCATAGGAATCCATGCATACATACACACACCGTTCCCTATGGCACCTTACCCATGAGGTAGCGGTGATACCGTAGTATAAAAGACCGGTTGTATATGTTTTCCATGGAAGTTAGGATAAGAATTAAGAAAGGAAGGACAAGAACCTAGAGGAAGAAACCTACTTTCTTCCCGATGTGACTAATCCACTTTATTAATTGTTACCATAACACCTAATGAGATCTAAATTAGGGCATTGAAAGCGGTGGGAAATCTTTAATTTCTAAACTTAACCTAAACCTAACCATAGCAAGATTCTAATCCTAGTCTAAATCAACTTAGCTTTCAGAGATAATTAAACCAACACCGTTTGGAATTAACTCGTTAGAACAATTAGGAAATACACAACATCCCTGTGGACCGACCCGTACTCACCGGCTAGCTACCAAGCGACGCCGTTCTTGATTGCGGTAAAAAATATTTTGATCACAACTTCTATACATCAATCAAATGGCGCCGTTGCCGGAGATGGCGTAGTATTTTCTTTTTGCAATTTCGGGTTAATATAAAATCATAAAACTTATAAAAATTTTATCATCTTTTTATTGTTTGAAGGGTGTTTCGTGTGAATTTTACAGGATCGACGAACGAGTTCGGATATGAAAAAATCCAGAGATCAAAACAGAAAACCCTAGATCTGAACAACAGAGAAAAGTCAAACCAGAGGAGCAGAAAATTTCTTGGGGCTTGAACCGCACATCCCACCACGGAACCGCCGCTATAAGGTGCTTCTGACCGCGGAAACGCGGCCTGGTAGTGACGTCAGCGTGTGGAATCTCCTCTGTAAGCTTCCTTTCTCCTTCTCTTAACCCCCTGATATGTAAAAATTTCGTGCAGGATTCTTTGCACTAAAAATCTCTCCCCTTCTCCAATAATTGATCTTGTGCAGGATTCTTTGCGCCGCGCTAAAAAAAATTGTTTGCAAGTGATTGTGTTTACTGCTTTGCATATTTTAATTGACTTTAAGGGGCTTGAACACCAATCCAGATTGGGTGGGGATTTCATCACCCTTCCCAGGACCCCAAAAATCACATAAGGCATATTGCTTTGACCATCAAATAATTAAAAAAGATTAGACTCAGCCCTAAGGACTTCGCGCTCAATAGGACAAAGGAATAGTTGTAGGCATCGACCGTTGATCCTAACCTGACTTTGTGGTGCCTAGGCTAGACAGGTAGTGAAAGGTAACTTTAAAAGGCCCGTCTCACGGTGATTCGTGAGCGGATCCCTCTTTTCTCTACTTGTGCTTACCTGGCCACAATTGGCGGTGAAGAGGCGGTTTGAGGTCCTACTTCTTACCCTTTGGAACAGTTAGGAGCTGTCTAGCTGACCTAGGCGACCCTAGATCTAGGCCTAATTGTGCATTTGTGGTTGATTGAACGTGTGTCTAAGCCTTTTATCGAAAATCTTTTTTGCAAAAAACTCCACATAAAAAAAACACAAAAAGAGAAAAGAAAAAAAAATTACAAAAACTTGCAACTTGTCGCTAAGAAATCCGTGCACCCCACTTACACCCACTTTCTTCTCATTGATATTTTCTTGCCCCCACATTTTGTTTTTCACTTTTTGACTACACCACCTCTTTAGTGTATGTCCGGTTGGACTAGGGACACTAGTGCCTGATTAGTCCGTGTCTCGTTGGTGCCGACCGACGACGCTTTCGACTCCGAAGTCGAAATTCCTTCCACTTCCTTACCTTCACCTTCACATTCTTCGTCTTCTAAGGAGATGTCGGAATTTAATCCTAACAACACCTTACCCACAGGACTGATTCCACCTCCGCTACGTGCGAATAACCCACAACACCCGCCTGTTGAAGCGCCCCAACGAATCGCGCTCCAGGATCTTTTCTACCCTATCCGCACCGTCTTACCTACTTTTCTTTCACTCCCACCGGCAAATGGGGACAACTTTGAGATCAAACCCCACTTCATCAACATGTTGCCAAAATTTCACGGACTGGAATCCGAAAATGCCTATATCTTCATAAAAAAATTCCAAAACGTTTGCGCAATGATGAAGACAACACAACTTTCAGATGATGCTATAAGGCTAAGGGTCATTCCTTTCACCTTATATGACCTAGCCGAGAAATGGTTGTATAGCACCGCATCACACTCGATTAAAAATTGGGAAGAGTTTGTTAAAGCTTTTCTTAAAAAGTTTTATCCACATCACAAGACCGCGAGAATTCGCAATGAAATCATTCAATTTTCCCAGCTTCCTTCCGAACCCTTTTGGAAGTGTTTTGAAAGATTTAAAGACCTACTTGTTCAATGCCCTCACCAAGGTATCGAAAATTAGCAACTTTGCCAAACTTTATACGAAGGATTGAACCAAGCAACGAAGCAGTTTTTGGAAACCATTTGTCAAGGTCACTTTCTAACAAAATCTAGTGATGAAGCTTGGCAGTTTCTCGACGATCTTGCTGAACAAACACTTCAGTGGGAAAGCACCAAGACCACCTCATCTTCTTCGGTTGGTCAGTCTAGGGCAGGCATACATCAATTAGATCAGTCGATTGCAATGAAGGACGAGATGGCCGCACTTACGAAAAAGCTAGAAGCAATTGGGACCAAAATCTCTTCGCCTTCTCTTGCCCCTGCTTTACCCCCACGAACTGTTTGTGCTTGTTGTTGGGATCCATCCCACCTTACTGAAGAGTGTCCTTACAATCCACCTGTTCAAGGACAAGATCAAGTCAATGCTGCCTTTCAGCAAAGACAAAGAAATGATCCGTACTCTTCAACTTATAATCCGAGTTGGAGGAGTCACCCAAATTTTGCTTGGAATCAAAATCAACAATTCCAAGGCAATAACAACTTTCAAAGGCCTCCTCCTCCACAACAACAAGCACCACAACAAACTCAATACCAGCAACCTTTCCAACCACAACCTTACCCAAACCAAATGAACAATTTTTTGCCCAATAACTCTTACCCTCCAAAAAATTTTGTTCAACCAAATGATGATAAGGTTACCTCACTAGAAAGAAATCTAGTTGCGTTTCTAAAACAATCTACACAATCCGCAGCAAGGTTGGAGACTTCCATTCAGTCTTTGGTGCACAACAGTGCTTCACATGATCAAAGTATCAAATCAATCGAGGCCCAAATTGTATAACTAAATGCTGCGTTGAGTGAGCGAGAAAAGGGAAAGCTTCCATCTCAACCATTGCCAAATCCCAGTCACGCACATGTTGCATATGAACAGCAAAATCATAATGTAAATGTTGTGACCACGTTGAGATCTGGAAAAGTGTTGCACAATAACGTGGGTATTAATATTGAAATCCCTGCCGGTGGTTCTTCTTCATCTTCTTATTCATCTTCTTCTTCTTCATCTTCATCTTCTTCGTTAGAGCCTATTCTTCATCCTTCACAAGGCTCTACTTCTTCTAGCTCGAACGGACCCACATCTCACTTCACGAACACACCAACACTAGGATCCGTTCCAACTCCGCAATCTAATCCATAAAAATTGGACTCAACAGATATTCAAAATGTTCCATTTCCAAACAGGTTGAGATCCAATAAACCAACTCCACAAATGGAGAAGATTGTGGAGTTGTTCAAACAGGTTAGCATAAACATAACTCTCTTGGATGCAATCCAACAAGTCCCTTCTTACGCGAAAATCTTAAAGGGCTTATGCACCTCGAAGAGAAAATCTCAGATACTCAAGAAAGTGCTAGTAGCTAGTGCCGTGAGCAATGCTATTAACCAACCTCAACCCTTACCCCAAAAATGTAAGGACCCTGGCTGTCCTACAATTTCAATAACAATTGGGGATAAGAACATCAATAGCGCACTTTTAGATCTTGGTTCTAGTGTTAACCTGCTTCCCTACTCCGTGTATGAGTAATTAGGTGTTGGAGAGTTGAAACCCACTCATTGTACTCTCCAAATGGCTGATCGATCAATCACCCATCCTAAGGGTGAGTTAGAGGATGTGTTGATCAAAGTAGGGGACTTTATATTCCCCGTTGATTTTATTGTTATGGACACACAACCTGTTGCTAACCCATGGAACCAAATTCCGGTGATCCTCGGTCGACCATTTTTGGCCACTTCCAATGCCGTAATAAATTTTCGCAATGGCTCTATGACTTTATCCTTCGGGAAGATGTATAGTGAGTTCAATATTTACAAGATAGGAAGTTTTCCCTCCGTGCCTAAAACTAGTACACGAGAAGTTTTCTTGATTCACGAAATCACGCAGGAGGACTGCGAGCTTGAAAAATTTCTGTTTGATGACAACAGTTTTGACGCCACTAGTGCGTCCCTCCTTGAATCTGACACAGTTTGCACAACTGATATCGATTACGAGTGTTTCACTTTTTTGGACGATTTGGACGACTCACCGCCCGAGTATGAGTCCTTTGAATTTTCGGATGAGTTAGTTGAACCATCCGACTCGGTTGCTTGCAGTGATTTCGAACCATTGTTGGAATCTTTCGAGTTCGAGATAGTTTCACCAATTTTACCTTCAATTCCAAAACTCGAACTCAAGCCTTTGCCATCTCACCTTAAATACGCTTACCTAGGTGAGAATGAGACCTTTCCCGTTATCGTATTGGCCTCTCTAGCCCTCGAGCAAGAGAAAGCCCTTTTAATGGTCTTACAAGATAACCGGCAAGCTTTTGGCTAGACTATGGCGAACATCGAGGAGATTAGTTCCCTCATAATTGAACATCATATACATCTGATGGATGATGCCAAACCAGTAAAGGATCCACAGAAACATCTCGGGGATTGTGTGGTTATTCAACCTCCTCCTATAGAAGTTGAACCACCCCCTTTTCTTCTAATAAACTACGAGAATGCCAATATTCCACTGATTTCGATCATTCGTATTCTCGTTGTTATTCACCTCCTATCTCTTCACTTCCACGTACATGCAAACACTTTCCATACCACCACTTATCTCTTCCCCACTTCTTCTTCCCTCTGTACAACATGTTCTTCCACCGACCGATACTCTTGATAGATAAATTTTTCAACTGGTTGGTGTTGACATTTAGTCTTTGCAAAGCTTGGCATTGACTTGTAACATTGTTTAGTTCAAGTTTGGGGGGACCTTTTTGTATATATATTTTTTGTTTCAACAATAAAAAAATATAAAAAATAAATAAATAAATAAACAGGGGAGTGCCAACATTTTTTACCCTCTTGGTGTGGCATGACAGTGAGGACACTGTCAAGTTTAAGTTTGGGGGTATTTGCGCTCGGTAAGGTTTCTTCCTTTGCATTCATATGTATATTCTTGTATTTGCATACTTATTTTAAAACCCATAAAAACTAAAAAAATTGAAAAATTATAAAAATTAAAACATTCAATTTTGGCCCTAATTGCCTTGAGTTTGACAAAAAGGTTAACTAGCTAGGAACAACTAGATCTTAAACTTAGAAAATTAAAAACCCTAAAAATAACCTTTCTTAAAATTTAACGGTAGAAAGTATATGTCTTTGTAGTTTATTTAGAAATAGGCAAATTTCGAGTTGACTTCTTGGGCTAAGTTAAAATAATGGAAGAGTATTGATATTTTTATTAAAGTGTAAGTCTGAAAAATAATCCCTAAGCTTAAGTCTAAATTCTGAAAATATATACGCTACAATTTGCACAAACATGCACCTTGAAACTTGGAATAGTATAGAAGACCTTGAAATGCTCTTGTCTAAGTCCTTAGTATGAAGGAAAATGAAATTATAAGTGTGAATAAAGAGATAAAAAAATGAACACTGGTTTTTGTAATTACTTAAGGCTGCATAAATAGAAAAAAATATTTAGCGAGGGTGCTTCATCACCTAGTGCCTTAGACCACCTGGTTTGGGAGTCACTGCTAAAGCCTTAGGTGTTATAAAACTAGGAATTACGCTTTAATCTGCAAGCATATTTTGTAATCGGTCGTTGGTACCTCAAGAAGTATTAACAGTCGCATGAAGAATGTGTGAGCAATTTTATCTAAAAATTCACCAATTGAAAAGTACTTTGGACGATGGACAAGAGTATAATAGCTTGATTTGAATTTCCAAGTGTATGGGTGATATATACACACATAGGGGTATGTGATTGGGGTTTAGATAAGAGATAGGAAGGAAGAATAGGACTTATATCTTTAATAGAGATGATAAAAATTCCTAAGTTGAGATGGGACCCTAGAAGGAAAACTTAAAAGATGCTAAAAGCTAAGTAAGTCTACAGAACATATATAATCTTAAGTTAAATAATAAGGAAGCGTGAAAAATACGGGTGGATAATTTCTGAGTCGAAGATAATAGAGTTTCTTGTTAGAAAACCTAATTGGAGAATAAAAGTCAATAGGCCGAATTGATAGGATTTTGTGGGTAGTATCCGCTGAAAACCCTCAGGAGACAACACTCCTCCTACTAGGGACACCTAGAGGTTTAACGGCTTGTTGCACGAGCCTAGTGCAATCGCGTTTCCCTGCGAAAGTGAGGCTAGGTCTTTTTTAAGAATAAAACTAGGTTTGCTCGAGGACGAGCAAAAGATAAGTTTGGAGGTATTTGTTCATATCATAATTTTGCATTATTATATTCCCCATTCTTAGTCATTTTACAAATAAACAGGTAGTTTTGATCCATGTCTGCTACATAGTTGCAGGTTACAGGTTCTCGGAATAAAAACAGTGCAATGATGAAAAGAAGATACAAAAGTGAGACTACGACCGACAAATGGAAGAATCTTGATCATGCCTACAGTTTGAGGGACAATGAAGAATCAATGAACAAGTTCACAAAGTATAAAGGCAGTGCAAGGTTCAAGACTTCGAAACGAAGCAAACGGTAAATTCCACGACATTACTTACTGTGGAAATCTGGAAAAAAACTAGAAGACGGCCTGAGAAACCAAGTGAAGAAACAAGAAGCCAAAGGCCTCCAGAAAATTCCCTGAAATTCTTAGCTCAAGATCACTCTACTTGGCCGCGGAACCGCGTCCAAACATGGGTTTTGGCCGCGGTTCCGCGGCCGTGGTGCGCCCGTGTCGGTGCAAAAATTCTGTGACGTGAGGCGGCGCGTTGACTAGTCTTCTTTAGGGGTAAAATTGTAAATGCAGATGTGAATCGATTGTAACCCTAGGGTTTCTATGATCTATAAATAGAAGTCCTAAATCTTTCTTTGAGATATGCCTCTTTTTATTTCATCTATTCTGAATTTCAATTCGGTGTAAATGTTTGGAGAGAGCCATCAAATAAAGTAAGACTTTTATTTCATTGCCCTAGTTCTTAATTTTATTTCTGCCTTAGTATAATTTTTATTATTTGCCATAGTTAATTAGTTTAGAACATGTTAATCAATTCCCTAATGAGTGAGTAGATCCTCACTTGTTAGGGTTAGGAACAGGGAAGGTTTGAGAGATGAAAATCTCTCACCCCTTTCTTGCCCATCACATAATATTAATTCATAAGACTCCATGCATACATACACACACCGTTCCTTACGGCACCTTATCCAGGAGGTAGCGGTGATACCGTAGTATAAAAGACCGGTTGTATATGTTTTCCATGGAGGTTAGGGTAAGAATTAAGAAAGGAAGGACAAGAACCTAGAGAAAGAAACCTAGTTTCTTCCCGATGGGACTACTCCACTTTATTAATTGTTACCCTAACACCTAATGAGATCTAAATTAGGGCATTGAAAGCGGTAGGAAATCATTAATTTCTAAACTTAACCTAAACCTAACCCTAGCAAGATTCTAATCCTAATCTAAATCAACTTAGATTTTAGAGATAATTAAACCAACACCGTTTGGAATTAACTCGTTAGAACAATTAGGAAATACACAATATCCCTGGGGACAGACCCGTACTCACTGGCTAGCTACCAAGCGACGCCGTTCTTGATTGCGGTAAAAAATATTTTGATCACAACACATATCATTCAAATCAACTGCCACCTCCTGCTTCGCTGCCGTCGCCTCCTGCTTCGCGGCCGCCGCCTCCTGCCTCCCGGCAGCCACCTCGTCCTCAAGGGCAGCGACCCTCGCCATCGCTGCCTCTAGCTCCTGCTTCGAGCTCTCTCCTAGCGAGGAGAGCTCTCCCGCAACTCGCATCGCCGGGGATATATCCTCCACCTCCATCCGGGCGATGATAGCGACGTGCTGGAGGACCTGAAGAAATCAAAGGGGGTCAGAAAGAAAAAGGGGCCCCAAATCTCGCAAACAATGAGACGATGTACGAGCGCTAACCTGCAGGGCCTCTTGGGCAATGGACGCAAGTTGAGCCTCCAGCGTCCCCCTATCGACCCGGCCCCGGGCCGACCTCTCTATGTCGTGCAGCAAGCTGTCAGCGACGGAAAGCCCCGAGGGCACCTCGAAGCGGAGCTCCCCCTCGTCCACCAAGATCGGAGAGGCCGGGGTCCGCTGAACTGTTCGGGGGAACCTCTTGAGAGACGACGGCAGATAGATCGTCTCCACCTCCGAAGCTCGGGCGTCCTCTCCCAGAGCCCTCTTTCTGCTCGGCACCTGGCTGGGCCCCGAGACGCAATCCGCACTTGAGCACTGGGGCGGGACGGCTGCTGGGGAAGCCGGGACCAACGTCTGACGGGAAGAGCTGGCCCCTCCAGCCTTCGACCCCTTCTTCGGCTTGCGCATAGCTGCTCGGAGGAGGCCCGCGTCCATGGTTTCTGCACAAAGCAAGATATAGTGGAATCAGTGACACAAGCAAAGTAAAAACAAATACCAGCTCCTAGCTTACCGACAAACTTGGCGGGGCTGAGCCCGGCCCAACTGAGGGCCCGCTCAGAAAGCAGCACATCAGCCCGAGGAATAGGCTCCCACGCCGCCACTCTCGACGCATTGGGTTCATTGGACGAATTTCCCTGCCAGCACTTATCCCTAGACTACTGGACGGGTACGGGCCAGTCCTCACCCTCTGGCGGCCTGACGAAGAAAAACTTCTTTTTCCAATCATGGATGGAAGAAAGCAGGACGACAACCCCTGACCCGGCCACACTCCCCCGATGTCTCCTAAAGGAGAGGTAAACCCACCTCGGGTCGCCCGCACGAGTTCCGGGGTGACTCTTATAAATAAGGGAGGAGGCGAGGATGGACAGACTAAAGAGGATCGTCTGCAACTTCAGCCAGACCAGGAACCCAAGGAGAATTCTCTAGGAGTTCGGCACCAGCTGGCCCGGGGCTAACCCAAAGTAATTTAACGCAGCTATAACCTCGGGAGAAAAAGGCAGGCGCATTCCGGCCCAGAGGGCTTCCAGGTATAAGGCGATCTCTCTACCCCTCACCTGATCTGCCCTCTCTCCTTCCTCGGCCAATCGCAGCGTGTAGCCAGAGGGAATATAGAAACGAGACCGAGCGGTGGCAAGCTCATCATCATATCTTACTGAGGATGACGCACCAGGCGCGTCCGCCGCCACAGCTCCCGGAACCGCCGCAGACGCGCGCCCCCGGGGAGAGGATCTGACCCCAACTTCTTGAGGGGGCTCCAACCCAGGGGAAGAATCCCTCATATCTACCCCTACGACATCTACAAACTCCTCAAAACAAGACATCTAACCTGATGGGAAGAAATCCTTGAGAAGTGAAAACGCTGAGATCCGACCTAAAGGGGAGAGCGCCGAGCTAACAGGACTCAGAAGGAGAAGATGTGAAGGAGGAGAGACCCCAAATCAGGCCTCCCCTCGATTTATATAGCCAGCGTCCTCATCCAACGGCGACGGTCGACTCCCGCCAAAGCGGTTCGCTACACTCAACGGCCACGATCGCTCCACCTGTCGCAAGCACATTGGCAACTGTTCCCCTCCGAAAGACGCGGCGGACGTCTTGCCTGAATTTCGGGGCAGATGCTAATTTGTGCTATCCATCCACCTCTCCGAAGATACCAAGTTGATTTGTGGCACCGTATATCGAAGGTTCAGACGGATGCGGCCGATGTAGCACACTTCGTCAGATTCCCCCTCGTTTGAGGGGTTTTTGATTGTGGGGACGCTCTTCCCTGCAGGCGCAAGCCCCTGCAGTTAATTACGCTACCGCATCACAGTAACAACTTTCTCCTTCTCCATATGGTCACTTCGTGCCGTGGGTGTTTGTTTTGTGTTTGGTTGCCCATGGATTGTATACGGAGACTAAATTATGTTGTCGCCCGTAGGGTGTGGACTAGTCCAAATCCGTATCTTTCTTAGATTTGGGTTTGGGGGGTTGAGTTTAAGGATACGTTAGCCTCATTTGAGACTAAGATCAACTTAAACATTTGTTAAGGATACGTTAGTCTAATTTTAGACTAAGATCAACTTAACGGGATCGTTTAGATCCGACAAGAGAGCAATTGGGCTCTATTGTTTAGTTTAATGACATTGCGGTCGATAATTAGTTTAAGGACCTCACAGTCCGATGTTAGTTTAAAGACATCACGGTCGAGGTTAAGGACATCATAGTCCGTGGGTTTAAGGACCCTACGGTATTAGTTTAAAGACATCACGGTCGAGGTTAAGAATGTCATAGTCCGTGAGTTTAAGGATCTCACAGTCCGATGTTAGTTTAAAGACATCACGGTCGAGGTTAAGGACGTCATAGTCCGTGAGTTTAAAGACCTCACAGTCCGATGTTAGTTTAAAGACATCACGGTCGAGGTTAAGGACATCATAGTCCGTGAGTTTAAGGACCCCACAGTCCGTAGAATGTGTGGTTGTCGGGACCCGTCACCTCTTTGAAGACGTTGAGAAATTACAACGACAAATATCAAAGGAGTGAAGATATGTACCCTTGAACCAAGGTGAGTTGGTTGAAAGAGCAGATGTGCTCAATTCAAGATAAGTTGAGGACTTATGGCCAGAATTGGGCTAAGTCCAATTAAAAAAATGATTAACATTTTATTTTTGTTCTGGCTATTAACCCTTTATTTGGGCTCGGCCCTTTTAATAATGCTAAGCATTGAATTCTGACATCTTTTGTCTTCATCAGAACAGATTGTGTTCTGACAATGCGCCACGTGGCGCGCCAGGCGCTTTGCGCCAGCTAAAGAGCGCATTGCGCTTCTGTCAGGTAGCGCACACGAGGATGACACGTGTCGCGCTTAGCGCTAAGCGCTAGTTCATTAGCGCATTGCGCTTTTAATTTATGAGCGCTTTGCGCTAGTCTGTTGGTGCGCCAGCGAGTGACACGTGGCGCGCTTGGCGCTAAGCGCCAGCCCATGAGCGCAGTGCGCTGTTTTAGAAGCGCAAAGCGCAGATTGTGTCTTTTGTTGACACGTGGCAGGTTTTGGCGCTGAGCGCCGGTCCAATGAGCGCAAGATCGCAATTCATGGGTGCAAGGCACTTTCAAGAAAAAATTTATGTTCTTCTTAAACGAGGCTTTGCCTCAAGATTCAAGAACAAAAGTTCTTGTTTTATAAAAAGGCTCTGCCTTTATAGATCAAAAGATCTGTGAATGAAGTAAAATACTTCTTTTAGTTTTTTTTTTTATGATTAGATCTTTTGATCTTCTCTTTTTATCAAAGACCTAGATCTATGATCTTTTTAGAAGATGGTTCTTCTTTTTACTAGATGATTTCATCTCTGTGGTTTAAGAACTAGTTCTCTACCTTGAAGATGAAGAAAAAATATTCTTTTTTCTAAGAGCTTGCTCTTCTTTTTCTTTGAGTTTTCTCAAAGTTTTCAGAGGGTTTTCTCTCTCTCTCTTCTGTGTGTGTTAGACTTGAAGTCTAGGGGCCTTTATATAGGGCCAAATGATTTGTTGAATCAGTTTTAAGAGATCTTTCTCTGATTGATTTGGGAATATTTTCCACCGTTGGATCTTTGATCCTAAGGCTTCTGTTTTACAGAAGATAATCTTCTTGTTTTAATAAGATTGGAAAGATCTTTCCATAACAGAATTTTAGTTCTGATTAATTGATAATTTATTATTAATAGATCTTTTGATCTAACGGTGGGGGAATTTTAATTCCAGCACTGGCGCACCTTCCGCTAGCGCACCTATGTTCGACACGTGGTGCGCAGCGCAGAGCGTAGCACAACTGCGCTAGCGCACCCGTGTTTGACATGTGGCACGCAGCGCAGAGCGCAGCGCAACTGCGCTAGCGCACCCGCGCTAGCGCACCCGTGTTTGACACGTGGCGCGCAGCGCAGAGCGCCGGATCTGAAGCGTTGCTTCAACTTTTAAATTTTGAATTTTGAAACAGAGCTTTGCTCTGATTGGGGGTGCGCTGACTAGGGCGCGGCACACCTGGCGCTAGCGCGTCTGCTTTTGACACGTGGTGCGCAGCACGCAGCGCACAGAATCTGAAGCGTAGCTTCAATTTAAATTTTGAATTTTGAAACAGAGCTTTGCTCTGATTGGAGGAAACAAATGCCCTCCCCCCACCGTTGCGCTCACATGGCGCACACGTGAGTGCAGCGGTGGCAACATCTGAGCCCTTGGATCAACTCAGAAGTTGAAGAGGCGGTTCAATGCCTATAAATAGGACCTTTGGTCCCTTAGATGATTTCCATCTCCTTCTTGAGAATTTTCATTCAGAGCCTTGCTCTTCTGTTTAATAACTTTCAAGAGTCAGAACTCTTTCCAAACTTAGGTAAAATTAAAAAAAAATTAATAAATTAGGGTTTTTACCCATTAACAGAGCCTTGCTCTTCATAGATCTTTGATCTAAAGAAAACCCTTTTAGGGTTTCATTAATAGAGCCTTACTCTCATGAACCAATCGATCTAAATAGATCTTTTGGGGTTTCTTTGCCCCTGAACAGAGCCTTGCTCTTTGATAATATGTGGATCTTTTGATCTTTGATGAAGAACTCTTAAGAGTTTTTTCATGGATCTTGAAGATCCCAGAATTTTTAATTCTCAAAAATTAATTTTAATTAATCTTTGATAGATTTTCCATCATCATTACAGAGCCAGGCTCTTTAAGGAATTTTATTCCTTCATGACCAAAGTTTGACAAGTGTCACTCTGTTATAGAGCTTTGCTCTCAAAGGGAGCTTTTCTCCTTTTCCCGAGAGATTTCTCATTCAATGAGAATTTCTTTGAGGATCTCCTCATTAATTAACAGTCTCATCCAATGATAAGTCTGTTTTATTAATTGATGCATTGTCATCTGGATTTTGTGGGTCCCCCTTTGGTCCCCTTTCCACTGCATTGCAGCGTGGTACAAATTTTAAAGTACCGAGTGTCAGAATTTTAAAATTAAATTATAGTACTGAAAATTGAATTCTGTCCTTTCTCGCAGGCGCCATGTCTTCCGATCTCTCTTTCCCGTTTTTTCGTTCAGAGGGAGGATTCCCTGAGGCACCTGTGAACCGGGAGGTTCTCGCGCTCATCAGAGACTATGACCCGGAACACAAAAACCTTCACCTGTGGGGTAGGTGGTATGACCAGATTATCAAAGGTCATCAAAGCTTCTCTTGTGCAACGCCGTCGAAGCCGATCTCGTCGATTTCGTATGCAGATGCACCCCCGGTGAACTATGCCGTGGAGATTGTCAATTGGACTTCGGAGGGTCTTCTTCAACCTTCGATTGCCGCCATACCCATGCAGCTGCTGGCAGCTTTGGATACTTTGGGGCGGCGCATATACCAGGGCGATTCGTGCCCTTGGGGAAAACCCTACAACATCGGGTTGACTCCCCGACATTCGGCCGGGTATTTGCAGTGGGCCAGGTACATTTTGTCTGCGAAGAAAACGCAACTGCTGAAGTTCGGCCTATATCCTGCGGTTTATGCTTCGTTGTTCCAATATTCTGCTCCTCCGAAATGGTGGATTAAAGCATTCTTGGAGCAATGGAACATCCCAACCCATACCTTTCTTCTACTGGACAGAGAAGTCTCCATCTCCTTAGAAGAATTTGCTGAGATTTCCGGTCTGTCGGTTAGGGGGGAGCACTATGAGGAGCTGCTTCCTCCAGATGAATACGTTTTTGCCACCAAGCCGGTGGTGATAGGCCTAACACCGGAGAACGCCATTCAGCACCAGTTTCCTAGCCTGATAAAGGTGTTGAACATGTACGAGAACCTCTTTTTGGAATCCGGAGGCCGGGGGATTAGTTTCGCAGACTTCATTGCCCGGTTTCTTTGCCCGGAAATTCTATCGCAACGAGGTGAAAAATTTGCCAAGCTCGACGACCCCTTTGGCTTAGGCTTAGACCGTCGACCGGTATTGGAAGATGATCAGAAGGGTTTTTTTTCTCCCTGATGTCGCGATCATTCCTCTGTCAGAAATCGCCACTTCGGGCATTGACGAGGAGGCTTTCTTCCTTGGGTTTCTTGGGCTGTGATTGTGCTGGTTCGCGCTTCCTATGCACCCTCGCTATATGAGGCCGTCCGTCTTCTACCCGGCGCATCGAATGGTTGCTGGGATACAAGTGGCCATTGGGATTGCGGGGTTAGCCACCTGTACTATGGTCTTAGCGTGGCGGTGGATACAACTGAACCGGGGGTGCATGCCGCCAACTTCCCGATGCACTACTTTACTTCGTGGATGGAAATGCACGTGCTCGGGGTATTTGGTATTCATAGAAGACCTTCGTTTTTTGAGAAATGCAAATTCCCGAGAATTATGCTGCTGGTCGATGCTTATATCGTGAATCCGTCTCAGCGGGAAGCTAGGGGCTTGCTTCTTCGTCCGTGCACGGTCGGAGCTGGTATGTCTTTTACGGACAAAGTCCTGACAATCGGCCAGGAAACTTCCAAGACGGTGCTGGCATTGCGCGACGTCTTTAAGGACGGGGCCTCCGTGTTGAAAGCCCAGAAGATTCTACATCTATACTCCATCAGGCCGGGCTTTCTCGTATTCAGGCAAAATGATGCGGCGCTTTTTATGAGATACAACCCCCATCATTTTGCACAGCAGCTGAGTTATAACCAGGGGGTTCCACTGGAGGCATTCTTGGAAGAACCTGCTGCCACCAAAGAGGGGATACGGGGTGCGCTGCATCACTTTATGCGCTTGAATACGGGCTCCCACTTCTTTATTAGCGAGCCGAGTTGCATTCCGAGGGCCCTTAACGTACACGGGGCCTGGTATCAACACGCGATGGGCACTGTTATCGGGGAAGAGAGGTGGCTGTTGCTCGATCGCAAGAGTGCGCCTCCTGCCAGCGATCGCAACGTCCCTTTAAAGCAACGGATCGCTGTCCCCCCTCCGCTAAGAGGGGTTACTGCAGTTGAGCCTCCACGTGTGCTAAGCCCCATGTGTGGATTGCCCCATGCTCCTGTCGAGCGGTGGACGTGCCCTCGGTGCCCCACGCTCCTGTGGAGACAGTAACTGTAGCTTCCCCCGAATCTGGCGTGGGCTCGAATATCGGGACTCGTCGTCCTAAAGTACCCACGAAGCGCAAGCTGGTGTTGGCTACGACCGGAGCTCGCTCACAGAAGAAGAAAAAGAAGTCGATCCTTTCTATCGACGTTGTACTTGGCCAGGAGCCTCACGCTCCTTACAGCGAGGGCCTGAGCAAGTATAGGACAAACGAAGGCTTATTCATGCCGCCAGACGATGCTGATCTAGCGGCTGTCATTGCAGCTTCTAAACAATTGGCCAGCCACGAAGAGGGGTTGGCTATCCTTGCGCGATCAGGTACTCATTAGTTGTATTTTCCGTCATTGCATCATATCTCTATTATTGTGTTATGACTGACGTTTTTCTTCTTTAACAGGCATTTCTACCGAAGAAGCTCTCGCTGCTTCTCTCAAGACTTTAAAGGTAGAGGAACGACTTCGAGCATCCTTAGGCATCGGTACATTTCGGTTCACCATGCTCCTGCTCCCGTTTCTTATGAGTAATCTGACCCTTTCTTTGTCTTATCGCAGGGACCACAATGCCGATCTCGCAAGCTGATGTGGAAATTCTTCCCGGGCCAGCTACCGAAGTCTCGGCCTCTTCGGCACTGCCGAAAGAGGACTTACTTAAACAATCGGTGACGGAAGCCTTGACGGCTCTAGAGGTAACCCTGGATGCGGACGATGACGTCCTGTTGAAGGAGGATTCTAGGAGGTCTGTTTTGACGGCCCGGGAGGAAAGGAATCGCCGGAGGCGCGCAGCAAGGGAGCGTAGTGCTGCTTTAGCTGCGGGAGCGGGTTCGAGCGCCGCTACCCCTGCTGCTACTCCTTTAGAGGAGTCTCCGGTTGCCTTGTCTACTGCTTACAGACGGGCGGCACGTGCGGCTCGGGAAGCAAACGGTAAATCAACTCCAGGTAATGTGCCTTGAGGTTCCGTTGTCAAAGTTTTAAATTATCAGTTCTCATATACCTTATCTTGCAGGGCCGAGCCTTACCGAAGAAGTGGCGGCGAACACTGAGCCTGAGATTGCGGTGGAGGAGATAGCTGCTATTTCCGAACCCGGGGCGGTGGTAGGCGACGTGGCCGCAATTGCCGGGCTTAAGGTAGTGACTGACGAGACAGTCACGATTGCTATGCTCGAGATAGCTACTATTGCCGAGCTCGAGGTGGCGGTAGACGGCTACCATGGCTGAGCTTAAGGCGGCGGTGGATGAGACGGCTACAATTACTGAGCCCGAGGTGGTGGCGAGCGAAATGGGTACAATTGCTGGGCCCGAGATGGCCGCTCTCTCTCAAGAGTCGGGCACCGCCCCGATCATCGCTCTTCCTGCCTACGGTTCTCTGCCGTCTCCTGGCGTCGCAAGCGTAATGACGGCTCTCGTGGACTTAGGGGATGAGGCGACGGGAGGTGAGACCACCCCGATGGAGGAGGGAGATGCCGTTGTTGTATCAAGTGACGCCCTCGGCATGGTTCCGGCTGGCGACTCATCAGGTAGATTTTAGGTCACCGCCCTTCTTTTTATTTCGCAATCTTTTTCAATCTTTCCTGACAGGTTTTATCTTGTTTCTAATGCAGGTGTGGCTAGTGCTGATATTGCGCTACCCGAGGCAGCGCCGTCAGTTACCGTCCTGACGGTGACCCCCTCTCTACCTTCTCTCGCACCGTCTCAGATGCTGGAAGGTATGGATTTATGACCCATCAGTCTCATCTCTAGGCTGTATAATTTATGTATTGATGTTGCACTATTACGTCCTTGTAGGAGTCCTTTTTGACCACCTGTACCAGGTGCTGCACCCCCACTTCTCCTTCCCGTCGGAGATTGTTTCATCCAGTGGCGCTGGTGAATACAGCCTTCAGTTAATGTTCTTTCTTGTACCAACAGTGAAATCATTTTTGATTCTTCTTTGCCTTGATTGCAGTACTACAGATTGAAGGAGGAGATGAGAGAACAGTTGCGCCACTGGTTCTCCCTGCTTTGCCACCTGCTGCAGCTGGTATAGTAAATCCCATTGTTCATGAACCTCTTATACTTCTTGAACCGTCATCTGATTGTGATTTGTTTTGCAGCGGTCGCTTCGACTTCGGCCTCTTTCGAGTCTCGCATTATGATGCCGGCAGGGCCCTTTTCTCGACGTCCATCTTCAAAAGGTGCTGTGACCAGTCTGCGTATGCTGAGCGAATACGTCGAGGAGCTTGACGCGGAGGCTCCTACATCTGCCGCAGATTTTGCTGCCGAGGTCAATCCAATGCTGGCGACGCTTGTGAACTTCCATAATGAAGGCGTCGTCAAGTCTTGGGTTAATCATTGCAGGAAGATTGAGGCCTGTCTGCATGAGCTTGAGCTTATGCGTCCTGCTCCTGAGACTCGAGCTTTGAACTCCCAGCGGGCCGCATGGCTTGAGCAGAGTGTTCCGTTCCTTCGCCATTTCGAACGAGATGCAACCCTTAAGCGAAAAGAATGTGAGGCGACTTCTGCCGAATCTGCCCAACTGCGCGCTGAGGTTGCAGCTAATGCTTTCCAGCTGAACACCATTTTTGAAAACCTTCAACGATGTATCTCTAACGGGCTGGTGTTGAGGAAGAAGCTTGATCTTAACGAGCAGGTCGCGCAGAGTCAGGAGGCTGCCCAGCAGGACGTTGATCAGAAACTCTCATCCTGTTTGCAGCAGCGGGCCCGCATTGAAGCAGAGCTGGCCGCGGCGGCTGATCGTGAGGAAGAGTTGAGAGGAGTGCGCGAGCAGCTAACTGGTCTATTGAAGGCGCCTCCCTCCCAATAGCTGCTTTTGTATAGATTGAACACTTGTAATCTTTGAACAACATGTATCCATTTTTTTATTCTTTTATACGATTTACCTTGTACTCGATCGAATTCATGAATAAAAAATACACATTTTTTTGTTATACTGTTGCTTTCTTCTCCTTGTTGTGTTGTTGACATGTGATTTTAGCAAGTGCGGTCTGTAGATAGTATATGGCTGTCAATCTTGGGCTCTTTATAGGGTGGTGATGGCTTAGAAAACTGGGTTAGGATCTGTCACCTAAGACTTTTCAATTTTATGAGCCGTGAGGGTCTCATAAAGACTTTTCTCCCTACGAATCGTGAGGATCTCATAGGTGTATTTTTTCCTTAGGAATCATGAGGATTCCTAAGTGTGTTTTCTCTTGCAAGTCGTAAGGATCTCACAAGAGAATTTACCCCCTTACGAGTCTTGAGGACCCGCAAGTGATGGGTGAAGTTGTCCTTATCCGCATTTCACGGAGTCAGGAGTTGCTCTGGATGCTTCCCACGGGTTCACTACCATGTTCAGCGAGGACCAGGCTCCGCTCTGGACGTTTCCCACTGGGTCAGGGTTGACATTATCCGCGTTCCACGTAACCAGGAATTTTGCTCTGGATGCTTTCCATGGGTTCACTGCCGTGTTCGGCGAGGACCAGGATCCGCTCTAGATACTTCACACGGGGTCATTGCCGTGCTCTGCGAGGACCAGGATCCGCTCTGGACGTTTCCCACGGGGTCAGGATTGACATAAGCCGCGTTCCACGTAGCCAGGAATTTTGCTCTGGATGCTTCCCACGGGTTCACTGCCGTGTTCGGCGAGGACTAGGCTCCGCTCTGGATGCTTCACACGGGGTCATTGCCGTGCTCTACGAGGACCAGGATCTGCTCTGGACGTTTCCCACGGGGTCAGGATTGACATAAGCCGCGTTCCACGTAGCCAGGAATTTTGCTCTGGATGCTTCCCATGGGTTCACTGCCGTGTTCGGCAAGGACCAGGCTCCGTTCTAGATGCTTCACACGGGGTCATTGCCATGCTCTGCGAGGACCAGGATCCGCTCTGGACGTTTCCCATGGGGTCAGGATTGATATAAGCCGCGTTCCACGTAGCCAGGAATTTTGCTCTAGATGCTTCCCACGGGTTCACTGCCGTGTTTGGCGAGGACTAGGCTCCGCTCTGGATGCTTCACACGGGGTCATTGCCGTGCTCTGCAAGGACCAGGATCCGCTCTGGACATTTCCCACCGGGTCAGGATTGACATAAGCCGCTTTCCACGTAGCCAGGAATTTTGCTCTGGATGCTTCCCACGGGTTCACTGCCGTGTTCGGCGAGGACCAGGCTCCACTCTGGATGCTTCATATGGGGTCATTGCCATGCTCTGCGAGGACCAGGATCCGCTCTGGACGTTTCCCACGGGGTCAGGATTGACATAAGCCGCGTTCCACGTAGCCAGGAATTTTGCTCTGGATGCTTCCCATGGGTTCACTGCCGTGTTCGGCGAGGACCAGGCTCCGCTCTGGATGCTTCACACGGGGTCATTGCCGTGCTCTGCAAGGACCAGGATCCGCTCTGGACGTTTCCCACGGGGTCAGGATTGACATAAGTCGCGTTCCACGTAGCCAGGAATTTTGCTCTAGATGCTTCCCACGGGTTCACTGCCGTGTTTGGTGAGGACTAGGCTCCGCTCTGGATGCTTCGCACGGGGTCATTGCCGTGCTCTGCGAGGACCAGGATCCGCTCTGGACGTTTCCCACGGGGTCAGGATTGACATAAGCCGCGTTCCACGTAGCCAGGAATTTTGCTCTGGATGATTCCCACGGGTTCACTACCGTGTTCGGCGAGGACCAGGCTCCGCTGTGGATGCTTCACACGGGGTCATTGCCGTGCTCTGCGAGAACCAGAATCCGCTCTGGACATTTCCCATGGGGTCAGGATTGACATAAACCGCGTTCCACGTAGCCAGGAATTTTTTTGATTATATCCGCATTTCACGGAGTTGGGGTTCGACTTTCGGTCGTTTGTGCACTGCCGAGTCATGGAACTGGGAGTTGACGCTGTTCCACTTTGCTTGATGTTGTGTTTGTCGTAATGAAACGGATGTTGAGATGATCTCCAGGTCATCTGTGAACCGTTGAGATTTGGCTTCTTCTTCTGATGAAACCTGGGGACGAAAGGCATGATTCCTTCTTTATTTGTGCCCCTGGATTGTATACAGGGATTGTTGTGATATCACCTGTAGGGCATAAATTTCATTTTTTTTATTTCTTTCCGCGATACTCTATCATTTCAGCTTTTATATCGCGAAGGCCGCGATCTCCCAATCATTTCGGCTATTTTTCGCGGTGCCCAATCATTTCGGCTATTTATTTATTTATTTTTTTTACTCGCTGCTTTTTATTGCGAGTCGCCCAATAATTTCGGCTATTTTGCATGCATACATTTTTTTTTACTTGCTGATTTTGTTGCAAGTTGCCCCATCATTTCGGCTATTTCGTATGCATGTGTGGCTCGCTAGCTTCTTGCTGCAAGCTTGGATTTAGACACCGATTTCGGCATCAGCACCGCTACAACTGGGATATTGCCAGGAGTGAATCATCATTTGCCTTCGTCGATGTCGAACAAAGGTGGCTTAGTAAACAGGGTTAGGATTCCGTCGACTAAGGCTTTTGACTTTATGAGCCGTAAGGGTCTCATAAAGGTATTTCTCCCTACAAGTCATGAGGATCTTGTAGGTACATTTTCTCCCTAGGAATCGTGAGGATTCCTAAGTGCATGATCTCTTATAAGTCGTAAGGATCTTACAAGAGTGATTTCTCCTTATAAGTCGAGAGGACTTACAAGGGTTGTTCACCGTGTAGACATATCCCTAGTCACGGATGGGACTTTGTTAGGGAAATGTTTATTCACGCCCTTGGATTGTATACAAGGGTCAGTATTGAGCCGCTTGTAGGGCAGTATTGAAGGTTGTGGGGGCTGCTTAAGAACAGGTTCAGATCCCTGTAGCTTAAGACTTTTGAATCTTATAAGCCGTGAGGGTCCCATAAGAGGGTTCTCCTTATGAGTCGTGAGGATCTCGCAAGTGTAATTTCTCCTTAAGAGTCGTGGGGATCCCTAAGTGTGTTTCTCCCTAGTGAGTCGTAAGGATCTCACGCAGGTGGTTTCTCTTTACAAAGTCGAGAGGACCTTAAAAGTGTCTTTTAACGAGATTGCGCCCTTTCGGGTTTTCAAAAAACTCGCCGGTAGCCTGCTGTTTTTACTCACAGAGCCCTTTCGGATTTTCATCCGTGCCCATTCTGCTTATGGACATACCGGGTTTTTTTTCTTTTTTTTCTTTTTTTTTAACGAAGTTATGCCCTTTCGGGTTTTCAAAAAACTCGCCGGTATCCCTGCTGTTTTTACTCACGGAGCCCTTTCGGGTTTTCATCCGTGCCCATTTTGCTTATAGATCTTTCTCTTTTTTTCTGTAACCCTTCGAAAATCGTTTAGGCATTTTTTCGGTAATCGGCAAAATTTTCGGCTTTTTCCGTAAAAAGTCAAAATAGGTATTTTTCTTTGTAGACCTAATTATACAAAATTTAGATAAGATATTACTATAATTTTGTCACTAAAATGTCATTTATAATTTTCTAGTTAAATAAAATTTTTTTTCGTAATTAATTATTTTTTTTATTATTTTAAGCCTTTTTAAATACATTTAATTAGGGATAAATACAAATTTAATTAGGTAAATTTCTTAATTAGGAGTCTTTATAAGCTAAAATATGGTGTTAATAAAATTATAACATGTCTTGCAAACTTTTAGATTTTTAGTGGGAAAATTATGAAAAAAATGGCTTAAAAAGGGGTTTTTTTGTAAAAAGTTGATTTGATATGCATTAAATGAGAACATGGGGGTGTTTTAGGCCTAGAAACTTCTCCAAATTTTCCACAAATCCCTTCCTCACCTACTGGCCAACCCATTCTGCAGCTGAAACCCTCATTTCCCACTTCTTCTTGCTTCATTTCCTTGCAAAAAAATCAATAAAAATCCACAATTTCTTCTCCATTCAAAGCCTAACCCTAATCCCTTCTCTCTTCAACCCAAATTAGTTTAAAAAGTTGATGAAAGGAGGCTTCTTGGAGACTTGGGCATGTTAGGATTCAACTTGTGAGGTGAAAATTCTAATCTCTTTGTCAAATTGTAGTTTAAAGGTGCTAAAATAGAATTTTGAAGTATCAATTTAATAGAAATTGTTTGTTCATGAAATTCAAGAAAGGGATTTGATTTTGGATTAGGGTTTGAAGCATGGTTGATGTATTAAAGTTAGGGTTCAAGATTGAGAGGTGAAAAATCCTAAACTAGTTGCTTACTTGAGGTTTAATTGTGCTAGAATTTCTATTCTAAATATTAGTTTAGTAGTAAATGTTTGATTTGGAAAAATCAAGTGAAGGTTTTGATTTTAGAAATTAGGGCTTGTAGCATGATGCTTGGATTATGTTAGGGATGGTTGTTTAGGTGATTGGAGTGGTAAATTGTGTATTGGTATGCTCGCTAAAACGACAAATTTCAACGTTTATATCGATTTGGTTTGAAAATCGCTTACTAGATTTTTAAGAAAAATAGTATGCGTTCAAATTGTGCTAGGTTAGCAATATTACTAGCTTCGTATAGGATTATTAGAGTGCACGAACGCGGGGTTTCGTCTAGTCGGGTTGTAGTTTTGTCGATTTCCCCGAAATGACGATTTTAGCTAAAAATTAGCGATTTTCGTGTATTTTCCGCGTACCGAGTGCACGTTGTGATTAATCCGAGAGCGTCGATATTTGTATAATGTGACTTGCATCGTTTAGGGTTATGTAATCTTATACTTGGTGTTGTGCAAATTTAGGATCGGTCGGGGAAACTTCGGATACGGCGCGAAAAGGCAAAGCGGTGGCTGGATCAGATTAGCGGGGATTTCTGTGAGTAGATATATTCATCTATGGGGGAATCGTTTGGATGGCGCGAGGCACCCCTCCTCCCTAGTTAGGATTACTCTACTTTATGCAATAATTATATTGTTAGCTAGCTTATCCATTTATGTATATTGCATACCCTTACAGCTAACCTTATACTAGATTGCATGGACATTAATATGACATTCATATATACATATGCGATATCATTTCGTAGTACACGAACACCTTACCATTGGCATCTATTGCACGCGCACTATTCATGTGACACACACGCCTTTGGTATTTGCCATGCCACGTGCACTATAAAACTTGTTTAGCTTAGTAACGCCATTGCATTCATGCATGGTATTTGAGAATGTATCGCACGCATATACCTCGCATTACTATCATATTTACATAGATTTCTAGCCAAACTCGCACATCATATACATTGATACCATAGACATTTATTATATATAACATGTGGACACTATGATTTTCTCGATGATTTCAGTTTTTCTGTGATTTCTGGATTTTTGGGGAAAACCGCAAGAATTTAACAAAACCTTAGATTTATCATTTTCAAAACAAAGTTGCGGTTTTCTCGTGATGTATGTGTCGTCCACCATGAGTTTTCGTGTTTTCTGTTGGATTTCGAGACCCGATTCGAGGAGTGGATGAACCGTCTCGGGTACATGGTGGGCCCGGTATGGTACCCCGGGGCAAGAAGATCGAGTTGTAGACGATGAGCCTGGCAGGGGAAGACTACCTACCGGTGATGTCTGGCGCGGCGGATATCCGGAGGATACCGACCGTTGTCGTGAGATTTGTGATATGGGCCGATCCGGACTGACGGAGCCCGATATTGAGACAGATATGATTCCTATTTGGTGTCGATGCTTGACACGGGTTTTCAGAGGATTTCTTGATGATATTTAGCTATTATGCAGACATTCATTTTCTAAAAGTTAAGAATGTAGTAACATTAACATTTAAATCACTTAAAGAGTTAGAAAAGATATTGCATACATGTGCATGCTCACTAGAGTTATTACATCACATATGGACATACATGTTGTTCCGCATTGCGTGCATTCTTACGATTGCCTTAGTAGATGTTATATTTACTCACGAGCTGGCAACTCACCCCCGTTGTGCCACAGTGTCTTGCAGGTCGGACCCGTCATCTTTGTAGCGGCGGGCTATCATATCATCAGCTCATTTTGCTCAGACTCGCGACTTCGCCCGTAGGTGGGTTGCGAGCATATTTTATTTCTTTTGCTTTATCCTTGTATCTAGTATTCTCCATCTACCATTTCACATTGTATATGCGACTTAGTGATGAGACAGGAAGACTTGTATATTTGTGGTTCTTTTGGATCGAGCTCACTTGAGCCGATGTGTGTTTTTCTGGTATTTTTTTTGCGTTTCCTTTGCTCTTTTCTTGATATTACCATTATATTGCATGTGGTTGTGATCCGCCTTGGGCGAAGAGCTAGCTCCCGCTTGGGGATGCCATTTTTATGATTTCATATGTATTATCTTGTTGTACCCATTTTTGGGGATAGAAAATACAGGGGAGACTCTGCCGAAATTTTCAGAAATTTTTGATGTTTTAAAAAGGGATTCGTTGCAACTCAATTGATTTAAAAACCGTTTTCATTTAAGATTTTCCTTCACTCTCTTTTGATTTTGGGTTAGATTTCTGGGCTTTGGCTGACTTAGGTTACGGCACGCCTTTAGACATCTCGTAATCTAAGTGCCAGTCACGTTCCGTACTTTCGGGTCGTGACAAAGTTGGTATCAGAGCGTAGGTTTTACCTTTCTGAGTGTAGGACGACCTTGGTAGATGGAGTAGGTGACTTGAGCAGAGTGGCGTAGCGTGGGTATGATCCGCGGCATACTTACGATACGGTACTCCGCCTAAGTAACCTTAGGACATAATTGCTTGTATTTCCTTTCTTGATTCCTTGCATTCCTTGATTCAATTGCAATGTCCTTATCGGTCCTGTTTCTTATTCCAGCTTCGATGCCGCCAAAGACTACGAGAGCTCAGCGGGCTGCCGCTAGGGATGAGATTCGGGCGGGCCCGTCTGAGGCGAGGATCGAGCGGGAGGATACTCCTACCCCTCAGGGTCCCACTGATCCGCCTCATCCAGACCGTATTGCCAGATTAGAGGCCGGCATGCAAGAGTTGCGGCAGATGATGGGATCTTTAGTTGAGTCCAGCCGGGCACAGAGATCCGAGGACGTTCCTTCCACCGCACAGACCACGATCGTACCTGCTGCACAGATGGTCACTCCTGCTGCTACCACGGAGACTATTCCTGTTTCACTACAGGAGTTTATGAGATTGAGACCTCCAGCTTTTACCGGTACAGATGCGACAGAGGATCCACAGACATTTCTCGATAGGATGGCACGGATTGGCCGTTCGTTGAGGTGTTCTGAGGATAGGTTGGTGGAGTTTGCGAGTTTTCGTCTGGAGGGTCTTGCCCAGACATGGTACGACTCAGTAGAGAGAGGCCGAGCTGCAGGTCTGCCTTCTATGACCTGGGATGAGTTTACATCTGCATTTCTTGCCCGTTTTCTTCCGGAGAGTGTCCGAGATGCTCGAGCCCGTAGTTTTGAGTCTCTGCGCAAGACTCCTGGGATGACAGTGTCGGAGTATGATATACAGTTTACCCAGTTATCTCGATATGCACCGTACCTAGTCGACACAGAAGAGAAGAGAATAAAGAGGTTTGTACGAGGGCTTGATACACAGCTATTCCTTGCCATCGGCACCCAGCACTTTGATACTTACGCAGCCGTGATGGATGCAGCCTTACTTTTGGAGGAGCGTATTTCTGAGACTCCGGTCGCTTCTGGGCCGAAGAGGATCCGTACTGATACGCCAGCTCAGCGACAGATGGGCAGACATCATGATAGATTATTTCCGGGAGATGGCGGAGGCAGAGGATTGAGACGAGGTCAGTTATTTGGTTCATATCTACAGACCCAGCAGTCGTCTCCAGGATGTTTTCGGTGCGGGAGTCAGTACCACCGTATCAGAGACTGTACCATGGGGCGTCCGGGTGCGGCGACAGTCCCGCATGTGACTTTACCACCTTCACCACCTTCTCAGAGAGCTTTACTTCCTACTCCTGATGATGCTTCACGCCAGCCAGATGCTTCTAGAGGCCGTGGGCGTGGCGGTCCAGTTCAGAGAGGACGAGGCGACAGAGGCAGAGGCAGAGGCCGAGGTAGAGGCAGAGCACAGCCAGCTATTAGTGGTGGACAGGCCCGAGTGTTCGCATTGACTCCTCAGGATGCACAGGCATCCAATGCCGTCGTGACAGGTACTCTGCCAGTATGTTCCTTTGATGCACGGGTATTATTTGATCCGGGCTCCACACATTCCTATGTTTCCACGTATTTTGCACCGAGGTTGGGCCGAGAGTCTTCTCCGTTAGATCAGCCGCTTGTCGTTATTACCCCGGTAGGCGAGTCTTTTGTTGCCCGTTTTGTGTATCGATCGTGTTCCGTTCGTATCGGGGAGAGAGATTCTTCAGTAGATTTGATTCTCCTCGATATGTTAGACTTTGACATTCTTCTTGGTATGGACTGGCTAGCCACCTGTTATGCATCCGTGGACTGCCGTGAAAAAGCAGTCAGATTCAGTTTTCCTGGTGAGCCGGTTCTTGTTATTCAGGGAGATCGTAGTGCTACCCTTCCCAGCTTGATTTCTTCTCTTCGCGCTGGTCAGCTCTTAAGGAAAGGGTGTCAGGGATTCTTAGCCTATATTTGTGATACTAGCTCCACAGAGGTTCCGTTGGACCAGGTCCCTGTTGTTAGAGAGTTTCCTGATGTATTCCCTGACGAGCTGCCTGGTCTGCCACCAGAGCGCGAGATTGAGTTCTGTATTGACTTGATCCCTGGCACGGGGCCTATTTCTATACCTCCTTATCGGATGGCCCCGGCAGAGCTGAGAGAGCTAAAGGATCAGTTACAGGACTTGCTGGACAAAGGGCTCATCCGACCGAGTGTGTCACCTTGGGGTGCTCCCGTCCTGTTTGTTAAGAAGAAGGACGGAAGTATGCGTTTATGCATTGATTATCGTCAGCTGAACCGAGTTACTGTGCGGAACAGGTATCCCCTACCCCGCATTGATGACTTATTTGATCAGCTCCAGGGTGCAGGGTTTTTCTCGAAGGTTGATTTACGGTCAGGTTATCACCAGTTGCGGGTTCGGAAGGAGGATATTCCGAAGACAGCTTTCCGTACTCGATATGGTCATTATGAGTTCTTGGTGATGTCGTTCGGGCTCACCAATGCCCCGGCAGCTTTTATGGATTTGATGAACCGCGTATTCAGGCCGTATCTCGATCAGTTCATCATTGTGTTCATTGACGACATCTTGGTTTATTCTCGGAGCCGGGAGGAGCATGAGCAGCACTTACGTATCACATTGCAGACTTTGAGGGAACATCAGCTGTTCGCCAAATTTTCCAAGTGCGCATTCTGGTTAGACAGTGTCGACTTCTTGGGTCATGTGGTGACGAGAGATGGTATTTGCGTGGACCCGAAGAAGATCGAGGCAGTTCAACGTTGGCCTAGACCGGTATCAGTCACAGAGGTCCGCAGTTTTCTAGGTCTGGCCGGCTATTATCGACGTTTTGTCCAGGATTTCTCCCGCATTGCCGCACCGTTGACCGGGTTGACCCGGAAGGGGGTTCCTTTTGATTGGACCCAGGCATGTGAGGATAGCTTCCAGCAGTTGAAGACTTGTCTGACTACTGCTCCAGTGTTAGCATTGCCTTCAGGATCAGGCGGGTTCGTAGTATATTGTGATGCTTCTAGAGTGGGGCTGGGATGCGTGTTGATGCAGCACGACAGAGTTATCGCGTATGCTTCTCGGCAGTTGAGGAAACACGAGCAGAACTACCCCACCCATGATTTAGAGATGGCTGCAGTGGTATTTGCACTCAAGATCTGGAGACATTACCTATACGGTGAGTCGTGCCAGATATTCACTGACCACAAGAGTTTGAAGTATATCTTCCAGCAGCGAGACCTGAACCTGAGACAGCGCCGTTGGATGGAGTTGGTGAAAGATTATGACTGCGAGATTCTATACCATCCGGGCAAGGCGAATGTGGTGGCAGATGCTTTGAGTAGGAGGCCCGGAGGTAGCTTATCTTGTTTGAGCGCAGTACAAATGCAGTCGACGGCGGATTGGCAGGTTTTATGTGATAGCAGAGTGCAGTTCGAGTTTACTCCTACAGGGGGACAGCTGGCCCATTTCAGAGCACGCCCACAGTTACTTGACCGTATTCGCGAGGCACAGTCCGGCGATGCCCGTATCTTGGAGATTATTGAGCAGATTCGGCAGGGCAGAGTTTCTGAGTTCGTGATTGATGAGCAGGGGATACTTCGATTTGGGACTCGACTGTGTGTGCCAGATTCAGAGGGACTGAGGCGTGATATTCTCGAGGAGGCACATAGATCCGTATACAGTGTGCATCCAGGTTCCACCAAGATGTACCGTGATTTGAGAGAGGTTTACTGGTGGGACGGGATGAAGAAGGATATTACAGACTTTGTGTCGAGATGCCTGACTTGTCAGTAAGTCAAGGCCGAGCACCAGAGGCCAGCCGGCGAGTTACAGCCTTTGCCCATCCCTGAGTGGAAGTGGGAGCAGGTCTCTATGGACTTCGTTGTGGGTCTACCCAGGACCAGTCGAGGGTATGACTCTATTTGGGTGATTGTGGATCGACTGACGAAAGCGGCTCACTTTCTGCCAGTGAAGACCACTTTTGGATTTTCTCAGTACGCCCAGGTTTATATTGATGAGATAGTGCGACTGCATGGTGTTCCGACTTGCATCGTGTCTGACCGTGGCACCCAGTTTACCAGCCGATTGTGGCAGAAACTACAGGAAGCTTTGGGCACCCGATTGAGTTTTAGCACAGCCTTTCATCCTCAGACTGACGGTCAGTCGGAGCGTACGATTCAGACTCTTGAGGACATGCTCAGAGCTTGTGTTTTAGATTTCGGTGGTAGCTGGGATCGTCATTTGCCTTTGATCGAGTTTTCCTACAATAATAGCTTCCAGGAGACGATTCAGATGGCACCTTTCGAGGCTTTATATGGGAGGAGATGTCGATCGCCTGTTTGTTGGACAGAGCTCAGGGAGAGCAGTATTTTGGGGCCGCAGATTGTGCAGGAGACGACCGAGAAGATACAGCTGATTCAGGACAGGATGAGAGCGGCACAGAGCAGGCAGAAATCTTATGCTGACAGGCGTCGTCGCCGACTCGAGTTCGCTGCTGGCGATCATGTTTTCCTGAAGGTATCTCCGATGAAGGGTGTGATGAGATTTGGGCGGAAAGGAAAACTGAGTCCTAGATATGTTGGTCCTTTCGAGATCCTAGAGCGCGTTGGTCCAGTCGCTTATCGGTTAGCCCTTCCGCCCAGCTTCCCCGATGTTCACCCCGTATTCCATGTCTCGATGCTCCGCAAGTACCTTCATGATCCTTCCCAGGCGATTCAGCACCAGACGATCCAGTTAGAGCGTGATCTTTCTTTCACCGAGCAGCCGGTGGTCATCTTGGATCGGCAGGTGAAGAAATTGAGGTCGAAGGTCATACCGTCTGTCAAAGTCCTTTGGCGTGGCCCGAACAGCGAGGAGGTCACCTGGGAGACCGAGGTCGAGATGAGGAAGAGATATCCCCATCTTTTTGAAGGTACGCGTAGTTAAATTCTAAATTCGGGGACCGAATTTCTTTAAGGGGGGAAAATTGTAACCCTTCGAAAATCGTTTAGGCAGTTTTTCGGTAATCGGCAAAATTTTCGGCTTTTTCCGTAAAAAGTCAAAATAGGTATTTTTCTTTGTAGACCTAATTATACAAAATTTAGATAAGATATTACTATAATTTTGTCACTAAAATGTCATTTATAATTTTCTAGTTAAATAAAAAAAAATTTCGTAATTAATTATTTTAAGCCTTTTTAAATACATTTAATTAGGGATAAATACAAATTTAATTAGGTAAATTTCTTAATTAGGAGTCTTTATAAGCTAAAATATGGTGTTAATAAAATTATAACATGTCTTGCAAACTTTTAGATTTTTAGTGGGAAAATTATGAAAAAAATGGCTTAAAAAGGGGTTTTTTTGTAAAAAGTTGATTTGATATGCATTAAATGAGAACATGGGGGTGTTTTAGGCCTAGAAACTTCTCCAAATTTTCCACAAATCCCTTCCTCACCTGCTGGCCGACCCATTCTGCAGCTGAAACCCTCATTTCCCACTTCTTCTTGCTTCATTTCCTTGCAAAAAAATCAATAAAAATCCACAATTTCTTCTCCATTCAAAGCCTAACCCTAATCCCTTCTCTCTTCAACCCAAATTAGTTTAAAAAGTTGATGAAAGGAGGCTTCTTGGAGACTTGGGCATGTTAGGATTCAACTTGTGAGGTGAAAATTCTAATCTCTTTGTCAAATTGTAGTTTAAAGGTGCTAAAATAGAATTTTGAAGTATCAATTTAATAGAAATTGTTTGTTCATGAAATTCAAGAAAGGGATTTGATTTTGGATTAGGGTTTGAAGCATGGTTGATGTATTAAAGTTAGGGTTCAAGATTGAGAGGTGAAAAATCCTAAACTAGTTGCTTACTTGAGGTTTAATTGTGCTAGAATTTCTATTCTAAATATTAGTTTAGTAGTAAATGTTTGATTTGGAAAAATCAAGTGAAGGTTTTGATTTTAGAAATTAGGGCTTGTAGCATGATGCTTGGATTATGTTAGGGATGGTTGTTTAGGTGATTGGAGTGGTAAATTGTGTATTGGTATGCTCGCTAAAACGACAAATTTCAACGTTTATATCGATTTGGTTTGAAAATCGCTTACTAGATTTTTAAGAAAAATAGTATGCGTTCAAATTGTGCTAGGTTAGCAATATTACTAGCTTCGTATAGGATTATTAGAGTGCACGAACGCGGGGTTTCGTCTAGTCGGGTTGTAGTTTTGTCGATTTCCCCGAAATGACGATTTTAGCTAAAAATTAGCGATTTTCGTGTATTTTCCGCGTACCGAGTGCACGTTGTGATTAATCCGAGAGCGTCGATATTTGTATAATGTGACTTGCATCGTTTAGGGTTATGTAATCTTATACTTGGTGTTGTGCAAATTTAGGATCGGTCGGGGAAACTTCGGATACGGCGCGAAAAGGCAAAGCGGTGGCTGGATCAGATTAGCGGGGATTTCTGTGAGTAGATATATTCATCTATGGGGGAATCGTTTGGATGGCGCGAGGCACCCCTCCTCCCTAGTTAGGATTACTCTACTTTATGCAATAATTATATTGTTAGCTAGCTTATCCATTTATGTATATTGCATACCCTTACAGCTAACCTTATACTAGATTGCATGGACATTAATATGACATTCATATATACATATGCGATATCATTTCGTAGGACACGAACACCTTACCATTGGCATCTATTGCACGCGCACTATTCATGTGACACACACGCCTTTGGTATTTGCCATGCCACGTGCACTATAAAACTTGTTTAGCTTAGTAACGCCATTGCATTCATGCATGGTATTTGAGAATGTATCGCACGCATATACCTCGCATTACTATCATATTTACATAGATTTCTAGCCAAACTCGCACATCATATACATTGATACCATAGAAATTTATTATATATAACATGTGGACACTATGATTTTCTCGATGATTTCAGTTTTTCTGTGATTTCTGGATTTTTGGGGAAAACCGCAAGAATTTAACAAAACCTTAGATTTATCATTTTCAAAACAAAGTTGCGGTTTTCTCGTGATGTATGTGTCGTCCACCATGAGTTTTCGTGTTTTCTGTTGGATTTCGAGACCCGATTCGAGGAGTGGATGAACCGTCTCGGGTACATGGTGGGCCCGGTATGGTACCCCGGGGCAAGAAGATCGAGTTGTAGACGATGAGCCTGGCAGGGGAAGACTACCTACCGGTGATGTCTGGCGCGGCGGATATCCGGAGGATACCGACCGTTGTCGTGAGATTTGTGATATGGGCCGATCCGGACTGACGGAGCCCGATATTGAGACAGATATGATTCCTATTTGGTGTCGATGCTTGACACGGGTTTTCAGAGGATTTCTTGATGATATTTAGCTATTATGCAGACATTCATTTTCTAAAAGTTAAGAATGTAGTAACATTAACATTTAAATCACTTAAAGAGTTAGAAAAGATATTGCATACATGTGCATGCTCACTAGAGTTATTACATCACATATGGACATACATGTTGTTCCGCATTGCGTGCATTCTTACGATTGCCTTAGTAGATGTTATATTTACTCACGAGCTGGCAACTCACCCCCGTTGTGCCACAGTGTCTTGCAGGTCGGACCCGTCATCTTTGTAGCGGCGGGCTATCATATCATCAGCTCATTTTGCTCAGACTCGCGACTTCGCCCGTAGGTGGGTTGCGAGCATATTTTATTTCTTTTGCTTTATCCTTGTATCTAGTATTCTCCATCTACCATTTCACATTGTATATGCGACTTAGTGATGAGACAGGAAGACTTGTATATTTGTGGTTCTTTTGGATCGAGCTCACTTGAGCCGATGTGTGTTTTTCTGGTATTTTTTTTGCGTTTCCTTTGCTCTTTTCTTGATATTACCATTATATTGCATGTGGTTGTGATCCGCCTTGGGCGAAGAGCTAGCTCCCGCTTAGGGATGCCATTTTTATGATTTCATATGTATTATCTTGTTGTACCCATTTTTGGGGATAGAAAATACAGGGGAGACTCTGCCGAAATTTTCAGAAATTTTTGATGTTTTAAAAAGGGATTCGTTGCAACTCAATTGATTTAAAAACCGTTTTCATTTAAGATTTTCCTTCACTCTCTTTTGATTTTGGGTTAGATTTCTGGGCTTTGGCTGACTTAGGTTACGGCACGCCTTTAGACGTCTCGTAATCTAAGTGCCAGTCACGTTCCGTACTTTCGGGTCGTGACATTTTCATTCTTTTTTTTTAATTCTTTTACTCTTTTTGTGCCAGCCTTGGGATGCTGCGATCCACAGTAGTTTATCGATGTCTCGGTCAACGGCCACTTTTAAGACATAGTGGTCCATCGTTAGTTTAAGGACGTTTCGGTCCGTCGTTAGTTTAAGGACGTTTCAGTCCGTTGTTAGTTTAAGAAAGTTTCGGTCCGTTGTTAGTTTAAGGACGTTTCGGTCTGTTGTTAATTTAAGGATGTTTCGGTCCAGAGTAAAGGAAGTCGGTTACTACTTATAAAGTTTGGGCTTAGGAAGATAGCGAGTAGATATAGTCGTCGTCATCTATCATTGACCTAGGCCATGACTCGTTAAGCGTAGTACTTCTTCAGGAAGCGACCGTTTATTGGCCTGAAAGGTCTTTCACCATGCATGTCCATGAGTAGATAGGCTCCACCCTGGTAGACTTTGTTTATGATATACGGGCCTTCATAGTTTGGCTCGAATTTTCCCCGCTTGGCACGGTTGGGGATCATAGGTCTTTTGACTACTAGCACGAGTTCGCCTTGGCGGAATGCCCTCGGCCTAGTAAATCTTTCGTATGAGTACGTCATCTTTGCTTTATAAGTCTCCAGATTTTGTTGTGCTATGAGCCGGGTTTCATCAAGGGCATCGAGCTCCTCAAGCCGAAGATGAGCGTTCTCTTCGTCCGTTAGCTCGTAATGAACTGCCACTCGTAGAGAGGGTAACTCTATCTCGAGGGGGAGTACCGTTTCTGTACCGAACACCAATGCGTATGGAGTTGTGTTCGTGGCCGTTTTGAACGTAGTCCGGTACGCCCAGAGAGCTTCATGCAGTCTCTCGTGCCAGTCCTTTTTATTTCGAGACACCATCTTTTTCACGATCTTTGTCAAGGTCTTGTTGAAAGCCTCAGCTAGAACGTTAGCTCGGGGATTATAAACTGAGGAGTATCTCCAGTCTATGTTGTGCTGTTGTGCGAAGCGGCTGATCTTATGGCTTCTATAGGCTGGCCCATTATCGGAGATAATCCGTCGTGGAGTTCTAAACTGATAAATGACGTGTGTCTTGAAGAAATGGAGGATATTCTCCGTCTTCACCTCCCTCAGCAGTACTGCTTCTGCCCATTTGGAGAAGTAATCAGTTGTCGCCAAAATGAATCGATGTCCTCTGGACGATGCTAGTTCGATGGGGCCGATTATGTCAGTCCCCCACATTTCGAACGGCCAGCTAGCCACCGTTGGATGTAGTGGATTTGGATGCCGGTGGATAAAATCTCCGTGGATCTGGCATGAGTGGCATTGCTTCGCATACTCGAGGCAGTCTAGGATCATCGTGGGCCAATAGTAGCCCATCCTTTTAATCTTCAACTTCATCTTCGGCCCGGCTTGGTGAGAACCGCAGAGTCCGTCGTGAGTTTCTTGGACGACTCTTTTTGCTTCTTCAGGTCTCAGGCATCTTAACCACAGAGAATCAAATGACCTCTTGTACAGAGTATTGTTGACGAAAGCGAAAGATAGGGCTCGTTTTATGAGCTGATGTTTTGAGGACGCGTCTTCAGGCGTTCGACGGGATTTGAAGTAGTCTATAAAGACTTATCTCCAATCTTCATCCTTTTCTTGGTCTTTTACTTGTAGAGCCATTTGCTCGGTCGCTCCCTTTTTCTCGGACAACTCCGGAGATATTTCTGCCGGTGCAAGAACTCGACGGCTTTGTACCACGATTCTTACGTCATCGATGTTCTCGTCAGCCAGTTCCTTAGCGAGCTTGGCTAATGCATCCGCTTTGCTATTTTCTACACGCGGTATGCTTTCCAAGGTGTAGGAAGGAATTTGGGTCAGCAGTTGATGTACCCTCTCACCGTATTTCACCAACTCTGGCTTGCACATTTGGTAGTCGCCATTTACTTGACTAACGACCAATTGTGAATCTCCGTATACGAGGAGGTTTTCAATTCCCATGTCGATAGTGATCTCGAGACCTGCTATCAAAGCTTCATACTCGGCTTCATTGTTCGTCCTCGGCTCTGTTAAGGAGAAGGCAAAGCGCATTATCCCTCCTTAGGGAGTTACGAAGATGAGGCCTACCCCTGATTTGATTATAGGGGTGCTTTGCTTGCGCTTCTTCATGGAAGACGCTCCATCAAAATAAAGTTCCCATCGGGTGCCATTACCGTCGATCGTGTCAAACGCATGCTCATCTGGCAGTTCGCAATTCAAAAGAGAATCGGCAGGTATTGGATGCTCAGCGAGGAAGTCGGCGATGGCTTGGCCTTTCACTGTCTTAAGAGGCTGCTAAGTTATTAAGAACTCCATCAAGAGCAAGGCCCATTTAGCGAGCCGCCCTGTCAATATGGCCTTTGACATCAAATATTTCAGAGGATCTACCTTCGATATGAGATGGACTTCGTGCGCCAACGCATAGTGCCTAAGCTTCGTTATTGCGAAGATCAATGCCAGGCAGTGTTTTTCGATGGGAGAATAATTGCTTTCTGCCCCCAGTAGAACTCGACTCAAGTAGTAGAGAGCTCTTTCCTTCCCTTGGTCGTTCTCTTGTGCCCATAATGCACCTAAAGAACCTTCGAGGGCGGTTGTATACAGAATAAGAGGCTTTCCCTTGACCGGGGCAGCCAGCACTGGCGGATTTTGCAGGTACTGCTTGATTTCGTCTAGTGCGTTTTGGCATTCGCGATCCCAGATGACAGGGGTTCCCTTCTTCATCAGGTGGCTGTAAGGACGGCATTTCCCTGGCAGATTAGCTATAAATCGCCGGATATACGCGAGCTTCCCTTGGAGAGACCGCAGTTACTTGAGAGTCCTTGGCGGAGGCATTTCCATAATCGCCTTGATCTTTGACGGATCTATCTCGATACCTCGGTGTCGGACGATGAATCCTAGGAATTTGCCCGAGAAAACTCCGAACGCGCATTTGAGAGGGTTCATCTTCAAGTTGTATTGCCGAAGGCGTTGAAACACGATTCTCAGATGCTCTAAATGTTCCTCGTATGATTTGCTTTTCACTACGAGGTCGTCGATATAGCATTCAACGATTTCATGTATGAGGTCATCGAAGATCTTCGTCATGGCCCTCTGATAGGTGGCACCAGCATTCTTTAGACCGAAGGGCATCACCTTGTAGCAGAATATACCCAAAGGGGTCCGGAAAGCGGTATGCTTCTGGTCCTCGGGATGCATCTTTATCTGATTGTATCCTGACGAGCCGTCCATGAAGGAGAAGACTTCGTGAGTGGACGTATTATCTATCATCAGCTCGGTGACCGGTACTGGAAAGTCGTCTTTCGGGCAGGCTTTATTGAGATCCCGAAAGTCCACATATATGTGCACTGTCCCATTTTTCTTCATCACCGGGACGATGTTGGCGATCCAGTCAGGATATTGAACTTCTTGGATGAAGCCAGAGTCGATCAGCTTCTTGACCTCGGCGTTGATGCTCATCTCAAGCTCGAGCCGCATTCTTCTCGGTGCTTGTTTGATCGGCTTGACGTCCGGAGATATCACTAGTTTGTGCACAGCAATCTCTGGATCTAACCCTGGAATTTCAGAATAATTCCATGTGAAGCAATCCTTATATTGGATGAGCACATCCTTTAGCGTAGCCAACTTTTCTTCAGACAGCAGCTCGCTGACGAATGTCGGTCGCGGGTCACTTGTCGTCCCCAAATCAATTTTCTTGAGATCAACCGCGGTAGTATGTATTTCATCTTCCAGCTCTTTCGGCGCCAGTGGAAACTCTGAGATCACCTCGTCATCATTGTTTTCGAAGCACCAAGGGAGGTCATCCATATCTTCGGGCTCTTCTTCTGATAGCGTTATCATATGACAAGTACGATCTCGCTTCCAAGACCGATGTTGATCTTGTTCTACTCTCGCTGTATGTGCGGCTTTTGGTTCATGCTTCTGTGGCGGATTTATCCTCCAACTGCTGGATAGAGCGAACTTGCCGAGCCGATATTGGTCTTCGACCCAGTTCTTGAAGGTGAAGCAATTTTCGAAAGGATGCCCTATTTCTCGGTGATAAGAGCAATAGTCTGAGTGAGAGATCTCGTTGTCTTGCTCGGGGTGTTTGGACTCCGGAAGTGTAATGAGTTGATGTCTTATGGCAAGATCAAGTATCTTCCGTGTTTTGTTCCGAGGAAAAGAGTATGCTCGACTCATCTTCTTTATAAGGGACGAATCCGGGTTTCTCGGTTCCCGATCGTGTGGCTTCTTGGCCCCGCTTTGTCGCTCTCGAACGCTTTTCCCGTTCTTTAATTTATTTTTGCCTCTGCGTCAGGCCTTTTGTATGGTGGGTTGATGAGGAAGAGCATTGTCATTCTCCGCGGCCTGCTGAAGGAGGCGCTGCGTCCTAGCTTTCTCGTAAATGGCCATTTCACGGTTATGGTCATCCCGGACCTTTTGACCCGCTTCCCTTACTAGTTTGTCCATTCGTTCTTCAAACGATGGACTCGGCATTTTGATGACAGGACCTTGTTTTGGTTCAGGATCAGCGTTTTCTGATAGGGCGTCCCCTTCTTCATCGAAGTCATATATGACATAGCTACGATGGACTCGTTCCCGTTTCTTGGATTGAACATATCCGAGCCCGACCGTTTCCATTCTCCCGTTGGGCAATTTGCGCTGAGTTCCGGGGACATCCCAAATCCTGTTGTAGAACCGAGCTTGTCGAGCGGTCTGTTTGAAGGGTACCCCTTGGCGCTTCAATAGCCTTCTCAAGCCTTCCGTATAATATCTAGGCAGCCGGATGGGCTAGAGCCTGTCGAGCGTAGAATCGACGCCATGCCAAATTTCTTTTTCCACTTTGGTTTCCCCAAATCGGTAGAATACGATCGCCTTTTCAGCTTTTCGCGTGGGAGGAACGTAGAATGTCTGCAGTTCTTCCACCCTGTAGGTATCAAACGCATCTAGTTCTTTATGATGCTTGGGCGGAACCATGGCAACTTGCAAACTTTGCTCTTCACCAGCGAAGGTTTGTATTGAAGGCCGAGCAGAGAATATAACATGGACCTCATCTTCCGAGTCGCTGCCAAAAATCAGCATAAGAGCAGACGGTCCTGGTTTGTTGCACTGGGGCGGACCTAAGTAAACTATCCCTTCTTCCTCCTCGGTATCACTCCCGAAGACTGGAATGGTAGGGATAGTTTCGTTCTCCGGTTTGTGACATCTCTCCGTGTCCTCGAAATCTGGCAAGAAGTATTTTGCATCTTCATATTTCCGAACTTCGTTTATGGAGAATGGGTTCAGCTCTCCCGTCACAGTGTACTCGAGACCATCCTTGAAGTATTTCATACACTGGTGTTGTGTAGAAGGGATGATGTTGTATTCGTGCAACCAGGGCCGACCGAGCAAAGCATTGTAGCATTTCTTGGCGTCAATGACGTGGAACTTGATGTCAGTGACGAGCAGTCCAAAGCGTAACGTCGGTATCACGGACCCAAGCGTCCGTGATGACTGGGAGTCAAACCCGGAGATGGTGATTTTATCGCGAGCGAGGTGTTGAACACTCATGCAGATTTCCTTTAGCATCCTTACGTTAAGTAGATTGACGGAGGACCCATTGTCGACCAGGATTTTACCTATCTTGATGTTATGACAGTATCCGGAGACATATAGGGGACGGTTGTGCTCACATGTCCCAATGAGGAGATCTTCGTCGCCGAAGGTGATATCGGCTGTGTGTACTTATTCCAGCTTGTCCTTCATCTTTTCTTCGGCGAGGAAAGCTTGGAATTGTCCAGGCTCTTATAATGCCTTGATCAAAGAATCTCTCGCCTCTTTGGATAGTAGGAGGGCGTCGAGATTGCTGAGCTGCGAGGGTAGCTTCCTCAAGTGCGCCAGAACGTTGTAGTCCACCTTGTACCTTTTTGGCGGGTCCTTGGCAGTCAGCTCTTTGATGACTTGGTCATCTAGGGCGATATCCTCGGAGACATTTTCTTTTCCCTTATCTTTTCTATTTGACCCATTGTTCGAGGGCCCAATATTCTTTTCAGGCAGCGTACGATTGCGCAGCTGGATATTTTCGCAGGTCTTCGGTTCTTCCTCTCTCCCCGAAGTAGATTCTTTGAAAAGAGGGCCAAGAGTCATTTTTTCGTCAGAGTCACTTCCGAAGGTGAGAACTTGCGATGCCCCGGCGTCGACCGTGCGACAGTTGCCGGTAGTTCTTTTATGCACCTCGGTCGTACTTCTTTGCTCCCGATGATTTTTTCATTTCATCCGCTTAAAATGTTGTTTATGAGCAACATATCCCTGCCACCATCTTTTAAAAATGTCGCACTCTTCGATGGGGTGCGAAATCTTTCGATGATAAGAGCAGTAACTAGGATGTGTTTCTGCTTCACCAGGGGCATTCACTTCGAAGGATGGCAGCTTCATTCCCATTGATATGGCTTTGGCGAACCTTTTCCTCGTCTTGAACCTGTTTTTATTCGCGGCGGATGCGCTTTGATCTAGCGGAGGTGTTTCAACTCTTTCGTCCATTCGCCGGCTTCTGGCCTTTTCAAATATGGTCATCTCACGCTCCCGATCAGCTTTACTTTTCAGAAGAGCTTCGTTTAGGAATGCGTCGATCATTTCGTCTGATGGCCCTGGAAGCTCCGGTTCAGGATTTGCCCCCAGTTTCTCTGTGTAAGGAGCTTCTTCATCATTCATCGATGAGTGAGAGATCACATGGCAACTTGCTATGTAATCCTCAGATTCGTCCGACGAGTCTTCCCCATCATCTCCGTCTTCAAGGACGTGGCCGAGAAATTCTTGGAGCGTGATTGGAGTCCGCGCCTTCTGGTTATATTCTTCCAGCGCGTCGATCCGTTTTTGCAGGTCCGTGCGCTTGTCGTAGGCTTTACGGGCTTCTTGGATTTCTTCTTCTTCTTTGAAGATTTTGATGGCTGGATGTGAACACTTTGGCTATCACCACCGATCTTTGGAGTTGGGTGCGACTTTAGCATCCTCTCAATGATTTCAGGTCCCAACGGATTCTTCCACCTGATCGCCGGGCATGTCTGGAGATCATTCAGCATCCTGTTGGTTTTAGCCGAAAGAGCCACCTCCCATGGAGCTTCTTCAACAAAAGAGCACATTGCCCCCGGTGTGTCCATCTTCTTAGGAGTGTGCGGTTGTGGTGGGCTTACTTTCCACTTCTCAGACAGCGCAAACATTCCTTGTTGGTACTGATCCTCGATCCATCCCTTAAAGACGAAGCAATCTTCGATTGGATGGCTTACCGTTTGGTGGTAAGGGCAATAATTAGGACTATTCTCTTCGCCGGATTGCAATGGTCGCTTCGGATTCGGCAGATTGATGAGCCTGTTACGCACCGCTAGTTCGAACAGTCTCTTCGTTTTGTCCCGAGGGAACGAATAAGGACGCTTCATTTTCTCATTATAGTATCGTCGTCTCTCTTCCAGTTGATCCGTTAGTTTTGAGGCACTGGGCTGCTGTTGAGTATTCGCAACGAAGGTCGCCTTCCCTTTACCCTTTTCGTTCCACAGCTCCGGCTTCGGAGGAGACGGTCTATGACCCATCTGGTCCATCTGGGCTAACTTGTCAATTAAAGCCTGGAATGTGGTCGGTTTGAAGAACATCATGAACTGTGAAATAGTTGCATGAGGATCTAGAGTGCCCACGAACATGCCCACCGCTGGTGCTTCTTCGATGCGCTGTTCGCATTTCGACCACAGATTCAGCCATCGGAGTGCGTACTGAACCCATGTCTCGCCTGGCTTCACCCTGGCATTGATCAATGCCGTTATTGGGGTGCGTTCATTAGCACTTGTGAATCGCTGGGTGAACAACAATTCCATTTCTGCGAAAGTTTTGACGGAGTCATTTGGAAGTTCGGAGTACCACTCAAATGCCATCTTCGATAAGTTGTCGACGAATTGGCGGAGCAAAAGCTTATCATCGCCACCGGTGTTGCCACAAAGAGTCCTGAACTGAGCGACATATTGATGGGGATTGCCTGTCCCCTTGTACACATGGAATTTAGGGATCGTGTAACCCGGCGGGTACTTTATCTGATCATACCAGCCTGGATAAGGTCGCCCAGTTTTAACGATTTGCCCAGCCGCTTCATTCTCCTGGTGAACTCTTATTTGCTGAGCAATATAGTCATCCAGGGCAGCTTTGGAGATCGTCTCCTCCTTGGCTGTTGACAGAGCCGGCAGCGGATTCGATGTCTCTCCTCTGTCATCTTCAATTATTACTGGAGGATCTTCCGCTGGGGGATCCGGCTGGATCATCATGCCCACCATATCTTGGAATAGAAAGGCCATTTGCTTTATATTGGCCGCTTGTTCTGCGGCCTCTTTGTCCTTCTTCTCAAGCATTCTCCGAAGGAATTCAGCATCAGTTTCCTGCTCACGACGTTGCTCCGAGGATTCCTCTGGGCTTGCTTTCGGTCCTGTGAATGCAGCCATAGTTGTTAACATCTCTTGGAGCTTTTGTTGTTGCTCCTGAGCCTTAGTCACTGATCGTGTAAGCGGTCGATGACCTATGGAGATACGGCTATCCTCTTTCCCGGATGGCATATAGACGGTATGCACCACCATGCCCCCAGACTTGGGGCATTTAGGCTTAGTGCCCTTGACATTTATCGCAGACATGGGGATCTTCTCCGGTCTTCTTTTCTTGTGAGCGGTCGAAGTTGAGGGGGGCGTTGCAGTGGGCACCCAAGTAGCCGTCGCCATCTATGGCTTAACAGGACGGTTTTCTTCCTGTCGGACCTTCAGCTTCTTCTGCCGGCGGGGATAGTCTTGATCAACCACCGACTCTCGGACTTGTCACCATATTTTGTAAACTTTGGATGACAGCCGTTGAGGGGATTGATCCGGCTTTGTTTCTGTGACAGCCTCTACCGGTGGAGGAGGTCTTTTCTGTACGGCGGTAGGCGAGTTCCTGCGCGCCTTGTTCAGCAACTCGAAGCTGTTCTCAGTTGGAATAGCAGCATTGACTTCCACCGTTGGGGCTGGTGGAGTTAGCCCAGAGGGGGAGTTGCCCCCAGCCTTCCTTACTCGGGGTCAGTGGTGTCGACGAGCGTGTCGAGCCGATGGAGTTGGTTCGGTGATGGGGATAGCTTTGTCTTGCCCACTGTCCGGTTGAAGCGTCGCCGGTGTCAGCCTCTTGAAGACTGACGTTCGTTGAGTAGCGGTATCCAACCTGTCAAAGACAGATTTTTGAGCAGGAACGGGAGATGAAGTGGGAGCCGGAACAGTCGGTCTTGTAAAGACCGACCCTTTGGCAGGAGAAGCCGCCTTTACGACTTCGGGAGCAGGATTGGTTACTCTTTTCGGAATAACCTTCTCTTGAATTGCAGGCTTCGTCTTGGGCCCACAGGAACTTTGGCCCAATCTGGCAAAGACTGAGGCGCTGAAGCTGGATGACCCGTTGAGAGGGGCCGCGTCAGTAGCAAGCCGATCAAAGACCGACTTCTTGGGAGCTTCCGGTGTTGGTATAGGAGCACTGAAACTCGTTGGCGGGAGCATGGTCCCGAAAAACAATCCATTAGTGGCCTGAGTGACCTGTTCCACCGGCATCGTGAACAGGGAAGCCGCTTGGGGCCCATAAGCTATGCCTGCGGATGAGGCGGAACGTGAGTCGCAGTTGCAGTTGGACCACTTTGCGCAAGTGTGTAGGGTTTCTAGGCACACTCACAAGGGTCTATGAGGCATCAACCATGCCCAATTAAAATTTTAGCCGTGCCGAACAACCCAAAGCCGGATCTTTAAACTAAAGTTTAGGCGAAAACTAGAATGTTAAACACTTTAACATTAAGTGAGAGGGATTACAACCTTTGTAGATCCGGTCCTACACTTCTTAAGCTCCGTGTTGAAGTCCCTTCGCTGCGATCATCGTGTTCCGGACTCTCGAGAGGTTCCACGAAGAGAAAGATGCAGTCTTGCTTCCAATCTTCGATACAAAGATGATCTACCTTGAAGTTTCGTTAACACAAGCTAACACTCATAATATGAAGTGAGCACCCTCATCTAAATGGCAAGGACTCATTTGTTTTCATATTCTCACTCATTTTCATCACAAAGCAAAAAGCTAGAAAGCTTTTTGCTCAAAGGAAGAAGAAGGAAGAAGATGATGAATAATCTCATTAGAAACCTTTTGTGATGAATAAAGAAAGATAAATATGATGAATAATGCAACCATGGTTGAATAAACCATTGTAGAGAATTAACCAAGGCTAGGGTTTGGGTTAGGTTAAGAATGAGTCACCACAAAATATCTTTCACAAAACAAAACTAAACCTTCTAGAATCACCTAGAAAGTATTAACCCAAATCAAACCCTAATCTTGTTTAATCTCTACTAAACATGTTGCATTAGTTATCATATCATGTTACAATATTATATATCACATATATAATATTTATTGTAACAAAATAAAATAATACAATCAACATATATCGCATATATATCAATGTATTACCCGAGTGAGAAAAAGAATCTTTTAGTGAGCAAATATTAGTTAATGTAATTTAATATATCATATATATTATTATACATTAAATTATCGAATCAACACTTGATCCGACAATCCGGCTATATCGCATATAACCGACTAATATTTATCCGTACCGATTCATTGAATCAACACTTGATCCGATGACCCGGCTGATATCATATATCGCGAGAATAGAATACGGTATCTCATATCGTATTATCCTCGGTCCCGCACATATCACATATGTTCCTCTACTCCATTTTGGCTGAGTCAAGAAACCTCTGTGTAGGACTCTAAAGAATCGTCAATACGCCGGCAGTAGGTGATGATCATATCAAACACCCACAAGCTGCAAGCGGTCAGCTAAACGTAACAGCCACCCAGGTATTGAGCACTCAGAAGATCAACAAGCATGCCTGTACATTCTCCTGTGAATCCAATCAGTAACACTCCCGTACAGTCCGGTCTCGTCGTCTGATATGCCGCATATCTCGCCTAGGGGTGGTAAACGTCAGACCCCAGTAGCTCGATAAGTCGTGTCGATATGAGATCTATAACAGTTTGAGAAACTACTGATAACACTTACCAGTAAATCTCAGCAACCCTGACCAGGGATTTCCGGTTATAGCCAATCGAACACAGCGCAACATCAACTCCCTATACCGGGAGAGACGAATCCCCTCCTATCGCTCATTGCCTCCATGTGATTCGGGACTGTACCCAAAAGCCACCTTTTTGCACGCCCTCTTGGACGTGGTATGATGGAAATCAAAGCACAGTGGAAATCACACAAGACTCTATGACAATCTCGGGTCAACAGACTACTCTGTACCAGTGTCACCGGAGAACTGCCATCTGACGTGAGGTATAAAACCATCTGGGAGTTCTCGGCGAATCCGACCAGTGTACCCAGTCTCCACTGAGCACCCGTACACCATCCTTGATGTCAAACACCGATGGATATGGGATCATCCATCGCCCATCATATGGGTCAAGATGCGTATATGCTAGTCTACTCTGGTGCATCGATGCCCTGTCTCGATACACCCTCGACTAGGAACAGTTATAGGATGTACTCATCGACTACCGTGGCCCCACTAGTATGATCTCATCATAGTCCCAGTAGTCGAGTACATATCCTAAGGGCTTTATCAACATGTAACATAGAGACAATCAGAGTACATGTTAAGATAAAATACAACCAGATAGCGTACTATCATGTCGAGCAAGAAAGTCCTCCCTATATATGTCCAAGCATCCATTACAATATACATCGTATGTACAGTAATGGCCTCTAGGGCATACATATAACTAACAATCTCCCACTTGCACTAGGGCCATCTGTTGTGGTATCACATACCCAACAATTAGCTGTGGGTGAAGTATCTCATACTCAACCATCCCATAAAAGTCTCTACTGGGAAAAAGGCCTTTGTGAGTGGATCCGCGCTGTTGTCCTCTGTGTCTACTCTCCTAACCTCGATCTCCTTAGAGATCAACCATCTCCATGATCAGGTGATACTGCCTAAGAATTATATCTGGATTTCTGATGGGACGGTAGTTCCTTGGCATAAGCCACAACTCCATTGCCACACAATGGTAGGAACGAAGTTCATCTCATGAACCTATATATATCCAGACTGCCTCTTTGGTAGCATCCTTGATAACGATATATCTTGCCTTTAATCATCTAGCATGTCACGGTATCTAGCTTGGAACTCTTCCAGCATACCATCCCTCCACTGAGGGTAAAGACAATGCCTACGACTGACTTTCAGTCGTCCTTATCACCCTGGAACCTTTCCAGTGATTCTCTCCAGGATCGATTGATACCATCTCACTACAACTAGTGAGTATCCTAACATCCAACTAGATCTATCTCATAGATCCAAAAACCCAGGATTTAGGAGGTATCATTTTGATCCTATATGGAGAATCCTTGTGATAAGCGGAGATTGACCGAGCGTAGCATAGGAAACTCCTTCCCTATCAAGAGTATGTCATCCACGTACTCTACGAGGATCTACTACCATACTCCCTACTACCTTTTTTTTGTATATACAAGGTTCATCAACCATTTTGATGAAGTCAAACTCTTTGACTACCACATCAAAACAGATGTTCCAACTCCGCGATGCCTGTTTTATCACATAAAATATCTTGCACACGTTTCCGCTGCTCCCACTGTCTACGAAGACCTCCGGTTGTGTACTTATAGACGCTCTCTTCTAAAACATCATTTAGAAAAGCAGTCATGACACCCAACCGCCAGATATCGTAGTCATGGTATGTAGCCGTGGCAAGTAGGATCTGGATGGACTTAAGCATAGCATTGAAAGTCTTAACTTTTCCATGTACACCAAGTAATCTTCTCAAGATATACTTGCTCCTGATGGGGATTTAACCCTTCAGATAAAGCAACCAAAGTCCATACTTTGTTGGTGTATAAGGATTCCATCTCAGATCGCTAAGCATCCAGCCATTCTTACAGAGTCCCACTCCTGATGGCCAGCTCGAAACCAGTTAGGTCATCATCTCATGATGCAATCCTCGCTCCCACTGTCATAGAGAAACCGAAGTATCTCTCTGGTGGGTGAGAAACCCTACTAGATCGGCGGAGAGGCTGAGGTTCGTTGGAAACTATTGAATCCTTTGGTTCTACCAAATCATCAGCTGCAGTTTGTATAGCTGGAACCTTTCCAGTTCTACATAACAGACCTTGCCTCGAGATTGTCCGGATTTTGCTTTTAAACATAGGCCGGAAAACCCCAAATCTTAACAAACTTAAGATATGGTAAACGTCAGACCCCAGTAGCTCGATAAGTCGTGTCGATATGAGGTCTATAACAGTTCGAGAAACTACTGATAACACTTACCAGTAAATCTCAGCAATCCTGGCCAGGGATTTCCGGTTATAGCCAATCGAACACAGCGCAACATCAACTCCTTACACCGGGAGAGACGAATCCCCTCCTATCGCTCATTGCCTCCATGTGATTCGGGACTGTACCCAAAAGCCACCTTTTTGCACGCCCTCTTGAACGTGGTATGATGGAAATCAAAGCACAGTGGAAATCACACAAGACTCTATGACGATCTCGGGTCAACAGACTACTCTGTACCAGTGTTACCGGAGAACTGCCATCTGACGTGAAGTATAAAACCATCTGGGAGTTCTCGGCGAGTCCGTCCAGTGTACCCAGTCTCCACTGAGCACCCATACACCATCCTTGATGTCAAACACCGATAGATATGGGATCATCCATCGCCCATTATATGGGTCAAGATGCGTATACGCTAGTCTACTCTGGTGCATCGATGCCCTGTCTCGATACACCCTCGACTAGGAACAGTTATAGGATGTACTCGTCGACTACCGTGGCCCCACTAGTATGATCTCATCATAGTCCCAGTAGTCGAGTACATATCCTAAGGGCTTTATCAACATGTAACATAGAGACAATCAGAGTACATGTTAAGATAAAGTACAACCAGATAGCGTACTATCATGTCGAGCAAGAAAGTCCTCCCTATATATGTCCAAGCATCCATTACAATATACATCGTATGTACAGTAATGGCCTCTAGGGCATACATATAACTAACAAAGTGAACACCATTGATCCTTCGCTTTCTGTACCAAGCAAAACGCCAAATCTCAGTACCTCGAGCCCAAGGGCAACCATTAGCAAACCGCGATTCGTTCACGAACACGACACACGAAGTGTGGAGTGGAAAGAGGAAGAGGTCCCACCGGGCGTGCCAGAATCTGTTCCCCTCCGAAAGACGCGGCGGAGACACGGCGGACGTCTTGCCTGAATTTCGGGGCAGATGCTAATTGGTGCTATCCGTCCACCTCTCCGAAGATGCCAAGTTGATTTATGGCACCGTATATCGAAGGTTCAGACAGATGTGGCCGATGTAGCAGACTTCGTCAGATTCCCCCTCGTTTGAGGGGGTTTTGATTGTGGGGACGCTTTCCCTGCAGGCGCAAGCCCCTGCAGTTAATTACGCTACCGCATCGCGGTAACAACTTTCTCCTTCTCCATATGATCACTTCGTACCGTGGGTGTTTGTTTTGTGTTTGGTTGCCCGTGGATTGTATACGGAGACTAAGTTATGTTGTCGCCCGTAGGTCGTGGACTAGTCCAAATCCGTATCTTTCTTAGATTTGGGTTTGGGGGGTTGAGTTTAAGAATACATTAGCCTCATTTGAGACTAAGATCAACTTAAACGTTTGTTAAGGATACGTTAGTCTAATTTTAGACTAAGATCAACTTAACGGGATCGTTTAGATCCGACAAGAGAGCAATTGGGCTCTATTGTTTAGTTTAATGACATTGCGGTCGATAATTAGTTTAAGGACATTACTGTCCATTGTTAGTTTAAAGACATCGCGGTCGAGGTTAAGGACATCATAGTCCGTGAGGTTAAGGACCTCACAGTCCGATGTTAGTTTAAAAACATCACGGTCGAGGTTAAGGACATCATAGTCCGTAGGTTTAAAGACCCCACAGTCCGATGTTAGTTTAAAGACATCACGGTCGAGGTTAAGGACGTCGTAGTCCTTGAGTTTTAGGACCTCACAGTCCGATATTAGTTTAAAGACATCACGGTCGAGGTTAAGGACGTCATAGTCCGTGAGTTTAAGAACCTCACAGTCCAATGTTAGTTTAAAGACATTACGGTCGAGGTTAAGGACATCATAGTCCGTGAGTTTAAGGACCCCACAGTCTGTGGAATGTGTGGTTGTCGGGACCCGTCACCTCTTTGAAGACGTTGAGGAATTACAACGACAAATATCAAAGGAGTGAAGAGATGTACCCTTGAACCAAGATGAGTTGGTTGAAAGAGCAGATGTGCTCAATTCAAGATAAGTTGAGGACTTATGGCCAGAATTGGGCTAAGTCCAATTAAAAAAATATTTAACATTTTATTTTTGTTCTGGCTATTAAGCTTTTATTTGGGCTCGGCCCTTTTAATAATGCAAAGCATTGAATTCTGACATCTTTTGTCTTCATCAGAACAGATTGTGTTCTGACAATGCGCCACGTGGCGCGCCAGGCGCTTTACGCCAGCTAAAGAGCGCATTGCGCTTCTGTCAGGTAGCGCACATGAAGATGACACATGTCGCGCTTAGCGCTAAGCGCTAGTTCATTATCGCATTGCGCTTTTAATTTATGAGCGCTTTGCGCTAGTCTGTTGGAGCGCCAGCGAGTGAAACGTGACGCGCTTGGCGCTAAGGGCCAGCCCATGAGCGCAGTGCGCTGTTTCAGAAGCGCAAAGCGCAGATTGTGTTTTTGGTTGACACGTGGCAGGTTTTGGCGCTGAGCGCCGGTTCAATGAGCGCAAGAGCGCAATTCATGAGTGCAAGGCACTTTCAAGAACAAATTTATGTTCTTCTTAAAGGAGGCTTTGCCTCAAGATTCAAGAACAAAAGTTCTTGTTTTATAAAAAGGATCTGCCTTTATAGATCAAAAGATCAGTGAATGAAGTAAAATACTTCTTTTAGTTTTTTTTTATGATTAGATCTTTTGATCTTCTCTTTTTATCAAAGACCTAGATCTATGATCTTTTTAGAAGATGGTTCTTCTTTTTACGAGATGATTTCATCTCTGTGCTTTAAGAACTAGTTCTCTACCTTGAAAATGAAGAAAAAATCTTCTTTTTTCTAAGAGCTTGCTCTTCTTTCTCTTTGAGTTTTCTCAAAGTTTTCAGAGGGTTTTCTCTCTCTCTTCTGTGTGTGTTAGACTTGAAGTCTAGGGGCCTTTATATAGGGCCAAATGATTTGTTGAATCAGTTTTAAGAAATCTTTCTCTGATTGATTTGGGAATATTTCCCACTGTTGGATCTTTGATGCTAAGGCTTCTGTTTTACAGAAGTTAATCTTCTTATTTTAATAAGATTGGAAAGATCTTTTCATAACAGAATTTTAGTTCTGAATAATTAATAATTTATTATTAGTAGATCTTTTGACCTAACGGTGGGGGAATTTTAATTCCAGCGCTGACGCACCTTGCGCTAGCGCACCTACGTTCGACACGCGGAGCGCAGCGCAACTGCGCTAGCGCACCCGTGTTCGACACGCGGAGCGCAGCGCAACTGCGTTAGCGCACCCGTGTTCGACACGTGGCGCGCAGCGCAGTGCGCCGGATCTGAAGCATTGCTTCAACTTTTAAATTTTGAATTTTGAAACAGAGCTTTGCTCTGATTGGGGGTGCGCTGCCTAGGGGGCAGTGCACCTGGCGCTAGCGCGTCTGCGTTTGACACGTGGCGCGCAGCGCACAGAATCTGATGCGTTGCTTCAATTTAAATTTTGAATTTTGAAACAGAGCTTTGCTCTGATTGGGGGAAACCGCAACATCCCATTGGATGCCAGAAGCCTACGGCACGTCACATCAGCCAACCGGCGTCCTACACGTGGCCCGTCGCTTCACCAAAGAGCACACGATCCGGCGCACTCTCTTTAATGAAAAAGATCTCGCCTTGATTCGCTGGCCTCATCAAGAAAAGATAGCCAATTGCCCAGAGACACGCCCGACGATATCTTCGGAAAGGAGTTCATCTCAGGTGAGCTAGCAAACCACTCTCGACCCGACCCATCAACTGGTCGTGATGAGAGTGGGGGGCTAATAATGATGCTCGATATCGGTGGTCTCCCAGATCAGGACACATGGCAGATGACGTGTCCCAGGGCTCACAAGAAAGGACCTACAGCGGCCGACCAGACCACTCATGTGCCCAGACCACTCATGTGCCCGTCCTACAAGCAAACGCCGGCTCACCTCCGAGCCCCAGCACAATTGGCCTCCTCGGCCCCACAGCTCATCTCCGTGCTATCACCCGAGCCTCCTCGGCCCTCTCAGCTCGCCTCCGGGCTCGAGCAGAACCAAGATACCTCGGCTCTCCCGCTCCTCCGCGAGCTATCCCGCCGAGGTCATCTTCCTCGGTCTCATCGACCGACCAACAGCACCGCTTGCAGGCGTAACCGTCATCCCACGAATTTCGCCATGCGCGAGATCTCCGCCGGCCACATCCCACGTTCCACGCCACCACGATCCTCCATTAATGAGCCTGTCTCGCCATTAATAGGAGGTCCCGCTCATTACGCGGGTGTGGCGTCGGGAGCGTAACGGCCGGTGTGATTCTCGCGCACGCCTCGCCTGCGCCACCGCTATATAAACGCCCTCTTCAGACGGTTGAAGTAGGCCATTTTTACTTCCCTAAGCCGTTACTCTGCTTGGATCTCTAGTCTACCTTGATCGTCGGAGGGTCCTCGGTGGTACAACCACCCCGGGACTTCCCTGTAGGTAACTCGGCAACCACAACCTCAACCCATTAAGATGCACACGCTTCAGGAGCGACAGCCTCCAGATCAAAGCTCAGCCACCCATCACCGCCATCAGCAGATCAACGGAAGGCAACATCTGAAGGAGATCTCACCCCTCGGTCAATCAGGTAACTCTAATATAATTATATTCCATGTCCGCAACACTATATAATTAATAGTTGAGAGCACCACAAAGAAGATAGATATGTATTAATTTGAGCTCTCTCTTTTTGTGTCAATCGCTACGAATGAATATTCTCCTCAAACTTTAGCTACTGCTAGCCTGGACCCTTTTGATGTTGACTCCACTAGCTAGCATAACTGACCTTGACATCATTCCGACGGCCCTTCCTCCATGAAGTCTTTTCCTTATATAAACTTGCTCAAGCTTAATACACACACCATTGCCCAACAACTCTCTCTCTCTCTCTCTCACACACACACACACACAATGCAAGAGCAAAGCAGAAAGTTCATCACATGGGCAAGTTGCACAACCCTAGCCCTAGTAGTAATACTCCTAACTATGACAACATCTCTCACAACAACCCTAACCCTAGATCAAAAGCCAAGAACTCTCAACCATGTAGTCTCCAAAACCTCTTCCTCCCCGAACATTATCGCCTCCGCCTGTGCCGCCGCTCTAAACCCTAGCTTCTGCCTGCAGTCTCTGGCTTCTGCTGCCAAGAAGCCCCCAAAGACCGAAAACGAAGTGTTCGACCTCTCGGTCAAATTGGCGATGACTCACGCTCAGTCCACCCGCGGCGTGGCCTACAATCTGACCCAGTCGCACCATAACTTCCAGCTGGGCAAGCCGTCCGCCATGGACGACTGCCTGGAACTGCTGGACATCAGCCTGGACCAGCTCAACGCGGTTCTCAATCCGCAAGCCAGCACGGAGGACATCAACACGTGGCTAAGCGCGGCCATGACCAACCAAGCCACTTGCATGGATAGCATGCAAGAGGATTCAAGCTCAAAACCTTTCAAGGGCACAATGAGCTCACAAGTCCAAAACTTGAATGACTTCATTAGCAACTCACTTGCCCTACACCAAAACGTCAAGAAGAAGGGTAAAAAGACTAAAAAGCACAAGAATCCTCCGGAAGGTTCTAGATACCCCGGGTGGATGACCGTTGTGGACCGGAGGCTTCTAGAAGTTTCCCCGGAGGAGATCACGGCCGACGCGGTGGTGGACTTGGCAGGAGGCGGGACCCATCGGAGCATAGGAGAGGCACTTGCATTTGTGTCATTGAAGAAGAAATCTAATACAAAGAAATCTTCATCTGGCTCTAGTGGCAGAAGCGTGATTTACATCAAGGCTGGGACCTATAAGGAGAACATCAAGATTCCGACCAAGCAGAAGAACGTTATGTTGATGGGGGATGGGAAGGGCAAAACCGTCATTGTGGGCAGCAGGAGCGTAGGGGGCGGGTACACCACATACCAATCTGCCACTGTCGGTACGTGTTTTCTCAAGGGTAAATTGTCATTTAAAAAAACACCGGGAAACATTCCGCTGGCCCTAAGAATCTCGTCAAAAATCAGCTGGAAAAGTTTCCTGTCGTCCGAAACCCCTTACCTGCAATAACTGTATAGTTGCATGTATTATTGAGTTAGCGCATATACATATTGCAGAGAACTGTACAGATGTGTCGGTTAACTGCATACATATTGCAGGAACTATATATTGCTGGCAACTATACAGATATTGCAGAAGGGGGGTTTGAGAGCGAAAATCTTTTCAAGAGTTTTGATGAGATTCTTTAGGCCAGGGGTTTTTGACACTGGGAAATTTTCACAGGGGCATTTTGGAAAAATTTCCCTTTTTCCAATTGCAAATTACTAATTTGCCCTTACTATTATTGATTAGGCCAGCTTTAACAGGTAAGAAGTTGCCATCTAGGGTTTGATTTGGGCCCACCATTTAGCTAAAGTGGGGGCTTTATAGTTGTGTCTTAATGGAATGATTAAGAATATAAAAAGATTCTATTTTACAAATAATATATTGTACTCGGAATTCTTGATTACGTATCTTTTGCATAATTAACCTAACAAACCAACTTCAAGGAAATAAAAATTGTCTTGTATTATTTACCCGACAGAATGTCAGAATTGTAGGTTGTGAAAAATGTATTGAAAATAGTATTGAGGGGGTACGGGAAAATAATATAATACTTATTTATTATAGAGAAAATTGGATAGTATGAGACTCATCGTCTATATAATATAGAAATAATATCGGCTTTTTCTCTTAATATATATATGCTTGTCGCATATCACGAACTTATTAATGCCGTACTATGATTGTTATAACCGATCAATTCTCTTATTTTTTTGCCTCAACCCAAAAACACTCTAACATATCTCGTTAATTTACTTCCATTAGCCACAAATATTTTAATGAAAACTTAATGTATTAAAGAAAAGGTTTAATTACCAACGAGCAATAGCTCGGTTGGCATGAACACTTTCCAGGAGAGTATGGGTTTTCGAAAGCTTAACTAGCTGGTAGCATATTTTCTTTTTCCTTTTTTTATTTAAATTTTCTCTATTTACCTTTTTAGTTACTTTATTACCCAAGGGCAATAAATGTTTCAGGAGCAATGGGGGCCGGTTTCATTGGCAAGGGCCTCACCATCATCAACAACGCAGGCCCACAAAACGACCAAGCTGTAGCTCTTCGTGTCGGTGCGGACCTATCCGTAATCTATCAATGCTCCATTCAGGGCTATCAGGACACTCTCTACGTCCACTCCAACCGTCAATTCCATCGCGAGAACGATATTTACGGTACAGTTGACTTCATCTTTGGTAACGCAGCTGCCGTCCTCCAGAGCTGTTTCATCCAACCTCGAAAGCCCGGTGGAGGCCAAAGGAACTCCATCACAGCCCAAGGTAGGCTTGACCCAAATCAAAATACAGGTATATCGATCCACGACTGTAAGGTTGTTGGATCATCTGACTTGGGCGGCACACCTACTTATCTGGGTAGACCATGGCATAAGTACTCTAGGACGGTGTTTATGGTGTCGTACTTAGACGGCTCAATCAACTCTGCTGGGTGGGAGCAATGGTCGGGAGATTTTGCTCTATCCACATTATATTATGGCGAATATGCGAATAAAGGGCCAGGATCATCTATATCTGGCAGAGTGAAATGGCCTGGTGTCCATGCAAAGCTTAGTGCGGCTGAGGCGGTTAAGTTCACCGTCGGTGAGTTCATTTTCGGGGATTCATGGTTGCCGAGCATGGGGGTCTCCTACACATTGGGGCTCTAATAATAAGTACTTATATTTGTTGTTCAATGTTGGCCCACGTTATGGAGGCCCAATATGACAAGTGTGGATACATATGGGCCTTAAGGTATCCAGTGTGCTTCTAAATTGTCTGTAAAATAAGGAGATGTGCTTGAGAAAACGAATATATGTTTTTGTTTCTCCATGTGGTCTCTATAGAATTTTGACTATATATATTCTGCATATCTTCTGTTATGCTTGTTAATCAGTTTTATTTTGATCAATGATGTAGTAATAATCCTTTATGTTATATTATTATAACATTCATATCATATATGAACACCTATAAAATCATGATTCATTTAGTAAAAATAAAAATAAAAAAATAAAGTGGTAATGTCCGTTAGTCATAACAAATATCTGAGGTTTGTTTCCAAATTCAATGAGGGACGGAGCTAGAAAATTTCTTCTAAAGCCCGAGTAAAACATTTCTCACTGTATAGTGAAAAATACTACTAAATGTGTTTTGATCCACAATACATCAAGATACTTGTTCCCCCCCCCCCCCCCCCCCTAATTTTACTATATTAACACTTAAAGAAACCATACAATTTTAAGTTACAATTTAAAGAATAAATGACGCTTCCATAATTGAGGTGAGTCTAAACCATGTACCAACTTGAATTAATATATTATTTTAAGTATAAAACATGAAGACTCAAAAAAATTTAAATTTTCTTCAAAAAGGCTCAAACCCAAGACTTTTTGTAATACCCAGTCCCCGTTATACTTTATTCGGTATTTAAATAAAATATTTATTCCAAAATGTTCCGATATAAACTTTTCCTTGTATCTTTTCTAACTATGTTTTTCCCAACTAAACTAAATTAAACCCTAAGCCTAACAGCAGCCCAACCCCTCTTTTCTCTCTTTTTCTTTTAACCCCAGGGTCTGACGCCCAAACCCCAACCCTGGCCCGAGACCCCCAAGCGTTTCCTATATTTTTCTATTTTTCCTAAATTATCAAATTCCTAATTCTAAAATTTTCTAAACTTTCAAATCCAAACCTAATACAAAACCCTCACCCCATTTCCTCAGCCACACCCCTAGCCCAAAGCCCAACCCTTTATAACTCCAGGACCCAGCCCACCAAAACCCTAAACCGAACCCAGGCCCCTCTCTCTCTCTTCTCCCATCTCTTTCATTTTCTCTCTCTTGCCTTTCTTCTTTATTTTCCTCCTCTTTCAATTCCCCGCTTCCTCCTCCCATGCCTCATGACCCGTTCTTCCCCCAACGACACTCCTTCTCCCTCGTGAAACGGCTCCGCTCCCTCTCCTCTGCGATCCTCGTCGCTTACCTCCTTGATTCTTGGTCCCTATCTCCATGACAACCCTCTCTCTCGCCTCCCCCTCTCTCAACCGTACACTCGCTCTCGATCTCGCTCTCACTCACCCTCAATCGCCGACAAGCTCGCCGTTGCCGACCAACTCCTCAAGTGTACACCAACCTCCTCGCCTCCACCGACTACAACGATCCCCCCACTTCCTCCTTCTTTCCTCTCAGTCGACCTCCTCTTTGACACCCTCCAAGCACTCCCCATCGACCACGACCCCTACAACCTCACCGAGATTCCTTGCTGCCGCTGTGCCAGGTCCCGTGCCCACTTCCCTGAACCACAGTGCCCGGCTCGAGCCAACCTGAGTGCCCACCTTCGCACCGGCATCGTGCCACGACTGCACCGCCGCCGTGCCCAGCACCGTGTCACCTGTGTGCCCATGACGTGCCACGGCTCGTGCCCGCTTCGTGCCTAACACCGTGTTCAGTAGCGTCCAATACCGTGTCACACCCGCACCATGCATCGAGCCAAGACCGTGCCTAGTACTGTGTCCCGCCCGCGTCATCACCACGCCCACTACCGTATCACGTCCGCATCGTCACGGCGTCCAGTACCAGGTCACCACATATCGCACGCGCGCTACGCACCGTGTCCAGTATCGCGTCGTCTCGTGTGTCGAGACGAACCCTGCACGTCGCGTCGCTTCTATATCTGCGACCAAAGGAAAGTGAACCTCTTCACTTGTTCAGCATGCTATGGTAATCGCTTGATATAATATATGATGATATATGTATAAGTATAGATATTTTTACAGATATATTATTTGCGAAGTTAATATCGAACAAGTACCATCATCGTAAATTTTAGTATTTGAGACCCGACTTTGGTCAATTACGCCGTAATAATATCATATAGAAACTCACGAATTAATTTCATGTTGATTGGGTAAAAGAAATCGATATTTCGATCGATAACCGTTTGCACAGTCTGAGTGTTTGATATAGAACCCTATGCGATAACTTAAGCGAATATGATGGAACCCATGATCATTATACCCTATTATTTTTAATGAATACCCTGTAGAAATTGGACGGCAAAACGACGTTGTTTCACCCATAAAACGTTACCCTCGATAACATTTGCAAAAGCTGAATTTTCCCGGACAAGCTGAACGGTTAAAATCATAATAAATCATTTATATATCGGATCTTAAATTTCTATGACTCGTATCGAAACCAACAGATAAACCTACAGCACTCCATAGTTCATCTCTGTATGTTAATAAGTTATGACAATAAAAACTGAGACGATTCATGACTTTGGACTGCAGTCCAGAGCCAGAATCTTTACCTTTACTCGTTTTAGAACGCATGTTTCTCCCTGATAAAATGTGCAAGTCTACGGGACCATACATATAAGCATATAGGATTGAATTAGCTTTCTAACGGTACTGGTCTTACTACATTCCAGTACCGTTTGATATTTAACACTCCTTTTAAATTGTCGAAGTGTACTGCAGTCCCAAGCAGGGACAGAACGGATGTCCTGGCCTTGAACAGAATGTATCTCCCAGTACAGAGTGGATATTGTCGATCTGTATGGTGTGTTGAAAACCTAATTAAAAGATATAAATTTCACTCAACTGTAGCCTTGCCTAATTACGAATCCAATAGGGTGAAAAATGTGTCGCGAATTGGACTTTCAGTTCAGGAACTGAATTTCCAGCAGAGAACACTTAAAATGGAATGATCATAACCCGCAAACCTAAAACTCGATTGATTTGAAACCAATTTTTTTGTAGAGATAATTAAATATAATGCTTACTCCTTTTATATTGAGCAATATATTGTTTGCTCAATTCTGCACGTATGATTTATAGTGAATTTTGCAAGTTGTATGACACCGGCTGCTATATTTTATTCGTATTATAATTGATTGCATTCTGATCATATCATGTAGCGGTTATACCCTCATTGAATAGTGGTTATATACATTGATAGCCTGGTGACCATGTTACATTACCAAATGGCAAGTGTTAGTGGTTGGATTCTGGCAAGTACGTCAGTATAAAGACGTGATTGAATAATGGAAGTGACACGTATTTGTACACAATTAGCAGAACCATTTAGTCATTGCATTGTCGATGCCTATGGGGCATATATAAGTGTAACTATAACTGGTATGAGATGGGTATGGAAACACTTATATTATTGTCATAGGTAAGACATCGAGAACTGCCCACTTATCTTGGATATCAGTCGAGACATGCTTGATGGAGACCTTGTCTCCAATTCTCGCATAGATGTGTCATGGAGCGACTAGTATTCAGATTCGTGGTCGGTGTTTAATGTAGACCGCGGGGTGTGGGGTAGTTTGAGTGTCAGTTCGATCAACGGAATCTCAGAAGTCCCATTGCTGGCATATTTCGTGATTTCATGATATTGTTATTGACTGCGTTACTGGTTTTTACTGATCATGATTCGGGACCGTGTTTCCTTACCCCTGGGGCTTACCCTTGGGTTGGAAATACTCCTGCGGTGGTTAACGCTCACACTCGAACTGACGATAGGTTTAGTGACCTGGACCTTGAGACTTTGAGACCGATAGAACATTATATTGATTATTGATTTGACACACCTGCTTGACCGTTATATGTACTGGTTATTTCATGCTCATGTCATTACTCTATACTTATTGCTTTATATTTATCATCATTGCACATCATATATGTATATATTGGTGTTGTGTCGTTCTGACGACCTGAGTATGCATGCTCAGAGTGAGAGAAGTGGACTCGTCCGATTTCGAGGAGATCGTGGATTTCTAGACCAGTGAGCCGGCCCTATCATTCCTTTCATTACACTGGTTAGTTGTTGTAATTGATGCGCTCAGTTTCCTTTTTATCTGATAATTTTAGTGACTGTATTATCTCGTCATCCGTGTTAAAGCCAAAGTGTGATTACGGCAGGATATTTCCTTGACCGTAAGAGCATGGCTGGTCTTGTTACCTCTCGTGCTCAGTATTTTGGGAAGCGGAGCACGACACTTTTAATTTTAATTGTCATGCCCTCATCCTCTGGAGTAACTTCAAACTTACAATTTTAATATTCAATTTTATTTCTATACTAGTTAGTACAAGCACTTTCCTTCTTGAAAAGAGTACAGGGTTCGAATCCAGGAACCCTAAAAGGAGAAGTGGTCACAAATTACCGCTTTCGGGACAAATTCATGGATCGTCTGGGTGCGTGTATGTGTTGTGTGCTTATGTGTGGTGTGTGTGGATATGATGAGCATGTTGTGTACATAGGTTAGAGTTTCTGGACCAATGCCAAAAAATAATAATAATTGTATTAGGAAGTTGAAAACAAATACATATGATATTTCTTGGATTCTTTTTTCTTTCTTTTTCTTTCTTTTTTTGGTTCTGAGCCCTGTGTTCTATATACATACTGACAATCCATAACTTTTTTTTGAAGGGAAAAAGTAGATAAGATATCCTACTCAATAAAATAAATTAAAAAAAATAAGATATTTACAAGACAAAACATATGTGCATCGAGATAAACTATAAGTGTTTGAACTAATATATTGTAATTTTATTTATGGAAGGACAACATATTCATTATCCTTCACACAAATGCAATCTCAAGATATAAGTTCTACACCACACAATAAGAAAATTCTCGATATATCATATAAAAATTACAAACGCAAAAGAAAATGCTACTATTATTTGTATCAAACGTCAATAGTTGATCAAGCTTCTTCTTTATTTCTTTTCTTATCCAATAAATGAATACTATTAATAGTATTTCCATCAATAATAATACCGCAAGTTGTAGCAATATCCATAATGGCATCATCATTATAATCATCAAGAGATTTAATTCGAACCCGATTTTTTTTAGCTTTCTTAAGCCAAGAGAAAGATCCGCACGACAAAAAGAAATGTTTACTCAAAGAAATATTAGTAATTAATTTTCTCTTATGTGCCGTTTTCGTGATGCGGGGTGGTTTGAAACCAAGAGAGATCAGAGAATCTCCTTCTGAGTCCAACTCATTCGAAAAAGAAATTTGCACAACCAAATCATCAGAATAAGCAGGTTTAGTTGCCGAGTATGGTAATACAGATTTATCATTTTCGTCTTTAGAAAGTGGAGAATTATCATGGGAATTAACAGTATTGGTCGTTTGATTGTTGATATTAGAATCAGGAGCACCACAAGTTTGGACGTTGGTATTAAAGACGTGCGTATCAAAAACTGTTACTGGTAACAGAATTAGAAGCAGATACTTCACAATGCTCTGAAATTGCTTTCACAGTAAGTGATTTAGAAGAATCGTTTGCAAATGGAGAAGTTATTACTACGTCGGTATGAAATTTTTATAGGACTCAATCCTTGGTAGTGATCGGCATGTTAGATACATTATTGCGAGCAGGCATAATGTTCTCAGCAACATTTGAATGATTTAGAGTGATAGATATATTAAGCTTAGATCCAGAAGCAGCAGCAAAAAATGGAGACATTTCTATTAAGTTTGTTAGTGTATATGCCCTAGAGGCCATTACTGTATCATACTAGTATGTATATTATTTGATGGAAGCTTGGGATATTCACAGTTGTATAGACAATCTTGCTCAAAATAGTAGTATGCTACTTGGTTTGTCTCTGTTTTAATGTGTACATGTGTTTCTTTATTATATCACCTATACGCATTAGTAGAGCCCTTAGGATCTTTGCTTGATTACCGGCGTTGTGATGGCGATCACACTCGTGGGGGCTGGGTAATCCACAAGCACATCCTTATACACGTCCCTAGTCGTGGGATTATCGAGACAGGGCATCGATACTCCGGAGTAGACTAGCGTATGCGCTTCTCATCCCAGCACGGGAGACGGTCTGTCCCACAGCCGTCAGTACGTCGTACTTGAGATAGTATGCGGGTGCTCGTTAGGTTACGAGTACACTGGACAGGACTCGTCGGGAACTGATGGTTGGTATTATACCTATCGTCAGTTATCAGTTCCCAGATGACATGAGTACAGCTTAGTCCGCTGACTTGACACTGTCACTTCGCCTCGAGTGTATTCCCACTGTTCTTTGATTACTACTCTACCACGGCTCTACTGAGTCGTGCAAACAGGTAGTAGTTGGGTGCAGTCCCGAAGCACTTGGAGGCAGTGACGGTTAGACAGGATTCGTCTCTTTCGGTATTGGGGGTTGACATCGCGCTGTGTCTAGGAGAGCCATTACACGAGTAGTCCCTGACCAGGGCAAGCGAGATATAGTGGTAGGTTTCCAGTGTTATCTCAGAGTGTTCTGGGCTTCACTCCGACATGACTTGTACCGCTATTAGGGGACTGACGTTTACCGCCCCCCTAGGCCCGCCATGCGATGTATCAGACGAACAGACCGGACTGTACGGAGATTGTCACATACAGGCTCAGTAGGAGTTCGGATGGGTTCACCTCATCGGCCTTCTTATCGACATCTACCTGGGGACCGTTACGTACAGCTAGTGCCGCTTGCGGTCTGTGGTTAAACCCACTGCCAGCGTAGTGTCGAGTCTTTAGAGTCCCACACAGAGAGTTTCCTTGCACTGAGCGAAACGTGTAGAGGCCGTATGGTTTTACGGCAGGGCTGCGATCACTTACGTACACTTGTGTGCGTGCAGTGTTCGGGCAGGCAATACTAGTGGGTTTTGGTTTAAGCCGGATCCTAGTATTGCACGGATGGATTTGTTTTGTCTTCTGCGCATCCGCATTCAACGGAATACGGATGCAGGTGTGTATGCACAGTTTTCCGGAGCGATGAAGGAGGAGGTACCTCATCAGGGTTTTGGCAGTTGGTTTGGCCAAAACCGTTATGTGGCAGGTTCATTAGGGTTTTGACAGTTCGTTTGGTCAAAACCATTATGAGCCGCGGACATCATTTACTAATCCTTTTAGTGATAATTTTATGATGGCTAATTGCATTGACCATTTGACCCCATTGACCTCTCTTGACTTTGTTGACCGGTTGACCGTGTTGACCATTGACTTTCAAGAGAGATCTACACTCTTCTTTTCATTTTCTTTTTCTATTTTGATTATGATAATGGTCATTTCAATGTAGCCATCAAACTTTATCTTGATGGGATTAGTAATGATGATGTTTTGCATTATTGGAACCATGGTTCATTTTTCTTTAGCTCACAATTCTTTTCTCATTCTCTCTCTTGCCTTTTCAAGTGAGAAGAAAAAGAAATGAACCATGGTTGCTAGCTCCTCCTTCTTCTTCCTCCTCTTGATTCATCTTTTAATCTCATGTGTTGAGAGATAAAGATCCCACAAAGACAAAACCATCCCTTTATCACTTCTACACAACCTAGGGCTTCTAGATTAGCAATCTCTTTACCCTAGTTACCTCGGCTCGAGGTGGAGCTCGGTGTACATCTCTCGGGTGGATCGTCTTCGACTCAAGGAGGCCGCGGAGGTGACCAAAGTCTGGATCAACCCTCGGAGCAAGCAAAGAGAAGAATAACAAGAAGAGAAGGAGTTCAAGTTGAGGTATAACCCCTAACCGAGTAGATAAATCTCTAGTTAGGATGCTAGTGTGTTGTTTAGCAAAGATCCGGCTTTTACGGTCCATATTACCATGTTTAGAAAAAAATTTGTTTTACCGTTTCCGCAACCCTGAAAGTACCGGGAGAGGTAACATGGACCTAACAGTGGTATCAGAGTCTAACTAAATACACCCTAGCATGTTAGCAAAGTATTTAGAATTTCTACCGGACGAAAAACCGCAAAACACCACGGAAATTTCAAGTTTCTGCCGATTTTCAGATCTGTTCCAAAATTAATAAATCATACACTAAAAATCGGCTCAGGCTTTTTATAGAATACTGAAGAAAAATGGTCACCTAACTCGGTTAAAGCGCCGCGGTTCCGCGGCCGAGTTAACTCGGTTGGCGATTTTCTTTTCTGCAGTATTCTTATATGGGTATTTTGGGATTTTTGATATATGACTTTTCTGCCTAGATTTTCCAGAAAGCAAAATTTGTTTTTGGGGCTCAAAAATCCGTATTTTTGGTCGATATTCTGTAGACTTTGGCTAATGGTTATATCTATAATGTTATATGTGTATTGAACGTGTACTAATCGCTATACATCGATTAGTGGGGGTTATACATATCTGTGATCTGTGTTGTTGATGGTATGTGTATATGAACTCGTTGGATTGTCGCGGATGAATAGCCGGGATGGATGTGAGATGAGAGTTTCTTTTTCTTTCATTCATGTAATAAATTTGTAAATTGATGTAATATTATTTGTATAGCCGCACAACCGGGTCGGGGTTGTCGCCGTCATTGTATAATTCTTTTTACTGTTTTTGCTCCTAGGATAGACCCATGGAGTGGGTGCACAAACTACCGGGTATCTCGAAGTGCCGAGTGGCCTACTCACGGTGTTGAGGGAGGTTGCTTCGCTTCGGGTACTTGGCGGGTAGTTTGCCGCACCCGTAGGGGTCTTGGGTGGAGTATTGGCTATTCATCGCGACCGTGTAATCCGCTTTTCGTTGCAGGCTCGAACGAATCGCGGGTTCCTAGTATATCCAAAGTGTTCATCTGTGATCTGGATTGGCTATCATTGCTGTATATATATATATATAATAACTATTTAGGCGTTGCTTATGTTTTTCAGCCGCGCTAGCCCAGCCCCCGCTCTGTCGTTAGTTAAGTAACCTAACGGGTGATGACGGGGCCCCGTGGTGAATGCGAATGGCATAAGCGTACGTCATATTTTGGTTGTTTTCTGCAATGGTAGGATTTAAATGATGGGACGCATTAAAAGAACTAATGCAAGAAAATAAACCTAAAATACGTTGTTGGAACAATTTTTCAAAAAGCTGTTATTACAGGGACGTTCACTTTTGTTTTGCATCGAGGTATTCGGTTATGAATGCCCAGCACCTCAGTCGACGAGGCAAGGGCCGAGATCCCTTCATCGGGAGTGACCCCTTGGAAAAAAGTTTGTGTCAGGGTAATAACTTCATTATAGTCGATTATTCTTGCTTTGCATCGAGGTATTCAGTTTGGAATATCCTGCACCTCATTCGACGAGGAAAGAACCGAGATCCCTTCACAGGGAGTGACCTCTTTAGCAAAAGTTTTCGCCACTATATTTTCAAAAACTGTATCACGTTCCTTCAACGATATCAAGTTCATTACGTTAACGGGTTTTCACCAAAACCCAGTCGTAGCCCTCCGTCGTTTCGGATTGATATTGCTTAGTATTCGTGCTACGTATTTTGTGCTCAGCCGAGGCGTAGTGTACGGTAGCTATGTAATATTTTTCGTAGGATACAAAGTGATTGGTTAGGACAGTCGTGCGGTCATTTTGGCTCAGTCAAGGACTCGTACGGGTGGGTCTAATGCAGTCAAGATAATGATGGGTTGAACTTGACTAGGATCCTTTGATATGTTGGCCCAGTCAAGGTCACTTGGGTCCTAGGGGCAAAAACCATATCGGGAGTTTCAAAAGTACTGAAACTTGCTAGTGTTGCATACCATTTGGAGTGTGATGATTCTGGTAGGATTCCTTCAGTTTTGTCACGCGATGATATTTGGATCCCGGTCCTACTGTGAGTATATGCTACTCCTCGGGAACTTTCTCGCTTAACGATCAATGCTATAAACCAAGTAGGTGTCTAGAAAGGTGTTAGCGGGGCTACGCCCACAGGGAAAAGAGGTTACTTAATTAAGGAACTTCGCGAAAGCGTTGGAAAACCTCCCTCGAAGCACCGACACTGGCCTGGCTGAACGGTTAAGCAAGTATTGTACGGTGAGATTGATCCCGACTAATTCTTCCTTTATGGTTTGAGGAGGGATTCGAGAGACAGTGGGAGCCATCCTGTTTAGATAAATTAAAAACCAATCTAAACTTGCAAGAGCGCATGCTGAGTGTTTCTTTTCTCTCTCTCCAGGTAGCAGCCATTTCACGCTCTAATCAAGATAATAAAATGTATCGCTTGACCGATCCGAATTCTTATTCGGGGCTGGGGAACGTTGGTTCGGCTCTAACTTGTGACAACAATCATAAGTATGAGCAAGGGAAAGGGGATTGTATGGATTCCAAGGATACCAAGTTGAAGAAGAAGCATGGTTTTGCATCTACTTCAGGTGTTCTTGTAATTGAGAACTGTTTTACGGTCAGCCCTACCTCATGAGTACTTGATACCGGATCAGGATCTCATATCTGTAATTTATTGCAGGGACTGAGAAAAAGTAGGAAAGTTGCACCGGGTGATATGTCGCTCAGAGTAGCGAACGGAGCACAAGTTAATGCGGCAGCCGTCGGTGAATATCACCTAGTATTGCCAAATGGCAAGACTATGATTTTGAACGATTGCTACTATGTACCTTCCATGGTTTGCAACATAATATCAGTTTCTTTACTCGATAAAGATGGATATAACTTTGTTCTTGATAAAAATATCATGAACATTTACCTTCATAAGGTACAGGTTGCAGAAGGTACACTGTGTAATGGTATCTACGTTCTAAATCAGAATACAGTTCTCAATGTACAAAACACACGCAAGAGGAAGAATTCAGATACGAATGAATCCTACTTGTGGTATTGTAGACTTGGTCATATCGGAGAGAAAAAACTGAGTAAGTTGCATAAAGATGGACTCTTGGATGCGTTCGAGTTTTCATCTTATGAAACTTGTCAGTCTTGTCTCAAAGGGAAGATGACCAAATCTCCGTTCACCGGACATGGAGAAAGAGCAGCAGAGCTCTTGGGACTCGTACATAGTGATGTATGTGGTCCGATGTCTATACATGCAAGGGGTGGGTTCTCGTACTTCATCACATTCACTGACGATCTCTCTAGGTTCGGATATGTGTATCTGATGAAACACAAATCTGAAGCTTTTGAGAAATTCAAGGAATTCAGAAACGAAGTAGAGAACCAGACTGGCAAAAGTATCAAGATCCTCCGGTCTGATAGAGGAGGGGAGTACTTAAGCACGGAATTCCTAGATTACTTAAAAGAGAATGGTATTCTCTCTCAGCTTACTCCTCCTTATACACCACAGCACAACGGTGTATCGGAGCGGAGGAATCGTACCCTACTGGATATGGTTCGCTCCATGATGAGTAATGCCGAGTTACCTCTTTCATTTTGGGGACATGCGCTGTTGATAGCAGCATATCTATTGAACAATGTTCCGTCTAAATCTGTGCCTAAAACACCGTTCGAGATATGGAATGGTAAAAAGCCGTATCTTAAACGTATTAAGATATGGGGTTGTCCGGCCTATGTAAAAGTACAAAATCCGGACAAACTTCAGGCACGTTCAGTTCTATGTAAATTTGTGGGATATCCTAAAAACTCCACAGGATATCTGTTCTACCACACCGAGGAACAGAAGGTGTTTGTATCTCGCCACGCCACCTTTTTAGAGTGGCAATTTCTTGCAAAAGAAACAAGTGGGAGTTCGGTAGATCTGGAAGAAATTCAGCGACCACAAAATGAAACTGAAGATTTGACAGAACCTCAGAATTCAATAACCCCAGACGAACCTCAGCCACTCCGCAGATCTGGTAGGATTTCTCATCCGTCCGAGAGATACTACGATTTTCTCATAGACGGGGATCGAGAGGATTGCATCTTGGAAGAAGATGACCCTACCAGTTTCAGGCAGGCCATTATCAGTAGGGACTCTGATAAGTGGCAGGAAGCAATGCAATCCGAAATGGAGTTCATGTACGCCAATAAAGTGTGGACCTTGGATATTGCTCCACCTGGGGTAAAACCCGTTGGATGCAAATGGATCTACAAAAGGAAACTTGGTGTAGATGGGCAGGTGGAAACCTATAAGGCTAGACTCGTTGCAAAAGGTTTTCGTCAAAGACCTGGTTTGGACTATGACGAAACTTTTTCTCCGGTGGCTATGCTCAAATCCATTCGGATCCTACTTGCCATTGCTGCCTTCCATGACTATGAAATCTGGCAGATGGATGTTAAAACGGCTTTCCTAAACGGTTGTTTGGAAGAGTGCGTTTACATGGATCAGCCAGAAGGTTTCGTAGACAGTGGGAGCAGAGGGAAGGTGTGCAAGTTGCTTAAATCCATTTATGGATTAAAGCAGGCATCGCGGAGCTGAAACATCTGTTTTGATGAGGCAATCAAGGAATTTGATTTCATTAAGAACGAAGATGAACCTTGTGTCTATAAGAAGATTGTAGGACGAACTGTCGTATTCCTAGTCTTGTACGTGGACGACATTCTTTTGATAGGAAATGACATTCCTATGCTACAATCAGTCAAGCTATTTTTGTCACAACGGTTCTCCATGAAGGACCTGGGTGATACCTCGTACATTCTGGGGATCAAGATCTATAGAGATAGATCCAAGAGACTACTGGGACTTTCGCAGTCCAGGTACATAGAGACCGTACTAAAGAGATTTAGTATGGAGGATTCCAAGCGCGGTTACATACCCGCATTGCACGGAATTACCCTCTCCAAAAAGATGTCTCCAAAGACTGACGAGGAGAGGGTTCGCATGAGCACTATACCCTACGCTTCGGCGGTAGGATCTATAATGTATGCGATACTATGTACAAGACCAGATGTAGCTTACGCGCTGAGCGCGGTGAGCCGGTATCAGTCAGACCCAAGTGAGGACCACTGGACAGCAGTGAAGAACATTCTCAAGTACCTGAGAAGGACTAAGGAGATGTTCTTGGTTTACGGTAATGGAGACCTCAGGGTCAAGTCCTTTACCGATTCAAGCTTCCAGAATGACAAAGATGACAGCAAGTCTGTCTCGGGTTTTGTGTTTACCCTCAACGGAGGGGCGGTATGTTGGAGGAGTTCCAAACAGGATACCGTCACAAACTCGACGATGGAGGCTGAATACATTGCTGCAAGCGATGCCGCAAAAGAGGCGGTCTGGATGAAGAAGTTCATTAGTGAACTTCAGGTGGTTCCGTCCATTGTTGACCCAATACCTTTGTATTGCGATAACAATGGGGTTATAACTTTAGCGAAGGAACCAAGGTCCCATCAGAAGTCCAGGCACATCTTAAGGCGGTATCACCTGATCAGGGAGATCATTGATCGCCAGGAGATCAAGGTGCGGAGAGTGGACACAAAGGACAACACAGCGGACCCATTCACGAAGGCCTTACCCCAGACTCAGTTCGAGCGGCTAATCGAGATGATAGGTCTTCGATACGCCAGTACATGGCCTTAGTGCAAGTGGGAGATTGTTAGTGTATATGCCCTAGAGGCCATTACTGTATCATACTAGTATGTATATTACTTGATGGAAGTTTGGGATATTCACAGTTGTATAGACAATCTTGCTCAAAATAGTAGTATGCTACTTGGTTTGTCTCTGCTTTAATGTGTACATGTGTTTCTTTATTATATCACCTATACGCATTAGTAGAGCCCTTAAGATCTTTGCTTGATTACCGGCGTTGTGATGGCGATCACACTCGTGGGGGCTGGGTAATCCACAAGCACATCCTTATACACGTCCCTAGTCGTGGGATTATCGAGACAGGGCATCGATACTCCGGAGTAGACTAGCGTATGCGCTTCTCATCCCAACACGGGAGACGGTCTGTCCCACAGCCGTCAGTACGTTGTACTTGAGATAGTATGCGGGTGCTCGTTAGGTTACGAGTATACTGGACAGGACTCGTCGGGAACTGATGGTTGGTATTATACCTATCGTCAGTTATCAGTTCCCAGGTGACATGAGTACAGCTTAGTCCGCTGACTTGACACTGTCACTTCGCCTCGAGTGTGTTCCCACTGTTCTTTGATTACTACCCTACCACGGCTCTACTGAGTCGTGCAAACAGGTAGTAGTTGGGTGCAGTCCCGAAGCACTTGGAGGCAGTGACGGTTAGACAGGATTCGTCTCTCCCGGTATTGGGGGTTGACATCGCGCTGTGTCTAGGAGAGCCATTACACGAGTAGTCCCTGGACAGGGCAAGCGAGATATACTGGTAGGTTTCCAGTGTTATCTCAGAGTGTTCTGGGCTTCACTCCGACACGACTTGTACCGCTATTAGGGGACTGACGTTTACCGCCCCCCTAAGCTCGCCATGCGATGTATCAGACGAACAGACCGGACTGTACGGAGATTGTCACATACAGGCTCAGTAGGAGTTCGGATGGGTTCACCTCATCGGCCTTCTTATCGACATCTACCTGGGGACCGTTACGTACAGCTAGTGCCGCTTGCGGTCTGTGGTTAAACCCACTGCCAGCGTAGTGTCGAGTCTTTAGAGTCCCACACAGAGAGTTTCCCTGCACTGAGCGAAAAAGGTAGAGGCCGTATGGTTTTACGGCAGAGCTGCGATCACTTACGTACACTTGTGTGCGTGCAGTGTTCGGGCAGGCAATACTAGTGGGCTTTGGTTTAAGCCGGATCCTAGTATTGCACGGATGGATTTGTTTTTTCTTCTGCGCATCCGCATTCAACGGAATACGGATGCAGGTGTGTATGTACAGTTTTCCGGAGCGATGAAGGAGGAGGTGCCTCATCAGGGTTTTGGCAGTTGGTTCGGCCAAAACCGTTATGTGGCAGGCTCATTAAGGTTTTGACAGTTCGTTTGGTCAAAACCATTATGAGCCGCGGACATCATTTACTAATCCTTTTAGTGATAATTTTATGATGGCTAATTGCATTGACCATTTGACCCCATTGACATCTCTTGACTTTGTTGACCGGTTGACCGTGTTGACCATTGACTTTCAAGAGGGATCTACACTCTTCTTTTCATTTTCTTTTTCTATTTTGATTATGATAATGGTCATTTCAATGTAGCCATCAAACTTTATCTTGATGGGATTAGTAATGATGATGTTTTGCATTATTGGAACCATGGTTCATTTTTCTTTAGCTCACAATTCTTTTCTCATTCTCTCTCTTGCCTTTTCAAGTGAGAAGAAAAAGAAATGAACCATGGTTGCTAGCTCCTCCTTCTTCTTCTTCCTCTTGATTCATCTTTTGATCTCATGTGTTGAGAGATAAAGATCCCACAAAGACAAAACCATCCCTTTATCACTTCTACACAACCTAGGGCTTCTAGATTAGCAATCTCTTTGCCCTAGTTACCTCGGCTCGAGGTGGAGCTCGGTGTACATCTCTCGGATGGATCGTCTTCGACTCAAGTAGGCCGCGGAGGTGACCAAAGTCCGGATCAACCCTCGGAGCAAGCAAAGAGAAGAACAACAAGAAGAGAAGGAGTTCAAGTTGAGGTATAACCCCTAACCGAGTAGATAAATCTCTAGTTAGGATGCCAGTGTGTTGTTTAGCAAAGATCCGGCTTTTACGGTCCATGTTACCATGTTTAGAAAAAATTTTGTTTTACCGTTTCCGCAACCCCGAAAGTATCGGGAGAGGTAACTTGGACCTAACAAAGTTGCCAGTGGGTTTCCATGCATTCATCCTTCTTAGTTTTTGTGATGCTTGATTGCTTCGGTGGCGGGTCAAAATGGACCGTCCCTTGATTTTGCACATTAGCTTGATTTCTTTCTTACAATCATCTTTGCAATGACCATTTTTTGCACAAACGGTACAATATTTGTAATTCTTCTCAAAAATGAATTTTTGAGGAAACTTAACAACAGAATATATACCAATCCAAAGGTTAGAAGGCAAAGATTTGTGGATATCTAGTTCTACACAAACACAAGCCCTATCGGTGCGTGCGCAATACGAAGTGTTGGCATCTATTTTAAAAAGTCTATAAATAGGCTTAACAATAGATTTCAACATTTCTTGATAACAAAAATTCGGAGGCAAACAAGGAAGGATTAACTATGCGGGCACAATAAAAGGCTCTTAATCTACATTAAAAAACAATGACGACCATTTTAAAAATCGAAATAGAAAATCTTTAATGTATAAGTACTCTTTCCACCGTACCTTATTAAAATCTTCAGTATTGTGAAATCTAAGAAGGAGATGTTTTTGATCCAGCACGCTAATAACAAAATCTTCATGAATGAGAAAATGATGTATGAGAATTTCTTTGGTGTCGCGAATGTTAGGTCTTCCATAGGAGCATTTGGCTATAAAAGCAGAGAAAAAAGGAAAAGCCGATGATTTCATTTTTGGGGAAGAGCATAGCGGGATCTCCTTCCCTTCAATAGTTAAAGAGATCTCTTTTCCGGGCATATTAATTGGAGGAAGAATATAGAGATTCTGATTTAGGAGGGAAGTATAGGAGGGTTTAGACATGGCTCGTGAGACCTCCTTTAATGGACGTCCCTCTGTAGTGGCCACGGAGGCCGAAACCCTTGATCCCCATTTTCCCCTTCTATATAATTACCTTTCTATTTTGATGAAAAATTGAATGATGAAAATTCTAAAGGTTGTCTAGCAACCCATAACTTTTGATGTATAGAACTGATATTTCAGGATTTGGCATGGCCGTCGTTGTCTTTTTGCTAGGTTTATATCCAAATCGGGAACAATACTTCCTTTTCCATCCAATCTTAAACGTAGTGTACAAATTATATATTTTTTTTGTCGAAAATTTCAATGCCTACTCACAAATGGTTGAGTCCTATGTATGCAAGGACCACTTAACATTACTCTATAAGATTTCCACAAGAACAAGATTCTAAAAGATTTGTGTTTGAGGGCTTGTTTGGGAGTCGAGTTAAGTTTTGTAAACTGTGTTTCACAAAGTTAATAAAAGTCAACTCCAAAATGCTAACTTTACTTTGTTTGCCACTTATTTTGGAGTTGAGATAACTGCAATTTTTCAGCCTTAAACTACAGTTATCTCAACTCCAATTTGATCAAAGTTAACTAAACTCCATTTTTGGAGTTTGGGATTTGCAAACCATAGTTTGCATACCTCCTAACTCGACTTTAAAATAAATTGCGGTTATCCTAACTCCATATCCAAATAGGGCCTTAAAAACCAGCAATTTGATTTAAGGACCGCTGCTTCCAATTTAAAAGATCCAACTTTCTTCGGAGTTTTGAGATAACACCATGAGAGTTTGAAAACACCGTGAATTCTTCTTTAACTGACAATATTTGTCTGTATATGCTAGTTTCATTAACTAGTAAAAAAACACGAATAGATTGGATAACTACAATATGATCTTGTACGTGGACTAAATGAACCGAACATGGTATTTTCATACAAAATATCGTTCAATCTTTTTGACAAGAAAACCCTTCAAGAAGGGTTTATGATAATTTTAAAGTTTAATGATACTATTTCAAAAACTTGAAATCCAATGGGCATTTTTTAAATTCACCTTAAAATCATTCCAAAATGACCAGCACAAAGTTAAAAGTCTTCATTATTGGACCAGACATTATATATATTGGGCTTGGACAAGCACAAGCAATTGCAAGATAACTTAGAAGCCCAATACTATGATTGAAACTGAACGACAAATTCCGCAGATGATGTAGATCATGAAATGAAATATTATACATCGCATGCTACTCATTTTATTTTCTATTCTCTACATTCTTGTCTCTTTTAACCTTTGTACATATATTTTTTGTTTTCGATATATTTTCTTCAGAGTAGAACATCTAGTCCTGCAATTTAAATAAAATGTTTTAATTCTCTTTCGTAGAAAGGAAAAAGTTGTCGTTAAAAGAACTTACGATTCACGTGGGTGTCGCAAAATAAGATTTTAGAGGTAAATTATAATAAGACGGGTTGTTCCTTTTGTGCGTTCCTTATGTGCACTTATAACTTAGCAAAAACTAAAATGGTGAAATTATTGATGCATATAAATTTACGGCATAATACATAATACCGCACATCATGATAACAGACAAACCAAACTAGAAATCTAGCATCATATAAGCGCACGCACCAGAACTAGCTATCTCTTCTCTCTTCCTCCTGCCGCCCTATTTTTGAATAGTTGGAGAGATGCTGATATTTCCATGCTATTATTAGATCTCGACTTCACATCATAGATAAAAACCGGCAAATCTGTGGGGCTTCATGTTTTATCCTCTCACTTACCGTTATATTTAATAGCATGGATAAAATAATAACATGGACCCGAATCCATGATCACGAAATGCTAAATGTTTGGTTTTAGAAAAGAAAATAAAAAATATAATTCAATTTCATATCTCTTTTATTTAATATATTTTAATTTATTCATTTTTCAGAAATGTTTAATTCATTCCATATTTTAATTTAATTTAATTCATATTTTAGTTTACTTTAATTTTCTTAATAAATGTTTGGTTGGGTAAATTTGTCAAAACTCCCCTGGTCCACTTCAAGCCCATGTAAAAACAAACCGGGCTTTCTGCTCTTGTTAAAAAACCCTGAGCACAATCAAAATCTCCTGTATACCGGTTGCCTGTAACATCTAAGCAGTTGCAGTTGCTTATAATATCTAAACAGTTGTCTGTAATATCCAAGCAGTTGAGCGAATATTAGACGAAAATGAAATACAACAAAGTGTTTTTTCACAAAAAATTTGAACACCAGGCCTATCCCAACTGTTTCGAAAATTACCAGATCTTTTAGACAACTCCCGAGTGGGCCGGAGGGCTTTTTGACCATTTACCCAATGTTAAAACCTATAACCCTCCCATTTGAGGACGTGGATCTGGTTAAGCTGGTTATCCACCGTCTTTGATATAATACACGGCCAAGATTCAATAAGAAAACAAATATATCTTTAAAAATAATATTTTTATTCTATTTCAATCTCAACCGTCCATGTATTACACAAATGACCCAAGAAAACCAGATTTGACAAAAAAATTCAAATCCAGATCCCACCCACCCCCGCCCCCATTTGAACATTTTGGAGCTTATACAAACGCACATGCATCATAATGGGTTGGGTCAAGATTTTGTGAAGTGTATGGGCTAAAAGCCTGCATGATATTATCAAGAGGGATTTTTTATGATATGAGCCCCCACAAGAGCCCTTTGTAAATTTATTGGCTTTTTCTGAGTGAAAAACTAAGCATGCGTGTTTCATTGGTAGCTGGAACGCGGGAGGTAAATTCAGAGTGTATGACCAAAACGGAAAGGCGGTTGATTGGGCCATGAAAAATATTCGTTCCAAATGTTTGAATGAAAGTCCAGAGCTCTCAGGAGGAGGGATTGTTAGGGGCGAGACAGACTTGGATCAAGATGGAGAGGAGCACATGCGATTAGATGTTCCGGACTATTATGCGTCAAGGGAAGGTCCCTTGGGGGTCACGACAAGATGATTATTATGGTTTTGTAGGGATTTCTCTGTTGAAATAATGGAGAAACTTCAAACACAAGCCATATCATATTTTACCAAAACCAAGGTTTCTTAATTAAGAGATGTCTTATGGCACTTTCTTAATTATGTCAGTTTCTTAATAGATGGTATAGTCTTAGTTGGAATAGGAGGAGTGTCTTATGGCAGATTCTAACTATGGTATTTACTCAATTAAGGAATTGGTTTGTGTACAAATAGGAACCTCTCATATGTATTTTGTACACCAACACTAAAACCAAATAGAAGAGAGATATTGTATAAGAGGGTAAAGACTTAGATCTACAGAGTTTTGCGAGAAAACTCATAGGGTTGAGATCTAAAGAGTTTTGAGAGAAAACTCATAGGGTTGAGCGAGGTGTACTTGATTCAAAATTATAGTAGACGTTTGCAGATTTCGCTCTGCTGGGGTCTAACCATATGGTGGGTGAACCTCGTTAACAAATCTCTTGCCTTTCTGTATTTGATTTCCTATTTTTATTCTCGCATATTTATATTATTCTTTCGTCGTTTAATTGTGTTTGCGTGATTTGGGTGTTGTTGGATGCATTGTTCTGTGCATCGGCTTCTACCATCTTCAACAACTCGTATCAGAGCAAGGGTTAAAGGAACCTAGGGTTCTTCAAATCTATGATGTAGGTTAACGGTGGGTAACGACAAGTACGTCATCTTTCCCACTTTCTTAGATCGTCGTTTTGAAGACGTTGATTCAGATCAGAAAAGAAATTGAGTTTGTTATGATAGAGAAGAAAGATGGCGGTGGATAAAGTAAGGATTGAAATGTTTAATGGTCAGAATTTTGGTAGGGGGCGTATGCAGATGGATGACTACTTATATCAAAAGGACATATTTCTTTCATTGCTTGGAGAAAAGCCCGAGAAGATGACCGATGAGGCGTGAAACCTTTTGGATAGGAAAGCCCTGGAGAAAATTCTGTTGTCGTTGATTCCACAAGTGGCATTTAATATTTCGAAAGAGAAAACAAGCAAGACGCTAATAAGACGTTAGCAAAGTTATATAAGAAGCCATCTACATCAAACAAAATTTTCCTGATGCAAAAACTTTTCAACATGAAGATGGCTGAAAACGGTTCGGTGATGGAATACCTGAATAAGTTTAATATCTTGACGAACCAACTCGAATAGGTGGAATCGTCTTTGAAGACGAGATTCGAGCACTTCTATTCCTCTGTTCTTTGCCGGAGAGTTGGGAGAACCTAGTGATAACGGTTAGCAACTCGATCTCGGAGACTCTTACATTTAATGATGCAGCGAGTTGCAAATTAAACGATGAGATGCGAAGAAAGGTTGGGAGTGGGAGTTCGGGAACTTCCGCGCTTTCGGTGGAGAATCGTGATAGAACGATGGAAAGGGGGAAAGGGAAGAAGGCCAGGTCTAAAAGCCGAGAAAAATCATAAAGAAAAATCCAAGGCGCGTATTGGAATTGTCGGAAGAAGGGTCGCAGAAAAAGTGACTGTAAAGCTCCAAAGAAAGACTCGAATGAGAAGGCATATTGAAAGGAAGCTTATGCGGTGTCTACTAAAGAACATGGGGAACAAGATCTTTGTATATCGGCGAACGAGAGCACAAAGGCGGATACTTGGTTTCTACATTAAAGAGCATCCTTCCTTGCACTTCAGGGCAAAATCACATCAGCGAGTATGTTTAGGGGGGCCTTGAGCATGTGACGGTGGGAAACGGTCGGCCGTGCAAGATCGTTGGTAAATGGACGACCATCTTGCAACCTTCAGGAGATGGTCAATTAAAATTGAAGAATACTCGTCATATTCCAGATTTGAAGAAGAGACTGATTTCCACCAGTCAACTTGACAACGAAGATTTTATTACGACATCTGGGAATTCATAGTAGAAGATTACCAAAGGGCCATTGGTGGTTGCTAGGGACAAGTTGAGCAGTTCGTTGTATTCCTTTGGTGGGAGTAGCGGAGGTTCGGTTGTATTGGCAACAAGTTCAGAGTTAAATTCGGAGACTTCGTTGTGGCATAGGCGATTGGGGCACCTCAGCGAAAAGAACATGAAAATTCTTCAGGGAATGGGCTTCTTTCGGGGATGGAGAAAGTGGAGTTAGGGTTGTGTGAGGGTTGTGTTTGTGGGAAGCAAAACACGCATAAATTTGAGATTGGAGGCGTAGTAAAGAAGACCAAGAAGATGGAGATGGTACATACGGACGTATGGGGTCCAATCTCAGTGGAGTCTTATGGAGGGAATCGGTATTCGTGACGTTCATCGACGATGCAAGCCGAAAGACATGGGTGTATGCAATGAAGAAGAAGTCCGATGTGTTTGGTATGTTTAAACACTAGATTGCGCAGATGGAGAACCAAACGGGGATGAAGGTTAAATGTCTAAGGTTCGATAATGGAGGGGAATACTGCACACAAGAGTTCGATGCATTTTGCTCGCGGAAGGGTATTCGTTGGTTGAATACGGTATCGGACACGCCACAGCAAAATGGCATCGCTGAAAGAATGAACATGACGATCTTAGAGCCAGAGCGGAGCATGATCTTGGATGCGGATCTGCCAAATTTCCTATGGGCAGCGGCGGTTAGTACTGCTGTGTACTTGATCAACAAAAGCCTGACAAGTGCGCTTGATAGAGACATTCTGGAAGAAAATTAATCAGGTAAACAGGTTTATTACTCCCACCTAAAAGTGTTTGGCTGTGTTGCTTATTCTTTGGTTGATAAGGCAGAAATGAGTAAGTTTGACTCCAAGTCTCGGATATGGTGTGGATGAGTTCGGAAATAGGCTACGGGATTACATAAGAAAGAAAGTAATACGAAGTTGGAACACCGTCTTTAACGAGCAGTGTTAGCGTTGAGGCTTGCGAAAACGTCGGTTTTGGATGGTAAAAGGTGAAAAACTAAGTAAGGAACTAGAGAAATCTCCAGCGAAAGAAAGAATTTCACTATAGAGAGAAATCAATTACAAAAGAATTTGAGGACTATAAAATTTTACAAGAGCTCTCAAACTTTTAATCTCTCACAAAAGCTCATTATAACTCACAAGTATTTGTGTTTGCTTGATTGCCCATCTCAAATGACCCCTAAGGTATTTATAGGGGTCTGATGAAGGCTTTGATCTCTTTCAGATATTGTCCTTCGTCGATCTGTCGCGAGCGTTGATGAAGGGTTGAGATTGGCGTTGAGGGTTGTCTTCTCTAGCGTGTGAATCTCAGTGGGCTTGTTTTGAGGTGAAGCCGAGCTATCTGCAAAAGAAGTCCCGGGGTGGTTGTACCACCGTGGACCCTCCAACGATCAAGTTAGCCTAGTAATTCGAGCAGAGTAGCGGCTTGTTGGGTTCAAATTCCTTAACTGAGTCGTCTGAGTAGGGGTTTTTATAGTGGTCTCTTGGAGCGAGCTGGCGCGAGATCTACGCCGTCAGTTACGCCCCTGACGTTATGCCTGCGTGAATGAAGGGATTCCTCCATTAATAACGGGATACGCTCATTAATGGGGGATACGACGGCCTGGAACGTGGGATATTGGGTGGCGGATATCTCGCTTCCGGCAAGATACGCGGAGCCGTAGCAGAGGCACTTGGGCTCTGCGTTCTTGGTTGCACGGTAGAACCGGGGAGGCTTAGCTCGGTGGGAGGCTCGGAGGCAAGCTGGAGGCCGAGGGAGCTCAATTCTGTGACAGCTCGGAGGCGAGCTGGGACGGCTGACGAAGCTCAGCGTGTAGGAGGGCTCGGAGGCAAGCCGATGGTTATTTATAAGGTGATCATAGGAGTGTTCTGGGAGGCCATCGAAGGTCAGGTCAATTCTCGGGGCGAAGGCCCGGGGAATGCCTTCAATGTATCGTGCTTGCTCATGTTCCGTAAGCCCCGGGACACGTCATCTACCACGTGTCGTGATCTAGGGAATTCCTACTTATGAGTATCATCAGGGTCCAATGAATGGTTCTATAAAACTTCTAGAATATCTCTAGAATTTCTAGACTATTTCTAGAATAAATCTATAGTTATTCCAAAACAATTCAAGAAAATATCTAGAACAAATCCAAATCAAGTTCTACAGTTTCTAGACTACTTCTAGAAGAGTTCTTGAAATATCCAGAACCATTCCAATTCAGTTTCTAGAGTTTCTAGAAGATCTCTAGAAATTGGACTTGGCTTCTAGAACTTGGACTTAGGCTTATGTGATTTTGCATCACAAATCAACGTTCTCCTCCTTGATGCAAAATCGCCAATTCTACAAAGTTTTCTCTTTCTCTTTCTATCCCTGACAATCTATATGCCAAGGATCTTTTTCGTAGCTCCCAGATCATTCATTTCGAACTCCTAACTCAGATGTCGCTTTAATTTGTCAACTTCTGATTTACTTTTGAAGTCCCGCTTACGTCCTATGGCGCATTTTCCTTCTGGCAATGGTACTAGATCCCATATACCATTCCTTTGAAGAGATTCCATCTACTCCTCCATGGTGAGCCTCCATTTTTCAAAGTCTCGTGATTAGATACCCTCTTTGTAAGATAGTGGTTTTTCATTTTCAATAGTCAAGACATATGCTGTCATGTCTTTAAAACCATAAGTCGACCAATCTCCATACCGATCTGGTGAACGCTTTTCTCGCTGTAGCCTTTGCTCCACCTGCTGAACTGGTGAATGACAATCTTATTGTAGCCGTGGCTCCACCTGCTGAATCGGCTCCTTCTAAATCTAAGTTCTCTGTACCTCATCTTTAACACCCTGGACCGGAACCTTCGTCATAACATGATTAAGTGATTTCGGTGTCCTCTTACCATCTTCACTTTGACCCTGCTTATTGAGTATCGGAGATTCATTAAAGGTCACATGTCTGCTGAATACGGCTTTACTGGTTTCAAGACACTACAACCTGTAGCCTTTTACTCCATCTCCATAACCAAGGAAGATACACTTCCTAACTCTCGGATCAATCTTATTGTTCTTCTCATTAACGTAAGCTAGGCATCCAAATACTCGGAGTATCGAGTAATCAACAGCCTTTCCAGTCCATACTTCCTCCAGAATCTTTGATACTATCGCCGATGATGGTGACCTATTGATGAGGTAAACGGAGGTATTAAGAGCTTCCATCTAAAACTCTTTCAGAAGTCCAGCTCTAATCCTCAAGCATTGTGTCTTTTCCAGAAGCGTCCGATGCATACGTTCTGCAACTCCATGTGACTGTGAATCTTCGGGTGTGGTGTAGTGGCATACGATCTCTTCATCTTTGCAGAACTGTCACGCCCCACCCCAATACAGAGAGTATTGTCCGCTTTGGACGAAACCGCACGGTTTTTCCCTTTAGAGCGAACCGGACCCGACCAGGGGCCACTTCCCAGGAGGTCACCCATCCCAAGACTTCCCTGGCCCGAGCACGCTTAACTACGGAGTTCTCAAGCTCCTGTAGTTCCGGTTCACTTAAAAGGCGCCTCTGTATTGAAGAGTGGTATCATTCCATTTATAGTACAGATCTGCCCCCTTTCGGAATGTATTCCGAAGAGTCCCCATTGTTCTACAGTGGGTCCCACGGACTCAAGAGGTGGCCCCCACGGATTCAAGAGGTGGCCCCCTCCCACTTAACACGACACTTGGCGTGGCACTTTGTTCTGTGTGGCACTTTGCTCCGTGAGCAAGAACCGGGTCCCGACATTCTCCCCACCTTTGAACAATGGTTCGTTCTCGAACCACAGACCTACTATTGAAGGACCAGCTCTGATACCATTCTGTCACGCCCCACCCCCAATACAGAGAGTATTGTCCGTTTTGGACGAAACCGCACGGTTTTTCCCTTTAGAGCGAACCGGACCCGACCAGGGGCCACTTCCCAGGAGGTCACCCATCCCAAGACTTCTCTGGCCCGAGCACGCTTAACTACGGAGTTCTCAAGCTCCTGTAGTCCCGGTTCACTTAAAAGGCGCCTCTGTATTGAAGAGTGGTATCATTCTATTTATAGTACAGATCTGCCCCCTTTCGGAATGTATTCCGAAGAGTCCCCATTGTTCTTTAGTGGGTCCCACGGACTCAAGAGGTGCCCCCCACGGATTCAAGAGGTGGCCCCCGCCCACTTAACACGACACTTGGCGTGGCACTTTGTTCTGTGTGGCACTTTGCTCCGTAAGCAAGAACCGGGTCCCGACAAGAACTCCTTAAATACATTTGAAATGTATTCACAACCATTATCAGACCTCATGACCTTCATGGATTTTCTTGTCTGCTTTTCTACCATGGCTTTCTAAGTCTTCAACTTCTCGAATACATCGGACTTGTGCTTCAAGAAATATACTCATAGCTTTCTTGAGAAGTCATCGATTAAGGATACAAATTACCTGGCTCCTCCAAGATAAAGAATCGGCGCCGGACCCCACACGTCGGTGTGAATAGATACCTTTAGTATCATACAGACATGTGCCGAACTTTACCCAATATTGCTTATTCAATACATACTCTTCATAGAAGTCCAGCTTCTCAAAATTTATATCCCCAATCAAACATTTCTTGTGGAGAAACTCTAGATTTCTACGTGGCCAAGTCGCAGATGCTATAATCGTAATGAATCTAGATATGTATCGAAAGGGGTAAATGCGGACTCACCTGTGATAGTGTGTCCTTGAAGCAGATATAAGTTACCGACCTTCCTTCTTTTCATAACGACCATAGATTCTCGAATGATCTTCATAGCACTGCTCCTGCTAAATTTTTTTGGCTCGGAGCTTATTGTTCACTTATAAAAATAAAGGGAAAGCTCCACGTGTCAAATACATGCACCCACATATAAGGCATGTAACTATCACCTCAGATAGCGCCGCACGAGAAATTCACGTGGGCGCCAATGTGCAAAGCACAGAAGCGCCCGCTCCCCTAATATTTAAACATAATAAAATAGTTAAGCTCTGTTAAAATTATGTTGAGGCAGCGCCTCACATGCCCCTCACGAGGGCGCCATCGCCAATCTTGTAGGATTAATCTTATGGTGGCACCACACGTGTTCTTCACGTGGGCGCTAATATGCAAAGCACATGAGCTTCTATCATAAATAAGAATTAAATTCTTAAGTGGCGCCCACGTGCACAACACGTGAGCGCCATTGTCCAAATTAAAAGCAAGTAAAATTAAATTCTATATGGGGATACTTGCCTAAAAACTGGGATATTCTATATTAAACAGAGCCGTTGGATCAAAGATCCAATGGTGATAATAAATCATTAGATGCTAAATTTTATTTGGGAAATATTTTCTTTCTAATATGAAAAGAACTTTCTCTAACAGAGAATCTTGGATTTAAAATCCAATGGTGATAGAATATCACCAATTAAACTATCTGATAGAATTAAATTCTATGTGGGAAATATTTTCCTTGATCTTTCTAATATTGAATGATCTTTCTCTAATAGTGAATCTTGGATTTAAAATCCAATGGTAATAAAATATCAACAATTAAACTATATGATAGAATTAAATTCTATGTGGGAAACATTTTCCTGATCTTCCTCAAATTAGAAAAATCTTCTCTGATTCAATGGTGATTATAAAACCACATATCGACCATCTGATAGAATAAAATTCTATCTTAGGAAAATATTTTTCTAATCTTATTAAACTAACAAGATATCCATATGATAGAAATAAATTCTATGTTAGGAAAATATATTTCTAATCTTGTTAAACTAACAAGATATTCATATGATAGAATAAAATTCTATCTTAGGAAAATATTTCCTAATCTTGTTAAACAAACAATAAATCTTCTCTGTTAAAAAGAGAGCCTTTGGATTAAAAATCCAACGGTGAATAAAATTCACCGATTGATCTAAAAGATCATTTTGATTGATCATGAAATCAATCATGATCTCTCAATGAGAGATTTTCTCAACAAATTAATTTTTCTCTTCTCCTATGAATAGGAGCAAAGAGATTATTCAGAGGGAGGAGGAGGAAAAAAGGAGACCTCTCATAAGCTTCTGTAAAAATACAGAAGGCTCCAAAAACAACAGAGAATTTAATTCTCTCAAAGAAGAAGATTTCCCTCCTAAAAAACTCTTAGTGAAGAAAAAAAAAAGAGATAAAAAAACATCTCCTCTACCTATTAAAAGGGTTTAATTCTTCTAAAAAAACTTAGTTTTTTCTCTGGATCTGAGATCCACAACACAAGTCTCTCACAAGTTGAGAATTTAATTCTCATCGGGAAGATCTTGTTCTTGGAAATCAAAGATTCAGGGAAGAACAAATTCAAAAAGAAAAGAAGATGGAATTCATAATACTCCAGGAACTTAGTTCATTTAAATCAAGAACTTAAATCTTAAAGAACCCGATCCAAGATGCTCAAAATAATGATTTTGGTGATCGTTAATGGTTAAAATAGTATCAACAGAGATTTAAGTTCTCTAAAAATATTAACAGAGATTAAATCTCCAAAGAACATAGCGCCTCACGTGAAACACACGTGAACGCTAGAGAAAAACTAGTGCTTAGCGCTATTCGAGCGCCTCACGTGAAACACATGTGAGCGCTGGAAAAATTTAGTGCTTAGCAATATTGAAGCGCCTCACGTAAAACACACGTGAGCACCACAAAATATCAGTGCTTAGCACTATTATAGCGCTTCACATGAAACACACGTGAGTTCTATATACAACTAAGTGTTTAGCACTGCTGAAACCCAATCTTAGCCCAAGCGAGCCTATATGCTCGTGATTTCCAAACCGATCTTAGTCTGAAACATGACTAATGATCTCTCATTGATGATATCCAAAATGATATTCATCTCATATCTTATAAGCTAATTTTAGTCTCAAATAAAGCTAATGATTCTTAGATGATCCACCATGATCTTTTCCTTCAAATACGGGATTTGGTTCAAGTGTATATCTTTCCATACCTCTGATATATGTCGTTGTAATTTCTCAACGTCTTCAGAGAGGTGGCAGGTCCCGACAACCAACAACTCCTTTCTTGTCCCAACTTGATATAAAATTTCGTCAAGATAGGGAATGATATACTCCATATTGATGCACTTTCAAATTGATGTGCACACCTTAAATCGGATCGCAACCCAAATTGGACGCATTCTATGTCACCATTGTTCACAGCGCCCCACGTAATAAATACACGTGCGCGCAAGATGGACTATGGACCGAAATGTCCTTAAACTTACATTCGTCCCCAAAATGGGAATATTGGACCGAAATTCCTCAAACTAATCTTCATCCAAAACAAGGAACATTGGACCGAAATGTCCTTAAACTAATATTCGTCCCAAACAGGGAATGTTGGACCGCGACGTCCTTAAACTAATATATTTTGCCCTGCGGACTGTCTCCATAATGACTACTGTATACTATCCATGGGCTATTCATATATGATCTAATGATCAGTTGAGCCCATATGCTTACTGCTCATAAATCGATCTTAGTCTCAAATATGGCTAATGAGCCTTAGATCAAACTCAAATATTCTTTGAACTGATGGGCCTCACAAATGTGAGATCTGCGTCCTAAGTTCATTCCCGTTGGCAAACTAAGCTACCAACGTAAGCACCGTCAAGCAAAATTCTTGACCTAAACCCAAATCTCAAATATACGGATTTGGACTAATCCGCGCCCTACGGGAGACGACATAAATTAGTCTCCATATACAATCCAAGGACAACCCAAAATAAAACAAATACAACATGACACAAAGTGAATTTCCGGAGCAGGAGAAAGTGGTTATCGCAATGCAGTAATATAATTAACTGCAGGGGCTTGCGTCTGTAAGGAAGAGCGTCCCCACAATCAAAACTCCTCACAAATGGGGGGCAATCTGATAAAGCCTACTACAACGGCCGCATCTTTCCAAACCTCCGATATATGATGCCATAAATCAACTTGGTATTTTCGGAGAGGTGGATGATCCAAATAGCATCTGCCCCAAAATTTAGGCCAAACGATCTATCCCAGTCCGTCTCCGTCTCCGGCGATGAACAGATTTTGGCACGCCCGGTGGGACCTTTTTCTCTTTCCACTCCACATTTCTTGTGTCGTGTTTCACGAACAAAATTGCGGTTCGCTATGGTTGCCCTTGGATTTGAGGTACTAAAATTTGGTGTCTTACTTCTATGTAAAAGAAGAGAAAATCGATGGCTTCTAGCAGCACCTCTTGTAACAACGACTCTCGCACCACCCCGGCTGGAGGAGTGACCTATGGGCCCAACGTTGTCTCTATCTTTTCAATGCCGGTAGGAAAAGTAACACAAGCCACTATTGGGTTGTTCTTTGGGACCATGCTCCCACCGATGAGTTTTGGTGCCTCAGCGCCGCAAGAGGAAGCTCCCAGGAGGTCGGTCTTCGATCGACTGGCGACCATAACAACCCCTCTCAACGGGCCGTCCAAAAATGACGTCTCAGTCTTGAATAGGCTGGGAAAGAACCCAAATGGGCATGCAAAGAAACCTGTGATACCTGAGGGGGCTACCCCAAAACGGATAGCCTCCCAACTCCTGCTATGGGCGAAGTCGTCAAAGGTGCTTCCCCTACCAGAAAGTCTGTCTTTGAAAGATTGGTCGGACATCCTCAAACCTTGCCAAGGACGTCAGTCTTCAACAGACTAACACCAACAACAGCTTCTCAGCAAAGCCGGGGGTACGAAGAAGCCGCTTCCAAAACTGAGGCGGTCCCTTCTGCAAGACACGCTCGACGTCATCACTGGCGCCGAGTGAGGAAAGCTGGGGGAAACTCCCCCTCTGTACTTACCCCACCAGCTCAAATTGTGGAGGTTGATGCTGCTGTTCCAATCAGGAACAACTTTGATTTTCTCAGGAGGGTATGCAAGAAATCTCCAACGACAGTGTTAAAGAAATCGCCCCCGCCTGCAGAAGCCACAGTGCAGGAAAAGACGGAGCGGCCCCGTCAGCGGCTCTCCTCCCAAATTCACAGGGTCTGGCGGAAAGTCCAGGACTCTGTGATCAACAAAAACTACTCTCGTCGACCGAAGAAATCGAAGACTCGGCACTAGAAAGACCATCCCTCCGTCATACACCGAGGGACTTCTTCTACACAGTTGCATGTTACAACAGCTCCTTCAACTTCGATCTCCCATAAAATGATGAGGCTGGAGAAAATCCCTCCACCCGCGGCAAATTCCAAAGGCGCTGGACCCAAATTCCCCAAGTCTGGGGGCATGATCGTACACATGGTTTACATGGCTTCCGGAAAAGAAGAATCCGTGTTTCCGTAGGTCACCGGCCGCAAACTCGATCGCTGACAAAAGCTCAAGAACAACAACAAAAGCTCCAGGAGATGCTGACCAAAATGACAGCACTTACCGGGCAGAAAGAAAGCCCGGACACAACAACCGAACAACGCCAGGAGCAGGAGATCGATACAGAGTTCCTACGAAGGGTGCTTGAAAGAAAGGACGGGGAAACTGCTGAGCAAGTTGCTAACATAAAGTAGATGGTTCTTTTGATCCATAATATGGTTGGAATGATGATCCAGCCAGAACCCCTAGCCGAGAATCCACCGATAATCATCGAGGATGACAGAAGGGAAACATCAAACCCTTTTTCGGCCTTATCGGCAGCCAAGGAGTGTCACGACCCAAAATTTGGATGTGACCGGCATTTAGATTGTATAATATCTAAAGATATCTACACAACCCGAGTAAGCCAAAAACCAAGATCAAAACCCTTTTTTTCGGAATTTCAGAAAATGTAGTTTTTAAGTAAAAATCACAGTTTTAAGTAATTAAGATCTTAACAGTAACTCCCTATTGAATTCATAACAAAAACAGTTATAAAGTGTTTAATTTGGTTGCATCCCTAGTTGGGATCAGCAATGCCAACAGCGGAAATAAATATACAACTTTATACGGCATCAATAAGAATCTCAGACATAAGTAAAAGAAATATCATTTCATATAATTAAACGATCTCATCTGTCAAATAATATACATACAACCACTTCTCGTTCTAAGTCATAATACAGGGTCTGATGGAGATATTCTAGATTAAATATACAATACCAAAAGAGGAGGTTACTACATAGATAACCCACCTAGCAAAAGATGCGATAAAAGCTGATAAGTGGATCTCCACTGCTGCTAACCGTCCATCTTATCCCTGCAAGGAACTGTGGCACAACGGGGGTGAGTTGCCAACTCAGTGAATAAGACTAATATATAACGGCTGATAATGTAAATATGACAACTATAACTAATTTCGATAAGGATGTGTATGATGCATGATAGCATGTGAAAGCATGAATTTACATTAATAATCCTATAAATCAAGAATGAAATCTCATCACTTATTTCCAAATCAAGTTCATTCTTCCGTGTCCAACATCGACACAAATCTTCTGTTTCCCTCAGGCATCGTTCCTCGAACGATCCTGTAATCAATAACACCGGTCAGTATCATCTAGATATCCGCCGTATTTCACTACTATCTCCGGTATCGAGTATCCTCGCTAGACTCCCCGCCTCAAATGCGGCTTTCCTGCCCCTCGGTCTCGACCGGGTCCACCATGAATCCAACTGTATAGCTCTTCCACTCAGTCTGGATAACGTAAAAATCCGTGACCGTATAGCTCCCCCACTGGGTCTGGAATAAAATCAAATCATAAAAACATCACATGGTAGACATCTTATATCAATTTGAAGAATCACTGAATTTATGCAATAGTATAGGAAAATTCAAAACCATAAATCCTCAATAATACAATTTCCTCTTATATCAACCTCGAATATTTAAATACGAAATATGATGTCATTTATGCAAGGTACTACTGTTAATGATGTTAAGGTATGATGGAATCATATTTAACAGGATAATTATTAAGTGTAAAAGTGACATGTTAATATCGACGAGGTGTAGTGTAACATGTAAATATGTGCATGTATGGCATAACTCGTCGATAATGGTGCAGTGTTCTAACAACTATTAACATGGTGATGTATATTTATATATATGGATGCATATGATCAACTTAACATACAAAAGCTTATTTTATTTAACTAAACTACGGGCATATCACGCCATCTATACAAAATCCCCCGGTAGACGTTTAGTCTACTCACCGGAATACATCGTAATCTATTCAGAAATCGCCAATCCTTTTCCTTTCCTTGCGGCCTTCGAGGTTTCCGTACTCAAATCTAAAATTGAATTTAACTTGTATAAGAAACGGCTAATTTTGATACGGTGAAATATAAAAATACGAATGTTAAGTATTAACTATACTACGTACGACTATTCTAAACTATCTAACACTTATCTTAACTGGATTTTTACCCCTCGCTGTTTGCAACAGAAAACTTAAACGCGTTACAATTTACCGTGTCGTATTTTAGAATTTTGATCCCTTTTCCGATATTAGTCCCCAGATTCCATATACTGTTAAATTAACTTAAATAAACAATACCAAATATCATAACACCTACATAGAGACCTACCCCAAAAACCCAAAACACCCAACTCCTCCAAAAATCCGGCGACGCCGGAATTTACCTAGGTCTCGCTGGCCAAAATTCGAGCCCCCTTGCTCGTATTTTTATGGTAATTTCTAGGTCTTGTGTATAAGATTAAGGTACTGTTTGGTTAAATTAGTTATTATCTAAGTGATAGCAGATCTTCACAGAGACTATATTTCCCTAAAATACCAATTTTTCCGATATTCGATTTCTAAAATTTTACAAATTACTGAACTAAAACCTACTGAATTAAGAATTATATCTATTGAGAATGGTTGAAAGACTTCCTCCAATATACCCAAGTCCTTCACTCCTAGCTTGATGGTGAACTCCTTAGCTCCTAGTTCTTCTTCTCTTCTCTCTTCTTTTTTTTTTTTTTGTGGGTTCTAAGTGTTTTCTTTCTTTCTTTGAACTTTTCTGATTTTTAATTGGTTAAGTGATTTGAACACAAGGTATAGGGTAAAAGGGAATGAGTGAGGTGTAGGAGGAGGTGTCACCAAGTAAGCGTGTGGTTGTTTCATGCAAGGAGGTGGTGTAGCAAGGAGAAAATGTGGGATTTTCATGCAAGGATGAGGTGGATGTGCAAGATTAATCCTAATTTGTGGTATTTTGAGGAATTTCTGAGCCAAAATATTTCCCAACCCTTTTTCACATACACCCTCAACATTTCCAAGTTTGCACTTTTTCCTAAATTTTACACAAAGACCCCTCACTACCTATGTTATTATTTAAACACCATTTTATAAAAATGAAGCTAAATTTATCACTAAAACCTATGTAATTTTGTTATGTTACAAGCTAAAATTTAATTTTAATTAGTTTCACACACTACTTATGAAAATGTCATATTTTGTTTTAATAATTTTTTTAAAATTGGCATTTTATTATTTAATTAATTAATTTTATTTATTTCTAAATTTTCATTATGTTACAATATTCCCCCCTTAAGAAAATTCGGTCCCCGAATTTAAAACTTAACTAGACGTACCTTCAAAAAGATGTGGAAATTTCTTTCGCATCGCATCCTCGGTCTCCCAAGTAATCTCCTCGCGATTTGTTCCTCGCCAAAGATCCTTTATAGATTGAAGTACCCTTGATCTCAGTTTCTTTGCCTGCCGGTCTAGAATAGCTACTGGCTGCACTGTGTAGGATAAATCCGGCTCAAGCTGTAAGGTCTGATGCTGGATCGCATGAGAAGGATCGTGAAGATACTTGCGAAGCATAGACACGTGAAACACCGGATGCACATCGGGAAAACTCGGTGGAAGTGCTAAACAATAAGCTACAGCACCCACTCTCTCCAGGATCTCGTAAGGTCCGACATATCTGAGGCTGAGCTTCCCTTTTTCCCTGAAACGCATCACACCTTTCATTGGAGATACACGAATAAACACATGATCTCCCACCTCAAACTCGAGTCTACGACGACGTCGATCTGCATATGATTTCTGTCTATACTGGGCCGCTCTCATTCTGTCCCGTATCAACTGAATCTTTTCCTTAGTCTTCTGTACTACCTGCGGTCCCAAAATGCTACTCTCGCTCAGTTCCGTCCTGCAAACGGGTGATCGACATTTCCTCTCATATAAGCTTCAAAGGGTGCCATCTGGATCGTCTCCTGAAAACTGTTGTTGTACGAGAATTCTATCAAAGGTAAGTGACGATCCCAACTACCACCAAAATCAAGGCTGCAAGCTCGAAACATATCCTTTAGCGTCTGAATGGTCCGCTCTGACTGACCATCTGTCTGTGGGTGAAAAGCTGTGCTAAAACTCAATCAGGTACCAAGAGCTTCTTGAAGTTTCTTCCATAGCCTGCTGGTAAACTGGGTATCCCTATCGGATACTATGCACGTCGGAACTCCATGCAATCGTACAATCTCGTCGATATAAATTTGAGTATACTGTGCAAACCCATACGTCGTCTTCATCGGAAGAAAGTGAGCTGCCTTTGTCAATCTATCTACAATCACCCAGATGGAGTCATACCCTCTGCTGGTCTTGGGTAGACCCACAACGAGATCCATGGAAATCTGTTCCCATTTCCACTCCGGAATGGGCAAGGGATGCAACTCTCCTGCCGGCCTATGGTGCTCGGCCTTGACTTGCTGACAAGTCAAGCATCTCGAAACAAACTCCGCAACAACCCTCTTCATTCCTTCCCACCAATAAACATCTTTCAAGTCATGATACATCTTGGTGGAACCAGGATGAATACTGTATACTGATCGATGGGCTTCCTCTAAGATCTCACATCTCAGTCCATCCGAATCTGGTACACAAAGACGAGTCCCAAAACGTAATACTCCACGGTCATCTATCACAAACTCCGACTCTCTGCCTTGCCTAACCTGATCCGTAATCTCTGATATACGAGCATCTGCGGGTTGTGTCTCTAAAATACGATCCAATAACTGAGGACGGGTGCGAACATGTGCTAACTGTCCTCCTGTCGATGTGAACTCAAACTGTATACGGCTATCACATAAAATCTGCCAGTCTGTGGAAAACTGCCTCTGCAAGGTGCGCACATGAGATAAGCTACCTCTAGGCCTTCGGCTCAAAGCAACTGCTACAACATTCGCTTTTCCTGGATGATACAAAATCTCACAATCGTAATCCTTCACGAGTTCTATCCATCGACGCTGCCTTAGATTCAGATCCCTTTGCTGAAAAATATACTTCAAGCTCTTATGATCTGTAAAAATCTGGCACGACTCTTCCTACAAGTAATGCTTCCAAATCTTCAGTGCGAAAACTACTGCAGCCATCTACAAATCATGAGTGGGGTAGTTCTGCTCGTGCCTCTTCAACTGCCGAGAAGCATAAGCTACAACCCTGCTGTGCTGTATCAACACACAGCCTAAACCCACTCGAGAGGCATCATAATACACCACGAAACCACCTGACCTGGAAGGTAAAGATAAGACAGGTGCAGTTGTCAAGCGAGTTTTCAACTGCTGGAAACTCTGCTCACATGCATCTGTCCAAAGAAATGGAACTTCCTTCCTAGTCAATCCGGTCAACGGTGCAGCGATCCGAGAAAAATCCTGCACAAAACGTCTGTAATAAATGGTGCAAGACCCGGTCCTTTTTATAGGCCTAAAATCCGCATTTGCTTTTTAAACCAAATTTGGTTACTTAATTATTTTAAATAAAACCCACTCCCTATATTTAGCCCATTTAATTTCCTTTTAATCCTAGCCCAGCCCTTCACCTTTTATTATTTACTCCTAATTTTTCCCATCAGCCCACACTTTCTCCCACCATTTTCTTTCTCAATTTACTGATCCCAATAGCCCTCTAAATTCACATTTCCCTTAAAATGTTTCCATTTCTCTAGCCCACTCATTCCTGGCCCATTCCCTATTTTTCCAAATGAATTCTCTCTAAATTTCCTAATTATAATTCCTGGCCCGACTCAGCCCACTCCACTAAATTCTTTATCTAAAATTCTTTTTCTTCCTTCACCATTTTTCCTTTATTTCTCTTGGCCCACGAAATTCCCTCAGCCCACTTGCGAATTCTAAAGGAATTCTTCAATTACTTTGCAGCCCGGCCCTTTCGAATTTCCATCAATTTTCTCCAGCCCAGCCCACCAAGCCGCGTCCCCACTCCAAGCATGCCCACGCCCGCTTCAAATCCAACCCGACCCGACCCCCTCTACTGTTTATCTTCCTTTAAATTTCCCCAGCGGTAACCCCTTCAACCGCGCGCGATCCCCCTTCTCCGCCGCCTCCCTCGCCCACGCTCGCGATCTTGTCGCCCCGCTCGCGCGCGCGTTACACCCACGACCTCATCTCCCCACTTCTCTCCTCTCTCTTCTTCTCAGTTCTTTCTCTTTCTCTCCTTCTCAACTCCTCTGTCTCCCTCTCTTTCCAGTTCTCCATTTCTCTCTCCTCTCTCTTCGCTCCTTCGATCGTGCCCCAATCCCCAGCCTCCGATCGATTCCCCGATCTCAGCCGTCCAACTTGAGGCCAAAATCACCTGAAACCCTCTAAGCCGCCGCTTTTGCTTCCCTTCAGGGTCGGTCATGGCTTCGACCTCCACCGCCTTGAGCCCCCTGCACCCTCCCCCTCATCATCATCATCATCCTCAGTTTTCTCTCTTTCTCTCGTTTTTCTCTCCCTCTCCGTGTTCCTCTCTCATTCTCTCTCTCCCAGTTCACTCACTCTTCATCTCTCTGTCTGCCTCTCTCAACTCTCCCTCTCTCGTACCCACCTTGTGCCCAGCACCATGCCACCAGCACCATGCCACCTTGTGCCCAGCACCATGCCACCAGCACCATGCCACCTTGTGCCCAGCTCCATGCCACCCTGTGCCCTGCATCCATGCCACGCCGTGTCCACTCCTGTATCGCGCCGTATTGTGGACGATCTAGCTGTAGCCATAACTGTGCCGTGTCGTTGTCGTGGTCGTCAATTCGACTTAAGCCCACCATCAAGAGCTGCGACCACCGCAGACACCCCGACGACGCCCCGAGCCCTACTGGCTGAGAGCAGACCCGAGCTCACCCGGAGCCGTTACCGTCGCAGTGCTAGCTCGTCGCGCGCCCGTACTGTACCTCGCTGCCGAGTGCCCCAACGTCTCCAGGCAAGTTTTTACTTGCTTTCATGCTATTTATTATTAAGTTACAAATCAAAATCGTAGATATAATACATGTTTTGCTTGATGCTAAATATAGCCAATAAACCGTTCGATGCTTGATCTCATAGAAAATCATTATCCAATTTGACGGAATTAGATATCATTGCTTGGCCCGTATTGTCGTGGACCTACTGTGTAAACTTCGCTGGAAAATTTGATCGTTTAAGATTAAAACAACCGCCCCCCAAGTTTAACCGTAAAACTGTAATTCTGTTGCACCTGAAAACCGTTAAATTCACCATAAATCACATACATATTAGAATGGTGCGTTCGAGGGCTCGAATCGAATCCAACACGACGAACTTTAACTCTATACCAGTTTCCAGACATTTCTGTATTTAAACCATGATGATATTTGGATCGGAGTACGGCTCTGGACCGCAGTCCAGAGCGACTTCAGTTATTGGTTGCTGTTCCATAATGTGTACCACAGGGTTTCCTTAACACTTAGGTTGCGGAACCCTGCTGTTCACTATAGTTAAACCTGTTAGCTAGACAACACAACTGGTTTCATTCTGTTTCGTTACCGTTTGATATTTAATCCGTAATTTAGTAGATCGGGACACATAACAGTCCCAGCAGAATCAGAATTGACACGTTAATATTAAACAGATTGTAACTCCTAACGTACAGACGCGATTGAAGATCCATTTATTGCGTTGAAAACCTTACTGAGAACCCTAGAATTCATCCAATTGTAGCGTCGCTAAATTCTGATCCCAACTGGGGTTAAAATGCGTTGCGAAACAGACTTCTGATTCTGAAATTGGATTTCCAGCCGCGTGCGCTTAAAATGAAATAGTTATAACTAATGATCCTGGAACCCGATTGGCTTGAAACAAAATTCTATGGATAGCTAACTGAACATATTAATTACTACCTGTTTATCATTTCGCTAAATTATGTACATATATTTCATGATAAATCGTGCAAGTGAAAGAATGCTATTTCATAACATCCTCATCATGTTTATATACTTGTTCACGCATCACATCATACCCATATCATTGTAGTGATAACCTAGTGACATCGTGCATTTACCCAGTGTTAGATATTAGTGATGATTGTGGCAAGTACGTCAGTATTCGTGTATTCGTGATTAAGTGAAAGTGATACGTACTTGTGCACAATCAGTGACCCTATATTTCTATTGCATTGTCGACGTCTGTGGGATGCGTGTACGTGTGACTATAAGTGGTATGGGACACTTATGGAAGCGCTTGCACGGGTGTCACAGATAAGGCATCCGACACTGCCATTTATCTTAGGTATTAGTCGGGACGTGCTTGATGGAGGTCCTGCCTCCAGTTCTCGCGCAGACTTGTCACAGATCGATTAGTATTTAGGGTGATGGTTAGCGTTTGATGTAGACCACGGGGTGTGGGGTAGTTTAAGTGTGAGTTCAACAGAATCTCGGGAGTCCCATGCCGGCTTATATATTTAGGGAGTTATATGGAGATTTACAGGGTATGTGATATATACACCGTGATACACTCGTTACATGCTGGGCCCGTGGTCCCTTGCCCTTGGGTTCTATCCTTGGGTGGAGGACACTCACGAGTGGTTGACTCTCACACTTGGACTGACGATAGGCTTATCGACCTGTACATTGAGACTTAGAGACTGATAGAGATACTGGCATTTACATTACCTTTATACTGTGTTGGCATACGTGACATATCCTTTTACTGCTTTACTGTTCCGCTGCATTGGTTACTGCACATTCATATTCATGCTGTCATTGATTTACTGCTATTCATACCTATTATCACTGTTAGAACTGTCACTTGATTTTATACATATTATATTGCTTTTGTGTCGCTCTGACGACCTGAGTATGCATGCTCAGTGTGAGGAGAAGATTTAGCTTGGATTACAACTAGACGTGCATCGCAGACTTCTTGACTTGCTACTCTGAGTTACTTTCGTTTGTTCTACTTCAGGTCAGTTTATATTATTGTATCCTTCAGTTACTGCATTTCTCATTACCTGCGCATCGTTTACTGTTTACCATGATAAACTAGAAGCCGAAGTGTGACTACGGCAGGACATTTCCTTGACCGTAGGAGCATGGCTGGCCTTGTCTACCCCTCGTATTCCGTATCTTGGGAAGCGGGGCGTGACATGGTTTGGTTGGTATCAGAGCCCAGGTTTTGTATCGATTGGGATTGCAGTTTTCCGTGTATAGTTTGGCAATCTGGGATATCCTTCAGTCTAGATTGTAAACTTGTCACTATCGATCCATATTCATATCGTGTGTTCAGCTATCCATTCGCTATGGTTTCGGGTGACTTGATAAGGTTACGTGGTTACAATTGCACTATCGTACTCTAATCAAGTGACTTAAAGTCATACAGTTGATTCTCCACTTATAATAAATTTAGCATCTCTGATATTTTTGAATCTTTGTCCCATCCATATTAAATTTTGATTCGTATATCTTGTGACTTATATTATCCTCAAAATCATTGTTCAGGATCATGTCTTCCAACGACTCTTCATCTATATCCGCTCCCCAGAATCAAACCATTGAGATTCTGAGTGTACTGCAAGGTTTAAAGGAAGCCCAGGAGCGAACAAACGACTTATTAGCTGAAGGGCTGAGAAAACAGGTGAATCAGGCACCAGGGGGAGTCTCCAGTCATAAAGGGATCCCTATTGGACGAGGGAAGGAGAAGAAGATGAAGCGTCAACAGAAGCATCAGAAGAATCTTTGCTGTGGATATTGTAAGAGGTCAGGACACCTTCAGAGGGATTGTCGCCATGCTCAAGGGAAATGTCTGATATGCAGTTCCAACAAACACCTCATCAACGGCTGCCCAGAAAGGAAAGAACTGCAAGGAAGAAACTCGTCCACACTCCCCACTTCTGCCAAGTGAGAATTGCCGCGTAGTTCGGACTTCGACGATAAGGCGGACCTAACGCAGGATTCGACTCACGCGACGGGAATGCAACGTTATAGTAGTCGAAGAAGGATTTTTTCGTGTTATCTACTTTCAGCATTAATGTTGTCATCTTTTTATGAATATTTCTTTCCGTTTGAAATCTTGTATCCGCTGAACCTTTGGCTGAATGCAATAAAATTCGAATCGTATTATATATATCATTCTCTTGCTTTCTCTTTATCTAATTCTATTCGTTATCACAGTATTTTAATCTTGATCTTTCAGTTCCTGCAACCGCATGTTTTCCTATTATTCGTACCCTAAGCTTTTTGTTCCTTGATGTATCCCACTGTCAAATCATGACTTTCTTTTCAGATCATGGCCCACCCTGGAGCAGCGCCGCATCTAAATGAGGATTGCACAGTCATGCGTTTCCTTAGACCGCACACTGATGGATTCCGACGATGAGATCAACGGTCCCCAGGTCGACTTTAGAAACAACGATTCAGAGGACGAAGGAGTAGCCGTCCCAGAGTTTAACGTGATCGCTGATTCCGACGGAGAAAAAGGAGATCCTGAAGAGAACCCTATAGAGGAAGGCCCGATAGAGGAAGATCCCGATGAAGACTCGATAGAAGGAAATACAGTTGAGGAAAATCCCGTGGAAGAAAATCCAGAAGAAGAGAACCACATGGAATCGGACCTCGATGAAGAAGCTCCATCCGAGGAAGAAGAACCAGGAGATCAAGACCATGCTGTGGAAGGACTTCCAATGGCGATGCCCGCGAGGTGATATGGAAATGGACGCCCCTACTTGAGTGCGCAAGCCTACCGCCACCTGCTGAATCTCCACAACCGCGACTGATGGAATATCTTTTGATGTTGTCTTTTTGGCCAAATAAACTGTGTATAGTTTAGGGCCACTTTTCGCCTTTGGGAATGCCTTGTTTCAAATTTTCTTGAATGAAATAAATCTTTTGAGTTTGTAAACCTTTTTGATTATTGGTTCACTGATATTTGATTATTGCTCATATACGATTATTCTTCCTACTGAGATCTGTCCACTCCTACCCCTCACATTGCCTTAACCCTCACTCAGATCAACCAGTACTACACCCTGATCTTTTAAAGGTCCACCCTTCATCATTCGACTGTGCCCCTTTGAGATGCTTCTGCGAGGAGAGCACATCATATGAAATTCGAGTTCGTTAACCCTTCAAATCTTTGATATACCGACCGATATCCTCCTCATGCCTTCCCTTTGTAGCCCTTTGTTGCTCACCATTACTTCTTGGGTTGACCCGATTCCAATCTCCTTGATCCTCATCCTAAAACCGCCACATTCCAACCTTCTAATTGAGCTACACCTTCTTAATCACTACCCTAGCTAGTCCTATTCATATGGGTGATTTCTATATTACCTCAAATATATTTAGAGACATTGTTATTCAAAATTTAGTTTTCATTATTTTAAAATTTATTAAAGAGTGTGTGTTATTGATTACTCCGTTTTATGTATTTTAAGTATATTATTATTATTCTCAATTTCAGTAGCGCAACTTTACACCGCGCATACTTTTGGTCTATGCTTCTTAATTTCACTATACCAGTTTTCTGAAATAATTTAAACCTATTTTATCGATACCTTATCCTAAACTATGTTAACCTACCGACTAATTTTCACTGCTTCACTGTCGTAAATTTATTCCTGGGTTTTGTGCATATGATTGCTATTATAAATGATTGAACCTTACACTTATTTTTCTGTTTACCTTTGATAAACTTAGATGTGCACATATCGGGTTTCGATTCTTATCGAACACTTTGATCAATATTATTCATTACTGTTGACTGTATTCTCGTATACTTGCTGTTAACCTTATAGTTATTCCTGCCTTATAGCTATTTAGACATACCCTTTTCGTACGTTGTTTTTACTTATATATTTTCAATTTCTTCGTCCTCGTACGGCTAATAAATCTTTTGTATTAATGTGCAACATAATAGCTTTCGTTTATGTTGGTATAATCTATCGTTTATTTTAAATTTCGAGGACGAAATTTTTGTAAGGGTGGTATGATGTAAGACCCGGTCCTTTTTATAGGCCTAAAATCCGCATTTGCTTTTTAAACCAAATTTGGTTACTTAATTATTTTAAATAAAACCCACTCCCTATATTTAGCCCATTTAATTTCCTTTTAATCCTAGCCCAGCCCTTCACCTTTTATTATTTACTCCTAATTTTTCCCATCAGCCCACACTTTCTCCCACCATTTTCTTTCTCAATTTACTGATCCCAACAGCCCTCTAAATTCACATTTCCCTTAAAATGTTTCCATTTCTCTAGCCCACTCATTCCTGGCCCATTCCCTATTTTTCCAAATGAATTCTCACTAAATTTCCTAATTATAATTCCTGGCCCGACTCAGCCCACTCCACTAAATTCTTTATCTAAAATTCTTTTTCTTCCTTCACCATTTTTCCTTTATTTCTCTTGGCCCACGAAATTCCCTCAGCCCACTTGCGAATTCTAAAGGAATTCTTCAATTACTTTGCAGCCCGGCCCTTTCGAATTTCCATCAATTTTCTCCAGCCCAGCCCACCAAGCCGCGTCCCCACTCCAAGCATGCCCACGCCCGCTTCAAATCCAACCCGACCCGACCCCCTCTACTGTTTATCTTCCTTTAAATTTCCCCAGCGGTAACCCCTTCAACCGCGCGCGATCCCCCTTCTCCGCCGCCTCCCTCGCCCACGCTCGCGATCTTGTCGCCCCGCTCGCGCGCGCGTTACACCCACGACCTCATCTCCCCACTTCTCTCCTCTCTCTTCTTCTCAGTTCTTTCTCTTTCTCTCCATCTCAACTCCTCTGTCTCCCTCTCTTTCCAGTTCTCCATTTCTCTCTCCTCTCTCTTCGCTCCTTCGATCGTGCCCCAATCCCCAGCCTCCGATCGATTCCCCGATCTCAGCCGTCCAACTTGAGGCCAAAATCACCTGAAACCCTCTAAGCCGCCGCTTTTGCTTCCCTTCAGGGTCGGTCATGGCTTCGACCTCCACCGCCTTGAGCCCCCTGCACCCTCCCCCTCATCATCATCATCATCCTCAGTTTTCTCTCTTTCTCTCGTTTTTCTCTCCTTCTCCGTGTTCCTCTCTCATTCTCTCTCTCCCAGTTCACTCACTCTTCATCTCTCTGTCTGCCTCTCTCAACTCTCCCTCTCTCGTACCCACCTTATGCCCAGCACCATGCCACCAGCACCATGCCACCTTGTGCCCAGCACCATGCCACCAGCACCATGCCACCTTGTGCCCAGCTCCATGCCACCCTGTGCCCTGCATCCATGCCACGCCGTGTCCACTCCTGTATCGCGCCGTATTGTGGACGATCTAGCTGTAGCCATAACTGTGCCGTGTCGTTGTCGTGGTCGTCAATTCGACTTAAGCCCACCATCAAGAGCTGCGACCACCGCAGACACCCCGACGACGCCCCGAGCCCCACTGGCTGAGAGCAGACCCGAGCTCACCCGGAGCCGTTACCGTCGCAGTGCTAGCTCGTCGCGCGCCCGTACTGTACCTCGCTGCCGAGTGCCCCAACGTCTCCAGGCAAGTTTTTACTTGCTTTCATGCTATTTATTATTAAGTTACAAATCAAAATCGTAGATATAATACATGTTTTGCTTGATGCTAAATATAGCCAATAAACCGTTCGATGCTTGATCTCATAGAAAATCATTATCCAATTTGACGGAATTAGATATCATTGCTTGGCCCGTATTGTCGTGGACCTACTGTGTAAACTTCGCTGGAAAATTTGATCGTTTAAGATTAAAACAACCGCCCCCCAAGTTTAACCGTAAAACTGTAATTCTGTTGCACCTGAAAACCGTTAAATTCACCATAAATCACATACATATTAGAATGGTGCGTTCGAGGGCTCGAATCGAATCCAACACGACGAACTTTAACTCTATACCAGTTTCCAGACATTTCTGTATTTAAACCATGATGATATTTGGATCGGAGTACGGCTCTGGACCGCAGTCCAGAGCGACTTCAGTTATTGGTTGCTGTTCCATAATGTGTACCACAGGGTTTCCTTAACACTTAGGTTGCGGAACCCTGCTGTTCACTATAGTTAAACCTGTTAGCTAGACAACACAACTGGTTTCATTCTGTTTCGTTACCGTTTGATATTTAATCCGTAATTTAGTAGATCGGGACACATAACAGTCCCAGCAGAATCAGAATTGACACGTTAATATTAAACAGATTGTAACTCCTAACGTACAGACGCGATTGAAGATCCATTTGTTGCGTTGAAAACCTTACTGAGAACCCTAGAATTCATCCAATTGTAGCGTCGCTAAATTCTGATCCCAACTGGGCTTAAAATGCGTTGCGAAACGGACTTCTGATTCTGAAATTGGATTTCCAGCCGTGTGCGCTTAAAATGAAATAGTTATAACTAATGATCCTAGAACCCGATTGGCTTGAAACAAAATTCTATGGATAGCTAACTGAACATATTAATTACTACCTGTTTATCATTTCGCTAAATTATGTACATATATTTCATGATAAATCGTGCAAGTGAAAGAATGCTATTTCATAACATCCTCATCATGTTTATATACTTGTTCACGCATCACATCATACCCATATCATTGTAGTGATAACCTAGTGACATCGTGCATTTACCCAGTGTTAGATATTAGTGATGATTGTGGCAAGTACGTCAGTATTCGTGTATTCGTGATTAAGTGAAAGTGATACGTACTTGTGCACAATCAGTGACCCTATATTTCTATTGCATTGTCGACGTCTGTGGGATGCGTGTACGTGTGACTATAAGTGGTATGGGACACTTATGGAAGCGCTTGCACGGGTGTCACAGATAAGGCATCCGACACTGCCATTTATCTTAGGTATTAGTCGGGACGTGCTTGATGGAGGTCCTGCCTCCAGTTCTCGCGCAGACTTGTCACGGATCGATTAGTATTTAGGGTGATGGTTAGCGTTTGATGTAGACCACGGGGTGTGGGGTAGTTTAAGTGTGAGTTCAACAGAATCTCGGGAGTCCCATGCCGGCTTATATATTTAGGGAGTTATAAGGAGATTTACAGGGTATGTGATATATACACCGTGATACACTCGTTACATGCTGGGCCCGTGGTCCCTTGCCCTTGGGTTCTACCCTTGGGTGGAGGACACTCACGAGTGGTTGACTCTCACACTTGGACTGACGATAGGCTTATTGACCTGTACATTGAGACTTAGAGACTGATAGAGATACTGGCATTTACATTACCTTTATACTGTGTTGGCATATGTGACATATCCTTTTACTGCTTTACTGTTCCGCTGCATTGGTTACTGCACATTCATATTCATGCTGTCATTGATTTACTGCTATTCATACCTATTATCACTGTTAGAACTGTCACTTGATTTTATACATATTATATTGCTTTTGTGTCGCTCTGACGACCTGAGTATGCATACTCAGTGTGAGGAGAAGATTTAGCTTGGATTACAACTAGACGTGCATCGCAGACTTCTTGACTTGCTACTCTGAGTTACTTTCGTTTGTTCTACTTCAGGTCAGTTTATATTATTGTATCCTTCAGTTACTGCATTTCTCATTACCTGCGCATCGTTTACTGTTTACCATGATAAACTAGAAGCCGAAGTGTGACTACGGCAGGACATTTCCTTGACCGTAGGAGCATGGCTGGCCTTGTCTACCCCTCGTATTCCGTATCTTGGGAAGCGGGGCGTGACATGGTTTGGTTGGTATCAGAGCCCAGGTTTTTTATCGATTGGGATTGCAGTTTTCCGTGTATAGTTTGGCAATCTGGGATATCCTTCAGTCTAGATTGTAAACTTGTCACTATCGATCCATATTCATATCGTGTGTTCAGCTATCCATTCGCTATGGTTTCGGGTGACTTGATAAGGTTACGTGGTTACAATTGCACTATCGTACTCTAATCAAGTGACTTAAAGTCATACAGTTGATTCTCCACTTATAATAAATTTAGCATCTCTGATATTTTTGAATCTTTGTCCCATCCATATTAAATTTTGATTCGTATATCTTGTGACTTATATTATCCTCAAAATCATTGTTCAGGATCATGTCTTCCAACGACTCTTCATCTATATCCGCTCCCCAGAATCAAACCATTGAGATTCTGAGTGTACTGCAAGGTTTAAAGGAAGCCCAGGAGCGAACAAACGACTTATTAGCTGAAGGGCTGAGAAAATAGGTGAATCAGGCACCAGGGGGAGTCTCCAGTCATAAAGGGATCCCTATTGGACGAGGGAAGGAGAAGATGATGAAGCGTCAACAGAAGCATCAGAAGAATCTTTGCTGTGGATATTGTAAGAGGCCAGGACACCTTCAGAGGGATTGTCGCCATGCTCAAGGGAAATGTCTGATATGCAGTTCCAACAAACACCTCATCAACGGCTGCCCAGAAAGGAAAGAACTGCAAGGAAGAAACTCGTCCACACTCCCCACTTCTGCCAAGTGAGAATTGCCGCGTAGTTCGGACTTCGACGATAAGGCGGACCTAACGTAGGATTCGACTCACGCGACGGGAATGCAACGTTATAGTAGTCGAAGAAGGATTTTTTCGTGTTATCTACTTTCAGCATTAATGTTGTCATCTTTTTATGAATATTTCTTTCCGTTTGAAATCTTGTATCCGCTGAACCTTTGGCTGAATGCAATAAAATTCGAATCGTATTATATATATCATTCTCTTGCTTTCTCTTTATCTAATTCTATTCGTTATCACAGTATTTTAATCTTGATCTTTCAGTTCCTGCAACCGCATGTTTTCCTATTATTCGTACCCTAAGCTTTTTGTTCCTTGATGTATCCCACTGTCAAATCATGACTTTCTTTTCAGATCATGGCCCACCCTGGAGCAGCGCCGCATCTAAATGAGGATTGCACAGTCATGCGTTTCCTTAGACCGCACAATGATGGATTCCGACGATGAGATCAACGGTCCCCAGGTCGACTTTAGAAACAACGATTCAGAGGACGAAGGAGTAGCCGTCCCAGAGTTTAACGTGATCGCTGATTCCGACGGAGAAAAAGGAGATCCTGAAGAGAACCCTATAGAGGAAGGCCCGATAGAGGAAGATCCCGATGAAGACTCGATAGAAGGAAATACAGTTGAGGAAAATCCCGTGGAAGAAAATCCAGAAGAAGAGAACCACATGGAATCGGACCTCGATGAAGAAGCTCCATCCGAGGAAGAAGAACCAGGAGATCAAGACCATGCTGTGGAAGGACTTCCAATGGCGATGCCCGCGAGGCGATATGGAAATGGACGCCCCTACTTGAGTGCGCAAGCCTACCGCCACCTGCTGAATCTCCACAACCGCGACTGATGGAATATCTTTTGATGTTGTCTTTTTGGCCAAATAAACTGTGTATAGTTTAGGGCCACTTTTCGCCTTTGGGAATGACTTGTTTCAAATTTTCTTGAATGAAATAAATCTTTTGAGTTTGTAAACCTTTTTGATTATTGGTTCACTGATATTTGATTATTGCTCATATACGATTATTCTTCCTACTGAGATCTGTCCACTCCTACCCCTCACATTGCCTTAACCCTCACTCAGATCAACCAGTACTACACCCTGATCTTTTAAAGGTCCACCCTTCATCATTCGACTGTGCCCCTTTGAGATGCTTCTGCGAGGAGAGCACATCATATGAAATTCGAGTTCGTTAACCCTTCAAATCTTTGATATACCGACCGATATCCTCCTCATGCCTTCCCTTTGTAGCCCTTTGTTGCTCACCATTACTTCTTGGGTTGACCCGATTCCAATCTCCTTGATCCTCATCCTAAAACCGCCACATTCCAACCTTCTAATTGAGCTACACCTTCTTAATCACTACCCTAGCTAGTCCTATTCATATGGGTGATTTCTATATTACCTCAAATATATTTAGAGACATTGTTATTCAAAATTTAGTTTTCATTATTTTAAAATTTATTAAAGAGTGTGTGTTATTGATTACTCCGTTTTATGTATTTTAAGTATATTATTATTATTCTCAATTTCAGTAGCGCAACTTTACACCGCGCATACTTTTGGTCTATGCTTCTTAATTTCACTATACCAGTTTTCTGAAATAATTTAAACCTATTTTATCGATACCTTATCCTAAACTATGTTAACCTACCGACTAATTTTCACTGCTTCACTGTCGTAAATTTATTCCTGGGTTTTGTGCATATGATTGCTATTATAAATGATTGAACCTTACACTTATTTTTCTGTTTACCTTTGATAAACTTAGATGTGCACATATCGGGTTTCGATTCTTATCGAACACTTTGATCAATATTATTCATTACTGTTGACTGTATTCTCGTATACTTGCTGTTAACCTTATAGTTATTCCTGCCTTATAGCTATTTAGACATACCCTTTTCGTACGTTGTTTTTACTTATATATTTTCAATTTCTTCGTCCTCGTACGGCTAATAAATCTTTTGTATTAATGTGCAACATAATAGCTTTCGTTTATGTTGGTATAATCTATCGTTTATTTTAAATTTCGAGGACGAAATTTTTGTAAGGGTGGTATGATGTAAGACCCGGTCCTTTTTATAGGCCTAAAATCCGCATTTGCTTTTTAAACCAAATTTGGTTACTTAATTATTTTAAATAAAACCCACTCCCTATATTTAGCCCATTTAATTTCCTTTTAATCCTAGCCCAGCCCTTCACCTTTTATTATTTACTCCTAATTTTTCCCATCAGCCCACACTTTCTACCACCATTTTCTTTCTCAATTTACTGATCCCAACAGCCCTCTAAATTCACATTTCCCTTAAAATGTTTCCATTTCTCTAGCCCACTCATTCCTGGCCCATTCCCTATTTTTCCAAATGAATTCTCTCTAAATTTCCTAATTATAATTCCTGGCCCGACTCAGCCCACTCCACTAAATTCTTTATCTAAAATTCTTTTTCTTCCTTCACCATTTTTCCTTTATTTCTCTTGGCCCACGAAATTCCCTCAGCCCACTTGCGAATTCTAAAGGAATTCTTCAATTACTTTGCAGCCCGGCCCTTTCGAATTTCCATCAATTTTCTCCAGCCCAGCCCACCAAGCCGCGTCCCCACTCCAAGCATGCCCACGCCCGCTTCAAATCCAACCCGACCCGACCCCCTCTACTGTTTATCTTCCTTTAAATTTCCCCAGCGGTAACCCCTTCAACCGCGCGCGATCCCCCTTCTCCGCCGCCTCCCTCGCCCACGCTCGCGATCTTGTCGCCCCGCTCGCGCGCGCGTTACACCCACGACCTCATCTCCCCACTTCTCTCCTCTCTCTTCTTCTCAGTTCTTTCTCTTTCTCTCCTTCTCAACTCCTCTGTCTCCCTCTCTTTCCAGTTCTCCATTTCTCTCTCCTCTCTCTTCGCTCCTTCGATCGTGCCCCAATCCCCAGCCTCCGATCGATTCCCCGATCTCAGCCGTCCAACTTGAGGCCAAAATCACCTGAAACCCTCTAAGCCGCCGCTTTTGCTTCCCTTCAGGGTCGGTCATGGCTTCGACCTCCACCGCCTTGAGCCCCCTGCACCCTCCCCCTCATCATCATCATCATCCTCAGTTTTCTCTCTTTCTCTCGTTTTTCTCTCCCTCTCCGTGTTCCTCTCTCATTCTCTCTCTCCCAGTTCACTCACTCTTCATCTCTCTGTCTGCCTCTCTCAACTCTCCCTCTCTCGTACCCACCTTGTGCCCAGCAACATGCCACCAGCACCATGCCACCTTGTGCCCAGCACCATGCCACCAGCACCATGCCACCTTGTGCCCAGCTCCATGCCACCCTGTGCCCTGCATCCATGCCACGCCGTGTCCACTCCTGTATCGCGCCGTATTGTGGACGATCTAGCTGTAGCCATAACTGTGCCGTGTCGTTGTCGTGGTCGTCAATTCGACTTAAGCCCACCATCAAGAGCTGCGACCACCGCAGACACCCCGATGACGCCCCGAGCCCCACTGGCTGAGAGCAGACCCGAGCTCACCCGGAGCCGTTACCGTCGCAGTGCTAGCTCGTCGCGCGCCCGTACTGTACCTCGCTGCCGAGTGCCCCAACGTCTCCAGGCAAGTTTTTACTTGCTTTCATGCTATTTATTATTAAGTTACAAATCAAAATCGTAGATATAATACATGTTTTGCTTGATGCTAAATATAGCCAATAAACCGTTCGATGCTTGATCTCATAGAAAATCATTATCCAATTTGACGGAATTAGATATCATTGCTTGGCCCGTATTGTCGTGGACCTACTGTGTAAACTTCGCTGGAAAATTTGATCGTTTAAGATTAAAACAACCGCCTCCCAAGTTTAACCGTAAAACTGTAATTCTGTTGCACCTGAAAACCGTTAAATTCACCATAAATCACATACATATTAGAATGGTGCGTTTGAGGGCTCGAATCGAATCCAACACGACGAACTTTAACTCTATACCAGTTTCCAGACATTTCTGTATTTAAACCATGATGATATTTGGATCGGAGTACGGCTCTGGACCGCAGTCCAGAGCGACTTCAGTTATTGGTTGCTGTTCCATAATGTGTACCACAGGGTTTCCTTAACACTTAGGTTGCGGAACCCCGCTGTTCACTATAGGTAAACCTGTTAGCTAGACAACACAACTGGTTTCATTCTGTTTCGTTACCGTTTGATATTTAATCCGTAATTTAGTAGATCGGGACACATAACAGTCCCAGCAGAATCAGAATTGACACGTTAATATTAAACAGATTGTAACTCCTAACGTACAGACGCGATTGAAGATCCATTTGTTGCGTTGAAAACCTTACTGAGAACCCTAGAATTCATCCAATTGTAGAGTCGCTAAATTCTGATCCCAACTGGGGTTAAAATGCGTTGCGAAACGGACTTCTGATTCTGAAATTGGATTTCCAGCCGCGTGCGCTTAAAATGAAATAGTTATAACTAATGATCCTGGAACCCGATTTGCTTGAAAAAAAATTCTATGGATAGCTAACTGAACATATTAATTACTACCTGTTTATCATTTCGCTAAATTATGTACATATATTTCATGATAAATCGTGCAAGTGAAAGAATGCTATTTCATAACATCCTCATCATGTTTATATACTTGTTCACGCATCACATCATATCCATATCATTGTAGTGATAACCTAGTGACATCGTGCATTTACCCAGTGTTAGATATTAGTGATGATTATAGCAAGTACGTCAGTATTCGTGTATTCGTGATTAAGTGAAAGTGATACGTACTTGTGCACAATCAGTGACCCTATATTTCTATTGCATTGTCGACGTCTGTGGGATGCGTGTACGTGTGACTATAAGTGGTATGGGACACTTATGGAAGCGCTTGCACGGGTGTCACAGATAAGGCATCCGACACTGCCATTTATCTTAGGTATTAGTCGGGACGTGCTTGATGGAGGTCCTGCCTCCAGTTCTCGCGCAGACTTGTCACGGATCGATTAGTATTTAGGGTGATGGTTAGCGTTTGATGTAGACCACGGGGTGTGGGGTAGTTTAAGTGTGAGTTCAACAGAATCTCGGGAGTCCCATGCCGGCTTATATATTTAGGGAGTTATATGGAGATTTACAGGGTATGTGATATATACACCGTGATACACTCGTTACATGCTGGGCCCGTGGTCCCTTGCCCTTGGGTTCTACCCTTGGGTGGAGGACACTCACGAGTGGTTGACTCTCACACTTGGACTGACGATAGGCTTATCGACCTGTACATTGAGACTTAGAGACTGATAGAGATACTGGCATTTACATTACCTTTATACTGTGTTGGCATACGTGACATATCCTTTTACTGCTTTACTGTTCCGCTGCATTGGTTACTGCACATTCATATTCATGCTGTCATTGATTTACTGCTATTCATACCTATTATCACTGTTAGAACTGTCACTTGATTTTATACATATTATATTGCTTTTGTGTCGCTCTGACGACCTGAGTATGCATGCTCAGTGTGAGGAGAAGATTTAGCTTGGATTACAACTAGACGTGCATCGCAGACTTCTTGACTTGCTACTCTGAGTTACTTTCGTTTGTTCTACTTCAGGTCAGTTTATATTATTGTATCCTTCAGTTACTGCATTTCTCATTACCTGCGCATCGTTTACTGTTTACCATGATAAACTAGAAGCCGAAGTGTGACTACGGCAGGACATTTCCTTGACCGTAGCAGCATGGCTGGCCTTGTCTACCCCTCGTATTCCGTATCTTGGGAAGCGGGGCGTGACAACTGGCCAGACCTAAGAAACTTTGAACCTCTGTAATTGACACAGGTCTGGGCCAGTGTTGTACCGCTTCTATCTTCTTTGGGTCCATACATATCCCATCTCGTGACCCAAGAAATATACACTATCCAGCCAGAAAGCACACTTGGAGAATTTAGCGAACAGTTGATTCTCCTTCAAGGTCTGCAACGTGATGCGTAAATGCTGCTCGTGCTCCTCTCGGCTTCATGAATAAACAAGAATATCATCAATGATACTATAATAAACTGATCAAGGAATGGCCGGAAAATACGGTTCATCATATCCATGAAAGCTGCTGGAGTATTGGTGAGTCCGAACGACATCACCAAAAACTCATAATGTCCATAATATGTGCGAAAAGCAGTCTTCGGAATATCATCCTTCCGAACCCTCAACTGGTGATACCCTGATCGCAAATCAATCTTTGAGAAGTAGCCTGCTCCTTGTAGCTGATCGAATAAGTCATCGATACGAGGTAATGGATACCTATTTCACACAGTAACTCGATTCAGCTGCCTGTAGTCGATGCACAATCTCATACTACCGTCGTTCTTCTTAACAAATAAGACAGGAGCTCCCCACGGTGATACACTTAGACGAACAAGTCCCCTATCTAACAACTCTTGCAACTGGCTTTTGAGTTCCTTCAACTCCGTCGGGGCCATCCGATAGGGTGGTATAGAAATAGGCCCCGCACCAGGAATCAAGTCGATACAAAATTCAATATCGCGATCTGGTGGTAATCCTGGTAATTCAGCAGGAAACACATCCGGAAATTCTCGTGCGACCGGAACCTGATCCAACGGAATCTCAGTGGCTCCTAAGTCCTGAACAAATGCTAAGAACCCATGACAACCCTTATTCAAGAGTCTTCCCGCACAAAGAGCAGAAATCATGTTGGCAGGAGTTATATTACAGTCTCCTTGCACAACAAAGCTCACCCGGAAAACAAAATCTGACCGCTTTCCCTCGACAATCTACATAAGCATGACAAGCGGCCAACCAATCCATACCAAGAAGTATATCAAAATCTAACATATCCAGGAGAATTAGATCAACTAATGAATCCCTATCACCGATACGTACTGAACATGACATGAATACATGTCGAGCTACAAAAGAATCTTCCACCGGAGTAATCACTACTAACGGTAACTCTAACAATGAAGATTCTCTCCCCAGAGAAAGTGCAAAGCATGAAGATACATAAGAATGTGTAGAACCGAGATCAAATAAAATATGTGCATCTGAGGAACATACTGCAAGAGTACCTGTCACAACTGCATTTGATGCCTAGACATCCTGTGGAGTCAGCGCAAAAACTCGTGCCTAGCTCCTGCCCGCATCCTGTCGTCCTCTCCCTCGATCTCCTCGACCTCTCTGAAAGAATCCTGCAAAGCCTCGACCTCGTGGTGCAACAATTTGGCGCATAGTGCCAACTGGGGGAGGAAGTAAGGCCATCGAAGTAGAAAGTGGAGGGGGTAAAGCAGCCTGTGGAACAACAGTCCCTCCCTGGGGTCTACAATCCCTCGCATAATGTCCTGGAAGTCTGCAACTAAAACATGTAGATGGGGGCCTCTGATCATCGGGATATGAACTGAACATCTGGCCCTGGGTCCAACCTCGTCCAAAACTGCGGCCTGGAATGTTCCTGCCTCTACCTCTGCCGAACTGCCTGGTTATTGACCCCATAGGTCTGGTTCTCTTTGACTTCGGAATAATCACTGCCTCGCTCAGACGCTCTTCTACTCGTATAGCTGCATCCATGGCCTGCGCATAAGTATCGAAATGCTGGGAGCCTATCGCAAGAAACAACTGCGTATCCAAACTCCTTATGAACCTCTTCACCCGAAGCTCCTCCGTAAGAACTAAGTATGGAGCATAGCGCGACAACTGGGTGAATCGTAAATCATAATCCGCCATCGACATACTTGCAGATTTCCGCAACGCTTCAAAACTGCTAGCTCTTGCGTCCCTCACACTCTATGGAAGAAATCTGGCAAGAAAGACCTCAGAAAACTCGGTCCACGTCATCGGAGGAAGACCAGCAGCTCTCCCTCTCTCCATCGACTCACACCACTCCTGTGCAAGTCCTTCCAATAGAAAGCTAGTCAGCTCTACTGACCTCGCATCAGAACATCGCAATGATCTGCCAATCCTCGCCATCCTATCTAGAAAGGACTGAGGATCCTCTGCTACATCGGTCCCTGTAAATATCGGAGGTCTCAACTTCATAAACTCTGGAAGAGATACCTCCATTACTCTCGGTTCTGCCAGTGCGACAGTCTACATAGGCTGTTCATCGGGTTCTACCATCGTCGGTGTCTGATTCTGTCTCTATACTCGAGTGGCCTCAGCCAACTGTCCTACCACGTGCTGCAATCCTAACATGCCCTCCTCTATCCTAGTCAGTCGATCTGGAGGAGGAAGATTAACATGCTCATGCACCACCGGAATGTCCGGTGCGCCAGTATTAGTTACAGGCGGATTCGCCCTAGCTGCATCTCTGGCCGCGGCTCGCCTAGCTCGCGTAACCATAACAACTGGAACAAGAAAAGAGAGTTGATAAGGCTTACGAATAGGAGTAAGTAATAATTGAGAGTCAAAGGAAGGATAAATCGAGATAGACATTCTAAGGTTAGTTAGGCTGAGTATTGTAACGTAAATATGCCGTGGAACATACGTACGGTACTGCACTCATCCTAATTCACCTACTTCATCAAACCAAAGGTCATCCCACGTAACGAACTCAATCCGACTTACTTTAATTCACTACTCGATTCTGTAAGGTTAATCCTATGCTCTGATACCAATTTTTTCACGACCCAAGTTTGGATGTGACCGGCACTTAGATTGTATAATATCTAAAGATATCTACACAACCCGAGTAAGCCAAAAACCAAGATCAAAACCCTTTTTTCGGAATTTTAGAAAATTTAGTTTTTAAGTAAAAATCACAGTTTTAAATAATTAAGATCTTAACAGTAACTCCCTATTGAATTCATAACAAAAACAGTTATAAAGTGTTTAATTTGGTTGCATCCCTAGTTGGGATCAACAATTCCAACAGCGGAAATAAATATACAACTTTATACGACATCAATAAGAATCTCAGACATAAGTAAAAAAAAATATCATTTCATATAAGTAAACGATCTTATCTGTTAAATAATATACATACAACCACTTCTCGTTCTAAGTCATAATACAGGGTCTGATGGAGATATTCTAGATTCAATATACAATACCAAAAGAGGAGGTTACTACATAGATAACCCACCTAGCAAAAGATGCGATAAAAGCTGATAAGTGGATCTGCACTGTTGCTAACCGTCCACCCTACACCTGCAAGGAACTGTGGCACAACGGGGGTGAGTTGCCAACTCAGTGAATAAGACTAACATATAACGGCTGATAATGTAAATATGACAACTATAACTAATTTCGATAAGGATGAGTATGATGCATGATAGCATGTGAAAGCATGAATTTATACTAATAATCATATAAATCAAGAATGAAATCTCATCACTTATTTCCAAATTAAGTTCATTCTTCCGTGTCCAACATCGGCATAAATTTTCTATTTCCCTTAGGCATCGTTCCTCGAACGATCCTGTAATCAATAACACCGGTCGGTATCATCTAGATATCCGCCGTGTTTCACTACTATCTCCGGTATTGAGTATCCTCGGTAGGCTCCCCGCCTCAAATGCGGCTTTCCTGCCCCTCGGTCTCGACCGGGTCCACCATGAATCCAAGTTTATAACTCCCCCACTCAGTCTGGATAACGTAAAAATCCGCGACCGTATAGCTCCCCCACTGGGTCCGGAATAAAATCAAATCATAAAAACAACATCTCATGGTGGACATCTCATATCAATTTGAAGAATCACTGAATTTATGCAATAGTATAGGAAAATTCAAAACCATAAATCCTCAATAATACAATTTCCTCTTATATCAACTTCGAACATTTAAATACGAAACATGATGTCATTTATACAAGGTACTACTGTTAATGATGTTTAAGGTATGATAGAATCATATTTAACAGGATAATTACTAACTGTAAAAGTGACATGTCAATATCGATGATGTGTAGTGTAACATGTAAATATATGCATGTGCGGCATAACTCGTCGATAATGGTGCAGTGTTCTAACAGCTATTAATATGGCGATGTATATTTATATATATGGATGCATATGATCAACTTAACATACAAAAGCTTATTTTATTTAACTAAAATACGGGCATATCACGCCATCTATACAAAATCCCCCGGTAGACGTTTAGTCTACTCACCGGAATACGTCGTAATCTATTCAGAAATCGCCAATCCTTTTCCTTTCCTTGCGGCCTCCGAGGTTCCCGTACTCAAATCTAAATTTGAATTTAACTTGTATAAGAAACGGCTAATTTTGATACGGTGAAATATAAAAATACGAATGTTAAGTATTAGCTATACCGCATACGACTATTCTAAACTATCTATCACTTATCTTAACTGGATTTTTACCCCTTGCTGTTTGCAACAGAAAACTTAAACGCATTACAATTTACCGTGTCGTATTTTAGAATTTTGATCTCCTTTCCGATATTAGTCCCCAGATTCCATATACTGTTAAATTAACTTAAATAAACAATACCAAATATCATAACACCTACACAGAGACCTACCCCAAAAACCCAAAACACTCAACTCCTCCAAAAATCCGGCGACGCCGGAATTTGCCTAGGTCTAGCCGGTCATAATCCGAGCCCCCTTGCTCGTATTTTTATGGTAATTTCTAGGTCTTGTGTATAAAATTAAGGTACTGTTTGGTTAAATTAGTTATTATCTAAGTGATAGCAGATCTTCACAGAGACTATATTTCCCTAAAATACCAATTTTTCCGATATCCGATTTCTAAAATTTTACAAATTACTGAACTAAAACCTACCGAATTAAGAATTATACCTACTGAGAATGGTTGAAAGACTTCCTCTAAGATACCCAAGTCATTCACTCCTAGCTTGATGGTGAACTCCTTAGCTCCTACTTCTTCTTCTCTTCTCTCTTCTCTTTTATTTTTCTTTTGTGGATTCTAAGTGTTTTCTTTCTTTCTTTGAACTTTTCTGATTTTTATTTGGTTAAGTGATCTGAACTCAAGGTATAGGGTAAAGGGAATGAGTGAGGTGTAGGAGGAGGTGTCACCAAGCAAGGGTGTGGTTGTTTCATGCAAAGAGGTGGTGTAGCAAAGAGAAAAGGTAGGATTTTCATGCAAGGATGAGGTGGATATGCAAGATTAATCCTAATTTGTTGTATTATAAGGAATTTCTGAGCCAAAACATTTCCCAACCCTTTTTCACATACACCCTCAACATTTCCAAGTTTGCACTTGTTCCTAAATTTTACACAAAGACCCCTCACTACCTATGTTATTATTTAAACACCATTTTATAAAAATGATGCTAAATTTATCACTAAAACCATTGTAATTTAGTTATGTTACAAGCTAAAATTTAATTTTAATTAGTTTCACACACTACTTATGAAAATGTCCTATTTTGATTTAATAATTTTTTTAAAATTGGCATTTTATTATTTAATTAATTCATTTTATTTATTTCTAAATTTTCATTATGTTACAAGGAGGAAACGATCTCCAAGGCTACTCTTGATAATTATACCGCTCAGCAAATACGAGCTCATCAAGCTAATGAAACCGCAAGCCAAATCGTCAGAACTGGGCGACCGTATCCAGACTGGTATGACCAAATTAAATACCCGTCGGGGTATACGATCCCTAAGTTCCATGTATACAAGGGGACATGCAACCCATACCAGCACATTGCGTGTTTTAAATTCATGTGCGGCAATATTGGAGGAAAGAATATAGTGCTCCTCCGACAGTTCGTCAGCAGTCTGGCGGGTATCGTGTTCGAATGGTATGCGGAACTGCCAAATGATTTGGTGAAGACCTTCGACGAGATGGATAGGCTCTTCTGTCAAAGATTCTCTAGTGCAGATAAACGCACTACCGTGGCGACATTGGTCAACGAAAGGGTTGGACCAAACGAGACCTGGGTTCAATATGTTACCCGATGGCAAAATCTCTGGTCAAAATACGAGCAACGCATCGATGAAGATGCAGCCGTGGGAATGTTCATAGCCACTCTTAACCCAAATTCAAAGGTATTCTTATTTATGGCCCTCTTCAAGACGACGACCTTCCAAGAGCTCATGGATAAAATGACTCGATTGGATCAGATGTGTTAAGACCCTTCATCATCCGATGAAGATGAATGAAAAGCGAAGGAAAGGTGGTGTTTGTCGCCAACGCTCAACAAAAAATGAGCGGCTCTGAAGCAAGCAGTTGCTAAATAACGACGGCGTGGGTACTCGCTCTCCCCCGAGATATACACAGAGGGTATATTTCTCATCGGCGGATGAATCTCTACGTGGGATGGTCATTTCTTCTCGAAAAACAGAAAGGATATTAAGGGACCTACAAGAAGGCCCTGTAATCAAGTGAAATATCCCACTTGAACCAAAAAACCATGGGAGAGATGCGAAATCCATGTCCCACTCCGAATCAGATGGTAAGGGAAAACCCCCCAAGTCAAGTCCATTCTTCCTAGGAAGAGGAAGACTCGGCAGAAGGAATGGCGTGATATCTCGTTCCTTCATATATGAAGAAGATGCTCCATCAGTATCGGAAAGCGACATTGATGAGCAGGGGGCAGGTGCCGTTTAAAATATCCGATATTTCCCGCAAAACAACCCGATTGCTGCGATGGTAAAATAAGCAGTCCAAGAGGGTAAAGACAGCCTAAGGCGTGACGTGTCCATGCATACAAAAGATATGCAGCAACGCCTCGGCAAGCAACCGTTGGAAGGAATGAGTTATGTAACTTCCCGACCAAACTGCAATAATAGACCGAGAAGTCTCTAAACTAGTGCGTCGTCCCAAACACGACGATGTTGGACCGAGATGTCCCTAAACTAGCATTTCATCCCGAACATGGGAATGATGGACCGAAACGTCCCTAAACTAGCGCGTCGCCTCAAACACGACGCGTCGTCTCAAACACGGCGATAATGGACCGAAACGTCCCTAAACTAGTGCGTCGTCTCAAACATGGCGATAACGGACCGAAACGTCCCTAAACTGGTGCGTCGTCTCAAACACGGCGCATTGCCCCAAACATGGCAATAGTGGACCGAGAATTCTTTAAACCAATAATCCGTCTCAAACATGGCGATAATGGACCGAAATGTCCTTAAACTAACGATCGTCCTCAAGATGGGAATGTAGGACTGAGATGTCCTTAAACTAGAAATTCGTCTCAAATATGGCGACAATGGACCGAGATATCCTTAAACTAAAAATTCGCCTCAAATATGGCGAAAACGGACCGAGATGTCCTTAAACTAAAAATTCGCCTCAAACATGGCGATAACGGACCGAGATGTCCCTAAATTAGAACCTCGTCTCAAATATGGCAATATAAGACCGAGAAGTCCTTAAACTAACCATCTGCCTCAAACATGGCAGTACGGACCGAGAAGTCTCTAAACTGACAATGAACCGAGATGTCCTTAAACTAAAACTTCGTCTCAAAAATGGTGATACTGGACCGAATAGTCCTTAAACTAATTACTCGCCTCAAATGTGGCGATACTGGACCAAAAAGTCCTTAAACTAATTAATCGCCTAAAACATGGAAATACAGGACCGAGATCTCCCTAAACTAAAATTTTGCCTCGAACATGGCGATATAGGACCAAAACATCCCTAAACTCGTGCATCGTCCTAAATACAGCGATACATTCCCTTGGGATCTATATTGCAATCGAAGTCTTAGCAAGAAAGATTGCAACTTGAGCCCCACCGGCTACATAGGTAATCCAGCGATGAAGCCACCTTCAAAACCCATCGGCAAACAAATAGGTCACTTATGACGAAACTACTTTCGAGAGTTTCGTTGTCAAAAAAAAAGGTAGGGTGTGTCCACAAGCGAAATGGGCACGGATGAAAACTCGAAAAGACGCCGTGAGTAAAAACAGCAGGGCTACCGGCGAGCTTGTGAAAACCCGGAAGGGCGCAATCTCATTAAAAAACAGTATGTCCATAAGAAAAATAGGCATGGATGAAAACCCGAAAGGGCGTTATGAGTAAAAACAGCAGGACTGCCGGCAAGTTTGTGAAAACCCGGAAAGGGCGCAAACTTGTAAAATAAAAAATTCATATGCACTTGCAAAGTTCTCTCGACCTTGTGAGGAGAAAATACTTGCGTGAGATCCTTACGAATCACAAAGGAGCAACACACTTAGGAATCCTCATGATTCCTAAGTAGAAATTACACTTGCGAGATCCTCCCGACTCGTAAGGAGAATTCCCCCCTATGAGACCCTCACGGCTTGTAAGATTCAAAGGCCTTAAGCTACAGGGATCTGAACCTGTTCTTAAGCCATCGCATCCCCCAAGTTGCCCTACAGGCGGTCCAATATTGACCCTTGTATACAATCTACGGGCACGAATAAACATTTCCCCATCAAGTTCCACCAATGTTGAGAAATATGCCCATATGGTGAACGGCGCTTGTAAGTCCTCTCGACTTATAAGGAGAAAACACTCTTGCAAGATCTTATGACTTACAAGAGAAAATATAACTTGGGAATCCCTATAATTACTAAGGAGAAAATACACCTACGAGATCCTCACGACTCGCAGGGAGAAATACCTTTATGAGACCTTTACGGCTCACAAAGTTAAAATGCCTTAGTCGATAGGATTCTAACCCTGTTTGCTAAGCCACCTTTGTTCAAATTAACAAAGGCAAATGATGATTCGCTTCTGGAATATCCCAGTTGCAGCGATACTGATACCTAAATAGGTGTCAAACTCCAAGTCCTTTCATGGCAAATGATAATTCGCTCCTGGCAATATTCCAATCGTAGCGATGCTGATGCCAAGGTTGGTATCAGATTCCAAACTTGCAATAGAAACAACAACGAGTAGAAAAAAATGCATATAAAAATAGCCGAAATGATAGGGCAACTCGCAATAAAAATCAGCGAGCAAAAAATATGCATATAAAAAAACAGCCGAAATATTTGAGCAACTCGCAATAAAAAGCAGCGAGTAAAAATATAAAAAATAGCCGAAATGATTGGGCACCGCGGATGAAAAGCTAAAATGATTGGGCAATCGTGACTTTCATAATATGAAAAGCTGAAAAGATAGAGCATCACGGCAAAAAAAAAATAAAAAAAATAAAGTTTCCTCTGCCGTGCAAGTATGTCCATATTGATTCTTGTATACGATCCATAGGCACAAATGAAAGAAATGGAACCATATTTTCCCACCAGGCTCCGTCAAAGGGAGAGCCAGATCTTGATGGCAACATCTACAGCCTAAAGATCAGCTCGACGCTCTTCTCATTCCAACAGGGTGTAGACGTGACGTCAGCAAAGCTCCAAGGAGCCAAATAAAAAAGGAGTAATGGCAAAATCCCATCTCCAACTCGACGTTCCTTCTCGGTGCAAATGCAACGTCAACAAATAAAATTGGAGTGATGGCAAAAATCCTAGCTCCAGCTCGATATTCTCCTCATTCCAGCAGGGTGAGGACGTAACTGTCAAATGAAATTGGAGCAATGGCATATTCCTAGCTCCGGACCTCGATGACGATACATACAGCATAAAGGTCATTTGGATGTCTACCCAACTTCAATAAAGAATCAGTATGACATCACCAAAATAAAGTGGAGCAACGACATATCCCTAGCTCCAGATCTCGATGGAAACATCTACAGTCTAGAGATCAGCTTGACGTTCCTTCTCAGTGTAGACGCGACGTCAGCAAAGACCCAAGGGTCGAACAAAAAAGGAGCCATAGCAAAATCCTAAATCCAAGTCTTGACGGTTCATATATAACTTAGAGACTATCTCGACGCTCCTTCTCATTCCAGCAAGATACAGACGCGACGTCAACAAAAGACCAACAACTGAGCCTTTTATCCCAAGCATATGGGGTAGGCTACATGAACCAACATGAGAATCACGCCGGGTCCAGCACATGAATCCTCTGTCTCCACTCACTTCTATCGAACAATATACTTTCGTTGAGTCCCAGCTCCAACTCAAAATGTTGAAATCAAAATCCCAACAAAAGACCAAAGGGTTGAAATCAAAATAGAGTAATGGCAAAATCCCAGCTCCAACTCGACGTTCCCTCTCGGGGCAGACGCAACTTCAACAAACAAAAGCAGAGTGATGGCAAAAATCCTAGCTCCAGCTCGACGTTTTCCTCATTTCAGCAGGATGCGGACGCAACAATCAAATAAATGTGAAGCGACGGCAAAATCCTAGATTTAGATCTAAATGGCAACATCTAAAGCCTAGAGATCACCCCGACATTCTCCTCATGCCAGCAGGGTGCAGCCATGACGTCAACAAAGACCTAAGATTCAAATAGAAATGGAGTCACGGCAAAATCCTATCTCCAAGTCTTGATGATTCATATACAATCTAGAGATTATCCCGGCGTTCCTTCTCACTCCAGCAGGATGTAGACGCAACGTCAACAAAAGACCCAAGGGTCGAAACAAAAATGGAGCAATAGCATATTCCTAGCTTCGGACTTCAACTACGATACATACAGCATAGAGGTCGTACATATGTCTACCTTACTTCAGCAAAGAATCGGCGTGATATCGTCAAAGCAAAAAACGAAATGACGGCATATTCCTAGTTTCGGGTCTTGACAGCAACTCATATAAAACCCGAAAGACCATTGGAGACTATCCCAAACCAGAAGAGTGCGGTTATGACTCATCGGGGATCCAAATTGAGCCTAACCTTAAGTAAAAAAAGTATCATGGTAAATTCCTAACGCTTGCTCTTCTAACAATAATATAACCTAAGGAGATTACTTGAAGACATCTTATCCAGCCTTCGAAGGGATCAGAGACATGGCGGTCGTGGGGCGATAGCATATTCCTAGCTCCAGACTTCAATTGCAATACATACAGTATAGAGATCCTACAGATGTCTACCCTACTTCAGTAAAGAATCAAAACGAAATCGTTAAAAAAATGAAGCAACGACATAGTCCCAGCTTCGGGTCTTGAAGGTAACTCATATAAAGCCTAAAAGACCATCGGAGATCATCCTACACCAGAGCGGAGTGGTTATGACTCATCGGGGCTCCTAATTGAGCCTAACTTCAAGTAAAAAGCTTTATGGAAAATTCCTAACGCTTGCTCTTCCGACGGTAATATGACATAAGGAGATTACTTGAAGACGTCTTTTCCAGCCTCAAAAAGGATCAGAGACACGACAGTCGCAGGGCTACTCGAATAGTAGCTTAAAGACTGCATATCGAGGAACACATTAGTCAATGCGACGGTACCACGGACTAAACTCCTAGTACCACAAACCTACCGGACCCCTGTCGTAAAGAATAGGGGTTATCTATATTTGACGTTAGGATACACCTGCGAGATCCTCTCGACCCATCTCGACTCGTAGGGAAAAATATCTTTATGAAACCCTCACGGCTTATGAAGGTGAAAAGCCTTAGGCGACGGGGATATCAACCTGTTTCCTAAGCACTGTGGCACTACACGTAGGTCCAAATTGTCTCTTGTATACTATCCACGGGCCACATTCTCCAAAGTTGAATACCAATGTGGAGAAGAAGCTACTTACGAGTTCTCTCGACTCGTAAGGAGAAAATTCTCTTATGAGATCCTTACGACTCTCAAGAGAAAACACACTTAAGAGTCCTCACGACTTTTAAGGAGAAAATACACCTACGAGATCCACTCGACTCGTAGGGAAAAAAGTCTTTATGAGACCTTCATGGATCATAAAGTTGAAAAGTCTTAAACGACAGATCTAAACATGTTTCCTAAGCCATCGTGGCCCTACAAGTAAGTCCAAACGACTCTTGTATACTATCCATGGGCCACATTCTCCAAAGTCGAATATCGATGAGGAGAAGAAGACACTTACGAGTCCTCTCGACTCGTAAGGAGAAAATTGTCTTGTGAGATTCTTACAACTATCAAGAGAAAACGCACTTAGAAGTCCTCACGACATCTAACGAGAAAATACACCTACGAGATCCTCTCGACTCGTACGGAGAAAAGTCTTTATGAGACCCTCACGGCTCATAAAGTTGAAAAGTCTTAGGCGACAGATCTAAACATATTTCCCAAGCCATCGTTGCCATACAAGAAGGTCTAAACTGACTCTTGTATACTATCCTTGGGCTACCTTCGTCAAAGTTACATGCCAATGAAGTGAAGATGCCACTTGTGGGTCCCCTCGACTTGTAAGGAGAAAATACCTGCGTAAGATCCTTACGACTCACTGAGGTGAAAGACACTTAGGAATCTTCACGATTTTTAGGGAGAATATGCACCTATGAGATCCTCATGACTCATAGGGAGAAAACCCTGCTTGAGACCCTTACGGCTCATGAAGTTGAAAAAGTTTTAGGCGACAGGGATCCTAAACTTATCTTCTAAGCCAACAATTCTATGGTGTATAAGCTTACGTGGACAAAATAGTGAGGGGCATTTGTTCCCACCAAAATTTTTTGGCTCAGAGTTTGCTGTTCCCTTATAAAAATAAAGGGAAATCTCCACGTGTTAAATACATGCACCCACATGCAAGTCATGTAACTATCATTTCAGGTAGCATCGCACATGAAGTTCACGTGGGCGCCAATGTGCAAAGCACAGGAGCGCATGTTCCCCTAATATTTAAACATAATAAAACAACTAAGCTCTGTTAAAATTTTGTTGAGGCAGCGCCTCACGTGCCTCTCACGAGGGCACCGGTGCCAATCTTGTAGGATTAATCCTATGGTGGCGCCGCATGTGCTCCTCACGTGGGCGCCAATGTGCAAAGTACAGGAGCGCCTATCATAAATAAGAATTAAAAACTTAAGTGGCGCCTACGTGCACAACACATAAGCGCCGACGTCCAAATTAAAAGCAAATAGAATTAAATTCTACATAGGGATACTTCCCTAAAAACTGGGATATTCTCTGTTAAGCAGAGCCATTGGAACAAAGATCCAATGGTGATAATAAATCATCAGATGATAAATTCTATTTGGAAAATATTTTTCTTTTAATATGGAAAGATTTTTCTCTAACAGAGAATCTTGGATTTAAAATCCAATGGTGATAAAATATCACCAATTAAACTATCTGATAAAATTAAATTCTATGTGATAGAATTAAATTCTATTTGGGAAATATTTTTCTTGATCTTTCTAATATTGAAAGATTTTTCTCTAACAGAGAATCTTGGATTTAAAATTCAATGGTGATAAAATATCACCAATTAAACCATCTGATAAAATTAAATTCTATATGGGAAATATTTCCCTGATCTTCCTAAAATTAGAAAGATCTTCTCTGATCCAATGGTGATTATAAAATCACCTATCAATCATCTGATAGAATAAAATTCTATCTTAGGAAAATATTTTCTTAATCTTGTTAAACTAACAAAATATCCATATGATAGAATTAAATTCTATGTTAGGAAAATCTATTCCTAATCTTGTTATACTAAAAAGATATTCAAATGATAGAATAAAATTCTATCTTAGGAAAATATTTCCTAATCTTGTTAAACAAACAAGAAATCTTCTCTGTTAAACAGAGAGCTTTTGGATTAAAAATTCAACGGTGAATAAAATTCACCGATTGATCTAAAAGATCATTTTGATTGATCATGAAATAAATCATGATCTCTCAATGAGAGATTTTCTCAACAAACTGATTTTTCTCTTCTCTTATAAATAGGAGCAAAGAGATTAATCAGAGGGAGAAGGAGGAAGAAAGGAGACCCCCCATAAGTTTCTGTAAAAATACAGAACGCTCTCAAAATAACATAGAATTTATTTCTCTTAAAGAAGAATATTTTCCTCCTAAAATACTCTAGGTGAAGAAAAAAAGATGAGATAAAAAATATCTCTTTTACCTATTAAAAGGGTTTAACCCTTCTCAAAAAACATAGCTCTTTCTCTGGATCTGAAATCCATAAGACAAGTCTCCCACAAGTTGAGAATTTAATTCTCATCGGGAAGATCTTGTTCTTGGGAATCAAAGATCCAGGGAAGAACAAATTCCCTAGGGGGATGGTAAACGTCAGACCCCTAACAACGTGATAAGTCATGCCGGAGGAGAGCCCAATACACCATGAGAAACTACTGAGTACCTTACCAGTATTTCTCGACTGCCCTGGCTAGGGACTTTATGTAATGTCTTTCCGAACACTGCGTGATATCAATCCCCAATACCGGGAGAGACAAATCATATCTAATCGCTACTATTTCTAAGTGTTTTGGGACTACACCCAACTACTACCTGTTTCCATGACTCTTTTGAGCGTGGTAGGGTAAAAATCAAAGTGCAGTAGAAACACACTCGAGATGAAGTAGCGATGGAAAGTCAAAGGACTAAGTTGTACTCATGCCATCTGGGAACTGCTACCCGACGATAGGTATAATACCAACCAGCAGTTCCCGACAAGTCCTGTCCATTGTAACTCATAACCTAATGAGCACCTACATACCAACTCCAATAGGGCATACTGATGGCTGTGGAACAGACCATATCCCATGCTGGGATGAGAAGCGTATACACTAGTCTACTCTGGAGTATCGATGCCCCGTCTCGATAATCCAATAACTAGGGACCTGTATAAGGATGTGCTTATAGACTACCCATCCCCTACAAGTGTGACTGCCATCACAACGCTGTTAGTCAAGAAAAGATTCTAAGGGCTCTACCAATATGTATAAGCGATATGGCTCTACCAATATGTATAAGCGATATGCTAAAAGAAACACATGCACATATTGAGGTAGAATCAAACCAGGTAGCATACTACCATATCGAGCAAGACTGTTATTATAACTGTGAAATATCCCAAGCATCCAATATGTAATATACAATTCAGTATGATACAATAATGGCCTCTAGGGCATATATCACTAACAATCTCCCACTTGCACTAAGGCCATGTATTGGCATATCGCAGACCTATCGTCTCGATTAGCCGCTCGAACTGTGTCTGAGGGATGGCCTTTGTGAGTGGATCTGCAGTGTTTTTCTTTGTCTCTACTCTCCCCACCTCGATCTCCCAGTGATCAATGATCTCCCTGATCAAGTGGAACCGTTTCAGGATGTGTCTGGACTTCTGATGGGACCTTGGTTCCTTCGCCAAAGCTATAGCGCCGTTGTTGTCACAATACAGCGGTATTGGATCAACAATAGATGGAACCACCTGAAGCTCTGTCATGAACTTCCTGATCCAGACTGCTTCCTTCGCGGCATCACAGGCAGCAATATACTCCGCTTCCATAGTCGAGTCAGCAACGGTTTCCTGTTTGGAGATCTTCCAAACTACTGCCCCTCCATTGAGGGTAAAGACACGACCCGACATGGACCTGGAGTCATCCTTGTCACTCTGGAAGCTAGAGTCGGGGAAGGCCTCGATCTGGAGGTCTTTCCTGCCGTACACCAAGAACATCTCCTTAGTCCTTCTCAGGTACTTGAGAATGTTCTTCACTGCTATCCAGTGCATCTCTCATGGGTTTGACTAATACCGGCTTACAACACTCAGGGCGTATGCTACATCTGGTCTGGTACATAACATCGCATACATTATAAAACCTACCGCAGATACGTAGGGTATAGTAGACATGTGATCCCTTTCCAATTCAGTCTTGGGAGACATCTCTTTGGAGACGGTGATTCCGTGACAAGATGGTAGATTACCGCGCTTAGAATCTTCCATACTGAATCGTTTCAGTATGGTCTCGGTATACCTTGACTGTTAAAGTCCCAACATCCGTTTAGATTTGTCACGATAGATCGGGATCCCCAGAATGTAGGAGGAATCACTCAGGTCCTTCATGGAGAACCTTTGTGACAAGAATACCTTGACTGATTGTAGCATAGGAATGTCATTTCCTATCAAGAGAATGTCATCCACGTACAAGACGAGGAATACCATAGTTCTCGCTACAATTTTACTATATATGCATGGTTCATCTGGATTTTTGATAAAGTCAAATTCCTTGACCGTCTCATCAAAACAGATGTTCCAACTCCGCGATGCCTGCTTTAGTCCATAAATGGACTTAACCAACTTGCACACCTTTCCGTTGCTCCCACTCTGAATGAAACCCTGCGGCTGATCCATATAGACACACTATTCTAAATTTTCATTTAGAAAAGCAGTCTTTACGTCATTTTGCCAGATCTCATAATCGTGGAAGGAAGCAATGGCAAGAAAGATCCAAATGGATTTGAGCATAGCCACTAGAGAAAATGTTTCATCACAATCCAAAACAGGTCTTTGACGAAAGCCTTATAAGTTTCAACCTGTCCATCTACACCAATTTTCTTTCTGAAGATCCATTTGCAACCTATGGGTTTTACCCCTTCTGGAGCAAAGTCTAAAGTCCATACTTTGTTGGTGTACATGGACTTCATTTCGGTCCGCATTGCATCCGGCCATTTTACCGAGTCTCTGCTCTGAATAGCTTGCTGGAAGCTAGTTGGCTGATCATTGTCGATGATGCAATCCTCTCTATCCTCGTCTATGAGAAAACTATAGTATCTCTCGGGCGGATGAGACTGCCTACTAGTTCCGCGGAGTGGTGCGGGAGTGTCCGGTTCTTTCGAAACGTCTGTTTTTACCATACTTTCAGTAATAGTCTGCGGTTCTGGAATTTCTTCCAGTTCTATTGCGCTCTCACTTATCTCATTTTCTAAAAATTAAGTTTCCAAGAAGTGGGCAAGCCGAGAAACAAAGACTTTTTGTTCCTCTGCGTAATAGAAAAGATACCCCCGGAGTTCTTTGGGTATCTCACAAACTTACACAATACAGAGTGTACCTCGAGTTTGTCCGCATGCTGCTTTTTTACAAAAGGTGGACATCCCCATGTCTTAAGTTATTTAAGATAGAGTTTCTTCCCACTACACATCTGATATGGTGTGGGAGGCACTGACTTAGTAGGAACCTTGTTCAAAAGATATGCAGCTGATTCTAGTGCATAGCCCCAGAAGGATCGCGGTAACTCAGCATTACTCATCATGGAACGAACCATATTCAATAGGGTTCTGTTCCGCCTTCCTGATACACCGTTGTGTTGAGGTATGTATGGAGGAGTAAGCTGAGAGAGAATTCCATTCTCTTTGAAGTAGTCCAGGAACTCGGCACTTAAGTATTCACCACCTCGATCAAATCTCAGTGTCTTAATACTTTTGTCGGTTTGTTTTTTCCACTTCATTCTTGTATTCCCGGAATTTCTCAAAGGCCGTGGATTTATGTTTCATCAAGAATACATGTCCATACCTTGAGAAATCATCCGTAAAAGTAATGAAGTAGGAATAACCGCTTCTTGCATGTATAGACATTGGACCACACACGTCGCTGTGTATGAGTCCCAAGAGCTTGCTCGCTCTTACTCCGTGTCCAGTGAACGGAGTCTCTGTCATCTTTCCTTTGAGACATGACTGAAAAGTTGCATTGGACTGATATTCGAATGGATCCAAATATCCTTTCTTATGTAACTTCGTAAATCGTGTTTCATTAATATGACTCGGTCTACAATGCCATAAAAAACTGATTTAATTCCGGAGACCTTTCTTTTAAGTGTGTTCTAGACGTTGAAAACCTGAGCTTGATTCAATACGTATATTCCGTTATCTAATGTACCTGACCTAATCAAATTTTGATTTAGGTGGATGTGTACTACATCGCTTACAAATGTAAAATCATATCCTTCCTTAGAAAGTAAAGATACAAATATGATATTACAAGCTAGACTAGGTACATACAAACAATTACGTAAAATCAATATCTGCCTACTTATCAATCCTAGGTGATATTCCCCTATGGATTCAGCATCCACGCTCATTCCGTTAGCAACTCTGAGAGTCACATCACCTGCCATGATAATTCTATGGTTTCTCAAAACTTATAATGAATTACAGATATGAGATCCTGATCCGGTATCTAGTACCCAGGAAGTAGAGTTAATAGATAGAGAGCTTTCAATTACAAACACACTCGAATCCGATGCCACAACGTGCTTCGAATCTTGGCTTCTGGCTTTCCAAGCCCTGCAGTCCTTCTAACAATGCGCTTTCCCGTGACTACAAAGGCATGCCTCCTTCCCTACTACTAGCCCCGAAACTTTTGCCCTGCCCTTTCCCTCTACCTTACTGACACCGCTTATTGGCTTGATGGAGGCCTTCTTCTTCTCTCCCATGACTTTCGTCTTGGATCTAGAAGAGGAAGATTCCCTGTTTCCCCCAATCAGAGCAAAGCTCTGTTTGAAATTTAAATTTCAAAATTGAAGCTAACGCTTCAGATGCAGCGCCAAGTGCGCTGCGTCCTAGGCAGCGCACCATGTGTACGCTAGCGCTAGGTGCGCTGCGCTCTAAGCAGCGCACCACGTGTCAAACATGGGTGCGCTGCGCTCCGAGCAGCGTACCACGTGTCAAACACGGGTGCGCTGCGCTTTGAGCAGCGCACCATGTGCAAAGCACGGGTGTGCTAGCGCTGGAATTAAAAAAACTCTCCACCGTTAGATCAAAACATCTAATAATAATGGTAAATCATTAATTAATTAAAATTAAATTTTGTTATGGAAAGATTTTCCGATCTTGTTAAAAATAAGAAGATTGCCTTCTGTAAAACAGAAGCCTTAGGATCAAAGATCCAATGGTGGGAAACATCCCCAAATCAATCAGAGAAAGATCTCTTTAACTGATTCAACAAATCATCTTTCCCTATATAAAGGCCCCAAGACTTCAAGTCTTATATAGAGAAACCCCCCCATAAATTTTGAGAAACTCAAAAATAAAGAGCAAGTTCTTGCGAGAAGATATTTCTTCAAGGTAAGAATGAAGGATGATGAACACAGAGATGAAATCATCTCATGATTAAGAAAGAAGAATTCATTTCTTTAAAAAGATCATAGATCTACAAGACAAAGAGTCTTTCACAAAAGAGATCAAAAGATCTCATCATAAAATAAAAGAAGAACATAATTCTTCTCACAGATCATGGATCTATAAAGGCAAAGCCTTTCATCAACATAAGAGATTGGAAATGTCTCCTGCAAAATAAAAACTGTTGTTCGTAGATCTTGAGACAAAGTCTCTTTTAAAAAGAACATAAATTTGTTTCCCAGATCATAAAATTGATCAAATGCGTTCTGCGCTCTTGAACTGCGCTTCTGCGCTCTTGAACTGCGCTTCTGCGCTCTTTAGACTGACGCTCAGCGCCAAATGCGCCACGTGTCAATCACGTATGCGCCAATTGACAACTTGCGCTCTGCGCTTCTGAAATAGCGCACTGCGCTCATGGGCTGGCGCTCAGCGCCAAACGCACCACGTATCACTCACGTATGCGCCACTAAACTGAAAGCGCAATGCGCTCATGGATTAGCGCTCATCGCTCATAAACTGGCATCATGCGCTCATCATCTGGCGCCTAGCGCTGAGTGTGACACGTGTCCCTTACATGTGCGCCATGTGGCAGAAGCGCACTGCGCTCTTTGACTAGCGCAAAGCGCCTAGCGCGCCACGTGTTGCGCTGACAGAACATAAATTGTTCTTTAATAAGCCCAGAGCTCTGATGAATGCTCAGCATTCAATGAAAGACAAAAACATTGTTAAAAGGGCCAAGCCCAAATAAAGGCTCAACAGCCCAAAATAAAATGTTAAAAATTTATTGGACTTAACCCAAGATTGGCCATAAGTCCTCAACCCATATTAATTGAGCTCATCTGCTCATAAATATTTTAACAGATCTTAGTCCCAAATTGGACTACAGATCTTTCAACGAACTCACATTGGTTTGAGGGTATATCTCTTTACTCCTCTGATATTTGTCGTTGTAATCCTTCAATATCTTCAGAGAGGTGACGGGTCCCGACAACCAAATATTCTACGGACTGTGGAGTCCTTTAAAACCTACGGACTATGATGTCCTTAACCTTGACTGTGAGGTCTTTAAACTCACGGACTATGATGTCCTTAACCTTGACTGTGAGGTCTTTAAACTCACGGACTATGATGTCCTTAACCTTGACTGTGATGTTTTTAAACTCACGGACTATGACATCCTTAACCTCGACTGCCATTTCGTTAAACTAACAATCGACCGCAATGTCCCTAAACTAAACAATAAAGCCCAATTGCTCTCTTATTGGATCTAAATGATTCCGTTAAGTTGATCTTAGTCTAAAATTAGACTAATGTATCCTTAACATACGTTTAAGTTGATCTTAGTCCCAAATGAGACTAACGTATCCTTAAACCCAACCCCCAAACCCAAATCTAAGAAGATACGGATTTGGACTAATCCATGCCCTACGGACGACAACATAAATTAGTCTCCGTATATAATCCACGGGCAACCAAAAACAAAAAAAACACACACGGCACGAAGTGACCATCTGGAGAAGGAGAAAGTGGTTACCGCGATGTGGTAGCGTAATTAACTGTAGCGGCTTGCGCATGCAGGGAAGAGCGTCCCACAATAAAAAACCCCTCAAACGAGGGGGAATCTGACGAAGTCTGCTACATCGGCCGCATCCGTTTAAACTTTCGATACATGGTGCCATAAATCAACTTGGCATCTTCGTAGAGGTGGACGAATAGCACCAATTAGCATTTGCCCCGAAATTCAGGAGAGACGTTTATCCCGTCTTCGTGTTTTCGGCGGGGAACAGATTCTGGCACGCCCGGTAGGACCTTTTCCTCTTTCCACTCCACACTTCGTGTGTCGTGTTCGCGAACGAATCGCGGTTTGAAATGGTTGCCTTTGGGTTCGAGGTACTAAGATTTGGTGTCTTGCTCCGTGCAAAAAACAGAAGATCAATGGCTCCAACCTGCACTAACTGCAACTGCAACTCTCGCTCCGTCCCGTCCGGAGGAGTGACTTACGGGCTCCAAGCGGCCTCCATCTTCGCTATGCCGGTGGAACAGGTCACTCAGGCCACCACTGGATTGTTCTTCGGGACTATACTCCCGCCAACGAGCTTCAGCGCTCCTGTGCCAACACAAGAAGCTTAGAAGAAGTCGGTCTTTGATCGGCTCACTACCACCGCGGCCCCTCTCAACGGGTCATCCAATACCAAGCCAACAGCATCAGTCTTCGATAGGCTGAGCCTGAACTCCAATGGGCTCGTCAAGAAGTCTACGATACCTGAAGCGGCCATCCCAAAATGGATAGCCATTCCTGCTCTCGAGGTCACCAAAGTAGCTTCACCTGATAAGAAGTCAGTCTTCACAAGGCTGGCCACTCCGGCTCCAGCTCCAGGCAAAGTCACCTCTGCCCAGAGGTCTGTATTCGATAGGTTGAACATTACTTCTCGGCGAACATCGGTCTTTAAGAGGCTAACGCCGGCGACAACCCTCCGTCAAGATAGAGGGAATGACGAAGTCACCCCTACAGCTGAGACAATCCCATCCGCACGACATGCTCGACGTCGCCACTGGCGCCGAGTAAGGAAGGCTGGGGGCAGCTCCCCTTCTGGACTAACTCCGCCAGCTCCCATGGTGGAAATCAATGTTGTTGTTCCAACTGGGAATAACTTTGAACCACTTAGGAGGGTTCGCAAGAACTTCCCGACTGCCACGCTGAAGAGGTGCCCTCCACCTATGGAGATTACTACAGAGAAGAAGCCGGAGTAGCCCCCTCAGCGGTTGTCCTCCAAAATTTATAAAGTCTGGCGGCAGGTCCAGGAATCGGTGATTGACCAGGACTACTCTCGCCGATCAAAGAAACTTAAAGCTCGACAAGGAGATAACCATCCTGTCAAGCCACAAAAGACGACAGCTACCTGGGTGCCCGCTGCAACGGCCCCCTCGACTTCAATAGCTCATAAGAGAAGAAGGCCAGAGAAAGCTCCTGTGACCGCGGCGAACCGGAAAGACGCTGAATCTAAACGCCCCAAGTCTGGGGGCATGATGGTGCATACTGTTTATATGGATTCCGAAAAATAGGAAAGCCATGCTTCTACGGGTCATTGACCGCTTACTCGGTCGATAACGAAGGCTCAGGAACAACAGCAGCAGAAGCTTCAGGAGATGCTGACTGCAATGGCTGCATTCACTGGGTCAAAAGAAAATCCAGAGACCTCGGAGCAGCGTCGGGAATAAGAAACTGACACCGAGTTCCTCCGAAAAATGCTCGAGAGGAAAGAAAAAGAGGCTGCGAAACAGGCAGCCAATATAAAACGAATGGCTCTCCTGTTCCAAGATATGGCTGGGAAGATGTTATAGCCAGAACCTCCAGCTGAAGACCCCCCGATCATCATTGAAGACGACAGAGGGGAGACATCGAACCCTCCTCCGGCTCTTTCAGCAGCCAAAGAGGAAACCATCTCCAAGCCCGCTCTGGACGACTACATTGCTCAGAAAATACGAGCTCACCAGGCGAATGAAGCGGCCGGCCAAATTGTTAAAACTGGGCGACCATATCCAGGCTGGTATGACCAAATAAAGTACCCGCCGGGATATACAATCCCTAAATTTCATGTATATAAAGGGACGGGAAATCCGCATCAGCACGTCGCTAAATTCAGAGCCTTGTGCAGTGATCACACCATAATATTGTATTATTATATTCCCCATTCTTATTCTTTTTATAAATAAACAGGTGCTTTTGACGCATGTCTGCTACACATTACAGGTTATAGGTTCTTTGAGCGAAAACAGTGAAAAAGACAAAAGACGACAAAAAAAGGGACTTTTGACCAACAAATAGAAGGATCTTAATCAAGCCTACACAAAAGATCAGTACAAGGCAACGCAAGGTCCAAGATTACAAAGCAAACGGTTAAAAGTCCACTGCAATTGTTCACTGGAGATCTGGAAGAAATAGAGAAGCCAAATTGAATAAAGATCCAAAGAAATAAAAAGCCCAAGAAGCCCAGAATCAGTTCCAAAATTTCCAGACATAAAATTTTACCAAAGCTTAGAAGTCTACTTTGACTAGGTCTTCCTAAGGATATTTTGGTAAATGTAGACATGCGAATCATTTGTAACCTAGGGTTTCTATCTCCTATAAATAGAAGCCCAAATCATTGTATTCTTTTCATGCCTCCCTTCATTAATAAAATTCAGATTTCTTTTGGAGAGCATCAATTTGTAAGTTCTTTATTTTCTGCCCTAGGTTAAATTTTCTATTCTTGCCCTAGATAAATTTAATTCCTTGCTCTAGTTAATCTTTTATTCTCTGCCCTACATAAATGTATTTTAATTCCCTAATGAGTGAGTAGTCTTCTCGCTTGTTAGGGTTAGATCTGGGGAAGGTTTGAGAGAAGAAGATCTCTCATCCCCTTTCTTGCCCGTCATATATTTTCATAGGACTCTATGCATACATGCACATACCGCTCCCTACGGCATCCTACCCCACGAGGTAGCGGTGATACCGTAGTATAAAGCCCCGGTTGTGATGGTTTTCCATGGAGGTTAGGGTAAGGATTTCTAAAGAAAGGACAAGAACCTAGAGGAAGAAATATCTTTCCAAATGGTTCTAATCCCTTTTATTAATAATTACCATAACACCTAATTAGATATTAATATGGGTATAGAAAGCGGTGAGATTTATAGACTTTCCAAACTTAACCTAGACCTAACCCTAGCAAGATTTAGATATAGATTAATTTAGTTTTTAGATTTAATAATCAATCCGACCATAATCGGAATTAACTCGTTTGTGCGACTAGGAAATTCACAACATTCCTGTGGACCGACCCGTACTCACCGGCTAGCTACCAAGCGACGCCGTTCTTGATTGCGGTTAATAGATAGTTTTTGAGATCAATCAAATGGCGCCGTTTCCGGGGATGGCGTAGTAATTTCCTTTTTGCAATTTCGGGTTAATCAAAATTCAAAAAATCCTAAAAATCTGAAAAATCACAAAAAATATAAAAATTTATCATTTTGTTATTTTGTGAAGGGTATCTTTGTTTGAATTTTGCAGGATCTACAATCAAGTTCGGATCTGGAAATCTCCAGAGATCAAAACAGAAAATATCAAATCTGAACAAACAGAAGATCATAACAACTGAGAAATAGAAGAAATTTGGAGGACCGAGTCTACAAGGCAACCGCGGCGATCTGGTGCCAAAAAAAAAAACAAACCCGCCGGCGACCCCATTCCGGCCGCGGAACCGCCGCGCGACCTACCTGCGACCGCGGAACCGCCGCGTTTTGGTCAGAAAAAAGGCAGAAGTGCGGTAAAAAAAAAACTAAACTGTAAGTCTTCTGATCTTCTCCTCTGCAAATCTCTGATATCTCTTCTGAAAAATCTCCTGCAGGATTTCTTTGCGCTTAAAAATCTTCCCCCTTCCAAATAACAAATCTTATGCAGGATTCATTACGCTATGCTTAAAATAATAATTGATTGCAAATGATCTTTTCTGATTTGCATATCCTTAATCTTTTTGCTAAAAATATCTTTCCAAATAAAGAGCAAGCGGAAAAAGGAAAATTTTAATTAGAAAACTTGCAAACCTTGAAATTCACAAAAAAGATTTGATTGCAAGTGATTTACTGTTTTGCATATCTTTAATCGGATTTTAAGGGGCTTTTGACCAATTCAGATTGGGTGGGGATTTCATCACCCTTCCAAGGACCCCAGAAATCACATAAAGCATTTGCATTGACCAATCTTTAATTAAAAAAATAGTAGACTCAGCCCTAAGGACTTCGAGCTCAATAGGACAGATGACTAGTTATAGGCATCGACCGTTTATCCTAACCTGACTTTGCGGTGTCTAGGAAAATGTGTCTAAGGCAAGTGGTTACTTAATTAGGACCGCTACTTGTAGCGGGGAGCCTCCCACTTACCTGGCACTTACCTAGCCGCAATTGGCGGTGAAGAGGTGGTTTGAGGTCCTATTTCTAGCCCTTTGGAACAGTTAGGAGCTGTCTAGCTGACCTAGGTGACCCTAGATCTAGGCCTGATTGTGCATTTTTGGTTGATCGAAAGTGTGTCTTAGCTCTTTTCTCGAAAATCTTTTTGCAAACAGTTCTAAATAAAGAGAAAAAGGAATTTTTTTTATAAAAAGACCTGCAACTTTTGTCGCTAAGAAATCCTTGCACCACCTACCTTCTTTCTCATGGGTACCCCACATCATAAATCTCTTACCGAACTTTGGTATCCCGAACCTAACTTTGCTTCGTACGTCAATTGTTTCGGTCGATTTAAGGAAGATCCCTCCGTGCCCAAAATTTCTTTGAAAGATCAAATAGAAGCGTCTAGGAGAAACATTTTTACTTTACAACCCACTTTGTGTCAACCAAGTCAACCTTTACCACCTTCATATGTTGATACCACTTTTTCGAGTCCAGCTGTAACTCCTAAACCGATTTTCATTGCTGAGCATATTGCTCAATCTCGTAGCCGATCTTTCACCCCTCTCCACACATCTAGTTCTAGGGATCAACAAGTCCATTCACCTTTTTATCCGCATGTTGACCCTACTCCTGTCCAACCATCCAATTCCTACCAGTCCTACCCGACTTTCCCACCTTCACTAGACCTTGTTTCTACACAACCTTTTAGGATTTTCACGTATCCAAACAATTTCGAATCTTTTACCGAAACCCCTTCACCACCCATGTCTAGTTTGGAACAGTCGTTGCAAGCTTATATTTTAGCAACAAACAAAATGGTTAGGAATGTAGAAGCGTCCGTGGCCGCCCTTATGCAACCCAGTGAACCGGTAGCTAGTTTCCAACTAGCTCCAAATTTTCCAATGTATGAGGAGGCGGTTGGACAGAGTGAGAATTTGAGAGGATTTTCAAATCAAACCTACCCATACCCAATTCCAGCCCACAACTCCGGTTTTCCATCGATTGTCCAAAATAGTTCACCAGTTGAAAATAAAAACGAGTTGTGTGAATTTGTAGTTCTTGATTTTCCAGATTGTGAAGAACCCCTTTCGAGTGAAACCACACTTAATCCTTTCGATCTTTACACCTCCACTCTAGAACCTAAATCGATAAATATCCATACTTTTGATGAGGTGTCAGAAAAAATTGATTTTCACTTGATTGAGGATATAGACGCCGGGAATATTTCGGATGATGAACCCGTCGATTTAATTGAAATTTTATGTCCAATTCATCATCCCGAGTCATTAAATGTTTCTCCCGAACTTCATATGCGTCTTGATTTTGATAATATTGGCATGGATAAGCAAATTTTTGAGGAAAATATTGAGGAGAATTATAAGGAAAATATTGAAGAGAATTATGAGGTTGAACCATTTTCGTTTGATGTGTCGAATTTTCCAATACACCCTCCTGAATCCTTAACTGATACCCTTCCTCACTCACTTCCTTCCGTCCTTCCTATCGTTCCGACTGTGCAAGAGACCATTACGCTTTCATCTCCAATACCTAGTTCGACGTACCCATGTTTGCTCATGACTCTTGAGGGATTTAATCTCATTTTTTCGCGAGTTGATAGATTAGCACAATCGCTTTTTATATATCGGTCATTACAAATTGTGCTAATTTATACGCTCCATCCCCACCCTCAAATTCGTATTCCCACTTTCTTTCGTTCTTCTAATCTTCCTTTAATGATATCGAGTGTTGATGAATCATAATCCGACATTTTGAGTTCGATAATTTTCAATTGGACCTTCAAGGAAAATTTCGAAGATATTTTCGCCGACGAACTCGCATTCTTAAACGATACGAATTTTGTGATTAATCAACCTCCACTTGAAGAAATAGAACCACTACCATTTCTTTTCCCCTTCCGCCATTCTTCTCCTCCACCGAGACCGTATACTGTTTCCATCTCGACACGGTCTCGTGTGCTTCTCATCTCATTTCTCTACACCCCATTCTTTCACCAACTTTACCATTATCACGATAGAATTTTTAAATGGTTGGTGCTAACATTTGGCTTGTGTAAGGCCAAGCTTAAGTTTGGGGGGAACCTTGTTGTATATATGTATATATATTTTTTGTTTTCTTTTTTTATAAAAAATATAAAAAAAAATTTCAAAACATTAAAAAATATATAAAAAAAATATTTTGTAAATAAATAAACAGGGGAGTGCCGACATTTTGACCCTCTTGGTGTAGCATGACAGTGAGGACACTGTCAAGTTTAAGTTTGGGGGTATGCTCGGTACGTCTTCTTCCTTCGCATTCATATGTATATTTTTGCATTTGCATATTTATTTGAAAACCCATAAAAATTGAAAAATTTCAAAAATTATAAAAATTAATGTATTCAATTTTGGCCTGATTAACTTGAGTTTGACAAAAGGTTAACTAGCTAGGAACAACTAGATCTTAAACTTAGTAAATTAAAAACCCTAAAAATAACCTTCCTTAAAGTTTAACGGTAGAAAGTATATGTCCTTGTAGTTTATTTAGAAATAGGCAAATTTTGAGTTCAGTTCTTGGGCTAAGTTGAAACAAAGGAAAAGTATTGATATTTTATTAGAGTATAAGTTTGAAAAATAATTCCTAGCTTAAATCTAGATTCTGAAAATGTATATCCTACAAATTGCACAATCACGCACCTTGAAACTTGGAATAGTAGAGGAGACCTTGAAATGCTCTTTTCTAATGTCCTTAGTACGAAGAAAATGAAAAAAAAATACAAGTGTGAATAAAGAAAAAAAAAATGAACACTGGTTTTTGTGATTACTTAAGGCTAAAAAAATAGAAAAATATTTAGCGAGGGTGCTTCATCACCTAGTGCCTTAGACCAACTGGTTTGGGAGTTACTGCTAAAAGCCTTAGGTGTTGCAAGACTAGGAATTACACTTTAAAGTGCAAACATATCTTGTAATCGGTTGTTGGTACCTCAAGAAGTATTAACGGTCGCATGAAGGATGTGTAAGACAAATTCAGTTAAAAATTCACCTACTAATAAGTACTTTGGACAACGGACAAGGGTATGATTGCTTGATTTGAATTTCCAAGTGTTGGGATGATTTATACACACATGTAGGGATATGTGATTGGAGTTTAGATGAAAGAAAGGAGTGAAGAATAGAACTTGTATCTTTAATAGAGTTGATAAAAATTCCTAAGTGGAGATGGAACCCTAGAAGGAAAACTTAAGAGATGCCGAAAGCTAAGTAAGTCTATAGAACATATATAATCTTAAATTAGGTGATGAGGAAGTGTGAAGAATATGGGTGGATAATTTACGGGTCGAAGATAATAGAATTCCTTATTAGAAAACCAAATTGGAGAATAAAAGTCGATAAGCCGAATTGATAGGATTTTGTGGGTAGTATCCGCTGAAAACCCTCAGGAGACAACACTCCTCCTACTAGGGACACCTAGAGGTTTAACGGCTTGTTGCACGTGCTCAGTGCAATCACGTTTCCCTGCGAAAGTGCGGTTAGGTTTTTTGTAGAGAATAAAAAATAAGTTTGCTCGAGGACGAGCAAAAGATAAGTTTAGGGGTATTTGTTCACACCATAATATTGTATTATTATATTCTCCATTCTTATTCTTTTTATAAATAAACAGGTGCTTTTGACGCATGTCTGCTACATATTACAGGTTATAGGTTCTTGGAGCGAAAACAGTGAAAAAGACAAAAGACGACACAAAAAGGGACTTTTGACCAACAAATAGAAGGATCTTAATCAAGCCTACACAAAAGATCAGTACAAGGCAACGCAAGGTCCAAGATTACAAAGCAAACGGTTAAAAGTCCACTGCAATTGTTCACTGGAGATCTGGAAGAAATAGAGAAGCCAAATTGAATAAAGATCCAAAGAAATAAAAAGCCCAAGAAGCCCAGAATCAGTTCCAAAATTTCCAGACATAAAATTTTACCAAAGCTTGGAAGTCTACTTTGACTAGGTCTTTCTAAGGATATTTTGGTAAATGTAAACATGCGAATCAATTGTAACCTAGGGTTTTTATCTCCTATAAATAGAAGCCCAAATCATTATATTCTTTTCATGCCTCCCTTCACTAATAAAATTCAGATTTCTTTTGGAGAGCATCAATTTGTAAGTTCTTTATTTTCTGCCCTAGGTTAAATTTTCTATTCTTGCCCTAGATAAATTTAATTCCTTGCCCTAGTTAATCTTTTATTCTCTGCCCTAGATAAATGTATTTTAATTCCCTAATGAGTGAGTAGTCTTCTCGCTTGTTAGGGTTAGATCTGGGGAAGGTTTGAGAGACGAAGATCTCTCATCCCCTTTCTTGCCCGTCATATATTCTCATAGGACTCTATGCATACATGCACATACCGCTCCCTACGGCATCCTACCCCACGAGGTAGCGGTGATACCGTAGTATAAAGGCCCGGTTGTGATGGTTTTCCATGGAGGTTAGGGTAAGGATTTCTAAAGAAAGGACAAGAACCTAGAGGAAGAAATATCTTTCCAAATGGTTCTAATCCCTTTTATTAATAATTACCATAACACCTAATTAGATCTTAATATGGGTATAGAAAGCGGTGAGATTTTTAGACTTTCCAAACTTAACCTAGACCTAACCCTAGCAAGATTTAGATATAGATTAATTTAGTTTTTAGATTTAATAATCAATCCGACCACAATCGGAATTAACTCGTTTGAGCGACTAGGAAATTCACAACATCCCTGTGGACCGATCCGTACTCACCGGCTAGCTACTAAGCGACGTCGTTCTTGATTGCGGTTAATAGATAGTTTTTTAGATCAATCAAATGGGTAGGAGTAGGATCAATATTATGTTAAGAAGAATATTGATATGGGTTGGTTGGTTGGCTATTTTCAACAGAAATCTTATATGCTACAAACCGCATATCAAACTCTTCTCTGGACAGTGGTGGTGATGGTTGATATTGGTCCGGGTTGAAACTTTGTCCTCAAATTTGTGAGCCAAAAATAAGTTTGGGGGAGGATTTTCATTTTCATATATTTTTGCCCCCATTAATAATGTCCTCCCAAGCTTACAGGTTTTTGTGATCCAGCGGATAGCAACAGTAAGGACACTGTTGAAAACAAGTTTGGGGGAGGTTTGTGCTTATTTACACATCAATTTGCATCATATTTTGCATAAGCACAACATTTTCAAAAAAATTTCAAAAATTTTCTTTTAAAACAAAAGAGTAGAAAGTGAAAAATTACATCCAAAAGATAGGAATAGTTTAAGAAAACCAAGAAAATTAGAAGTTTTCTTAAACGAACTAGTAATAGGTAGTTATGAACTGTTGTCCCAAGAGTTAGTAAGATGAAGGAAGTCACTAATCTGAGGATAAAAATAAGTCTGAAAAATAGTCCATATTCTGAAAGCCAAACATTTGAATGTTGATACCCTACTATATGCACTTACACACGTCTTGAAACTCGGGATAGTAGAGGATACCTTGAAATGCTCTTGTCTAAAAGCCAAAGTATGAAGGAAATGAAAAAAAATGAAGAAAATATAAAAATGGTGAAAAGAAAAAAATGAACACTGGTTTTGTATCGCCAAGGCAGCAAAAAAAAATAAAATATAGCGAGGGTGCCTCTTCACCTAGTGCCCTAAGGCCAACTGGTCTGGGAGTCACTGCTAAGCCTTAGGTGGTGCAAGACGAGAAAAATATTATCACCTAATCAGCAAGCACATGAGTAATCGGTCGGTTAGTACCTCAAGAAGAATTAACGGTCGCATGAAAAGGTGTGAGCAAACCTAAGTATTCATCAAATTAAAAAGTACTAAGGTAGATGGACAAGAGTATGATAGCTTGAATTGAATTCTCCGAGTGTAGGGATGTTCTATACACACACGTAGGGGTATATGATCAACGTTTGGAAGAAAGATAGAAATGAAGAATAAAGACGATGTTTTATTGAGAAATAATGTGATTTCTAACATCTTTTCATGACTATTAAGATAGGGCTCATGACAACCGAAAAGCTAGTGTACTTGGAAACTCTTATTTTCAAAGTCTTTTTTTTATGGTTCTTATCTTTATATGTAAATTTCACCATCTTTCTTTTGTTATTGGATTTTTTCGGTGTAATCCGCTGAAAACCCTCAGGAGACAACACTCCTCCTATTAGGGACACCTATAGGTTTAACGGCTTGTTGCACGTGCTCAGTGCAATCCTGTTTGCCTACGAAAGTGTGCTTAGTTTTCTCCTTTCTTTTTCTCCTTCTCTTGAATAAACTAGTTTGCTCGGGACGATCAAAGATAAGTTTGGGGGTATTTGTTCAGTTGATAAAACTGCACATTTGTTATTACATTTTTCCTACCATTTTCATATTAAAAAAGGACTTTATTATAATATATCATACATATGAGGGTTTATGTGTAAAAATACTATTTTCCATGTGTTGATATATTAAATTAGCTTTTGGTAGGAAAATGTAGGCAAATAATATCATTGACCTAATCCTAGTAGAACAAGGTCTACTAAATATTATTTGTTAAGTTATTGTGCAGAATTTTCAGGTCTTAAATCAAGGAAATCAGGTTGTTGAAGAAAACCTGCCTAATTAAGAAATCAAAATGAAGAAATCAAGTCTGGCAGAAGAAAAGAAAAGATTTCAAATTTCTGAAGATTCCAGAAATTGCCAAATGTCACAAATATAGAAGCCCTGAAGTTTGATCAAGGGAGGATATTAAACGACCGCGGATTCACGACCTTACCCTCCCTTGGGCCGTGGATCCGCCGCATGATAGAGGGATCACCTGCTGAAAATTTGGGAAATGAATCTCTGATAAATTTTACCTAATTTGGAAGCAGAGGTTTCGGACTTTGGCACTATAAATAAAGACCGAGAGCCTCTTGGAAAATTCATCAAGCCGACGAGATCACGAAGTCCAAGATGGCTCACGAATCCAGGCTGATCATCAACTGTTCGTCTACCTCCTTGGGAGAGATCGAGAAGAAAACTAGTCTTTGTAATCATTTTCTAAGGAATCAAAGTGTAATGAATATTGTTGATTAATAAAGGTAGCTTTCTTTTTCTTATTCTATTTCTTTGTAGTTTAATTATGCAATTTCTTTCCATCTCTTTTTCTCCCAACATGCGCGAGTAATTCTCCGCTTGTTAGGGTTCGTAGGATTAGGGTAGGCTAATGGATGATGAACATCCCTAAACCCTTTTTAAGTCCTATAAAGTTTATGAACTTTATCAAAAGAATCATTAACATCCTAATCAGGCGCGCTAACAATTCTTTGTTAGTTCCGACCGCGATTAGAGATTATATTAATGATTGTTTTGGTAAAGGCTAGATATGAACGGAGTTCCGTGTCGAGATAAGGGTTAAGAGTGGGATTCATTTTCCCTCCAGAAACCCTAATCTACACGCATCACCGTCGTTCTAGTTTTAAATCTATTAAAAGATAAAAATGGTAACTTTTAATTAATCGTCCATGACTACTAAATCCTAACGAACCCTACAAGCCCCCTTATTATATTAACTACATCCCTAAAATAATCTAGATCTATATTTTTGCATTCTTGCTTAACGTAGATCTAGAAACCATTCTTCAAAATTCTTTATCCCTCCTCTCTTTCTCAACACATCTAAAGTAAAAGTAAAAGATTCAACGTTTCCCAGAGGACGACCCGTACTCACCTCGGTCTAGCTACACGCGACACCGTTCTGATTGCGGTTAAACTACAAAAATACTCTTTCGAACCAATCATGCGGCAACACCGGAGGTGATGATAAACTTCTACTCCGCCAGTTTGTTGGTAGCTTGTCAGAGACGGCATTCGAGTGGTATAATGAACTTCCAAACGACTCCGTCAAGATATTTGCGGAGATGGAACTGCTGTTTACGCAGAGATTCGCGAGCCCTAGCGAGCGTACCCCGATTACCGCATTAATTAACGCCCGGGTGAAACCAGGCAAAACTTGGGTCCAATACGCAATACAGTGGCGAAATTTATGGTCAAAATGTGAGCAACGCATCGAAGAAGCGCCGGCGGTGGACATGTTCGTGGGCACTCTGGACCCTCAGGCAACTATTTCCCAATTCATGATGTTCTTCAAGCCGACCACGTTCCATGCCTTGATCAATAAACTGGCCCAAATGGACCAGATGGGACATAGACCGTCTCTTCCAAAGCCGGAGCCACGAAATGAAAAGGGTAAAGGGAAGACGACCTTCGTCGCAAATACCCAACAGCAGCCCAGTGCCCCAAAATTAACGGATCAACTAGAAGAGAGACGGCGATACTATAATGAAAAAATGAAGCGTCCTTATTCGTTCCCCCGGGACAAAACGAAGAGACTGTTCGAACTGGCGGTGCGCAACAGGATTATCAATCTGCCAAATCCAAAATGACCGTTATAACCCGGCGAGGCTAATAGTACCAATTATTGCCCCTACCACCAAACGGTAAGCCATCCAATTGAAGATTGCTTTGTCTTTAAAGGTTGGATTGAAGATCACTACCAACAGGGCAAATTTGCCCTGTCCGAGAATTGGAAGGTGAACCCGCCGCAGCCACACGCTCCCAAGAAGATGGATACACCGGGGGCATCGTGTTCTTTCGTAGAAGAAGCTCAATGGGAGGTCGCTCTTTCAGCCAAAACAAAAAGAATTCTGAAGGATCTTAAAACATGCCCGGCGATCAGGTGGAAAAATCCACTGGAACCCGAGATCATCGAGGGAATGCTGAAACCGCGCCCAACTCCAAAGATTGGTGGTGATAGCCAAAGCACTCACACCCAGCCTTCAAAGTCTTCGAAGAAGAAGAAAAAGACCAAAAAGCCCGTGAATCCTGGTGACAAACGCACGGACCTGCAAAAACAGATTGACGCGTTGGAAGAATATAATCAAAAAGTGCGGACTCCAGTCACACTCCAAGAATTTCTCAGCCATGTCCTTGAGGACGGAGATGATGACAATGGAGAAGACTCGTCCGATGAATCTGAAGGTTATGTAGAAAGCTGCCACGTGATCTCTCACTCGTCGATAGACAATGAAGAAGCTCCTTACACAGGGAAACTGGGGGCAGATCCTGAGCCGGAACTTCTAGGGCCATCAGACGAAATGATTGATGCATTCCTGGATGAAGCTCTTTCAAAAAGCAAAGCTGATCGGGAGCGTGACATGGCCATATTTGAAAAGGACAAACGCCGACGACTGGACGAAAGGGTTGAAACACTCCTGCCAGATCGAAGTACGTCCGCTGCAAATAAAAGCAGGTTCAAGATGAGGAAGAGGTTTGCCAAAGCCATAACAATAGGAATGAAGCTGCCACCCTCCGAAGGAAGCATTCTTGGTGAAGCGGAAATACATCCTAGCTACTGCTTATATCATCGAAAGATTGCGCACCCCACCGAAGAGTGCAACTCTTTTAAAAGATGGTGGCAGGGATATGTTGCTCACCGACAAAATTTTAAGCGAATGAAACACAAAACTCGTCGGGAGCAAAGAAACACGACCAAGGAGCGTAAAAGAACTACCGGCAACTGTTACATGGTCGACGCTGGGGGACCGCAAGTTCTCACCTTTGGGAGCGACTCTGACGAAGAAATGACTCTTTGCCCTCTCTTTAAAGAGTCCACCTCGGGAAAAGAGGAAGAACCGAAGACATGTGAAAATATTCAGCTGCGCAATTGTACGCTGCCCGAAAAGAATCTTGGGCCCTCAAACAGTGGGTCAAATAGAAAAGATAAGGGGAAAGAAAAGGTCCCTGAGGATATCATCCTTGATGACCAAACCGTCGAAAAGCTGACAGCCAAGGACCCGCCAAAGAAGAGTAAGGTGGACTACAACGTTCTGGCACACTTGAGAAAGCTACCTTCGCAGTTAAGCATTCTCGACGCCCTTCTGCTATCAAAATAAGCAAGAGATTCTTTGATCAAGGTGTTACAAGAGCCCGAACAATTCCAAGCTTTCCTCGCCGAAGAAAAGATGAAGGACGAGCTGGAAGAAGTGCACACAGCCGATATCACCTTCGGCGATGAAGATCTCCTCCTCAGGACATGCGAGCATAACCGTCCCCTTTATGTCTCCGGATACTGTCATGATATCAAGATAGGAAAAATCCTGGTTGACAATGGGTCCTCCGTCAACCTCCTCAATGTGAGAGTGTTGAAGGAAATCTGCATGAGCGTTTAGCACCTCGCTCGGGATAAGATCACTATCTCCGGGTTTGACTCCCAGTCATCATGGACGCTTGGGTCTGTAATATTGACACTACGCTTTGGCCTGCTTGTCACGGACATTAAGTTTCATGTCATTGACGCCAAGACATGCTAAAATGCTTTGATCGGCAGGCCCTGATTACACGAGTACAACATCATCCCTTCTACACAACACCAGTGTATGAAGTATTTTAAGGAAGGTCTCGAGTATACCGTAACAGGGAAGCTGAACCCATTCTCCATGAACGAAGTCTGAAAATACGAAGATGCAAAATACTTCTTACCAGATTTTGAGAACACAGAAAGATGTCGCAAACCGGAGGATAAGAACAAAGCTATCACCATTATTTCAGTCTTCGAGAGTGATACCGAGGAGGAAAAAGAAATAGTTTATTCAGGTCCGCCCCAGTGCAACAAGCCGGGACCGTCCGCTCCTATGTTGATCTTCGGCAGCAACTCGGAAGATGAGGTAAATGCCATATTCTCTGCTCGGCCATCAATACAAGCCTTCGCTGATGAAGATCAAAGTTTGCAAGTTGCCATGGTTCCGCCTAATCATCATAAAGAGCTAGACGCGCTTGACACCTACAGTGTGGAAGAACCGCAGACATTCTACGTCCCTCCTAGGCGAAAAGGTGAAAAGGCGATCCTATTCTACCGATCCGGGGAAACCAAAGTGGAGAAAGAAATTTGGCATGGTGCGGATTCTATACTTGACAGGTTCCAGCCCATCCGTTTGCCCAGATATTACACGGACGGACTAAAGAGACTCTTGAGACGCCAAGGTATACCCTTTAAGCAAACTGCTCGACAAGCACGGTTCTATAACAGGATCTGGAATGTTCCCGGAACTCAACAAAAGTCGCCCAACGGGAGAATGGAAACGATCGGGCTTGGATATGTTCGATCCAGGAAACAGGAGCTGTTCCGTGACTACTAGGTCATACATGACTTTGATGAAGAAGGAGATGCTCTGTGGGAAGATGCTAACCCTGAACCAGAAAGAGCTCCCGCCGTGAAAATGCCCAGTCCGTCGTTCTAAGAACAAATGGAAAATCTTATAAGGGAAACAGGTCAAAAGGTTCGAGACGACCATAATCGTGAAATGGCCATTTCCGAGAAAGCCAGGACGCAACACCTCCTTCAACAGGCTGTGAAAAATGAAAATGCTCCTCCTTGCCAATCCGTTGTACAAAAGGCCCGATGCAGAGGCAGAAACAAACCAAAGAACGGGAAAGGCGTTGAACAGCGACAAAGCAGGTCCAAGAAGCCACGCGATCAGGAATCGAGTAGTCCGGATTCTTCTCTTATAAAAAAGATGGGTCGAGCATATTCTTTTCCCCAAGACAAGACAAGGAAGATATTCGATTTTGTCAGAAAATATCAGATGATGACACTCCCGGAGTCTAAGCACACCGAGCAAGCAGGCGAAGTCTTTCACCCGGACTATTGCTCCTATCACAGGGCAATAGGACATCCTATTGAAGACTGCTTCACATTCAAGAATTGGGTCGAAGACCAATATCAATAAGGCGGGTTCGCTCTATCCAGCAGTTGGAGAATAACCCCGCCGCAGAAGCTTGAACCGAAGACCACGAGAGCAGAACCAGATCAACATCGGTCTTGGAAGCGATCTCGTACTTGTCATATGATAACGTTGTCAGAAGAAGAGCCCGAGAATATAGATGACCTCCCCTGGTGCTTCGAAAACGATGATGACGAGGTAATCTCGGAGTTTCCACCGGCGCCAAAAGAGCTGGAAGATGGAATACATACTACTGCAGATAATCTCAAGAAAATTGATTTGGGGACATCAAGTGACCCGCGGCCGACGTTCGTCAGTGAGCTGTTGTCTGAAGAAAGGGCGGCTACATTAAAAGACATGCTCATGCAGCATAAAGATTGCTTCGCATGAAACTATTCCGAGATTCCAGGAATAGATGCAGAGATTGCTGTACACAAATTGGCAATATCCCCGGACGTCAAGCCGATCAAACAAGAACCGAGAAAAATGTGGCTCGAGTTTGAGATGAGCATCAACGCTGAGGTCAAGAAGCTAATCGACTCCGGCTTCATCCAAGAGGTTCAGTATCCTGATTGGATCGCCAACATTGTCCCAGTAATGAAGAAAAACGGGACAGTGCGCATCTGCGTGGACTTTCGGGATCTCAAAAGCTTGCCCAAAGGACGACTTTCCAGTACCGGTCACAGAGCTAATGATAGATAATACGTCCACTCATGAAGTTTTCTCCTTCATGGATGGATCATCGGGATACAATCAGATAAAGATGCATCCCGAGGACCAAAGGCACACCGCCTTCCGGACCCCTTTGGGTATATTCTGCTACAAGGTGATGCCTTTCGGTCTAAAGAATGCTGGTGCCATCTATCAGAGGGCCATGACGAAGATCTTCGATGACCTCATACATGAAATCGTCAAATGTTATATCGATGACCTCGTAGTTAAAAGCAAATCATATGAGAAACATTTAGAGCATCTGAAGATCGTATTTCAACGCCTTCGGCAATACAACTTGAAGATGAACCCTCTCAAATGTGCGTTCAGGGTTTCCTCAGGCAAGTTCCTGGGATTCATCGTCCGACACTGAGGTATCGAGATAGACCCGTCGAAGATCAAGGCGATCATAGAAATGCCCCCGCCAAAAACTCTCAAGCAGCTGCGATCTCTTCAAGGAAAGCCTGCATATATCCAGCGATTCATAGCCAATCTTTCCGGCAAGTGCCGCCCCAACAGTCATTTGATGAAAAAGGGAACCCCGTTCGTCTGGGATCACAAATGCCAAAGCGCACTGGACGAAATCAAGAAGTACCTGCAGAATCCTCCAGTGCTGGCCGCTCCCGTTAAAGGAAAGTCTCTTGTCCTGTACACAACAGCCCTCGAAGGTTCTTTAGGCGCGCTGTGGGCACAAGAGAACGACCAAGGAAAAGAAAGAGCTCCCTACTATCTGAGTCGAGTTCTCCTGGGGGCGGAAAGCAGCTACTCCCCCATCGAAAAACACTGCCTGGCATTGATCTTCGCAATAACGAAGCTCAGACACTATGCGTTAGCACATGAGGTCCATCTCATATCAAAAGTGGATCCTCTTAAGTATTTGATGTCAAAGTCTATATTGACGGGGCGGCTCGCTAAATGGGTCCTGCTCTTGATGGAGTTCTCGATAACTTATCGACCCCTCAAGGCAGTGAAAGGCTAGGCCATCGCCAACTTCCTCGCTGAGCATCCGATACTTGCCAACTCTCCCTTGAACTGCGAATTGCCGGACGAACACGCATTTGACACGATTGACGGGGAAAGGAGAGAGAATGATACCCGGTGGGAACTCTATTTTGACGGAGCATCTTCCATGAAGAAGCGCAAACAAAGCACCCCTATAATCAAATCAGGGGTAGGCCTCATCTTCGTGACTCCACAAGGAGGGATAATGCGCTTTGCCTTCTCCTTAATAGAGCCGAGGACGAACAATGAAGCCGAATATGAAGCTTTAATGGCAGGTCTCGAGATCGCTATCAACATGGGAATTGAAAACCTCAGCATATACGGAGACTCCCAACCGATCGTTAGTCAAGTAAACGGCGACTATCAAACGTGTAAGCCTGAGTTGGTGAAGTACGGCGAGAGAGTGCAGCAACTGCTGACTCAAATTCCTTCCTACGCCTTGGAAAGCATACCGCGCGCGGAAAATAGTAAGGCGGATGCATTGGCCAAACTCGCTAAAGAATTGGCCGACGAAAACCTCGATGACGTAAGAATCGTGGTACAAAGCCGTCGGGTTCTTGCACCGGCAGAAATATCTCCGGAGTCATCTGAAGAGGAAGAAGCGACCAAAGAGACATCCCTACAAATAAAATACCAGGAAAAGCCTGAGGATTGGAGGGAAGTCTTTATAGACTACTTCAAATCCCGTCGAACACCTGAAGATGCGTCCTCAAGACATCAGCTCATGAAGCGAGCCCTATCTTTCGCCTTTGTCAATGATACTCTGTATAATAGATCATTTGATTCTCTATGGCTAAGATTCCTGGGACCTGAAGAGGCAAAACGAGTCATCCAAGAAACTCATGACGGACTCTGCGGTTCCCACCAAGCCGGGCCGAAGATGAAGCTGAAGATCAAAAGGATGGGCTACTACTGGCCCACGATGATCCAAGACTGCCTCGAATACGTGAAGAAATGCCACTCGTGCCATATTCATGGGGACTTCATCCATCAGCATCCAAATCCACTACACCCAACGGTGGCTAGCTGGCCGTTCGAAATGTGGGGAACCGACATAATCGGGCCCATCGAGCCAGCATCGTCCAGAGGACATTGGTTCATTTTGGCAACAACTGATTACTTCTCCAAGTGGGCAGAAGCAGTACCGCTGAGGGAAGTGAAGACGGAGAATATCCTCCATTTCTTCAAGATGCACATCATTTATCGGTTCGGCACTCCGCGATGGATTATCTCCGATAACGGGCCAGCCTATAGAAGCCACAAGATCAGCCGCTTCGCACAACAGCATAACATAGACTGGAGATACTCTTCGGTCTATAATCCTCGAGCTAATGGTCTAGTTGAGGCTTTCAACAAGATCTTGACGAAGATCGTGAAAAAGACGGTGTCTCGAAATAAGAAGGACTGGCACGAGAGACTGTATGAAGATCTCTGGGCGTATCGAACTACATTCAAAACGGCCACGAACACAACACCGTACGCGTTGGTATTCGGTACGGAAGCGGTACTCCCCCTCGAAATAGAACTACCCTCTCTACGAGTGGCAGTTCACTACGAGCTAACAGACGAAGAAAATGCTCACCTTCGGCTTGAGAAGCTCGATGCCCTTGATGAAATCCGGCTCATGGCGCAATAAAATCTGGAGGCTTATAAAGAAAAGATGACGCGCTCATATGAAAAATTGACTAGGCCGAGAACATTCCGCTAAGGCGAACTCATGCTAGTAGTCAAGAGACCCATGATCCCCAATCGTGCCAAGTGGGGAAAATTTGAGCCGAATTATGAAGGCCCGTATATCATAGACAAAGTCTACCAGGGTAGTGCCTACCTACTCATGGACATGCATGGTGAAAGACCTTTCAGGCCAATAAATGGACGCTTCCTAAAGAATTACTACGCCTAACGAGTTACGGCCTAGGTCAACGATAGAAGACGACGCCTATGTCCGCTCGCTATCTTTCTAAGCCCAAATCCTGTAAGTAGTAGCCGGTTTCCTTAAAAACGGACTGAAACGTCCTTAAACTAACGATGGACCAATATGTCCTAAAACTAGCTGTTGACCGAGACGTTGATAAACTACCGTGGACTGCAGCATCCCAAGGCTGACACAAAAAATAAATAAATAAATAAAAAGAAGAAAAATAAAAGAAGAAGAAAACGGTATGTCTATAAGCAAAAAGGGCACGGATGAAAACCTGAAAGGGCTCCGTGAGTAAAAACAGCAGGGCTACCGGCGAGTTTTGTGAAAACCCGAAAGGGCGCAATCTCGTTAAAAGACACTTGCAAGGTCCTCTCGACCTTGTGAGGAGAAACCACCTGCGTGAGATCCTTACGACTCACAAGGGAGTAACACACTTAGGGATTCCCACGATTCCTAAGGAGAAATTATACTTGCGAGATCCTCACGACTCGTAAGGAGAACCCTCTTATGAGACCCTCACGGCTCATAAGATTCAAAAGTCTTAACTTACAGGGATCTGAACCTGTTCTTAAGCGGCCACCACAACTTCCAATACTTCCCTACAAGCAGCTCAATGCTGACTCTTGTATACAATCCACGGGCGCGAATAAACATTATCCTAACAAAGTCCCATCCGTGACTAGGGGTATGTCTACACAGTGAATAACCCTTGTAAGTCCTCTCGACTTATAAGGAGAAATCACTCTTGTAAGATCCTTACGACTTATAAGAGACCATGCACTTAGGAATCCTCACGATCCCTAAGGAGAAAATGCACCTACGAGATCCTCACGACTCGTAGGGAGAAATACCTTTATGAGACCCTTACGGCTCATGAAGTCAAAAGCCTTAGTCGACAGGATCCTAACCCTGTCTACTAAGCCACCTTTCTTCGACATCGACGAAGGCAAATGATGATTCGCTCTTGGCAATATCCCAGTTGTAGCGGTGCTGATGCCGAAATCGGTGTCTAATCCCAAGCTTGCAGCGAAAAGCCAGCGAGCCATACATGCATACGAAATAGCCGAAATGATGGGGCAACTTGTAAATAAAAAGCAGCAAGTAAAAATATATGCATGCAAAATAGCGGAAATGATTGGGCAACTCGCAATAAAAAGCAGCGAGTAAAAATAAAACAAATAGCCGAAATGATTGGGCACCATGAAAAATAGCCGAAATGATTGGGCAATCACGACCTTCGCGATATAAAAGCTTAAATGATAGAGCATCGCGGAAAGAAATAAAAGAAAAATGAAATTTATGCCCTACAGGTGATATCATATCAATCCATGTATACAATCCAGAAAAAAATTCCTGGTTACGTGGAACACGGCTTATGTCAATCCTGACCTCATGGGAAACGTCCAGAGTGGAGCCTGGTCCTCGCAGAACACGACTATGACCCCGTGGGAAGCATCCAGAGCAAAATTCCTGGTTACGTGGAGCACTACTTATGTCAATCCTGACCCCGTGGGAAACGTCCAGAGCGGAGCCTGGTCCTCGCAGAACACGGCTATGACCCCGTGGGAAGCATCCAGAGCAAAATTTCTGGTTACGTCGAACGTGGTTTATGTCAATCCTGACCCCGTGGGAAACGTCTAGAGTGGAGCATGGTCCTCGCAAAACACGGCCATGACCCCGTGGGAAGCATCCAGAGCAAAATTCCTGGTCATGTGGAACGCGGCTTATGTCAAACTTGACCCCGTGGGAAACTTCCAGAGCGGATCCTGGTCCTCGCAAAACACGGCTATGACCCCGTGGGAAGCATCCAGAGCGGAGCCTGGTCCTAGCAGAACACGGCTATGACCCCGTGGGAAGCATCCAGAGCAAAATTCCTAGTTACGTGGAACGTGGCTTATGTCAATCCTGACCCCGTAGGAAACGTCCAGAGCGAAGCCTGGTCCTCGCATAACACGGCTATGACCCCGTGGGAAGCATCCGGAGCAAAATTCCTGGTCACGTGGAACGCGGCTTATGTCAATCCTGACCCCATGGGAAATGTCCAGAGCGGATCCTTGTCCTCGCAAAACACGGCTATGATCCCGTGGGAAGCATCCAGAGCGGAGCCTGGTCCTCGCATAACACGGCTATGACCCCGTGGGAAGCATCCAGAGCAAAATTCCTGGTTACCTAGAACGCGGCTTATGTCAATCCTGACCCCGTGGGAAACGTCCAGAGCGGAGCCTAGTTCTTGCAGAACACGGCTATGAACCCGTGGGAAGCATCCAGAGCAAAATTCCTGGTCATGTGGAACACGGCTTATGTCAATCCTGACCCCGTGGAAAACGTCCAAAGCGGATCCTGGTCCTCGCAGAACACGGCTATGACCCCGTGGGAAGAATCCAGAGCAGAGCCTGGTCCTCGCAGAATACGGCTATGACCCCGTGGGAAGCATCCATAGAAATATTCCTGGTTACGTGGAACGCTGCTTATGTCAATCCTAACCCCGTAAGAAATGTCCAGAGCGGAGCCTGGTCCTCGCAGAACACGGCTATGACCCCGTGGGAAGCATCCAGAGCAAAATTCCTGGTTATATAGAACGCGGTTTATGTCAATCCTGACCCCGTGGGAAACGTCCAGAGCGGAGCCTGGTCCTCACAGAACACGGCTATGACCCCATGGGAAGCATCCAGAGCAAAATTCCTGGTTACGTGGAACGCGGTTTATGTCAATCCTGACCCCGTGGGAAACGTCCAGAGCGGAGCCTGGTCCTCGCAGAACACGGCTATGACCCCGTGGGAAGCATCCTGAGCAAAATTCCTGGTTACGTGGAACGCGGCTTATGTCAATCCTGACCCCGTGGGAAACGTCCAGAGCGGAGCCTGGTCCTCGCAGAACACGGCTATGACCCCGTGGGAAGCATCCAGAGCAAAATTCCTGGTTACGTGGAACGCGGCTTATGTCAATCCTGACCCCGTGGGAAACGTCCAGAGCGGATCCTGGTCCTCACAGAACACGGCTATGACCCGTGCGAAGCATCCAGAGCGGAGCCTGGTCCTCGCAGAATACGGCTATGACCCCGTGGGAAGCATCCAGAGCAAATTCCTGGTCACGTGGAACACGGCCTATGTTAATCCTGACCCCGTGGAAAACGTCCAGAACGGATCCTGGTCCTCACAGAACAGGGCTATGACCCCGTGGGAAGCATCCAGAGTGGAGCCTGGTCCTCGCAAAACACTGTTATGACCCCGTGGGAAGCATCCAGAGCAAATTCCTGGTCCCGTGGAACACGGTTAAAGTCAATCCTGACCTCGTGGGAAACGCCCAGAGCAACTCCTGACTCCGTGAAATACGGATAATGGCAACACCATCAATCACTTACGGGCCCTCTCGACCCATAAGGAAGAAAACTCTCTTGTAAGATCCTTACGACTTATAAGATAAAACGCGCTTAGGAATCCTCACGATTCCTAAGGAGGAAATACACCTTCGAGATCCACTCGACTCGTAGGGAGAAAAGTCTTTATGAGACCCTCACGGCTCATGAAGTTGAAAAGTCTTAGGCAGCAGATCTGAACCTGCTTTCTAAGCCATCACTACCTCTCGAAGAATTTAAAACGGAATGCTCACTCTATCATATGCAGGCTATGCTGACTAAAGTGACTTGCTAAAGAAAAGAAGAAAGCAAAGAGATGACACAAGACATTGCGAAAGAAATGTATCTTTTGTTCATAAATTCAATTAGGTACAAAATACATCATATGAAAGAATAAAAAAATGGATACATTTTATTCAAAATTACAAATGGTAGAAAAAAATTATTGAGAGGGAAGCGCTTTCAATAGTCCAATCAGCCGCTCGCGCATTTCCCTCAGCCCCTTTTCTTGGTCAGCTGCCGCAGTCAACTCTGCTTCGATTTGGGCTCGTTGCTGCAAGTAGGACGAAAGTTGCTCTTCGACAGCCCGCTGAGCTGCCCCACGATTCTGTACATCCTGCTCGACGATGTCGAGCTTCTGCCTCAGTGTTAGCCCATCAGAGATGCATCGCAGAAGGCCTTCAAAGATAGCTTTCAACTGTGCAGCATTTGCATCAACATGAGCGTGCAGCCGGGCAGATTCACTTGAAGTCTCTTCGCACTCCTTACGTTTTAATGCCACCTCCTGTTCAAGATGACGAAAGTAGGGAGTGCTCTGCTCAACCCATGCAGCCCGTTGAGAGTTCACAGCCAAGACCTCAGGAGAAGGACGTCCGAATTCGAGCTTGTGCAGACAGGACTCAATTTCCCTGCAGTGATTAACCCAAGACTCAACGACGCCCTCACTATGAAAGTTCACGAGCGTCCTCAGCATAGGATTAACCTTCGAGGCAAAATCTGCAGCGAATGTGGGAGCCTCCACGTCAAGCTCCTCGATGTAGTCGCTCAACATGCGCAGACTATTCACAGCGCCTTTGGAAGATGAACGTCGAGAAAAGGGGCCTGCAGGCATTACGACTCGAGATTCGAACGGAGCTGAAGTTGATATCACCGCTGCAAAATAAATCACAGTCAAATGAAGGTCCAAGAAATAGAGGAGGTTCATGAACAATGGAGTTTACTATACTGGCTGCAGCAGGTGGCAAGGCAGGGAGTACGAGTGGCGCAACTGTTCTTTCGTCTCCTCCTTTGATCTGTAGTGCTGCAATCAAGACAAAGAAGAATTAGAAATGATTTGGCTTCCCGTAAAAGAAGAGACATTAGCTGAAGGCTGTACTCACCAGCGCCACTAGATGAGGCAATCTCTGACTGGAAAGAGATGTGTGGATGTAGCACCTGATACAGGTGATCAAAAAGGACTCCTGCAAGGACGCAGTAATGCAATGCCAGTACATAAAGTATACGTATACAGCCTGCAATGAAACTGATGGGTCACAAATCCGCACCTTCCAGCATTTGAGATGGTACGGGAGAAGGTAGAGGAGCGGTCACCGTTAAAGCAGCAACTGGAGATGCTTCCTCGAGTGGCACAACCCCAACGCTCATCACACCTGCATTAGAAATAAGAGAAACGCTGTCAAAAAGAAATTAAAAGGTATTGCAGAATAAAAGGGAAAGTAATGACCCAAAACCTACCTGGTGAGTCGCCGGTAGAGACCGTGACAAGGGCATCACTGGAGGCAGCAAGTGCTTCATCCTCCTCCATCGGAATGGTCTCGCCACCCGTAGCCTCATCCCCCGATTCCATGAGAATTGTCGTGACACTCGCAGTGCCTGGCAACGGCAAGGAGCCGCAAGGGGAAAGAATGAAGATTGGAGCAGTTCCCGACTCTTGAGAAAAAGTGGCTACCTCGGGCTCGGCGATTGTAGCCATCTCACCTACTGCTATCTCGGGCTCGGCGATCGTGGCTGTCTCACCTGCCGCTACCTCAGGCCCGGTGATTGCCGACACTTCTTCGGCAAGACTTGGCCCTGCAAGATAGGATATATGAGAACCTGAAAGTTAAAACTTTGACAAAAGAAACCAATGTCATGTTACCTTGAGTCGGTTTTCCGATTGCTTCCCGAGCCGCACGTGCTGCCTGTCTGTGGGCGGTGGACAAGGTAGCCGGAGCATCCTCTGAAGGAGTAGGGGCAGGGGTAACAGTGCTTGAACCCACACCCGCATCCAAGGCGGCGGTACGCTCCCTTGCCGTGCGCATCCTACGCTTCCTCTCCGCCCGGGCCGTGAGGGCAGATCTTCTAAAGACCTCCTTCAACAGAACATCCTCGTCCGCGCCAATAGTTACCTCTGGAGCCGTTATGGCATCCGTCATTGGTTGCTTAAGTGAAGCTTCTTTCGTCGATACCGGCGGAACTGTGATAGCCGACCCAGGAAGCGTCTCCGCACCGCCATGTGAAGTCTGTGTCATGCTTGGAATAACCTGAGTAGAGGTAGTTCCTGTGATAAGGAGAAAAGGAGGGGTCAGATTACCCATAAGAAACAGGAGAGGAGACACGGTGAACCGAAATGTACCGATGCCTAAGGATGCTCGAAGTCTTTCCTCTTCCTTAAAAGTCTTTAGAGAAGCTGCGAGAGCTTCTTCGGTGGAAATGCCTGTTAAAGAAGGAAAAGTGTCAGTCAAAACATGATGATAGAAATATGATGCAATGACGAAAGATACAGCTGATGGTTACCTGATCGCGCGAGGATAGCCAGTCCCGCTTTGTGGCTTGCCAATTGCTCAGAAGCTGCAATGGCAGCCGCCAGATCAGTATCATCTGGCGGTATGAATAGACCCTCGTTTGTCCCATACTCGCTCAGACCCTCGCCATAAGGAGCGTCAAGCTCCTGGCCGAGTACAACGTCGACAGAAAGGATCAACTTTTTCTTCCTCTTCTGTGAGCGAGCTCCGGTCGCAGCTAGCACAAGCTTACGCTTGCTAGGCACTTTAGGGCGACGAGTCCCGATGTCTGAGCCCACGCCAGAATCGGGGGAGGCTACAGTCACCTTTTCTACAGGAGCCCGAGGTATCGGTAGCTCGGGCCCATCACACGGAACTTCGATCACCACAGCTTCTCTTAAGGGAGGCGGGACAATGGTCTGTCACTTTAGAGGGACATTTTGATCACCAGCAGGCAGTGCACCTTTGCGATCGAGTAGCAGTCGCTTCTCTTCCCTGATAACGGGGCCCATTGAATATTGGTACCAGGCCACGTGTACATTAAGGGCCTTCGGGACACAGCTCGGTTCGCTGATAAAGAAGTGAGACCCCGTGTTTAGGTGCATAAAATGATGCAGTGCGCTCCGCATTCCCTCTTCGGTAGCAGGAGGTTCTGCCAAAAAGGCCTCAAGTAGGACACCCTGATTGTAACTCAGCTGCTGGGCGAAACGATGCGGGTTGTATCTCATGAATAATGCCGCATCATTTTGCCTGAATACGAGAAAGCCCGGCCTGATGGAGTACAAATGAAGAATCTCCCAGGCTTTCAACACAGAGGCCCCGTCTTTAAAGATGTCTTGCAATGGTAGCACCGCTTTTGAAGTTTCCTGACCGATGGTCAAGACTTTGTCTGTGAAAGACATGCCATCTCCAACCGTGCATGGACGAAGGAGCAAGCTCCTAGCTTCCCGCGGTGACGGACTCACGATGGAGGCGTCAACCAGCCGCATCATCCATGGGAACCTACATCTGTCGTAAAAAGAAGGTCTTTTGTGGATACCGTGCAGCTCCATCCATGAAGTGAAGTAATGCATTGGGAAGTTGGCAGGATGCACCCCTGGTTCAGTGGTATCCGCTGCTAATCCGAGGCCATGATATAAGTGGGCTAACCCGGCGATCCCGATGGCCACTTGTATTCCGGCAACCATGCGATGCGCGGGTAGAAGACAGAAGGCATCATATAACGAGGGTGCAGAGGAAGCGCGAACCAGCTTAACCATAAACTGAGAAACCCGAGAAAGAACGCTTCCTCATCAATGCCCGGAGCGGCGATTTCTGACAGGGGGACGATCGCGATGTCGGGAAAGAAACCCTTTTGATCAGCTTCCAGTATTGGCCGACGGTCCAAGCCAAAGCCGAAAGGATCATCAAGTTTAGCAAACTTTTCGCCTTGTCGCGACAAAATTTCTAGGCGAAGAAAACGGGCAATGAAGTCCGCAAAGCTGACCCCCCGGCCTCCGGATTCAAGAAAGAGGCTCTCATACATGTTCAACACCTTTATCAGACTTGGGAACTGGTGCTGAATGGCGTTCTCTGGAAGTAAGACCCATCACCACTGATTTGGTGGAAAAAACATAATCATCCGGAGGAAGCAGCTCGTCATAGTGCCCCCCTCCCTAACTGGTAAACCAGAAACCTCAGCAAATTCTTCAAAGGAAATGGAGACCTCTCTATCCAATAAGAGGAAGTTATGGGTCGGAATGTTCCACTGCTCTAAAAACGCCTTGATCCACCATGTGGGAGGTGCAGAATACTGGAAAAAGGAAGCGTAGACCGCAGGGTATAAGCCAAGCTTCAGCAGCTGCGATTTCTTTGCCGATAAGATATATCGGGCCCACTGCAAGTATCCGACCGGATGACAGGGAGTTAGCCCGATGTTGTAGGGCTGTCCCCAAGGGCGCGACTCGCCCTAACATATACGCCGCCCTAGGGTGTCCAAAGCCACTGGCGGCTACACGGGTACTGCGGCAATAGAAGGCCGAAGGAGACCTTCTGAAGTCCAATTTAGCTCCCCTACAGTATAATTGATCGGGGGTGCATCGGCATAAGGGATCGCTGAGATAGGCTCCGAAGGCGTCGCACAAGAAAAGCTCCGGCGGACTCTGATAATTTGATCATACCATCTACCTCATAGGTGAAGATTCTTGTATTCCGGGTCGTGGTCTCTGATCAGCGCAAGAACCTCTCGGTCTACAGGCGCTTCAGTAAATCCGCCTTATGAGCGGATGAACGGAAAAGAAGTGTCGAAAGACATGTCGCCTGCGCGAAAAGGGACAAAAGTCAACTATCAGTGCTATAATTTAATTTAAATTATGACACTTGGTACTTTAGAATCTGTACCACACTGCAATGCAGTGGAGAGGGACCAAAGGGGGCCCACAAAATCTAGATGACAATTCATTATTAATAAAACAGCTTCATCATTTGATGAGGCTGTCATTAAATAAGGAAATCCTCAAGAAAATTCTCATTAAATGAGAGATCTCTCGGGCAGAGGAGTAAATCTCCTTTTGAGAGCAATGCTCTGTGACAGAGTGACACTTGTCAAACTCTGATCATGAAGGAATAAAAATTCCTCAAGAGCCTTGCTCTGAAAAAATGATGATGAAAGAATCCATCAGAAAAATTAAAATCAATTTTTTTTTATGAATTAAAAATTCTGAGATCTTAAAGATCTATGAACAAACTCTAAGAGTTCTTTATGAGCAAAGCTCTGTTCATGGGTTAAGAAACCCTGAAAGAAGATCTCCTTAGATCTATGGGTTCAAGAGAGCAAAGCTCCATTAATGAAACCCTAAAAAGGGTTTTCTTTAGATCAAAGATCTATGGAGAGCAAGGCTCTATTAATGGGTGAAACCCTAGATTCTTAAAATGATCTTTTAAAAAGATTTAATCTTTACCAAGATTTTAACAAAGTTTTGACTCTTGAAAAGTTCTTAAGCAAAAGAGCTATACTCTGAATGAAAATTCTCAAAAGAAGAAGATGAACAGAATCATCTAAAGGACCAAAGGTCCTACTTATAGGCATTGAAATGCCTTTTCAACTTCTGAGTTGATCCAAGGGCACAGATGCTGCCACCGCTGCACTCACATGTGGGCCACATGAGCACAACGGTGGGTGGGGGCATTTGTTTCCCCCAATCAGTGCAAAGCTCTGTTTGAAATTTAAATTTCAAAATTGAAGCAACGCTTCAGATGCAGCGCCAAGTGCGCTGCGCCCTAGGCAGCGCACCATGGGTGCACTAGCGCAGGGTGCGCTGCGTTCCGAGCAGCGCACCACGTGTCAAACACGGGTGCGCTAGCGTAGGGTGCGCTGCGCTCCGAGCAGCGCACCACGTGCAAAGCACGGGTGCGCTAGCGCTGGAATTAAAAAAAACTCCCCACCGTTAGATCAAAAGATCTAATAATAATGATAAATCATTAATTAATCAGAATTAAATTCTTTTATGGAAAGATTTTCCAATCTTGTTAAAAACAAGAAGATTGCCTTCTGTAAAACAGAAGCCCTACGATCAAAGATCCAACGGTGGGAAACATCCCCAAATCAATCAGAGAAAGATCTCTTTAACTGATTCAACAAATCAGCTTGCCCTATATAAAGGCCCCAAGATTTCAAGTCTTATAAAGAGAACCCCCCACCATAAACTTTGAGAAACTCAAAGATAAAGAGCAAGTTCTTACAAGAAGATATTTCTTCAAGGTAAAAATGAAGGATGATGAACACAGAGATGAAATCATCTCATGATTAAGAAAGAAGAATTCATTTCTTTAAAAAGATCATAGATCTACAAGACAAAGAGTCATTCATAAAAGAGATCAAAAGATCTCATCATAAAATAAAAGAAGAATATAATTCTTCTCACAAATCATGGATCTATAAAGGCAAAGCCTTTCATCAACATAAGAGATTGGAAATGTCTCATGCAAAATAAGAACTGTTGTTCTTAGATCTTGAGACAAAGTCTCTTTTAAAAAGAACATAAATTTGTTTCCCATATCATAAAATTGATCAAATACGCTTTGCGCTCTTGAACTGCGCTTCTGCGCTCTCTGGACTGGCGCTCAGCGCCAAATGCGCCACGTGTCAATCACGTATGCACCAATTAACAACTTGCGCTCTGTGCTTCTGAAATAGCGCACTGCGCTCATGGGCTGGCGCTCAGCGCCAAGCGCACCACGTGTCACTCACATGTGCGCCACTAAACTGAAAGTGCAATGCGCTCATGGATTAGCGCTCAGCGCTCATAAACTGGCATCATGCGCTCATCATTTGGCGCCTAGCGCTTAGTGCGACACGTGTCCCTTACATGTGCGTCATGTGGCAGAAGCGCACTGCGCTCTTTGACTGGCGCAAAGCGCCTAACGCGCCACGTGTTGCGCTGACAGAACATAAATTGTTCTTTAATAAGCCCAGAGCTCTGATGAATGCTCAGCATTTAATAAAAGACAAAAACATTGTTAAAAGGGCCAAGCCCAAAAAAAGGCTCAACACCCCAAAACAAAATGTTAAACATTTATTGGACTTAGCCCAAGATTGGCCATAAGTCCTCAACCCATATTAATTGAGACCATCTGCTCATAAATATTTTAACAGATCTTAGTCCCAAATTGGACTACAGATCTTTCAACCAACTCACATCGGTTCGAGGGTACATCTCTTTACTCCTCTGATATTTGTCGTTGTAATCCTTCAACGTCTTCAGAGAGGTGACGGGTCCCGACAACCAAACATTCTACGAACTGTGGAGTCCTTTAAAACCCATGGACTATGATGTCTTTAACCTTGACTGTGAGGTTTTTAAACTCACAGACTATGATGTCCTTAACCTTGATTGTGAGGTATTTAAACTCACGGACTATGATGTCCTTAACCTTGACTGTGATGTCTTTAAACTCACGGACTATGACGTCATTAACCTCGATCGCGATGTCGTTAAACTAACAATCGACTGCAATATCTCTAAACTAAACAATAGAGCCCAATTGCTCTCTTGTTGGATCTAAATGATCCCGTTAAGTTGATTTTAGTCTAAAATTAGACTAATGTATCCTTAACATACGTTTAAGTTGATATTACCCAAATGAGACTAACGCATCCTTAAACCCAACCCCAAACCCAAATCTAAGAAGATACGGATTTAGACTAATCCACGCCCTACGGGCGACAACATAAATTAGTCTCCGTATACAATCCACGGGCAACCAAAAACAAAACAAATAAACACGACACGAAATGACCATCTGGAGAAGGAGAAAGTGGTTTCCGCTATACGGTAGCATAATTAACTGCAAGGGCTTGCGCCTGCAGGGAAGAGCGTCCCAACAATAAAAAACCGCTCAAATGAGGTGGAATCTGACGAAATCTGCTACATCGGCCACATCTGTTTAAACCTTCGATACATGGTGCCATAAATCAACTTAGCATCTTCGGAGAGGTGGACGGATAGCACTAATTAGCATCTGCACCGAAATTCAGGAGAGACGTTTATCGCGTCTCCATGTTTTCGGCGGGGAACATTCCCCAATTAGCAGAGTGGGTGTCTCCCTGGTTTCTTTCAGGGTCCCTTCCGAGCTCCTCAATAAGTTGAGGAGACCTGGAAGTGTAACTTCCTTCCCTTGAATTTTGCAATTCAAGATAAACTGAGCGTAAGTAGATGGTAGGGACTGTAGAATCAAGTCGATACACAGCTCGTTCTCCAACGTAGTCCCATGGTCCGTGAGCTGTTCAATATAGCTAATCATCATAAGGACTTGGTCCCTTACAGATGATCCGATAGCCAACCTCGTTTGAAGCAATATCTTCAAGGTGTCATATCTTGCGATATGAGATTGCTCTTCATATAAAACTTTGGTATGGAAGAAGATGGAAGCTAAGTCCATCTTCTCGTGCTGCATCTGGTGTTCACTATCTATTGAGGCTAACACGAGACACTTGGCTCTCGACAATCCTTTTCCTATGTTTGATGGATATCCATATCCGCAACGGTGGCTATTCATCCACGACGATCCAATAAAATTCATATACACAAACCATCAACATAGATCAAGGATAATGTGCAACCCCCAACTAATCGACGTATAGCAATTAGCGGAGGTTTATGAACACATATATCAAACACAGAAAACCCGATTAGCTAAAGTACTCAGAATTTCGATCGATTAACCAAATTTGAATCTACCCTAACTACAACACTGTACACAAAAAGATGCTGGGTAGAAGAAAAATATCCTAAATATCACAAATCACCAAAATAGAACAACAGAAAAAATTTAGACCGAGTCGGGGTTGACTCGGCCGCGGAACGGCGACAGAACGCTATGTTCTGCCACGATTCCACGGCGGTCTAGCTGATTTAGGAGCCCAAATTTCTTCTGCTTTCTAAGAAAACCCTGCATGTATTTTTAAAGCCCCTAAAAAGATTATTGGATCTGTTTTGAAAATCGACAAAAAACGTACATTTCGGACGTGATTTTAGGATTTCATTGTCGACCGAATTTCTAACACTTTGCTAACTAGCTAGTTAAGGTTGTAGGCTCTGATACCACTGTAAGCCGATGTCGTGCACCCCGTGGTTCGCGGGAAGGTGGAATTTTCAGAAACGATAAATATTTGACTACGCAATACCGGTTAAAACTCTAGGATCTTTACTAAAGCCTTAACTAGCTAAACTATCTAAGAGGTTTAACTACTCTGTTAGAATGGTTATACCTCCAAGATCGAGTCCTTCAGGTCTTCTAGAGCTCTTCTCCAAGGCTTCTCGGAGATCGGATGACGAAAGCTCCATCGGCCTCCTTATGTCAAAGATGATCCACCGCGAAAGAATGTGCTCCAAGATCCAACCTCTAAATGAGATAACTAGCGTAGATGGTTCGCTAATCCAACTAGCCTAGGAGATGTAGAAAGTCTAATGGATTGTTTAGTCTCACTAAACCCTATGGATCACAATACATGTGAAAGATTAGGGTTTGGTTTAGAGGAAGAAGGAGATGGAGAAACTCAAGAGAGTATGAGAGGAGAACAACTTAATAAAAATGAGCTCAAGAATGAAAAATAACCAAGTGTGTAGCAAAGTGTAGAGAATGGCCAAGTATATGGCTCACTCATTGAGCCATGGAATAAAACCCAATAGAAAATGCCACCCATGCCTCAATAATGACTCAAGACCAAATAAAATTATCCATGGCTATTCTTTACACCATGCCTCCAAAGTCTTCTCCACTTCCACCTCATTAATCCATTTAAGTAAATGGATAAAACCAATAATGAGGTGGCTCCTTCTAGAAGTATGCATTGCCAAATTACAAGAACACCCCTCACCGTATATATATATCCGTATCTATATTTCGAAAAATACAGATACACTGAGACGATAACAATCCAATAATACAATACTAGGGTCCGGCTTAAACCAAAGCCCGCTAGTATTGTCTGCCCGATAAACATCCGTGTACAAGTACATGTACGTGATCGAAGCCCTGTCGTAAAACCATACGACGTCTACATCAATTGCCTGAAGTAGGGAAACCTCTGTGTGGGACTCTAAAGACTCGACAGTATGCTAGCAGTGGGTTTAACCACAAGCCGTTAGCGGTACTAGCTGCACGTAATGGCTACCCAGGTATCTGTCGATAAGAAGGCCGATGAGCAAACTCATCCGGATTTCTACTGAGCCTATCTGTGACAATTGTTTACCACCGAAAATAGAGACGAACCGGGATGGATCGTCTTGTCTTAATTTGGGGGCAGATGCTATTTGGGTTTATCCTTCCACCTCTCCGAAAATGCCAAGTTGATTTATGACACCGTATATCGAGGTTTGGATGGATGCGGCCGTTGTAACAGACTTCGTCAGATTCCCCCTCGTTTGCGAGGGTTTTTGATTGTGGGGACGCTCTTCCCTGCAGGCGCAAGCCCCTACAGTTAATTACGTTACCGCATCGCAATAACCACTTTCTCCTGCTCCGGAAGTTCACTTCGTGTCGTGTGTGTTTTTATTTGTTTAGGTTGCCCGTGGATTGTATACGGAGACTAATTTATGTTGTCGTCCGTAGGGCGTGGATTAGCCCAAATCCGTATATCTTAGATTTGGGGTTTTTATTTAATGATCGTTAATCTATTTCGCGATTAAGATCGAATTAAATGTATGTGAGCATTTGGGACTTGATTTGTTTTTGTTAAGGATACATTAGTCCACTTTGAGACTAAAATCCACTTAACGAGGTTTCAGGATCATTTTTATTTAGGATCCAACAAAAGAGCGTTTGAGATCTATTATTTTAGTTTAAGGACATTTCGGTCCATTATTGCCATTTTAGAGGCGAATATTAGTTTAGGGACGTTTCAGTCCATTATCACCATTTTGGAGGTGAATATTAGTTTAGAGACTTCTCGGTCCTTTATCCATCTTGTGCACACGTGTATTTGTTACGTGACGAAGCGAATAATGATGATATGGAATGCACCCAATTTGGGGTGCGATCCGATTTGAGGTATGCACGCCAATTTGGATGTGCATCAACGCGGGATGTATCATTCCCAATCTTGATGAAGTTTTATATCAAGTTGGGACAAGAAATGAGTTATTGGTTGTCGGGACCCGCTACCTCTCCGAAGACGTTGAAGAATTACAACGACATATATCATAGGTGTGGAGAGATGTACCCTTAAACCAATTCCCGTGTTTGAGGGAAAATGGGCTTATTGTGGCCTTAAGGATTTTTTTGTTAAGGATACGTTAGTCCAATTTGAGACTAAGATCCACTTAACAATATTTTAGGATCTTCTTTATTTAAGACCCAGCAACAGAGCATTTGGAATCATTTGCAAGACTTTAGCAACTTAGCCGATTTGGGCTTTAGTCTGCTTAGTCTGCCCTCTTTTCTGAAAAAGTGCTAAGCACTTGTTTAGGCTCTGTTTAATCGGTTCCCTTTTTTTTATGCAGAAAGTGTTGAGCATTTATATGAGTTCTGATGCCCACATATGATCATGTGGAGCTTTCAGTCATGGGGATTGCCTAATAAGTGTTAAACACTTTACTTTATATGGAGTGCTAAGCACTCTTTATGGCGTCCACGTGGGGAGCGCGTGAGGCACAGGGTGCTGCCCAATGAGTGTTGAACACTCAGCCATTTTGGGCTGCTTGTGGAGTGCTAAGCACTCTTTTCTTTTTCTTTCGTGGCACACACATGGGGAGCACGTGAGGTGCTGGGCGTTGCTCAGTGAGTGCTAAGCACTCTTCTCTTCTGTGGCGCCCACGTGAGGAACACGTGCGGCGCTGGGTGCTGCCCAGTGAGTGCTAAGCACTCTTCTCTTCTGTGGCGCCCACGTGAGGAACATGTGCGACGATGGGCGCTTTTCTCCTCTGCTAATAGCATTATTTCCCATTAATAATCAATAGGATCTTTGTTTTGTAGATATAGAATCAAGCTTCATTTTTTAAGAACCAAGTTCTTTTACGAGAACTAGGTTTCTCTTATATGCTTTGTTTTGAGGAATTCGATTCCTAGTTCTTTTCTGAATTTTTTATTCTTAAGAACAAGTTCCCCCTGATGAGAATTAAATTCTCAACTTTAGTGAGACTTATCTTGTGGATCTCAGATCCAGAAAAAGAACTAAGTTCTTTGAGAAGGGTTAAACCCTTTAGATATGTAAATGAGATATTTTTATTTATATATATATTTTTTCGTTTACCTAGAGTCTTTAAGGAGGGAAATGATCTTCCTTGAGAATTTAATTCTCTGTTCCTTTTTAAAACTTTCTGTTTTTGTTTTTGGAAGCTTTTGTGTGTGTGGGGGGGGGGGGTTCCTCTCTATCAGAATTATAGTCTTCGGTCCTTTATATAGTGGATGCAAGTTTGTTAATTAGTTTTGAAGAAATTTCTCATTAAAAGATTCTAATTGATTTGGGGAATTTTACCCACCATTGGATCTTTGATCCAAGGGTTTCTGTTATTACAGAAAATATTTTCTTGTTTTTAATAAGATTGGGGGAATATTTTTCATATGCGGAGTTTTACTCTGTGAAATGGTGATTTTTAATCACCAGTGGATTTTCAATCCGAGGGTTCTCTGTTTTACAGAGGGCATAGAATTTTATTCTATGATCCAACCGAAGGTATCTTTCTTATTTTAGAAAGATTTGGGAAATGTTTTCTTCCCAACAAAATATAATTCTGTATCTTGATGATATATCATCTCCATTGGATCTTTGATCCAACTGCTCTGTTTAACAGAGAGTAGAATTTAATTCTATCTGGGCGCCGGCGCTCACGTGTTCCTCACGTGGGCTCCACTTAAGAATTTGGTCCATACGGTGGGCATTCTGTGCTTTGCACACTGGCATCCGCGTGAAGAGCACGTGCGGCGCTATATGAGAGTTTTAACTCTTATTTAATCTAATTGATTTTTTTGTGCTTTGCACACTGGCGCCCGCATGAGGAGAATGTGAGGCGCCACCATATGATTTGATCCTATCGGCGCTGGCGCCTTCGTGGAATGCACGTGAGGCGTTGCCTCACTAATTTTGAACAGAGCTTTGCTCTTTTATTGGGGAAACAACAAGTTCCATACAGTTCGGTCTGTTCGTCTGAGATACTCGCATATCCGCCTAGGGGGATGGTAAACGTCAGACTCTTAACAACGTGATAAGTCGTGCCGGAGGAGATCCCAATACACCAGTATTTCTCGACTGCCCTGACCAGGGACTTTATGTAATGTCTTTCCGAACACTGCGCGATATCAACCCCTAATACCGGGAAAGACGAATCCTATCTAATCGCTACTGTCTCCAAGTGCTTCGGAACTACACCCAACTACTACCTGTTTGCACGACTACTTTGAGCATGGTAGGGTAGTAATCAAAGTGCAGCGGGAACACACTCGAGACGAAGTAGCGATGGCAAGTCAATGGACTAAGTTGTACTCATGCCACCTGAAAACTGCTACCTGTTGGGGTAAAAATTTGCACCCCGGTTGACCAAGTCAAAATCAAAGTCAATCCCAAGCCAAGTGGGCCAATGCCCGGGTCGAGCCTGAACATGGAGCAGCCGGCCTCCCACCATGCCAAGATAAAAAATTTGTAATAAATAATTTTGTTGTATTTATTTTATTTTATTTTATGAATAAATGTAAGAAAAATGGGTATAAAGCCAATTTTTTGTAAAGCCCATGGCTTATGTGCAAAAAGAAATGGCACATAAGCCATAGGATGGGCAAAATGCCATTTTTGTAAAGCCCAAGGGGCTATATGTAAAGTGTATAGCCTATAAAGGCCAAGATAATGAAAATATCTTGAGGATTTTTTTTCTCTCTCCCAAAAAAATCCAGATCTGTGATCTTCTCCTTCTTCAAGATTCGAAAACCTTCTTCACTTTTGTATTAAATCAAGAGTTTAACTCTTCTTTTCTCAAAAATAAATAGTTTTTCACCATAAAACATGCGGAGGGGAGCTCGGATCTCCAATCAGATCTCGAAAAGGGGAGACTTTTAAATCTCACGCCCTTTTTCTCCAAGATCCCGCCTATCAAGAGAAGGAAGAAGGAGACCCATCTCCAAATATCTAATTTTGGACAGATCCAAGGATCAAAAGAAGAGCAATAAATCCCCAGGAGTTTAACTCCTTTCTAGATCTGTTGGAGTTTAACTCCATAAATTAGTTTTGTTAGGAGCTCAACTCCAAAAACTTCTTGGGAGTTCAACTCCCCAGCCTAAGGGCTAGGCCCCTTCCCGCGGGTGTTTCCCGTGACCACATGTGCGCCACGTGACCCCGGGACGGTAAGGCACCCGTCGGTCACGTGTGCGCCACGTGACCCCGGGGCGCTAAGGCGCCCATGGTCACGTGTGCGCCACGTGACCCCGGGCGCTAAGGCACCCATCGGTCACGTGCGCGCCACGTGACCCCGGGCACTAGGGCGCCCAATGGTCACGTGTGCGCCACGTGACCCCGGGCACCATGCGCCCACATGCTACGCACGCATCTTTAAGACGCTTTTTCCCTTCTTTTTTTTTTGCACCCCATACTAAATGTGTTTCCCCTGTTAGAAAAAATTTCTAACGGGGCGCTGCCCCGCATCCCGTAAGGGGACTGCTAGCTCCCTTGACCCCCAGCCCGCTATCTGGGTAGCGGGACCCCCGTAAAAACTCTGTGGAGCCTCCGATACATCCAAACCCCTCTTCAAAACACAACACTGCACATTGAGTTCGCAGGACTAGTTTAACCCGTTAATCGGAGGTTCCCTCGCTCCAAAGGCGGGGGGTAATTAACGGCAGCTTAGTCCGCGGCTGCCGGAGATTCGGATCCCCACAATCAATTAACCCCAGCCTACCCTAGACAGGGGGAACCTTTAATGCGCCCGATAAGCGCGCGCGTATTCCCATCTCAATGGGATGAAGAAAAACACCCTACAGTCTCTGGCACCCCCGGTGGGACATTTCTCTCCTTCCATATTTCGGGTTAAACGTTCATGCGAACTCAATCAATATATATATCGATTGCCTATACTGAAATGATGTTTTCTTTTCATGCAGCAATCAACTTTCGACGACAATGTCTCCCAAGATGAATTCAGCTTCCGACGCGACCCCGATCCTGTACGTGGTCAGGGTCAATGCCCGTGTGGTTATCCCCGCAAGCCTCAATCGATAGTGGGAGGAACTGCCCCACCAGTTTGGCTCCGTCATCATCTACCCTACCAGAAGCGGTCATCTGGCAGAAATCCCGGCAAAGCAGGCGGCCAAGCCGGTCTCAAGGGGCAAGAGGCCAAATGTCGTGATCACCAAGGCACCACAACCGAAACTTAAGACGGTGTCTGAACGACTCTCTGGTGCTCCAGCAGGGGGCAAGACTTCTGGTACAAAGTGCGACATCAAATGTTGCGGATGAGCTCAGGCGATGACTCCAGCAAATGCATAATCGAGCGTATCTCCAAAATCCTTCATCGCCCGGTCTACGGCGTCTTCCTGAAGAGCCAAAGTCTGCCAAGTGCTTAAAGCAGAAAAGTTAAGGCAGAAGCGGCTCAGGTATCGAGCCAACAAGAGGGCCAGGACTCCGGCCAAGTGGAATCTTGTGAGGTTCCAAGAACAGAGTCGCCCCGCGACGACGGATGAGTCGGCCATAAGAATCAACAATTCTTTCGAACCTCTAAAGTGGGTTCAGAAAAATGCCATGACCGCCAGAATCAAGAAGACAGCGGTCCGAACAATGCTACAAAGAGACTTGTCCCGGCCCCAACAGAAAAGGTATGACACTGTCTCTTCAAGAGTCTATCAGGCGCTCTGTGCAGCGCGAAAGCAGCGGGGAGAATCCAGAAAAGAAGCGCCACCACCATTCAAGAATCTGGTCAGGCCATCCGCCTTCAATCGACTGCCCGCTACCGAAACAGGGGAGTTACGACAGCGATCTGTGAAATCAGCCACCGATAATAAAAAGACGGCTGGATATATTATCCATACGGTCTATATGGTGGGCGGGCGCCCCAGCGACAACCTTCGCAACAAAAGCAAGGATGGGGACACCACATCTCAAGCCCAATCTGGCTTGAATGTAGTTGCCGCTTCCCATGAACAGCCGCCTCCGCTGGATAAAGAAAACCCTCTCGATGTGGATGATAGGAAGAAAGATCGCTCGGTCCATGCAGAGTCCACTTTCCTCCCCAGGACCGCGGAGCAAGAGCTGCTTCAAGAGCTTCGAAAACAGCTCAGGAGAAAAGATAAAGAGATGGCCAAGCTCTACTCAAAAATTGACGACCTAACGAATGTTGTGATGCAGCTTATGGCTCAAATTGCTCGAGCGCCTCCCAATCAAGCACAAGTCGCTACTCATGAGCCGGATGATGACAATCCGAAGCGGCTGATACCTGTCCCTCTGGGTCCAAGATTTGTCGAGCCACACGAAAGCCGGCCACATTCCGCTTCTGGGGACGCCTTGGCCCCAGATAACACCATCCCACTAACACAAGATCGGATAATGGATTTGGTCACCAGCAAGGTTAAAACATTGGTGGCCGAAGCTGAAGCTCGGAAAGAAATTGGCAGTAGTGGGCGGCCATATCCCGCACAGTACGATCTGATCGAGTTCCCGAGCGACTACGTCATTCCCAAGTTCGGAAGATTTGACGGGACGAGAAATACAAATCAGCACGTCGCCTACTTTAAAGTGTCATGCAGGAATACAGGGGGAAATGATGCGCTCCTCCTTCGTCAGTTTGTCAACAGCTTGACCGGTGTCGCTTTCGACTGGTACGCGAGTATACCAGACGGGTCCGTTATTACCTTTGCCCAAATGGAGTCTCTGTTTCGGCAAAGGTTCATGAGTGTCAGTGATAAAATCTCCATCGCTGACCTTATGAGGACCAAGCCGGGGAAGAATGAAAGCAACACCGACTTTATCGCTCGATGGCGTAATCTCACAGTCAAGTGCGAACCGCCGCTGGAGCAGGACCAGTCCGTCAGCCTTCTCATTGGGAACCTCAGCAATTGGATGGTCCCATTCTTGTGTACAGCAGGCCTCAAGACATTTCAAGAGCTAACCAAGAAAGTACAAATGCTAGAACGCTCGAAGCAAGAGTCTACCCCGGACTCTCAGAGAGACAAGACTTGAAAAAGCAAGCGGGACGACAACCGTAGAAGCGGGAGTTCCAACAGTACCAATGTCTTCAATGCATCCGACAATGAAGAAAAGCGAAGGGCTGGCGAATCTAAAACCAACCGGTCTCGAAAGCCAGTGCCAGGAGGAGAAGGGCCTTCTCTAGAGGAGAAAAAGAACAAGGTTTACTCTTTCAGGAGGGACAAGGTCCGCAAGATATTTAAAGATGCGTTGAACAACGGTCTACAATTACCAGAGTCGAAAAGACCTCAAGAAGCAAAAATGACCGACAATCCCCTGTATTGCCCGTACCACCGAGTAGTGAGCCATGCGATCGAGGATTGCTATATCTTCAAAGACTGGGTCGAGAAGCAGTACAAGGCTGGAGAGATCGAGCTGTCCAAAAGTGTGTTGGTGAACAATCAAGTTGCAACCACCAACTTTATACAGACAGAAGCTGAAGCCTTCTGGGAGCAGACAGTCGAACCCGCTGCCCTGAGAAATGAGACCGACTCACCGCAGCCTCCTTGGAGTAAGCACATATCTAATAAGATGAAGAAAATGCTAAAGCTGCTTCAGAAAGAGCCCAGGACGGAATGGGAAGGACAGAAGAAGCCCACCATTCCAGCTGCCAATTCGGCACAATCAGGCTCAAAATCCAAAAAGCTCAAGAAGAACAAAAGTGCAGCTCGTCGCGAAAAGGAGTCTGCAGGGAGATTGGTCATTCAAAATATATTAATTCCCTCGAAGACTACGAATAGAAGGAAAGAACTCTAATTCAATTGAAAGAGTTCTTCCCTGTAGGAGCAGCTGAGATTTTGGAGGAGCTAGAAGAAGGCTCCGATGAAGAGGTCCCATAGTGACCTACTACGCCATCTATCTTGGCAGCGACTTCGAGGAGGAGCTCTGTTTTCCCGAAGAGGACGAGGAGCTCGCCATAATGGCCAACCAGATCCAGCTCAGAAGCGGCAGGGCTCTACCGCCAAATCAGGGAAACGCCCCAAAAGGAAGAGGAACACAGGTGGCTAATGAGGAAGATGGCAGAGAACCGGCTAATGAAAACTCAAGTACTTCCTCGGTGGACTATAATGTCTTGACTCATCTCCGAAAGCTTCCGTCTCTCCTGAGCATATACGATGCCTTGGTCATATCCAAAGAGCTTAGAGATGTTCTCATTCATGCTCTACAAAACCCTGAGCGGTATCAGGCTCGCTTTGTGGAAATTAATATGAAAGAAGCACAGCACGATTTGCATGCCGCCGCAGTCACGTTTAAGGACGAAGACTTGCTACTGGGAACGGCTGAGCATAATCGGCCGCTTTACGTGACCGGGTACAGCGACGGAGATCGGATTAATCGTATATTAATTGATCCGGGATCCTCAGTGAACATCATGAACTTGCGGACTCTGAAAAGTTTGTCAATGGACGTCCGACACCTGTCAAGGGAAATGATTGTCATTCAAGACTTCAATCAAAACTGCCAGCAATTTCTGGGGTCTATAGCTTTGCCAATCAAATTTGGGGATCTGCAAACTGAAGCTAAGATATACGTGATCGACGCTGATATGTCTTATAAAATTCTCTTGGGACGGCCGTGGCTCCACGATTACGGCATCATTCCGTCAACTCTCCATCAATGCATGAAGTATACTAAAGATGGCGAAGAAAGACGTATTAACGGAGACATCCAACCGTTCGGTGTGCATGAAGTCCGATATGAGGATTCTCGGTACTTTATGAAGCCCCAAAGTACTAAGCCACAGCTGACCAAAGACAGAACGGTCCCGAAACTCAAAGGAAAATCTGAGCCTGCTGTCACTTTCAAAAGCAAAAACCCCCAAGTACGTCCGCAGTTCGGCAGTGACACTGATGAGTCAGACACTGGAAGTCCGTCCTTCCGTAAAACTCTCCCTCGTTTCGGTAGCGATACGGATGAATCCGATACTGAAATCCCATCTAGCAGCCAAGTCCGCCCTCATCTTGGCAGCGACACTGAAGAGTCGGAAGAAGAGGACCTGCCGTGCAACAGCTGTGCAAATTGGACCCCCATGCAACAAGCGAAACTACGAGAGACCTTCGAAATTGCAGAAGGGTCCCTGGCCATCACAAGGGTGCCGGAACGGATGTGCAAAGAGCTCGACGCATTTTTCAGTCTCTACCGTGGACCAGATGAAAACTTTCTATGTTCCCGGCAGGAAAATGGACAGAAGGGTATCCTGTTTTATGGGTCAAACCCCGTTGTGCACCCGGACGATCTTTCTGTCACGTGCCTTCCCTATGAGAGAGGCATAAGAGCCGTCCTCAATCCCAGATACTATGCGCCCGAGATGCGGGAATACTTCAAAAGGTGCGAATTCCGATTATATCAATCGGAGTCCGAAGCAAAGTTTTATAAAGGGCTATGGCATCCGCCTCAGGTCCGAGCACTCATCGGTTGACGAATCCCAGATAGAAGGGGCATAGGTTTTATCCAGCCTGATTCTAAGGCATGCTACATGATCCATATTGGGGAAACCAGCGAAGAGTCAAATGATGAAAACGAGCTAGCCGAGCCAGAAGAAGCTCCCCAAGAGCTTGAAGATGGCGGACAAGCAACCTTCGATGAGCTAACTGAGATCGATTTGGGAACGCCTAATAATCCAAGGCCAACCTACATCAGCTCACTCTTGTCAAAGGAAATGAAAGAACAGATAATTGCCCTGCTGCATGAGTTCGTCAACTGCTTCGCGTGGACATACAAAGAAATGCCTGGCCTTTCCCCTTAAGTGGTCGTGCATAAACTGGCTATATCTCCTGATGCTAAACCAGTCAAACAAGCTCCTCGAAGAATGAGAAGGGAACTAGAAGAAAAAGTCATCGAGGAAACCAAGAAGCTCATCGATGCCGGTTTCATCAGGGAAGAGAAATATGCGGACTGGATCGCATGCATAGTCCCAGTGAAGAAGAAAAATGGGCAGATCCGAGTTTGTGTCAATTTCAGGGACCTCAACAAGGCATGTCCTAAAGACGACTTCCCGCTACCAGTCATGGAAATGATGGTCGATGACACCTCAAATTACGAGCTGTTCACCTTTATGAATGGCTCGTCTGGGTATAATCAGATCAAGATATCACCCGAGGATGAGAAACACACAGCATTCCGAACCCCGATCGGAATATATTGCTACAAGGTGATGCCGTTCGGACTGAAGAACGCAGGTGCTACGTATCAAAGGGCAATGACCAATATCTTTGATGACCTAATCGATAAAGTCGTCGAATGTTATGTTGATGATCTGGTCGTCAAGACTAAAGCCAAGGCCGATTACATCCAAGATCTTAGGACCGTTCTCACTAGATTGAGGGAATACGATCTGAAGATGAATCCTTTAAAGTGCGCTTTTGGCGTGTCATCAGGAAAATTCCTGGGCTTCATAGTCCGACATCGAGGGATTGAAGTTGACCCATCCAAGATAAAGGCCATCATGGAGATGCCCCTCCGAAGAATCTAACGCCGCTAAGATCTTTTCAAGGCAAGCTTGCTTATATACGAAGGTTTATCTCAAATTTATCTGGGAGATGTAGGCCCTTCTCAAAGCTCATGAAGAAAGGAGTTCCTTTTGTCTGGGGTGCCGAATGTCAAGAAGCGTTCGAAGGCATCAAACAGTACTTGTTGCACCCTCCAGTGCTGGCCGCTCCCATTCCAAATAAACCGCTGATTCTCTACACTGCCGCGCTAGATGAGTCACTCGGTGCTCTCCTTTCCCAGAACAACGAGGAGGGAAAGGAGAATGCCCTCTACTACCCCAGTCGAACTTTAGTCGGGGCGGAACACAACTATCCCCGATCGAAAAGCAATACCTGGCTCTGATATTCACTGTGAAGAAGCTGAGGCACTATCTGCTTGCTCATCGGGTCATGTTGATCTCTAGGGTCGACCCGCTCAAACACTTAATGACCAAGGCAAGCCTAGCCGACAGGATGGCAAGATGGGTTGTCATGCTACTTGAGTTTGATATAGTTTATACTCCTCAGAAAGCGGTAAAAGGGCAAGCCCTCGCTGATTTCCTCGCTGATCATCCTATACCAGAAGGGTCGCCGCTAAATTGTGAATTACCCGATGAACAAATATTGCACCTCGAGGATAGCGAGCTATATTGTGAGCTCTACTTCGATGGAGCCTCATCAATAAGGACCTCCAGTAAATCAAGCGCCCCGGAGATAAAAGCAGGGATATGATTGGTGTTCATCACGCCATCGATAGGAACCCTACGGCGTTCTTTTGCTCTCTTCGAGCCTCGCACAAACAACGAGGCTGAGTACGAGGCTTTGATAGCTGGTCTGGAGCTCGCTATAGAAATGGAAGTCCTTCGGCTACGGGTTTACAGTGATTCCCAGCTTGTCATCAACCAAGTAAGCGGCGACTATAAGATATACAAACCCGAGTTCGCTCGATATAGAAGCCGAGCGGTGGAACTCATGAAACGGTTCACTCACATTGAACTAATAAGAGTCCCCAGGGCGTTGAATGGAAAGGCTGATGTACTCGCTCGCTTAGCCAAGGAGCTGGCTGATTCTGACATGGACGAAATTCTGATCACAGTCAGGAGCCGGCAAAGTCTACCTCCAGTATCTTTACGAGAAGAGGAAAGCACGGAGCAGAAGAGCAGTCCTTCTGAAGAACCTCCTATCATCCAAGACGAGCCCGATTGGAGAAAACCCTTCATAGAGTACATCCGATACGACAAGCTGCTCGAAGGAAAATCTGCAAGGATTCAGCTGAAGAAGAGAGCTCTCCGATACGTGTTTGTAAATGACACGCTATACTGCAGGTCATATGACCAACTCTGGCTCAAGTGTCTGTCATTGGCCGAAGCCCAAAAGGTCATGAAAGAAGTTCACCCGGGCATTTGCGGTGCCCACCAATCTGGCCCCAAGATGCGACTTCAAATTAAACGGCTTGGATATTACTGGCCCACCATGATAAGGGATTACGAAGAGCATGCAAAGAAATGCCATCTCCACCAAATTCACGATGATTTCATTCACAAGCATCCCAATCCGTTGCATCCTACGGTGGCATCGTGGCCTTTCGAAGTTTGGGGCACCGACATTATTGGCCCAATTGATCCTCCGTCATCCAAAGGCCATCGGTTCATATTGGCCGCAACTAACTATTTCTCCAGATGGGCTGAAGCTGTCCCGCTAAAAGAAGTCAAGACAGAAAATATTCTGACGTTCTTCCAGCAAAATATTCTATACCGCTTCGGTACGCCAAGAAGAATCATTTCTGACAACGAGCCTTCTTTCAAGAGCTTCAAAGTCTCAAGATTCGCTACTCAGCACAAGATAGACTGGAGATATTCTTCCATCTACAAACCAAGGGCCAATGGGCTAGCCGAAGCCTTTAATAAAACTCTATGCAAGCTCCTGAGGAAAAATGCTTCAGCCAACAAAAGAGACTGGAATCTCAAACTTCACGAGGCGTTGTGTGCATATCGTACCATGCACCGTACTCCAACTCAGTCCACTCCATACTCATTGCTCTTCGGAGTGGAGGCGGTCCTCCCTCTCGAAATCGAAGTTCCAAGCTTAAGAATGGTCGTTCAGCATGAGTTGATGGAGCAGGAAAACGTGCTCCTTCGGCTTGAAGAGCTCGACGCCCTCAAAGAAAAGAGGCTTGCAGTACAGCAAAATCTAGAGCTGTACCGAGCCCAAATTTCACGGGCCTATGACAAGATGACTCGTCTCCGCGCTTTTAAGAAAGGCGAATTGGTATTGGTCCTCAAAAGACCGATCATCCCCAATCGACATGCCAAGGGAAAATTCGAGCCAAACTGAGAAGGATCATACGTCATCGAGAAAGTGTTCGACGGAGGATCCTATCAACTAATAAGTGCCGAGGGAGAAAGGCCCATGTCACCCATCAATGGCCGATATCTCAAGAAATACTATGCATGAATGCTCCAAGTCGCAGGCGAATTGAGCACACCAGCCCTACGGTCTAGATCATACATCCTGTAAAACCGTATACAATCCACGAGCATAAACGACCCCTATCTCCCCCAAGTCCTGCCGGTGAGACTACTTTTAAAATCCCACCAGCGGCAAAAAAAAACGGTATGTCCACAAGCAAAACGGGCACGGATGAAAACCCGAAAGGGCTCCGTGAGTAAAAACAGCAGGACTACCGGCGAGTTTGTGAAAACCCGAAAGGGCGCAAACCCGTGAAAAGAGATGAAATACACTCGCAAAGTCCTATCGACCTTGTGAGGAGAAAATCCCTGCGTGAGATCCTTACGACTCACAAAGGAGCAACACACTTAGGAATCCTCACGATTCCTAAGGAGAACATACACCTGCGAGATCCTCTTGACTCATAGGGAGAAAATGCTTTTATGAGATCCTTACGACTCATAAAATTGAAAAGTCTTAGGTGACAAGGACCTAAACCTGTCTCCTAAGCCACCGCTCCCCAACGGGAAATGGCAAATGATGAGTCGCTCCTGGCGTTACGCTTCAGTGTTAGCGGTGCTGATGCGGACCCAAAAAAACAAATCCCAAGTCCTCCCGAGGCAAATGATGAGTTGGCTCCTGGCATTATTCCAGTGCAGCAATGCTGGTGCTAAATAAGATCCAAATTTCAGGCACCTTGTTATTGAATAGTCTGCCTATCTGAACGGTCTCCCCAAATGGCAAATGATGAGTCGCTCCTGATATCATATTCCAGTGCAGCGATACAGACGCCAACCAAAATCCAATTTCTCAAAATTCTCCCGGCCCTACGGTCAGTCCCCAAATTGACTACCATATACAATCCACGGGCTCAAATAATTCTCATCATACCCATGTCCCACCGCAATCACCAATCCAGCGGTCGGTCTCCGCCCTTAGAATTATGCTCCATTGGGAAAGACCCACTCATGTGTCCTCACGATGCATGAGGAGAACAAACCTTCGTGGGATCCTTACGACTCACAAAGGAAAAACACACTTGGGAGTCCTCACGACTCCTAAGGAGAAAATACACTTACGAGATCCTTTCGACTCGGAGGGAGAAAATGCTTTTATGGGACCCTTATGGCTTATAAAATTGAAAAGACTTGGGTGATAGGGACCTAAACCTGTCTCCTAAGCCACCGCTTCCCAACAGAAAAAGGCAAATGATGAATTGCTCCTGGCACATGTGCTTCAGTGTTAGCAACGCTGATGCCTACCCTAACCCCAAAATTCCAAACTCCAATCCAATGGACCCTTAAGTCGTTAAACTGGGAATATATGACCTTTAAGTCGTTAAACTGGGAACAGATGACCCCTAAGTCGTTAAATTGGAAATGAGGGAGATCCCCAAATCCACTCATGGCAGATGATGATTCGCCTCTCGTACCATATTCCAGTGTAGCGATGCTGATGTCAACCCAATTCACATCAAATCAGCAAGACAACCACCGACCGTCCAAGTCGCTAAAAGGGCATCATCGACCGTCCACGTCGCTAAAATGGCAGCACCGACCGTCCAAGTGGCTAAAAGGGCGGCATCGACCGTCCAAGTCGCAAAAAGGGCAGAACCGACCGTCCACGTCGCTAAAATGGCAATATCGACCGTCTAAGTCGCAAAAAAAGGCAGCATCAACCGTCCAAGTCGCAAAAAGGGCAGAACTGACCGTCCACGTCGCTAAAATGGAAGCATCGACCGTCCAAGTCATTAAAAGGGCAGTATCGACCGTCCACGTCGCTAAAATGGCAGCACCGACCGTCCAAGTCGCTAAAAGGGCAGCATCGACCGTCCACGTCGCTAAAATGGCAGCACCGATCGTCTAAGTCGCTAAAAGGGCAGCATCGACCGTCTAAGTCGCAAAAAGGGCAGAAACGACCGTCCACGTCGCTAAAAGGGCAGCATCGACCGTCCAAGTTGCAAAAAGGTCCACGTCGCTAAAATGGAAGTATCGACCGTCCAAGTCGCAAAAGGGGAAGAATCGACCGTCCAAGTCGCTAAAAGGGCAACATCAACCGTCCACGTCGTTAAAATGGCAGCACCGACCGTCCAAGTCGCTAAAAGGTCAGCACCGACCGTCCACGTCGCAAAAAGGGCAGCATCGACCGTCCAAATCGCAAAAAGGGCAGAACCGACCGTCCACGCCACTAAAATGGCAGTATCGACCGTCCAAGTCATTATAAGGGCAGCATCGACCGTCCACGTCGCTAAAATGGCAGCACTGACCGTCCACGTCTATAAAATGGCAGCATCAACCGTCCAAGTCGCAAAAAGGGCAGAATTGACCATCAACATCGCTAAAATGGCAGAAACGACATCCACGTCGTCAAAATGGAGTCGACCTCCACGTGAAAGAAGATCCATCAATTTCATGCATACGACCAACATATGTGGTGTGCATTTATTGATGGGGGAAATTCGTTGGGGTAAAAATTTGCACCCCGGTTGACCAAGTCAAAATCAAAGTCAACCCCAAGCCAAGTGGGCCCAAGCCCAGGTCAAGTGGGCCAATGCCCGGGTCGAGCCTGAACATGGAGCAGCCGGCCTCCCCACATGCCAAGATAAAAATTTTGTAATAAATAATTTTGTTGTATTTCTTTTATTTTATTTTATGAATAAATGTAATAAAAATGGGCATAAAGCCAAATTTTTGTAAAGCCCATGGCTTATGTGCAAAAAGAAATAGCACATGAGCCATGGGATGAGCAAAATGCCATTTTTGTAAAGCCCAAGGGGCTATATGTAAAGTGTATAGCCTATAAAGGTCAAGATAATGAAAATATCTAGAGGAATTTTTTTCTCTCTCCCAAAAAAATCCAGATCTGTGATCTTCTCCTTCCTCAAGGTTCTAAAACCTTCTTCACTTTTGTATTAAATCAAGAGTTTAACTCTTCCTTTCTAAAAAATAAATAGTTTTTCACCACAAAACCCGCGAAGGGGAGCTTGGATCTCCAATCAGATCTCGAAAAGGGGAGACTTTTAAATCTCACCCCCTTTTTCTCCAAGATCCCGCCTATCAAGAGAAGGAAGAAGGAAACCCATCTCCAAAATTATAATTTTGGACAGATCCAAGGCTCAAAAGAATAGCAATAAATCCCCAGGAGTTTAACTCCTTTCTAGATCTGTTGGAGTTTAACTCCATAAATTAGTTTCTGTTAGGAGTTCAACTCCAAAAACTTCTTGAGAGTTCAACTCCCCAGCCTAAGGGCTAGGTCCCTTCCCGCGGGTGTTTCCCGTGATCACGTGTGCGCCACGTGCCCCCGGGACGCTAAGGCACCCGCCGGTCACGTGTGCACCACGTGACCCCGGGGCGCTAAGGCGCCCATGGTCACATGTGCGCCACGTGACCCCGGGCGCTAAGGCGCCCATCGGTCACGTGCACCCTACGTGACCCCGGGGCGCTAAAGCGCCTATCGGTCACTTGCGCGCCACGTGACCCCGGGGCGCTAAGGCGCCCAATGGTCACGTGTGCGCCACGTGACCCCGGGCGCTGAGGCACCCAATGGTCTCGTATGCGCCACGTGACCTCGGGCGCTTTACACCCAATGGTCATGTGTGCGCCATGTGACCCCGGGCGCTGAGGCGCCCAATAGTCGCGTGTGCGCCATGTGACCCCGGGTGCTAAGGTGCCCAATGGTCACATGTGCGCTACGTGACCCTGGGCACCATGCGCCCACATGCTACGCATGCGTCTTTAAGACGCTTTTTCCCTTCTTTTTTTTGTGCGCTCCATACTAAATGTGTCTCCCCCGTTAGAAAAAATTTCTAACGGGGCGCTGCCCCATACCTCGTAAGGGGGCTGCTAGCCCCCTTAACCCCCAGCCTGCTATCCGGGTAGAGGGACCCCTGTAAAAACTCTACGGGGCCCCCGATACATCCAAAACCCCCTTCAAAACACAACACTGCATATTGAGTTCGCATGACCAGTTTAACCCGTTAATCGGAGGTTCCCTCGATCCAAAGGCGGGGGATAATTAATGGCAGCTTAGTCCGCGGCTGCGGGAGATTCGGATCCCCACAATCAATAAAACCCAGCTTATCCTAGACAGGGGGAACCTGTAATGCGCCCGATAAGCGCGCACGTATTTCCATCTCAATGGGATGACGAAAAACACCCTACACTACCTGACGATAGGTATAATACCAACCAGCGGTTCCCGACAAGTCCTGTCCAGTGTAACTCATAACATAATGAGCACCTACATACTAAATCCAGTACGACGTACTAATAGCTGTGGGAAAGACCATATTCCCTGCTGGGAGGAGAAGCGTATACACTAGTCTACTCTGGAGTATCGATGCCCCGTCTCGATAATCCAACGACTAAGGACATGTATAAGGATGTGCTTATAGACTACCCAGCCCCCATAAGTCTGACTGTCATCACAACTCTGGTAGTCAAGTAAAGATCCTAAGGGCTCTACCAATATATATAGGCGATATGCTAAAAGAAACACATGCACATATTGAGGTAGAATCAAACCAGGTAGCATACTACCATATCGAGCAAGACTGTTATTATAACTGTAAAATATCCCAAGTATCCAATATGTAATATACAATCCAGTATGATACAATAATGGCCTCTAAGGCATATATCACTAACAGATACGTCAGACCCCAGTAACTTGATAAGTCATGTCGATGTTTGGCCTATAACGGTTCGAGAAACTACTGATAACTCTTACCAGTAAATCTCAGCATCAGCCCTGGCCATGGACTTCCTTTTATAGCCAATCGATCATAGCGTAATATCAACTCGCTATACCGGGAGAGACGAAACCCCTCCTATCGCTTATTGCCTCCATGTGACTCGAGAATGTACCCAAAATCCATTTGTTTGAACGAATCCTTTGAGCCGTGGTAGAGAGGAAATCAAAGCACAGTGGAAACCACACAACACTCTATGACGATCTCGGGTCTACAGACTAACCTGTACCAGTGTCACCAGAGAACAGCTATCTGACGTTAGGTATGGTACCATCTAGGAGTTCTTGACGAGTCATGTTCGGTGTACTTATTCTTTAATGAGTACCTGTGTACAATCTTTGATGTCAAACACCAATGGTTATGGGATCAATCATCGCCCCCATACAGGGTCAAGAAATGTGCACACTAGTCTACTCTGGAATATTGATGCCTTATCTTGATATTCTCTCGACTAGGAACAATTGAAAGATGTGCTTGTGGACTACCCAGGTCCCAGTAGTATGATCCGCATCATAGTCTTGGTAGTAAAGCTAACATCCTAAGGGCTTTATCAACATGTATTTGAGAGACAGTATAATAATACCAGCGAACATGTTAAGATAAAGGCAACCAGATAGCAAACTATCATGTCGAGCAAGAAAGTTATCTATATATATGTCTAAGCATCCACTATATCATACAATAATAGCCTCTAGGGCATACATATTCCTAAATATCTCCCACTTGCACTAAGGCCAGTTGTTGTAGTATCTCATACCCAACATCCCAAAAAGTCTCTCGAATTGCATCTGTGGGAGGGCCTTCATGAGTGGATCTTGTGTTATTCTTCGTGTCAACACTCTTGATCTCGATCTCCCGACGATCTATTATCTCCCGGCGATCTACTATCTCCCTGATCAGGTGATACCGCCTAAGAATATGTCTGGATCGCTGATGGGACCGGAGTTCCTTAGCCAAAGCCACAGCTCTATTGTTATCACAATACATAGGTATTGGATGCTCAATGGTTGGAACCACACCAAGTTCAGCTATGAACTTCTTCATCCAGACAGCCTCTTTGGCAGTATCGTTGGCAGCGATGTATTCAGCCTCCATCGTCGAGTCTGCTACGGTATCTTGCTTAGAACTCTTCCAACATACCGCCCCTCCGTTGAGGGTAAAGACAAAACCTGAGACCGACTTACTGTCTTCCTTATCACTTTGGAAGCTCGAATCGGTAAAGGACTGTACTTGGAGTTCACCATTACCATACACCAAAAACATTTCTTTAGCCTTTCTCAAGAACTTAAGAATGTTCTTCACAGTTGTCCAGTGCTTCTCCCCGGGATCTGATTGATACCTACTCACTACACCTAGTGAGTAAGCTACATCCGGTCCGGTACATAACATCGCATACACGATACCCGACTGCCGAAGTATAGGGTATCTCTTACATGCGAGTCCTCTCCAAATCAGTCTTGGAAGACATCTCTTTGGAGAGTGTGATCCCTGAACAAGCGGGAAAATTACCAAGCTTAGAATCTTCCATACTAAATCTTTTTAGTATGGTGTCAATGTACCTGAATTAGGAAACTCCCAACATCCACTTAGATCTATCTCTATAGATATTAATCCCCAGGATGTAGGAGGCATCACCTAGATCTTTCATGGAGAACTTGTGTGATAAGAAGAGCTTGACCGAGTGTAGCATAGGAACATCGTTTTCTATCAAGATTATGTCATCCACGTACAATACGAGGAAGACAATCTTACTCTCTACAACTTTCTTGTATATACAAGGTTCATCTACGCTTTTGATGAAATCAAATGCTTTGATAGCTTCATCAAAATAGATGTTCTAGCTCCGCGATGCCTGCTTTAATCCGTGGATTGATTTAAGCAGCTTGCACACGCTTCCGCTGCTTTCATTGTCTACGAAGCCCTCTGGCTGTGTCATATACACGCTCTCTTCTAAATCACAATTTAGAAAATCGGTCTTGACGTCAATCTGCCAGATTTCGTAGTCATGGTATGCAGCAATGGAAAGTAGGATCCTGATGGACTTAAGCATTGCCATTGGAGAAAAGGTTTCATCATAGTCGACACTTGGTCGTTGACGAAAACCTTTTGCTACAAGTCTAGTTTTGAAGGTCTCAACCTTTCCATCTACACTAATTTTCTTCTTAAAGATCCACTTGCTCCCGATGGGTTTTACCTCTTCAGGAGCAACTTCCAAAGTCCATATTTTGTTGGTATACATGGATTCCATCTCAGATCGCATAGTATCCAGCCATTTCACAGAGTCCCCACTTATGATGTCCTGCTAGAAACTAGTTGGGTCATCATCTTCCATGATGCAATCATTGCTCCCACCGTCTATAAGAAAACCTTAATATTTCTCAGGTGGATGAGAAACCCTACTAGATCTGCGGAGTGGCTGTGATTCGTTGGGGACTATTGAATCCTCCGGTTCTACCAAATTATCAATTATAGTTTGTGTAGCTAGAACTTCTTCCAGTTTTATCTCATTACCACTACTTTCACAAGAAATTCCTTTTCTGAAAAAATGACATGTTGAGAAACAAACAATTTTTGTTCCTCGGTATGGCAGAAGATATATCCATATGAATCCTTTAGATATCCCACAAACTTGCACAAAACAAATCTTGCCTCGAGCTTGTTTGGATTTTTCTTTCTAACATAGGCCGGACAACCCCATATCTTAACTCGTTTAAGAGATGGTCTCTTCCCACATATCATATATAAAGTGGTAGGCACGGATTTGGTCGGAACCCTATTCGATAGGTATGTAGTTGTCTCAAGTGCATAACCCCAAAAGGAAATAGGTATCTCAGCATTACTCATCATAGAGCGCGTCATATCTAATAGGGTGCAATTCTTCCGCTCCGATATACCGTTATGCTGTGGTGTATACGGAGGAGTAAGCTGAGAAAGAATCACATTCTCTTTTAAATAGTCTCGGAACTCCATGCTTAAGTATTCTCCTCCTCGATCAAATCGAATGATTTTTAATAATTTTACCTGTCTGGTTCTCTACTTCGCACTTATATTCCTTAAATTTCTCAAAATATTCAGACTTGTGTTCCAATAGGAACACATGTCCGAATCTTGAGAGATCATCGGTGAATGTAATAAAGTACGAGAAACCATTCCTAGCATGTGTAGACATAGGACCGCATACTTCACTATGCATCAGTCCTAAGAGTTCAGTATCTCTTTCTCCATGTCCAGTAAACGGAGTTTTGGTCATCTTGCCTTTGAGACATGACTGATAAGTTTCATAAGATTTAAATTCGAACGGATTCAAATATCCATCCTTATGAAACTTAGCCATTCTTGTCGTATTGATATGACATAGTCTTACAATGCCACAAGAAGGTTTCGTTCATTTCTGAACTGTTCCTCTTGTGTGCATTCTGTATACTTAGAACTGTGTTGTGATTTAGAACGTATATACTGTTATACAACGTACCATACCCAATCAACACTTGATTTAGGAAAACATTCATAACATTTTTGGTACGAAATAACAGTTACTCAGAATCATTGTACTACCACTTGGTAATACAAGGTGATATTCGCCATATGCTTTGGCTGCAACAATTGCACCATTCCCTTTTCTGGAGGACATATCACCTTTTCCCAGTTCTCTACCTCTACTTAACCCATACAAAAAATTACATATGTGGGATCCTGATCCAGTATCCAATACTCATGACGTAAAGCAAACTGAGAAACAGTTCTTGGTAACGAACACACCCGAAGAAGATGCATCAGCATGCTCCTTCTTCGTATAGGTGGCATGAGAATCCGGGTATTCTACTATTCCTTGCTCAAACTTATGACAATCATAAAATAGAGCGGAACCTAGCCCAGTATAATAAGTGGGTTCGGTCAATACATCCATATTATTATCTTGATTAAGGCGTGTTATTGGTCGCTACCAGGAGAGAGAAGGATAATCACTTTTGCGTGCGCTCTTTGCAAAATTAGATTGGTTATTATCTTATCTAATCAGGTTGTCTCCCACTGTTTTTATCAAATCTTCCTTCAAACCCTAAAAGATAAGATTAGCTGGGATTAATTACACCCTACAAGTTCACCAATCGTTCGACCATGCAGGTATTGGTACTCCAAGGGAGTCTCCCCATGCTTTCGCATGGAACTAATTAAATAACCTCGTTTCCGCAGGGGCATAGCCCCGTTAACACCTTTCTTAGACACCTACTTTATCGTCTAATTGTAAAGTATAAAACTCTCCCAGGAGTAACTCTTACTTGCAGTGGGTATCGGGATCCAACTATCTTATAGGAGGGATACAATCTCATTGCAAATTTCAACACTTGAAATTCCCGATAATTGTTTTTACCCCTAGCAACTTATGACCTTGGCTATGGTCAACAAATCATAAGCTCTAGCCAAGTTCAACCCGTCATTTCTTGATTGAATTAAACCCACCCGCACGACCCTTGACGGAGGCCAACAAATTCGCACGACTACCATAATCCAATCGTATCACATGCTGCAGATAAACACTAATTAGCTACCGCACATTACTCCTTGGTTATGGTCAACAACCATAGCACGAATACTAAATAGTACTTATCTGAAATGACGGAGGGCTGCGTTGGTTTTTAAGAAAATCTTTAGCGTAATGAACTTGATATCGTTGTAGAATCTAGTGATTTGAAAATGAGTGTTTTTTGTAGCTTTTGCTAGTTTTGCTAAAGAGGTCACTCCCGGTGAAGGGATCTCGGCTCTTTCCTTATCGAATGAGGTGCTGGATATTCATCAAGGAATACCACTATGCAAAGCAAGAACTAGAAAAGCTATAAAAAACACGAGTGGGTTGTAGTATTTGCTAGTTTTGCTAAAGAGGTCACTCTTGGTGAAGAGATCTCGGCTTTTTCCTTATCGAAAGAGGTGCTGGATATTCATCAAGGAATACCACTATGCAAAGCAAGAACTAGAGCTACCTTTTTAAAAATTTTGATTCTACAACATCTTTAGGTTTCTTTTCTTTCCATTAATCTCATTAATGAAGTCCCATCATTTATGTTTCCCTAAACATCACAGAAAAGAAATGAAAATAGAACGTACGCTTATGTCATCCGCATTCGCCACGAGACCCCGTCATGCACCGTTAGGTTACTTAACTAACGACAGTGCGGGGGCTGGACTAGCACAGGTGCAAAACATAAGCAACGTTTATTATATATATCATATATATATATATAGAATTCGTCTCACGCAGTTATATGATCACATCACAGAACTCAGCAGCAGAAGTCAACATATGAAATATTGGATATACTAGGAGGTCCGTATTTTAAATTCAGCCAGTAATGAAAAACACGGATTCCGCGGTCGTGATGAATAGCCAAACCCACATCCCTAGACCCCTACGAGAGCGGCAAGCAACCGTTCCGATTCTAGAGTTAGGAGACCCGGTCTCGACTCCTCGAGATGACCTCCCACTGGACTCTAGAACCCGGTTACTTATGCTCCCCGTCTTGGGTCTATCCTAATACGGAAAAGTAAATAATATACATCAAAAGTGACATTATCCTCAACCCGAAAGTGTCCCAATAAAAGAATATTACATAAAAAATTTATATGAATGAAAATTGAAAAACTCTCATCTCACATAAAACTCCCCGACTATTCAATCACGACGATCGAATATTACATATCACAGCAACACATCACATCTTATGTCATTAACGTAAGTAAATACGCGTATCCTGAATGTTGTTGACATATAACAACGAGATCTGGGATACCTCATATATTACAATTACGGTCGTAGAAAAGAAATGAAAAACTACAATAATTAGAATCCGCATTTCCTTGGACATCATAAACCTGGAATATCTCATATTCCGAATTTCATGCCTAACCTTATAAATCTTATATTTTAGTCTTAAACTGAAAACTCTTTTCAAAAAGCATTCGAATAATTCAACAAGATTCCCGACTGTCGTTCGCGTACTATACGCGATTGCGACGAAATTTTGATCCGAATCGAAACTCCGTGGTAATCGATGAACCGAGACTAAAACGCTAGATTTATAAGTAGCAAACTAGTTTTCACAAAACTAATTAATTGTGTATTCTAAATATTGTATCACATATCAAACTTAAAACCAAAACGATGTAAAAAACACGACTACGAAATACTCCGAATAGTCCCAATAGGAAAGTTAACATCACATACAAACTGGGCTAATCAAACATAAACATGAAACCCTAAACCCAACACATCAGAACACAAAAAAAAAATTCGAGCCCAAAATATTGCAATAGGACCGGCCAGGCCGGCCAAATGCCAATTCTCGCTGGGTCAATTTTGTCATTTTGGTCTCGGTGGTGTTCTTGTTATATCTCATACAACATTCTTCAGTTGTTTAAATAATTTTCAGAGATCATCTCAAAATCGACAGAAAGTTTATGTTTTGGGTTTCGGTTTCGGAGTTGTTTTGTTTTTGTAATCTAGCTAATATCGTCTAATCTTCTAGCATGGCTCTGATACCATGAAAGTGTTTATTACCACAACCACTGGGTTTTACTAGTATCAAGCATGCCATTTTTAAATTTTTTGGGATGCTAATTAACACTAACTTAGAATCTAAACTAAATGATTAGGGTTTTAGCTTGATATAAAGAAAATTATACTAAGAGAAAGAGGCTACAACATTTGTAGACCGTGTCCTTCTCTTCTCAAGCTCCGTGTAGTAGTCTACGCGACTCCACTAGGCTCCACTTGAAGTTGGAACGAGCTTCCTTTGCGATCTTCATGCTGAAAATGATCCACCCGAACCTTTTCTAATCCAAGCAACCTCTTCACTAAACTCTTTAGTGAAGGAAACACACTACACTTAATTGTTAATCAAGTATAAGATGATGAAGTAGGGATTTTGTTTGCTCACCAGGGTTCTCCCAAGCTTAAGGTTTCACAATTCATGTGATGGATTGAGTTTGGAGGGGGTAAGGAGGAAGATGAAGAGAGCTAGAGAGCAAGGGCTCATTTGAAGAAAAATCACAAGTGTAAAGAATGCAAGTCAAGAATGACTTGATCAAAAATGAACTCTATTATTGAAGTATGGAATTCATTTCAATAAAGAAATGAACCATACTTCAATAGTAAAGCCAAACCATGCTTCACCCATTCCTTTTAAAAGTCTCCCCATTTTCCATCTCATTTTCTATTTTCTCAGAATAGAAAATATATGCCAAGCTTCATAATATATATATATATATATATATATATATATATATATATATATTAAGAAGAAAATAATTAGTGAGCAATAATATTAGTTAATATATAATTATATCAAATATAAATATATATCATATTATTAAATCAACACTTGATTCAATAATCCGGTTATATCATATATAATCTAACCGATAACAAATAACCGCCAGATTAGAATATGGTATCTGATACTCGTATTTAATCAGCCCCCCTCCCCCCCGCACATATCAACATATGTGCCCTACTTCGTTTCGCTTGAACTAGGAAACCTCTGTGTGGGACTCTAAAGACTCGTCAATACGCCAACAGTAGGTGATGATCACATCAGTCACCCACAAGCCGTCAGCGGTACTAGCTGGACGTAATGGCTACCCAGTTATTGAGCGGATAGAAGATCAACAAGCAAGCTAGTCCAAACTCCCATGAAGCCTATAAGTAACACTTACTGTACAGTCCGGTCTCTTCGTCTGATATGTCGCATATCGAGTCTGGGGGTGGATACGTCATACCTCAGTAACTTGATAAGTCATGCCAATATTTGGCCTATAACGGTTCGAGAAACTACTGATAACTCTTACCAGTAAATCTCAGTACCGGCCCTAGCCAGGGACTTCATGTTATAGCCAATCGAGCATAGCGCAATATCAACTCTTTATACCGGGAGAGACGAAACCCCTCCTATCGCTCATTGCCTCCATGTAACTCGGGACTGTACCCAAAATCCACATGTTTGCACGACTCCTTTGAGCCGTGGTAAGGAGGAAATCAATGCACAGTAGGAACCATATAAGACTTTATGACGATCTCGGGTCTACAGACTAACCTGTACCGGCTTCACCAGAGAACTACTATCTGCCGTTAGGTATAGTACCATCTAGGAGTTCTCGGCGAGTCCTGTTTGGTGTACCCATTCTCGAATGAGTACCTGTGTACAATCTTTGATGTCAAACACTAATGGTTATGAGATCAACCATCGCCCCCATACAGGGTCAAGGAACGTACACACTAGTCTACTCTGGAATATCGATGCCATGTCTCGATATTCTCTCGACTAGGAACAATTGAAGGATGTTCTTGTAGACTACCCAGGTCCCAGTAGTATGATCTGCATCATAGTCCTGGTCGTCAAGCCAACATCCTAAGGGCTTTATCAACATGTATTTGAGGGATAGTATAATAATACCGGTGAATATGTTAAGATAAAGGCAACCAGATAACATACTATCATGGCGAGCAAGAAATTCCTCTCTATATATGTTCAAGTATCCACTATATTATACAATAATGGCCTTTAGGGCATACATATTCCTAACATCTAGAACTTGGACTTAGACTTATGTGATTTTACATCACAAATCAACAAGCAGCACTTGCATAAAGAAGAAAAAGCAAGACAAGGAAGGTGCAGTATGTGAGTTAGTCGAGCTAGATGGAACTCAAGAGAGTATTAAGTAACTACATGTGGTGATCTGAACTTGGAGGAAACCGCAACATATGATCAGGTTCAAAAACAGGATGGTGACCATACTCAGCAACCAGATGTGCCAGTTCTGAGGAGATCTACAAGAGAAAGGAGAATACCTGAAAAAATTGTGATTGACTTAGTTTTGTACAAAAATTCCGGATAGCCCGAATGCCTTGCAGTAGCAACAAGCGACGGTGCTAGAAAGCAGTGGGAGCAAGCTTTGAACGACGATATGGATTCTTTAAAGAAAAACCGTATGTGGGACCTAGTAAAGCTATCCAAGAGTCGAAAGGAGTTGCTAAATAGGTGGGTGTACAGGATAAAGGAAGAGGGCGAGTTGACACTGTAGAAGATCGCTGGAGAAAAGGATCCGGCAGATTTTTTCACCTAGGTCGTAGACAGAGATAAGCTGGACCTCTGTTGTAGGTTGGTGAACCTCTCGATGAAAATCCGATGAGGAAAGAGTATAGCGGAATCGTGTGAAGTCTACTAGCGCTGGGAATCAAGACTGAAATATCTCCAAGTGGAAGATTGATGAAATTATGGAGAAACTTCAAATATAAGTCATATCATATTTTACCAAAACTAAAGTTTCTTAATTAAGAGATGTCTTAAGGCAGTTTCTTAATTATAACAGTTTCTTAATTACGAAAATGGCAGAGTCTTAATTGGAATAGGAGGAGCGTCTTATGTCAGATTCTTAACTATGGCAGTTACGTAATTAAGGAATTTGTTTATATATAAATAGGGAACTTTTATATGTATTTTGTACACCAACACTACAGCCAAATAGAAAAGAGATCATTGTATGAGAGGGTAAATGTTTAGATCTAGAGAGTTTTGAAAGAAAACTCCTAGGGTTGAGATCTAGAGAGTTTTAAGAGAAAACTTCTAGGGTTGCTTGTGGTGTACTTGATTCAAGATTAGAGTAAACGTTTGCAGATTCCGCTCTACCGGGGACTAACCATACGGTGGGTGAACCTCGTTAACAAATCTCTTGCCTCTCTGTATTTGATTTCCTTTTTTTTTGCATATTTATATTGTTCTTTCATCGTTTAATTGCGTAATTGTGTTTGCATGATTTGGGTGTTGTTGTGAGCATCGTTCCGTGTATCGACTTCTTCCATCCCAACATTATCAAGCCATTACTTCTTTACAAGTTAAGACCCTACTCATTACTTCATTTGATAGATCGAATTAGGATTACAACCGTTGAAGTTAAGACCCTACTCATTACTTCATTTGATAGATCGAATTAGGATTACAACCGCCGAACTTCATTTGATAGATCGAATTAGGATTACAACCGTCGAATAGAACACATCCGAATTCACTCAAAATTACAAGAAGAATTTAATGAGACAACCTAGAATTCTAATTTTAGTCGGATTGATTGTCAAGCCTATAAACCTTCTAACATTAGCAAGTATCCTTCTAACATTAGCAAGTAGAGAACCAATGTAAATCTTTTGACAACCCCTCGTTGAAGAGAACACATCATAATTAACTCATAATTACAAGAAGAATTTAACGAGACATCCTAGAATTCTAATTTTAGTAGGATTGATTGTCAAGCCAATAAACCTTAGCACATTAGCAAGTATAGGAACAGGTGTAAATCTTTTGACAGCCCCTCTCCGCAATTTGCCACATTCCCGTTTGATGATCGGAACATTGTCAAGGAAAAATGAGTTGACAAAAAAAGGGGTCATTTTGAGAATTGAACTCGGGGCTCGCACCCTAAACAAGAATCATACCACTAGACCAAATGCGCACTTTAGTCCTGCAGTTTTTAAGATAGCTATGTAAAAGAGATCAATCCTATCTAATGGGCTGAGATTAAATCAAATAATCATATTAATTATTTCACATTTGCTCCCTTGATGATATGTAATAAGATATTAATTACTATGATTTCAAGTGAGGGTTATTCATGGAGGTGTTAATTACTTGAGCAAATAACTCCTAAAAAATGTTTACCTAGCTTCTCCTTTGATTTGTGCTAAGGTGTTTGATTTCTCTTTGTTGTTTCTATTTGAAATTATTTTTCAGTTTTCCTTTTGTGCAAATAATTTTGGAATTTACTTTATGTGGAATTGTGGTTTAACAATAAATGTTTTTTATTTTGATTTTTGTTTTGAAATCAAACCCCCTTTAGAGATTGAACTTGTGATCTCTCACGTTGAAGAGAAAATTGCTCATCGTTAAGTCTAATTGGTGTTTAACAATAAATACTGCGGCAGGAAACAAATAGAAGTTTATTGGTTCATCCTGCAATTGATATTACATTATATCATTGCCTAATTCCTTAACTTAAATGATCACTTGATATCTACATATTTAATATTTTTATATGCTCCAACCCATTCATGCCTTATAAAAAAACTAAACATTTGACTATAGCGATAACCTTTTTTTTTTTTCTGAAATAACAAAAATTATTAACAAAGAGTTGATGTTACATAATTATAGGGAAAGGTGGGGGAAACCTATTTATACCTGCCTATATTTTATATGTTTCTATACATGCAAGCATGTACCTTTCATACCAAATATTACATGAATATGATCTGTTTGTTTTTATGTATAGTGACATAAGTAACAAAAATGGAAATTCAAGAAAAGAGAAAAAAGAAATTAATCAAGCCCCTATTGTGATCGGTCGCCTTGCGGCAGCGGCCTGAAATTTGGGCATGGCGTTCTGATGATATTGTTGCATTTTTCTCCACTTCCTCTTTGATGCTTCAAACTCTCTTCTTTCATCTAACAAAATTTGTCGATATCGGCATTCGACACTACAAAATCCTAGGTCACCCCTGCATCAAGATCATGAGAAAATTAATTGACTAAATAAAACAAAAAAAAAGATTTGAATATTTGCTAGAGTTAAAAATGGAATTATCATTAAATTTATGTACAAATTTCAATAAGAGGCAAAGAATACAAATGCTTATTAAATAAGAACCAAATAATTCTATTTATTCTTTAAAAAATCTTTTCTTAATAAAAATATTAAAGAGCACAAAAATAAGAGACTACTTTTTAATTATATACAATTTTCAGAAAGTACAGGAAAGATTATAAATCTAATAACTTATTCAAATATATATTTGATGACTTTTTTTTGGCTATATTATTGAAGGGAGGCTGAAAATTAAGCCACCAAACTCAAAAAAATGACTTCGAAAAATACTAAAAAGAGCTTTATGTTCTATATTAATAGGTTTCGTGTTTAGAAAAAAATTAAGAAAGGAAAGAAAAAAAATCTGATTGACAACCAGCATAAAACATATAGTCGAATATCTACGGAAAATATATTATCACTCTTTTTGTGGATAAAACAAAGCAATAAAATAAAATAAAATATGTACCTATACATATAAACCTCCTTTTCCAAGCTAAGCTCTTTCCTGCAAGAGAAGCATGCCTTCAAAACCCCGGAACTTTTGTTGCCGAATCCAATGTTGATGACGATGTTCTTCGACGCTCGACGTTCCTTCTGCTTCTCTATCAAAATCCGAAGCCCGACGAAGCTTTCGGGTTCTCCTCTGCTGCTTGGTCTAATTACTGATATACCCTTATCGTTAGTCTCTATAGTTTTCTCCTCTCCTATGTTGAAGATGCTCGGCATCTTTAATTTTGAGAGAAGGAGAGAGTGAAGAATGTGTGGTTAATGAAGGGGATGGATATTTATGTGCAATTTAAAATTTTGTTTGTGTCCGCAAAGGAGCTTTCAATTCTCACACGTGACATATATATGGATTCCTCATTGGCTTGGCTTGGCTTGGCTTGAAAGATCAAGGGTTTAAAATAACAGTAATAATTATGTTGGTAAAGGTTACGAAAGTTGGTGTGCCACAAAGAAACATGTGTTTCTTTGCCTGGCCCATGTGCCTGGAAATCACTGATCATGCTTGTGCTAAAATTAAGAGGAAATTAATTTAGAAGTGCGTGTGGGGGTCCACAAAGCAATTTGAAATTTGTTTATGAGAAATGTGGTTACATGTCGTAGGAAAGAGTTTTCTCCCTTGTATTTATCAAAAAGTAACATTCCGCATATTTTGATGATCGAACACCGATCATTTTGATCAGCATATATATTCTACGACATGCACAAACAAAGCATTATTTTTTCCCGAAGCTTATTGCTCTTACATTGGAAAGCGACAAATTATATGATTTATCGATAATAGAACATTTTTCCATGCAAGTATCAAAATCACATGGAAATTGGGATGTGCCGAGTGCCCACACACACAGTGTATCGCACGTGCTGAGACACAAGCATATGTTATTAGGTCATGAGGTTCAACATGGACGGTGTCGACCGTCGAAAAAAGTTATTGAGGTGGAAACTCTCACTTTTGATCAAAAAGCAGAAAACTCTTCAAACACATGCTATTTTCCCCATAAATTTAACACAGTCAGATTTTGAACAGAGTTGATAATAAATAAAAGGCTTTTATAACAATTTGAGAGATTGAAATGGTGTATATACAATGAAGAATACAATAAGTATCTATGGATATGAAACAATTTAGGCCATGTTTGGATAGTGAGCAAGCATAACCATGGTTTATTTTAAAATGGACGTAGCAGTCATGCAAACTATGATTTGCAAACCTCAAACTCTAAAAATGGAGTTCGGTAAATTATGATCATATTGGAGTCGAGATAACTGCAGTTTAAGACTGGAAAAATGCAGTTATCTCAACTCCAAAATGGATGCCAAACAAACCAAAGTTAACATTTTGGGGTTCAACTTTCGCTAACTTTATAAAACCACAGTTTACAAAGGCTAACTCCATTCCCAAACAGGCCCTTGGGGAGGGTATATAAAATAAGGTCACATAATAATATGCCTCTAGAATTGGTGAACCAGAAGATACTTTTATGGGTTCCACATTAATTAATAGTATATTGACAAATTTAGCTTTAATATAGTAATTTTAGAAAGTATTAGTAGTACTTAGCTTTCATGAGCTTGTGGCTTGAGATTAAGGGATATTGTCAAACATGCAGCAGGAATATTCGAATATGCTCTCTTCTCATGAGAATTTGTGAAGGAAGCATGCACACAGCTTGGCCTAGAATTTCTCTTTTATGGATGAGTTGCAAATTTGAGAATACATGATTGTGGACTCCAATAAATTCATTATCCCTATACTTTTTATGGTCCACAACCACAAGCATCAAACATAAAATTGTGCTTTCTTCATCTCTGTAACCAAAGGAAGAAAAAAATGTGCTTTTTCCATAGATGAAGAAAGTATTGGATTACAAAAAATATAAATATTTGGAAATGGCATTAGATACGATTTAATTTTTTTATAATAGGCATTTCAATTGCAAACCACAAGCCTAATCAACCATATTCAAATAGCTATAATGAAAGTAAATAATCAACGATGCGTCACACTTAATGATTGCTATAATTATTATTAGGGTTAATTGCACGTAGACCCCAGAACTATTTGGGATTGAGCACTTATACCCCTTGAACTATTATAATAAGCATTTACATCCCCCATGGTAAATAGATATTTTCCTAATACCCATTTTACTCATTTATTCTTCTCTTTTACTCTGAAAAAGCCATTTTTTAATCCTAAAATACCAATTTTTTAGCCATAATCTTAAAGATTGATGTTGTCTTTTCTTTCATTAAACCTCCAAACATTTTTCTATTATCATTGTTTAACCGTAATTTAAAAGCTTGATGTTTTAACATATTCTCTCCATTAAATTTACAAAAGGGAAAAAGTAATTCAAGATAGGTTTTTTTCAATTTTATTTTATTACTATTTTCTTTAGTTGATTTGGCTAAAATTTTATTTTCATTACTTTATTAGGGTTAATGTTTGAAGAGGAAGGGAAAAGGGATATAATGGAAATTAGAAAAACATTTTTCAATCAGACTTCTGAGTCAGTTATCCAACATGCGGATCCAATAAGACTGTTGCCACACAATAGATTTAAAAGGATCACTATCGACGAAGAGGTCTTTACAGAAGTGGCTACAACTCCAATTCCTCCTAGATCGTCTACTTCTGGTCGTCTTCTTTCTATCCTGATTCAACGAGATGATGAATTTGAAGGAGATAGAACAGCTGAAGGTGTATATATCCGTTCAAATCGACGAATGAACAATTCATACTCTTGTTGACACTGAAGCAGAATTGACAATGATACAATCTCGGTTTGTAGAAAAAATCCCAAAACAGAAATTTGAAGGATTTTCTTTGCATGGTTTCTCAGATAAAAAAGCCGAATGAATACTGCTTTATTTCTCTGAAAACTTGGGACATGAAACATTCGGAAATTAGTTTAGGCTTCCCCAAAGTCTATATTTTTGACAATCTTAATGTTAATTTTCTAATTGGTAATGATAATTTGGACAAATATTTCCCAATATCAATGTCCTATTATTACTTCAGGATATAAGCGCTTATTATAATACTTTAGGATACGTATCCATAATTAACCCTTATTATTATTATTATTGTGATTATTTTTTTTGAGTCTCAACATTTGATGCATCCGGGTTGGATGCAACATATAGGGTGAAATTTGCGAGTTCTGGATTCTAATCCAGAGCTAAATCAAGCACAAAAATATAAAGTTCGTTAATTAAATATTACATGCAGCCCTGTCTCGTAGCCAAACTACCTCTAAATAAAGTGATTTTATGAAATAAAAAAGGGTTCAACTTCGGTGTTTTTTTTTTTGCGATCGTTACCCTCACATGGAATGTTTTGATTGATTCTATATGTTTTTATTTTACAACTCGTTTTCAGATGAGAAGCAAAAGCGTTGAAGAATTTCTTATTTAAGAAAACGGGAGGGAACGTTATACAGCGTTGGATAAATTGATTTATCCAACAAATCTAAACCGTTAATGGTAACTGCTAGTTAAAGTAGCGGTTAATATCGAACGGCTCAGATTTAACCGCTACTTTAACAAGCGGTTACCATTTAATAAAAACAGCTACCGCCCGAAAAGTTTCAGCACCGTATCAGCAGTTTAGAAGTTAGAGATCGAAAGAAATCGGGCGATTTTTGCTGTGATTTGAAGGGCGGTTGCTGGAATTCACACGCCTTCGTGGATCGATCTCATAAGGTAAGTTAATTACTTTAATTACTATAGATGTAAATTGGGCGTTTTTCATGTGATTTGAATTGCGATTGTTACTAGGTATTGTATTGTTTCTTGGATCAATTTTATAACATATATCAATTAGTTTTAGCTTAGGCGTCTTATTTTTGTAGGTTTTTTTTTAATATATTTAAGATTTTTGAGTTTATTATGTAATTATAATGGCCGGTAAATACAAATATACACCTAAGAGGCCTACACCGAAGAAGGATACAGAAAAGAGAGCTAAACCAACTACTTCTCCTCCTTCACCAACAAAAAATATTCGTAGATAAGAATTCCAAGAACGTAACAAAAAAAAGGAAATTACAATCAAAAGTGAATGCAGTCAATCCTATCCGGCCATTAGCATCCCAAACATCATCCATTCAATACAACTCTGGCCCCTTGAATAATGTTGTATTGTATAATCAAGCAAATCACATTTCAAAAGCTATTTGGAGGAGGGGAAGTCTTATTGCGCTCGAATTTACGAGTATATATGTGCTATGGCCTCTGACTGATCAGCAGATTGAATTATTAGATGAAAGGGGTTTTGGTGGGTGTCGTAAAATTGGCCACCAACATGACCTATTGTTAATATCTGTATTAGTTAAGAGATGACGATCCGAGAGGAACACTTTTCATTTACCCATTGGAGAGGCGTCGATCACTCTTGAAGACGTAGCATGGATTCTCGGTCTCCCGATCACAAGTTTTCCAGTTGTTTATGAAGGATGTATGAGTTCCTTCATACATTTTGACGACATATTAGGAGTTGATCTCCCGAAAGAGAAGAGGAAAGACGATGTCGTACTTGCGACGTGGGTGTATAAAACTTTTAGTAGTCTCGGGACTAATGCCGATCAGAGGAAAAAATTTCAATGTACAAAAGCTTTTTCCTTCTCAGTAGATACGCTGGACTATTACGAGTTCCTCTCATTTGTTTCGATATTGTCCAAGGGTAATATCCCGAAAGGATAATCCAAAAGTTTGGCGGTATTCAGAGTGTACCCATTGACGTTCAACCTATATAAACTGAAAAGGAAAAACTAACCATGAAAAAACCAATATCCGATGTGATTCAGAGTATATCAATTTGTGGGACGAAGTCCAAATTGATATCCAAGCATAAGGAGATGAATTTGATGCTAGCACAGGAGAAGCTCATGATGTGGCCGTCGATTACTTCGCTTAGTAAACTGCTATTATCAGGAAGGTAATACCTCCCCCTCCCCGCAGTCAACCAACTAGGATATACGAGCCTAACATCGAGATTAGTCGTCAGTTACTTCTCGATTATGTAAGTATTGTTTTATATTTTGTTTTTGTTTTATATCACCTTTAACATATTAGATCCAATTATTTTTATTTATTACTTATTATTTATAGGTGAACTTGGTTGAACTTAATAAATCTTTGTTGGATAATGACAATGTCAATAAATTACACGAAGAGATCAAACGAGTTCTAAAGGGTGAGATTAATGAGAAGAAAGATGAAGCCTAAAAAAAGGATGAAATTGTCGGGGCTGAAAAACCCGAGGGTGAAAATGTTGAAGAAGCCGTTGAGCCAAGTGAAAATGTCAGGACTAAAGAACCCGAGATTGAAAATATTGAGGAAGCTGTTGAGCCAACTGAAAATGTCGAGACTAAAGAACCCGAGATTGAAAATATTGAGGAGGCCATTGAGCCAAATGTGGGGAAGGAGATCGTCGGAAAGAAGGTGGGGGATGAAAATCTCGGGGATGAAATTCCCGGGGCTGAACATGTTGATGAGACGGTTGGAAATAAAGCGGAGGAGGAGACCGTTTTTGATGAACAATTTGAGATTGATATAAGTGCTGCCGCTGATGCTTTTGAGGTTGATATAAGTGTGACGCCGATGCAAACTTGAACATATGTTTGGAAGATATAACCCTGCAGTTGAAGGAGAAAAACCTATTGAACAAATTGAAACGGTAACGGGTATTCCTAAGGAATTACCGATTGAACATCCTCCAGAGATGGATTTTCCATCCCAGGACAGTCGGACAGACGTCGCAGAAGATATAGAAGATACTTCTATACTTAAAAGTCTCTATGAGATAGTTATAGATCCGACTAACGAAGTGGGGCAAGATATTTTAAGAGAAGCAATGGAAGATTAAAAGAGACAAAAGAACCCAAGTTCTTTCTTACTCTCTAAGTACAAAAATACAGACAAGAAGAAAAAAAAGAAAAAGAAAGCCCGTACATGAAATTAAATATCACATATCAGAATCGAAAAAAAAGTACGTGCGGACGAAACTTTGGATCTAACACTTCGAAAAGAAAAGGAAAACAAGGTTTGTCAACTTTAATGAATTAATTATAATTTCACATTTAAAAGTTAAATACTAAATGTTCATATTTTGATAAGCTTCAGAGAAGTTGAATTTCTTCATACGAGAGAAGGTGTGGTTGTATATTTTTCCGACTTTTTCTCGCTGCAATTGGGGAGTGCGTCAGAGGAAAAATAATAACGGCTTACCTCGATTTGTTATCTAGACGCGAATCTTCCGCCACTAGTTTCTTCATTAAGTGTCACGCTCCGCTTTCCGGTGTACGGGAAGGGGACGTGACTGGTCCGTTACGAATTTACTCAGAAGTAAACACGCTAAGCGTATCTAAGCAATATAAAGTAAAATACACAAAAGACAAGATGTAAATGAACATCAACTTTATTTATTCAACATTCTTTTTACAGTACAACTGGAAATGTAAATACATAAAATGAAAGCAATGCCTACACAATGGCATAATAGGAATGAAAATAAGTACAAGTAATCTAGAGCTCTGTGTCGAAGGCTATCTGATCCAAGTACTCACTGCTGGGATCTTTTTCCAGAAGGTCCGGTCCACCTGACAACATTCTAAAGAAAGAAGAAAGGAATGTCGTCAGCGAACAATCGCTCAGTAAGTCCCAAAAAATAGGTATAGACAGAATAGACAGAAAGAGAATGTAACTTTTAAGGTTGTATCATATTGTTAACGCTATTGTTTGTAGCTTGGTACTGAAAATACCAGTGTATACGAGAGAAGTCCAACTTACACCGTGGATTTTGGTAACCCGTAGTACAAGGCTCTGTCAAAAATACCACGGAACAACGGTATGGATGTAATTACGTCTTCAGTGACCATCTCGTGCCACCTTTAACATATTCCGTACCAGTCTATCCCTTTATAAACCCTGTAGTGTATTATTGTATTGATTGTATTATATTGTCTGTGGTAAATGGAAGACCTGCCGAAACCATGATATCAGTAAATGGAATGGATGTAAATGGAGAGTCATGTAGACGGAGTATATCCATGGTTCGGTTCAGTCAATATTGATTGATATAGATTGAATAGACGAATTCATAGATTCATGTTATATTGTAGTTTATATTTGAATCATATTCAAGTCAGATTGATTAGATTGAGGCTCAGTTTGAGTCAGACACTTTAATAAAGAACTTGAAATCCTGATTTAGTTTTGATGTTATCAGTAACTGCTGCACATGGACGGCAGGATTTGTGTTTTTTTCCAAGACAATTATCGTGTTGATAACACTGTTTGTTAGGTTGTCTAACTTAAATAGGCATGCACCCATATCTTCGGCTCCCTAAGGCTCAAGAGACTGGTCCCGCTTAAACCTATATTTACTTGAGGGTGTTTTATGTAAAAATAGTTTGATATAATTTTTAAAGTACACCTCAAGCATTTAATTATCGTTTTTAGGGTTTTCATAGATGTATATTTTTATTTTCTAATGAATAAAACCTAACTTCATAATATATGGTATTTTATTGAAATATTGGAATTGTGTTGTATTTGAATGGTAATTTCATGTAATAGTGATTCCTTTGATTTAGAAAACTTGAAATATTTATATAATTAAAATAGGTATTTTGATAATAGATATATATATTTAATGAAAATAATTTATTTATTTTCTTGTAGAAATCTCATTTTCTAAAGAAAAGTGTATAAAAATTCTATCGAGATCGAATACTCCTTGCGGAGGTCTGCATCTTGCTCTACTAAGCCCGAGAATGTACGATAATCCGCACCATCCGGAATGGGGTCCCCAAAAATGGGTTGTAGAAGCTCAATTGCATGGAAATGCTTAATACACTTTTTAAAGAAAACGGTTTTGTAAGTTTTAGGGTATTTATTTGTAAAGTCGTATTTTCCCGTATTCTATTGTCCCAAAATTTATCGTGCTATATCAAAAATGTGTGTTGCGGTGAGGCAGGTCATTACTTCGTGAGTTATCTAAAGGTATAGCAAGGAAATAAGTTATTATGTCGAAACTTAAAATATATGGTATTTTTCTGTAAAAGTGCGATAAAAGTTACAAAAATAATTCTTTTACGGTGAAACTTGTTTTAATAGATTTATTAATGTTTGCTAAAAAATATGTGAGAGTATGGTATGATCTGGATTAAGAAAAGTTGAGTTTTGAAGAAAAACCGAATCGGAAGTCGGATTAACTCCGCTTCTGTCGGGTTTTATGTTTTGAAAGTTTTAGAATTTGATATGAGAGGGAAAGAAGGGACTTGCTAGCTTTTGGACTAGAGGAGATATAGATGAAGCTATGGAAGGTCTCGGGGCGTCGTTTCATCGCCGGAAACTCCTCGGAATTTCGTCGGAGTTTCGCCCTTCGCTAACTCTCCTTGTACACAAAAGGAGACTTGAGAATTTTGTATAGTTTTGAAAAGAATTTCTGAGTGAGGAGGTATGAAATATGGTGTGGTATTTATAGGAAAAATTAGGGTTTAGGGGGTGATGAATTTGAGAATTAAAATACATTAAAATGTATTTAAGAGAGGAATTATCATTCTCTGGTTAAATGCAGCAAAATCAAGCAGCATGGGGGTAGTAAGGGGAGTCCAAAAGGTGTGGGGTTAAAATCTTAAAGCAATACCGGCGGTGCCGGTCCTCCAAGTAAATCTCGCCGGTCTGATACCAATGGGAGAGGCCCGGATTCACGCCACGTGTTGGAGTCTGTGTAAATGCTATTTCCCATGTGTTTATTTATTCTGTGTCTTTTCAGTTTACGTGTTGTGCACGTGTAGACTCTTGGGCTTCTAAAAAGATTAAAAGAAAATTAAATAAAAAGATAATTTGGCTGATGGGATTTGAACTCTGGTGCTATGTCTCAGCAGTGCAAGGTCTTACCAATGAGCTACAGGTTCCTTCTTGCTGTTCAAAAGCAAAACAAATCTATAACTCGTGCTCAGGCTTAGGTGTTTTTTTTGTATTTTGAAAAAAAATTCGTACAGAAAGTTAGGGTTATTACATTCTACCCTCCTTATAAAAATTTCGTTCTCGAAATTTGTATAAGGAAAGTGTAACAGATCAAAGCAATTTACTATTAACAGGGCATGAAAAATATTTGGAAGAACGAAAGAATGCGAAAGTTTTGGTAAGATCGAAAAAGATGTGAGGGAATTATCAGGGTTACCTTGGTCTACAGTCTCGGCTTCTACGGCTGCTAAAGTGAAAGCCTGACGCCGGGGAACATTCCTCCTAACTGGAGGCACATTACTTTGTCCTTGGGACATGTTTCTCTGCCCTCGAGGTATGTTCCTCGGTGCCTGTTGGAATTGGCGAGTAGGTTGTGCAGGAGCTGGAGCTGGGAGAGTAAGACGAGGTGCAGGAGCCTGGATAGCTGGCCGCTGTGGATAGTTGGTGTGTGTGTGAACTGAGTTCCATCTATAAGGACATGTTCCAATTCCATGATTTGATGCGCCGCAAACTAAGCACAGGCCTTTTGCACGCCTACAGTCCTTCCACAAGTGTCCATCCCTTTTACAGTAGAAACAAAAATCTGGACTCGGCTGGTTATTGGTTCCATCCGGTCTCCTGGGTTCAAAATTTGGCCTTGAAGAGGCTTCTCCTGCCATCTGAGTGGCAGGGCGCTTCATTCCGGCAGATTGAGCTCTGCCCTTCCTCTTTACTACCGCCTCGTATCTTCGGGCAGCCTTCAGAGCTAGGTCATGGGTTGGGAAATCCCCTGTAGCTAATGCAGCTTGGATCTCCCGGTCCAACCCTTGCTGAAATCGTCTAGACCTGATCTCAACAGTCGGTATCAAATGTGCCGCGAATCTGTTGCGGTCTAGTGTTAGCTGTGTAGTATGTGATATTTGAAAATCGAAATATAGAGACTTATCTTACCGACTGAGTATGGTAAACTCAGCATTATACTCATCCACGGATGTGTTCTACATCAAACTCTGTTGTAGATGGATGAATTGTTGTTCCATGTCGAATCTGGCAGTCTCAGGGAAGTACTTCGCATCGAACATATCGCGAAAGGTCTTCCATTCGATAGGTTGGTCAAAATGGCTTTTTTCCGCCTTCCACCAAACTTCGCGCGCACGGCATGCAAGTGCGAGGCGCGTGCGTGCCCAGTACGCGCGCAGCATGCGGGCATGCTCGCACATGCGGCACATGCGCAGCAAGCTGGCACGCACACATGCCTAGGTTCATGCTGCGTGAACCGAGAGGGCTAAACCCTCAGATTTGGAATTGAATTTCTTTGATTTTTAATGGATTTAAACTCCGACAAGAAATTTTATTATGAAGTTCAACTCCAAAAGTTTTAAAATATGGAGTTGAACTCCTAAATTTTTTTAATGGCGTTAAACTTCCGAAAACTCCAAATGATTTCCTCCTTTCTCTTTTAAGAAGAAATCTAAATGGGTTTTATTAAAATTTCAAGATTTGGAGCTTAGGTGATGAAAAGAGGTCCATTTTCTTCTCTTGATAGAGTCTTTGGAGGCGAATTTCCTTTCTACTCCTTCCCTCAAATTAGATCTTGAGGAGAAATAAGAAAATAGCAAAAATCTTCCTTTTTAGACTTGATTTAAACTCTCATTTAATGGGTTTATGGTGAAATTTTATTTAGTTTTGAGAAAAAGAGAGTTAAGCTTTTGATTTAATTAAAAAGGAAGAGGAAGAAGAAGAACTTGAGAGAGAGAAGATGGAGGCACAAATCCTAATTTTTTTTGGAGGGTGGGAATGAATATGTTTCATTTCTTCATAATATTGCCTTATATAGGCTTATTTACACATAGCCCCTTGGGCTTTACAAAATGACATTTTGCTCATCTCATGCTTATGTATTTATTTCTTTTCACACATGAGCCATGGTCTTTACAAAAATTTAGTTTTTTGCCTATTTATTTCACATTTTGCACATTTATTTAAATATTACATTTATTTGTTGTACTTTCTTGGCATGGGGTCGGTCTGGGCTTGGGCCCACCTGCTTGAACTTGGGTTTGGGCATGGGTCCGGCTTGAGTTCGAGCATGGGTCCAGCTTGAGTTCAGCCGTGTACTCGGCTTGGATTCGACAATAGGGTCCGTTTGCTTTGGTTTGGACCTACTTGTCCGTGGTTTGACTTTGACTTTAACTTTTGATCATTGGGGTGCAAATTTTAACCCTAATAATATGTAAATTGGGGTTTTGTTTCTCTTATGATTTGAATTGCGATTGTTGATGGGTATTCTCATGTTTCTTGGATCGATTATATAAAATAAATCAATGACTTCATTAGTTTAGGGTTGTGAAGGAAAAAATGAAACTTCTTCTATTTTACTGATTTGATTTGTTGTGTGCCTTTTTGGGTTGGATAATGATCTGGGTATTGTCCAATTTATGGTAGTTTTTATTTTTTTGTTTTGATTAATAATCTGGTTCTTGAGCTTGTGTTCTTGATATAATGATCTAGGTATTTTTCAAGAAAAAAATAATTTTTTATTTATATTTGGTGTTTGATTTTTTGAATTGAAGAAAGCCTAAGTTGATGCATTTTTTAGCATATCAAGTATTTATCATTTGCCCCTTATACATGATTTTGTATATCATTCATGCATATTGATGAAATCTTCATAATTGGAGGAGAGAAGGGGTATTGATTTATGTCTTTAATTGCAAAAATTAATATAAGCAACTTATTTTTTGGGAGCAATTTATTCAGGATATGCTTAACATAAAGCCTCAAAAGAAAAATCCGCTCGCATCGAGGATGATTGTGTTGGCTTTGGTGATAATTTGCGGAGTTTATTTGGAGTGGTAAAGATAGGGGATATGCTGAAGAGCGCTCATTCTGACTTCCCAATATTTAGAGTCCAGATATAAGTTTCTTTAAGGTCTGAAACATATCTTATGCAGCTAGTTTCTTAGCAGTCTTTTTGTCGACTCCTATAGAAGTCGCCATATAAACCGTACCATTTGCTTCAACTTCAGCTATAAATGAAGCGATGCCATTTTTTTATGTCTTTGATTAATATTTCTCGTATGTATTTTTAGACCAAAACTCCTTCAATTCTCTTACTTGATTCATTTCCATTGCTTCAATTTCAGCAATAAATAATGAAAATGAATCCAGTAAGAGAATTGAATGAGTTTTGCTCTAAAAAGACATACGAGAAATGTTAATAAAAATATACAAAGATGGTGTCGCTTTATTTATAACTGAAATTGAAGTAAATGGCATGGTTTATACAGCGACTTCTACAAGAACCGACAAAAAGACTGTTAAGAAATTAGCTGTAAGACACATGCTTCAAATTTTACAGAAAGCTATACCTGGACTTTAATTTGGTTAACTCATTAATTTTTTGGCATCAAATGATGTAATAAATTTTAAGGTCTGATATTTGATTATGTGTATGGCTGCTAAGAAACTACCTAAACGATATAATAAATTTTAAATTGTTGATGTGGATATTATATGTGGCTGTGTGTTGAACAATGAATTTTTAGATTTCACAGAAACTGCCCAAATGATGTAATAAATATGATATTTGATTTTATTCTCCATATATATATGATGTGTGTTGATGTTTTTGTATATATGATGTGTGTTCATATTTGTATCTGAAGTATAATATTTGTTTACAGTAAATGATGTAAGTTTATGAGGAAATGGTGTACATTTGAGCTTAAAATTTAACCGCTACTTTAAGTAGCGGTTAAATTTTGAGATCCTCCAGGAAAAAAGCTCAAAATTTAATCGCTGGTTAAAGTAACGGTTATATTTTGAGCTCAAAATAAATCTGCAATTTCAAATAGCGGTTAAATTATGAGCTCACTCCAGCAACAGAGAGCACACTATTTAACTGCTAATTTAAGTAGCAGTTATATTTTGAGCTAACTCTAAGTAATACTTAACCGTTAATTAAACTAACGGTTATATTTTAAGCTCAATATTTAACTGCTGATTTAAGTCGCGGTTATCTTTTCTGCACCAACAAATTTAATAACAGTATTGATTGACACAACCAATATCAACACATTTAACAATATCATTAATTGACACAACCAATATCAACAACTAATATTGCATCAAGTGTCATTCCTTTACTTCAAATAACATTTATTTACAACAAATTTCATTCATTTACCAAAAAATCAAAAAATAAGCTATAGTTTATTAAAAATCAATCATTTAGATAAAAAATCATTCATTTACAACAAACTATTCTAACCAACCGGACGGTTGGTTCAAGTCTCATGACGGCTCAAGACATATGAGATTCGGATGACCAGGATGCATGTCTTCTACATGTTATGTTTGTCTTCTCGGATTAGTTCTTTTGTTATGGAATGTTAATTGGTTGCATCCTGTGTAAACCCTCTTCTTCTTTTTCCCATCACTATTCAATCCAAAATTTAATCTGATTCTTTTTACGACCCCTAGAATTAGATTGCAAAGGATTTTGTATTTTTAAAATACCATCTTTCACGGATTTCAAATCATTTATTGCTTCATCTACCAAGTATTCTTTCACACTCGGTATTTTAACTGGAAATTTAGATATTCGTATTGCAAGTTTGGAAAATTCTGCAAGCATAATTTTGTATCCATTCTCTGACGCGGCAGCTTTCATGGAAATTAGATTGAAATCGTTGCATAAATGATTATACTGCGACGTTTCAGTCATCTGTACCGAAAGTGGTACGATACTCGTCATGACAATATTTTGATTAACATTTCTCGTCCATCTTGACGAAATATATTGAGACGGTATGCTATTCACGCTTTTAGATACAAAAACTCTGAATATATGTCTACATAATAGTTCGGTTGATTCAAAATGATAGTAAATGCACTTAGAAAATTACCCCTTTTGTCATAAATTGGACATGATATACTCTTCGATTTTTTTTCTTCGGACAGAACATCACGTTGTGAACTTTATATCTGGTTGTCCCATCGACTTTTAAAACTTTCTCGATATTAAATGATTGAGATTTCTGAATCTCTACTTGAATCTTTTCAAAAATGTTTTTGGTGTAAATTTTGAAAGCGTCTAATTCAACCAGATATAAAGTTCACAACGTATTGTTTGGTCCGCTCGAAGAGTATATCATGTCCAATTTACAACAAAAGGGTAATTTTCTAAGTGCATTTGCAATCATTTTGAATCAACCGGACTATTATGTAAGTATATATTCAAAGTTTTTGTATCTAAAAGTGTGAATAGGTTCGCTATGCTCTCTATAATAAGGTTTATAATATGGCGGAAGCGATAATTTTATAAAACTCTAGAGAGCAACTACAAGAAAATATAGGATCAAGAACAACAACTACAACTTGCAACAAAACTAGTAAGCTAATATAAAGAAGTTGGTGAACTATAGCCTTTGTAGCGTGTTAGCCATCTTTCCTTGACCTCCGGCTAGTCTTTACGAAATCCGGAACAAATTTGCTCAATGATCTCCTTACCAAAGATGATCCACTTTAAGATAACTCCAACACAAACTTTAACTTCAAATTGATCTCATCAAAATGAAACAACTCACTAATTAAACTTGCTAAAAATAATTAGTAGGAGATGTAGAATCATTAGCTCACTAAAATTCTTCTCTTTTCTTCACTTGAGAAAAAACTCAAGAGAGGTTGAGAGCCATAGTGATAAGAATGAGAAAAATAATGTTCAAGATGAGAACAAAACCAAATAATAATATGAGTCATCAAAAATGAATCACCAAAATGAGTCATCAAAGAAAACAACTTAAGAATTCTACAACCATCTATTTTCTATGATTCATTCACTTTAAGAATGTTCTCATCTAAACCAAATAAGTCTTATACACACATCACTAATGTATCAACATACATTTCACAATATTTATATCAAATATAAATATTAATAAAGAGAAGAAAATAATAAAATGAGCATGATATTAGTTAATATATAAATATATATTTAATTATTAAATCAACACTTTATTTAATAATCCGGTTACATCGTATATATACCGGCTAATATCATTAAACACCCGATTAAAATACGTGTATCACATACACGTGTTTAATCGAACTCTTGCACGTATCCTCATATGTGCCTAATATCGTTTCACCTGTGCTGGGAAAGCTCTGTGTGGGACTCTAAAAAATCGAAAATACACTGGCAGTAGGTCAGGCTTATATCCATAGCCCACAAGCACGTCAGCGGTACTAGCTCCACGTAACGGCTACCTAGGTATTGATCGAAAGAAGGTCAACGAGCAAACTTATCCGAACCCTGCAAAGTCTATCAGTGACATTACCGTATAGTCTGGTCTTTTCATCTAAGAGTATCTCATATCGGGTATAGGGTTTGGAATCTGTTAGACCCCAATAATTCGATAAGTCGTGCGACAGAGGACTCATAATCAACCGGAGATACAAATGATAATACTTATCTGTTTATCTCCACTGCGGTGCCCACCGAGTTGCGGTTGTAGTCATGTCTTGCACAACGCGACATCAGCTCCCTATACAAGAGAGACGAATTCTCTCGACCGCTCACTGCCTCCACGTGCTTCGGGACTATACCCAACAAAAATCTGTTTGCACGACTCTTTTGAGTCGTGGTAGAATAGAAGTCTAAGTATAGTAGGAACACACGTGAGACACTATGGCGTTCTCAGGTCCAAGGGACTACCCTGTACTCATATCATCAGAGAACTGCTACCTGACATTGGTATATTACCAAGTAGGAGTTCTCGGTGAGTCCGTCCAGTATAACTCATCCAATGAGCACATGTATACAATCCTTGGTGCCAAAAACCAATAGCTATGGGATCAGCTATCGTCCTCCAACCGGATCAGGAAACATACACACTAGTCTAAACTGGAGTATCGATACCCAGTCTCGATACTCTTACGACTAGGGACATTTAAGAATGTACTTATCAATTACCCAGGCCCCACTAGTATAATCTCCATAATTTTCTTGGAAGTTAAGAAAAATCCTAAGGGATTTATCTCATGTATTAGCGATACATTATAACTAGTAACACGTATTCACACTACAGATAAAGACAAACCAGATAGTATACTATCATCTCGGGTAAGATTGTTCTCTCGTATAGGTTCTCCTTCAATTACAATAATTACCTTGAGGGCACCTATATCCAAAATTCTCCCACTTGCACTTTAGTCCAATTATTGCGGTATCTCATACCTAACTTCTGTACTAATAGTTTCGCAAGCCGTGTTCGAGAACTAGCCTTAATGAGTGGACCCGACACAGCGCTTTTCTATGTTTCTTCCTGAATCTCAAATTCACGGAGATCAAATATCCCCTGAACTGAGCGATACCGCCTTAGTATTTTCCTGGATAAACGATGGGATCATGTTCATAAATGAAAAATTATATCCAGCGAATTCTAAGACGGTAACATTTGCTGATTGACAATCAGCATCCAACGCCATGACTACCTTAGTATCCCACTTGGAACTCTATCCAATATACTGCTCCTCAAAAGAGAGTAAACTTATAACTCGTGACAGACGCTCTGTCTTACATGTTACCTGCGAAGTTAGAATCGGTAACCACCTCCTTCAGCAGGCTGCTATTAGCATATACTAAGAATATCAAATTCTCTTCACTACTACCCAATTTTTCTCCAGGATTAGACTGATATCCATATCCTATATAGAGAAATACATGTGACCACCATTGTTTAACCGATTTTTAGCATAGGAACATCACTTCCTATCATGAGTATGTCATCCACATACCATATAAGAAATATGACAATAATCTCTACTAGTTTCTTACAAATACCGGGTTTATCTCTCATTTTGATGAAGTCAAACACTTTGACCGTAAAATCAAAACAGATGATCCATTTCCGCTATACCTGCTTTAGTCTAAAGATAAGCTTAAGCAACTTGCACACTTACCGCTACTCCTACTGACTAAGATAACCCTATGGCAGAATCATATACACGTACACTTCTAAATCCAATTTAGAAACACGTTATAGTCATCTACATGCCAGATATCATAGTTAAAAGACAACAATGACAAGTTATATCTGTATGGACTTCAGCACAGTGTCACGACCCGAAAGAGCACGTGATTGGCCCTTGAACCATATGAAGTCTATAGGACCCCATCTGATCCAAGTAAGCCAAAAGCCCAGAAACCTAAAACCATTTAAAGAGTAAATAAGGAAAACTGGTTTTAAGAAGTAAGGAATTCACGTTTCGAAAATCAAGTTTTTAAATAACTAAGTCGAATATGCATTTTTAAAATGTGTAACCTTTCCTGAAAATTTCGGCAGAGTTTCTTTTGTAAAAACTGGCCCCAAACGGGGCACAACAAGAATAATATATATGAAATGATAAAAGGCATCCCCAAGCGGGAGCTAGCTCTTCGTCAATCGACGGTCACAACCACGCAAGCAATAATAATATAAAACGTCAAAGGGCGAGGATCAAAACCCAAAAAGAAACTCAAAACAGCCAGAAAACCGTAATACTACAAGCGCGACTCTAAGGTCGAAATAATACAACACTGTTTTCTAAGTCTGAAACAATATACAAGTTTTGGTTGATGGAATGACTAGATACAATGAATAATACAGGAGCAATGGCGGTTCTGATACAAAAGAACCCATCTACCAACGCAAGTCACCCATATGGAAGCAGTGTGCCAGAAATGCCGCTATGGAATCTGTACGGCAAAAACCTGCAAGGACTGTGGCACAACGGGGGTGAGTTGCCAACTCGTAAATAGAAAATATCTATAAGCAGAGATCGAATGTATGCCCCAGCCTAGGTCAATACGATCAGATATACATATAAACCTCAATATGAATAAGTCTGAAACATGCTAAACTGGCAATGTAATCTCTATACATGAGTGTAATGCCAAGTGCTCGTGTCAGTGCCTCAGGTAATAGCATAACATAAATGTGAGGTACAATCAATGAAATGAATCTGCATATACGTGGATCCCGTCCACTCGTCACCCAATGAAAATAACCATCATGCATGTAAATACCATCAGCATATGCATGGAAATATGAGGATATAAACCACCTGTGTCCCTCGCGACACGTCAAAATCATGGAACCGGAGTGCCCAGCATCGGCACTCGAAAACATCATGAAAACTGTGCCCAGCATCGGCACGTAAATCCTCATATATCAGGCTCCGTCAGTTCGGATCGGCCCACGGGCTCTGTCTGTGGTTTCGGCCCTCGGCCCCGGCAGTACGCCCATATCCATCTATCGACTCTGGTCAGTATCTTCCGGATAACCGCCAGGTCCAACCAATCACCGGTAGGTACTCGCCACCCTGCCAGGCTCATCGTCTACTCCACGAAAAAACATTTCTTTCCCCGGGGAACCATACCGGGTCCACCATGTACCCGCAATCGGCCTCATCCGCCTCCTCGAATCGGGTTTCACATGTCGCTCTCAGCACCGAGAAAACACATTATGGACGCACTGAAATATCATATCAAGGGTAACCGGGTTTTCAAAACAATTACATATCCTCCTTGAAACACCCACGGTTCCCAAAACCAGAAATATCATGGAAACAGCATATCTCAATGCGTATAATCAGAAAGCAGCATGTATGCGACATATAGCAGAAAGGTAAGCATATCAATATGTCATGCAAGGGTCATATCCTGAATGCAACAGTACTACAGTGTAGTGACATGGCAATTATCGATGATGAAGTGTGTGAGCCGGCAACAGTGTACGTGAAACATACGCATCATCGATAATGGTGCTGGTGTCCTAGCAGCATGACTGAAATATATCAACAATACAAGCGATGCAATGCAAATAGCACGAATGTGCGGAATCGAGTAGTCAACGCAACAGTAGAGAACCTGCCTCAATAGATATATCATGCAACCTTGCCTTTTGAAATAAGACGAATCAGGACTTTTGGTAAAATAAGGGCTACGGTGTTTTAAGAAAAGATGCGCCTTTTGAAAATATCCGTATAAACCCTTTTGCCTATCTTTAAAATATCCCTGATTCGTTAGTTTTGAAATAGGTATGACTCGGGTCTAGTCTAATGCCTACTATGCGAACTACGAACCCACAATCAAGTCAATAGAGAGGGGTATGGAAACCACCTAAATCTGAGTCGATATCACACTATCTCATCACATGACAGGCATCACTACCATCATATCACATCTCCAATACGAACTATGTCATGTCGCCAAATCTCACGGCCTCAATCGAATCTCATCGACTCATCTCAATCCCACGTATCATCCTCAAAACCCGTATATGAACACATAGTCCCATACCCATGTGTAGATATACACACCATCATATGCGCACAGATAAATGAAGAATGTATGCAAGTATGTGTGTATGTGTGAGTGTGGGTGCAACCACTACTCTAGGGTTTCGCACTATACTCAACCAATACATCCTTATCACCAATAATCCATTATTACCATCAATAATCCTAAACAACACATAATAAATATATGTGTGTATACGTATTCGTATACATCACCACGGACTGCGGGGGTGCTATACGCCATCCACCCGACTTCTCCCCGTAGATATAAATCTACTCACCTTGCTTCTCATGTATCGGTACCGATGTCGCCATCTTCATCTTCTTTGCCTCAATATCTCGTAGGGTACCTACAAGTATATCACAACGCTAAAGCACATGAAAATCACATCGGAAACCAAAATAGCACACGCTACCCGCATAGGTAAAAACCTATCGACTCGCATGTAAACACGATCAATATCCACTTGTCGTTGACGTCCAAACGCCACCCGACAGGAATGAATCACCAAATACCAAAATCCATACTAAAACAAGTCGTAAATCATACACCAACTCAAGCAAATCAACCCAGATTTCACCCTAGATGGAATCAGTCAAAACTAGACATACCCAGGGTCAAGAATAGAGGAAATGGGGCCATGCACAAAATTCGAGATAGATCCCTCCTGCTCTGGCCGCAAATTGCGGCCAGAAGGAATTAATTGGCGGCCGAGGGAATGAGTTGGGGGCTAGGGTTTGGTGTGGTGGTTCCATGGTGCCTGCACATCTCACTGTCAACTCAGTTTTATTTTTGGGGTCTCGGGGTGATAGCAGATTCCACTAAACACTTCCAGATTTACAGTTTTTCTCCGACATCGATTCCGTAATTCCGTATTCTGGTTTCAAGTTTAGGTTTGGGTCCAAATTAGCATCACACAAGGGGTTCTAAGGTCACAACAAGCCTCAATTCCACTTTGATTTCAGGTCTAACCCTAAACCCTAACTTGAATTCTCCAAAGTCCACAAAACGACACAATATCGATATGAAACTAGAATAGATGCACAAGGAAATGAAATACTACTCTAATAGGTGCAGAAATTACCTCCTTTGGCAACTCAAGAAAATTCTTGAGTTGCTCAAAGTCCTCCAAATCCAATCTTGCTAGGTTCAATGTGTAGCTAGTGAGCTTGGGAGTAAGTTTTGTGAAGTGGGAATGGGGTTTTGGTGAGGGAAATAAGAGGGATCTATGGAGTGAAGGGGAGGGAAATGAGAGGGAGCAGGGGCAGCAGCAGCTTTAATGGGAGAGGGGAGAGAAATGAGAAGGGAAATGATAGGGTATGGTTCAAAAAGGTGATGGTTGACTTGGTCCCTTTCTCTCTCTCATCATACTACTTTTTCCTTTTCTTTTCTTTTCCTTCTCACTCCAATAGTGAACCCAAAAGAACAACCATGGCAATAGAAATGTAACACAAGTGTAACAAGTGTGGAAAATGATATGTGCACATTTTTGCACAAAAAAGCTAAAAATCCAATTAGCGATTCTTAATCGCGATTAGCACTAAATTAGCATATAACTAATCTTAAAAACTTTAAAATGGCATAATTTCATAAAATACCTTATTTTAGAATTTTCCATAATTTTTCCCCATTTATTTGTATTTAATTATACCAGAATATAAAAATATTCATTAAAATAATATTAATTTATAAAATTTCCCAAAAATCATATTTTATTATTTTGAAAATGTTACACACAGACACTAAAGTAATAGTTTCATCACAATCCACATCTATTTGATGAAAACCATTTACTACAAGTCTAGCATTATTAGGTTAGTACCTTTCTATCTGCATTGATCTCATAAGATCAATTTGCTCCTATGGGTTTTGCCCCTTCAGGAACACCCAATAAAGTCCACACTTTGTTGCAATGTATGGAGTTCAACTAGGATAACTCGATATCCAGCCATCAGTCGAAAGTCACCACTTCACATGGCCTGCTGATATAGTAGGGTCATCATCACATGATATAATGTTCCCTATCACCTTCTATGAGAAAACCAAAGTATTTCTTATGTGCCTGAGGTCACCTACTAAATCTGCGGAGTAGACTAAAGTTTGTCAGGGTCAATTAAATTTTCAGATTCTACCAAATCTTCAGTAAACGTTTGTAGTTCTGGAATCACTTCCAGTTCTACTATACCCCCACTAATTTCTTATGCAAGAAATTTCTTTTTCTAAAAAGGTGGAGTGTCGAGAACAAAACAGCTTTTGATCCCGAAAATGGTAGAAAGTTAATCACTCGTCAATGCTCGGGATAACCCACAAACTGCCATTACTGAAATGTGCCTTGAGTTTAGCCGGATTCTGGTTTTAAGCATAAACCGGACAACTCAATATCTTAATAATCTTAAAATGATAACCCATTCTATATCACACATAGAATTTGAGGCACTGATTTAGGTGGAATCAGTATCAATTGATATGCATTTATTTCTAGTGCATCCTAATGAAAAAGGCGATTTAGTATTACTCATCAAGAAGTGCACTCACGGATGAGTAATCTGAGAGAGAATCAAATTCCTCGATTATTTAACCACGGAATATCTGGCATAAGTATCCACATCTTCGAGCACTTCGAAAAATCTTGATACATCCAACATTTGGTTCTCTACTTTATTCTTTTATCTTATGAACTTCTTAAAATCTTTGGACTTTGCATTTCAACAAGAATACGTATCTAAAATCAGAGAACTCATAGAAAAACGGAACGAAGTATGAGTATCAACCTCTTGTCCATGTGGACACCGGACAACATACATTACTATGTATAAGTTCTATGAGTTCATTAACTCATACTCTGCGTGATATAATTTGAAAACTTTATTTTAGTTAAGAATGTACATTCCGTTATTCAATGCATCTTACCCAATTATCAAATGAAAAGGCAAATGTTCATAACATAATTTTTGAAAATGTATATCCTGCTTTATCAAATAAACAGACGGATATATGAGTTTTTAAAAATTGGTGCATAATCAGATATTCAAAACCAAAAGTTTGCCGAAAGGCAAAACCAAGTGATTTCTCCAATATCAACAATTGCTCCGATATCAGATATTGAGAATCAAATCACCTTTTCAATAATCTAATCCTTCTCAGTATATGTAATAACTTACAGGTGTGGGATGTTAATCTGGTATCTATATACCCACGAATCAGAATTAATTGGAAAATTATTTTCGATTACAATCACATAGAAAATATGAAATATCAAAATATTTCAAGGGGTGGCTGGGTATTCCAAGTAATGCCTCTTTCATTGCCCATGATCATAACAGTAATTTTATTTTTCTTTTCACTCACTTCGTCCCCTATCGTTGTCGCTCTTTCTTCCCTTGTTTATACCGAACTTATGCTAGTTGGTTTTCTTCTTACCCTTTCTTTTATCTCCAGTATCTGAATTGGAAGAAAACTATCCAACATGTGTAACTGGTATATTCTCTTTATTTAAGGAGCTCTCAAACTTGAGATAAGGCGGAGAGGAGAGACAAATGAATTGTATCATATACAATTCACTTTCTCCAGAACCTATGGCCATTCTCTACTGAAACAATTTCTTCGAGTTCGTATCTAACTATACGATGTCCTTCCAAGCAATATGGATCTCTGTATCGGATACAGAGTGTTCTGGAGGAAGCAAAATGCGAAGAGTAAGGGGTAAGGATATATGCGACTATGTCGTGAAATAGGGCAATCATGACATTCCAAAGCCTTTGATTGTAAAACGGTTCGGTTATCTTGGTTTACGAGCTTTTAGTTTAAGGTCGGTCTTAGGTCGCTGCCAGAGAGAGAGAAAAGAAATACTCGTAGTGCACTCTAAATAAGATTAGATTGGTTGATTAATTCATCTAATCAGGATGGCTTCCACTGTCTTGTCGAATCCTCCTTCAAAGTATAAAAGGAGAATTAGCCGAGATTATTTATGAAATATATCCTGAGAATAACTATTACTCGCAATGAGAATCGGGACCTAACTATCATGGCGTGGTAACCTTGACTGAAAATCAACAAATTACCCCCACTCCATAAAAGGTATACAATCTCATTGCAAGTTTCAACAATTGAAACACCCGATATGGTTTCTGCCCCTAGAACTCTAGGACTTTGACTAAAGGCCAACAAATCAAAGAGTCCTAGTCAAGTTCAACCCGTCATTTCATGATTAGTTTGGACCCATCCATACAAACCCTTGATCAGATGCCAACAAAGTTATACGACTGTCCTAACTAATCGCATCTCATGCTATCATGAAGACACCACTTAGCTAACGTACACTACATCTTGACCAGAGGTCAACAAACGTAGCACGAATACTAAGTACTCTAATTCATGAAATGATAGAGGGCTACGAATGGTTTTGAAAAAAACCTTTAACGTAAAGAACTTGATCTCATCGTAGGAACCAAATGGTTTTTCAAATTTATAGTTACGTAGACTATTGCTTAAGTGCGGATTCCCCGTGAAGGGATCATGGCTCTTACCTCATTAAATGAGGTGCAGGATATTCCTAACTGAATACCACTGGGCAAAGCAATAGGATACGGCTATTCAATTTGCAAACTTAAAGTATTACAATCTTTGGCCAAAAAAGTCATTCCCTGTGAAGGGATCTAGACTTTTTCCTTATTAAATGAGATGCAGGATATTCCTAACCGAATATCTCGATGCAAAGCAAAACAATCGACTATAACACTAATATCTAATATTTGGTTTATACAATGTGTTTTAGGTTTATTATCTTTGCATTAATCTGAATCAATGCAATCCCATTATTTAGATAATCTCATTACCTAGCATCTCTTCACACAATCACAGAAAAAATATGAAAAGAAAATAGAATGCACATATACGCTATCCGTATTTGCCACAGGGCTCCGGGTTTTCACTGTAAGATTACTTAACTTACGGCAGGGCGGGGGCAGGGCTAGTACAGGTGCAAAAAGTATATAGTATTTATTTATATATGATATATATCACTATATATATATCATTGTTGGCAGATAATCAGCATTACAGGTAAGCGATAAATATCATCACAGGGAGGTAAACACATTACATGCATGCAATGAACATCACATAATAGGAATGGTCGGATACCTAGGAATCCAGCGTTTCATTCGAGTCACAAACGAAAATTGAGATTCTCGAGTCGCATGAATAGCCCGTGTACAGCCAAAAGTAGACCCCTACGAGTGCGGCAAGCCGCTCGCCAATATGAGAATCGAGGCAACCCAGCATCATCACCATGAGGGAGCTACCCAGCAATTTCTCAAATCCGGTTACTTGAGCACTCCTCCACGGGTCTATCCTATACCCCTACAAGCGCGGCAAGCAACCCGCCAATTCTATACTTGAGTGACCCGATCCAAACTCCTAGAGATGGCCACCCGCTACAATCTAGAACCCGGCCACTCGTGTGCTTCTCCACGGGATAGACCTATAACCTATATTATACAACGGTGATAAAGATCGCAACCAGATCATGTCCCGACAAATAATAATAATACATAAAGCGGCGACTACAACCACATGTGAACCGCTAAGTCCCAAAACAAAGAATATATATAAAGCAGAAACGGCGGCCACAAGTTGGATCTTGTCCTGAACAAATGAATATACAAGATGGCTACAAGTATGAATGGAAAATAAAACTTATCGCAATATCACACCTCCGTATGGAGCTATTCATTTCGCGACAATCCAACACATTCAAAACAAGCATCACAATATATCACAATATATACGTGCAACTCCGTCGAATTGATCGCATCAAATCAACGACGTTTAGCATTGCATATTGCATACGCTGACGAGTTATATCTATTAAATATTTAATCTATTCAACTCATCACACCAATGAATCCCAAAAACTTCGCAGCCGAAACATTAATTTTGAACACTTAAAAAACACTATTCACCTCGATACAAAAATCATCACTTTTTAACGCCGAAGCGAACCCGAAACGCGAGCCCCGGAGAAAAATTAAATCGACATTTCGAAGGCTCGGGACGGCACCTTGGCCCGAACCCACCAAAAATTGGGCTCGGGTCATGGCTGACCTAAGGGTACCATAATGGTGCTCTCGGGTGTTCACTGATTGTTAGGATACGTGCGTGTTCAAGTTCTAGTTTAAATACCGCAATCAAGACGGTTTCGCTTGTAACTAGCCGGTTGAGTACGGGTCGTCCGCAGGGAGATGGGAGTCTTTTTCAAAGTGTTTTAACGAGTTAAGTCCGGTTGTTCAGATTTTGTTGTGGTTATCTAAGTGTTAAGTTGATATTTAAAGAGAGCTTGTTAGGTTAGGATTAGGTTAGTTTGAGTTAGGAGTCTCCACATCTTTCGTTGCCCCACTTAATATCGGTGTTACGGTAATCGGCAACAACGGGGATTAGCACGACTAGGAAGGAACTTGCGAGTATAAGCTAGGCTTTCCAACGCATAGTCCTTCCTTTTGGTGCTTGTCCGTCCGTTCTTGGCTCTTATCCATAACCTCCGGTTAATTCAACCACAACCGGTCTCACTACGGAATCACCGCTATCATGTAGGATAGGGTGCCGTAAGGAGCGGATTGTGGTTCAATTAACGGGAGTCGATTTAAGTTGTTGGGCAAGGAAAGAGTGAGAGAGATTTCCTTCTCTCAAACTTCCCTTATCCTACCCTAACAAGTATAAAACTACTCACACTTCATGATAAGGAAAAACAAAACAAAACAAAGGAGGAAGATAGAAAGAAGGAGATTAGGAGAATACGACTAACTATTTGCGACCTCACCTTGGCGAGGATCGAGCGTAAGTATCATTGTCGTATGTAAGGAAAAAGAAAAAAGGAGAAGAAAGAAACAACAAGGAAATAACAACAACTACTTAACGAATTTAAAGTTACAACAATTATAACAAAAGTAAAGAGACAAGCATGATAATAAATGGTTCTTCTTTATTCATCACTCTTCACTCAAAAGCTCACTACAAGTTTAATGGAGAAGAGGTGAGAAGAGGAAGAAGAAACACACTAAAACTAGGCAAAAAGAAATACAAGAATTGGACCATTTCCTTCACAAAGTTCTGGGCTATTTATAGGCCAGAGAATGAAACCCTAGGGCAACCACCAGAACCCAAACAGAATGACCAAACTACCCCTCAAAAATTATCAACTGCCGCCACTATATGGCCGCGGATCCGCGGCCTGGACCCCACTTTGGCCGCGGATCCGCGGCCTTCTGGTCGAATTGGGCCCCCCAAATTCTTGTGGTTCCCTGGTCTTCAGTGTACCTAATTCTGGTATATTTATTTTCTTAATTTGGCTCCACGATTTTTCCAGAATTTCTGTTGAGGGAAAGGTGGACTTTTTGTCAAGATTTTGTCATGATTGCCTCGAGCTCCGCGTAGATTTCTTGGAAGTTGTTGTTGCCATTGAGCCTTGTGCATGAAGGTGACATTGATTTGACATTTTGTCTTCCTAAACTGGTATCTGGCAACATACGGATGACAAGCAGAGACCGTGTTTTATCTGTGATTGGCAGGAATCCGGATTTTGTCGTGTTTTCTATGAATTTCACCGTTTTAGAACCGAGAACCTGTATCCTGCAATTGACTAGCAAACACGGCTCAAGAGTATCTACCGATATGCAATGTGACAAAAATTGGGCGGTATGAAAATGCAAAAATCTGATATGAACAAATACCCCCAAACTTATCATTTGCTCGTCCCGAGCAAAGTCCATTTATTCACAAAAAATTTCCTAACCTCACTTTCGCAGGGAACGCGATTGCACTGAGCATGTGCAACAAGCCGTTTAACCTCTAGGTGTCCCTAGTAGGAGGAGTGTTGTCTCCTGAGGGTTTTCAGCGGATACTACCCACAAAATCCGGTCAAGTTGGTTTTGTAAAATAACTAAGATTCAAACCCTAAAGTTTTGTTTTAGAAAATAACAATTCTATAATCCTAAGTCTAGACCATCGAACCTTTATTTTTCACACTTCGCATCTTATTTAACTACAGATTTTATATGTCTTTACGTGCAGTGCAAATAGTGTCGTTAAGTTCCCGAAAGGTCGAATAAAGTCATCATGTCTCACAATAAAGCCCAGATAACAATTTTAAAAGGATCACATAAGTTTTATAGAGAGTTAAGCATTTTTCAAGTTTTGTTTTCCAGTAAGGTTTCAACTTCAGAATTTCTATCTTCCATAACAGGAAACTAAGTCGTATTTTTCATTCCACATTTTTCGTGTTTTCATTTCATACACACCTCTGTGAACGTGCAATAGTCTTTATCAAAGAGTAAAACCTTCATATCTCCGTTAAAATTTTTTTAAAAGCCTGTCTTTTATCAAGATTATTCTCACACAAAGAACCGTTAGGAATTTTAACTCGGAAAGAACACTTGCTTGACTTTGTTTTAAACTGGACTTTCTAGGCTTCTTAGCGAGCTTTGGGCCAATGCACCCAAACCAGTTGATTTTAGGGCATTAGGTGTAGAAACACCCCAGCGGACTTAATTACTCAAGTTACCTAGGTCCAAAAACAAAAGACAGTTTGGCGTGAAAATCAGATGATTTAATACGAACGGAGATATAACCGGCAGTTCAAATATTTTTTTTTTTGGATAAAAGACGTGTCTAGTGGGTTTGGTGTGTAATCATTCCAATCAAGTTTTAGATGGGTTATTTTTCAGACTTAGCTCCAATTACGGCATCAATAACATTCCTTCATATTCGCTTTACTTCATAAACTATTCTTGACATTACTTATTTCAGAACAAACCTATTTGATCCTCAGAAGATCATTTATCTGTTTAAAAGTTAAAACATGAAAGACTTGTCATCTAATTCCCAAAATCTTACGACACGTGTAGTGTGATGTAAAGACGTATATCAGCTATAGTTAACTTCAAAGGAGAGTTATCTTTCAGGTTTTCAAAATCCAAACATAAGATCTAGTTATTCCTATTTTTTCAAACAAAAACCGTCGAATGTTGAATCAGAGTTCTTCCACAAGCTAACTTGACAAAAAAGTTTTTATATTTTTTAGAAAATTTTCAGATTTTTATGGATTTTATGGATTTTAATATGCAGATGCAAAATATACATATGAATGCGAAGGTAAGAAATGCGTACCGAGCGTACCCCCAAACTTAAACTGGACAGTGTCCTCACTGTCGTGGCATGAAGAGAGCAGTTGGAAGGTTCAAAATTGTCGGTTAGTGATACACAATTTTTATTTGTTTTTAAAGAAAAGAAAAAGAATATACACAAATATAAACAAAATGGTTTGTACATACCCCCAAACTTATTTGGAACAGTGTCCACTGTTCTTGGCTGGATAACCGAAGTTTGGAGGTAGGCAGAGGAAGATCATTCAGGGTAAACCGGCTCCTGTAAGAACAGGAGCTCCTCTGTTGGTTCGGCGCTAAGGTACGGTTTGCATCGGTGTCCATTTACCTTGAAGAGTGAACCGTCCTTTGGACTTTCCAAATCCAGAGCGCCCTGCGGATACACATTCCGCACAAAATACGGCCCTTTCCAGCGAGATCTGAGCTTTCCAGGATGGAAGTGAAGTCGGGTGTCGTAAAGCAGTACCTGCTGACCAGGTACGAAGGTTTTGCGCAAAAGGTGTTTATCATGAAACACCTTCGTTCGATTCTTAACGACGACCGCGTTGTCGTAAGCCTCATCCCTAAGCTCGTTCAGTTCGTTCAGCTGCAGCTTCCGATGGCTGCCCGCGTCCTCAAGAGACAGATTCAGCTCCTTAATCGCCCAAAATGCGCGATGCTCGATTTCGACAGGTAGGTGGCAGGCTTTTCCGTACACAAGCCGATAGGGAGACATGCCAAGGTCGGTCTTATAAGCGGTTCTAAATGCCCAAAGGGCATCAGTGAGTTTCAGAGACCAATTCTTACGGTTCTTGGAAACCGTCTTCTCCAATATCTGTTTGATTTGCCGATTTGAAACTTCGGCCTGCCCGCAGGTTTGGGGGTGGTAGGGCGTAGAAAGCTTATGATTAATGGAGTATTTCCGCATCAAGGCCTCGAAAGTCCTATTGCAGAAATGACTTCCATTGTCGCTATTGATCGCTCGGGGGTGCCCAAACCGTAAGAAAATGTTTTCTTTAAGGAACCTAACGACAACCTTGTTGTCGTTAGTTCGGCTGGGCACAGCCTCGACCCATTTAGAAACGTAATCAACAGCTAGAAGGATGTACAAGTTCCCAAAAGAGCTGGGAAACGGCCCCATGAAGTCTATCCCCCAAACATCGAAAATTTCCATAACCAAGATCGGTTGGAGCGGCATCTCGTTTCTCCGGGATATCCGGCCCATGTGTTGGCACCGGGAGCAAGTCTTGCAATATTCGTGAGCGTCTTTGAAAAGTTGTGGCCAGTAGAAACCACATTGCAAGATCTTCTCAGCTGTCTTTCTGGGCCCAAAATGCCCGCCACACGCTTGATCGTGGCAAAATGACAGCACACTCTTGAATTCCTCATCGGGGACACACCGACGAATAATCTGGTCGGGACAGTACTTGAACAAGTAGGGTTCGTCCCAGTAAAAGTGTTTTACTTGGGATAAGAAGCGAAGTCTGTCCTGACTCGACCATTCGGTTGGTAGTAATCCCGTGGCCAGATAGTTCACAATATCTGCGAACCAGGGTTCGCACGATACTGTCAAGAGTTGTTCATCCGGAAAAACGTCATTAATCGGAATTGGAAGCGAAGGCGAAGAAGGAAGTCGTGAAAGATGGTCGGCAACTACGTTTTCACATCCTCGTTTGTCCTTAATGACAAGGTCAAACTCTTGAAGCAAGAGGATCCAACGTATTAACCGAGACTTGGCATCTTTCTTCGCAAAAAGATGGCGCAGAGCTGAATGGTCCGTGTAGACAATGACTGGAGAGCCGATGAGGTAGGGCCTGAACTTTGCTAAAGAAAATACAACAGCTAAGAATTCCTTCTCAGTTGTTGTATAGTTGAGTTGGGCGTCGTTCAGGGTTCAGCTTGCGTAATAGATTACGTGCGGCATCTTGTTGATGTGCTGTCCAAGGACAGCACCAATGGCAAAGTCGGATGCATCGCACATAATCTCGAAGGGGTGCGTCCAGTCAGGAGAAGAGAGAACGGGAGCAGAAGTCAGTGAGCGTTTCAGTGACTCGAATGCAGTCACACAGCTCGAGTTGAAGTCAAAAGGTGTATCCTTGGCCAGCAAGAGAGTCAAGGGCCTAGCAATCTTGCTAAAGTCCTTGATGAACCGTCTATAGAAACCGGCATGGCCAAGGAAGGCTCGGATATCTCTGACGCATCGGGGAGGAGGCAGATTGGAAATGAACTCAATCTTTGCTCTGTCAACCTCTATGCCATTTTGCGAGATGATATGTCCTAGGACAATACCTTCGCGTACCATGAAGTGGCATTTCTCCCAGTTCAAAGTGAGATTCTTATCCTTACATCGGGTAAGGACAGCGTCAAGATGCAGCAAACACTCGTCAAAGGAGTCGCCGAAGATGGAGAAGTCATCCATGAAAATCTCCAAAAATTTTTCCACCATGTCCGAAAAAATTCCCATCATACACCGCTGGAAGGTAGCGGGCGCATTGCATAACCCAAAGGGCATGCGTCGATATGCAAACGTGCCGAAAGGACAAGTGAAAGTGGTCTTGTCCTGGTCTTTTTCGGCGATGGGAATTTGATTATAGCCAGAGTAGCCATCAAGAAAACAATAGTACTCATGTCCGGCCAATCGTTCTAGCATCTGGTCAATGAAAGGTAGCGGAAAGTGGTCTTTCCGCGTTGCGGCGTTGAGTTTTCTGTAATCAATGCAAACTCGCCACCCAGTTTGGGTGCGAGTAGGGATTAACTCATTCGCCTCGTTGGTGATGACCGTGATGCCCGACTTCTTGGGGACAACGTGAATGGGGCTAACCCACTGGCTATCAGAGATAGGGTAAATGATACCACTATCTAGACATTTGACGATCTCCTTCTTCACAGCCTCCTTCATGACTGGATTAAGACGTCTTTGTGGATCCCGGGCTGGTTTGGCATCATCCATCAGATGAATGTGATGCTCAACGATCAGGAGACTAATCCCCTTGATGTCCGCCATGGACCAGCCAAAAGCTTGCATGTTGCTGTGCAAGACCGCGAGAAGGGCTTTCTCTTGCTCGGGAGCTAGAGAAGCCGAAATGATGACAGGGAGGGTCTCGTTTTCACCTAAGTAAGCATACTTAAGGTGAGACGGCAACGGCTTGAGTTCGAGCGTTGGAGGTGAAATGATGGAAGGCAAGACTGGTGCAAGGGTCTCGAACACAAAGGACTCCAGCAAAGGTTCAAAACGAGTGTAGGCAACCGAGTCGGATGGTTCAGGTAACTCATCCGAAAAGTCGAAAGATTCAAACTCGGGTTGTGCGCGGCTAAGATCGTTCGAGAATGTGAAACAATCGTATTCGTTATCGGGCGCAGAAACAGTAGCAGGTTCGGAGAGAAACGCACTAGTGGCGTCAAGATTATCGTGGTCAAATAGAAACTCCTCGAATTCACACTCTTCTGGTGTGATCTCCTGGATCGAGTAGACGTCCAGTATATGAGCATTAGGTTCGGCGGGCTGATTCCCTAACATAAAAATGTTGAGTTCAATCGTCATATTTCCAAAAGAGAGGTTCATTGAACCATTGCGACAATTGATCACAGCATTTGAGGTTGCGAGAAATGGGCGACCGAGTATCACCGGAATTTGATTCCGGGGGTTAGCTACAGGCTGTGTGTCTAATACAATGAAGTCGACGGGGAATATGAAGTCCCCGACTTTTATTAACACATCCTCTAGCTCACCCCTAGGATGGGTGATCGATCGGTCGGCCATTTGGAGAGTGCAGTGTGTGGGTTTCAACTCTCCGACGCCTAATTGCTCGTATACTGAATACGGAAGCAAGTTAACACTGGCACCAAGATCTAATAGTGCGCGGTTGATGTTCTTATCCCCAATGGTAATTGAAATCGTAGGACAGCCAGGGTCCTTCCGTTTTTGTGGTAAAGATTGGGTAAGGGCATCACTCACAGTACTAGCCAAGAAAACTTTCTTGGGTACCTGAGACTTCCTCTTTTTCGTGCACAAGTCCTTTAAGATTTTCGCGTAAGACGGGACTTGTTGGACAGCATCTAAAAGAGGAATGTTAATGTTAACTTGCTTGAATAACTCCAAAATCTTCTCCATTTGAGGATTTTGTTTATTAGACCTCAACCGGTTTGGAAATGGAACATTTTGAAAATTGGTTGAGTCTAATGCTGGAGGAGGAGATTTTGGAGTTGGAACGGATCCCAGAATAGGTGTTTTCGTGGAGTGAGAAGTGGGTCCGTTCAGAGCAGAAGAAGAGGAAGGAGAGCCTGTTGAAGAACGGAGAATAGGCTCGGAAGACGAAGAAGAAGAAGGAGGAGAAGAAGAAGAAGCGGCGGCCGGGGTGTCATCGTTGATTCGCTTGCCAATGTTGTTTTGCAGCATCCTTCCCGATCTCAGCGTAGTCACGGCACTCACATTATGGTTTTGTTGCTCAAGAGCAACATGTGCATTATGTGGGTGACCGGGATTTGGAAGTGGCTGGGACGGGAGCTTCCCCTTCTCTCGCTCGCTTAAGGCCGCGTTCAGCTGTGCAATCTGGGCCTCGATGGTCTTGATGCTCTGCCCGTGTGCGGCGGTGTGTTGCACTAAAGATTGGATCGAAGACTGGATGTTGGCGGTGGATTGAGTCGATTGTTTAACAAACGCCTCCAGACTTCGCTCGAGCGAGGAAACCTTATCAGTGTTTGACGGAACAAAGTTGTTTGGTGGAAAAGAGTTGTTGGGTGCAAAGTTGTTCGTCTGGTTTTGGTAAGGCTGGGGTTGGAAGGGCTGCTGATATTGGTGTTGAGTTTGTTGCTGCGCTTGTTGTTGCGGCGGAGGGGCCCTTTGGAAATTGTTGCCCTGGAATTGATTCTGATTCTGATTCCAGGCGAAATTGGGGTGGTTCCTCCAACCGGGATTATAGGTGGAAGAGTATGGATCATTCCTCGGTCTTTGCTGGAAGGCAGCATTAACCTGATCCTGTCCTTGCGAGGGTGGATTGTAAGGACACTCTTCGGTCAAGTGGGAAGGATCGGAACAACAAGCGCAGATTGTACGAAGGGGGAGAACAGGGGCAGGAGAAGGAGCAGAAAATTTGCTCTCTATCGCTTCAAGCTTTCGTGTTATAGCAGCCATTTCAGCTTTCATCGCAATAGAGACGTCAAGGTGGTGGATTCCTACCCTAGACTGACCGGTAGAAGTGGAGGTAGAAGAAGAAGAAGTCGGTCTGGTGCTCTCCCACTGTAGCGTTTGCTCCGCAAGATCGTCAAAGAACTGCCACGCTTCCTCGTCAGATTTCGATAGGAAGTGGCCCTGACAGATGGTTTCCAGCAACTGCTTCATTGCTGGGTTCAGTCCCTCGTATAAGGTTTGGCAGAGTTTCCATTTCTCTATACCGTGGTGAGGACACTGAACAAGAAGGTCTTTGTACCGGTCAAAGCACTTCCAGAAGGGTTCAGAAGGAAGCTGGGAGAATTGGTTGATTTCATTTCGAATTCTTGCGGTCTTATGATTTGGATAGAATTTTTTTAGAAACGCTTTAACAAACTCGTCCCAGCTGGTGATTGAGTGGGAAGCGGTGCTATACAGCCATTTTTCAGCGAGATCGCATAAAGTGAACGGAATGACCCGTAGACGTATAGCATCGTCCGACAGCTGGGTTGTTTTCATCATGGCACAGACATTTTGAAATTTATTGATGAAGATATAGGCATCTTCAGTTTCAAGCCCATGAAAACGTGGAAGCATGTTGATGAAATGGGGCTTAATTTCAAAGTTGTCCCCATTGGCCGGAGGAAGAGAAAGGCGGGTGGGAAGTGCAGAATGGGTGGGGTAGAAACGATCCTGGAGCGCAATTCGCTGCGGCGCTACAACAGGCGGAGGTGGTGGAAGATTGGTCTCCGTAGGAGGTGGAGCCAATCCAGCGGTGGTCAAAGAGATATTCGGATTAAATCCCGACATCGCGGAAGAAGAGGTTGGTGAAGGTGAAGGTGAAGGTGAAGATGTATGAACAGAATTCCGGTCAACGTCGGAGTTGGCCGGTAAAGGACGGGGTGAAAGAGGAGTGGACGGAGTATCGACTTCGGAGTCGATCGCGTAGTCGGTCGCGACTAACGTAACGCGGACTAGACGGGCGCTAGTGTCCCGAGTCCAAGCGGACATACACTAAACGAGTTTAGTATAGTCAAAGCGGAGAAGGTGCGGGTAAGAAAACGTCAATGGAGAAAGGCGATGGGTGGTGGGTAAAAATGGATTTGGCGAAAAAAGGGCAAGTTTTTATAAAAGTTTTTGATTTTTTTTTTAGAAAGAGATTTACAGAAGTATGTACGGAAATACGGCTTAAGCAATCACAAACAAGATATGCACAATCACACCTAGATCTACGGTCGCCTAGGTCTACTAGACCTGCTCCAGAACTTGATTTTCGAAGTTAAACAGTGTCGAGAAACAGGCTTAAAAATACACCGATCACGGGGCCAGGTAAGTGCAGAGATAAGGGGAGGTTGTCCAACGCTTTCGCGAAGTTCCTTAATTAAATAACCCTTTCTCTTTCGGCGGTTGCGCCTTTAACACTTTCCTAGACACCCCGTAATCAATATACGGTTAAGCGAGCTTCTAAACACGGTTTATCTTCTCCTAATGAGCGTGAAGTCCTTAGGGCTGAAGTCTAGTATTTTTTAATTTACAATGGACAATGCATATGCTTTAGTGATTTTTGGGGTCCTGGGAAGGGTGATGAAATCCCCACCCAATCTGGATTGGTTTCAAGCCCCTTAAGTCCGTATTAAAGAATGCAAAACAGTAACAAATCAACTGCAAACAATTTTTATTTGCGGCGCAAAGAATCCTGCACAAGAACAGTTTATTGGAAGGGGGAGAAGAATTTGCGCAAAGAAGCCTGCAGAAAACACAATTCAGTGGAGTTCACAGGAGAGGGGAGAGGCAGAGGGACTTACAGAGAAAATATGGAAGCCTGAACCCACCAAGTGGCCGCGTTTCCGCGGCCAAACTCATGCAATGGCCGCGGATCCGCGGCTAGGTTGGGGGATTAGGGCTCTGAAAAAATTGGGTGTTCTCTGTGGGGTGTCCTCTGCTTGTCTGGATGTACTGAATCTTGATTTGCTCACTGTATTTGCTCCAGATTTGTACAGTAGACCGGATGATTCGTTTTGTCCGTCGCGGTGTAGCCGCGAAATGTGGGTCTATCTACCCACCTCTTTGGCACTGTACTTAAACTCCGTATTATCCGACGTCTTTGGCGCCGATCTTGAACTTCGTATTTTCCTGCGCACTTGCACAAAAACTAATCAAGAATAACAAGATGGTTTTTTTTTACAAAGTATGTATTTTTTTCGTTTTTTTTTTATACTTACAAATTAACCCGAAATTGCACAAGGAAATAAACTACCGTCTCCCCGGCAACGGCGCCATTTGATTGTTAGGATACGTGCGTGTTCAAGTTCTAGTTTAAATACCGCAATCAAGACGGTTTCGCTTGTAGCTAGCCGGTTGAGTACAGGTCGTTCGCAGGGAGATGGGAGTCTTTTTCAAAGTGTTTTAACGAGTTAAGTCCGGTTGTTCAGATTTTGTTGTGGTTATCTAAGTGTTAAGTTGATATTTAAAGAGAGCTTGTTAGGGTTAGGATTAGGTTAGTTTGAGTTAGGAGTCTCCACATCTTTCGTTGCCCCACTTAATATCGGTGTTACGGTAATCGACAACAACGGGGATTAGCACGACTAGGAAGGAACTTGCGAGTATAAGCTAGGCTTTCCAACGCATAGTCCTTCCTTTTGGTGCTTGTCCGTCCGTTCTTGGCTCTTATCCATAACCTCCGGTTAATTCAACCACAACCGGTCTCACTACGGAATCACCGCTATCATGTAGGATAGGGTGCCGTAAGGAGCGGATTGTGGTTCAATTAACGGGAGTCGATTTAAGTTGTTGGGCAAGGAAAGAGTGAGAGAGATTTCCTTCTCTCAAACTTCCCTTATCCTACCCTAACAAGTATAAAACTACTCACACTTCATGATAAGGAAAAACAAAACAAAACAAAGGAGGAAGATAGAAAGAGGGAGATTAGGAGAATACGACTAACTATTTGCGACCTCACCTTGGCGAGGATCGAGCGTAAGTATCATTGTCGTATGTAAGGAAAAAGAAAAAAGGAGAAGAAAGAAACAACAAGGAAATAACAACAACTACTTAACGAATTTAAAGTTACAACAATTATAACAAAAGTAAAGAGACAAGCATGATAATAAATGGTTCTTCTTTATTCATCACTCTTCACTCAAAAGCTCACTACAAGTTTAATGGAGAAGAGGTGAGAAGAGGAAGAAGAAACACACTAAAACTAGGCAAAAAGAAATACAAGAATTGGACCATTTCCTTCACAAAGTTCTGGGCTATTTATAGGCCAGAGAATGAAACCCTAGGGCAACCACCAGAACCCAAACAGAATGACCAAACTACCCCTCAAAAATTATCAACTGCCGCCACTATATGGCCGTGGATCCGCGGCCTGGACCCCACTTTGGCCGCGGATCCGCGGCCTTCTGGTCGAATTGGGCCCCCCAAATTCTTGTGGTTCCCTGGTCTTCAGTGTACCTAATTCTGGTATATTTATTTTCTCAATTTGGCTCCACGATTTTTTCAGAATTTCTGTTGAGGGAAAGGTGGACTTTTTGTCAAGATTTTGTCATGATTGCCTCGAGCTCCGCGTAGATTTCTTGGAAGTTGTTGTTGCCATTGAGCCTTGTGCATGAAGGTGACATTGATTTGACATTTTGTCTTCCTAAACTGGTATCTGGCAACATACGGATGACGAGCAGAGACCGTGTTTTATCTGTGATTGGCAGGAATCCGGATTTTGTCGTGTTTTCCATGAATTTCACCGTTTTAGAACCGAGAACCTGTATCCTGCAATTGACTAGCAAACACGGCTCAAGAGTATCTACCGATATGCAATGTGACAAAAATTGGGCGGTATGAAAATGCAAAAATCTGATATGAACATTCACCCTCCCCCGAGAGCACCAATTGGTGCTCTCGGGTAGGGGTGCCCCCTCCCTAACTTCCGTAACACCTCTAACTTCATATTGAACCCTTCAATTAACCCTGGGCGTGACAAAAAACATTAAAAAGAAATGGTTTTTTAAGTACACAAAAAACAGTTTTTAAAATGCATCATAAAATAGATTTAGGGATTCATTTCACCACAAAAACACGTTGTAGTCATTGGACCGTCTCTAATACCACTGTAGATTCTCTATACTCTCTACAATTGGGTTTATAACATGGCGTAAGCGATAATTTCATAAAAATTTAGAGAATTTCATAAAAATTTAGAGAGCAACTATAAGTAAATATAGGATCAAGAACAACAACTACAACTTACAACAAAACTAGTAGCCAATACAAAGAAGTTAGCGAACTAAAACCTTTGTAGCGCGTTAGCCACCTCTCTTTGGCCTCCGGCAAGTCTCTATGAAACCCAGAACAAGTTTGCTCGATGATCTCCTCGCCGAAGATGATCCACCTTGAGATAAATCCAACACAAGTTTTAGTTTCAAATTGATCTCATTAAAATGAAGCAACCCGCTAATTAAACTTGCCAAGGATGATTACTAGGGGATGTAGAATAATTAGCTCACTAAATTTTTTCTCTTTCTTTTCTTTCCTTCACTTGAGAAAAACTCAAGAGAGGTTGAGAGTCATGGTGATGAGAATGAGAAGAATAATGTTCAAGATGAGAACAAAAATAATAATAATATGATTCATCAAAAATGAATCACCAAAATGAGTTATCAAAGAAAACAACTTAAGAATTCTACAACCATCTATTTTCTATGATTCATTCACTTTAAGAATATTCTCATCTAAACCAAATAAGTCTCATACACCCACCACTAATGTATCAACATATATTTCACAATATTTATATCAAATATAAATATTAATAAAGAGAAGAAAATGATAAAATGAGTATGATATTAGTTAATATATAAATATATAAATATATAAATATATATTTAATTATTAAATCAACACTTAATTTAATAATCCGGTTATATCATATATATACTGGCTAATATCATTAAATACCCGATTAAAATCGGTGTATCACATACACGTGTTTAATCGAACTCTTGCATGCGTCATCATATGTGCCTAACATCGTTTCACCTGTGCTAGGAAAGCTATGTGTGGGACTCTAAAGACTCGACAATACGCTGGCAGTAGATTATGATCATATTCATAGCCCACAAGCACGTCAGCGGTACTAGCTGCACGTAACAGCTACCTAGGTACTGATCGAAAGAAGGTCAACGAGCAATCTCATCTGAACCCTACAAAGTCTATCAATGACATTACCGTACAGTCCGGTTTCTTCGTCTAAGAGTATCGCATATCGGGTCTAGGGTTTGGAATCTGTCAGACCCCAATAACTCGATAAGTCGTACGACAGAGAACTAATAACCAACCGGAGATACAATTGGTAACACTTATCAGTTTATCTCCACTGCGGCAGCCACCGACTTATGGTTATAGTCATGTCATGCACGGTGCAACATCAACTCTCTATACCGGGAAAAACGAATCCCCTCGACTGCTCACTGCCTCCACGTGCTTCGGGACTATACCCAACAAAAACATGTTTGTATGACTCCTTTGAGCCGTGGTAGGATATAAGTTTAAGTATAGTGGGAACACACGTGAGACACTATAACGATATCATGTCCAAGGGACTACCCTGTACTCATGTCATCAGAAAACTGCTACCTGACATTGGTATATTACTAACTAGGAGTTCTCGGTGAGTCCGTCTAGTGTAACTCATCCAATGAGCACCTGTATACAATCTTTGGTGTCAAACACCAATAGCTATGGGATCAGTTATCGCCCTCCAACCGGGTCAGGAAACATAAACACTAGTCTAAACTGGAGTACCGATACCCAATCTCGATACTCCTATGACTAGGGACATTTAAGGATGTGCTTATCGACTACCCATGCCTCACTAGTATGATCTCCATCATCGTCCTGGTAGTCAAGCAAATCCTAAGATCTTCATCTCATGTATTAGCGATACGTGAAAACTAGTAAAACATATTCATATGACAGATAAAGACAACCCAGATAACATACTATCATCTCGAATAAAATTGTTCTCTTGTATAGGTTCTCCTTCAATTACAATAATTGTCTTGAGAACATCTATAGCCAACAATTCACACTTTTAGATACAAAAACTCTAAAAATATGCCTACATAATAGTCTAGTTAATTCAAAATGATTGCAAATGCTTTTGGAAAATTACCCTTTTATCGTAAATTGGATATGATACTCTTCGATTTTCTTTCTTCGGACTAAACAACATGTTGTGAACTTTATATCTGGATGTCCCATCGACTTTTAAAACTTTATCGATATTAAATGATTGAGATTTCTGAAATTCTACTTGAATCTTTTCAAAAATGATTTTGGTGTAAATTTGGAAGCGTCTAATTCCAGTGGTATATTCGTTGCACACATGCGATTTTTGTATAGTGTATCAAAATCCATTCTTTTCTTATGCTCGTAATGCATTTGTAGTGCACTTCTTGTTTTCATAACAAACTCTTTAATTGTGGTGTTTCAAGTAAGATAAGTCTCAAAAAAGCATTCATGCTCTCACTACGCCCCATTGTTCGCATTCTTGCAGAAAAATCTCTTGCTGTATAAGCCGGTATCCATTTCTCTCTTATACCTTACTTTATTGAAAGCCATTTATGTCTACTAACTTGATAGTTTCATCTAGTGCAGACCATTTATTTTCAAATTTCTCAATTTTCGAACTTTTATCTACGTAACATTTGAAGTCATTTTAAAAACCGGTATACTGATGATATAAAATCTATAATTTCTCAGGATACTTTTGACTAATGTGCCATATGCAATAATGATGTCATGTATTTAGAAATATTTTAGCAATAGCATTTGTCATAGCTTGATTTTGATCAGTGATTATAAATAGCAGTGCCTTATTATTCATCGCAATTAACCACTGCTGAAACAATCAGGTGAAAGACTCTTCAGAATCATTCCACAGTAACGCCAAACCAAATATTTGTTAGTTCGATTCGTGGTATCAAAAGTAATTATATCACCGAAAGTTTTATAGGAAATTTTAGAGCGCGCATCCATGAATAAGTAGGTATCGATATGATTTTCTTCATCATATTTTACTACGTAAGTAAAATTAGGTTTCTCAATTTGAATATATTGCAAATAAGCTAAAATAACTTGGGCGTCCGATACGTCCATAGATTGATGACGTATTTTTCTTAATATACTCTTTATATCATTTAGCCTTTAACCAAGATTCGCTATCCTGCCATAATCTCATCCTAGTATCGTATATGTTTTTCTTGGACCAATCCCAGTATCTTTCAAAGTATGAATTTGATTTCTGTCGAATTTGGAAATGCTTTTGTGATAAGATAGGTATTACACCATTGACTGCGGTACAAATGGATGATTGTGCTCTTTCTTATAAGAAATTAGTATATGTCGATCTTTCTTTTTAACAACAAACATATGAGTTTGGCACTTGAATCCAATATAATTAAATCTCCAGAACGCCGAAAAAGATATTTTACGTTTTACACCGAATTTGAAATGTTTAGGTTTTGCAGTCTTATTACATTCATATAGTTTAGAGATAGTTTCATTACTTCGTACTATACGACGAGTAGAACACTCTCATAGCAAACTCAATGTTTTAAGCATAAACCAAATAACATTCATAAGTATCATCTAGTGAATTGAATATCATGCCAATTTCAGGTTCTACCAAATCACATGTAATATTATCAAACTTTTCATAATTTAAATAACTTGTTACACCTCGTTCGTTATTCTCATCAGGGCTAATTTTAGGAGAAGAAACATTTTTACATTTCCTTCCACTAGTTGACGATATAAATTCAACATTTTCATACTTTGAATCACTTGTTACTTTTCGTTCGTTATACACATCAGGGCTGAATTTAAGAAACAGAACATTTTTACATTTGCTTCTACTAGTTGACGATATAAACCCAGAAATTATTAAATCGATAGGAATAATATGTTTTTTCAAGCATTGATCTACGTTTGTTTGCACTACTATTCCTTCTTCCTCTTCTTTTGATTGAGAGATATTCCACTCATATGCTCGATTAATCGATATGCTAGCATATCTAAATTTAGAAGTAAAAAATTTACCACAACCAATTTGAAAAACTTGGTTTAGGAAGATGTAGACGCGCTTTGGCGGAAGGTAGGATTCTAAAATCGAGGGATAATTTCGAAAAACTTCGTTGAGAAAGACGCACAGTCCTCTGGCGATCTTTAGGGTTCAAAAATCGATAGGTGATATATTTCTCAATTGCTAGAAAAAAAAATTACTTAAGTAGCGGTTAAATAAGACCCGTTGGATCCTAACCGCGCCTTAAAGTAGCGGTTGTGTTTATACGGTCCAGATTTGATGGATAAATTAACTTTTGATGTTAACTATTACTTTAAATAAAGGTTAAATAAGGACCATTGGATTTTAACCGCTTCTTAAATAATCGATTAACGTTGAACAGTCCTAATTTGTTGGATAAATTTTTTTTATCCACGTTTGTATATTGGTTGGGACCGTTGGAAAAAAAAAAAGAATGTTTACATTTGAAAGGCAAGTTCCCCACATGTTGAGCCACTGAAGCCAACACCTATTATTATTAGAGAATAATGGAGAAAAGATGCCTCCTATGGCGTGGAAAAAATACAATCTCTACCAATTTTTTCGACGATCGACTCCCATCATCTTCATCGTTATCATCTAAGATGTGGGTACATCAAATTTCATGTGATTCTACAACTTTTTCACCGTTGATTTAGCAATGTAAAAAGTTCTATTGTCGGTAAACCGTTAATTTTGAACCCACTAAATCAACGGTGAAAAAGTTGTGGAATCACATGAAATTTGGTGTACACACATCTTAGATGATAACGATGATGATGATGGGTGCCGATCATCGGAAAAAATGATGGAGGTTGTATTTTTTCCACGCCATAGGAGGAAATCCCCTCCTATCGCCTCTTTCATCCAGTAATCTCTTATTATTATTGTTATATTATTGTATACTATATAGAAAGCTGTATTGAGGCCAGAATCAAGCCTTTTTTGGTCCTCATCCGAAAAATAAAGCTCAGCCCCTTGGGTTCTAAGGTGACTCGTATTTGACCCCTCCAGCTTAAAATACACGCATGTGAAGATCCCTGTAAATTTATGCTACGCCCCCTGGGCTCCTGGGTTCCATGCAAATTTGCTTTTGGCCTTTTTTTAGCGCATCTCCCTTCTGGGGAAATTTCGATGAGACCCCTGCATTCCTGAAAATTTCACGTTCGCCCACGCATGTTGTAGGAGGCCGAGTGGAAATTTATGCCAAAAGATTCCACCGCGGAAATCGGTGAGGTAACGCTAGCAAGATGCTTCACTCAAACCTTGAAGACAGACGCGATGATAAGGCCGATCGGACTAACTTAGGTTAACGACAAAGAATTTTGATATGCTATCAAAACGTTTGATTTTCCCTAGACTCTGATGGCTTTGATCAATCGGGAACGCAATCCATGCTTGGCCAGTTTTGGCAGCTGCCCAAGACGTCTAGATGCTAAAATTCATGATTTGGCATCTACTTCACGGCCATGCTCGATCTTGTTGAAGGCCGGGATCACGGCCATGCACACAAACTTGTATAATGGCCAAACTGCTGCCATGCTTGAAGTTGTGGCTAATTAATAGCCAGGTTACTTCGGCCGTTTAAAAGAAGAAGAGGCTGAGACTTTCTAACAGCCATGGAGAGTTGAACGGAAGCTTGCACGGGTTCATAGCCGGAAGGTTTTTGTTCAAGTATTTTTGTTAAAGCTCTCATAAATTCTGAACCTAAAGAGTCGACGGTATTCCAAATACACTTGAAGACAGCGGAGAGACGCCGCATGGAGGCAAGCTGAAAGTAGAGCATCTTAACTTATAGCACCTGTAGCTAAACAAATACTAACTTTTCCTCACGAACGTTTCCAAGTGCATAATTGTGGGGTATCAATTCTTGTGGTATATGATCGATCAATGTTGGTGCTTATGCATCGTTTGTCGAGGCAGGTCGTTCTTCAGGCCCAATGATATGTATGACCGCCTCGAGGAGTTATCGATCGTAATTGCTTGGCCATACTTAGCATCAAAAGGGAAAGAATGCGAGGATGGCAGCTCAGCAGACCAGTACGTAGCATGGAATAATGACTGGTTCCAGTACAGGCCAACGAGTTTAATGGTCTCAACCAAAATCGGTTGTCTTTGATGTAGACCGATTGGATTGGCGTCGACGGTTTGTTAATATACTTGATTGTGATCATCGAATGCACCAGCAAAAATGAAGCCATTAACTCGGATACACTATATATGGTGTTCAAGACGACTCGACAAGATGGGCCGAGACTATGTACGGCTAGGAGTGAGGTAGAAATTGAGTAAATCTGAAGAGTTGCTTCAAATACCGATCATCTTGGTTTTGGATGAAATTGCTGAGCCTCCACGGGCCATAAACGCTCAAATCATCGGATTGCTCTTCTCTTCATGGGAGCCGATGGGTAGCAAGCTGATGTCAATCACTGATATCTATTCAGAAGAGTTGGCCTCCCAATTATGTGGTCCGCCAATCTAGGCTCCGGTGACAATTTCATTTGAGGCGGCTTTGGTGCGAATTCTTAGCAGAGCCGACCCATCTCAGCTTTGATGATTCGTGAGTGGCCAACCATTTTCGTCCAAAGATAATATTTGTTGGCAAGTACAAAACAATGAAGTCGTGGTATGCGGTGGTTATTATAATTGCCTCCATCACTAGTGCAAATGTGAGAGGGGTTTGCGAAACGACGGGCTTGCAGAATTCTCGCCACATCTCGAATGGCGTTCGTACACTTGGGAGGCAGCGGATTGACAGGCCATACCGTTAGGGGGCAAGCCGATAATCGAGCACAAGAATTTCTTTGATCAATCAAGTATCGGCTTAACCCTCTCACAACTTGCTAATACAAGCAACCGTGCCGTGGATTCAGCATCCATGTATTATGTCCATGTGCAGTTAAAATCAAATTGCTATATGTCCAGATACCAAGGCCATATAAGAAGAGGCTTTGGCATAATATTAATGAACACATGACACTCATGGTTGTGTTTTGCTCATATATGTTGGTTTTGATTACCAAGGGCCTATTGAAGTTGGCTGGTGATTAAACAGCTACGAGTTCCCGGCTTTATGATGATTTTCGGTCATAAGTTTGACCGATATCCTAATGAAATAGTAAGCTGATGCTGACCGTGTAATCAAGGCACGTCCATCAGTCGGATACACGACCTCAAACCTGAAGTATTCGGCTCCAATGTTATTTGATGCGGCTTATGGCAGCGGCGTAAAGCCACATGGCTGGGGGCAGCGTATTGGTGGAGATCAAGTAGGATGCTCATAATGGAGCACAGAAAACTTCCCGGATCTCCAAACGAACAAATGGCGGCCTACATACCATGTTAACTAGTCACTCCGACATAAGCCATCAACTCCGACTGAGAAGACTATGCATGCTTTAAGTCATGTGAATATATCAGCGAGGCCGAGACCCATGGTTGACGCTCAAAGTCAAAGCCAGGTCTAGTGGTCTGGGTCTCAAGGCCAATCCCCAATACGCAATCCTTTGCATTCGTACACTAGGGAGCGACACTGAACGACGGACCATACTGCCGGAAGCAAGAAGAGCGAGGACCGTTCTCATCATGAAGTACCGATGCGAGAGGCAATGTGAAGTCCTCGATTGACATGGCTATGATATCAGCTTCGGTGCTAATGACAATGCACCGTTTATAGAAACGAAATGACAAACATGTAAAGGACTTGATGTTGAAAATTGATGCAAATTAAAGTCTAGGGTTAGGTGCCACCTTTTGACATGCACGACATTGTTAGGTGGTGATAATGTTAGGAGATGACTTTGTTAGGTGCTATTTTGATATGCATGATATTGTTAGGTGGTGACAATGATAGGTGGTGATTTTGTTAGGTGCTATTTTTGACATGCATGATATTGTTAGGTGATGATAATGTTAGGTGATAACTTTGTTAGGTGCTGCTTTTGACATACATGACATTGTTAGATGGTGACAATGATAGGTGGTGACTTTGTTAGATGGTGACATTGTGCTAGGTGCTATAAAAGCACATCTTATGAGTGAGGCATTTTGTATCTATCACAAGCATCATCACAAGAGTCAAAGGCTAAGAGAGATTTGTATAGAGAGCTTTGAGAGAAATCTCCTAGGGTTGTTCTTGTGTGCAAACTTGATTCAAGTATAGTAGACGTTTGCATATTCCGCTCTGCCAGGGACTAGCCATACGGTGGGTGAACCTCGTTAACAAATCTATCTTGTTTGTGATTGATTGTTTTCTTATTCCTGCACTTTAATTTATATTGTCTTTCGCCGTTTAATTGCGTGATTGTATTTTTGCTTGATTTGGGTTTTGTCGCGAGCACTGTTCCGTGGATCGACTCTCAGCCCAACAACTGGTATCAGAGCAAGGTTAAGAGGACCTAGGGTTCTTCGATTCTACAATCTAGGTCAACGGTGGATAACGACGCTTGTGTTCTCTTCCCCATTTTCTTATATTGTAGTTTTGAAGGCGTTGATTCAGATCTAGGGGAAGTTGAGTTTGCTGCGATAGAGACGAAAGATGGCGGAGGATAAGATAAGAATCAAGAAATTCAATGGTCACAATTTTGGTTGGTGGCGTATGCAGTTGGAAAACCGTCTATACCAGAAGGATCTATATCTTTCGTTTCTAGGAGAAAAGCCCGAGAAGATGACCGATGAGGAGTGGAACTTTTTGGATAGGGAAGCCTTGGCGACGATCAAATTGTCGTTGACTCCGCAGGTGGCCTTTAATATCTCAAAAGAGAAAACAACTAAGGCGCTAATGACGACGTTAGAATAATTGTATGAGAAGCTATCGACATCAAATAAAATTTTTTTGATGAAGAAACTTTTCAACATGAAAATGGTAGAAAACGGTTCGGTGATAGAGCAGCTAAATGAGTTTAACAGTGTGACAAGCCAACTTGAGTCGGTTTCAATCGTCTTTGAAGACGAGATTCGAGCCCTACTGTTCCTATGTTCGTTGCCAGAAAGTTGGGAGAACTTAGTGATGGCGGTTAGCAACTCTATCTCGGAGATTCTCACGTTTAATGATGCGGTAAGCTGCATATTAACTGATGAGATATGGAGAAAGTCCGTGAGTGAGAGTTCTGAAACTTCTGCACTTTCGGTGGAGATGGAAGAAAAATGGAAAGGGAAAAATGGAAAAAGGGCAAGTCTAAAAGCCGAGGTAAATCTCAAGGAAAAATCCAAGGCGCCTGTTGGAATTACAGAAAGAAGGACCACAGAAAAAGTAAATGCAAGCTTCCGAAGAAAGGCTTAAATGAGAAGATGGATGAAAAGGAAGCGAATGTGGTGTCTACACAAGAATAAGGGGAACATGGTATTTGTCTATCGGCGAGCGAGAACACAAAGGCGAATACTTGGTTCCTAAATTCAGAGGCTTCTTTTCATTGCACTTCAGGCAGACATCACTTTAGCGAGTATGTTCAGGGTGACCTTGGACATGTGACGGTGGGAAACGGTCAACCGTGTAAGATCGTTAGAAAGGGAACGATCATCTTACAACCGTCAGGAGGTGGTCAAATCAAATTGAAGAATGCTCTTCATAGTCCAGATTTGAAGAAAATCTTGATTTCCACAAGTCAGCTAGACAACGAAGGCTTTACTACAACGTTTGGGAATTCTCAATGGAAGATTTCCAAAGGGTCGTTGGTGGTCACAAGGGACAAGCTGAGCGGTTCGTTGTGCTCATTCAATGGGAGCAGCGGAGGCTCGATTGCATTCACGGCAAGTTCGGAGAAAGATTTGAAGACTTCGTTGTGGCATAAAAGATTGGGTCACCTCAGCGAGAAGAACATGAAAATTCTTCAAGATAAGGGGGTTCTTTCGGGGCTGAAAAAGGTGGAGTTGGGGTTTTGCGAGAGCTGCGTTTGTGGGAAGCAAAGCGCGCTCAGTTTTCAAATTGGAGGCGTGTCGAAAAAGACTAAGAAATTAGAGATGGTGCATACGGACGTATGGGGTTCGGCCTCGGTGGAGTCTTATGGAGGAAATCGGTACTTCGTGACGTTCATCGATGATATAAGTCGGAAGATATGAGTATACACGATGAAGAAAAAGTCCGATGTGTTTGGCATCTTCAAACACTGGATTGCGCAGGTGGAGAACCAAATGGGGATGAAGGTTAAATACCTAAAGTCCGATAATGGCGGGGAATACTGCACCCAAGAGTTCGAGGAGTTTTGCTCGCAAAAGGGTATTCGTTGGTTGAAGACGGTACCGGGAACGCCACAGCAGAATGGCATCGCTGAAAGGATGAACAGAACAATTCTAGAGCGAGTGCGTTGCATGATCTTGGATACGAATATGCCAAAAGTCTTATGGGCAGCAGCGGTCGATGTTGCAGTGTATCTAATCAACAGAAGTCCGACGAGTGCGCTTGATGGAGGCATTCCAGAAGAAATTTGGTTGGGTAAACCGGTCAACTATTCGCACCTTAAAGTTTTTGGCTGTATCGCGTATTCTTTGATTAATAAGGCAGAAAGGAGTAAACTTGACTCCAAATTTAAGAAGTGTGCTTTCATCGGGTATGGTGGAGACGAATTCGGATATCGGCTGTAGGATTATACAAGTAAGAAAGTAATACGAAATCGGAACGTTGTCTTTGATGAGCAGCACTTATATAGAGAAGAAAAGCAAGCCAAAAATGATGTTGTATCTGAGTTCGTGGAGTTAGACGGAACTTAAGATAACAATCAGGTGTCTACAAGTGGGGATCAATGTTAGTGTATATGCCCTAGGGGCCATTATTGTATCATACTTGTATGTATATTACTTAATGGAAGTTTGGGATATTCACAGTTGTATATACAGTCTTGCTAAAAATGGTAGTATGCTACTTGGTTTGTGTCTACTTTAATATGTGCATATGTTTCTTGTAACGTATCACTTATACATATTAGTAGAGCCCATAGGATCTTTGCTTGATTACCAACGTTGTGATGGCAGTCACACTAGTGGGGGATGGGTAGTCTATAAGCAACATCCTATACAGGTCCTTGGTCGTTGGATTATCGAGATAGGGCATCGATATTCCGGAGTAGACTAAGTGTGTACGCTTCTCATCCCAGTTAGGGAGATGGTATGTCCCACAGCCGTCAGTACGTCGTACTGGAGATAATATACAGGTGCTCGTTAGGTTACGGGTACACCGGACATGACTCGCAGGGGAACTGATTGGTTGGTATTATACCCATCGTCAGTTAACAGTTCCCAGGCGACATGAGTACAGCATACTCCACAGACTTGACACTGCTACTTCGCCTCGAGTGTGTCCCACTGTTCTTAGATTGCTATCCTACCACGGCTCAAAGGAGTCGTGCAAACAGGTAGCAGTTGGGTGCAGTCCCGAGCACTTGGAGGCAGTGGCGGTTAAATAGGATTCGTCTCTTCCGGTATTGGGAGTTGATATCGCGCTGTGTCAGAGAGCCATTACGCAAAGTCCCTGGCCAGGGAAAGCGAGATTTACTGGTAGGTTCCAGTAGTTTCTCAGGGTGTAATGGGCTACGCTCCGACACGACTTATACCGCTATTAGGGGACTGACGCTTGCCGCCTCCTAGGCTCGATATGCGATAGTCTTAGACAAACAGACCGGACTGTACGGAGATTGTCACATCAGGCTCAGTAGGAGTTCGGATGGTTTTCCTCATCGGCCTTCTTATCGACATCTACCTGGGGACCGTTACGTACAGCTAGTGCCGCTTGCGGTCTGTGGTTAAACCAACTGCCAGCGTAGTGTCGAGTCTTTAGAGTCCCACACAGAGAGTTTCCCTGCTCCAGGCGAAACGATATAGAGGTCGTATGGTTTTATGACAAGGGTTCGGACGCATACGTGTGTTTACGCACGTACGACGTTCGGACAGTTTTTACTAGTCGGCTTTGGTTTAAGCCAGTTTCTAGTATCAGGTTATTGGATTTATACAGTCTAAAGTTTTTCCGTGTTTTCATGGATTGGAGGGGCGTTCTCGTAATTTTCCGGGAAGCTTCTAGAAGCATGGTGACTTGGAGGGTAAGGTGGCATTAACATTAATTGATTTTGTGACTCATGAGATGAATCATTCAAGTGAGTTAATGAAGCATTTATTGCTTAATGACTCACTTGATGATTCATTGCACATATTCAATGAAGCATGATGATAATGCATTTGAATTATTCATTTGATAACTCTTTATGCTTCATAATATATTAGAAGTGAGAAACAATTTCAATTCATTCTCATCATCACCTTCTCTCTCCTCAAGCTCTCTTATTCTTGAAACCCTAACCCTAACCTCTCATGTGTTGAGATCAAGGGTTAGCTAGACTAATACATCCATAACCTCACTCTATATCTCCTAGGTAGCTTAGATTAGCACTTTGAGCAACCTAGTTATCTCAAGTTAGAGATCAAGCTTGTAGTACGAGCTCTCGGGTGGATCATCTTTGATTCGAGGAGGCCGTTGAGGTGTCGATGTTCCAAGGAGCCTACGAGGAGTGGAGGACAGCGATGAAGACCCGAAGGACAAGTAACGTGAGGTATAACTTCGAATCCGAGTAGTTAAACCTCTCGTAGTGTGCTAGTAACGATTTAGATACGATTCATACGCTCAAGTCCGTATTACGAAGCTTTGATAATCGTTTTTCATATATTCCGCCTCCCCGCAAGTTCGTGGGGTGCGTGACATGGAATTACAGTGGTATCAGAGCCAACTAAACCATTACTATCTTGTTAGCAACTGATTAGAACTTCGATCGTCAGAAAACGCGAAAACGAAACCCCGGAAATCCCAAGTTTCTGTTAATTTTAAACATGTCTAAAAAACTATTTGATATGCCTTAAAATTCACAGCAGGGAAATATAAGAATACTGGGAAAATACGAAGTTCCAACTCGGTTTTATGGCCGCGGATCTGCGGTAATAGAGTGCTTGTGCCGCGGATCCGCCGCCGAGTCGACTCCGAGTTGACTCAGATTTGCTCTGTTATTCATGTTTTCTGGTTTTTTGTTTTCCTGTATATTCTGTTTTCTACCCAGGTTACTTCAGTACAGGTTTGCTTTTGGGGTAGACACGGATAAAGGTAGTCGATCGATGTTCTAAACTAATTGCTAATCGGGTTATTATCTGTAATGTTTAATGTGTTCGTAAACTTCCCCTAACTGCTAGTATGTCGGTTGGCAGGGGGTTGCACATTTCTGTATTGTTTACTGTTTGTGTATATGGACTTGATTGGAATGTTGTGATGATTAGCCGGGGTTTGAGATGGGTTTAATATTCATTCATTCAATGTAAATGTAATATGATGTAATATTCTTTTGCGGGGCGCATTCAGGTTGCGGTTGTAGCCACCGTTGTATTATTTCTTTTTACTGTTTTTGCTCTTAGGATAGACCCAAGGCGGGGTAAACAAACTACCGGGTACTTTGAAGTGTTTAGTGGCCTACTCACTTTGTTGAGGGAGACCGCTTCACTTCGGGTACTTGGCGGGTAGTTTTCCGTACCCGTAGGGGTCTAGCGTGGGGTAATGGCTATTTATCACAACTGTGTAATCCGTCTTTTATTGCAGGCTCAAAGCAAATACGGATTACTAGTATATCCAATAAAGTTCATCAGTGATCTGGAATGCTTATTATTGCGTCTGACGAATGTACAATATCTATATATGATAGCTATTAGACGTCACTTATGTTTTACACCCGCGCTAGCCCAGCCCCCGCTCTGTCGTTAGTTAAGTAACCTAACGGGTGATGACGAGACCCCGTGGCAAATGCGGATGGCATAAGAGGACGTGGTATTTTCGTTGTTTTCTGCAATGATAAGATAAAGATGGGACGCATTATTATAATGCAAAGAAAATAAACCAAAGTTTAATCGTTGGAACAAATTTAAAAGAAACCACTCGGTTATTTTAAAAGATCAGATTTTTTAATTGCGGAGCTTTAACCACTCCTTTTAGAAAGTATCAGGTTCCTTCGATTATATCAAGTTCACTACGTTCACGGTTTTTTCCAAGACCATTCGTAGCCCTCCGTCATTTCATTTGGGTATTCAGTAGTATTCAAGCTATGTATTTTGACCTAACGCTAAGGCATAGTGTTTGGTAGCTGCTGGGTATTCATATGTTGCATAGATAGATGTGTTAGTTTGGGACAGTCGTATTATCATTTTGGCCTAACGTCAAGGATATGTACGGATGGGTTCAAATTAACAAGGACAATGATGGGTAGAACTTGACATGTGACTTATGGCATTTTGACTTAACGCCAAGGTCATAAGAGCATGGGGCAAAAATTTATATCGGGAATTTCTAAAGAAACTGAAATTTGCAGAGAGAGCATACCATTTTGGAGTTTGATGAATGTTGGTAGGATTCCTTCAACATTATCATACGATGATATTTTGGATCCCGATCCTACTGTGAGTATATACTACATATCAGGAGATTCGTTACTTAACGATTAATGTTATAAACCAAGTAGGTGCCTAGAAAGGTGTCAGCGGGATTACGCCCCCAGAGAAAAGAGGTTATTTAATTAAGGAACTTCGCGAAAGCGTTGGAAAACCTCCCTCGAAGTATCGACACTGACCTGGCTGAACGGTTAAGCAAGAATTGTACGGTGAGAATAGTTCTGGCTAATTCTTCTTTTATGGTTTGAGGAGGGATTTTAGAAACAGTGGGAGCCATCCTGTTTAGATAAATTAAAAACCACTCTAAACTTGCAAGAGCATCATGCTAATTCTTCTCTCTCTCTCTTAAATTGCAGCGACCTTGTGACCACACGTAGGTTATATCTAGATAACAAATTGACTGAATCTGACTTATATGACTGGCAAAGGTCTGTCCAGATGTCCATTGCCTATGACAAGCTGGACCACCCTATTACTACTCAAGATCCCGCCGTCCCAGGTCCAGTTTCCACCGTCACGGATATGGATATCCACCAGATAAGGGAAAATGATAAAGCGAAAGCCAAATGCCTCGTGTTAGCTTCAGTTGATGGTGTATACCAGAAGCAGCACGAGAAGATGGACTCAGTTTCCATCTTTCTCCATAACAAAGATTTATATGGAGAGCAGTCTCATATCGCAAGATATGAGACCTCGACCGAATTAATTCAAGCGAGGTTGGCTGTCGGGTCATCTGTAGGGGACAACGTCTAGCTATATTGATGAGCTCCGGGACCTAAAGACCACGTTGGGAAACAGGTCAGATACTGACTTGATTCTACAGTCTATACCTTCTACCCTGGAGGAAACCAGGGAAGTAGAAGGAAAGAGAGGGGCAAAAGTTTCGGGACTGGATATAGTAAAAGAGGGACGTTCCTATTGTTACAGGAATGAACATTGGCAGAATGATTGCAGGGCTAGCAAAGCCAGTAGCCAGAATTCGAAGCATGTTGTGGCTTCAGCCTCAAGTGTATTTGTAATTGAGAACTGTTTGTCAATTAACTCTACTTCCTGGGTACTAGATACCAGAGCAGGATCTCATATCTGTAATTCATTACATGCTTTGAGAAACCGTAGAGTTATGAAGGTGGGTGATTTGTCTCTCAGAGTTGCAAACGGAATGAGCGTGGACACTGAATCCGTGGGAGAATATCGCCTAGGTTTGACAAGTGGGCAGATATTGATTCTACGTAACTGTCTGTATATACCTAGTATGACTTGTAATATCATATCAGTGTCCTCACTTTCTAGAGAGGGATATGATTTTACATTCGTAAGCGATGTAGTTAACATCCACCTAAATCAAGTTTTGATTGGGTCCGGTACTTTAGATAACGGCATATACGTATTGAGTCAAGCTCAGGTTTTCAATGTCCAGAACACACTTAAAAGAAAGTCTCCGGAATTAAATCAGGCTTTCTTATAGCATTGTAGACTAGGTCACATCAATAAGAGAAGGTTGACTAAATTACATAGAGAAGGATATTTGAATCCGTTCGAATATCAATCTTATGCTACTTGTGAATCTTGTCTCATAGGAAAGATGACAAAAACTCCGTTTACTGGACACGGAGTAAGAGCAAGCAAGCTCTTGGGACTCGTACACGGTGACGTATACGGTCCAATGTCTACACATGCGCGAGGTGGTTATTCCTACTTCATTACTTTTACGAATGATTTCTCTAGGTATGGATATGTCTTCTTAATGAAGCATAAATCCGAGGCCTTTGAGAAATTCCAAGAATATAAGAATGAAGTGGAAAACCAAACCGGCAAAAGTATCAAGACACTGAGATCTGATCGAGGTGGTGAATACTTGAGTGCCGAGTTCCTGGGTTACTTAAAAGAGAATGGTATTCTCTCTCATCTTACTCCTCCATACACACCACAACACAACGGTGTATCAGAAAGGAGGAATCGAACCCTATTGGATATGGTTCGTTCCATGATGAGTAAGGCTGAGTTACCGCGATCATTCTGGGGATATGCACTAGAATCAGCTGCATATCTTTTGAACATAGTTCCTACCAAGACTGTGCCTACCACACCATATCAGATGTGGAGTGGGAAGAAACCCTATCTTCAGTATCTGAAGATTTGGGGATGTCCAGCTTTTGTTAAAAAGCAGCATGCGGACAAGCTCGAGACACGATCAGTACAGTGTAAGTTTGTGGGATATCCAAAGAACTCCAGGGGGTATCTATTCTATTACGCAAAGGAACAAAAGGTCTTTGTTTCTCGTAATGCCCATTTTCTAAAACATCAGTTTTTAGAAAAAGGAATAAATGGGAGCGAAATAGAACTGGAAGAAATTCTAGAACCACAAATTGTTACTGAAAGTATGGTAGAACCAGAAGTTCAAGAAGAACAGGACATCCCGACACCACTCCGCGGGAGTAGTAGGCAGTCTCATCCGCCCGAGAGATACTACGGATTTCTCATAGACGGGGATAGAGAGGATTGCACTATTGACTATGATGAGCCTACTAGCTTCCAGCAAGCCATTCAGAGTAGTGACTCAGTAAAATGGCTGGATGCAATGCGGACCGAAATGGAGTCCATGTACACTAACCAAGTATGGACTTTGGACATTGCTCCAGATGGGGTAAAACCCGTAGGATGCAAATGGATCTTCAAAAAGAAGATTGGTGTAGATAGACAGGTTGAAACCTATAAAGCTAGACTTGTTGCAAAGGGTTTCCATCAAAGACCTGGTTTGGACTATGACGAAACCTTTTCTCCAGTGGCTATGCTTAAATCTATTCGGGTCCTTCTTGCTATTGCTGCCTTCCACGATTATGAAATCTGGCAGATGGACGTAAAGACGGCCTTTCTAAATGGTAATTTGGAAGAGAACGTCTATATGGATCAGCCATAGGGATTCATTCAGAGTGGGAGCAGCGGTAAAGTATGCAAGTTGCTTAAGTCCATTTATGGACTAAAGCAGGCATCACGGAGTTGGAACATCTGTTTTGATGATGCTGTCAAAGAATTCGACTTTATCAAAAATCCAGATGAACCATGCATATACAGTAAGATTGTAGGGAGAGCTGTAGTATTCCTCGTCTTGTACGTGGATGACATTCTCCTAATAAGAAATGATATTCCTATGTTACAGTCAGTCAAAAGATTCTTGTCACATAAATTCTCCATGAAAGACCTGGGTGATGCCACCTACATTCTGGGAATCCGGATCTATCGTGATAGATCAAAGAGGATGTTGGGATTTTCGCAGTCCAGGTACATAGACACCATAGTGAAGAGATTCAGTATGGATGATTCTAAGCGCGGTAACCTATCGGCTTGTCACGGAATCACCCTCTCCAAAGAGATGTCTCCCAAGACTGATTTGGAAAGGGATCGCATGTCGATTATACCCTACGCTTCTGCGGTAGGCTCTATAATGTATGCAATGTTATGTACCAGACCAGATGTAGCATACGCATTGAGCGTTATAAGCCGGTATCAGGCAAACCCAGGGGAGAAGCACTGGATAGCAGTAAAGAATATTCTCAAGTACCTGAGGAGGACTAAGGAGATGTTCTTGGTGTATGGCGGAAAAGACTTCCAGATGGAGGCCTTTGCCGACTCCGGTTTCCAGAGTGACAAAGATGACTCCAAATCCATGTCGGGTTATGTCTTTACCCTCAATGGAGGGGCGATCTGTTGGAAGAGTTCCAAGTAGGAGACCGTTGCTGACTCAACAATGGAAGTGGTGTACATAGCTGCTTGCGATGCCGCAAAAGAAACAGTCTGGATGAAGAAGTTCCTCACAGAACTTCAGGTGGTTCCTACCAGTGTTGATCCAATACCTCTGTATTGTGACAACAACGGCGCTATAGCTTTAGCGAAGGAACCCAGGTCCCATCAGAAGTCCAGACACATCTTAAGGAGGTATCACCTGATCAGGGAGATCGTAGATTGCCGCGAGATCGAGATGAAAAGAGTAGAGATGGAGAATAACATTGCTGATCCATTCACAAAGACCCTTCCTTAGACGCAGTTCGAGAGGCTATTCGAGATGATAGGTCTACGATATGCCAGCTCATGGCCCTAGTGCAAGTGGGAGATTGTTAGTGTATATGCCCTAGGGGCCATTATTGTATCATACTTGTATGTATATTACTTAATGGAAGCTTGGGATATTCACAGTTGTATATACAGTCTTGCTAAAAATGGTAGTATGCTACTTGGTTTGTGTCTACTTTAATATGTGCATATGTTTCTTGTAACGTATCACTTATACATATTAGTAGAGCCCATAGGATCTTTGCTTGATTACCAGCGCTGTGATGGCAGTCACACTAGTAGGGGCTGGGTAGTCTGTAAGAAACATCCTATACAGGTCCCTGGTCATTGGATTATCGAGATAGGGCATCGATATTCCGGAGTAGACTAAGTGTGTACGCTTCTTATCCCAGTTAGGGAGATGGTCTGTCCCACAGCCGTCAGTACGTCGTACTGGAGATAGTATACAGGTGCTCGTTAGGTTACGGGTGCACCGGACAGGACTCGCAGGGGAACTGATTGGTTGGTATTATACCCATCGTCAGTTAACAGTTCCCAGGTGACATAAGTACAGCATAGTCCGCAGACTTGACACTGCTACTTCGCCTCGAGTGTGTCCCACTGTTCTTAGATTGCTACCCTACCACGGCTCAAAGGAGTCGTGCAAACAGGTAGCAGTTGGGTGCAGTCCCGAGCACTTGGAGGCAGTGGCGGTTAGACATGATTCGTCTCTCCCGGTATTGGGAGTTGATATCGCGCTGTGTCAGAGAGCCATTACGCAAAGTCCCTGGCCAGGGCAAGCGAGATTTACTGGTAGGTTCCAGTAGTTTCTCAGGCTGTAATGGGCTACGCTCTGACACGACTTATACTGCTATTAGAGGACCGACGCTTGCCGCCCCCTAGGCTCGATATGCGATAGTCTTAGACGAACAGACCGGACTGTACGGAGATTGTCACATCAGGCTCGGTAGGAGTTCGGATGGTTTTCCTCATCGGCCTTCTTATCGACATCTACCTGGGGACCGTTACGTACAGCTAGTGCCGCTTGCGGTCTGTGGTTAAACCCACTGCCAGCGTAGTGTCGAGTCTTTAGAGTCCCACACAGAGAGTTTTCCTGCTCCAGGCGAAATGATATAGAGGTCGTATGGTTTTACGACAAGGGTTCGGACGCATACGTGTGTTTACGCACGCACGACGTTCGGACGGTTTTTACTAGTCGGCTTTTGTTTAAGGCCGTTTCTAGTATCAAGTTATTGGATTTATACAGTCTAAAGTTTTTCCGTGTTTTCACGGATTGGAGGGGCGTTCTCGTAATTTTCCGGGAAGCTTCTAGAAGCATGGTGACTTGGAGGGTAAGGTGGCATTAGCATTAATTGATTTTGTGACTCATGAGATGAATCATTCAAGTGAGTTAATGAAGCGTTTATTGCTTAATGACTCACTTGATGATTCATTGCACATATTCAATGATGCATGATGATAATGCATTTGAATTATTCATTTGATAATTCTTTATGCTTCATAATATATTAGAAGTGAGAAACAATTTCAATTCATTCTCATCATCACCTTCTCTCTCCTCAAGCTCTCTCATTTTTGAAACCCTAACCCTAACCTCTCATGTGTTGAGATCAAGGGTTAGCTAGACTAATACATCCATAACCTCACTCTATATCCCCTAGGTAGCTTAGATTAGCACTTTGAGCAACCTAGTTATCTCAAGTTAGAGATCAAGCTTGTAGTAGGAGCTCTCGGGTGGATCATCTTTGATTCGAGGAGGCCATTGAGGTGCCAATGTTTCAAGGATCCTACGAGGAGTGGAGGATAGCGATGAAGACCCGAAGAACAAGTAACGTGAGGTATAACTTCGAATCCGAGTAGTTATACCTCTCGTAGTTTGCTAGTAACGGTTTAGATACGATTCATGCGCTCAAGTCCGTGTTACGAAGTTTTGATAATCGTTTTTCATATATTCCACCTCCCCGCAAGTTCGTGGGGTGCGTGACATGGACTTACAATCAAAACATGGAGGAAGCTGCAGTGCAGGATCAGGTTCAAGAACATGATGGCGACCATGTTCAGCAACCAAATGTACCAGTTTTGAGAAGATCTACGAGAGAAAGGAGACTACCTGAAAGACTTGTGACCGACTTCATTTTGTACACGTATTCGGAAGAGCCTGAATCCCTTGAAGAGGCGATGCAAGACGGTGCTAGTAAGCAGTGGGAGCGAGCTATGGACGAGGAGATGGATTCTTTGAAGAAGAACCGCATGCGGGACCTAGTGAAGCAACCCAAGGGTCGAAAGTGTTGCTGAATAAATGGATGTACATGATAAAAGATGAGGCCGATGGTGTGAAGCGGTACAAGGCTCGCTTAGTAGTCAAGGGATATGCGCAAAAGCAAGAAATTGACTATCAAAAGATATTTTCCCCTGTGGTGAAAATGACATCAATTCGGGTGATCCTTAGTATTGTGGCGGTGGAGGATCTGCACTTGGAGCAGCTTGATGTGAAGACTGCGTTCCTTCATGGATATTTGATGGAGGAGATCTATATGATGCAGCCACCGGGATATGAAGTGAAGGAAAAAGTAACTATGGTGTGTAGACTGCGAAAGAGCTTGTACGGCCTTAAGCAAGCTCCGAGGCAGTGGTATCTCAAATTCGATCAGTTCATATTAGAGACAGGATTTGTGCATGGTGAGTCAGATCACTGTGTCTATATTCAGACTTTTGCGGATGGAGAATATGTCATTCTATCACTCTATGTAGATGACATGTTGGTAGCGGGTCCGAATTTCGAGAAAATTCAAAGTATGAAGAAGATGATGGCTGAAAAGTTTTCCATGAAAGATTTGAGAGCGGCCAAACAAATTTTGGGTATGAAAATCGTTCGAGATAAGAAGTAGCGGAAGCTGTGGTTATCGCAAAGCGACTATATCGAGAAGGTTTTGAAGCGGTTCAATATGGACAAATCAAAACTGGTGAGTACGCCTTTAGCAAAACATTTCAAACTCATGAAGGAGTTTTGCCCGATAACTCAAGAGTAGAAAGACGAGATGGCAAGAGTGCGTTATGCATCTGCGGTAGGGAGTTTAATGTATGCAATGGTGAGTACGAGACCAGATATTGCACATGCAGTGGGAGTTGTGAGCCGGTATATGCAAAACCCAGGCAAGGAGTATTAGAATGCGGTAAAGTGGATTTTGAGGTATCTTAGGGGTACGTCTAGTCACTGTTTATGTTTCGGGGGTGACTCTCTAAAGGTGCAAGGTTACATTGATACGGACTACTCGGGTGATCGAGATAGTGGGAAGAACACAACGGGATACGTATTTATAGTTGGGAGAACAACAGTGAGTTGGGTATCTCAACTGCAAAAGGTGGTAGCATTGTCAACTACGGAGGCTGAGTACGTGGCGATCACGGAAGCCAGCAAAGAGATGATATAGTTACAAGGGTTACTCGAAAAGTTGAGTAAGAAGGAAGACTTCAATACCTTGTGGAGCGAAACCAAAGTGCAATACATTTGGCGAAGAATGCAGCATATCATTCTCGGACGAAACATATCATGGTACGGTACCTCTTCATACGCATGGCGTTAGAAGATGGTGAGTTGACACTGCAGAAGATCGCGGGAGAAAAGAATCCAGCGGATATGTTCACCAAAATTGTAGACATAGATAAGTTGAATCTCTGTTGCAGGATAGTGAATCTCTCCATGAAAATTTGATGAGAAGACAGCAGCAGTGAAATCGTGTGAAGTTTACTAGTGTTGAGAATCAAGCCAAAAAAAATACTCCAAGTGTGACAATGTCGAGATTGTGATGAATTTGCATCAAGGTGGGGTTTGTTGAAAATTGATGCAAATTAAAGTCTAGGGTTAGATGCCACCTTTTGACATGCATGATATTGTTAGGTGGTGATAATGTTATGTGCTACTTTGTCATGCATGATATTGTTAAGTGGCGACAATGATAGATGGTGATTTTGTTAGGCGCTACTTTTGACATGCATGACATTGTTAGGTGATGACAATATTAGGTGGTGATTTTGTTAGGTGCTATTTTTGACATGCATGACATTGTTAGGTGGTGACAATGATAGGTGGTGACTTTTTTAGATGGTGATATTGTCCTAGGTGCTATAAAAGCACATCTTATGAGTGAGACATTTTGTATCTATCACAAGTATCATCACAAGAGGCAAATGCTAAGAGAGATTTGTATAGAGAGATTTGAGAGAAATCTCGTAGGGTTGTTCTTGTGTGTAAACTCGATTCAAATATAGTAGACGTTTGCATATTCCGCTCTGCCAGGGACTAGCCATACGGTGGGTGAACCTCGTTAACAAATCTATCCTATTTGTGATTGATTGTTTTCTTATTCCTGCATTTTAATTTATATTATCTTTCGTCGTTTAATTGCGTGATTGTATTCTTGCGTGATTTGGATTTTATCGCGAGCACTGTTCCGTAGATCGACTCTCACCCCAACACTTGATCCCTAAGATGTCGGGTCGAACGCATCCGAATGCGTTTAAAAGTACGCGGTTGTGGTCAAAATTCCAATGGATGGTCTAAATCGTCTTATGCAATGATAACCGACTGAGATTATAACTTTCGATATTTTGGAGAGCTTGGCCTTGGGCATGGCAGGGTGTGATGTTGAAATGTTAATAATGTTGTTGATCTCAATGAAGTCTACACTACCGGTACATACACCCAGGATACTATAGCGCTCGCTCGCGCTCTCTCTCTCTCTCTCTGCTCTAGTGGCTCTCATTATCAAAGTTATTAAAGTTTGAGCTAATAATGTTTGTGGAGACATGCTGCATCCTCACTCGGCCAATATATATGATAAAACAGCACGGCCGAGTATTGAATATTGGGCATGCATGGCAGTTGGGATTTGACAAGCGGTGCAATGAAGCCAGCTTCACATTCCAATGGTCGGTAGCAACAAAGAACCGTACCGGTAAGGGCAAGCCGAAGTTGAGCACCGTGATTTGAGAATCTCTAGCATAACGGCTATCGATTTAGCCTCATGATGTCTCAAGGTGTGGAACTGCGACGTATTAATTAGCATGGACACAACCGGTGATAGTGCTAATTTGTCCCTTACAAAGTTTGAAGCAGCGGATTAGTCTATAGCACGGAGGGCCGCGAAGTGAGGCCACACAGCCGGAGGCAAGTCAGATGCCATTTTGTTTTCTAGAGTGTCGTGACAAGATTGGTTCGGAGCCGAATGGTTTTCATTCTGCGATTAAGAAGCTGGTATACCGTACAGGCTCTGCGAAGAAACAAGCATGTGGGCTATCATGCTTCGAAGGCATCGGAGCAAGGTCATGCCGCCATATGCGGTATATCTGATATTGATCGAGAGGGACAAGTACAAGGCAACTTACCAAGCTTAATCGATGTATCGGCGGCCTATATTGGCTGACTTAACAAGTGTAGCCGGTTTGAAGGATATACGACTTCGGTTGACGGCTAATTCAGAAGATTCTAGGACAGTGAGGAATGCTTATTCCCATATCATTTTTAGCTTCTCAGCTTGGTGATTGAATGAATCTGGCAACAATTATGACATCACTAGCTGATAAGGCTCAATAACCAGTACTGCATGGCTGATTGAATTTCGGCTAGTAAGAACCTAATAAGTTGGGTCCGCTAGCATTCTAGATCATGCCTTAGCAGTGGGACATTAAAGAGAACGGTGCAATGCCTCCGTTTGCGATCGTATTTCATATCAGCTGACACGGGCCAATACGGACCGACACGGACTGGTAAAGACTGATTTAATAAGCTTAATTGGTAAGCTTGAGACCTGATCTGTTTAATGGTACCGATGTGAACCAAACACCCCATATGCTTAATAATCATGCATGATTCTGTTCAAGAAACTTGCAGCCATACTAGATCAATTCGAATGACGTAGCTATCGCCTATTTAGCAGCTTTATCATTTTCAAGATCACATTGAATTAAGCCGAATACAACGGCTCGAAACCTATAATCGATGCGTCTCATATTCGATGTATAGTGTTGGGATATATAGGATGAATCGCTCAGGGGTCCGAGTGCACTTTTGTGTTTTCGAACCTGGTGTCTGGTGTCACAGAGGCTTAAAATTTCTCTCGTGATAATTTCTTTGAACCTGATATGGTGCCTTTAATAAATTGGAATGTTTGTGTAAATTCAACTTCAACATGATTCACTCTGAGGCAGTTGCAGGCTTGGTTCTACCTAGTTTCAATTAAATGAGGCCAACTCCTGGGGGCAACTTAGAGAGCATGGTGCTTATGTTCATGATGGTGCAATTAGGCGACTTCGATCTGTCACCCTACGGTATGCTTTTACATCAGGTTGTGATGATCTTCTTGTCGGCAAGTTGATGATGTCGCCTCAAAAGGTGTTGAATGCATGATTTTGTCGTATGCAAGACGCACCGTTGGTTATATGTAAGCCACGTCATAAGATAAATAGATCGTGACAGGTTTTGAATATTTCTGTATGGCCATAGAACATGCGTGCCATGCTGATCAAGATGGAACTTGAAACTATAAGCAGACCGAGCCATATCTGTCAGAGTACCAACGGCGACCCGGGATTGAATTGAGATGCTTGCTTTGGACGTACGCATAGATCTACGGCCATAAACATCTGAGGTTCACATTGGCTCTAATAAATGTCAAATTTAGAGAGCCGAAAGCAGTAATGACAAGATTTTTGGCATACTTGCTATAGGGTGTGAATATTGTGCCAAAGGCCGATTATCCCAGCCCTAATTTAGGGCCGAGTCATGCCATTATATGAAATGTTTTCAGAATCACCTGAGGCAGACTAATAAGGGCCGACAGGGGGTAATGAAGGTTGAGGTCATTAGTCCTGCGTGAGAATAAGTCACTATCGGCCACTATATGAAAGTGCACCAATAAACCGTAGAGTGGAGTCGAGGGTGAATAGGGTTACGATAAAACTCTCAAATTTTAAACTCGTAGAAAAAAAATTAAAGCAATTTAAACACAATTTAAATAAAAGTCGTAAAAATAAATTAAGCAGTAAATATAAATAAAGTGAGACGAGAATTGCAAACTCAAACACGATGATTTTAGAGTGATTCGGCCCCTCCGTCTAATGCACTACCTAGAGGCTCTCCCGTCTTTAGGACGTTTCCCAATCATTATAATGCTCCTTGGCCGGGTGGAACAACCCTTAAACTTTTCAGCTTCCTCCTATGAATCTCTTACAAAGTAGACAATGTTTCTCGTTTGAACAAGATGAGAGAACGTTACTTGACAACTTTTTCTATCGGATCGAAGACTAATAAGCTTCAGATGAATTTTAAAGTGATGATGCCCAGGCAAAAATGAGGTGTCCTTTATGAGAAAATACTAGCAGTAGTATTTATAGATGACTTGAAAAATATTTGTATTTTCAAATATGCCACAAATCTGGCTAAGATAAAATCAACCGAAGGCTATTTGATTGAGAGCTAAATAATTTATTTCCAAATAAGATCAGTAGCCGTTTGAAATAATTTGATTTGAATGCTTAAGAAACATAATGTCAAATAGAAATAATTATATGCCAAATAGCGAGCATAGGTCCCTAATCAATCACAGCTAAATAGCTAATGTTTACTCAGGTTGAATCAATAGCAAATCCAAAAGAAAGAACCCCAACAGTAGAAGAGTTTAAACATGGCCCAATAAAAATCATGCATATATGGATAGGAACCATTTAGTGACAATTGATATATTATAAATATATGCATATGGATATAGATAAAATCTATAAAGCAAATATCAAAATAGTTTAAAAAAAAAATTATGATAAAATATTTTTTCAACAAACTAAGTGACATGAAAATTTAAGTATGTGTTTTTTCAAGCTCATTAGATCCTAACTCTTTAACATTAAAATCCTTTAAAAAAATGAATAATAAAAAAATAAACCCCGATGAGTCAATCACCGACTCTTATTAATTGTTGGTTTCAAACTCGATGTTGAAAAGTTTGGTCTCGTGAAGTCCAAACAATAACCTCCAATCTTCATTAAATTTGATATTTATAATTTAGTCCTCCGACCTCCATTAAATGCTCCGTATAATTCAAATATGCAAAATAACCATAGCGTACGAAGCAGACAATTTGACAATAATCAAAATATAATGAGATGAGACCAACAATCTCGTCCTTTTTTATTATTGACAAAATTAGCATGTATTTTTTTTATATTATTCTCCTTATTTACTTATCATACAAATGTTAAGTGAATTTGTATCATAATATCAAAATTACATCACAATATCTCTCTCTTTTGGCAAAATCAATATGGGGATGAGGAAAAAAATTATAGAGAGACCAAGCTCCCCCTATCAATATGCATAATGTATATATATATATATATATATATATATATATCAGTGATAGAGAATGCTCCACCTTTCAATTTAACAACAAAATAAGGGTATTCAGAAATATGTCATGATAAAGAAAATTTAATCATTAGGATTGCACATGCCTATATCATGTGTAATATGACAGAAATCATTTTCAGATAATGGTTTGATAATATTTGCTAGTTGATTATTGGTGTCAATAAATTCAAGCAAAATATTTTTCTTTTTAACATGATCTTTCAATAAATGATGCCGAATATCTGTGTTTAGTCCTAGAATGAAGCACAGAATTCTTAGACAAATTAATTGCACTAGTATTATCACACAAAATTCTTGTAGTGGAAAAATTTGTACCAAATTCTAAGAGTGTTTGTTGCATCTAAATTATTTGGGCGCAATAATGTCCAGCTACAATATATTCTGCTTCAGTGGTTGATAATGCAATACAATTTTGTTTCTTATAATACCAAGAAATAAGACAATGACCAAGAAATTGGAATGTCCCAATAGTGCTTTTACGATCGGTCTTGCTGCCTGCGAAGTCTGCATCAGTATAGCCAGGCAAATCAAAAGAAGATACTTTTGGATAAAATAATCCTCACTCCAAAGTACCTGTAATATATCTAATAATACGTTTAGCCGCAATTAAATGTGCTTCTTTAGGAGCCAATTGGAATTGAGCACATAAACAAATACTAAATAATATATCGGGACGACTAGCCGTTAAATATAATAAGTTTCTAATCATACCTCTATACAATTTTTGATCCACACTTTTGACTTTCTTGTCCTTGTCTAATTTCATTGTAGTGTTCATTGGAGTTGGCATGGATTTGGCAACATCCATTTCAAATTTCTTTACAAGCTCATTGGCATATTTTTCTTGATTTATGAAAATTAATTCGCACTCCGGTTTGTTTGATTTGTAATCCGAGAAAAAAAGGTTAATTCTCCCATCATGCTCATCTCGAACCGATTTTTCATCAAGTTGGAAAATTCTTCACACAAAGAGACATTAGTAGCACCAATAATAATATCTATATATATTTGTACAACGAGTATGTGGTCTATCTTAGATTTAATGAAAAGAGTTGTATCAATCCTACCTTTTGAAAAACCATTTTCAATCAGAAAAGTAGATAATCTCTCATACCAAAGCCCTCGGAGCTTGTTTAAGAACATATAAAGCCTTTTTAAGACGATAAATATGATCAGGAAAATTTTTGTCTTCAAAACTGGGTGATTGTTCAATCACTACTAAAATAGGGGGTTGCCCTACGGATAATGAAATCCGTAGGGGCGGATTTATTTTGGCCCTACGGATTAGTCCGTAGGGCCTGATGGTTGCATCTACGGTCCCAGACGTTTTAATTTAAAAATATTAAATCGTAATTTGTTGTTTGCCCTTACGGAGCCGCAAACTAATGACATACAGACTAATCCGTAGGGGCAGATGAATATGGATTTAATTAAAAAGGCACAGAAATGCCCTACGCTGATTATCTCTCTCTCTCTCGCGCGCGAAACTCCCAAAATCCCCAAATCTCTCGTTCCCGCCGATCGCCGTTCTCGTCGTCGCCACCGCCCTCCCTTTCGTCGTCGCCACCGCCCTCGTTCTTCCTCGTCGCCGATTGCGCGCGTTGTCGACCACCGATCGATCGTCTCCTCCACCGCACAGGTTAGTAAATCTTCAATTAAACAAATTTTTGATTATTTTAGGGCTAGGGTTCATGGTTTGGGTACCGATGAGGGTTAGGGTTAGGCATCGGTTGGGGTTAGCATTAGGGTTAGTGTTGGGGTTGCGGTTGGGGCTGGGGCTGGGGCTGGGGCTGGGGTTGCGGTTGGGGTTGGGGTTCGGCTGGGGTTGCGGTTGAGGTTCGGGTTGGGGTTATGGTTAGGCTTGGGGTTCGGCTGGGGCTGGGGCTAGGGCTGGGGTTAGGGTTAGGGTTGGGGTTGGGGTTCGGCTGGGGCTAGGGCTAGGGTTAGGGTTGGGTTGTGATTTTTAGGAAAATTTAACTCGATAAAACAAAAAATTACCATTTTTGGTATCAGATACGGAACGAAATAGGTGTTATCATTTTCGTATACGGATATGGATGGTCGTCAAAAATGAAAATATAGGGTCATCGTCGGTGGATGATATGTCGACATCCGAGTCGGAAAATGAGGAAGACGAGAATGAAGATTATTTTTAGATTTATGTTTTGATTGATGACTTTTATGTGTATGGTTATTGTTATAGTTAATGGCGTAGTTAGGATATGAACTTGGTTTGTTTATCGGTCACTTTTTAGTATGTTAGAATTGTAGGTTTTTTATGATGATAAATTGTCTTATGGTTTGATTTAGTTTTTTACATTATATTTATATCTTTATGTTTTAACTTTGAATGCATCTAGGCATGTATTATTTAGTTAACTTATTTTCTTTTACCAATGTTTGTTGTGAATCGTGATACTTCATATTTATATTTTTCCAATTCTGTTTGATCTTCGTAAGTTTATTTGATATATATTCTTTCAACTTGAATTTATATTATATTCATCTTATTTATTGATTTCTTTTCTATGTTGAAGGTATGTATCTCAATCTCAAGTCTAATGCATCTTAGTTCTTTAATGCTCAATTCTTCATATATCTTATTCTCAAGTTGCAACTTGCAAGTAACTAAGCAAGTATTATTTCATAAGTTTAAAATCATGTTATATCAGTTACTTTATATTTTATTTAAATACTTCGTATAGTCTATGTGATGAGAAGATTCAATCGTATGATAATCGATAGAAGCCTTACCCCCGACAGCCGAAACACACATATACAACAAGAATACACAACAAACGCATCATTAGAGAGTGATTCAAGATGTTCAAGTTAAAACCAATATATGATATTCGATGATAATATGAAACTTTCATATTCTCATCGATACTCATATATGAAACTTAAAGCGCCACTTAGTCCCCGTCTATCGGTTAACATACGTTCGATGTTCGTCGTGACATAGAACTATACGAAGGTTGTTAAATATCGGACGGTATAGCTCGATACTAACAACCATCGTATAGTCTATGTGACGAGAAGATTCAATCGTATGCTAACCGATAGATTTGTCCCGTGTGGACAAGTTAGGAATGTATAAAGCAAACGCCTTCATTCACTTGTGTTTTTATCCGTTTCGAGATATTTCGTCGGTACCTTTCCGCTGGTTCTCCATGTACAAAGATAGATTAGATGTTCATTTCAACGTTGTTTCACAGCTTTGAAATGATTATCTATTCTATTACAGTGTACTCGGAAAACAGCGGGGAGGTGATGCCGAAATTTACTCGAAACGGTTGAAAGCACAAGCGAATGGGTGTTCGCTCTATACATTCTTAATGGGATACAAGCCTTACCCCCGACAGCCGAAACACACACATACAACAATAATACACAACAAACGCATCATTAGAGAGTGATTCAATATGTTCAAGTTAAAACCAATATATGATACTCGATGATAATATGAAACTTTCATATTCTCATCGATACTCATATATGAAACTCAAAGCGCCACTTAGTCCCCGTCTATCGGTTAACATACGTTCGATAATTTATTCTTTTCAACGACAAACACACACACAAAGCATATACAAGGATTTTCTCCTTTGTCAGTAACCATCCCGTTCTTAGATTTCTCAATATAGTCACCATAACCTACAATTTATATGTTATACAGTCTAATATGGCCCATGAGTACGTCAGAGTTAAGGACGGGATGCATGTGGATTGGCAACAACGTATGCAACCTAAGTTTGTCGCAGGAGTTGCTGCTTTTATTGAATTTGCACGTGCACATAATAAGATCGTGATAGAGAAGATTCTCTGCCCGTGCGATAGACGTGGGAATAAGTACTGGCAGAAGGTAGAATTGGCAGAGCTTCATATCGTAAAATATGGTTTTACTAGACTTTATACAACTTGGAAATATCACAGGGAAGGAGAAGAACGCGGTAATGCGGCAGGAGAAGAAGGAGAAGACGGTAATACGGCAGAAGAAGAAGACGGTAATTTATTTCCATCAGAAAAAATGGAGGATATGGTAGAGGCTGCCCTAGGTGAATCTATTCGTACCGAAGATGACATTCCTTCCGGTCAAGGACCGCGTGCGGATAAATATGAAAATTTCATGAATGATGCTAGAAAACCAATTTATGAGAATGCAAAGTATTCCACCCTCTCAAGGTTCGTCCAACTTTTCCAGATTAAGTGCCCAAATGGATGGAGCAACAAGTCATTCACAATGCTTCTTTCGTTCTTGAAAGATTCTATGTCCCCGGGAAATAACGTGCCCGACAGCTGGTACGGAGCCTAGAAGATGATGTCTGATTTGGGTCTGAAGTGTGAGAAGATTCAAGCATGTCCTAAAAATTGCGTGTTGTATCGGAAAGAGAATTCAGATTTGAAAGAGTGTCCAACATGCGGAGAGGCCAGGTATAAGCCGAAAGATTCTGATAAGAAGCCTGATATACCTGTCAAGATAGCACGATACTTTCCCATAATACAGAAGCTGCAGGGGCTATTCAGGTGCAAGAAAACAGCCGAGCCAATGATTTGGCATCACCGTGCTCCTCCAAGTGAAGATGGAAAAATGAGTCATCCAAGAGATTCACCGGCATGGAAGGATTTCGATAGGAGGCACGCAATATTCAGTAGTGATCCTCGCAATGTCAGGCTCGGACTGGCTAGTGATTGCTTCTGCCCATTCAACTATATGGCTGGAAGTCACAGCACATGGCCCGTTGTAATGATAATTTATAATCTGTCGCCTTGGTTGGCTATGGACCAATCATACTTTATGATGCCTCTTCTTATCGACGGACCAAACTCACCGGGAAACAATATCGACGTCTATCTCCGACCTCTGATCGAGGAGTTAAAATCTTTGTTCATTGATGGTGTAGAGACTTACGATACAAACACAAATACAACCTTCATACTGTGTGCGGCTTTAATGTGGAAAATTAATGACTTTCCTGCGTATAGAATGCTATCAGGTTGGTCCGTACATGGTCACAAAGCATGTCCTCATTGCCATCAACGCACAACATCGAAATTCTTGAATTTTAGCAGGAAGATTTGTTATTTCGGCCATCGACGTTTCCTGTCTCTAGACCACCCCTACAGGTTAGACGCTGTTCATTTTGATGGTCATCAGGAGCTTGTTGAACCTCCAACCCCATTATCCGGAGAGGACGTGACTGCTCAGTGGGATGGTTACAATAATGTGACCTTCGGGATGGATCCGACAAAACATGTCAAACCACCATTTTGGAACAAGTTAAGCATTTTCTTCGAGCTTCCGTACTGGTCAACAAATTTAGTGAGTCATTGCCTGGACGTCATGCATATAGAGAAGGGAGTATCAGAGCACATACTCAACTTGCTTCTTTGTAAAGACGGGAAATCGAAAGACAACCTGAATGCTCAGAAGGATTTACAGGAGTGGGGAATAAGAAGTGAATTGCACCCTAGACCGGTAGCGAGTAAACCAGGCAAGTTTGTACTTCCCAATGCCGCTTATCATATGTCACAACCGGAGACATGCATGTATTTTAAATGTAATTCATTGTATAGTATATAATTTTTTTTTGTGTTGCTTAATTAGAAAACTAAATGTGAATGTGTTGTGCAGAAACAGGCTGTTCACACCATAATATTGTATTATTATATTCCCCATTCTTATTCTTTTTATAAATAAACAGGTGCTTTTGACGCATGTCTGCTACATATTACAGGTTACAGGTTCTTGGATCTAAAACAGTGAAAACGATGAAAAGACGATGCAAAAGTGGACTTTGACCAACAAACAGAAGACTCTTGATCAAGCCTACATCAAAGATAAAATTCACAAAGTACAAGGCAATGCAAGGTCCAAGATTACAAAGCGAACGGTTAAAAGTCCACCGTAATTATTCACTGGAGATCTGGAAGAAACATAGAAGCTATTTAAATAAAGAACCAAATAATAAGGAAGCCCAAAGACAGAAGAGCCCACAAAGGAAATTTCAAGGCCCAATACTTCCTTTTAAAAAGACAGAGATATAAAATTTTACCAAAGCTTGAAGTCTACTTTGACTAGGTCTTCTTAAGGATATTTTGGTAAATGTAGACATGCGAATCAATTGTAACCTAAGGTTTCCTATCCTCTATAAATAGGAACTCTAAATCATTGTAAAGGCTATGCCTCCCTATGCCTCTTTCTATGAATAAAATTTAGAATTCTTTTGGAGAGCATCGATGCCTCTTTTCATATCATCTATTCAGATCTGACAACCCTGCGTAAATGTTTGGAGAGAGCCATCTGTAAAGTAAGTAGATAATTTCAATTCTTGCCCTAGGTAATTTTTCATTCTCTGCCCTAGATTAAATTTAATTCCTTGCCCTAGTTAGATAGTTAGATCTTTAATTCAATTGCCTTAGATTAATTTAGTTTTTAGATAGATTCAGTTTTTAGATTTAATAATCAATCCGAACACCCATCGGAATTAACTCGTTTGAACGATTAGAAAATTCACAACATCCCTGTGGACCGACCCGTACTCACCGGCTAGTTACATGCGACGCCATTCTTGATTGCGGTAATAGATAGTTTTTGATATCAATCAAATGGCGCCGTCGCCGGGGATATGCTCGGTACGTCTTCTTCATTCGCATTCATTTGTACATATTTTTGCATTTGCATATTTATTTGAAAACCCATAAAAATTGAAAATTTTTGAAAAATTATAAAAATTATTGTATTCAATTTTTACTTATTTGACTAGAGTTTGAAAGATAGGTTAACTATCTAGGAACAACTAGATCTTAGACGTAGTAAATTAAAAACCCTAATGATAACTTTCCTTAAAGTTTAGCGGTAGAAAGTATATGTCTTTGTAGTTTATTTGGAAATAGGCAAATTTTGGGCTAAGTCGAGACAAAGGAAAGGTATTGATATTTTTATTAGAGTATAAGTTTGAAAAATAATTCCTAGCTTAAGTCTAGATTCTGAAAATGTATACCCTGCAATTTGCACAATCACGCACCTTGAAACTTGGAATAGTAGAGGAGACCTTGAAATGCTCTTGTCTAAAGTCCTTAGTATGAAGAAAATAAAATAAAAATACAAGTGTGAATAAAAAAATGAACACTGGTTTTTGTGATTACTTAAGGCTGCAAAAAATAGAAAAATATTTAGCGAGGGTGCTTCATCACCTGGTGCCTTAGACCAACTGGTTTGGGAGTCACTGCTAAAAGCCTTGGGTGTTGCAAGACTAGGAATTACGCTTTAAAGTGCAAACATATCTTGTAATCGGTTGTTGATACCTCAAGAAGTATTAACGGTCGCATGAAGGATGTGTAAGCAAAAAATCAATTAAAAATTCACCTACTAATAAGTACTTTGAAAAACGGACAAGGGTATGATTGCTTGATTTGAATTTTCAAGTGTAGGGATGATTTATACACACACGTAGGGATATGTGATTGGAGTTTAGATGAGAGATAGGAGTGAAGAATAGAACTTGTATCTTTAGTAGAGTTGATAAAAATTCCTAAGTGGAGATGGAACCCTAGAAGGAAAACTTAAAAAATGCCGAAAGCTAAGTAGGTCTGCAGGATATATATAATCTTAAGTTAAATGATGAGGAAGTGTGAAGAATATGGGTGGATAATTTATGAGTCAACGATAATAGAATTCCTTGTTAGAAAACCTAATTGGAGAATTAAAGTCAATTGGCCGAATTGATAGGATTTTGTGGGTAGTATCCGCTGAAAACCCTCAGGAGACAACACTCCTCCTACTAGGGACACCTAGAGGTTCAACGGCTTGTTGCACGTGCTCAGTGCAATCGCGTTTCCCTGTGAAAGTGCGGTTAGTTTTTTTGTCGAGAATAAAAAATAAGTTTGCTCGAGGACGAGCAAAAGATAAGTTTGGGGGTATTTGTTCACACCATAATATTGTATTATTATATTCCCCATTCTTATTCTTTTTATAAATAAACATGTGCTTTTGATGCATGTCTGCTACATATTACAGGTTACAGGTTCTTGGATCTAAAACAGTGAAAACGATGAAAAGACGATGCAAAAGTGGACTTTGACCAACAAACAGAAGACTCTTGATCAAGCCTACATCAAAGATAAAATTCACAAAGTACAAGGCAATGCAAGGTCCAAGATTACAAAGCGAACGGTTAAAAGTCCACCGTAATTATTCACTGGAGATCTGGAAGAAACATAAAAGCTATTTAAATAAAGAACTAAATAATAAGGAAGCCCAAAGACAGAAGAGCCCACAAAGGAAATTTCAAGGCCCAATACTTCCTTTTAAAAAGACAGAGACATAAAATTTTACCAAAGCTTGAAGTCTACTTTGACTAGGTCTTCCTAAGGATATTTTGGTAAATGTAGACATGCGAGTCAATTGTAACCTGGTTTCCTATCTTCTATAAATAGGAACTCTAAATCATTGTAAAGGCTATGCCTCTTTATGCCTCTTTCTATGAATAAAATTTAGAATTCTTTTGGAGAGCATCGATGCCTCTTTTCATATCATCTATTCAGATCTGACAACCCTGCGTAAATGTTTGAAGAGAGCCATCTGTAAAGTAAGTATGTAATTTCAATTCTTGCCCTAGGTAATTTTTCATTCTCTGCCTTAGATTAAATTTAATTCCTTGCCCTGGTTAGATTGTTAGATCTTTAATTCAATTGCCCTAGATTAATTTAGTTTTTAGATAGATTCAATTTTTAGATTTAATAATCAATCCGAACACCCATCGGAATTAACTCGTTTGAACGATTAGGAAATTCACAACATCCCTGTGGACCAACCCGTACTCACCGGCTAGCTACATGCGACGCCGTTCTTGATTGCGGTAATAGATAGTTTTTGATATCAATCACAGGCCGATCAAAATAAAGAGAATAGGAAGTCGGCGAAGAGGGGTCGCCCCACTTATACAGGTGGCTCGAGGAATATTAATCGTGCCATGGAGTTATCGGTAAATTACAATAGACCGGCCTTTGTGATATAATGTAATATTAAGAGTTATTTTCTAATATATCTAATATTAAGAGTTATAATCTAATATTCCAGAGAGCTCAGACCCTGGCGCAAGGTGGTACACCGAGCGTGCTGTTCGCATATCTTGCCGTCCACGGCACCTCGACAGATCCTGCCACAGGCGAGCTTCGATACCCCGACGCCGCTACCCTGGAGTATTGCGTAAGTGTTCAAATTTTTGGTTTGAACCCCTATTTGAAATTTTTGGTTTGAAAGGTTCAAATTTAAATGATATACTTATATTTTACTGGTTAATGTGGGTGTAGCAGCGGGTAGTTGAGCAGGCCGAGGCATCGGGGATCGATTTTACTGGACAGAACGATCCGATACTGCTGACCCCAGTCCTTGATGCCGCATACGGAGGGCACCACGGAGGTTGGGAGAGAGGCCGAGGACTGGGCCCTAGCAGAGCCTATATGAGGTTGGACTCCACTCCGGCGGTTTCTTCCTCCGTCTCCAATGAGCGACGTTTCCAGCAAGAACTGGAGAGCTTGAAGGCCACCGTTCAGGAGTTGAAGGAGATGTTGGTATGTATACTACTTAATAGTAAAATATTATGTCATATTATAGATAGCAACATATCCAATATTAGTACGTAGCCTGAGCTTATTTGGTTGTAGACTTAGCTTTGATTAATTATACATACATATCTAATTAAAATAAACTACGGTTTTCCAAACTAGATATCCAAACGAGGCCTAAGTCCCTAAGTATACATAGATTGGGGTTTCGAAATAACTTGATAATGATACGAATTCGACTAATACACAGTTCTTACTCATTTATTACACACGTAGGTCAAGGCGCGACAGGGTACATCGGCCGAGCCTCCACATGCATCTCCTTCGGCTGCGGCTCCGCAAGCCACTACATCGGCTGCGGTTCCGCAGACTGCTCCTATAGCTCCACTGTCCGCTCAGACTTCCGCAGCTGCGGCTCCGCAAGCCACTACCTCGGCGGCGGTTGCGCAGACCACTCCTACAGCTCCACAGTCCACTCAGACTCCCGCACACTACACATTGCATGATTTATTGACTCAGGGTATATCCGAGGAGCAGGCGCGCCAGATTATGGCGTTTATCAGAGGTGGAGCTGGACCGAGCTAGGGTAGCTTTTTGATTCTTATATTTTAAACATGTATTTATTTATATGATACATATTGTACTATATTTTGAACGATATTGATATTGGTTTGCGTGTTTATATTGATATCATATTCTGCTTGTTGATTTCTTTTGTATATTATGCGTGTGATGTGATTATGAATACTGCGATATATGTTCTGCGTGCTGATTAATTTTATATATGATGTATATATTATTGTGCACAGGGCGAGAAAAAAATAGGCAACCCTTTTTTTAAAAAGAACCCTGATAATATGTACCTACAGATTAATCCGTAGGGCCCAACATTGCCCCTACGGATTAACCCGTAGGGATTGTTTTTACCCCTACAGATTTATCCGTAGGGGCAAAATATCAGAATACCTGATATTTTACCTCTATGATCTCAGTAATAGGGGTTATACGTGTCCCTACGGATATATCTGTAGGGGCAAAAAAATGCCCCTACACAGGTCTCCGTAGGGACAAAATATCAGGATACCTGATATTTTGTCCCTACACATCAGGCCCTACGCACTTATCCGTAAGGGCAACAATTTGGCCCTACGGGTAAGTCCGTAGGGACAACTAATTTATTTTATAAACCGATAAATTAAATAAATTTTTTGTCCCTACAGACTAATCCGTAGGGATAACTGGACCTACACAGTACTCCGTAGAGGCAAGTTTTTGACCGTAGGGCATGTTCAAGGCTTAACCTTGCATCTACGGCGTTTGCACCTACAGGGTAATTTATTGCCCCTACGGATATATCCGTAGGGGCAGTGGTTTGCTCCTACGGATAAATCCATAGGGGCAACCCCTATTTGTAGTACTGAATATAAACTTCTTCATTAATAAAATCATTTAGAAAATCATTTTTAACATCCATTTGAAAAATTTTAATATTTTTGAAAGATGCATATGCTAAAAACATTCTAATAGACTCAAGCCTGGTTACCAGATCAAAGATTTCATCAAAATCGATACTTTTCTCTTGTGTATAGTCTTGAGCAATCAAACTAGCTTTGTTTTTAGTCACTATGTCATGTTCATCAAGCTTGTTACGAAAAATCCATTTTTTCCCAATAATAGTACGATCTTTAGACACCAAAGTCTAAACATCATTTCTAGAAAAATTGTTAAGTTCTTCTTGTATAGCCAAAATCCAAAACTCATCATTAAAAGTATCATAAAAATTTTTGGTTCTAATTGAGATAAAAACGCTAAATGACCACATTCACTTAAAACTTTAGATCGAGTCGTAATACCAATAGATGGATCTCTGATAATAAGATCCACAAGATGACTCGACGCACATTTCCAACTATGAGGAAGTTTTTGAGTAGGTTGAACATCTACAACCTTATTATCAATAATTTGAAAATTATCCACCATTAAAGGTTGTCCATCCTCGTAAATATTAGAAGAACTTAAAATATTTGTTTCATCAAATTTCACATGCATAGATTATTCAATAATTAAAGTTCGCTTCTTAAAAACTCTATAAGCCTTGCTTGTTGAAGAATAACTAAGAAAAATACCAATATCAATTTTTGAGTCAAATTTTGCCTTTCTATCTTTAATGTTTAAAATAGTCAAATTTTGCTTTTATATCTTTAATGTTTAAAATAAAATATTAAGCATAAAATTTTTTTGAAAATAGCCAACATTGGTGGATTTTTGATAATAACGTTCATAAGGAGTCTTTTTAAGCATTTGCCTAATAAGTACATGATTGAGTACATGATATGCCGTACTAACCGCTTCGGCCCAAAAATATATGGGTAAATTGTATGAATTAAGCACACACCTTGCCATTTCTTGAATGGTTCTATTTTTCCATTCAATAACACCATTCTGTTGAGGTGTTCTTGGAGCAGAAAATTGATGAGCGGTGTCATTTTTTAAACAAAAAGTTTCAAAAACTTTATTCTTAAAATCACCTCCATGGTCACTTCTAATTTTAACAATAGACAAATCGCATTCTTTTTCAACTGGTTTCAAAAAATTTGAAAACATAAGAAAAGCCTCATCTTTATTTGCTAAAAATAAATCCCATGTAAATCCAGAAAAATTATCAATAATAACAAATACATAACATTTACCACCTAAGCTAGTAGTACTTGTTGGACCAAATAAATCTAGATGTAACAATTGTAAAGGTTTAGAAATAGAAATACCACTTTCTAGAATGAAAAGACGATTTAATTTGTTTGCCTTTTTGGCATTCCTCGCAAATGTAGTGATCAATACAATTAAGTTGAGGAATTCCACGAACCAAACCTTTCTTCAATAACTTCACTATCAAGTCCATGTCAGCATGTCCAAGTCTTTTGTGCCATAACCAAGATTCCTCATTCATAGCGGCTAAACATTTGATACTCTATGCAACTAATTCATCAAACTCAAAGGCATACACATTAGAGCGTCTATATGCGATAAAAGCAACTTCATTATTAATTTTAACAATGCATTTATCAAGTTTGAAATTAACTTTATAATCTCTACCACATAAACTTATGCTAAGAAGGTTATGATTTAAATTTTGAACCAAATAAACATCGTCAATAAAAGAATTAGGTTCCTTATCATTCGAGCCAATACCTATAATTTTTACTTCGTCATTACTTCCGAAGATGACTGTCTCACCTTCCAATCTCGATAGCGATATGAATAAATTAGAATTTCCTGTCATATGATGTGAGCATCCACTATCGAGATACCATATCTCCTTACGTCTTGAAATTTGGCACACCTGCATAAGACGAGATTAGCATGCTTTCAGGTACCTAAATTTTGTTAGGGTCCTTGAGAGTTAGTTTTGAAATCTATTGGTGTCCACATCAAACCATAATAAGACAAATTATTTTTTATTTTACAATGACTAGATTAAATGTCCATGATCCATACAATAAGTACAAATAAATTTAAATCTAATATGACCTCCATGAAAATAAGATTAAGAGTGATAATTATAATAAGTGTTCAAATTTCTCCTTTAACGAGCATCATTATGAGATCTAGTTTTAGCATTAAATTCATCTATTTGCTTTTGAAGCGAATTGATCAATTTTTGCAAATTCTCATTTTGAACCTTTAAAAATTTATTTTCATATTCAAGATCATTAGAACTCTTGCTTTTGGTGAGCAAATTATTCTCAGGTTCACTAACTTTACTTTCACAACTAGCATGTTCCTTTTTGAGCAAATTATATTTTAATCCTAATTTTTTGTATCCATTGTTCAATTCGCAAATAGCATCTTCAAGATCTTTGTATGAAAGAAAATTAGAAGGGTCTTGATTTACCTCATTTTCATTTACCATAAAACATATGTTAGGGTTTGACCTTGCAAATCCAGCCGTTTCGCAAGCTTCATTTCCCTCTGAGTCACTTGATTCCGATTCTTCCCAATCGACAGGCATACCCTTCATCTTGCCAAACTTCTTTTGTCTCTATTTAAGTTGAGGACAATCTCTTCTTATGTGACTTGGCTTATTACATTCAAAACAACTGCCAAAGTTTTTTTTTTCTTTCTTACCGAATATTCTTTTTGCACCTTTGATCTGTGGGACCACTCGTTTGTTCAACTTCGAGGGTTTTTCGGCTCTTATTTTTGCGCATCGTCCTTGCAAAGTCTCTTGAGAAATTGACCACCTCTTCTTCTAAATTTCCATAACTGTCATCGGAAGAGGACTCATCGATTTCACCTCTTAAGGCTACACCGTGCTTCTTTTTTGCTGGTGCACACGATTGTTCTTCTCTTACTTGTTTTTGAAGAGTAAGTTCTACTATCTTTAGCCTGATAGTCAATTCTTCAAAAGAAATATTTTTTAGATTCATAGTGTGATACTAATAGGTTGAATGATAGAATTCCACTCTTTAGGAAAACATTCAAGCAAACGTTGATTCATCTGACTAACCGGAATAACAACATTTAGAATATACAATTCATTTATAATAGTTTTGAATTTAGTAATACATGCATCAAGAGAATCATCAACATCCATTTTAAAATGTTCCAAGTTGTCGGTAAGCAAACGAACTCTACTCTGCTTAACTTGAAAGGTGCCCTCATGATTAACTTCTAAAATATTCCACATTTTCCTAACAGTTTTTAAATGCATAATTTTATGAAATTCTAGTCTAGATATTCCGCAAATAATTGCACTAACAGCACGAGCATTTAGATTAACTAATTCGAGTTCATTATCATTCCATTTGCTACGAGATTTGGGATAGGTTACCCTATTTACAATTTTTGATGGAAATTCATATCCATTTTCGATCATACCCCATACTCTCCAATCTATAGACTGAATATGAAACATCATACATGTTTTTCAATATGGGTAATCTGTACCATCAAAATAAGGTGGCCTACCAGTATACCTACCTTCATGAAACCTGGTGGTATATCCGAAAGTGGGTGTGTGAATCATATGGTTGGCCATGAATCGCTTACTCTTAGGGTGTTAATCCAATATCAAGAGCCCAAGCTCTGATACCAAATGAAAGTGCTTCAATAAATCCTAGAGTGGGGCGAATAGGGTTACGATAAAAGTCTCTAACTTTAACACTTTTATAAAAAAAAAATTAAAGCAATTTAAGCACAATTTAAATAAAAGCGAAAAAAATGAATTAACCAGTAAATATAAATAAAGTGAGACGAGAATTGCAAACTCAAATACGATGATTTTAGAATGGTTCAGCCCCTCCGCCTAGTGCACTACCTAAAGGCTCCCCGTCTTTAAGACTTTTCCCAAACATTATAATGCTCCTTCGCCGAGTGGAGAAACTCTTACACTTTTCAGCTTCATCCCACCAAGCTAACAATCTCTTATAAGATAGACAATGTTTCTCTCTTGAACAAGATGAGAGAACATTACAGCTCGAACACTTAACAACTTTTTCTATAGGATCGAAAACTAATAAGCTGGAGATGAATTTAAAAGCGACGGTGCTTAGCCAAAAACGAGGTATCCTTTATGAGAAAATACTAGTAGTATTTATAGATGACTTGAAAAATATTTGTATTTTCAAATATGCCACAAATCTGGATAAGATAAATTCAAACTAACGGCTATTTGATTGAGAGCTAAATAATTTATTTCCAAATAAGATTAGTAGCCGTTAGAAATAATTTGATTTGAATGCTTAAGAAACATGATGTCAAATATAAATAATTATATGCCAAATAGAAAGCATAGGTCCCTAATCAATCACAGCTAAATAGCTAATAAAAAAATAAACCTCGATGAGTCAATCACTGACTCATATTAATTGTTGGCTTCAAACTCGATATTGAAAAATCTGGTCTCGTGAAGTCCAAACAATAACCTCCAACCTTCATTAGATTTGATATTTATAGTTTAGTCCTCCGATCTCCATTAAATGCTCCGTATAATATTCAAACCTGCAAAATAACCATAGCATACGAAGCAAACGATTTGGCAATAATCAAAATATAATGGAATGAGACCAACACTATATGCAGTGTATGACCGACATGGCCCCCGACACGTCGATGATTCAGATCGGTGCTTAATAAATGGTCTCGCCACTCCGCTCCGCTATATCATGCGTGTGTGATATATATCACCTGGTACGGGATTCTGGCCAAGATGCGCGAGTCATGTAACAAGCTTAGAGACATGGCAAGTTTGTTATGGCGGCCAGTGAGATAAAACATCATATCGATCCAACGATTGTGGCCGGGATTTTAATAATGGTACGTGGTCTAAATGATGCTCTTTGATGCCTGAAAGCTATTCTCATCATGGAATCTATCTACAGTTGGTTTGTTTCGCTCATCTTTTGATGGAAGCCGACACCATATATAGGAGCTATACCTGAAGGTTCTTTTTGAAGAAATGAAGAGGCCTTTGACGAAGCTGAAACGATATCGACTCTCTGGGATGTTTCTAATTTGCAGCAAGGCTTAGCCGATCAATTAAAAGAAGGGTTTAAATTGACAGCAGAGCCCATCTCTCAATGGCATGCATGCATATGTCGCTTGCCCTGGTTGAGAAGCTGAGCCCGATCGAGTAGTATATCGAAGCCTCAAGTGAAAAAGAGTCTCAGCCACAAATATCTTGTTCCAATGAGAAATGCAGGATATATGGTTTCCACGTATATGTTTTGGTGCGCAGAAGATAAATGCTCAAGGCCGATAATACACGATGAAGAAAAGACTGATCAAAGTTAACATGTGCCATCGGTTACAACATCTCAACCAATGACACATGGGGGCATATGTTTGCACCAAAAATTAAACAACTTGACTTATGAGATATGAGTCGAATAGAGAATTTATGATCCATGACAGGTATCAGCCCGATAGAAGATATGCTTAATTGTAAATATCATATATATTTTTTGTTAAAGGCCGATAAGGGAAGATTCAAGCGGAAAACATTCAAGGAGATACTTCTAGAAAAGCAGCATCAATTATTAGAAAGAAAGATTTATCTAAATCTTATCAAAAGAGAGGAGATTAAGGGAATCTTACATGGAGATCAAAGAAAATCTAGGGTTTTGAACTAACAAACTTCAGTCTTATAAAAACCAGAGTTGAAGACGAAGAAAATGAATCTCTCTCAATCAATCAATCAATCATCAATTTTCCCACTTCTAGGGTTTCTTAGCAACCCTACCGTAGTTCATGTAACCTAAATTCCGGTAACTAATGCCATCTCTATCGAACCTCTGTCGAGACCTGAGACGACCAGCCCTTCTCGATCAGGTATGTCTCCACGTTCCTTTAAATCTACAGAAAGTAAAGCATGAAAATGAAGGAACGTCCCTCGGCCCTCCTTCGGCGCGCTAGCAATCATATAGCGCCGATTGAAGCATGGCCAAGAGTGCCAAGGGTCGAATCATGGCTGTTATCATGTCTACAAGAGGTTCAGACGTCCATCCCTATTCTCATAACGTGATAATAGAATTGATATTGGCCTCCGGCCGAATCAAGCTTGGTGGTCACAACACAGGGATTTAGACGTCCATTCATGCCCTTGTGTTGCGATTCCGGGATTGGTCTCGGTCTATACGAGACGATCAGCCCTCCGCTTGGTCTGGTAATAAACGACTGCACGATTTAGACGTCCATTCCTGCGTTCGGGTATTGAGAGCAGGCCGAACAGTGTAGCCAATGTATCATGATTTTGATTGAGGCTCGCTGTGTAGGAGATTTAGATGTCCATCTCTGTTTTGACACTCGGTCTTCAAGACGAGATCATGATCTAAGGGTTTAATCGTTGTTTTTATTATTAGATTATACGTAACTGTAACCTAATTTTTATCAATAATATGATGGCTGAATGACTATTTTCTTTACTGTGTTATGTATAAATATGTCCATGCATCCAAAGGGTCTATTTCTATTTATTTAAGAAAGAATGTTCTCCCTTCCTCTAATGACGGTCCATATGTTGAGAGAGACTGTGTCGTGCTAATTATTTTTGTCTATGGTGCAGATGTAATTTGAGAGCAAACGGTATGGAAGGGTGAGAAATAGCTCTTGTAATTCTTTCTCATAGCAGAAGTTCCCATCGCGGTTTGCAGGATTATTTGCAAGCTTTTTTACGTCGAATTTAGATAAATCTTATGTGTTGTTTGTGTTCGTGTGTTTTTCGTGTGATTTGGTATTCGTCTATATGTTTTTCATCATACTACAACAAACTAGATTTTCATGGATTTGAGAAAAATATTTGGATGAAGGCATATTTTTTAAGCCGAGAGAAAATTGCTGGACCCTAATAGTTAATAGGATTATCATTGCACTAGAAGCATGCAGATACATAACTTTGATACGACTTGCTAGATAGATGGCCCGTTGTACGAAATGAAACAGATTTTAATGTTCTGGAATATATAAAGGCTGTTGTGCTTCCTAATTTCCACAATTAATTTTTTAGAAAACGAATAAGAAAAAGAAAAATCATATCTCAACTATGATATTGTTTTTGTTTTTGTCTTTGTTGAATGTTAATTTTGAAATGTCAATGCTTCATAATCATGATCTGAGACTGTGTACTTGTTATCTCAAGTAATATATATGATAGAAAATGTCTTTAGAAGGGATATGTTTTGTAAACATAGATAGATATGTATTGTTCAGTCGAAAATATTGCACTTTTGATATAACATATTCCTTACTTTTCTTAAATATTTAAAGGTATTTATTATAAATATCGAACATATGTGCGTTTATCTGCAAAGTTACTCTTTATCATATATTTATATATTATAATTAACATTATGAAGGAAAATATATGCATATAATAATTATATAATATTTTTATTATGCATATAATATCAAATAATCTTAATCAAATTTCTTAAAGATTTATTTCCATATAAAAAGATTAAGATACTATCCCTAATTTAACAAATATTACTAATATTATTCATGGAGATATTGTGCAGATTTAGCTCAGGTCGGGAGATCGAGATATTCGAGATGTCAGGATAAAAATCTGCAAATAAAATCGTAAAATCAATACTTGCAGAGTCTTAGAAAATATTTGAAGAATTCAGGTATTGAAGAAATCTCTACATGTCAACATGAGAGAGCACCTGAAATTTGGAACCTTGATCTCCCCAAATAGCCGTACTTCCGCGGCCAATAGACACAAATAGCGGCGGATCCGCGACCATTTAATGGCCGTAGGATCTGTGATTTTGTGATCAAGATCGCAACAATAAATCTTTATACATGGGATCTAGGGTTTCTGATTTAAGGGTTATATAAAGGACTGAGGGCTAAAGTTAGAGATCATTACCTTTAACACGAAGCAAATCACCGTCAAGAACAAGAGATCCACGACAAGTCCGCGATTCAACGTTATAAAGCGACGTGAATATCGACTGAGTATCCACTTCCTACGAGGCAGAGATCGAGAGCAACTTCTTCTTATAATCTAAATTCGAAGGATTTGTACTTGTAACGTTGATTAATAAAGGTAGATCATTTGCTTAATATTCTGCATTTACATTCTGCATTTACATTCTGCATTATAATTTCCTTCTCTATCCTTTCTTCTATCTCAACCATGCGTGAGTAATTCCTAGCTTGCCAGGGTTCATAGGATTAAGATAGATCAATAGATGATAAAATCTCTTAATTTCTTTTACATCTTATAAAGTTTATAAACTTTAGCAACATAAATGTTAACATTCTTATCGGGCGCGCTACCAATTTATTGATAGTTTCGACCGCGATTTGAGATTAGATTAACAATTGTTTTGATAAAGGTTAGACATGAATACAGATCAATGCATACAGATCAATGCAAGGATAAAGGTTAAGAGTGGGGAAACCCTAGTTTCTTCCAAAAGAACCCCAATCCATATTCATCACTATCGATCTAGTTTTAAATCTATTAAAAGATAAAATGAGTCATCTTTAATTGATCTTCCATTACTACTAAATTCTATGAACCCTATAAGCCTCTTCTTTATAAATTCTACATCCGTGTTCAACGTAGATCTATAACCAATCACCCTTTATTTCAACCAACTCGTCTAAAACAAGATTAAAAGTTCCACGCATCCCTGCGGACGACCCGTACTCATCTCGGCTAGCTACTCGTGACACCGTTATTGATTGCGGTTGCTATAAATACTTTTTCACATCAATCATGTATATTCTCCTTTTCTCTCTCCCTCTCTCTCTCTCTCTATATATATACATACATATATATATATATATGAGAATAATGAAGAAAAGTGAGACTTTTTCTTTATGTGGCGTCAAATATCTGCATCCTTCATAATTTTTTTCGACGATCAGCATCCATCATCATCATCTTTATCATGTAAGAAGTGGATACACTAAATTTCATGTGATTCCACCACTTTTCACCATTGAATTAGCAATGTAAAAAGTTCTATTGTCGGTAAACCGTTAATTTTGCACCCACTAATCATGGTGAAAAAGTGATGGAATCACATTGTTGTGTATGGCTCCCATTCCAATCCCTATTTGATTTCCCTGTCGATTTGGCATTATCTCAGAGTTTTTCAGGATTCAAGATTATCTGTAAGTAAGGGGACAGACGTCTAAAACTAAAACTTCAGACGTCTGTCGACGCTCTGTATGTTCGGATAGATTGGCAGACGTCTGCAGAGAACACATAAGACGTTTGTGAGCGCTCTGAACTTTCGAAGCCTCAAGACCAGACGTTTGAAACTCCTTCTTCAGACTTTTGTGAACGCTCTGTTAATTATGAAAACTTTTGTGCAGACCTCTGCACTTCCTTCATCAGACTTCTGCCGTTGTCATGGGTCGGATATTTATTAGTTGGGAAATTAGTTATTTAAATTTATCTTTTCTAATACTATATATAATGTAGTATTTTGTAACCATAGACGAGATGCCTTTTAGATAGCTATTGAGATAATTTGTGAGAGTGATTTTTTATTCATCCATCGTCTGTACTTCCCCATATTTGGTGATTAATAAAATTTTCGCCTTCGCCTTCTGGTTAGTACTTTATTTCTTATTTTCCTGTGATTTATTTTGTGGTTTCTTCACTATCGTTTGCATATCTTCGTGACCGTCTTGCCGCAACAAATTGGTATCAGAGCCATTGTTGTTTTGGGATATTTTGTTTGAACCATTAGGTCTTCAATATTGCGATCTATGTTAACGGTGGGTAATGACGCTTGTGTCCTCTTCACCATCTTCTTAGATCATGATTTTGAAGTTATAGTGTTCGTTTGCACGCATCGTGTTTTTTAGTTTGATCCCGCATCATGTCTCAGACAATCATGAAGTTCGATATTGAGAAGTTTGATGGAAATATGAGTTTCAGTTTATGGCAAGTCCATATGGTTGCCGTGTTGACTCAAAGTAATTTGAGAAATGCGATTCTTGGGAAAAATGCAAAGTCTTCCACTATGATAGAAGAAGCTTGGGAGGAGTTGGATGAAAAGTCCCTCACGGCTATCTAGTTGTGTCTGACGAACAAAGTTTTGCAAGAAGTTTTGATAAAAAAAGACGGCGGCTAATTTATGGAAGAAATTAGAGGAGTTATATTTAAGGAGATCTTTCACGAATCGACTCCTGTTGAAGCAGCGTCTCTACACACTTCTTATGTCAGAAGTCTCTTCAATCAAATCTCACGTCGGTAAGTTTAATTCGATCATTACATATCTGGGTAAGATCGACATTAAGATTGATGATGAAGATTAGGCTCTTCTTTTTTTTATGTTCATTTTCATCCTCATATAAGCACTTTCGTGACACCATAGTCTATGGACGAGATACTATCTCAGTCAAGAATGTCAAAGAAAATTTGATGAATAAAGAGAAGATCGACAAGAACTTAATCTCTAGCACGCGCGATGGTCAATCTTCAAGCTTATTTATTAGAGGGAGAGCGTAGAAGATAGATCCAGAAGGTAACAGGAAGAAGTCAAGGTCAAAGTCCAAAAATAAGAACTTGATCTGTAATCATTATAAGAAGAAGGGACACTTTAAGGTCGATTTTTTTAAGTTGCAGAATAAACTGAAGCTAAAAGAAAAATCGAAGGAGTCTTCGGCCGAAGCTAGTATAGATTAAGGAGAAGAAGATTTTCTTATGGTTCTTGACAACACACATCGATCTAAGAACGAATGGATCATGGATTTGGGTTGATCCTACCACATTTGTCCCAATAGGGATTTGTTTACTACCTATCAGTCCATTGATGGTGGAGTGGTTTTGATGGGTAACAATAGTTCGTTTCAAGCAATTGGTGAGGGGACGATCCAAAACAAGATATTTGACGGTGTTGTGAGAACATTGGCAGAAGTTAGGCACATATCCGACTTGAAGAAAAATCCCATCTCTTTAGGTGCACTCGACGACAAGGGTTACAAGGTTTTTGCTGAAGGTAAAGTTTTGAATGTAACCAAATGTGCTCTAGTTATGATGAAGGGCTTGAAAAAGGGGTTCTTATATTCGTTGCAAGATTCGACAACTTCCGGATCAGCGACTATTTTATCATCCAAATCTATGACAGATTCGGACACTGCCAGATTATGGTACATAAGGCTCGGGCATATGAGTGAGAGAGGTATGGACGAGTTGTCGAAGAAGGGTTTATTATATGGACATAGTATATCAAAGATGGAGTTTTGTGAGCATTGCGTTTTTGGGAAGCAGAAACGAGTCAGCTTCAGTTCAGCGGTGCATAAGACGAAAGGTATTCTGGATTATATCCATTCGGATCTTTAGTGACCCTCTCCAGTTGATTCTAAAGGATGCGGTGCCAAGTATCTACTTACTTTCATCGACAGAAAAGTTTAGGTCTACTTCTTAAAGCACGAAAGTGATATGCTTACTAAGTTCAAGCAATGGAAGACGTTGTTTGAGAAGCAGACAGGGAAGCAGATCAAGAGACCGAGGACAGACAACGGGTTTGAGTTTTGCGGTGGAGATTTCAATGATTTCTACAAAAACAAAGGGATTGTTCGACATCATACCGCTGTCTACACACCACAGCAGAATGGAGTTGCGGAGCGTATGAACCGGACTCTTTTGGAGAAAGCGCGGTGCATGCTGTCTAATGCAGGGCTCGGTAAAGAATTTTGGGTAAAAGCGGTTAACACGACATGCTTCATTATGAATCGGTCACCTCATACATCGCTAGGTAGTAAAACACCGGAGCAGGTGTGATCTGAGAAGCATGCCGATTATTCTAAATTTTGAGTGTTTGGTTGTCTTGCATGTGCATATTTCCGTGAAGGCAAGTTTGATCTTCGAGCGAAGGATTGCATATTTGTTGGTTATGCTACTAGCGTCAAAGATTATACGTGTGGTGTTCGAATCCTAATTCGTTAAAATTTATGATTAGCAGAGATGTGACTTTTGATGAATCTGCTATGTTAAAACCGAAGATTTTGGAATCTCCAAGTAAAGAAGATTCAAGGAAGGATGAGCCAGGCGTTGAAATTGAAGTCGGTGAAAGTTCGTGTTCGCAGGAGAACTCTCCTTCACCATTGTCTGATGAAACTCATGATGAACAATCCAAAGATGAGGAGTATCTACTTGCTCATGATAGACAAAGAAGGGACATTAGACCGCCACAAAGATATGGCTACGATGATCTGGTGGCATATGCACTGTCTATTGCAGAGACCGTTGAAAGTAGCGAGCCGACGAGCTATCAAGAAACCATCCCATCCGATGAGCTAGCTCATTGGCTGGAGTATAGAGTGTTTTTTGTTACCCCATTTAGATAAGAGTGTGCGCGCTTGTCAGGCATGTATAGATTCCTCCTTCCTGGGATAGGCAGGGGTTTGTTGATTGTGGGGATTCAAATTTTCGGCAGCCGCGGACTAAGCTGTCTTTAATTATCCTTCACTTTTTGGAGCGAAAAAACTCCGTTTGACGGGTCAAACTGGTCATGCGAACTCAATATGAGGTGTTGGTGCATGAAAATAATGCAGAATGACATGTTCATTTCATTTTTTATTTATTCTATTTGTGACAAAAAAGGATTTTTTATATTTTTTACTCCAAGAAACATTTTTTAAATATATTTTATATTTTATTTCTTTTTTTGAAAAGTGTGGGAAAACGAGCGTCTAAAGGACGCGTGAGGGACACGTGACCGCCGGTGCAAGCGGGTCACGTGCCTGGCACACGGCCGCTGGGTGCCAGTGGGCCGCGTGCCCGGTACGCGGCTGCTGGGCACAACGGGCCACATGAGCAGCACGTGACCGCTGGAACACCAACCGAAAAAGGGGCTTACCCCCTAGGCTAGAAGTTGAACTCCTGAGAGATTTTGGAGTTGAAATCCTAGAAAAAGATGGTTTTTATTTGGAGTTGAACTTGCAGAAAGGATTTGTATTTGGAGTGAAACTCCCAAAATATTTTTTTTTGGAGTCAAACTCTCAAAAGATGTTGTCCCAAAATATTTTTTTTGAAGTCAAACTCCCAAAAGATTTTAAATGGAGTTAAACTCCCAAAAGAATTTTTATCATGATGTTAAACTCCAAAAAATTTTAAAATATGGAGTTGAATCCCCAAAATTTTTTAATAGAGTTAAACGCCCAAAAGAATTTTTATTACAAAATTAAACTCCAAAAGACTTTAAATGGAGTTAAACTCCCAAAATAATTTTTATTATGAAGTTAAACTCTAAAAGATTTCCTCTTTTCTTTTTTGAGAAGAAACCCAAATGGATTCTCTTGAAACTCCAAGATTTGGATCTTGGGTGATGAAACGTGATCTCTTTTCTTCTCTTGATGGAGCCTTTGGAGGTGGGTTTCCCTTCTTCTCCTTCTCTCAAATTGGATCTTGAGGAGGAAGAAGAATATAACAAAAATCTTCCATTTTTGGATTTGATGTGAGAGTTAAACTCTCTTCAATGAGTTTATGGTGATAAATTATTTAGTTTTTGAGAAAAAGAGAGCTAAGCTCTTGATTTAATTGAAAATGAAGAGGAAGAGGAAGAGGAAAAACTTAAGAGAAAGAGAGAAGATAGAGGCACAAACCCTAATATTTTTTTGAGGGAAATGAATTGCTTCATTTCTTCATAATGTTGCATTATATAGGCTTACAAGTTTACACATAGCCCTTTGAGCTTTACAAAATGGCATTTTGCTCATCCCATATCCATGTGTTTATTTCTTTTTGCACATAAACCATGGGCTTTACAAAAATTTGGCTCTTTGCCTATTTATTTCACATTTTGCATATTTATTTCAATATTACATTTATTTGTTTCACTTTCTTGGCATGGGGCCGGTATGGGCTTGGGCCCACCTACTTGGACTTGGGTCCAGGCGTGGTCCCGGCTTGGGTTCGGGAATGGGCCCGGCATGGGTTCGGGCGTGAGCCCGACTTGGATTTGACAGTAGAGGTCGTTTTTTTGTCTTGGGTCTACTTGTTCGCGGTTTAATTTTGACTTTGACTTTTGGTCAACAGGGTATAATTTTTGACTCCAACAAAGTGGCCCCCATCAATGAATGCACAATACATATATGGGTTGTGTGCATGAAATTGATGGATCTTCTTTCATGTGGAGGTTGACTTGATTTAGTTCCCGCTTTTGGGAGGCTGGCACTGCCCTTTTTACGACATGGACGGTCGATACTTGACGTATATCCGAAACAGAGTGTTTGTGTGACGTATCTCCGAGACGGAGTGTCTGTGTGATGTTTCCTCGAGACGGAGTGTCGGTTTCTGATGTATCCTCAGGAAGGAGTGTCGGTTTCTGACGTATCCCAAGGCGGAGTGTCGATGTATGACGTATCCCCGAAGCGTAGTGTCGCTGGTTAACGTATCCTCAGCACGGATTGTCGCTGGTTGACGTGTCTTCGAGACGGAGTGTCGCTGGTTGACGTATCCCCGACATGGAGTGTCTGTTTGACGTATCCCTGAGATGGAGTATCACTGTTTGACATATCCCCGAGATGGAGTGTCTTTGTATTATGTATCCCTGAGACGGAGTGTCGCTGGTTGACATTTCCTCGATACAGAATGTCGCTGGTTGACGTTTCCCCGAGACAGAGTGTTTGTTTGACGTTTCCCCGAGACGGAATGCCACTATTTGACGTTTCCTTGAGACGGAGTATTGTTTTCTGACGTGATCCTGAGACGGATTGTCGGTGTATAACGTATCCCCGGCACAGAGTGTCGCTGGTTGACGTGTCCCCGAGACAAAGTATCGCTGGTTGACGTGTCCCCGAGATGGAGTGTCACTGTCTGACGTTTCTACGAAACGGAGTGTCACTGGTTGACGTGTCCCTGAGACTGAGTGTCATTGGTTGAAGTTTTCCCGAGACGGAGTATCACTGTCTGACATTTTCCTAAAACAGAGTGTCTGTTTAACGTATCTCTGAGACGGAGTATCACTATTTGACGTTTCCCCGAGACGGAGTATCTGTTTGACGTTTCCCCGAGATGGAGTGTCACTGTTTTTGACATAGAGGTCGTTGTTGGAATTAGTTGATTTTTTTTGTTTTGGGCGATTCCAATCTATCCAGCGGGACTTCTGAGCTTGGAAACACTTCCGAGTGGGACTTTAGTTTGATTTGTCTGATTCCTGCTTTGTTTGACGAGACCCTTGAATTTAAGGCATTACCGTGTGGGATTCAAGTTGGAATTGGATTTGAATTTGAGCTTGGATTTGGCGTCAGTATCGCTACACTGGAATGGGTACCAGGAGCGAATCATCATTTTCCACTAGAAGCTTTGAATTTGGATGTGGATTTGGATGGCGTTTGCTTTGCTACACTGGAATATGGTACCAGGAGCAACACATCATTCGCCATTGCCCATCGGGAAGCGATGGCTTAGGAAGTAGGTTTAGATCCCTGTCACCCAAGGCTTTTCAATTTTATAAGCCGTAAAGATCTCATAAAAGTATTTTCTCCTTACGAGTCGAGAGGATCTTGTATGTGTATTTTCTCTTTAGGAGTCGTGAGGACCCCCAAGTGTGCGTTTTCCTTGTGAGCCGTAAGGATCCTATGAGTCGAGAGGATCTCGCAATTGTTGTTCTCCTCATGTATCGTAAGGACACATGAATGAGTCTTCTCAAATGGAGCATAATTCCAAGGGCAGAGACTGCCCGTAGAGCTGGTGATTGCGGTGGGACATGGGTGTGATGGGGATTATTTGAGCCCTGGATTGTATACGGTAGTCAATTTGGGGATGTTTGGATTAAAAATTACCTCCCGGTTAACCAAGACAAAGTCAAAGTCAACCCTAAGCCAAGCGGGCCCGAGCCCAAGCAAGTGGGCCCGAGCCCAGGCCCAAGTCAAGACCGAGCATGGAAGGGGCCGGCCCCATGACAAAAAGAATGAAGCTATAAATTAGTTTAATGTATTTTTTAAAAAAATAAATGTATGGAAAAAAGGAAAAAAGCCCAAAATTTTGTAAACTCCGTGGCTTATGTGCAAAAAGAAATAAGCACATGAGGCATGGAGAGGCACAAGTGCCGTATGGAAAAGCCCAAGGGGCTATATGTACAGTGTGTAGCCTATAAAAGGCAAACATGATGAGAAAATCAATAACAACTCTCATTCTCATAAAAATTCTAGGGTTTGTGCCTCCTTCTTCTCTTTCTCAAGTTTTTTCTTCCTCTTCATTTCTAATTAAATCAAGAGCTTAGCTCTCTTTTTCTCAAAACTAAATAAAGTTTCACCATAAAACCCTCGAAAGGTTCAGATCTCCTATCAAATCCTTAAGAGGGAGATTTTTTAACCCCACCTCACCTTTTCCCCAAGATTCAGCAAAAAGAGAGGAGGAGGAAGAATACCCACCTCCAAAATCCCCACTTTGGGACGATCCAAGGCTCAAGGGAGAAGAAAGGGGTCTCCTTTGATCATCTCCGAAGATCTTTGAGAAGTTCAACTCCAAGATCCAAATTCTCAAAAGAGTTTAACTCCAAATTCAGATCATTTAAAAGTTTAACTCCAAATCCAAATATTTTAGGAATTTAACTCCAAATTTACATCCAATTCCTGTTTGGGAGTTCAACTCCAAACCCAAGGGCTTAGCGTCTTCTTCCGCTGGTGTTTCCAGCGGTCGCTTGTCGCGCACTTGACCCGCTGGTGCCCAGCGGCTCCATGTCGCGCACGCGACCCGCTAGCGCCCAGCTCCCATGCGCAGGGCATGTGAACCGCTGGCGCCCAACAATCACATGCGTCCTTAGGACGCTCCCCACCCCTCTTTTTCTCACACGTTCCATATTCAAAACACTTCTCCCGTTAGAAAAAAATTTCTAACGGGGTGCTGCACCACACCTCGCAAGGGGTCTGCTATCCCTCTTAAACTCTGCTAGGCCCCCGATACGTCCAAAACACAATATACGCACACCGCACATTGAGTTCGCATGACTAGTTTTACCCGCCAATCGGAGCTTCTCTCGCTCCTAAGGCGAGGGGTAATTAACGGAAGCTTAGTCCGCGGCTGCCGGAGATTCAGATCCCCACAACCAATAAACCCCGGCCTACTTCAGGCAGGGGGAATCTGTAATACTCCTGATAAGCAACGCGTATTTCCTATCTCAATAGGGTGACGAAAAACACTCTACAGATTCTAGCACGCCCGGTGGGACCTTTCTCTCATCCCATTTCTCGGGTTAAGCGTTCATGCGAACTCATTTAGCATATATACCGATATTTGTACTGAAATAATGCTTTTCCGTGCAGCAATCAATTTCAATGACGATGTCTTCTAAGATGAATTCAGCTTTCGACGCGACCCCGATCCCGTACGTGGTCAAGATCAATGCCCGCATGATTCTCCCTGCAAGCCTCAGTCGACATTGGGAGGAACCACCCCGCAAATTTGGTTGCTCATTATCTACCCTGCTGGAAGCGCTCATCTGGCAGAAATCCCGGCAAACCAGATGGCCAAGCCGATCTCAAGGGGAAAGAGGTCGAACGTTGTGATCGCTAAGGTACCACAACCCAAACATAAGATGGCGTCCGAACAACTCTCTGGTGCTCCAGCTGGGGGCAAGATTGCAGGAACAAAGGGCATCATCAAACGTCGCGGACGAGCTCAGGAGATGACTTCAACAAGTGCACAATCAGGTGTATCTCCAAAGCTCTCCATCGCTCGGTCTACGGCAGCTTCCAGAAGAGCCGAAGCCTGCTAAGTGCTCAAAATAGAAAGGTTGAGACAGAAGCGGCTTAGGTATCGAGCCAACAAGAGGGCCATGACTCCGAACAAGTGGAATTTTGTGAGGTTCCAAGTGTAAGGTTACCCTGCGACGATGGCTGAGTCGGCCGTAAAAGCCAGCAATTCTTTCGAACCTCTGAAGTGGGTTGAGAAAAACGCCATGACTTCCAGAATCAAGAAGACATCAGTCCGAACGATGCTACAAAGAGATGTGTCCCAGCCCCAACAGAGAAAGTATGACACCGTCTCTTCAAGAATCTATCAGGTGCTTTGTGTCGCGCGAAAGCAGCGGGGAAAATCCAGAAAAGAAGCGCTAGCACCACTCAAGAACCCGGTTAGGCCAGTCGTCTTCAATCGATTGTCCGTTACTGAAACAGAAGGGCCACGATAGCAGTCCGTGAAATCAGCTGCCAATAATGAAAGGATGGCCGGATATGTTATCCACATGGTCTACATGGCGGGCACGCATCCCAGCGATAACCTTCGCAGCAAAAGCAAGGATGGGGCCACCACATCCTAAGCCTAATATGGCTTGAATGTAGTTGCCGCTTCCCAAGATCAGCCGCCTCCGCTGGATGATGAAAACCCTCTCGATGAGGCTGATAGGCAGAAAGACCCCTCATTCCATGTGGAGTCAAGCTCAGACAGCAAGGAAGAGCCGACTTTCCGCCCCAGGACAGCAGAGCAAGAGTTGCTTCAAGTGCTCTTAAAACAGCTCAGGAGCAAGGATAAAGAGATGGCCAAACTTTATTTAAAAATTGACGATCTGATGAACGTCGTGATGCAGCACACGACTCAAGTTGCTTGGGCACCCTCCAATAAAGCATATGTCTCTACTCATGAGCCGGGTGATAACAACCCGAAGCAATCGATACCTGTCTCCTTGGGTCCAAGTTTAGGAGAGCCGCACGAAAGACCACCACATTCCACCTCTGGGAACGCCTTGGCCCCGAATGGCACTATCCTGCTAACACAAGATCGGATAATGGATTTGGTCACCAACAAGGTTAAAACATTGATGGCCGAAGCCGAAACTCAGAAAGAAATTGGCAGCAATGGGCGACCATATCCCGCATAGTATGATCTGATCGAGTTCCCCAGCGGCTACGTCATTCCTAAGTTCGGAAGATTTGATAGGACAGGAAACGCAAATCAGCACGTCGCCCACTTTAAAGTATCATGCAGAAATACAGGGGGCAATGATGCACTCCTTTGTCAGTTTGCCAACAGCCTGACCGGTATCGCTTTCGACTGGTACGCGAGCATACCAGGTGGGCCCGTCACTACTTTTACCCAAATGAAGTCTCTGTTTCGGCAAAGATTCATGAGTTTCAGTGATAAGATCTCCATTGCTGACCTTGTGAGGGCCAAGCCGGGAAAGAACGAAAGCAACACGGACTTTATCGCCCGATGGCGTAATCTCATGGTCAAGTGCGAACCGCTGCTGGAGCAGGACCAATCCGTCAGCTTTTTCATTGGGAATCTCAGCAATTGGATGGCCCCATTCTTATATACAGCAGGCCTCAAGACGTTTCAAGAGCCGACCAAGAGAGTTCAAATGTTGGAACGCTCGAAGCAAGAGTCTGCCCCAGACTCTCAAGGTGACAAGCCTTGTTAGAACCGAAAGGACGGCAACCGTAAAAGCGAGAATTCCAATAATACCAACGCCTTCAGTGCGTCTGACAATGAAGACAAGCGAAAGACGGGTGGACAAAAAACGGACCGGTCCCGAAAGCCAGTGCTAGGAGGAGAAGGGCCTTCCCTGGAGGAGGAGAAGACAAGGTTTACTCTTTCAGGAGGGACAAATCCGCAAGATATTTAAGGATGGCCTGAATAACGGTCTACAATTGCCGGAGTCGAAGAGATCTCACGAAGCAAAAATGACTGAAAATCCCCTATATTGCCCGTACCACAGAGTAGTGAGCCATACGATCGAGAATTGCTACATTTTCAAATACTGATTCGAAAAATTAGTACAAGACCGGAGAGATCGAGCTGTCCAAGAGTGTGTTGGTGAACAATCAAGCTGCAAGCACCAACTTTATACAGACAGAAGCTTAAGCCTTTTAGGAGCAGATGGCTAAATCCGCTGCCCTAAGAAATGAATTCGACTCGCCGCACCCTCCGTGGAGTATGCACATATCCAATAAGATGAAGAAGGTGCTACAGTTACTTCAGAAAGAGCCCAGAACGGAATGGGAGGGGTATAAGGAGCCTACCATTCTAGTTACCAATTCGGCTCGATCAGGCTCAAAATCCGAAAGGTTAAAGAAAAACAAATGGAAAGGTGCAGCTCGAAACGTAAAGGAATCAGCGGGGAAATCAACCATTCAAAGGCATATCGATTCTTTCGAAGACTATGAGCAAAAGGAAAGGAATCTAATTCAATTGAAGTAGTTCTTCCCCGTAGAAACGGCTGAGATTATGAAGGAGGTAGAAGAAGATTCCACTGACGAGATCCCTATTGTGACCTGCTACGTTGTCCACTGTCACGCCCCGCTTCCCAGTATACGGAAAAGTAGATGTGACGGGCCGCAGCGTATTTACTCAGAAGTAAATACGTTAAGCGTAAATAAGCAAATATAAAATGAATACATAAGAATAACAAGAGATTTAATAATAATAGCAACTTTTATTAACATTCTTTCTTTACATACAACTAAAAAGAAAAGTACAATGATAGAAAGCGATGTCTAAACAGTGGCATATGAACTGAAAAGAAAATAAGTACAAGTAAAAGCCTAGAAGTCTGGCTCCTCTGTGAACTGCTCCAAAACGTCCTGACTGGGCTCGGTCTCCTGAGAGTCGGGTCCTCCTGACGAACATTCCAATGAAAGAAGAGACATGAATGTCGTCAGCGAAATAACGCTCGGTAAGTCCCAAAAGATAGAATGGAATAGACAAGTAAAAAGAATAGAACTGGTAAATTATCTGTTTTTTTATGCTAACGTAGTTGTTTGTAACTTGGTAGAGAAGGTATCGGTGTATAAGAGATGAGTCCAACTATCCCGTGGACTATGGTAACATGTAAGTACAAGGCCCCGTCAAAAGCCATGGGACAACGGCACAAGATGTTCATGTAGGTGTCTTTTAGTATCTATCATCGTGCTACTTTTAACACATTCCATACCAGTCTACCTCGTTAAACCCCGTAATGTATATTGTATTGATCGGTAATTATCAGACTTGCCGAGACCATGGTATAAGTTGTTTATGTAAACGGTTTCAGGATGTATCAACTAGGCATGTAATCAAGTCAAGATATAGCCATGGTTCAGTAAGGTCAAGTCATGTTTGCATATTGATCTTGTTCTGGTATTCAGGTTAGGTTCAAATATGCATGTTGGATATATTGGATTCATGCTGAATTAGATTCATGTTTGGATTGGATTCAGATTGACTTGGACCCAGACTTGAGTCAGACACTTAGAACAAAATTTGGATCCTGAATTAAGTTTAGGAGTTATCGGTAACTGCTACACATGGACGGCAAGATTTGTGTCTTTTTTCAGGACAATACCATTTATAACTCCATTTTAGTTTTCTATCTTAAATAGGCAAGCACCCACTTTCTCCGGCTCCTTGAGACTCAAGAGAATTGGTCCCGCTTAAACCTATATTTATTAGGATCCAGAATGTAATTTTGTATATCTCGAAGGGGTTTTTTGAAAAATATTTTATATACTTTCAAAATAAAGATCGAGTAATTATTTATGTTCTTTAGGGTTTCCATGGATGTGAATTTTAAAGAGTGAGGCATATTAGTGAATAGTAACTTAGCTTGAATAGTTCCTTGTACTTTAGTGTACTTGTCTTATATTAATACTTGATGGTATTTTAATAAAACTTGTCATTCTTTTATTTTCTATAAAACATGGAATTTTATTATATATTAAAAATATATGGGTTGATAATATTTATATAATTATTAAAAATTAATTTTATTTATTAAGTAGAAAATCTCGTTTTTCTTAAAAATCATATTACAATTCTTTCGAGATCATATGCTTCGTGAGGAGGTCTGCATCTCACTCTAATAGTCCCGAGGATGTGCGATAATCCGCACCATCCAATACCGAGTTCCCAAAATGAGTTGTAGAGGCATAATCGCAAAGAGTTTAATAATACTATTTAAAAGAAAACCGGGTTTTTATAGTTCAAGGTATTTTGATGAAAAGTCGTATTTTGCTACAAAAGTTATGTCTCAAGAGAATCGTGCTATGTCAGTATGTGTGTATGTGAGAGGTAGGTCATTATCTCGTGAAGTTTTCTAAAGGTATGCTAAGAAAAATGTTTAAAAGATAACGTATATAAACTTCATGGTATTTAAATGTAAAAGCTTAACTAAAGTTAATTAACATGGAATTTTAGAGTGAAAGTTGTTTCTAAACCTTTATAATAGTGTTACAAATATTGTGTAAAAGTTTATTGAACAATATGTAAATGAAAAGTGATATTATAGAGTTTAGAAGATTTACATCGTTAATAACTCCACTTACCGATATTTTGTTTTGAAAAGAGAATTTAGCGAAGAGAGGGAGGAAATAGAAGGAACTTACAAGCTAGGAGGAGAGAGGAAAGATAAAGGAAGATGTCGTATCCTTCATGACGTCGTGGGGTTGCCGGAATCGCCTATAATCCTCGCCGGAATTTGATCTTGGGCTAACTCTATTTGTACTCTTCTTGGACTTGAGAATTTTTGATAATTTTGACTTGAGATTTCAGAATGAGGAGGGGATAAGGTATGGGGTTGTATTTATATGGTGAAATTAGGGTTTTGGAATTGAAAGATTGAATTAAAAAGCATTAAAAATGAGATTAAAGATGAATTTTAATTCTCTGTTAAATTGCAGAGAAAAAAAATAGAACAGGGGTAGTAGGGTAGGCCAAAGGGTATTGTGTTCAAAGCACGGGAACTTTTCCCTACGGGGGACCCGTCGCCGCCGGCTATAAGGCCAATCTCGCCGGTTGAATTAGGGGTAGGGGCCGGTGGATTGTGTGCACGTGTCCCTCTCTGTATAAATATCATTTTACACATGTTTATTTTTTCTGTCTTTTCATTTTTACGTGTATTACACTTGTAAACTTTTGGGCTTCCAAAAATTTATAAGAAAAATTTAGAAAAAATAATATGTGGCTGATGGGTTTTAAACACAGGGGCTACGTCACAGCAGTGCAAGGCTTTACCAGTGAGCTACAAGTTGTTTCTTACCGTTCTTAAACAAAAATAACTTTTAAATTGTAGTCAGGCTTGCAAACTCTATTCTGTACATTAACTTTAAAAATTTTCGTACAGTAAAATTAGAGTCGTTACATCCACCTGGGTAGCGACTCTGAGAAAGAGCTCTGTTTTCCCGAAGAGGACGAAGAGCTCGCCACAAAGGCCAACCAAATCCAGTTCAGAAGTGGCAAGTCTCTACTGCCGAAGCAAGGCAACGCTCCGAAAGAGAAGGAAAAATAGGTCGCTAATGAAGAAAACGGCGTAGAGCCGACTCATGAAGATTCAAGTTCTTCTCTGGTTGATTACAATATCTTGGCTCACCTCCGGAAGTTTACATCTCTCTTAAGCATCTATAATACTCTGGTCCTATCCAAGGAGCTCAGAGATGTCCTCATCCATGCCCTGCAAAACCTCGAGCGGTATCAGGCTTGTTTCGCAGAAATTAATATGAAAGAGGCCCGGTACGATCTTCATATAACCGCGGTCACATTTAAGGATGAAGACCTGTTACTGGGAACAGCTGAGCATCACCGACCGCTTTACGTGACAGGTTACAACGATGGAGACCGGATTAATCGCATATTGATTGATCGGAGGTCCTCAGTGAACATCATGAACTTGTGGACTCTGAAGAGTTTGTCAATGGATGTCCAACACCTGTCAAGAGAAAGGATAGTCATCCAAGGCTTCAATCAAAACTTCCAGCAATTTCTGGGGTCCATAACTCTGCCAATTAAATTTCAGGATCTACAAACCGAAGATAAAATATACATGATCGACGCTGACACGTCTTATAAGATTCTCCTAGGACGGCCATGGTTCCATGATTACGGCATCTTTCCGTCAACTCTCTATCAATGCATGAAGTATACTAAAAATGGCGAAGAAAGACGCATTGACGGAGACATCCAGCCATTCTATGTGCATGAAGTCCGATATGAAGATTCCCGGTACTTTGTGAACCCCCACAATTCTGAGCCACAACTGACCGAGGACAGAACGGCCTCGAGACTCAAAAGTAAATCTGAGCCGGATGTCACTTTCAAAAGCAAAATCCCCCAAGTACGTCTGCGTTTCGGCAGTGACATTGATGAGTCCGACGCTGAAAGTCCATCATTCCGTAAAACTCGCCCTCATTTTGGTAATGATACAGACGAGTCTGATATTGAAGGCCCATCCGGCTGCAAAATTCACCCTTGTTTAGGCAGCGACACTGAAGAATCAGAGAAAGAGGACCCGTCTTGCAACGGCTGTGTAGATTTGGCTCTCATGCAAAAAAGCGAAACTAAGAGAAACCTTCGAAGTTACCGAAGGCCCTTATCCATCACAAAGATACCGGAGCATATGTGCAAAGTGCTCGATGCATTGTCAGTCTCCACCATGGACTAGCTAAAAACCTTCTACGTTCCCGAGAGGAGAAGTGGACAGAAAGGCATCCTATTTTATGGGTCAAATCCTATTGTGCACCCGGAAGATTTGTCCGTGACATGCTTTCCCTATGAGAGAGGTATAAGAGCCGTCCTCAATCCCAGATATTATGCGCCCGAAATGCGGGAATATTTTAAAAAGTGCGGATGTCGGTTATATCAAACGGACTCCAAAGTGAAGTTTTATGAGAGGTTGTAGCATCCGCCTCATGTCCGAGCACTCATCAATGGGCGAATCCCAGATAGACGGGGCATAGGTTTCATTCAACCTGATATCAAAGCATGCTACATTATTCATGTTGGTGAAGCTAGTGAAGAGTCAAATGATGAAGACGAGCTAGCCGAACCAGAAGAAGCCTCTCAAGAGCTCGAAGATGGCGGACAAGCAACTTTCGACGAGCTAACCGAGATTGATTTGGGAACGCCTGATAATTCGAACCCGACCTACATCAGCTCACTCTTGTTAGAGAAAATGAAAGAGCAGATAATCGCCATGTAGCATGAGTTCGCCGAATGATTCACATGAACGTACAAAGAAATGCCTGTCCTCTCCCCTGAAGTGGCCATGCATTAGCTGGCTATATCTCCTGATGCTAAGCCAGTCAAACATGCTCCTTAAAGAATGAGAAGGGAGATGGAAGAAAAGGTCATCACGGAAACCAAGAAACTCATCGATGTCGGTTTCATCAGAGAAGAGAAATTTGCGGACTGGATCGCATGCATCGTCCTAGTGAAAAAGAAGAATGGGCAGATCCGAGTCTGTGTCAATTTCAGAGACCTTAACAAGGTGTTCCCCTCCGAACGGCGGCCTGGACGTTAGGACGTCCTGTGCCTGAGGTTCGGGGCAGATGCTATTTGGTTTTATCCGTCTACCTCTCCGAAGATGCCAAGTTGATTTATGGCACCGTGTATCGGAGGTTTAGACGGATGTGGCCGATGTAGCAGACTTCGTCAGATTCCCCCTCAGGGTGAGGGGTTTTTTTTATTGTGGGGACGCTCTTCCCTGCAGGCGCAAGCCCCTGCAGTTAATTACGCTACCGCATCGCAGTAACAACTTTCTCCTTCTCCAGAATTTCACTTCGTGTCGTGTGTGTTCGTTTTGTTTGTGGTTGCCCGTGGATTGTATACGGAGACTAAGTGATGCCGTCGCCCGTAGGACGTGGATTAGTCCAAATCCGTATTTACTTAGATTTGGGTTTGGCGTTTTTAGTTTAAGGATACATTAGTCGCGTTGCGGCTAAGATCAACTTAAACATTCGTTAAGGATACGTTAGTCCTGTTTGAGACTAAGATCAACTTAACATCATGATTGATTTAATTATCCGGCCGTCGGGACTCGTCACCTCTCTGACGTCGTTGAGGGATTACAACGACAGGCGTCTGAGGAGTTCAGAGATGTACCCTTGAACCAAAGTTAATTTGGAGTTTTATTATTTATTTAAATGTCTAAGGACACGTTAACCGTATTTGGGGTTAAGATCAACTTAGGCGGGACCGTTTAGATCCAACAAAGGAGCGTTTGGGCCCTATTGTGCCAGTTTAAGGACATGGCGGTCCATCGCCAGTTTTAGGGACGTGGGGGTCCATTATTAGTTTAGGGACGTTTCGGTCCGTCGCCAGTTTAAAGACGTAGTGGTCCATATTCCAGTTTAGGGACGTGGTGGTCCGTCGCCGGTTTAGGGACGTGGTGGTCCGAGTTCCGGTTTAGGGACGTGGTGGTCCATTATTAGTTTAGGGACGTTTCGGTCCGATATTAGTTTAAGGACATCTCGGTCCACTATTAGTTTAAGGACGTTTCGGTCCAATATTAGTTTAAGGACATCTCGGTCCACGAGTTTAAGGACCCCGCAGTCCATATCGATGTGTGGTCATTGGGACCCGTCACCTCTTTGACGTCGTTGAGGAATTACAACGACGGATGTCAAAGGAGTTCGGAGATGTACCCTCGAACCGGATGTAAATTAATTTAGAAGAGCGATTTTGCTCAGTCAATTTAATTTAAGGACTTATGGCCAAAATTGGGCTAAGTCCGGTTGGAATGTTCAACATTTTTGTTAAATAATGCATAGCATTTAGGCTCTGCAGAGCATCAATTTATTCTAAGCTCTGCTCATTTATGAATGATGCAATGCATCTGTTTTGATTTGGGCTCTGTCCCTTGTAAAGTGCACAGCATTCTGGAGATTCTGTTCGGGCTCTGCCCATTTATAAATGATGCGAAGCATCTGTTTTGATTTGGGCTCTGCCCCTTAAAATAATGCATTTGCGCTTTATTGAGCCTGTTAGGCCTTCTCTTAATTGGGCTTGGCCCTTTTGAATGCATTTGCGCTTTGCGCTAAGTAATGAGCACAAGTCCATACGGTGACGACACGTGTCATGCATGATGAGTGCAAGCGCACTAGCGCAGCGCGTTGCGCTGTTGCGCTGCACAATTGCGCTGCTGACACGTGGCGCGCTCTCAGCGAGTTGCGCTAATTCCAGAGAGCAGAGCTCTATCTTAAGAGCGCTTAGCGCAAATGGTTTTCCAGCCGACACGTGGCGCTCTCTCAGCGAGTTGCGCTAATTCCAGAGAGCAAAGCTCTATCTTAAGAGCGCTTAGCGCAAATGGTTTTATAGCCGACACGTGGCGCTCTCTCAGCGAGTTGCGCTAATTCCAGAGAGCAAAGCTCTATCTTAAGAGCGCTTAGCGCAAATGGTTTTATAGCCGACACGTGGCGCTCTCTTAAGAGCGCAGCGACGCAACTTGGAAGTGCAAAGCACTAAGAATCTTTTAGATTCAAGAAGGAAAGTGCAAAGCACTGTTTAATTTCTTCGTCTAAATTGGATCAAAGAAAAATAAATTTTTCTTTATTCGAAGAACCAGAGGTTCTTAAAAGTGCAAAGCACTATTCTTTTATTATTTTATTATTTTTATTGTTTTTACAGAACCGAAGGTTCACAAGAAGTGCAAAGCACTTTTTTTATTTTTATAAAGATCATTGATCTTATTTTTTAGATCAATGATCTATTAGAAGCCCCCCTTTTTTCTACCTCATGAAGGTTCTTTACCTTTTTCTTCTCGGAGTTTTCTCTGTTTTAGGGTTCTTGATTTTTTCGAGAAAATTCTTCATCCCTTTTGAATGAGGTCTGGGGTCCTATTTATAGTGCCCCATAAATTTGTTGAATTTGTTAATGGGATCTTTCTTGAATGATTTTTGGGAGTTTTCCCACCGTTGGATCTTTGATCCAGAGGCCGAAGAAAGTCTTCTAGTTCTGGAAAGAACAGAAAAGATTTCATGAAATCTTAATTCAGTTTGGCGCTGATGCCCCAGCGCATGACACGTGTCGCGCAGCGCAGAGCGCAGCGCAAGTGCGCTAGCGCATCTGCGCTGACATGTGTCGCACAGCGCAGAGCGCAGCGCAAGTGCACTAGCGCATCTGCTCTGACACGTGTCGCACAGCGCAGAGCGCAGCGCAACTGCGCTAGCGCATCTGCGCTGACACGTGTCACGCAGCGCAGAGCGCAGCGCAACTGCGCTAGCGCATCTGCGCTGACACGTGTCGCGGAGCGCAGCGTAGCTGAAGCGTTGCTTCCTTTAAACAGAGCTTTGCTCTGATTGGGCGCGCCTTCTTGGGCGCTGCGCGCGGGATTTGAAGCTCTGCTTCAAAGATTTGAATTTTGAATTCGAACAGAGCTTTGCTCTGATTGGGCGAAACAAATGCCCCCCCACCGTTGCGCTCACGTGGCGCACACGTGAGTGCAACGGTGGCCACCTTCTAGATCGTTGGATCAAAGGGGAATCCGAAGAGGCGCAAGCGCCTTATAAATAGGGCGTTTGACCCTCAGAAAATTTTTACCATCTTCAGAATTTTAATTTCCAGAGCTTTGCACTTGCTTGAGAGTTTCAGAGCTTTGCTCATTTCTGAAGTTAGAAACTTTAGGTAACATTAATTTAAATCAAATTAATTTAAATTAACCTTAACCAAAGAGCTTTGCTCTTATAGATCTTTTTGATCGTAAAGAGATCCCCATTGGGGTTTCACTAGCAGAGCTTTGCTCAACTCCAAAATTGGAAATTTTAGGTAAATTTAATGTAAATCAAATTAATTTAAATTAATCTCAGTCAAAGAGCTTTGCTCTCACAGATCTTTTGATCTGAAGAGATCCCCATTAGGGTTTCATTAAGCTTTTGTTCGCGGGTTTTAATCCTTGAACAGAGCTTTGCCCTCTAAAAGATTTGTAATTTCTTGATTCATTAATGGAGCTTTGCTCCTTTTAGATTATATAACATAGCTTTCAAGGGTTACTGATTGTTGTCAATCTTCTTCTACAGGAACAATGGACGCCCATATGTATGCTCTTAACGAGATCATCTCCTACGGGGACATCCGCCGACTTGGCCGCTCTCAAAATCGAGAGTTCACAAACGCGGAGTGCGCTGAAATCATGAGCCGCTTCGACGCATACAATGGTCCACTGCTTCCCCGGCGTTCTTCTCTTCTCAAGCTTATAGTGGGAGCCATCTGGGAGGCGCTTCCCCTCTTCTGTTCCGGCGTACCGCTTAGGGCGTTGGATGCTGCTGAGGACAAGGTGCACTCGGTGTACCTGTTGAATTTTATCTCAAAGAGGCGACGAGACAGCCTTATCGATCTCCTGCATGAGGTCTTTCAACAGTCCGCCATACTCGCCGCTTATCGAAGGGTGGAAGACATCAGGGGGGACCCTGATGCTTGTGCTCGTGAAAGGAAGCATACCAGGATGGTCCGCGCGGCCTGGAAAGTCATAGATAGGGTGGCTTTCGAGTTCCTCAATCCATGCCCTGGGTTCGAGGTTATTCCGTTGTAATAACATTTTTAATTTATCGCTTTATGGTTGTAAGAACTTTGGGCGATATTAATGAAAATTTTGTCTTTCCTATCCTGTCTTATCTTCTGCTCTGAATCTTTCACCTGACTGAATGCGTCTCATATGCCCGATCAAGTGTAAATCATATGCTTCTTTTCTTTTTGTTGCTTCTCCTCTTTTTCAGCATGTCGTCACAATTAGCAGGTAGTAGAGTAAGCTTCTTGATTTCTTCGAGATATAGCGATGGCTTAGGCCGCAGTTTCAGATCTGCCGCCTAGGACTTTTCAACTCCATGAGCCGTGAGGGTCTCATAGAGGATTTTCTCCCTACGGATCGAGAGGATCTCGCAGGTGGGTTTTCTCCTTAGGAATCGTGAGGATTTCTAAGTGTGGTTTGCTCTTATAAGTCGGAAGGATCCTATAAGAGAATTTTCCCTCTTACGAGTCGAGGGGATTCGTAAGTGGTTGTTTCCCTCTTTGTCGAGAATCGACTTCAGAGAGTGAGACCCGTGAATAGTATGCAAGAGACCATTTAGGATTGACTTGCAGGGTCCCATTGCCCCTCTCACGAGTCGAGAAGGCTCGTAAGCGGTTGTTTCCCTCTTTGTCGAGAATCGACTTCAGAGAGTGAGACCCGTGGATAGTATGCAAGAGACCATTTAGGATTGACTTGCAGGGTCCCATTTTTTTAGGAAGCAAGTTTTTGAATCCTTACTGCCCGAGATGTGAGTCAAAGAAACTCTCGTCACGGAGTGTTTGTATCCGTGAGTTGAGAAGTTTTGTGAGGGATTATTTGTTTCCCAAGCGCCAAGGATTATTTGTGTCCTTGGGGTTTGAAACGAGTCGATGGTTCCTACGGAGGCACTGGTGGCTCTGCGGGTCGACGCGGATCAGAAGGCTTTCGTCAAGGAGTGTTTGTATCCGTGAGTCGAGGAGTTTGCTGGGATTATTTGTTTCCCAAGCACCAAGGATTATTTGTTTCCTTGGGGTTTGAAACGAGTCGAGGGTTCCTACGGAGGCACTGGTGGCTCTGCAGGTCGACGCGGATCAGGAAGCTCTCGTCAAGGAGTGTTTGTATCCGTGAGTCGAGGAGTTTGCTGGGATTATTTGTTTCCCAAGCACTAAGGATTATTTGTTTCCTTGGGGTTTGAAACGAGTCGAGGGTTCCTACGGAGGCACCGGTGGCTCTGCAGGTCGACGCGGATCAGGAAGCTCTCGTCAAGGAGTGTTTGTATCCGTGAGTTGAGAAGTTTGCTGGGATTATTTGTTTCCCAAGCACCAAGGATTATTTGTTTCCTTGGGGTTTGAAACGAGTCGAGGGTTCCTACGGAGGCACTGGTGGCTCTGCGGGTCGACGCGGATCAGGAAGCTCTCGTCAAGGAGTGTTTGTATCCGTGAGTCGAGGAGTTTGCTGGGATTATTTGTTTCCCAAGCACCAAGGATTATTTGTTTCCTTGGGGTTTGAAACGAGTCGAGGGTTCCTACGGAGGCACTGGTGGCTCTGCGGGTCGACGCGGATCAGGAAGCTCTCGTCAAGGAGTGTTTGTATCCATGAGTCGAGGAGTTTGCTGGGATTATTTGTTTCCCAAGCGCCAAGGATTATTTGTTTCCTTGGGGTTTGAAACGAGTCGAGGGTTCCTACGGAGGCACTGGTGGCTCTGCGGGTCGACGCGGATCAGGAAGCTCTCGTCAAGGAGTGTTTGTATCCGTGAGTCGAGGAGTTTTGTTGAAGTCACTGGCTTCTTCGGTTGAAATGAACCGTTGAGGTTTGGCTTCGTCGTTTGACGGAATCAGCTGGGGAAGTATGGTCCCTTCTTTGTTTACGCCCTTGGATTGTATACAGGGATCGATGTTATCTTAACTGTAGGGCCAAAGTTTTATCATTTCTTCTTCTTATTTTATTTTATTTCCGCGATGCTCTATCATTTCAGCTTTTATATCGCGAAGGTTGCGATTGCCCAATCATTTCGGCTATTTTTCGCGGTGCCCAATCATTTCGGCTATTTGTTTTATTTTTACTCGTTGCTTTTTATTACGAGTTGCCCAATCATTTCGGCTATTTTGCATGCATACATTTTACTTGTTGCTTTTTATTGCAAGTTGCCCTATCATTTCGGCTATTTCGTATGCATGTGCGGCCTACTGGCTTTTTTCGCCGTAAACCTGAAATTGGACACCGATTTTGGCATCAGCACCGCTGCAACTGGGATATTACCAGGAGCGAATCATCATTTGCCTCTGTCGTTGTCGAACAAAGGAGGCTTAGCGACCAGGGTTAGAGTCCTGTCGACTAAGGCTTTTGACTTCATGAGCCGTAAGGGTCTCACGAAGTTACTTCTCCCTACAAGTCGTGAAGATCTTATAGGTGTATTTTCTTCTTAGGAATCGTGAGGATTCCTAAGTGTTTGTTTCCCTTGTAAGTCGTAAGGATCCTACAGGGGGGTTTTCTCCTTGTAAATCGAGAGGACTTACAAGGGTTATGCGAACATATCCCCAGTCACGGATGGACCTTGGTTAGGGAAACGTTTATTCGCGCCCGTGGATTGTATACAAGGGTCAGTATTGAGCCACTTGTAGGGCTATATTGGAAGTTTGTGGGGGTTTGCTCAAGCACAGGTTTAGGTCTCTGTGACTTAAGACTTTCAAATCCTATGAGCCGTGAGGGTCCCATAAGAGAGCTCTCCTTACGAGTCGTGAGGATCTCGTAAGCGTATTTTCTCCTTAGGAATCGTGGGGATTCCTAAGTGTGCTGCTCCTTTGTGAGTCGTAAGGATCTCACGCAGGTGGTTTCTCCTTACAAGGTCGAGAGGACCCTATAAGTGCCCTTAACGAGGTTGCGCCCTTTCAGGTTTTCACAAACTCTCGCCGGTAGTCCTGCTATTTTTACTTACGGAGCCCTTTCGGGTTTTCATCCGCGCCCATTTTGCTTATGGACATACCGTTTTTTTTTATTTTTATTTTTATTATTATTTTTTATTTTTATTTTTTTTTATTTTTATTCGTCTCGTCAGCCCAAGGATGCTGCAGTATTAGTTTAAAGACGTTTCGGTCTGATATTAGTTTAAGGACATTTCGGTCCCTCGTTGAGAGGGTTGGCTACTACTTATAAAGCTTGAGCTTAGGAAGATAGCGAGCGGACATAGTCGTCGTCATCTACCATTGACCTAGGCTGTGGCTCATTAAGCGTAGTATTTCTTTAGGAAGCGTCCGTTTATTGGCCTGAAAGGCCTTTCACCGTGCATGTCCATGAGTAGATAGGCCCCACCTTGGTAGACTTTATCTATGATGTACGAGCCTTCATAGTTTGGCTCAAACTTTCCCCGCTTGGCGCGATTGGGGATCATGGGCCTTTTGACCACTAGCACGAGTTCGCCTTGGTGGAATGTCCTCGGGCGGCTCAATCTTTCATATGAGCGCGTCATCTTTGCTTTATAGGCTTCCAGATTTTGTTGTGCTAGAAGCCGGATTTCATCAAGGGCGTCAAGCTCTTCAAATCGAAGGTGAGCATTTTCTTCGTCTGTCAGCTCGTAATGGACTGCCACTCGTAGAGAGGGTAATTCTATCTCGAGAGGGAGTACTGCTTCCGTCCCAAATACCAATGCGTATGGCGTTGTGTTTGTGGCCGTTTTAAACGTAGTCCGATACGCCCAAAGAGCCTCTTGCAATCTTTCGTGCCAATCTCTCTTATTTCGTGACACTGTTTTCTTCATGATCTTCGTCAAGGTCTTGTTGAAGGCCTCAGCTAGACCATTAGCTCGGGGGTTATAAACTGAGGAATATCTCCAGTCTATATTGTGCTGCTGTGCGAAACGGCTAATTTTATGACTCCGATAGGCTGGCCCATTATCAGAGATGATTCTTCTCGGGGTTCCAAACCGGTAGATGACATGCGTTTTGAAGAAATGGAGGATGTTCTCCGTTTTCACTTCCCTCAATGGTACTGCCTCTGCCCATTTGGAGAAGTAATCAGTCGTCGCCAAGATGAAACGATGTCCCTTTGACGATGCTGGTTCGATGGGACCAACTATGTCAGTTCCCCACATTTCGAATGGCCAACTAGCCATTGTTGGATGCAGTGGATTGGGATGCTGATGGATGAAGTCCCCATGAATTTGGCATGGGTGACATTGCCTCGCATATTCCAGGCAATCCTGCATCATCGTGGGCCAGTAGTAGCCCATCCGCTTTATTTTCAATTTCATCTTAGGGCCTGCTTGGTGGGAACCGCAGAGTCCGTCGTGAACTTCTTGGACGACCCTTCTCGCTTCGTCAGGTCCTAAGCATCTCAACCACAGAGAGTCGAATGACCTCTTGTATAGAGTATCATTGACGAAGGCGAAAGACAGAGCTCGTTTCGTGAGCTGATGTCTTGTGGACGCCTCTTCAGGTATTCGGTGGAACTTGAAGTAATCTATGAAGACTTCTCTCCAGTCCTCGGTATTTTCCCTGTCTTTTATTTGCAGGGTTGTCTCCTCAGTTGCTCCATTTTCTTTATATGATCCTGGAGATATTTCTGTTGGGGCAAGCACTCGACGGCTTTGCACCACGATTCTAACGTCGTCGAGGTTCTCGTCCGCCAGTTCTTTAGCAAGTTTGGCTAGTGTGTCCGCTTTGCTGTTTTCCGCGCGCGGTATGCTCTCCAAAGTATATGAGGGAATTTGGGTTAGCAGTTGTTGCACTTTTTCGCCGTATTTTACCAATTCCGGTTTGCATGTTTGGTAATCGCCGTTTACTTGACTAACGACCAGTTGGGAATCACCGTATATGAGGAGATTTTCAATTCCCATGTCAATGGCGATCTCGAGGCCTGCTATCAGAGCTTCGTATTCGGCTTCATTGTTTGTTCTCGGCTCCGTTAGGGAGAAGGCGTAGCGCATTATTCCTCCTTGTGGAGTTACAAAGATGAGTCCTACCCCTGATTTAATTATAGGGGTACTTTGTTTGCGTTTCTTCATGGAAGATGCTCCATCGAAATAAAGCTCCCATCGAATATTATCGCCGTCGATCGCATCGAACGCATGTTCGTCTGGAAGATCGCAATTCAGAGGAGAATCGGCGGGTATCGGATGCTCAGCGAGGAAGTCGGCGATGGCCTGGCCTTTCACTGCCTTGAGAGGTTGATATGTTATCGAGAATTCCATCAAGAGCAGGGCCCATTTAGCGAGTCGTCCTGTCAATATGGCTTTTGACATTAAATATTTAAGGGGGTCCACTTTTGAAATCAGACGGACCTCGTGCGCCAACGCATAGTGCCTAAGCTTTGTTATTGCGAAGATCAACGCCAGGCAGTGTTTTTCAATGGGAGAGTAATTGCTTTCTGCCCCCAGCAGAACTCGACTTAAGTAGTAGAGCGCTCTTTCTTTCCCCTGATCGTTCTCTTGTGCCCATAATGCGCCTAAAGAACCTTCGAGGGCGGTTGTATAAAGAATAAGAGGCTTCCCCTTAACTGGAGCAGCCAACACCGGAGGGTTCTGCAGGTATTGCTTGATCTCATCCAGTGCGCCTTGGCATTTTTGGTCCCAAACAAATGGGGTTCCCTTCTTCATCAGGTGGCTGTAAGGACGGCACTTTCCTGAAAGGTTGGCTATGAATCGCCGTATATACGCGAGTTTCCCTTGGAGAGACCGCAGCTGTTTGAGAGTCCTCGGCGGAGACATTTCCATGATCGCTTTGATCTTTGACGGATCTATTTCAATACCTCGGTGTCGAACGACGAATCCCAGGAACTTGCCCGAGGAAACCCCGAACGCACATTTAAGAGGATTCATCTTCAAGTTGTATTGCCGAAGGCGTTGAAATACAGTCTTCAGATGCTCGAGATGTTCCTCGTATGATTTGCTCTTGACCACGAGATCGTCGATATAGCATTCGACGATTTCGTGTATAAGGTCGTCGAATATCTTCGTCATGGCCCTCTGATAAGTAGCACCGGCGTTCTTCAAACCGAAAGGCATCACTTTATAACAAAATATACCAAGCGGAGTCCTGAAGGCTGTGTGCTTCTGATCTTCAGGATGCATTTTTATTTGATTATATCCCGATGAGCCATCCATGAAGGAGAAAACCTCATGAGTGGATGTGTTGTCTATCATCAGTTCGGTGACTGGCACTGGGAAATCATCTTTTGGGCAGGCTTTATTGAGATCCCGGAAGTCTACGCATATGCGCACTGTCCCATTTTTCTTCATCACTGGGACAATGTTGGCGATCCATTCAGCGTATTGAACTTCCTGGATAAAGCCAGAGTCTATCAGCTTTTTGACTTCGGCATTGATGCTCATTTCGAGCTCGAGTCGCATTCTTCTCGGCGCTTGCTTGACTGGCTTGATGTCCGGGGATATCGCCAATTTGTGCACAGCGATTTCTGGATCTAGTCCCGGCATTTCGGAATAGTTCCACGCGAAGCAATCTTTGTGCTGTAGAAGCACGTCCTTTAACGCAGCCACCCTTTCTCCAGATAGCAGTTCGCTGATGAATGTCGGTCGCGGGTCATTTTCCGTCCCCAACTCAATTTTCTTGAGATTATCTGCAGTGGTATGTATTCCGTCCTCCAGTTCTTTCGGAGCTGGGGGAAATTCTGAGATTACCTCATCGCTGCCGCTTTCAAAACACCAAGGGAGGTTGTTCATGTCTTCGGACCCTTCTTTCAATATTGTTATCACATGGCAGGTGCGAATTTTCTGCCAATCCCAATGCGGAGTTGGTTTTATTCTTGTGTTTTCAGGTTCGTGCTTTTGCGGCGGCGCTACCCTCCAACTGTCAGACAACGTGAATTTGCCAAGCTGATATTGGTCCTCGACCCAATTCTTAAAGGTGAAGCAATCTTCAATCGAATGCCCTACTACTCGATGGTAAAAGCAATACTTCGGGTTGGAGACCTCGCCTGCTTGTTCAGGGTGTTTAGACTCCGGCAACGTAAGCATTTGATGTTTTAGAGCGAGATCGAATATTTTCTTTGTTTTGTTCCGAGGAAAAGAGTATGCTCGACCCATTTTCTTCCCGAGGGCTAAGTCAATAGCGCTCGATTCTCGGATGCGCGGCTTCTTAGCTCTGCTTCGTAGTTGTCGAGCGCCTCTCTTGCCTTTCGACCTGTTTTTGTTCTCGCGTCGCACCTTTTTTGTAGCAGGTTGACAAGGAGCGGCATCTTCGTTCTTTACTGCCTGTTGGAGGAGGCGCTGTGTCTTAGCTTTCTCATAGATTGCCATTTCACGATCGTGATCATCTCGGGCTTTTTGACTCGCATCCCTTATGAGTTTGCTCATCTGGTTTTCGGACGATGGACTGGGCAGTTTTGTATCCGGAACTTTTGCTGGTTCAGGATTAGCGTCCTCCCATTGAGCGTCCGCCTCTTCATCGAAGTCATACATGGCATAACAGCTGTTTACTAGCTCTCGCTTCCTTGGCAGGATGTACCCAAGCCCTTTGGTTTCTACTTTCCCGTTAGGCAGTTTGCATTGGGTCCCGGGAATGTTCCAGACCTTGTCATAGAATTTGGCTTTTCTAACGGTCTGTGTGAAGGACATCCCCTGGCGTTTTAGCAGTTTCTTCAAACCTTCGGTATAATACCGGGGGAGACGGATAGGCTGAAGCCTGTCAAGCGTGGGATCCGCGCCATGCCAAACTTCTTTTTCCACTTTGTTTTCTTCAGAACGGTAGAATAACATTGCCTTCTCACCCCTTCGTCCGGGAGGGATATAGAATGTCTGCAATTCTTCTACGCTGTTGGTGTCGAGTGCATCCAGTTCTTTGTAATGTTCAAGCGGCGCCATGGTTATCTGCAGACTTCGCTCTTCATCAGCGGAGATCTGTATCGAAGGCCGAGCAGGGAATACAGCATGAACTTCATCCTCTGAATCACTACCGAAGATCAACGAAGGAACGGATGGTCCTGGCCTGGTAGATTGGGATGGACCTGAATAAATTATATCCTCCTCCTCGGTATCACTGCCGAAGACAGGGATGGTGGCATTAGTTTTGTTCTCCGGTTTGTGACACCTTTCCGTGTCTTCGAAGCTTGGCAAGAAGTATTTGGCATCCTCATACTTGCGAACTTCGTTCACGGAAAACGGATTCAACTCTCCGGCCACAGTGTACTCGAGGCCATCCCTGGAATATTTCATACACTGATGCTGTGTAGAAGGGATGATATTGTACTCGTGTAGCCATGGTCGGCCGAGCAGAGCATTATAACACGTCTTGGCATCTATAACATGGAATTTGATGTCTGTGATGAGCAACCCGAAGCGTAGCGTCAATATCACAGATCCAAGAGTCTTTGAAGATTGAGAGTCGAAACCGGAGATAGTGATCTTGTCCCGGGCAAGGTGTTGGACACTCATGCAAATCTCCTTTAACACTCGTACGTTGAGTAAATTGACGGACGATCCGTTATCGACCAAGATTTTACCTATCTTTATGTCATGGCAGTATCCTGAGACATAAAGAGGGCGATTGTGTTCACACGTCCCGAGAAGAAGGTCCTCATCACCAAAAGCAACGTCGGCTGTGTGCACTTCTTCCAATTCGTCTTTCATCTTTTCTTCGGCCAAGAAGGCTTGGAACGGGTCCGGATCTTGTAGCGCCTTAATCAAAGAGTCTCTCGCCTCTTTTGATAGTAACAAGGCATCGAGGATGCTGAGTTGTGAGGGTAGCTTCCTCAGATGCGCTAAGACATTGTAATCCACCTTACTCCTCTTTGGCGGATTTTTGGCGGTTAACTCTTCCGCGACTTGGTCATCTAAAGTGATGTCTTCAGAGACCTTCTCTTTCCCTTTATCTTTTCTATTCGAGGGTCCGAGGTTCTTCTCAGGCAGTGTCCGATTCCGCAACTGTATATTTTCGCAAGACTTCGGTTCTTCTTCTTTTCCCGAAGTTGATTCTTTAAAGAGAGGGGCAATCTCTAGTTCCTCATCAGAGTCGCTCCCAAACGTGGGCACTTGTGACCTGGTAGTGTTAACCATGTGACAGTTGCCGGCAGTTCTTTCAAGCACTTTGGTCGTGTTTCTTTGCTCCCGACGAACCTTGCGCTTTTCCCGTTTAAAGCGTTGTTGATTAGCGACGTATCCTTGCCACCATTTATCGAACGCTTTGCACTCTTGGGTAGAATGTGAGACCTTCTGATGATATAAGCAATAAGAGGGATGCATTTCTGCCACGCTAGTAACTTTTTCTTCTGAGAGTGGTAGCTTCATGCCCATCGATATGGCCTTGGCGAACTTCTTTTTTATCTTAAATTGGCTTTTGTCAGCGGTAGAGGCATTTTGCTCCAGTGGGATCATCTCAGCTCCTCCCTCAAGTCGCTGGCGTTTGGCCGTTTCGAATATCGCCGTCTCGCGTTCTTGATCAGCTTTACTTTTCAATCGAGCTTCACTAAGAAACGCGTCAATCATTTCTATTGATAATTCCGGAACCATTGACTCAGTATTTGCCCCCGGCGTTTTGGTGCCAGAAGTCCCTTCATCGTTCGAGGTCGAGTGAGAGATCATATGACAGCTTGCCACATATCCGTCGGATTCATCCGATGAAGTCTCTTCCTCATCTTCTTTTTGAAAGACGTGATCAAGGAAATCTTGGAGCGTAATGGGAGTCCGCGCCTTTTGGTTATACTCATCCAGCGCGTCGATCTGCTTCTGTAAGTCCGTCCGCTCGTCGCTAGGCTTCGCGGGCTTCTTAGATTTCTTCTTCTTCTTTTTCGCAGATTTTGACGGCTGATTATGAACGCTTGAACTACCGCCGTCGGTCTTCGGAGTCGGGCGTGGTTTTAACATCCCCTCAATAACCTGCGGCTCCATGGGGTTCTTCCACTTGACCGCTGGACAGGTCTGAAGATCATTTAGCATTCTCCTCGTTTTGGCTGATAATACAACCTCTCAGGGAGCTTCTTCAATGACGGAGCATGTTGCCCCTGGCGTATTCGTTCCCTTATAGGTGTGGGGTTGCGGAGGATTCACCTTCCATTTGTCGGATAGCGCAAACTTGCCCTGACGGTACTGGTTTTCGAGCCAATTTTTGAACACGTAACAGTCTTCGATTGGATGTCCTAGCACTCGATGGTAAGGGCAATAATTAGGCTCGTTAACGTCACTTGGTTGTGACGGACGTTTTGGATCCGGCAGATTTATAAGCCTATTGCGCAACGCCAGCTCAAATAACCTCCTTGTTTTATCACGGGGGAAGGAGTAAGCACGTCCCATCCTGTCCTCAAGGGGTACGTATGGGCGTGTATTATTTGGACGAGCAACCGGCTTCGAGTCGTTCGGTTGCTGTTGGGCATTAGCAACGATGATCGCTTTTCCCTTTCCTTTGTCGTTTCGAGATTCGGGCTTCGGGAGAGGGGGTTTATGGCCCATCTGGTCCATCTGCGCCAATTTGTCGATCAAAGCCTGGAAAGAAGTCGGCTTGAAGAACATCATAAACTGCGAAATGGTCGCTTGTGGATCAAGGGTTCCAACAAACATTCCCACCGCGGGGGCTTCTTCTATACGCTGTTCATATTTAGACCATAAATTACGCCACCGTATAGCGTACTGGACCCACGTCTCGCCGGGCTTTACCCTGGCGTTAATCAGCGCCGTCATCGGAGTACGTTCGCTGGCGCTTGCAAAGCGTTGGGTGAAGAGCAGCTCCATCTCTGCGAAGGTTTTAACGGAATCGTTGGGGAGTTCGGAATACCACTCGAAAGCCGTATCTGATAAACTTCCCACAAACTGGCGCAGCAAGAGCTTGTCGTCGCCTCCAGTGTTACCACAAAGCGCCCTGAATTGGGCAACATGTTGATGGGGATTGCCGGTCCCCTTGTAGACATGAAACTTTGGAATTGTGTAACCTGGCGGGTATTTAATTTGGTCATACCAGCCCGGGTATGGCCGCCCTGTTTTTACAACGTGGCCGGCTGCCTCGGCCGCGTGATGAACTTTTATCTGCTGGGCTATATATTCGTCCAGATCTGTTTTAGAGATTGTGTCTTCTTTAGCCGTCGATAGAGCAGGCTGAGGGTTTGATGTTTCTCCCCTATCATCCCCAAGGACGATCGGGGGTTCTTCAGTCGGGGATTCTGGTTGTATCATCATCCCTATCATATCCTGGAAGAGAAGGCCCATGCGCTGTATATTGGCTGCTTGTTCAGCAGCCTCCTGGTCTCTCTTTTCGAGCATTCGGCGAAGGAACTCGGCATCAGTCTCCTCCTCTTGACGTTCATCTAAGGATGTCTCAGGATTCTCTTTTGGCCCCGTGAGTGCAGCCATGGTAGTCATCATCTCCTGGAGTTTTTGTTGCTGCTCCTGAGACTTGGTCACTGACCGGGTAAGCGGTCGGTGACCCGTAGAAGTACGGCTTTCTTCTTTCCCCGAAGCCATATAGACCGTATGAACTGTGATCCCCCCTGACTTGGGGCGTTTAGGTTCACCGCTCTTAGACTTTGCCAGCGTTATGGGAGCTTTTTCTGGCCTCTTCCTTTTATGGGCCTTTGAGGTTGAAGGAGCCGTTGAAGTGGGCATCCTAGCATTTGTTGCCTCCTGTTGTTTGGCGGGGCGGTTTTTGTCTTTTTCCACCCTTGCCCTGTTCTGGCGACGGAAGTGGTCTGAGTCAATCACGGAGTCCTGAACCCTCCGCCAAATTTTATAAACTTTCGCTGACAGCCGTTGAGGAGGCTGTTCCTGTTTCGTCTCCGGAGCTTTTTCCATGGGTGGAGGAGACTTTTTCAACGTAGCCACCGGGGAGTTCTTTCTCACTTTCCTCAGCATTTCAAAGCTGTTCCCAGTTTGAACAGCAGCATCGACTTCCACCACTGGAGCAGGTGGGGTTAGCCCAGAGGGGGAGTTGCCCCCTGCTTTCCTTACTCTCTGCCAATGGCGACGTCGCGCGCGACGAGCCGCCGGGATTGGCTCGGAGATTGAGGTGGTTTCTTGTTGCCCCCTGTTTGAGCGTGGGGTAACTGTTGATGTCAGCCTATCGAAGACTGATGCCTTCTGACCAGCTGGAGGAGGAGTAGGAACCGTCAATCTTGTGAAGACTGACTCTCTAATGGGAGAAGCCGCCTTAACGACTTCCAAAGTAGCGGCCGTTGCCCTTTTTGGGACAGCCACCTTATAGTTCTGACCCAGCCTGGTGAAAACGGAGGCTGTTGGTCCAGTAGCAGGCGACCCGCTGACAGGGGTCGGAGTAGCAGTGAGCCGGTCGAACGCCGACTTCTTGTTCGCTTCCAGTGTGGGTATCGGTGCCGAGAAGCTTGTAGGTGGGACCATGGTCCCGAAGAACAAGCCGGTGGTGGCCTGAGTCAACTGGCCTACCGGCAGTGTCAGGAAGGAAGCCGCCTGGGGCCCATATGCTATACCTCTAGGTGAGGTGGAGCGTCCGTTGCAGTTGCACTTCGAGCAGTTGGTGCAGTTGGTGGCCATTGAATGCTTGAGTTCTGCACCAAACAAAAGACCAAATCTTAGCAACTTGAAATCCGAAGGCAATCATTTAACAAACCGCGATTGGTTCGCGAAGACGACACACGAAGTGTGGAGTGGAAAGGGGAAGAGGTCCCACCGGGCGTGCCAGAATCTGTTCCCCTCCGAACGGCGGCCTGGACGTTAGGACGTCCTGTGCCTGAGGTTCGGGGCAGATGCTATTTGGTTTTATCCGTCTACCTCTCCGAAGATGCCAAGTTGATTTATGGCACCGTGTATCGGAGGTTTAGACGGATGTGGCCGATGTAGCAGACTTCGTCAGATTCCCCCTCAGGGTGAGGGGTTTTTTTTATTGTGGGGACGCTCTTCCCTGCAGGCGCAAGCCCCTGCAGTTAATTACGCTACCGCATCGCAGTAACAACTTTCTCCTTCTCCGGAATTTCACTTCGTGTCGTGTGTGTTCGTTTTGTTTGTGGTTGCCCGTGGATTGTATACGGAGACTAAGTGATGCCGTCGCCCGTAGGACGTGGATTAGTCCAAATCCGTATTTACTTAGATTTGGGTTTGGCGTTTTTAGTTTAAGGATACATTAGTCGCGTTGCGGCTAAGATCAACTTAAACATTCGTTAAGGATACGTTAGTCCTGTTTGAGACTAAGATCAACTTAACATCATGATTGATTTAATTATCCGGCCGTCGGGACTCGTCACCTCTCTGACGTCGTTGAGGGATTACAACGACAGGCGTCTGAGGAGTTCAGAGATGTACCCTTGAACCAAAGTTAATTTGGAGTTTTATTGTTTATTTAAATGTCTAAGGACACGTTAACCGTATTTGGGGTTAAGATCAACTTAGGCGGGACCGTTTAGATCCAACAAAGGAGCGTTTGGGCCCTATTGTGCCAGTTTAAGGACATGGCGGTCCATCGCCAGTTTTAGGGACGTGGGGGTCCATTATTAGTTTAGGGACGTTTCGGTCCGTCGCCAGTTTAAAGACGTAGTGGTCCATATTCCAGTTTAGGGACGTGGTGGTCCGTCGCCGGTTTAGGGACGTGGTGGTCCGAGTTCCTGTTTAGGGACGTGGTGGTCCATTATTAGTTTAGGGACGTTTCGGTCCGATATTAGTTTAAGGACATCTCGGTCCACTATTAGTTTAAGGACGTTTCGGTCCAATATTAGTTTAAGGACATCTCGGTCCACGAGTTTAAGGACCCCGCAGTCCATATCGATGTGTGGTCGTTGGGACCCGTCACCTCTTTGACGTCGTTGAGGAATTACAACGACGGATGTCAAAGGAGTTCGGAGATGTACCCTCGAACCGGATGTAAATTAATTTAGAAGAGCGATTTTGCTCAGTCAATTTAATTTAAGGACTTATGGCCAAAATTGGGCTAAGTCCGGTTGGAATGTTCAACATTTTTGTTAAATAATGCATAGCATTTAGGCTCTGCAGAGCATCAATTTATTCTAAGCTCTGCTCATTTATGAATGATGCAATGCATCTGTTTTGATTTGGGCTCTGTCCCTTGTAAAGTGCACAGCATTCTGGAGATTCTGTTCGGGCTCTGCCCATTTATAAATGATGCGAAGCATCTGTTTTGATTTGGGCTCTGCCCCTTAAAATAATGCATTTGCGCTTTATTGAGCCTGTTAGGCCTTCTCTTAATTGGGCTTGGCCCTTTTGAATGCATTTGCGCTTTGCGCTAAGTAATGAGCGCAAGTCTATACGGTGATGACACGTGTCGTGCATGATGAGTGCAAGCGCACTAGCGCAGCGCGTTGCGCTGTTGCGCTGCACAATTGCGCTGCTGACACGTGGCGCGCTCTCAGCGAGTTGCGCTAATTCCAGAGAGCAGAGCTCTATCTTAAGAGCGCTTAGCGCAAATGGTTTTCCAGCCGACACGTGGCGCTCTCTCAGCGAGTTGCGCTAATTCCAGAGAGCAAAGCTCTATCTTAAGAGCGCTTAGCGCAAATGGTTTTATAGCCGACACGTGGCGCTCTCTCAGCGAGTTGCGCTAATTCCAGAGAGCAAAGCTCTATCTTAAGAGCGCTTAGCGCAAATGGTTTTATAGCCGACACGTGGCGCTCTCTTAAGAGCGCAGCGACGCAACTTGGAAGTGCAAAGCACTAAGAATCTTTTAGATTCAAGAAGGAAAGTGCAAAGCACTGTTTAATTTCTTCGTCTAAATTGGATCAAAGAAAAATAAATTTTTCTTTATTCGAAGAACCAGAGGTTCTTAAAAGTGCAAAGCACTATTCTTTTATTATTTTATTATTTTTATTGTTTTTACAGAACCGAAGGTTCACAAGAAGTGCAAAGCACTTTTTTTATTTTTATAAAGATCATTGATCTTATTTTTTAGATCAATGATCTATTAGAAGCCCCCCTTTTTTCTACCTCATGAAGGTTCTTTACCTTTTTCTTCTCGGAGTTTTCTCTGTTTTAGGGTTCTTGATTTTTTCGAGAAAATTCTTCATCCCTTTTGAATGAGGTCTGGGGTCCTATTTATAGTGCCCCATAAATTTGTTGAATTTGTTAATGGGATCTTTCTTGAATGATTTTTGGGAGTTTTCCCACCGTTGGATCTTTGATCCAGAGGCCGAAGAAAGTCTTCTAGTTCTGGAAAGAACAGAAAAGATTTCATGAAATCTTAATTCAGTTTGGCGCTGATGCCCCAGCGCATGACACGTGTCGCGCAGCGCAGAGCGCAGCGCAAGTGCGCTAGCGCATCTGCGCTGACACGTGTCGCACAGCGCAGAGCGCAGCGCAAGTGCACTAGCGCATCTGCTCTGACACGTGTCGCACAGCGCAGAGCGCAGCGCAACTGCGCTAGCGCATCTGCGCTGACACGTGTCACGCAGCGCAGAGCGCAGCGCAACTGCGCTAGCGCATCTGCGCTGACACGTGTCGCGGAGCGCAGCGTAGCTGAAGCGTTGCTTCCTTTAAACAGAGCTTTGCTCTGATTGGGCGCGCCTTCTTGGGCGCTGCGCGCGGGATTTGAAGCTCTGCTTCAAAGATTTGAATTTTGAATTCGAACAGAGCTTTGCTCTGATTGGGCGAAACACAAGGCATGCCCTAAAGAAGACTTCCCGTTACCGGTCATGGAAATTATGGTCGACGATACCTTAAATTATGAGATGTTCACCTTCATGGATGGCTCGTACGGGTACAAACAGATAAAAATGTCGCCTGAGGATGAGAAGCATACAGCATTTCGAACCCCGATCGACATATACTGTTACAAAGGGATGCCGTTTGGACTGAAGAACGCATGCGCCACATATCAAAGGGCAATGACCAAGATCTTTGATGACTTAATCTATAAAGTTTTTGAACGTTATATCGATGACTTGGTCGTCAAGACTAAAGATAAGGCCGATCACATTCAAGATCTCAGGACCGTTTTCACCAGAATGAGGGAACACGATATGAAGATGAATCCTTTAAAATGCTCTTTTGGCGTGTCATTGGGAAAATTCTTAGGCTTCATAGTCCGACATTGGGGGATCGAAGTTGACCCATCAAAGATAAAGGCCATCATGGAGATGCCTCCTCCAAAGAATCTGACGCCGCTAAGATCCTTTCAAGGCAAGCTCGCTTACATACGAAGGTTCATTTCGAACCTATCGGGAAGATGCAAGCCCTTCTCGAAGCTCATGAAGAAAGGAGCTCCTTTCGTCTGGGATGCCGAATGTCAAGAAGCGTTCGAAAATATCAAACAGTACATGTTGCACCCTCCATTGCTTGCTGCTCCCATTCTAAATAAACCGTTGATTCTCTATACTGCCGTGCTGAATGAGTCACTCGGTGCACTCCTCGCCCAGAACAATGAGGAGGGAAAAGAGAATGCCCTCTACTATCTCAATCAAACGTTAGTCAGGGCGGAACATAACTATTCCCCGATTGAAAAGCAGTGCCTGGCCTTGATATTTTCCGTAAAGAAGCTAAGACACTATCTTCTCGCTCATCGGGTTATGCTGATCTCCAAGGTCGAACCACTTAAACAATTAATGACCGAGGCAAGCCTAGCCGGCAGAATGGAAAAGTGGGCTATCATACTGCTTGAGTTCGACATAGTCTATACTCCTCAGAAAGCAGTAAAAGGGCAAGCTCTTGCCGACTTCTGCGCTGCTTATCCCATACCAGAAGGGTCACCGCTAAATTGCGAGTTACCCGAAGAATAAGTGTTGTACCTCGAGGATAACGAACCATTTTGGGAGCTCTACTTCGATGGATCCTCATCAATAAGGACCTCCAGCAAATCAAGCATCTCGGAGACAAAAGCGGGGATAGGATTGGTGTTCATCACGCCATTGGGAAGAACCCTACGATGTTCTTTCGCTTTCACCAAGCTTCGCACAAACAACGAGGCTGAGTACGAAGCTCTGATGCTGGTCTGGAGCTCGCCATAGAAATGGAAATCCGGCTACAGGTCTACGGTGATTCCCAGCTTGTCCTCAACCAAGTAAGTAGCAACTATAAGATATACAAACCCGAGTTAGGTCGGTACAGAATCCAAGTGGTGGAGCTTATGAAATAGTTCACTTACATTGAACTGATGAGAGTTCCTAGGGTGTTGAACGAAAAAACCGACGTACTCTCTCGCTTAGCCAAGGAGCTGGATGATCTCGATGTGGATGAAATTCTGATAACAGTCAGAAACCGACAAATTCTGCCTCCAGTCTCTTTGCGTGAAGAAGAAAGCATAGAAAAAAGAGCAATCCTGCAGAAAAAGTTTTGATCATTCAAGATGAGCTTGATTAGAGAGAGCCCTTCATAGAGTACCTCCGATACGACAAGCTGCCCGAAGAAAAATCTGTGTGGGTTCAGCTAAAGAAGAGAGCTCTCCAATACGTGTTTGTAAATAATACGTTATACCGCAGTTCATATAACCAACTCTGGCTCAGGTGTCTGTCATCAGCCAAAACCCAAAAAGTCATGAAAGAAGTTCACTCGGGTCTGCGGACTCACCAGTTCGGCCCCAAAATACGACTTCAAGTCAAACGGCTTGGGTATTACCGGCCTACCATGATAAGAGATTGCGAAGAGCATGCGAAGAAATGTTATCTTTACCAAATTCATGGTGACTTCATTCACAAGCATCCAAATCCGCTGCATCCTACGGTGACATTATGGCCCTTCGAAGTTTAGGGCACCGACATAGTTGGTCCAGTTGATCCTTTATCATCCAAAGGATACCGGTTCATATTGGCCGCAACTAACTACTTCTCCATATGGACTGAAGCTGTCCCGCTAAAAAAAGTCAAGACAGAACATATTCTGATGTTCTTCCAGCATAATATTCTATACCGCTTCGGTACACCTAGAAGAATCACTTCTGACAACGGGCATTCTTTCAAGAGCTTCAAAGTCTCAAGGTTCTCTATTCAGTACAAGATAGATTGGAGACATTCCTCCATCTACAATTCAAGAGCCAATGAGCTAGCTGAAGCCTTCAATAAAAATCTATGCAAGTTCCTGAGGAAAAATGCTTCAGCTAACAAGAGAGACTGGAATCTCAAGCTCCATGATGCATTATGGGCATATCGTACCATGCACCGCACTTTAACTCAGTCCACTCTAGACTCATTACTCTTTGGAGTAGAGGAAATCCTCCCTCTCGAAGTCGAAGTTCCAAGCCTAACAATGGCCGTCCAGCACGATTTGACGGAGGAGGAAAATGTTCTCCTTTGGCTCGAAGAGCTCGAAGCCCTCGAAGAAAAGAGGCACGCGGTACAGCAAAATCTAGAGCTGTAACGAGCCCAAATGTCACAGGCCTATGACAAGATGACCCGTCTCCGTGCTTTCAAGAAAGGATAATTGGTATTGGTCCTCAAAAGACCGATCATCCCCAATTGACATGCCAAGGGAAAATTTAAACCAAAATAGGAAGGGCCATACGTCATCGAGAAAGTGTTCGATGGAGGATCCTACCAACTAATAGGTGCGAGGGAGAAAGGCCCATGCCACCCATCAATGGCCGATATCTCAAGAAATACTATGCGTGAATGCTCCAGGTCGCAGACGAATCAAGCATACCGGCCCCACGGTCTGGATCATACATTTTGTAAAACCGTATACAATCCATGGGCGCAAATGACCCCTATCTCTTCCAAGTCCTACCGGTGAGACTACATCTGAAGTCCAACCGGCGATGAAGGAAAAAAAAAGAGAAAAAAAGAAAGGAAAAAAAGATATGTCCACAAGCAAAACGAGCATGGATGAAAACCCGAAAGGGCTCCTTGAGTAAAAACAGCAGGAGTGCCGACGAGTTTGTGAAATCCCGAAAGGGTGCAAACTCGTGAAAAGAGATGAAATACACTCGCAAAGTTCTCTCGACCTTATGAGGAGAAAATCCCCGTGTGAAATCCTTACAACTCACAAAGGAGCAACACACTTAGGAGTCCTCACGATTCCTAAGGAGAACATACACCTGCGAGATCCTCTCGAATCGTAGGGAGAAAATGCTTTTATGAGACCCTTACGGCTCATAAAATTGAAAAGTCTTAGGTGATAGGGATCTAAATCTGTCTCCTAAGCCATCGCTCCTCAACGGGTAACGGCAAATGATGAGTCACTCCTGGCATTACGCTTCAGTGTTAGTGGTGCTGATGCGGACCCAAAACCCAAATCCGAAGTCTTCCCATGGAAAATGTTGAGTCGCACCTGGCATTGCTTTAGTGTTAGCAGTGTTGATGCCGACCAAAAACTCAAACACCAAGTTTTCCCAAAGGCAAATGACGAGTCGCTCCTGACACTACACTTCAGTGTTAGCGGTGCTGATGCTGACCCAAAAACCAAATCCCAAGTCCTTCCGGGGCAAATGATGAGTTGCTCCTGGTATTATTCCAGTGCCGCAATGCTGATGCTAAACAAAATCCAAATTCCAAGTTCCTCTCAAATTCAAAAGTCCCGCTAAATAAGGCAGAAATCAAACAGATCAAATCAACGTCCCACCCAGCAGCACTTCTAAACTCAAAAGTCCCACTGGACTGGTAGGGAACTCCTAAAACAAATCAAATCAAACAAATTAACTCTGACACCGCAAAAGCGGAGCAAGTCAACTTCAATCCCGACAGCGCAAAAAGCGGAGCAATTCAAATCAAATCCTGATACGGTAAGAAGCGGAGCAATTCAACTTCAACCCCAACACCGCAAGAAATGGAGCAAATCAACTTCAACCCCGACACCGCAAGAAGCGGAGCAAGTTAAATGGCAGCACCGACCGTCCAAGTCGCAAAAATGGCAGCACCGACCGTCCAAGTCGCAAAAATGGCAGCACCGACCTTCCAAGTTGCAAAAGTGGCAGCACCGACCGTCCAAGTCGTAAAAATGGCAGCACCGACCGTCCAAGTCGCAAAAGTGGCAGCACCGACCGTCCAAGTCGCAAAAATGGCACCACCAACCGTCCAAGTCTCAAAAGGGTCAGCACCGACCGTCCAAGTCACAAAAGTGAGAGCACCGACCGTCCAAGTAGAAAAAATGGCACCACCGACCGTCCAAGTCGCTAAAATGGAAGCACCGACCCTCCACAGGGAACCAAACCAAATCAATCCCTATATGGAACAAGATCCATCAATTTCATGAACACAACCTATACACGCGGTGTGCATTTATTGATGGGGGGCACTTTTTTGGGGTAAAAAATTACACCCCGGTTGACTAAGACAAAATCAAAGTCAACCTTAAGCCAAGTGGGCCCGAACCCAAGCAAGCGGGCTCAAGTTCAAGCCCAAGTCAAGACTGAGTATGGAAGGGGCCGGCCCCATGACAAAAAGAATGAAGCTATAAATTAATTTAATGTATTTTTAAAAAATAAATGTATGGAAAAGAGGCAAAAAAACCCAAAATTTTGTAAACCCCATGGCTTATGTGCAAAAAGAAATAGGCACATAAGGCATGGGAAGGCACAAGTGCCATATGGAAAGGTCCAAGGGACTATATGTAAAGTGTGTAGTCTATAAAAGGCAAACATGATGAGAAAATCAATAACTCTCATTCTCTTAAAAATTCTAGGGTTTGTGCCTCCATCTTCTCTTTCACATGTTTTTTTTCTTCTCTTCATCTTCATTTCCAATTAAATCAAGGGCTTAGCTCTCTTTTTCTCAAAACTAAATAAAGTTTTACTATAAAACCCTCGAAGGGGAGTTCAGATCTTCCATCAAATCCTTAAAAGGGAGATTTTTTATCCTCACATCCCATTTCCCCCAAGATTCAGCAAAAAGAGAGGAGGAGGAGTAAGACCCACCACCAAAAATCCCACTTTGGGAGGATCCAAGTCTTAAGGGAGACGAAAGGGGTCCCCTTTGATCATCTCCGGAGATCATTGACGAGTTCAACTCCAAGATCCAAATTCTCAAAGGATTTTAACTCCAAATTCAGATATTTTAGGAGTTTAACTCCAAATCCAAATATTTTGGAAGTTTAACTCCAAATCTACAACCAATTCCTGTTCGGGAGTTTAACTCTAAACCCAAGAGCTTAGCTCCTTCTTCCGTTGGTGTTTCCAGTGGTCGCATGCCATGCACATGATCTGCTGGCACCCAGCGGCCACGTGCCACGTACGCGACCCGTTGGTGCCTAGCGACCACGCGCAGGGTATGCGACTCGCTGGCGCCCGGCGCTTGGCACGTGACTCGCTGGAGCCCAGTGGTCACATGTTGTCTCACGCGTCCTTAGGACGCTTCTCACCCCTCTTTTTCTCATACGCTCCACACTCAAAACACTTCTTCCGTTAGAAAAAATTTCTAACGGAGCGCTGCCCTGCACCCCGCAAGGGGGCTGCTATCCTCTTTGACCCCCAGCCCGCTATCTGGATAGCGGGACCCCGGTAAACTCTGCGAAGCCCCCGATATGTCCAAAACACAATATACGCACACCGTACATTGAGTTCGCATGACTAGTTTTACCCGTCAATCGGAGGTTATCTCTCTCCAAAAGCGAGGGATAATTAACGGCATCTTAGTCCGTGATTGCCGGAGATTCTGATTCCCACAACCAATAAACCCCGGGTAGTCGATAAGCATATCTTTAAATATCCTAGTCGCAGGAGTATCGAAACTAGGTATCGGTACTCCAGTTTAGACTAGCGTGTATGTTTCCTGACTCGGTTGGAGGGCGATAGCTGATCCTATAGCTATTGGTGTTTGACATCGAGAATTGTATATAGGTGCTCATTGGATGAGTTACACTGGACATACTCACCGAGAACTCTTAGTTGGTAATATACTAATGTCAGGTAGCAGTTCTCTTGTGACATGAATACAGAGTAATCCCTAGGGCCTGAAATCGCCATAGTGTCTCATGTGTGTTACCACTATACTTAGACTTCTACTCTACCACGTCTCAAAGGAGTCGTGCAAACAGGTTTTTCTTGGATATAGTCCCGAAGAACGTGGAGGCAGTGAGCAGTCGAAGGGATTTTTCTCTCCCGGTATAGGGAGTTGATGTTGCGCTGTGCAGGACATGACTACAACCACAAATCGATGGCCATCGCAGTGGAGATAAACTGCTAAGTGTTATCAGTTGTATCTCCGGTTGGTTATGAGTCCTATGTCACACGACTTATCGAGTTATTGTGGTCTAACAGATTCCAAACTCTAGACCCGATATGTTATACTCTTAGACGAAGAGACTGGACTGTACGATAATGTCATTGATAGAGTTCTGACGAGCTTGCTCGTTGACCTTCTTTCGATCAATACCCGAGTCGTCGTTACGTACAGCTACTACCACTGACGAGCTTATGGGTTATGGATACGATTCTAACCTACTGCTAGCGTATTGTCGAGTCTTTAGAGTCCCACACAGAGGTTTCCCAGCATTTGCAAAACGATGTGGGGCACGTATAGGGATACGTGCAGGAGTTCGATTAAACACGTGTATTTGATACACGTATTTTAATCGGGTGTTTATTGATATTAGCCAGTATATATATGATATAGCCGGATTATTAAATCAAGTGTTGATTTAATAATTAAATGTATATTTATATATTGATATATTTATATACTAACTAATATCATGTTCACTTAATTATTTTCTTCTCTTTAATTAATATTTATATTTGATATAAATAATGAGACATGTATGTTGATACATAAGTGATAAGAGTATAAGATTTATATGATAGAAATGAGAATGAGTCATGATTTAAGTTGGTTGTAGAATTCATGAGATAATTCTTTTTAATGACTCATTTTTGTGATAGGAAGTAATTACTATTGGATATTACTTTTGCTTGCTCTTCATTTGTAGGTTTAGTAAAATTGGACACGGTCTGTTCAAATCTAATTGAGTGATATTTGCTGCAATGGAAATAGAAATAAAAGGGGTACCAAAAAAACATTTACTGAAGTACTATGTCAATGTGATTCTTCTTTTTTTTATTTCTTTTTCGTAAAGGGCAAGTTTAATGGTTCCTTCTAGCTATCTCGTTTCAAATTGTATTGTTTTGATTGGTGAAGAGTAACTACATCTAATATTCATAGGCCATCTAAGAGAGAGATATTGTCGATGGAAGTGAGACCCTGGTCCGATCTCACTTCCGAGATTCTTGAGCTCATCATATCATGGCTACCCGTAACATACTATTGAAACTTCTCTTTAGTTTGCAAGAAGTGTCGTATCGATACATGACCGTTGTTGGTCTACAAAAAAGAATTTGGAGATAATACTTTTTTCTACTACAGCCCTTTATACAAGAAAAAAAATTCGCTGGGTCGCTCTTTCGATGACATATCGGGCTGCAAATTCTATTATGCAAAGGATGGATGGTTACTTCTATATAGACATTCTGAAGTAATTCTGGTAAATCCCATTTCTTATATCTTATATAGACACCCTTGTTAGGAATATATCTACCGAGTATATGAGAACGACGACGGATAAAGGAACAACCGCACAAATAAAATGAAGACACGAGATTTTTATAATGGTTCAGCAATTTTCCTAGTCCAATTTACCGCACTAGTTTTCTTATTCTTTCTTTGCAAAATACAAGATTAAAATTCTTTTCACTCACTGCAAACTTGCAGTATATAGAGATTTGTTGGCCTCTGTTTTGTTGTGGGAGTTATCTTATCAATATTCATATCCTATGAATATATAGCAGAGGAGAGAGAGAAACACTCTCATGTTTAATCTCTCTTTGAAAGAAAAACCCTTCCTCGGATTAGCCTCCTCCATCTCTTTCAAGCATTTATTTCCTTTTGTCTTCATGTCTCCTTTGTCTTCATGATTCATGCACCAACAGCAGTGTGCAAAGGAAAAATTGCTCCTTCCCTTTAATTTCACAAACGATCCTTTCTCATTGATGAACTTTAGACTTTATTCTTGTAGCCTTTAGACTTTAGACTATGCAAATGTGGGCTGCTGACATGGTGAATTTGGAACAATTTCAACAATCTCCCACTTGATTCAAATTCGTCATAATCTTGTCACTTTCTCAATCCTTGGAATCCTGTTCACGTTGCCTCGGACTTCAACAATCTATTAGGAAAAACAAGTTAAAAAGAAATTTTTTTACCGTAATCTTGTTTTCTTCTCATAAATTTTTTTTTCTAGTGCGACACCTCCTCATCATTAACCGTGGAGGCTAACTTAGGCATTGCATAGCCGATTGATGCAATTTATTGCACATTTTTCTAACTCATTTATCATTTTATTGTCATAAATTATACTGTTCTTGGTATTTTTTTTGAATTATTACAGATAACAGGGTTTGGACGCAAAAAAGAAGGAAAATTGTCCTAAAAACGGATTACGTGCGTGCAATGTGGACTACATGAAGCTATATTAAAATCAGGGAGATAATCACAAAATAACAGAAGATCACGTGCATGCGATGGAAATCAAATGGGAGATAATCAGAAAAATCGAGAACAAATTAGAAAATTTGAAAAAAAAGTCAGGAGATCTCGAGATTAAAACACAAAAATTGAAAAAAGCCAAAAATATCCCAGATGAGAAAATTTCAGCCGAAATGAACCTGGTAAAAGATTCGGCCGGTTTTTTTTATGGAGATTTGAGTTGAGATTTTTAGGATAGTTTTCTTATTCTCTGTTTATCTGTAGAGTTTGTTATAAGTCTCACAAAAGACTTTATAAACGCTTCTATAGAATTAGGATTTCATATCTCTCTCTCGGCGATAAACTTTAGGGTTTTCTTTTGAGAGATCAACATCATTGTAAATAATTTTTATGAATAAATTTTTGCCTTTTATTTTAATATGAAGCGTAACTAATTTCTTTTCTAGGGTTTTATATTTATTTACTCTATTTGATTGGATATTATATTTCTTTCTTTTCTTGTTCTTAAATATTAATCTCTTATTATTTAAATTCTTATTATTAAATTTATCATCTAAAAATCTAATCTTTTTAATGATAATTGACGCATAGAAAGAAGATTAGGGGAAGATGATAGCACCAAGAAATTTATTAGGTTAAATGATAGGTTGACGCCTTACAGATCTTATGAGGGAAAGTAAGAGACAAGTTTAATTAAACGAAATTAAAACTAGGCAGTTAATGGTGATCTAGATTATTCGATAAGATGATAGAAGTAGATTGATCATCTACCGCTATTAATCGAAAATTAAACATTGATTATTTTTAATTAACAAGAAAAAATGTTCTAATATTGCTGTCTAAATAATATTTTCATAATTGATAGGTTAATTTTAATAACATTGAATTAACCTATACTTTTATAGGATTAATAGAAAACATATTAAATATAGATCTAGAAAAGAGTATCATCTTTTAAACCAACCAATATAGATAAATAAATACAAAACCCTAAATTCTTATATGTTCATAAAAAAAACCCACTTTTATTTTTATTTGAATTATTTAAATTACTCTTTAACTTAGTTTAAAAGGAGTTAACACACCACTTCGTAGGAACGATCATCAAGTACTACTGCGATATAGCTGTATACTTGCGGTTAAATTTGGAGACTCATAAAATCCCTATCAAGTTTTTGGCGCCGTTGCTGGGGATCAAACCCGGGTAATCTTAGGACGACCATTCCTGCTAACACTTTGATTAATTGTCGCAATGGTTCAATGAAACTTTCGTCTCAAAAATGACAGTTGATCTAAATATTTTCAATCTAGAAAGCCAATCTAGTAATTCTTGTGACTTGCCTTGTGACAACAACACTTTATTTGAATTATCTAATGAGGAAAGAAGTGACGATGATGGGTGTTTATTTGACTGTAAGAACTGCGATTCTTCATGGTACACATGATCAACCTATTGATGCTTCTACACCCATCATCGTCACTCGTTTTCTTAATCATCATGATGAACTTAATATGATAAGATCTCGAAATAATTTCCTTGAAAATAAAATTTTGTTGTTAGAAAATTAGAAAAAGGAATTGAATTTTTTTAATAAATATTTGAAAAGCGAAAAAGTGAATTTGATTTTATCTTGTAATTATTTAAAAGAAGAAAATAATAGTTTGATTGAAATTTTTACTAGTGAAATTGATATTTTAAAATCTTCTAATAGTTCATAAGTATTTTTGACAAATGATATTTTGATTGATGAATTAGAAAAGGAGAAAAATAATTTTCTGGCATAAATTGATAAATTAAAGAAGGAGAAAATTGAGTTTCTTTCAAAAATTTATATTCAATAAAAAACTATTGATATTTTAAAAACTGAAAATAAAAACTTGATTTTGTCATGTGATGTTTTTAGGAATGATCATGAAATTTGATTTTATATTTTAAAAGCGAAATTGATTTTTTAAAATTATCATATATTTCTCAACGAAAATTGATTGAGAAAATTGCTTCCCTAAAAACACAAAATAATGATTTAACTGTTTCTTTTGCTAAATTTTCTAAAATTGATCCTTTACCAAGCAAAGGGAAGACATTTTTTTAATAAAAGAGATGTTGATCTTAACACTTCAATGATTCAAAAATGCTCTTCATCTAAATTTTTCAACAACTATTCTAAACATAAATCTAGTTCCATGGGTACATCTAATCACACTTGTCATTATTGTGGTGCACATGGTCACTTTGTATATTCTTGTAAGTTGAAAAGAAATATATATATATATATATATATATATATATATATATATATATATATATATATATATATATATATATACCAATTTGAAATGGGTTCCTAAAATTAATCCCCATAAAAGTTAGTTTGGTATCAAAATGCACACCCATATTTTCTTTTGTAGGTATTGAGAATTTCAACAAAGGTAAGCATAACTATGCAGATATAACAAGGTATGTACTCTAACACAATGAGGACATTGTTTGATTTAAGTGTGGGGGATGGTTTGGTTTTATAAAAAAAAATTCTTTTATTTTTAGGTTTTCTTTTGAATTTTTTTTTAAATTGGAAATGAAAACGTGAAAAATGTATATAAAAGAGAGAGAGAGAGATTTTAAGAAAAATAAGAAAAGAAATGGTTAAATGGATCAAGTAATAAGCTATCATGAACCCATTCCCAAAAGGCAAGTATCATGAAAGAGTTATAGATTTGAGAAGATATAAGTGGAGTCTATTTTTGAGTCCAAACATTTGAACGTTGATACCTTACTATACGCATATGCAAACATCTTAAAACTTGGGATAGTAGAAGAGACATGTCATGCTCTTGTCTGTAATGCCCTATTATGAAAAAAATTAATATCACAAAAAAATGAATACTGTCTTACAATTATCAAGATAGCAAAAATTTCAACGAGGGTACTTCATCACCTAGTGATTTAGACCAACTAGTTTGGGATCATTTGTCGTGTCTTAGGTGTTGCAAGATTGGGATACTGCTATTTACGCCCAATAAGTAATCACATTCGGTAATCGGTTGGTTAGTGTCTCACGAAATATTAACGATCGTATGAAAAATGTTGGAACAAATCCATCAATTTGATCCTCCGATTAAAAAATAATAAGGAGCTAAGGGCAAGAGTATGAGAGCTTGAATTGAATTCTCCTAGTGTAGTGATGATTTTACACACAGGTAGAGGTATATGATCATGTTTGGAAGAAAGAAAGATAGAAAAGATTGGAAGAATGATTATGAAGTAATTTTCGGTATAGATCAAAGTCTATTAAGGAATGGTTCATGACGACTGAAAATCTATTGAGATTTAAACTCTTGTTTTTTGTATTTTTCTTATCTATTACTATCTTTATATATAGTTTTCATTTTCTTATTTTTGTTTCATCTATTTTCTTTAGTTTTTATGATGTTTGTGGGTAGTATCCGCTGGAAACTGTCAGGAGACAACACTCCTCCTACTAGGGCCGTCTAGAGGTTTAAAGGCTTTTTGCATGCGCTCAATGCAACCGCATGCCCGTGAAAGGTGCATAGGCATAAGAACAGGAGTAAGAGTAGGATTTAGCTAGATTGTAGTTTAGTTTAGTTAAAATTTGAAACCCAAGATTTGCTCGAAGAATAGCAAAAGATAAGTGTAGGGGTATTTGATTGGTCCAATTTATTGCACATTTTTCTAACCCATTTATAATTTTATTGTCATATATTATGATGTTCTTGGTATATTTTGTGAATTATTACAGATAACAGGGTTTGGACTCAAAAATACGGAAAATTGTCCTAAAAGACGGATTACGTGTGTACAATGTGGACTATATGGACCTATATTAAAATCAGGGAGATAATCACAAAATAACAGAAGATCGCATGCATACGATGGAAATCAAATGGGAGATAATCAGAAAAATCGAGAACAAATTAGAAGATTTGAAACAAAGTCTGGAGATCGAGATTAAAACAAAAGGATTGAAAAAAGCCAAAATATCTCAGATAAGAAACTTTCGGCCGAAATGGCCCTGGTAGAAGATCCGGCCGGGTTTTTTGTGGTGATTTGAGTTGAGATTTTTATGGTAGTTTTCTTATTCTCTGTTTATCTGTAGAATTTGTTCCAAGTCTCACAAAAGACTATATAAACACTTCTATAGCATTAGAGTTTCATATATATCTCTCTTGGCAATAAACTCTAGGGTTTTCTTTTGAGAAATCAACACCATTATAAGTAATTTTTATGAATAAATTTTGGCTTTATATTTTAATATGAAGCGTAACTAATTTCTTTTCTAGGTTTTTGTATTTATTTACTCTATTTTCTTGGATATTATATTGCTTTCTTTTCTTGTGCTTAAATATTAATCTCTTATTATTTAAATTTTTCTTATTAAGTTTATCATCTAAAAATATTTTTTAATGATAGTTAATTTACGCCTAGAAAGAAGATTAGGGAAAGATGACAACACCAAAAAACTTATTAGATTAAATGATAGGTTGAAACCGTAGAGATCTAATGAGGAAAAGTAAGAGACGAGTTTAATTAAAAGAAATTAAAGCTAGGTAGTTAAGAATGATCTAGGTTATTCGATGAAAGGATAGACGTATATTGATCACCTACCGCTATTAATTGAAAATTAAACTTAGATTATTTTTAATTAACTAGAAAAAGTGTTCTAATATTGCTATCTAAATGATATTTTCATAATTGATCGGTTAACTTTAATAATATTAAATTAATATATGCTTTTATAGGATTAATAGAAAACATGTTAAATATAGATCTAGAAAAGAAGTATCATCTTTTAAACCATCCAATATAGATAAATAAATACTAAACCTTAGATTCTTCTATATTCATAAAAAGCACACTTTTATTTTTATTTGCGTTATTTAATTTACTCTTTAACTTAATTTAAAAATAATTAACACACATCTTCGTGAGAACGATCCTTAATTACTACTGCAATATAGATGTATACTTGCGGTTAAATTTGGAAACTAATAAAATCCCTATCAACTGACTCAGTTTCCCAATAGTGACAACCTTGGTAAACATATCTGTCGGATTCTTTGATCCAAGAATATTTTCTAATGACAATGTTCTACTATCTACAAGCTCGCGGGTAAAATGATATCTCAACTGGATGTGCTTTGTTCTTGCATTTAACACTGGATTCTTTGCAAGACGGATAGCATTCTGACTGTAACTGAAAAAGAGTATTGTTATCTTTCTCTTTGCTCATCTCCTTAAGAAAAATTTTCAACCAAATCATCTCCTTTGCGGATTCAGATATAGCCATATACTCTGCTTCAGTGGTTGATAAAGCAACACTTTTCTAGAGTTTAGACATCCAACTCACAACCGTACCAGCTAAAGTGAACACATAACCTGTTGTACTCTTCCGGTCATCCAAGTCACCACCTAAATCTGCATCGGTGAATCCTTGCAAAGTCACACTGCTTTTCTTGAACTGAAGTGCCATACCTGAGGTGTCTTTGAGATTGTTCCTTTATAAAAAAAGGGTAAGGGAAAGTTCCCCACTATTCAAAACCTCGCGTGTTAAACACGTGGGGACCTATATGCAACGCATATAGGCACTGCAATTAAAGCAACTGTTAAACTACTACAGTCTCACGTGTTTAACACGTGAGTGCCTATATGCAACGCATATAGGCACTGCGATTAAAACAACTGATAAAATAAAATAGCCTCACGTGTTTAACACGTGAGTACCTATATGCGACGCATATAGGCACTGCAATTAAAACAACTACTAGGCTAATGGAGCCTCATGTGTTTAACACGTGAGTGCCAATATGCAATTCATATAGGCACTGCAATGCAAACAAACTATAAGCTAATAATCCTCACGTGTTAAACATGTGAGCGTCTATATGCAAAGCATATAGGCGCTGCAATCAAACATCTGACAAAATAAATAAGCCTCACGTGTTGAACATGTGAGAGCGCTTCCCTACGTAAAATTAAATTCTACTCAACAAGGAACCGTTGGATCAAAGATCCAATGGGGATTAA